>CM034622.1:22232045-24732045 GCA_020080225.1 Gynochthodes officinalis
TGGACTTGCTGGGTTTATCTTTGAAAATTTCTTCATTGTTAGGTCACATGTTCCCCTTAATAATGATGAGGGATTCTGATCTTGTATTGAAACTTTTTCCTAGATCCATGCAGCTTGATGTTTCCTTCTTAGGTCAACTTCCCTTTTGAGCTTTTTGTGATAAATTTTTCTCACCAATTGCTTGCTGTAATTTCTATTATGCTTCTCAGTAAAAATGCTATTATGCTTCATGGTTCCCCAAACAAAAAACAAAACAATCATGGTGTTTGTCTATACTTTCTAGAAGAAGAATACATAGGTAGAACTTAGTAATGAAAAAAACTGAAAAATTAATCATATATTCTTCTTTTCATCTAACAAGAAGGTTCTTTCTCATTATGTTCATTGTCAAAATGTTTAAGGTTCACAAAGTTGTCATCTTGTGTGATTTCAAAATTTAAAAAAGGCCATACTTTAGAATTTGAACGATACGAATGCATACAACAATAATTATTAAATTTTTATCTCATTATGTGCCGTCATCAATATGTATCATATATTATTATCGCTTTTCTATTAAAACACATATTTTCATTTAAATATAAATAATTTAGATCTTTTTGAAATGGACAAATTTTACGATTTGAACGATTAATTTTATACAGCAACAATTTAATTTTTATTTCACTATGTGGAGTTAGTTGTGTATGGATTATATGTTACTATCGCTTTCTTTTGAAACACATTATTTTATTTAAATTTAAATAATTAAATTTTTTTTAATAATTTATTTTCAAGGTTTTTTCAATATACGTATAAACTTTGTCAAAATTCAACCCATCAATCACTTCACTTGTAGAATGAGAAGAGTTTGAGGACAAAATGAAAAAAGCCGAAGGAAATGTTCACAGGGCCAGGCGTATGAGTGGCAAAAGGATAGATGACATCACCGAGAACCCGAATGTCCTGTATCTTGTTGTGCAACTTGATTCAAACTTATCAATGCCCTGACTGCAACTTAATTTCAAATGGGTACGCATTAGTGTTCTCGAATATCAAATGCCTATTACTATTAAGGTTTGAATCTTAATCTAGTATTCATTGGATAACCCAGTAAATACATTTCATACAATGTGGAGTGAAATTTCTATTTTTAATCAGAATAGAAACAAGATGAGAGAGAGAAATTGTAGAAAAGAATTCAAACCCTTCTCCTCTTGAACCAAACATAGACATTTTTTGCGTAACAATAGTTTTCATTCTGTGAAATCTCAATAAAATATTTTGATTAATCTGGCGGTTGAGTACCTTTACAGGGTAGACCTCAACAGAAAACTGAAGAGTAACAACAACAAGTGATTGAGTTCATTAATTCTTCATATAAAATTATTGACTCTAAAGATATAGTAATATAAAAAAGACAAAATTGTTTTAAGTACCGACAGCCCGAAGTGTCCATTCTTTCAAAGAGAGGATGACCAGTTATTCACATTTCATTTAATGGCCGAACCAATTTGAAAGTTAAGCTGGAAACTAGATGCTTCTATCAATAGGATTATTTGGTTGGGCTATGAATTAGAGATGGGCTTTTGGGGTCATGTATTTCGAATTTCTTCATTTCGCCCAATAACTGGAATATATATGACTTCCACCGGCAACTATGTGATGAAACTCCAAAATAATGTGAAACAAATTCCTTTTTTTTTTAAAAAAAAAAAAATTAAAGCCACTTCATTTTTATAATTATTCTATGCTATTTTATAATGAAGGAGGTGCGTAAAGGAAAATTTCTAAAAATTGTATTCAGAATAATTAAAAAAGTAAAAGTTAGATCGGATATAGCATCATCATAATAAACAAATTCAAAATATTTATAGAGAAAGCCAACAATTACGTTTCAACCCTCGGATGAAACTAATTCCCAAAGCCATATATGTGATCTTGTTATATTTGCTTTGAAAGACTGTTCTTTTCCCTGTATATAATTTTTTTTAGAAGTTAAAAGATTCCTATAAATTGCGTTTTAGAACATATTTTTGTATTTAGGTAAAAATTGTAAAATGGAGATTGTATCTAAAATATTAAAAAGAGTTGTATAAAAAAACTCAAAAAACGTGTTTTGTAAAACTATCCATCCAGACCATAAATGTTGTGATTTATAGTAAAATATGAAAATTTATAACGAAACATGTAGTAAAATAAGAATTTCAACTTTTGCTTCAAATAATTTAGAGTTACACATTCTTCAAATTTTTTTTTCAAATAATAAAAAAATTGTTTATTCACCACATTGGTTTTCGGAAAAACAATATTGCGAATTAGTTTTACCACTAGGCTAAAATTCACAAAGCAAAGTGCGACAATTATTTTTTTTCCCAATTATGGTATCATCTGAAGAAAAAAATATATCCATCTATGTTGGCCAAGAGGACAAGATATTGACATGCACAACCAAGTATTATTGCAGCAAGTAGTGAATTAATACCACCACAGCGACCGCAAGTACTTTATGTTTATTGTGGCCTCATTCTGTGCCACGATCTTCACTGGTTTTTCAATCCTTGGTACCTTGTCATCACATTTGTTAACTGCCCATTAACTGCTTGCCAATTTCAGATTCAAAGGGTGAGTTGTGATGATCCTTTGGTGTTAAATGTGTAGCTCCCAACTTTAGTTCAGTTCTGGCCCATGCCATGCAAGCAAAAATCAAGTGCCCATCTCCTTCTAAAATAAATGCATGTCAACAATAATTTTGTCTATTCAATAAAATCTCATCGCTTTCCAAGAAAAAAACACTATTGGAAAAATAAATTGAGGGAGACCCTCAGATTCACTGGTCATTTCTGTCTGCACGAATTGCCTTAAATGTGCATGGCATATGGTATCACAGCTCATGTATCTTCGTCTGCAAATGATTCAGGCAGACAAAACATTCGTGCCAAATATAATCACTTGATTTCTTCCAAGTGTCAAGGACTTAACACAGTTTTGCTAGCATCACATTTTGACAAAATAGTCGAGGTACAAGATAAATGATTTTGTATGCATGTTTAACTAGAAAATGTTAAAGGATTATGCTGGGAAGTTTGGGCAGTGTGTATCTTCTTTATACTTCTGTTTTTTAATTAATACATGGTTTTTAAAAAATATAAACTCCCTGATTCTCTATAAAATATAAACTCCCTGATTCTCTATATATAAATGTGTGTAAAAGAAGGGTGGGAGGGACTTTACATCGGATACCATCCTCTAATTTTAAGATTTACTGTCTTCCCTTGGTAATACCCTGTGGAGACATGCAATACCACAAATCTGGTAAGGATGAGTCAATGTGGTGAAATTTCCAGTCTGAGTACAAGGTCCAACATAGCCCTCATAATTTCACTAAAGAGATTTGTATTCAGAAATCATCATATAAATGATTACATATATGCATGATAACAATGAAACAACAAAATCATAGATGGAGAAATCTTTACTAGGAGAAGACTTATTTCTCAAATAAAATAGACTTAGATTATGACTTGGGCCATAAAAATTTGATCAAGAGTTATATATATATATGTTGCTTTTTATGGAACAGAAAGATCTAGACCATATAACTAACAATTCTTCTTCCATGTCTTGTCCTTTCCTTCTCTGTAAAGGGAAAAAGTATTATGTTTGATTACCTTGCCTCTTTTTTTCGACCCATGAAGGAGACAAGACAGGACTCATTTCATATTGATCAGCAAACCTCATCTTCAAATCACTTCTGTCTGCTCCTTCCATGCACAACTTCTTTTCATCAGGTAAAACTTTCACCCTCCACACCTTGAAAGTTTGGTCCAAACCAGCACTATAAACTAAAAATCCCATCACCATTAATTTATCAATCTCCAAGCACGCAGCCAAGCTCTTCACTGGTCCTCTATGAGCATCAAACACGGCAAGGCACTCGTGGTAATAACTCCCTTCTTCCCTTCTCCAAACCCTAATAGTTGTATCCTCTGAACCACTGAATATTAGATTCTCAATTGCAACCAAACAAAGAACAGCAAATCTATGTCCTTGAAGAAACCCTCCATGGTTGAATCTACTCGACATCTTTTCCTTTTCCCAGAAGTTTATAAATCCATCAGAGGATCCTGAATAGAGGATGCAAGAATTCAGTGATGTACTCAAGGCCAAAGCATTAATGGGGGATGGTTGGAACTTTAATGTCATGGTGAGAGTATGGGATCCATGACCATAAACCCTCCTCCAAATTTTTACTGTACCATCGGATGAGCAGGTGAATACACAACCATCTTCTTGATTAATCACAATCCCATTCACGTTATCATCATGTGCGAGAAATGAATCGACACATCGTCCGTCCGAAATCCTCCATGCCTTAACCGTGTTATCCCATGATCCAGTATACAAAAGCCCTTCCACATGATAATATCCCATGCAAGAAACACAATCTTTATGTTGCTGACCACTTGACCTTTGAAACAAGAAAATAGGGTTGTTTCTTCTCGGCATGGTAGTAATCTTTTTAGCCCTAAAATTCTCCGAGGGAGTCACATTCCACATCCGAACTTTATAATCTTTATGGGATGTAAACAGCAAGTTCCCATGAGCCAAAATCGCCCGAACTTCACCACAACTCGCCTTGATGTACCCTCTTTCGGTGCAATCCGGTTGGCGCCATGCACGAATCCGGCTACTCCCTGAACCTGTATAGACTATCCCACGCGAAACCGCAATGGAATGAATAATCCCTTCTTGGCGATGAAGGGATGCTATGCAATGATATAACAAAGATGGGGATGGGGTTTGAAGAGGAGAAAGTGTCCAAGGCGAGTCAGGACTTGGAGGTGGCATCAGTGAATACATAGCGGCTGTTGCTGATGACCTTGAGGGGCTAAAGTTGAGATCATAATCAGGTATTTGTTCATAGGATTTAAAAGAGAGACGAGGTGGGGATTGAATGGCTTTTTTCTCTTCATCCAAGAAACTGCAGAGCGTTTTTCTACTGCAGTATTCCATGGTTCAGGGTGATCAACTCCAAGGAGAAAATGTAAGAAAGATGATGAATTCAACGAGGGGTAGATAGGATGTTGAAGTGGGGATTGCAAAGTCAGAGAGATTGGGTTTTGAGGGAGGGTTCAGAGATTTTTTACAAACATTTACACATTCAATTTAAAAGTTCAAATGGTGGTTGGAATTTATCAATACAAAATATTAAAAACCTCATAACTGATGAGACTTCTTAAATTTGTTGTCTTTGCCACATGATTGTGACAGGAAATCATGAAGACAACAACAACACTGCTATATTTATATCGTCACTTTTCACAGTAGGCAAGAAAAAATAGAAGTACTTTCTTGGTTCTAAAAAAGTCTACTTGTAAATTAGTACAAAATTTTTTAATTAAAAAGTATAATATATTTAATGTAATCTTAAGTGCATAATTTTTTTAATCTTTACTATTTAATTGTAGTCCATAAATGGTAATTTTTAAGTAAGTATATTTTAGAAATTTAGTTTAAAAATAAACTCTTTTTTTTTTTTGAAATAAAGAAAAATTTAGAAAATTGATTTTTCTTTTAAAGGACAGAGAGTGTACGTCTTTAAAGAATTCTATCCAACTCATAGTCACTAGTATGTGGACAAAATGTTTTAAATATGATTAGGTATGTGTTTAATGAATATCAAATCAAATAAAAGTCTGGATTAATTTCAATATATAATTATTGGTTCAGTGGCCATGAAGGAAAACTTTTATTTTAATTCATTGGTTCATTTTTGTAAGCTTTTTATTTTATTTTTATTATTGCACTATTGCAAAGCATAAATGGTTTTAATTTTTTCTAATCCACAATAATATTTAAGTGAAAGCCAATTAAGTCTGCTGTTGAACTGTTACAAGGTTCGAAAATCTCTTATAAAGTAATCAAGCTTCGTATTTATTTGTTTTCTGGTTTTGCCATGCATAGTGATAGTACTATAGTTGTAACATTGAATGAGTAGGTACTCTTTTGATGCCCACTCTTAAGATTAAGTACATATTGGTTGACAAAAATCATAACAAAATCATAATATACACACACTCAGAGAGAGAACCACTTCAATTTTAGGCCACTTTGTATTTATCCCACAAGAGTAATTTTTTGTTGGAGGTGTTAAGGTTGCAAATCTTCAACCTCGATGCTGGGTTTGTTTTAATATTATATAAGAAAAGTTTTTTTTTCTCAGAAAAAAACATCTAACAACTTTTTATTTTGTTTCAAAATTCAAATTTAAAATTTAAATTCTCACCAACATACTTCACACATCATTTTAAAATTTTTTTCCCTCTAATATACTTTGTTTTTATTTTCACTCCTAAATATTTTGATAAAAAAATTTCTCAAAAACATTACAATCCAAACATAGCCATATAATGAAAATCGGGGACAATATAGAGGAAAACAATTAATAAGTTCTTTAACTGTAAACTCTTTGCTTCCCTCCACAATCCCCCCAGCCTCCCTCAAAAAAAAAAAAAAAAACCTTTAATTACATATAATTTTTTGTAGTTAAAATGTACAACACTTTAATGAACTATTAAATGTATAATTTTTTAATTTTATTATTATTTTCTAAGTTTAGTCATATGTTGTCATTTTTTATAAGAGTAATATAGAAAACAAATTTAAAAGTGTAATTAAAAAAAAATATTCTGAAAATAAACATTTTTTTTTCATACGAAAGGAGTATAATTTTCAGTCAAAAAGTACTACTCCTACAAGGTTATGTCATTTTTATCACTAGCTACTTTTTTAATTGGCAAAAAGAAAAGTTGGTGCATTCGTTTTGCATGAACAATTATGTCAAATATTAAAGTATTGAAAATTAAGACAAAAACAGAAGAATTAATTCTGTTTTTCTCCCATTAAATTTTTGAGTAATTAATATGTTGATCAACAACTCTCATAAATATATTACTATAAATATAACAACACCAATTTTCAATAAGGGAGCGTTTGCTTTAATTGTCTGCCAATAGTATTGATTTATTATATGTATTTTTATCTTTGAACAGATTTTACCAGAAACATACTGTGTTTATTTATTATCTATTCTTTTTGAAGTCCATCACTACATTTTTTTTTTTAATTTGGGTTATTCTTCCTTTGCCCATTACTTATATAGGTTTAAAAAATTTGCAAGTAGGTATATAAACAAATATATTGGGAGGCCCAAAGTCAATGATGTGCTTTATGGACCATTGTGGTCCAATAATTCTACGGGCTAAAGTGTAGGCCTATCATGGTCCACAATTATACACACTTTTGTTGAATAAAGTAGTACTGTATAAGGAAAAGTTCCTCTACCAATATTTAAGAATAATTAATAAGCTTGATAAAGATTTTCGGGAAAAAACAAACATGGCCGTCATCCCATTAATAGATATGTATGTATATATAAATGTTTATGTATATGCAAATTTATGGATGCGTATGAATTGCGTTTTAACATATGTTTTCGTATTTTTTAATATAATAATTATAAAGTAAAAAATAAGTTCAAAATATAAAAAAATTATTTTAAAAATATAAACATATATTTTGAAATGTAATTCAAAAGCAGTCTAAATGTTTTTTTGTTTTTGTTTTTGATATCTCTTTTTTTTTATTCAAAAATACCACTTGAGTGTTCTTATATCCATAATCAGTCCAATATTCAATAAGGAAACATGAAAGTTAATATATTATTGCGAAAATAATAAATAAATAAAATAAAGATTTCGAAATATCTTCATCAGTGTTAGTTCGTTCTAACATTTAATTTCCGGTAGAAAAATGTGATCTGTAAAAAATTATGTATGTGCATAGAAAAATGTCAGTTGTTACATTTGGTTTATTTTTGTTTTGAAATCAATGGGAAACATGAGAATTTTTATATTATCATTAACGATGGAGAACAAAGTGAAAATAATCCATTTTTGTGGTTTATAGTTTTTGGAATTTTGTAGAAAAATGCGATCACTACTAGATTATAGTGGAAACTTAAAATATAAAATTAAAATGAATCTCAATTTTTCGTGTGTTATAGTGTTCCCTTTTTTTGAGAAAATAAGAAAATTTGGAAAAAACTTCATTGTTTAACTTTTTTAAGACTACTTTTAACTCAATGAAAAGCATGAGAACTTATATATGTTTAGGAAACATTGAGATAATAAAGAGTCAAAAAAACAAAAAAAAATTATTTTTGTGGGTTATAGTTTTGACTTTTTGGCAAAAGAAATGTAATGTCCAAAATAATGTAGTAGTGTGCTATTAATGGCCTTTTCTTGATTTCAAATTCCGAAAAATACATGTAAAATAATAGATTATCACTAAAAAAATTGAGAAAATGAAAATTAAATAAATCTTCAAATTTGCAGATGTAGACTTTGCTTTTTTTTCCTTTTCTTTTTTCTTTTTAAGAGAGACTTGGTCTATAGAAAACTATATGTTCTTGCTTTTAGCAGTTTTTAAATTTTTATTTCTGATTCAATTGGAAACTTTAAGCTAATAGATTTGCAAAAAAAAAATATAAAAGTTAAAAATCCTCCATTTTGGCCGTGGCAGATTTTGTTTTCCTTTTAGGAGAGGGGATGTGATTTTCGAAAATATAAATATTTCATGAATTATAGACTTTCGTCTCTAGAAGAAAAACATCATATCTAGAAAATAATATATATATATACACATATATTGGATTTCTAACTCAATTGGGAACATGTTAAATATTAGTAGTTTATATCGAGGGATTAGTTTTGTGGGCTATAGTTTTTTATTTTGGGATAATTTCTAGGAAATAGTTTATTCATGTTTTAACGATTTGTTTCTTGTTCTAAACTGAACCCTGCAGCCCAAAAAAAAAAAAAAAAACATTATGGCCAAATAAAATAAAATAAAATGAAAAATTCAAAAATTTTCTTATTTATGTTGAGTTACTTCTTTCATCCTAAAACGAGTTTGATTTCAGCTTTTATTATAGTCACAAGGTTGGATTTAATAACTAAAAAAAATTATATATTTAATGATGGATTAAAAGTGTTGTATATAATAACTAAAAAAAAAGTAATACTCAACACCAAATTGACCATTTTTTTTCTTTGGGAACAGAGGGAGTAATTAATTTGTAATCATTTCACCACAAAAGCAAGGTTAAATTACATCTAACTCCTCTAGTATTTGGTTTAATTTATCATTACCTTTTAAGGTTCAAGAATATTACAGTTTTCCTCTTTGAATGTTTAAAAAATTATCTTTTATTACATAATTTATAAAATCACTAAAGCCTGCTAAATAGAGCGGTAGTCACAAAGCCATTTCACCTTGAATTGCATAATAGAGTAAAGACCATAATATTAGTTATTACTTTTTACAACAATCTCTCCTCATTTATAGATTTACTTTTTATACACTAATATTTCCAAATTTCAATTGCAAATTGGTAATAAATCTAATTTTCAGGAGAGGTAGATATGTAAATGACATCAACAGTTTTTGATATTTATAAAACTTGCATAACAGAGTGGTAGTCATAAAAAAACACAGAAAATTAGGGAAAAAAAAAAAGGAAGAAGAAGAAAAGCAAATGAAAAAAAAGATTGTAAATGTGTAAATTTTTTTATTTTTTTGACAAGCCAAAAGAGCTTACTTTATTATTAGAAGCAAAGTACAAAAGTTACAATGTCAACAATACATATTTCAAAACAAAAGTCATACTAGCTATTTCACCTCAAAGAACTACGATAATCAAAAGCTCCAACATAAAGTGAATAATTTATATTGCTGTGTAATTGAAGTGAATAATTTATATTCCTATTGCAGATTATGAGCATAATGATTATATTCTACTATGCAAAAGGTCTGTTCACCATGAATTGTAGTCTGCCATGCAAACATCTGTGCCATCTTTATTCAATCTTCTATTTTTTTAAAAAAAATTACGAAATGACTCATTTGGAAAACAAAAAAGAAAAACTCTATACTATTGTCTTTTTCTATACATTTTGTCAACAAGTTCTTAGATTTAGTAAAAATTAATATAATATTGAAAAGTGTTGGATTCAAAAAAAGATTAATTCAAAAGACTCCAAAATATATTAAAAGTGAATGAAGGATGACAAGTTCCAAATTTCCATATGAAATTTGGGTAAATAGGATAAAAAAGAAAGGATAAATTGCAATAAACAAACCAATATAAATTGAGGCAATTCGGTCAACTGAGGATTGGACAAAGGCTGCAAAAAAATTGATTTGAGACAAGAAGCTTCAAAGCTTTGGGTGACACAAAATTACAACAAAATAAATTGATTTTGAAAGCTAAGCCGTGCGGCTATTCTACAAAGATGGAGGCTAGATTTTTCTTTTTTTTTTTGTTTATATGTATAACAAAACTTTAAATAATATATTCTATTTATAAGATTTAACAAAATCTTAAATCTATTAAATTTAATAATTATTAAATTCAAAATTCAATATAATTAATAATTATAAATCTAATAGAATTACCAAATCACAAATCTAATAAAAAATTTAATTTAATTTAATTTTACGAAAAAAAGAATTTTCCCTTTTAACTTGCTCTTTATAATATATCTTTTATATGCACACAATAACGAGATATTTCCATTTTGCAAAATCTAGGACTTGTGGCAATTGGCATGCATGCATAGAGAAAAGTTAGACATATGGGTGACAAAAAACCAATCACAATAATGTTATAGTACCAAATAAATTGCCGGCAACAACAGCGAAAATTGTTGTTTGTGCATTTATTTGTTTGCACCATGAACGAACTGTGTTATAGTACTAATTTTCCAAAATGGCAAATTCCAAACTCAATTAGCATGGTCATAAACTAGTATTTCCTCATTTTTTTTTGGCCTTTAGGATATGGGGCAATGTTTGTACTTATATAAAGAGATTTTATTGCTGATCACAAGTATTTTGATTTTTTAACCAAGGCCAATTAATCCATATTTTAATTTTGGGTTGGGATCTATATGTTTGGATTTTTTTAGAAAAATTAATTTTTTCCTAAATTAAAAAATAATAATCTTTTATTTTTTTTGAAAGTTAAATTTAAAATTTAATATTTACGTCAAAATTTTTCTGATGTTATTTTAAAAAAAATTTCCTCCAAAACTTTCTTTGATTTTCTTTTAATACATTTTTTCCCTATACTCTTCTTTCTAATAACTAAAGATTTTTGTTTGTCTTTATAATTTTTTTGATTAGTTGTTTACTAGTTTTATCAAACTTCGAGCCACTAGATGTTATAAGTGTCACCAATTGAGGGAAATATTTAAAATTTTATCAAACAACAACATTTATTCAGTAGTTTTGTCAAGCTTAATTTAATTGAGATGAATATAATTAATTTAAAATTTTATATTTCAATAAAAAGATACTCACCAAAATTACAATCCAAACATAATTTATGTTACCAACAAACGTCAACAAACATTGGGTAGACCAATTAACATACAAATCTTAATCGCATGCGCAAATAGAACAAAGACAAAGTACAAAGGTCAATGCTTAAGAGAAGTTTGTCACTAAATTATAAAGTTGTTGTTAATTATTTAACAATTTTATGTGGTATGATAGTGGAGTGTAATATTCATTCCAAAGAAGGGCATAATTCCCGAATTAATCTTCTCTAGTTTCTGTCCTTAACTATTAATTTTGAAGTTCGAAAGTGATGGAGTGGTTGGATATTCTATAACTCCTATTCAGAATAAGGAATCAAACTTTACTATCTCATGTCCAATTATTATATAAAATAAAAATGAATAATCCTTTTGTCCCCAATAAAATATAGTTTTAAATACTTTCTTTGTCTAAAAAAAAAGTGTAAAATTGTTGCATTACTAATAATAATAATAATAATAATAATAATAATAATATATAGTCCAAATTTAAAAATTAAATGTTTTTAAAAGTTTTAATACTAAATTATAAGTTTTATAAAAAATTAAACTTTTTATAAAAAATTGTATAAAATTAAAAGTTTTAATTATTTTTTTTAAATGGAGAGAAGAATATGTATGTGGAGAATGTAATTGGAAGATACCTCCCTCTACTAATTTAGACCCAAGATTTAATACTAAATTCATCTTTGATCTAATCTTTTAGGATGATTTACTTAACTTTTGAAAAATATAATTATGTCACATTAAAGTTTAGATAAAAAAAACTACAATTTAGAAATTTAAAATTTTTGAAAATCTAAGATATGAATCTATTCAAATAAGGAAGTTTGATTAAAAAATCATACAAAATGACAATTTATGGGATTGAGGAGAGAGAGAAGAGAGTAATAAAGTAGTAAAAGGCAATGCAATGGAACCATTTTTGAAGTGCGAAAATGATGTGCAAATAAATAGCAGACCATATATAAAGGATCCAAGAAAACCAAGAAAGCTTCAACTTGCCACCATCAAATGCTTGTCATAAAGACATTTGCTGTTATTCTCTTCTCAGTTTTTCTCTTCCATGTCGAAGCACAAGATTATCCCAGCCAGCAGCCTGGCCGCAGTTCTCTCCGTGCAGATCTTGCTGTTCTAGTTGGTATTCTCTCCACTTTGTTCTCCATATCTTTTCTGTTGCTGGTGTATGCCAAATTGTGTCACTCGGCTTTGTTTGATGACACAGAGGAAGAGCAAGAGGAGGAAGGACCTCAAGGTGTTGTTAGATCAGTGTCTGGTATCGAAAGAAGCGTGATTGAATCCCTCCCTTTCTTCACTTTTTCATCACTGAAGGGCTCAAAAGAAGGCCTAGAATGTGCTGTTTGTTTATCCAGGTTTGAGGACATTGAAGTCCTACGGTTGTTGCCTCAGTGCAGGCATGCATTCCACATCAATTGTATTGATAAATGGCTTGAAAGCCACTCCAGCTGCCCCCTTTGTAGGCACAAATTTGAGGTTGGGGAACTTAGGAGTTTTTCTTTTAGTAGCAGTTTAAGATACCCTCGAAACTTATCGAATTTATCAGAGGAACCCAATCTTGAACTCATCGTTCAAAGAGAGCAAGAACAGCAGAAGTCATTCAGATTTAATATGGTTGGCAGTAGTCTTCAAAAGTTTGGCATAGGAAGGAAAGGGGAGCCTTTGATTTCAGAAGGAGCCAAAAATCACTCTTCAAACAGAAATGTGTTGCCTAAAGTGAAGCACAAGATCACTGTCTCTGAGCTGATTTACAAGAGCAGATGGAGTGATTTCAACTCCTCCGACTTAATGCTCTTGAATTCCGAAATGCTGAATTCTAAGTCTAGCGAAAGATTTTCTCCATTTAAGTCCAGTGGTCGAAGATTAAGCGATGAATTTGTTTTGAATGAAGACATTCTCAAGATTAAGGAAGACTGGGAACGGAAAATATTATGCGATTCTAAGGTTAGTAAATTTGCTGACAGTTCAATGTCAGCATCAACCTCTTCCTGTACCTCCAACATTGGCCTGAATCAATCTGCAACATCAAAACTACTACTTGATTCTCCTGAAAAGAGATCGATGTCCGAAATCGTCAACATTTCACGATTCACAGACTTCAGTGTGAGAAACAGGGCAAATGAATCCACAATGTTGTCCAGGAGTGGAGGAAAGGATGAGATAATGAGAAAGCTATGGCTGTCTATAGCAGCAAAGACAGTTCAACGGTTTGCAGGCAGAGAAAGCGGCCTGGAATGGAAAAGATCCCCATGGAATGTATAAACCATTATTATTAACCATGCGTGTAGATTCTGTAAATCTTGCTGCAAATAGTTCATAATCTGGATACAAGTCACCAAATTGAATGCCAAAGTTGCAGAAAATGGAGAGTTGTGCATTAGAGATGTCATATAATGCAGAAGACATACCTTCAATTTTATGCCTAATTTTTTTATAATTAGTGAAAGAAATATTTCATTAATGACAAGAAACATTGGTTATAACTTGTAACTACAACATATAATCTGACTCATTGCATTGATTATAACATATTACAACATATAATCCAATGGAATACATTGTAAAAGCACAGAACTGTAATTATAACATCTATTAACATACAAATCTAATCAAATTTAAATGCAATAAAGTGTAAAGATGCTATGTTACATTTGTTTTAGTAACATCAGAAACTTTGGAATAGTTTTGCATAAATTATTATTATTTTTAATTATTATGTTCTTTGGTTTACTTAAACACTTGTAAGCAATTAGTTTATCCACGAACAGTTATATTTTCTGAATAAACAATGTATTCAAATTGGATGATGATAACTCTATTTTATATAGAGTTTTCTTATTCATTTTGGTTAGAAATTGGCTTGTGTTTTAATTTGTTTTTACATATTTTGGCCAAATTATCCTTTGAAAACTCACTCATCTTCCGGAGTTCATAACTCTTGATACATATGTCCAAATGAGATGATTCAAGATGATATGGAAAGCTAAGAAAGAGAGCAAAAACTTTTATGAAGAAAGTTTTCTCAAATTCTGGAAGAAAAATGACCAAAACTGGACAGAAACTTGAAGATTTTTTTCTGAAATTTCCTTCAGCTACGGGTTCATATTATTGCAGCAGTTTACTTCACGTTTTGCAGCACAAATTGATAGTAAGTTTCAGTAATAAGAAGCCTTATTACTCAGCCAAAGCAGAAAGGAAAGATTAGCAACAAAAGTCTGCTGCACTACGGGAAAGAAAGAAAGAAAGGAAACAACCCAGCTGCAAAGGAAAAACAGCCGCACATGCAAAGGAAACAAACCAGCTGCCATTCTTTTCTTTTTCTGAAGAAAAAATGCACATGGACAGCAAGAAAGTATCTTCAAAATGCAGTATTACATGGGCAAAAGAAAGGAAAAATAAAAATACAGAAAGAAAGAAAGCTGGACAGCCGAAAGAGAGAAGAAAAAAAAAAAATTCCAGCAGCTGCATTTCTTGGGCCATCCGAACAATTCTTTCTGCATGAAGAGAGAACATGCATTCAACAATTCTTTTATGGAGATGAGCTACAAAGGATCATTTTCTTTGCTGTAAAAGAAACTGAGCACATGGAAGACAACAACACATGTTTGTGGCTGCAAAAAGAAAGAAACAGCCGTGAAGCACACAAAGAAAGAAAAAGAAAAAGGAGAGGAAAGCTTCGGGAAGCAAGAATGACATTTGGAAAGCAAAGCTTGGGCTGCTTTCTTTGCTGTAAGATGACAAGCACATGGATGACAACAACACAACACCTTGGCAGAACAAAGAAAGAAACAAGAAAAGAAAAAATCTGGACAAAGGCTTGCCATTCAATAGCAGAGCTTGGACCGGAGGAGAGCATCCCATTTCAGCCGATCCCATTCTTAGCAGCATATTTCTTTTCCTTTCTTCCTTAGTTTAGGAGTAGTAGTAGCACCTCCTTCCTGTTTTTTCTTTCCTTCCTTTAGTTTGTATTCAGTTTTAGCTAGTTTTCTTCTTAGTTTTCTTTCTTTCCTTAGCAATTTTTCAGTAGTTCTCTTTGGTTTTTCTTTAGAAATTTCAGTTGTACTTCCTCTTGGTTTTCTTAGCAGAAATTTCAGTCGGTTACTTGTTCCTTCTTCTGTCTTTCTTCTTGATTTTCTGCTCTCAGGTTTTTGCAGCAACTTGACTTTCTTCTCGGTTTTCAGCAACAAAGAATTTCAGTTTTCCTTTTGTGTCTTCTTCTTGTCTTTAGCGTCAATTTCGAGTCTTTGTTCTTGTTTGTAGTAAGTCTAAGAGAAGCAGCCGCCAAGCTTGACTTGGATACAAAGGGAGCAACTTTGGAAGTTTACGGATAGAGAAGAAAAAAAAAACTCAAAGAACAAAGAGGGGAGTTGCTACCACCTACGGGTTTTGTTGGAATTTATTTTTATTTTTATTTTTTTTAATTTTCTTTCTTTTTGCAATTATGTTTAAGAAATTGGTGTTGTTCTTCTTTTATATTAATATGAACTAAATTCTTTTTCTAGGGTTTCGATGTAGCCTAACTATGAAGTCTTAATATTTTTCCATTAATATAATTTGATTTAATTTTCTATGGTTGAGTATTTATCTTTGTGCTTAATGCTTCTAATTACTTGATCACTAATTAGATGATTTGTTAATCATAACGAATTGGAAGAGGAGTTATGTGTCAAGTTCATTGAGATAAATGCCATAAATTGCATGTAGGATAGGAATATACCTACATGGTTTGTGTAGTTGCTATATGAGAATCCATAGAAATTAATGACTTCATAATTGTTGTAATTCACATAGGAATATAGTGAATTAGCAATTAGGAGGATTTTATTAGATCTCGGGAGGGACTAGTAAATAAATTTGGGAATCTCGACTATCAACGAAATTAAATTAGATTATAGAAATAGATTAATATTAGGATGGATTAGTTATGGTGAAATCGAAAACCCTAGATCTTTCGTCAGCTTAATCTATTAACTTGCTTTGTTTAGTTTTTAATTTTAGTTTTAATTAAGTTTTAAAATTACTCTTAAATTATCTTATCCATAAAATATTTTTACTTCAAATAAAGTTAGTACTATTTTAATTTGGTATTTAATAATTTATTAGTCTCTGTGGCGACGATAAATTATAATCACTTTATATTACTTGTTATCGATCACGTCCACCTGCATGTAAAATCGACCAACAAGTTTTTGGCGTATTGCGGGGACTAATTTGATTTTATTAATATCGATACCAAGTAGTTCTACCTTTAATTTGAACTTTTATTTTTATTATTATTTTAATTTATTTACTTTTGTTCTTTTACCTTTTAGATATTATTACGTGGTGCATGAGAAGGTTTGGAAATGATATATGAGGTGCTATGCATTGTTGGATGAGATGGCATCTCTGAGACTACCATTGGTCTTCAGGGAGATCCATACTACCAAAAAATCATGGCAACTATAACGTTGATGCCCTCACTGCACTATCAACCCAGGTTGCTATACTGTCAAAGCAACTTAGTACACTCAATGCAAATGCCATCCATATTCCTCCAAAAGCTTGTGATATTTGTGGTGGATCTCATCCTAGTGTTGATTGTCAAGTGGGAAATCCTTTCGCTCAATCTCAGATGGAACAGGCTCTGTTTGTGGGGAATTCTAATAGACAATATAATCTCTACTCCAACACATACAATCAGGGATGGAGAAACCATCCTAACTTTTCTTGGAGAAACAATCGACTATTGATAACACCCAAGGATTTCGGCCTCCACGACCAATTCAACCCCATGCACAAAAGATGTCTTTAGAAGATGCTCTTGCTCAATTGAGCATGACCACCTCACAGATTCATGATTAAGGTGAAGCCACATTGCAAAATCGGTCGACATCCATCCAAAATTTGGAAGTTCAAGTGGGACAACTTGCGGTGCATTAAATTCTAGACCACAAGGGTATTTGCCTAGTAATACGGAAATCAACCCTAAGGAACAAGTGAAGGCAATTACACTAGAAGTGGCAAAGAATTACGAACTGTGACACGAGAAAGCCAAAACAAGAAGCTTGATGGAAGTGCGGTTTGAAAAATCGAGGAACAAGTGAAGAAGTTCGGAACCCAAGTCGAAGTTGTTTCGGATAATCCACCTCCTTATGTGCCACCTATGCCATATCCTCAGTGATTTCAAAGCAAAAGCTAGATAAGCAATTTTCTAAATTTCTTGATGTTTTTAAGAAATTACATATTAATATTCCTTTTCTTTGATGCTTTGGAGCAGATGCCTAGCTATGTGAAGTTCATGAAGGAGATCCTCTCCAACAAAAGAAAGCTAGAAGAGCAATACAAGCGATCATCCAACCACAAAGGAGGCTTAATCCACATTTTAAAGTGATTGAGAATGCAATGGTGGCTTTTGAAAAATCAATAAAAATCATGCGAGATATGGTCCAAGCAATTGGTAAAAATTTGAGCGATAGAGGGCGTCGAGCATAACGGCGTTAACCAATTGCGCTAATTGGGAGGCAACCCAAGTTCTTTTACCTTTCTTATTTTAGTTTGTGTGATTTTTATTTTTATTTATTTTTATTCTTATTTTTGTTTTTAGAGAAGAAGAAGAAAGAGAACATTCACACAATTTTGCTGCACTAATTAGAAAATAAATCTGGTTCAAGGCCTTCCCAATGGATTTTTGTGCTGAAATTTTACAGGAAAGAAGAAGAATTCTCCAGCTTCCTATCCACAAAATTTCAAAATTTTTGGAGCTGTTTTGGTACCTGAAAGAAATTCATCTTCAACAATTTGTTCACAACAGGCAGTTTCTAATCTTTTGTTTTTCTTATGTTCTCTTTCGTTGCTATATTTCTACTTACTCCTTGTTGCATTGAGGACAATGCTCAATTTTAAGTTGGGGTGGGATACATTGAAATTTTCTGCTGGATTTCTGTCAAAATTTTTGCAAGATTTCAATTTTATTGGGTTAAAAGGAAAGTCCTTCCAAGTTTTTAATTTTATTGATATCTTATTTGAAATTCCTCACTCTTTTGATACTCATTTAGAATAATTTTGAGTTATATGCATTAGAGATTTGGGTTGGAATGTATGAATGAGGCAAGAATGATTAGTCTTTGTTTTGAAAAATTTTAAAGCATCTTGTTGATTTTAATGATTGAATTGAATGAGAATGTGCAAGATTTGATATACATTGAACCCATTGTGAGTATTTGAGCCTATGAGCATTTTATTTACATTGCTCACATATTTCTTTGTCGAGTGTTGTCAAATATGGTATGTTCATTCTAGAACTTGCTTTGTTATGCATGTTGAGATCACATTATGAATTTATGCTTTGAGATAATAAGGGCACTTAGGATTAACCATTTTAACTTTCTAAAAAGCCATCCCATTACATATACCCCTAGTCAACCAATTTTGCGCCTTAACCTTTCTTTGTTATAAACACCACATCATTAGCCTCAAACCATTGTTTTTGTTTATCATGTTGAAACCTATGTCAAGAGTATGTAGAATTAATTACATGATAAAATGCGATTCAAAGAAAAGAACCATTGAAAAAAAAAAAAAAAAGAGAAAAAAAAAAAGAGAAGAGTGAGCAATATTCCTTACGAAGATTGGACAAAGTTAATTGTGTACAAGATGGTCCAATTTATATGTTGAAGTTGTTAAAAGGGATGTATGCTACTTGAAAAAAAAAAAAAAAATTGGTTCTAATGTGCTATTTGTTGCTTTTGAGTCATGCAAGGAAGTTTATACATATCTTGATTTGTGAAAACCTAAATTTTCCTATCTTTCAACCTACCCTTACCTAAGCCCGTTACAACCTTTAATAAGACCCTTTGATTATTGCATGGATTCATATTTATTAGTGGTGGAGATGTGATATATAAGCAAGCTTATGGCAATGACATGCTATTTTTGATTTGAGTGTTGAATGAAACCTAAACACTTTGAGTGATTAGAGTGCAACCTATGAGAGGTTATCAAATTTTGTGCATTTGATTTGACGAATTGTTGGAATTAATGAGATGTGTATTTTGTTTAGATTAAAAGGGCTATGAATACTTGTTCTTTGGCTTATTATTCCAGTTTGAATTTTTAATGTAAAAAAATTTGGCATTATTTATGAGTGAGTTAGAAAGGGTATGGAAAGAAAAGAAAGATATTTATCTAGTAAAAGCTTGAGGACAAGCTTTAATCTAAGTTGGGGGTAATTTGATAACTCTATTTTATATAGAGTTTTCTTATTCATTTAGTTAGAAATTGGCTTGTGTTTTAATTTGTTTTTACATATTTTGGCCAAATTATCCTTTGAAAACTCACTCATCTTCCGGAGTTCATAACTCTTGATACATACGTCCAAATGAGATGATTCAAGATGATATGGAAAGCTAAGAAAGAGAGCAAAAACTTTTATGAAGAAAGTTTTCTCAAATTCTGGAAGAAAAATGACCAAAACTGGACAGAAACTTGAAGATTTTTTTCTGAAATTTCCTTCAGCTACGGGTTCATATTATTGCAGCAGTTTACTTCACGTTTTGCAGCACAAATTGATAGTAAGTTTCAGTAATAAGAAGCCTTATTACTCAGCCAAAGCAGAAAGGAAAGATTAGCAACAAATTCTGCTGCACTGCGGGAAAGAAAGAAAGAAAGGAAACAACCCAGCTGCAAAGGAAAAACAGCCGCACATGCAAAGGAAACAAACCAGCTGCCATTCTTTTCTTTTTCTGAAGAAAAAATGCACATGGACAGCAAGAAAGTATCTTCAAAATGCAGTATTACATGGGCAAAAGAAAGGAAAAATAAAAATACAGAAAGAAAGAAAGCTGGACAGCCGACAGAGAGGAGAAAAAAAAAATTCCAGCAGCTGCATTTCTTGGGCCATCAGAACAATTCTTTCTGCATGAAGAGAGAACATGCATTCAACAATTCTTTTATGGAGATGAGCTACAAAGGATCATTTTCTTTGCTGTAAAAGAAACTGAGCACATGGAAGACAACAACACATGTTTGTGGCTGCAAAAAGAAAGAAACAGCCGTGAAGCACACAAAGAAAGAAAAAGAAAAAGGAGAGGAAAGCTTCGGGAAGCAAGAATGACATTTGGAAAGCAAAGCTTGGGCTGCTTTCTTTGCTGTAATCGATGTCAAACACAGGGATGTCAACAACACAACACCTTCGGCAGAACAAAGAAAGAAACAAGAAAGAAAAATCTGGACAAAGGCTTGCCTATAAATAGCGAGCTTGGAACGGAGGAGAGCATCCCATTTCAGCCGATCCATTCTTAGCAGCATATTTCTTTTCCTTTCTTCCTTAGTTTAGGAGTAGTAGTAGCACCTCCTTCCTGTTTTTCTTTCCTTCCTTTAGTTTGTATTCATTTAGCTAGTTTTCTTCTTAGTTTTCTTTCTTTCCTTAGCAATTTTTGTAGTTCTCTTTGGTTTTTCTTTAGAAATTTCAGTTGTACTTCCTCTTGGTTTTCTTAGCAGAAATTTCAGTCGGTTACTTGTTCCTTCTTCTGTCTTTCTTCTTGATTTTCTGCTCTCAGGTTTTTGCAGCAACTTCACTTTCTTCTCGGTTTTCAGCAACAAAGAATTTCAGTTTTCCTTTTGTGTCTTCTTCATGTCTCTCGTCAATTTCAGTCTTTGTTCTTGTTTGTAGTAAGTCTAAGAGAAGCAGCCGCCAAGCTTGACTTGGATACAAAGGGAGCAACTTTGGAAGTTTACGGATAGAGAAGAAAAAAAAAACTCAAAGAACAAAAAGGGGAGTTGCTACCACCTACGGGTTTTGTTGGAATTTATTTTTATTTTTATTTTTTTAATTTTCTTTCTTTTTGCAATTATGTTTAAGAAATTGGTGTTGTTCTTCTTTTATATTAATATGTACTAAATTCTTTTCTAGGGTTCGATGTAGCCTAACTATGAAGTCTTAATATTTTTCCATTAATATAATTTGATTTAATTTTCTATGGTTGAGTATTTATCTTTGTGCTTAATGCTTCTAATTACTTGATCACTAATTAGATGATTTGTTAATCATAACGAATTGGAAGAGGAGTTATGTGTCAAGTTCATTGAGATAAATGCCATAAATTGCATGTAGGATAGGAATATACCTACATGGTTTGTGTAGTTGCTATATGAGAATCCATAGAAATTAATGACTTCATAATTGTTGTAATTCACATAGGAATATAGTGAATTAGCAATTAGGAGGATTTTATTAGATCTCGGGAGGGACTAGTAAATAAATTTGGGAATCTCACTATCAACGAGGAAATTAAATTAGATTATAGAAATAGATTAATATTAGGATGGATTAGTTATGGTGAAATCGAAAACCCTAGATCTTTCGTCAACTTAATCTATTAACTTGCTTTGTTTAGTTTTTAATTTTAGTTTTAATTAAGTTTTAAAATTACTTTTAATTTAACTTATCCATAAAATATTTTTCTTCAAATAAAGTTAGAACTATTTTAATTTGGTATTTAATAATTCATTAGTCTGTAGGAGCGATAAATTATATTCACTCTATATTACTTGTTAACGATCACGTGCACTTTGCGTGTAAAATCGACCAACAGATGATTTCTTTCTCAAGCGTGCTTTAAGATGTTCTTCCAAGTTCTGCAAAAACTATTATCACAAAGATTAACTTTTTTCATTATTGAGGAAATATTTTATGATGTAACACGTAAGATAATATAATCTAATACAGTTAGAATAAATTTCGTCAATTTTTTACTAAAATTGTGCACATTAAAATGTGCAAGATATGAAAATTCTATTTTTTTTGGCAGTTAAATTTTTGCACTAAAAATATAATAACAGTTGTATAATATATTTTTTCCTCATTAACCCATATCATCATCTCTTGTGTCTTCTTTATCCAGAGTGAAGATAACCACATTGTTTTTCATAAGAGTAATGATAGGACAACGACTAAATAAGCGGCTCTACGGCCGTGTGTATATCTGGCGTGTCTATCCATGTCATTCTTATTTTAAAAAAAAAAATAAAATAAAACTAGGGCCCTCTGCCGATTTCCTCTTCTCTTTTCTACTCAAGGTTCCGATTTCCTTCTTCTGCCGATTCTGATTTCCTTCTTCCAGTGATGGGGGACAACAACTTCTTCTCTCTACTTCCGATTTCCTTCTTCTCTGCCGATTTCCTTCATCCAGCCACGGGAAGACAACACCAATACAACCGGATTTCCAATTCCTGTTTCAACTTATTTCGGTTCTCTGCCCGATTTCCGGATTGCAACGACGTTTTGCAGTTGTGAGGAGAGCACCGTAAGAATTAAAAATAATTTGCTCTATTCAACCAAGCATAAAAAATTGCAATATTCCCCCTGGTTAGCGTTACAACTTCTTTTGTTGCTGAAGAAGATGGCACTAGAAATTTAGGGGGAGAAGAAATTGAAATAGTGGAGAATGGTCTTGCTGCAAATAATGAAAAGGAAGAGTTGATACCAAAATCTGGTGAGTCAGAACTACTTTTTCTTCATTGCTTTTATGAAAATGATCACCGCTTTGCTATGTGAAATTCCCACTGTTTTCATCGTGTTTATTGTTGTTCAATACAAAGATAATCTTACCATTTGAGCTGCATGACTTTCTGATGTTTTGTTCTTTGGATTAGACTCCAGAAATGCTTTGCCACTTATCAGTTCCCATGGAAAAGTAGCTGATGGCAACCAGCATAGCAGGCATAACTCTTCTGCTTCATCAGCTTTGATAATAGGTGGCCTGCTTGGTATAATCCAAGATGTTTTCCTCATATTTGCTGCAAAACTGTTGTTAAATTACATGGGTGTGGAGTCTGTAAGTTACAACTTTTCAATACTATTAACCTTTCTTTCTGTCATTCAGATGTTTTCTTGCAGACATCAGTTGTATGTTGATTCTTTCATTGCAAGGGCTACAGTTTTTTATTTGATTTATGACTGAGGATGGAAGAATACACAGAGAAAGCTTTAATGTCCTGAAGTTTGTTCCTTGGCCTAAAATATTAGAACATGCCTGGTGATATGATAAGTTAAAAAGTTGTCAGATTTCTTTCCTCAAAAGATTGGAACTCATTGTGATTATTCATGCAATGCTGTGTTTAGAAAATTGATTGCAGAATATTATAGTGCACTTCCATCTCATATGCATCATCTACTCTTTACTATGAAGATGTCCGCTGCATTACCAGTGAACTAAATTACTGCCATCAAAGGAAAGAACAGTGTAACTTTTTTCTTTTCCTCCTTGTAGGATTCACCTATGCTAAACCCCGCTCAAAAGTACTTGACAGTGAGGTCACTTGGTGCTCCAGCAGTTCTCCTTTCCTTGGCCATGCAAGGAGTCTTCCGTGGATTTAAGAATACGAAAACCCTCTCTGTGCAACAAGTGGGAATTTCTTTTAAGTTTTTTTTGAACCTTTTTTCAAAGATTTACATTTCTGCTGCCCTTTGGATATTAGTGGCCTAAAGAATCAGACTTTACTAAATTCAATTATCTTTTTTATATTGACAAACATTTTTCTTTGTATTTTAGTATTTTAAAAGTGTTAATTCAAGATATCAGGCTGACATTTCTTATTGAGCTTCTTTGTTGTAATGCAGTAATTGGAGATTTAGCAAACATAATTCTAGACCCAATATTCATTTTCCTATTTGGTTTTGGTGTTACTGGTGCAGCCATTGCTCATGTTATCTCTCAGTAAGATTATCTGGCCAAAAGTATCTTATTTGAAATTTGATCAACATAAATTTTGACACAAGCTTTTATTTGCTTGTGTGGGTCACTTCCAATTTGTTCTTTTGTTTGCTTCTTGCTTTCTTGGTTGAGAGTCAACCTTCAAATTTTTTTGTTTCTGAAAATGTTGGTTTTCTTTGAAGATCACATATTTTCTCATAAATGTATTCTTTTTATAGCAGATTTTCATCAATCCAGTTCAATGTGTTCAGACAATAGTGGTGAAATAAGCAACTCTGTTTCCTCAAATGATGGACATGTTGCCTGAAAGCCAAGGAGAGAAAAATGTTCGCCAAGGGCAGTGCTTGACACTTGTGAAGGAGAATCACAGGGAACAGAGGAGGATAGTTCTATCATCGACGAATCGAGGATCACAAAGTCTTCTATTGTGATTAGAAGGCAATCAGAACCCAAGCAACCAATGTCACCATTGAAGATATTCTCATCTTTCTTTCGTTCTTCATTTGATTGAAGTGCCAGAAAACGAAATGATATTTTCTTCAGCAAAGGGAAGGAGTAGTCTATGTTGAAGTGCTTTAGCTATGAAGAAATAATAAATGCCACCAACAATTTCCAACCTGGTAAATATACTGATATGATATGATTAGTCTAAATAAATTTTCCTTTTGAATATGTTGACAATTCTCCTGCGTCCCTTTTCTTTGTTTTTTTCTCATTATCTTTGTTGCAAACAAGATACTTCGAGATGTTAGGTAGAACTTTGTTTTTGGCTTAAAATTAATTGATCGTGCAACCTAATTAGATTAATCAAAATTTCTTTTGTTATTCAGATAATATGGTTGGACAAGGAGGGTTCTCAAAGGTGTATAGAGGTGTCCTTCACGATGGACGTACAATTGCAGTAAAGTGCCTAGGGAAGGACACAAATGCAGACAAGGAAAAGGACTTCCTTATGGAATTAGGTATCATAGGACATGTTTATCACCCTAACATTGCAAGCTCAATTGGCTTCTGTGTAGAAAATGGGTTTTATTGACCTTCAAGTTCTACCCAAATATCTTAAGTCTGTCAATAACTATACATAGGTTAGGATTTTCCATATCAATTTGTTTTCTTACCATGTTGTAAGTGATTTAATTTGTCATGTACTGTCAGAAATATAGCGTGAGTTTGATTGAATGTTGTAGGCCTCAGAAATCATCCTGGTCTTTGCATTATGTTTTGTAATTTAGGTATAAGATTGCATTTTTTTCTAATCTGTATAGCACCTGCTGTGTTTCAATATTCATGTGCAATGCAGCTCAGATTTGTGGTTTGAACTTGTACTCTCTTGCGTTTGCTTTGTTACTGCGTCATTTAGTTGAAAGGAACATTTGTTATGCTAGTTACACGTGAGGGGCAGTTTGTGCAAATGGAACTCTGGCATCAGCACTACATGGAAAACATTGTCAACTCAAAAATCTGACCTTGGGCAATTTTTGTTAGTATAGAAGCTACATCAAACATAGATCGAGTATGAATCAAGCACTTTCTGGGCAGAAATGATCAGTTGTCTCTATATGAACTGTGACATAATGTCAAAATGAATTTGCGTGGTATTTGTCTTGTCAGGCAACCCATGCCAACCTCTAGAAGCTAGAGCTTTGGCACTATATAAGAAGAACAAAAATCATTACAAGAAGAACAAAATCTATACTACTAATCAGTACAAGAAGCAGAAAAACCAAAGAGGAAATGCTGCTATCCATAACATGGACTAGTAAAAATCATTATAATAAAGCAAAATCTATACTACTAATCAATACAAGAGGAGAACAAAAACTTTACTACTAAATGTTTTATGCAGCCCATTTTACATGCCATATCCGGAAATGGGTTGTGCCAGTAGCAATATCTTCAACCAAAGGTACTTTCACCTAGAAGCTTCAAGAGAAGACCAATGTTGGCAGAAAGAATAGAGAACAAGCCATGCGGCATGCCACTTTTTTTACCAAGAAAATAAAGTTTAGAATCCCATATTTCACACAATCAAAGCCAGTGAAGAATGCAAGAAAATCAATATCCACCTGAAGCACTATACTAAGGAAACTTTAGAGCTATTTCAAATGCACCATTCTGGAAATTTGCTAAAACCTTCAAATACATCACCCAACTCTCCAATCTCTTCACCCGATAGACTATGGCGTAATTTATTTTGTATTCTATCAACAGAGAAAAAAAAACAAAAAAATAAATAATAGACTACACATTGAAGCCGTGTAATAGTCATATCGTTGGTTCTCAAATAATCAAATTTGTAAACAATCAAATTTTTAAAGAGCCAATTTTGAGCTAAGACACATTCTAAAGCTGGGATAGTCATATCGTTGGTTCCCAAATAATAGACTACACATTGAAGCCGTGTAATAGTTAACTAGCATCCAAACAATATAATTTTTGCTAAAGGGAAAACGGCAATGTTATGATCATTATAACTAGTTACTTAGAAAATGTAAAATATATAAATCACCTGTAAGTGGCTACATTCCAAATACGAACATTGCCATCACTTTCATTACGATGATGAATGTTGGGTTGGTATTGTCCCACATCCTTCACCATGCTGGAAAAAAAAAAGACAAAAAAAGTCCAGAAAAGAGAACTAGAAATATAATACAAAAGTATACATGTTAAATTTATAAAAAGATGAAACTAAAGTAAAATAAGGTAACCTGTGAAAGATTGACAAAATTCATACTTTGCCCAGTTAGATCGCTCATGGGCATAGAATTGCTAGTACATACCTATAACAGTCAAATTCACAAGTAATTACAAATAATTTCTATGTTCATATGCAGCATAGGAAACAAAAGTTAGCTAAAATTTATAACGATAACTTTATAATGATAACACAATTCATACTCGATTCATTCAAAAAAAGGGCAATGAAAACATACCACCTTTTCTTGCTTTTGAAATGTATCTTTTGATATTTCCTTTTTTTTCTTACTAGTAGAAACCTGCGAATAATGAAACCTTAGTTAAAAGTTAACACACAAAAATAAAAAATAAAATTTGAACTATTAAAGACTTAACATATAAATCTTTTAAGTCTTCAATAAATTATATTGAGACTAGATGAAATCATTTAGAAATTTCATTTTCTAAGAAAATATGAATTTCCTCATACAAAAACTTGAAAAAAATTAAAATTTACAAGCATAATAAAAACATACTGTTAAAGGTATATCAAACCTTCTTTTGAGCTTTCACATGTACTTTCTTTACAATTTGTTCCAATTTGGATTGTTTCCTCTTAATGGGTGGGCGACCTCGAGATCGCACTTTTAATGGAGTATGCATGTTTGTTCCATCTAGACTTGATTCATGCAAATGCTCACCACTTTCATTTAATGGAGATCGACGATCTTTATCAACCCCAATGTTCAAGATCATTGCCGATGAGTTTTTCTCTCGTTTCTTTCAAGATTTCCATCAAAATAGAGCATGTTTCATCATTTTTTGACCCAAGTTGTTGCACTTCTTGTAATAATGGAGTGAGAATATTATATCGACGCCTTTCTTCATCACAACCATAATCATCATAGACATTAGTGATATGTTGATACCCACGCTAATGTCTTTGCGCGATCGATCCAATATATAATTAATTGGAACCCCAGTTACCTTATTTCTAATAAGCACTGAAATCACATGCGTACATAAAATCCCACGAAACTCAAACAGACGACACAAACACTTCACTTCACAATCTAACTCAGTGTACTGTACCCAAAATGAAATTTCTTTTCACAGTGCTCCATCTTTTCCCAATATAGTTTCTACCACTTCAAACATTATAGTCGACCCTTCTTGCTTCACAAATGAGGTGTTGCAAAATATTAGCCCTCTCAATTCATCTTGGAACAACTTGAATATTTTATTAGTATAAATATTTTGAAATTGCCTTTCAATAGGATAGCGATAATTCTTTGGAATGATAGAGTTGAAAGATGCAAAATCTAAACCTTTTTCTTTCTCTATCTTACTTTTCAAAGCATTCTCATATTGCTCAACAAATCGTTTCAAAGTTGTTTTGAATGAATATAATCATCAAAAAGCATTCATACTTTCACTTCTTTGAGATGTCGACATCCACCCAAAACTTATCCTTCACATAAGCGGTATCCATTTATTCGTTCTTCATGCAAAGATTTCAACCAATCATTATTTTCCAAATTGAATTCCTCAATCAATTTCTGCGATTCTCATCACATTAAATCGGTTGTAAGAGAGTTATAAGCGATGTTCTTCAATTGTTTCTTTATCATCTTATACCGAGCATGACCACCAAACTTTATTGGAAGTTTTTCATGATATGCCAAAGACATAAGCGATGATGAGAATTTGGAAATACCTTTGCAATGCAATTTGCATAGCTCTGCCTTGATGCGTGATTATAGCTTTTGGAGCATATCCTAACATACATGTCAACCAAGATTTAAACAACCATATAAAGTATCTGAATCCTCGCTCGATAACAACCTGACCAAGCAAGATAGACTGACCATGGTGATTCACTCCAATGAATGGAGCAAATGGCATGTCATAACTATTGGTCAAATAGGTTGTATCAAATGTAATGACATCAGAAAAATATTCATATGCAGCTCTACATCTTGCATCAGCCCAGAATATATTTTTTATGCGAGAATCTTCGTCTAAATCAATCACATAAAAAAAGTTCGAGTTTCGACTTTGCATACGACAAAAATAATTACTCAAAGCTTCAGCATCACCAATCCCTAGTCTCAACCTTCTAGCTTCTAAAATATAATTTCTACACTTTCTCTCATCAAATGGTAGATTCTCATAGCCACCAGCTTCAACAACAAATGATTGAAAACTTTTACTCAAGGTTATTCCGGCTTGATCATTCAATTCAAGTTTTCTCTTTGCAGAAGAATCCAACACTTGATTACATCTAAAATGCCGCGACTTTCCAGGACTCAAGGTATGATTATGATCAAGGTAAACTCGACATATAATAAATCTTCCATCATTTTGAATTGCAACATTAATCTTGGCTTTGCAATTGGTTTTAGTGGAAGGGCGTGGATAAAAAGAATTTTTCTCACGGAATACTGGCTTACCATTTTTGGCACACCCAATAGAAAAATATTTTCGTCCATCATCTCCATTTTTGAACTTAAATTGCAAATACCAAAACCAACATGTTGGGCATAAGATTTGTAGAAGTTACGCACTTCTACTTGGATGCAAAAGACATACCAATTTAGAATTTTAACTTCATTCAAAGAAATTGGATTTTCTACAATCTCCTCATTAACATTATTTTCAACTTCATATAAATTATTTTGCCTTCTTCCATGACAATTTATTGACTGCGTGTAAATAAAACAAATTCTTTAAGTATGTAAGCCAAAAGACTCCTAAATTTTTTGTCACCTCTCAAATTAAAAGATTTTTAGGTAAATAAGAACAATGCGTAGAACTATTTTATGCCTCCCAGTGGAAGTCTGATCAACTTTATTAATAAAAAAAATTAATATAACAACTATAATCCATTAAGAACAAATAAAATGTTTTATTTCAAAATAAATCAACATGGAATCACAAACAAAGAGATCAATATTAAAAGAACCATACGGATAATTTCACCACTAATGTAAGATCAAAGAACTTATAGGATAGGTATTCTAAGGATATAACTCCTTAAAAACCTAACATCCAAGGCTAGTAACATTATATCCAAACAAGATGTTATTATGCTAATCAACCATAAAGGAAAAACTGAAATATAGCATTATTCAAAGAATATGAAAATGGAAGCTTCATAGCCATGAACTCTTTTTCGTTATAACATTCATGAAGACAAATTTCTTTTGTTCCAATAAAATTTATGTAGAAGCCCAACAGGAAAACAAATAAAATTCATAAAATCAAAGCCAAATGAAGGGAAAAAATATTCAGTCATGCCTTAAAGAAAGCAGAAAGATCCAAATCCAACAGTTCCAAATTTTCATCCCATAATCAATTAGGGAACTTACCAGAACAAGATCCAATAGGCGACAAATTATGCATTTTGTAATCGTGAATCAATTATGGTTCGATTATGCAAAGATTCGGACCTCCAACCAGCTTTGAAACTCGAAACTTCAACCAGCAACTCAAGAAAGCCTCTCTCACTGGGGGAATTCAAGCGTACAGGGGAAAAAAAGTCCGTCACTTTTAGGTTATTTTCTGCAACCACTGGGAGAGTTCAGTTCCAACAGTAAGAAAATACTTGGCCATTAAACTATAGGTGGAGGCATCTTTGATCACAATAGAGAGAGAGAGAGAGCCAACCTTATTCTGCTTTGTGACAAATTCCCAATCATCAACCAGTTGCTTCTTCAAAGTAGATGGGATTTGAATCTTAAGGAGTTTCTCTGTAGATATATTGTCCTTCTGCAAACAAATCCACATTTTATTTGTCAATACCAACGGCAGCCCCAACACGAGAACAAACAAAATTCATAAAATCAAAACAACTTGATCCAGGATCAAGAAGAATCGGGCAGAATTCAGGAATAAAGCTGGGGTTTTTGGTTTGTGGCTGCTCTCGGTTTTTAGCAAGAATTGGCTATTGGTTTCACGATTTTCACAGACCAATTCGATAGCACAATTCAAGAATACGAAGCCTTCTTTCTTAGGTAGTAATCACACGAAGAAACAATGCAAAATCTGGGCAGAAAATCAGGTTTAAGAACAAAGGCAGAAAGTTGGGTTTTCTGAATTTTTCTTCTTAGCTACAGGTTTTAGGATTTTGCAGCAGATTTCTTCACCTTTTGCAGCACAAATTGATAGTAAATTTCAAGAAGAAGAAGCCTTATTACTCAGGTAATAACCACACGAAGATACAACACCTAAACTGGACAGAAACTTGAAGTATGATGTTGGTTTTTTCTGGATTTTTTTTTTCAGCTATGGGTTTCAGGATTTTGCAGCAGTTTTCTTCACGTTTTGCAGCACAAATTGATAGTAAATTTCAAGAAGACGAAGCATTCTTAGTCAGGTGTTAATCACATGAAGATAGAGTGCAAAAATCTAGGCAGAAACTTGGGTTCAAGAAAACAAGACAGAATGTCGGGTTTTGCTGATCCTTCTTGTAGCTACGGTTTTCTGGATTTTTACACACCTTTTGCAGCAGCAATTCAACAACCAAGGTTTCCTCTTTATCAACCAATATTCACAAGGCAATATAGCACAGAACCAAGATTTTTTAAACAAGAAAGAAGCGAAAGAAAACTGGACAAAAAAGTTTGGGCAGAAACTGGAGCAAAAATTCTGGACAGATTTTCAGAACTAAATTCTCTTTAATGGATGGCTTTTTTCTTTTTAGTTTTTCAACACGAAAATAAGAAGACAATCACGAAGAGATTATGGACAGAAAGAAGACTCAGATACACAAAACAAAGATGCGGAAAAACAAAGAAAACAGAGGCAAAAACACAAAGGATATGAACAACTTCAAGGAGCAAGAATCGAATCCAGAATTGCTGCTTGCTTTTGGAGTTTATTGCACCTAAACATAGAGAACATTGCAGCCTTTCCAATTACTTATTCAAATATAGAACATTGCACAACGTGTTACACTCCATTAATTTTTGGTTCCTGAACTTTGTGCATTAGTATGAAAATTGGTCATCGCAAAGCAATTTGTTCCCCAAAGAGGGCAGAATGAGATATTATCACGTTGATTATACAAAATGAAAATTGCAAATGCATAATAGTTCTATAGCCCATTAAAGCATATTTTGAACTTAAGATGACAATGCTAAGGATAAAGACAGAAGATTATCCACAAAGATGGATGACTGCATGTTTGATCATTCACACCATAGAATACGCTTTGGTTGACAAAATTGGAAATAGTACAATATTTGGGTGGGTGACACGTGAAATTCCAGAGCATAGATTAATGCCAAGAAAAAAAAAAGTAGAAGAAATTCATTACCTTGATAGAATCAATGCATACAAATTTCAGTAAGTTCATATCTTTGGTATGGTTCGGTCTTTGACCTCAGGCCTCATAAATTGCATCCAATCTCCACACACCAGCAGCTCATGAAGATCTGGAATTCCTCCCGTGGAAGAAGAGAGATCTCTTTGGATGAGGAGTTCTAGTGGAAGAAGATCTAGAATTCTATTTGGATGAGGAGATCTTTGGATGAGGAGTTTCTGGTGGAAGAAGAGAGATCTGTTTGGATGAGGAGTTTACCGTGGAAGAAGAGAGATCTGCTAGGAGGAGGAGTTCAAGTGGAAGAAGAGAGGAGTTCATAGTGGAATATTAGACATCTGCCCGATTTTTATTTCTTGTTTTTCGATTTTTATTTCTGTTTTCTTAAAAATAGTAATGACATGGATAGACACGTTGGTGGTACACATGCGTCGCTATAAAAAGTCGCTCTATTTAGTATTTATGCGTATCATTACTCTTTTCATAATATCTGTATTACCGTTTCTGATGTATTTCTTGGTTGTCGTTTGGTAACCTTCCAAACGTTTCATCGTTATCATCACGAAAAAAATATTTTTTACATTTTTGTTTTTAGTAATAAACTAATCTTGAAACAATGATTTCCTCAAATATATATATTTTTTATGTATGAAAGACAAATTAAGGATTCCTACCAGGATTCTTTTAGTTGCAATGGGAGCAGGTAGATCTAGATTAATTCAGGTTCAGTTGCCAATATTAATTAATTCTTGATAGGTTATTGTCAACTAATCCAAGTGACCATTACTTGAATAATCAATTGCCCTTTTTTATTTTTATTTTTTTTCTTTGTTACTTTTGTTGTTGTGTTTTTTGTCAAAAACCTACAGAATCTTTCATTTTTATAATTTTTTGGGTAAATTACGTCTATTTTATGTACAATTTAGTTTTATTACCAATTATCCTTTAATATTTGAAAATATTATTTAAAAATTGTTTTTGTTTTTACATAATTCATAAAATCACAAAAAGTCAGTCAAAAACAAAAATTGATTTACCACTTTCGTGTTAGATTTACATAAAAGTACCATTTATAATTAGATTTAACACATATTATTATCAAATAAATAACTTTAATTTATTTCTTATATACTTTGTGAACACTTTATGCTTATGTTTGTTCTAAATTTTTTAGTCATTTTATAAATTGTGTGAGGAAAGACTAATTTTTATATGGTCAAAGGAAAAGACTGTAACATTTTTAAACATCAAGAGATAATTGATGAAAAAGCCAAATTTCAGGAGAAGCAAATATAATTCATATATTTTTTGGCATTTCTAAACAAAGTTATATGGAGAAAAAATATTTTAATTGAAAGAAAGCGGTGTGACCGTCCTAACGCGTGCTGCCAAGGTCTGTGTCTGATCATCACCCCATCTTTCTAGACACAGAGGAGGTCAATTGGGGCCCTAGACCTTTCAAGTTCTTCAACCACTGGCTAGACAAAGAAGGCTTCAACACTATGGTTCGTAATGAATGGAAAGACATTGTAGCTCAATCTAGGAATAATGCTGGGTTATGGCTAAAACTAAAGAGGCTTAAGCCCCTCATCAATCAGTGGAAAATTCAGAATGGTGAGGCAGATCCTCATCTTATCCAGGGATTGGAGGAGGAGATCGACAGGTTGGAGAAGGAAGATGCATCAAATGCGTTACCGGCTGACAAAAGAATTGAATTAGCAAATAAGCGGGCCCAGCTATGGAATGTGTATCGGGCAGAGGAGAGAGCTTGGTTGCAGAAGTCCCGAAGTAAATGACTTCAGGAAGGGGACAGGAATACTAAATATTTCCATCTAATGGCTTCCTCAAGGAGAAGGGTGAATCTTATTAATAATTTGGTCTTCGATGGAAGGAGAGTGTCACAACCAAAAGAGTTGAAAGATGTAGTCGCAAAGTATTCCTCAGACTTTTACAACAAAGTGTCGGCAGTTGGGGTTTTAGAATTCGATTGCCAATTCAAAAGCATCTCAGACGAACAAAGAGACAACCTTGAAGTCCCATTTTTAGAAACTGAAGTTTGGGAAGCTATTAAGTAGTGTGATGGTAATAAGGCTCCCGGGCCAGATGGTTTTAATATGAATTTCTTCAAACATCATTGGAGCTCAGTCAAACAAGACGTGATGAATTTCCTAAAAGGCTTCTTTGAGACCGAGACTTTTTACAAGGCAGTTAACTCTTCTTTTATCACCTTGGTTCCAAAGGTGGAAAATGCGGTCCATTTGAAAGATTATAGGCTGATTAGTCTTGTGGGAAGTATTTACAAAATATTGGCCAAAGATTTAGCAATAAGATTGAAAGGGGTGATTAATGAGGTGATCGAGAGTAATCAGTTTGCGTTCCTCAAAAATAGACAATTGTCAAACTGTTTCTTAATTGCAAATGAAGCTGTTGACTACATCAGGAAAAATAACAGGAGTGCCATTTTGATGAAGGTGGAATTCGAAAAAGCTTTTGATAATGTTGACTGGGATTTCCTGGATCATGTTATGATAAAGATGAATTTTGGAAGAAAGTGGAGGAGTTGGATCCGTTTCTGCGTGGCCACTGTGTCAATGTCAACTTTGATCAATGGTTCTCCTACTAAGCAGTTCGGCATTAAAAAAGGTCTTCCTCAAGGCTGTCCCTTCTCCCCAATGCTCTTTAATATCATGGCGGAAGCGTTTAGTGTTCTTATGCAAAAAGGGGAGTCTTCAGGGCTGTTCGAGGGGGTAAACATAGGTCAAGGAAACTTCAGATTAGCTCACTTACAATATGCGGATGATACTCTTGTGTTCATAAAACCTAAATCTAAAAGTGTCTTGAATGTGAAAAGAGTTCTCAGATGTTTTGAGGTGATGTCTGGTTTGAAGATCAATTTCAGCAAAAGCAGTTTGATTGGTATTGGGGTGGATGAGGGCATATTGAATGGCTGGTCTGTGTATCTTGCCTGCAAGGTTGAAGCCTTCCTGGTTAAATATCTTGGTCTTCCTTTAGGTGTTAACTCAGCGGTCCAAAGCATCTGGAGGCCTATCCTGGATAAAATGAGATCAAAGCTCGCGGGCTGGCAAACAAGGTACCTTTCAATGGGTGGTAGAGTGACTCTAATCAATTCCGTCTTGTCGAGCCTACCGATCTTTTTCCTGTCAGTTTTTAAGCTACCTTGTGGAGTCAAAAACGACATGGATAAATTGATACGGAGATTTCTTTGGGGCAGTTCAGACCATCAACGTAAAATGCATTACGTGGATTGGCATACTATAAATGCTTCAAAGTGGCTTGGGGGATTGGGTATGATTGACTTCCATTTAAAAAACTCGGCCTTGTTATCAAAAAGGCTATGGAGGTTTGGCAATGAGGTGAATTCACTATGGAGGACTTTTATGGTGGAAAAATACGGGCTTGACAAGAAGCGTCTCCTTCTCACTTTTTGTAATAACAGATTTGCCTCTAACTTATGGAAAGCTATTACTGCCCCCCTCACCCCCTCTAACAAATTCTATGATGTAGTTTCAGCAGGAATGAGGGCGTTGCTCGGGAAAGGAGACAATATTGTTTTATGGCATGATGAATGAATAGAAGGTATGATACTAAAACTGTGTTTTCCTCGCATTTTTGCTCTATCTGTGAATAAGGGTGGATATGTGGCTGATTTCGGAAAATGGAGGAATGGTCAATGGGAATGGCGGATTGATCTCCGTAGGAATGCTCTCGATTGGGAAAACCAGCAGTGAGAAGATTTGTTAAATACTCTGAAAGGGCAATATCCCAACCGAAACTCCCAAGATCGGATCATTTGGCGAGCGGTCCCGAATGGTATGTATTCCACTTTTTCTTTTTACAAATCTGTGTTATTGCCTCAAAGGCAAGGGTGAGTTAATTGGAACCTAGTGTGGAATGGGTATGGTCCACCTAAAGTGGAAGTCTTTGTCTGGCAACTAATCCACCAAAAGCTTCCTGTGAGAAGCTGTCTGCTTAAGAGGGGTATTATCGAGCAGAGCTTGCAGTGTGCCCGTTGTGTAATTTTGAGTTGGAATCTGTCCAGCACTTATTCTTCGACTGTTGGTGTAGCTGGTTGGTGTGGACTAGGTGTTTGGAAACTTGGGGTATCACTTGGGTCTGCCCGGGAGATCCTTTTATATTCCTGAACAGTTGGCAGCAGTCCTCCCTGGAGTTTAAAGGAAGATAACCTTGGAGTCTACTATTTTATGTCATTACTTGGTCTATCTGGTTGTGCAGGAATCAGGTTATATTCAATAATAAGAGCTTTGATTTCGCGCAACTCATGGACTTGATCTTTATCAGATTTGCAACTTGGTTTAAGGCAAGATGGCCATCTTCTCCAACATCCATTTCAGACATATTCCTACAGCCGAATAGTGCAGAAGTGAGACAGGTACTCGGATGCAGGAAGGAAAGTGTCATCTGGTCTCGGCCTCAACCTGGTAGAATGAAGTTTAATGTAGATGGTTCAGCAATCGGGAAGCTAGGCAAGGCTGGGATTGGAGGAATTCTAAGAGATGAAATGGGTAAAACAAAGGCCGTGTTCTCTAAGCATGTTGGAATTTTGGATTCAAATCAGGCCGAGTTTCACGCTATTCGAGAGGCTTTTGTGGTTTTTTCTGAGTCTATTTGGAAGTGTTCCCATGTACTTGTTATTGAAAGTGACTCGGTTAATGCAATCAGTTGGCTAAATAATCCAGGAAATGCCCCCTGGCACCTAAAAAATGTCTCAAATCATTTAGACCAACTGAAGGAGAAAATTAAGCAATGGGAGGGTTACCATATTCCACGGAGCATGAATAGTGTGGCTGATAGGTTGGTAAAGTCAGGAGTATCCAGATTGCAAAACTTGTTAGCGGTTATCGAGAAATGAGTGTATGTCTCTGCTGCATACGAGTTTCTATCTCCTGTTTTTATAGTAGCTTGTTGAATAGGATATGTATTTCTTATTTACAGTTCTTTTCATTATAATCTTTGCTCTAATTTTCTAATAATAAACTTTGCCTCTTGGCTTGTCAAAAAAAAAAGAAAAGAACGCATGTAAAAGGCCAAATGCAAGACTTCATTCCTGTCTGCGTCGCCATCTATGGAAGACATTGATTTTTTAGTCATGTTTTCTATGCCTAAGGGGTCCTTTATTTATTTTTTCTTTTTTGGATTCCAATTATATTGGGAATCAACAGTACTATAATATATGCTTTAGAAGTAGATTAGACAGTGATGTACAAATGTGGATTACTCAATTATATATCGGGTGCCTTTTGGAACTCTAGTGGGTAAAACAGAATGAAGGAAAAAGATTTACATATGAAGATAAATTACCTCCATATGTACTAAATTATTCATATCAAGATAAATTATTTTTTATTGTTTAATTTTAATTTTTTTTTCTGACTAAAGGTGCGCACTGAGTAAACTCTGCTCTGTGTAATAGCCCGCAAACCACACAGAAAATTTAATTTTAATTTTTCTTTCTAGGTAGTCTAGTGCATAAACACTCTCACACGTACAGGGTTGCATTCTGGAGTCCTTCTAGCTGCAATTTCATATTTTTATAAAATGTTGTTTGTATTCTTCCGGTGACATGACAATAGCTTTTATTACTTCGTCAAAACTCCCATCCTTATTGTTTACTTTTTTTTTTTAATTTTTTTTTTAAAAAAAATTAATAAGTTTCCAGTCAACTTTTTAAAGTGATAATTTATGATCATTTTTGTCCTCTATTGGATTTGTGTGCATGGAACACAGACAGGTAAAAAAATATATCATATTAATAATTTAGTGACCATCTAAGTAAGTTACTTAAATTATATGGTTAGTAATCGTATAAGATGGCATAAGGTCATTTGCAATGCAGGCCATGCATGAAGTTGCGTGGCAGATGGAATCATGGTATGTATGTTTGGGGAATATAAATTTCACCACCCCTTGTGTCAGTCAGTTTCTGGCAGTCGGTGTTAAAACATTATGTCCAATTTTTTTGTGGAAATCATGAAATTAACAAACACTAACTATCAAGGGTCAAGGACAGAGGGACTCATCCTTCATATTGCCCTTTTACTATAAAATGTGCTTTTGATTTATACATAGTGGAATGTACAAAATCACTTGGCAGATGTTAATGAACATGGTGACATAAAAGCTCCATGAAAACCATAAGGCACTCTAGTTGGAAGAGTGATTTTGGCAATAGGCTCACTCCATAATTTCTTGGCATCAACAATATAGACCTGCAAAGGAAGGCATGACACATTAATTTGCACTGATTAAACATATTTAACTAAAGATTTTGAGTACTTTTCTACTCTCTAAAATGTGAGATAGCTTGCCTGAGATACATTAATCCTTTCATTGTGTACAAATGCAATAATCCAACCATCATCCTCTTCAACTCCTCCAGATTTAGGGACAAAAGCAGCCCCAGTACAAAATGTGTCCTCTGGAAACTTGTGATATTCAACCTCTATCAGCTCTTCAGCCTCTTTGTCCACCTGGTTAAACAGATTCAGCTTTTCACGGACCAACAAGAATATATAAACACTGATGTTTATTTTAGGCATAGAAAAATATCCAGGGCACAGTACCAGAGGAAGTAGTTCAGATTTTTTCTGTTCAAAATGAAGCTTGGCCAGTCCCCCATATTTTGCCATTCCTGAGAATTCAGTATTAATCTAATGCAAGTTTAAAAGAGCCATTGGCAGAGTTCAAAAGTTCCATCCAGAGGGATTATAGTTACATTGTATTACCTGAGCTAGAGCTGGCTGTGGAATCTACAATTTGTGTATATCCATATTTATTCTTTACTCCATTAAGTTTGTCATTTATAAATGGAAAATCCATAGAGAACTCTGTTCCTGTGAGATATTTTCCCTTTACTTCTCCAGATTGAATGTTCAATCTCCACTCATAAATGCGAGCAAAGAATGCTCCTTCCTGCGAGTCTTCCTGTGATGTATCTACTGAACTGATATGCTTAAAACCTCTAGAAAACCAGTCGAATTTATTAGAACCGAAATCAGGTCCTGGAACAATCGATCCACGAGCTTTGCATACCATCACCACAATCTGTTCATTGTTCATAGTAATTTCAAAATGTAAAATTTAACCGAAGAAAATTCAGACAAACATGAATTATCTGGACTACTTGATGAACTATGTATCTGTAACATTAACAATTTTTGCTCGCAATCAGCAACATAACCAACGAAGGATAATGACTCAAAGCATAGGAAGAAGTTCAGATACAAATTAGCTGGATGAAATCGTGAGCTGTCAATAATTACCTCATCACCATCCTCAAAACAATTGATAACATGAAATGCAGTACATGGTTCCACCTCAAACCACTTGAGAGAATCTGCATCACCGTAACGAGGCATTACTCCAATCCTTGCATATCCATCCTTTTCATATCTTATGAGTCTACAAAGTTGAATCAATGCAAGAGATGAATATTTTTCTTTACAAACTTCACAGCATTAATTACACACATTTTGACCCCCTAAAATTAACAGGAAGACATTGGGGAAAAAATAATAAGAATAAGAATACTTACGGGCAGCCATTTATAAGTCGATTTATATCTATCGTCAGAGGAAAATCCAAGATCACATTATACCTGTATTATTAAAAATTTATGGAGCCCAAATATGATCATCTGCTTTAATTATTCTCTCTGTGGACTAACTAAAAGTGATGAACAAGGATATGTTAATGTGGTTACCTTTCTGTAATCCCTATATCATGGCAAAGGGTGCATCTATCTAGTTTTATATCCACACTATGAATCAATTTCTTCCCATCAGCTGAAAACATAAGGAATGTTCAAATATTAGCTCATATCATCATCTTGAACCTTATTTTGGCAGTTTTAACAAATTCAAATACAATGAAAGTTTACCTGAGATGATTCCCAGTTCACAATAAGGTCTTTGGGGAGAAATCCCAAACACAACTAGCTCTCCTGTGGATGGAACTTTCTGAACCACATAAAAAAAAAGGATACAAAAATGGCCATATGAATTTTTTGGTGGCTTACATAAATATTTTTTTTAACAAACTGAAATGAGAAGAAGCAGAAGGCTGCACAAATTGCCTCCCAGCAGAATTTAGCTTGACATATATATGCATTGATAACAAAGGGAAAGACATGTAAATTGATTAGGTACCTTGGGATGGCTAGTAAAGGGTCGAGTCCAATGTCCATTAAGATCCCATTTCCCATAGGTTTCTAGTGTCAAGATATCAAATTCTTGAGGTGCATGATTCTCTGCTGTTGCAAAGTACCTCCCAGAATGCTCAAAGACACTGGTATTGCTAAGGTGTTTGTCTATTGCGCCAAATCTCAACTGGAAAAGAGGCATGTATATCAGTGAAAAAGTTGTCCAATACTGATTTTAAAAAAAGGGATTACAAATTTTGTAGAATAATTAACTTTGCAGCATTAAATTGTGCCGAAATGATCAGATCTCGCATTACTAAAACAGCATAGTTTAACTTAAAACGTCGTTTTAGAAAGATGGAAAAGAAAACATGCATAGTTGTTAAACATTTTTGGATGAAATCTTGGGTTGCATGCCTTAGTTACCAACTATAAGTAAATAATATTCGGGCTATAAAATCTTCAGTTTGTATAGCTTTTGTCTGTGTTAGTATGAAGCAAACAATAGTCAGAGTTACAGTCCTACCAAATTTAGCAAATGAGCAGAAAAAACAGCAAGGGAATCTCCTTCAATAGCTGGGAGAAAAGCGGGCTTAGCTCTTTCAATTTCACGCTTGAAAGTCTCAGATTGGACGTATTTGTTTTTGTACCAGAGTTTCCAATTGTCGCTGTGTCTATCTTTACTAAAGTACAAAGCATGAAGCATTCCCTCGCCTTCTATCCATGTGTGGCTTGACTTTCCAAACATGGAAACTGCCGATTTATATCCTCCAAAAAGAGGGTTTGGGCCTGCAAAACCCAACATAGTTTCACTTTTTAGTATAAGACATATTATTGTAAAACCTATATCTCAAGTTAATGAATTTTTTCCTTTTTTTTCAAGATCTATTTTCTTAGAATTAAGATTATATTACTTTAATTTTATGTTAACCAGTTATTATTCTTATTTTTTTGTACGTTATTTGTATAAACTTATACTTCATCCGTCCTAAAAAAAGAGTCCACTTTTGAGATTTTTTCTTATCCTAAAAAAAAGTCCACTTTCAAACCTTCTAAAATATTTTTACTAATAATAATTGTGTATATTCACAATTAAAAAGTAAGAATAAAAATGTAACATTATATATTTAGTTAGTATATTAAGTGTGTTGTATTTAATAACTAATAAAAAATTGTATTTAAACTAAAGTGAACTCTTTTTCTAAGAAGGAGGGAGTATAAAACTTATTATTATATGAATATTCTTTACAGAGTGGAGATCTTATCATTCTCTATAAATTTTGATATAGTAGTGGTGTTATTTTCATTTAAAATTTGTACTTAACATGTTTATAGAATTAAGAACTCGTCTGTAAAAGTGTTCTAATTGCAGGATCTAGTTTTGCAATTAATTTTCAGACAATTTTGGTTTAAAATTAGAGAAGGTATTTCATGCATTTGTTGCACTAAATAAGATAATGCAGTTAGAAGCAATGAGAAAGGACAGTTTAAAATTTAGCAGGACAACCTATCTATCTATACCAAAGCAAAAAAATAAAAATAAAAAAAAAAAAATTACGTGATTGACTTATGGTACTAAAAATAAATATAGGGCAAATCTATTGAATATTTTTTCTTGGGGGACTCTTATTAGTTGCCACAAATTATTTGTGTGCATCTTAATCTAATACCTATTCCCACCTCTAAACAGGAATAAATTAATTACAATAGTTCCATTCTTAATTTCCATATAACACACCAACTAAGATAAAGAATGATAATTTTGATTCCTTATATTATCCATATTTTGACAAATAAATTTATATTTTTGTTCTAAAATTATGCGCCATTTGGTCGTGCATGATTGTATAGATGTTCTAAATATTCCTTTTTTCTATATGTTTATGTTTAACGTTTTCTTTCACAAGTTACTAGTACAGACAAACTACATACGTAATTAAAACAAAAAGTAATAATATTTTTACTAAATTTTTATAATAAAAAATCATAGTAATTAATATAGCATATTAAAAAAGATAAAATTATTTACTATACTTTTTAAAAAGTGTAAAATAATAAAAAATAAATTTTCTTCTTAAAAAACATGCCATATTAATCACTATCACTTTTCATTATAAAAAATCACTAAAATTAATTTTAAAAAAAATTCGATTAAACCAAAAAAATTAATTCACCAATCATGAGATATTAACGGTTGTGAGATCCATCACCACCTCAAACATCAACAATGCTTAGTTAAAAGGGAAAAAAAGATTAGGAGATCATGCATGAAATCAAAAGAGAATACTAGTATTATGTTATAATTATGTGTGCGCCTTCATTTTCATTTTCATGACTCATGAGTGAAAATTGCGCTAGTTGGCCATGAAGGTTAAATGGTGAATATTAGATTTTGATTCAAATAATTATTATTGATATCAACCGGCATTTTAAATATTTAAGGATCAACCTGCTGATTAATGAATTTTCATCATAAAAAATTATGATGTACTACAAAAGTCTTGGTGCGTAGTTAGCAATTACGAAGGCCAATGGCTAATTTTGCTTGCTTAGAAAAAATAATTTATACATGTTCTATATTCATATTTTTAGTGCATTAAATTAATTATATAAATTTTTATTTTTTGGTCTCCTTACATATAGATAGACTATATCCCTCTAAATTATAAATTATTTTTTTAATTATCTTACGTAGTGTAGTAGATCTATAAAATATTTTCTCGCCCACATAAATTGGTCTAATACGCTTGCCACTACATTATTTTCATTTTCCTTTAGATTATATTCTTTAAAAAATATTAGTTTCATAAGCAAAAATTCTTGTCATGATGGCCTGCCATTGGTTAGCAACTTTTCATGGTTACATATGAGGGAGGTATAAAAAGTCAAAATTTAGTTATCACACTTTTTAAAATATGAAAAATAATAAGGGATATTTTGTCTTTTTATACTTATCATATCAGTCGCATTATTGTTTTTCGCGATGAAAAGTCACTATAAATATTATTATTCTAAATTTAATAGCTTTTAGGAATTAGTCCCTAAAGATTACCTTAAAAATTGGTGGATCTGATGTGAGTTTTTAATTTGGTGATTAATTTTTAATGCATTAGCCAAAAAAAGTCTCCCATTTCCCTTCAAATTAGAGAAAAAAAAAATCAATTATGTGGATCAAGTTCATGCATCAAAATCCACACAGCCATATTCAAAACTTTCTCCTAAGTTGACTTAACCCATTGGCCGAAAAAAACTTTGTTACTAACCAAAAATATGTTATTGCCATAATTAATACCATCTGTTATTCCAAAAAAAATAAAATGAAACGTATATTAAACTTTCTTTCTTTAAAAAAAAAAAAATTGTTTTCTGATGCTTCAGTCAACTGGCATAGTTCTTTGAGATGAAATTGTAGTTAATTGCCATAATTTTTTACATGAAATAGTCCATGGATTGAATCCTAAATTAATCTGGGTACTCATAGGACATCGCAACAACAAAATTAAATTACAAAATAAAAATTACGCAAGACAGCAGTACTTCTAGTTACTTTTAAGTGTCAACAGCAACATTATAGAATGTAAATTTAGAACAATGTTGATGATGATCATTTTGAGGGACATTAAAAACAATTAAACAATTATATATATATATATATACATAGTCATTTGTTGTCATTTTTCAACAATAGAGATAGAAAATGCGCACCGTTTCTCACGTAAACGCCCTCGGGGAAATCATTTGGAATCTTTCCTTCAATTTCTGCCAAGTAAATTGTCTCCTTCAACTCTTTTACCGGAGCAAAATTACTCTACATGTGCACGTAAAGACCATGAAAACCCAAAAGGGAAAAATTCAAACAATTTTCCAAATTTATTTAAAATGTGAACAAACTAAAGTTGGGCCGAAAATTTTTGAGTTCTGAAATTTATATTACTCCATCGGTTTAAAAAAAAAAAAACCATTTTCAAAACTTATCTCTCTTCGGACAAAAAGTAACTTTTGAAATAATTTTCTAAATTATGAATGCTTATGATAATTATATATACCTACATTTACAAAATAATTATAAAAATATAAAATTATACATTTATTAAAATTTGATAGCAGATTCAAAACGCCACTTGTGAACACTTCATTTCCTATCATTTCACAGAATGCTTGCATTCTCGGTTTTATCAAAATTATTATGCAGAATGAACCGATACTCATTCCCCACACATATTATTTTTTCATGACCGGGACCCGAAATTTATTAATGAAAATGCTTGCCGATTGAGATACACTTTTCATCTTTAATTTAATTTGTTAACATGTCTTCATGTCGTATGCACAAAAAAAAGCATCGTATACCTGAGATGGCAGCAATGGCTGATCAACGAAATCAAAGGCAGAATCAACAAAGGCTTCTAAAACCTTCACCGTAGTTTTCTTGATCATATGAGGGACATCGTTTAAAATTTTCTCCAGCTTCCTCAGCAATGGCTGCAACCAAACATGCACAAGTACTGTAATATAATTAATGGTGCATTTACAAGAAAAGAAATAGGAAGAAAAGAAATAAAACCCAACACAAACAAAAAGAGCAGATAGAGGGAATTTGTAAGGAGAAAGTGATGAGAAATTAAGTTAATTACCTTAGTAGGAAATGAATGATGATGATGATAATGATGAGAGGTTCCAATGCTGGAGACATCATATTTGTGAGGAATAAAAGGTCTCTGTGTTGAACGGGATCCACACACTAGTAGTGTATTACTACAAGTATACATCATGAAGTGAGTGTGTGTGTGTGTGTGTGTTTCAGGGAAAGAAAGTCACACGAAACAGGGGACATTATGTAGAGAGTTGATTGTTCAATTTGACACCATCAAAGCTGACGATGAACTTGTAAATAATTTGATAAATGTCTTTAAAGAATAAGTACAAATTTTGAGGGTAACCCTTTTCTTGAATTTAATTTAAAAAAAAATAGACTAAAGTTGGTGAAAAGTTTCTTTCAAATATAAGGCCTTAAAATTTAAAATGATGCATGTGTGCATAAATAAGTTGGGAGTCTTGAGTTTTCCAAAGGGCAGATTTTGGCTGTGTTAAGCTTTGATTTGGGTGCCAGCCAAAATTGGGAATGTTCCACCAAAACGACCACAGTATAAAGTAAATCTAGCCATAATCCACCATAAAAATATTCCATACCTGTTACAGCGCAGCAATTCAATTGTCCTACCCCTGTATGGATATAGGCTGTTTCTATAAATTACTCTCTCCGTTAAAAAAAAAAAATTCAGTTTAAGATTTTTTTTTTGGTTAAAAAAAAATCTACTTTAGAGATAAAATTTTTGTATTATATTTATTAATGATAACAATGTAGAACCCAAATTAAATAAGAATAAACATATAGAATTATAAATTTAATCCTATATTAAATATGTTGTACATTGTAATTCAGAAAAAAAAAAATTATACAAAATCAAAAGTGAATTTTATTATTTTTATTTTTGGGGACGAAGGGAGTTTATGTGTATAGATTAAGTTTTAAAATACATTTTTACACTTTTTAATATAGTAGTTATGAGATAAGAAATATATTAAAAACTATAAGAGTATATAAAAAAATGTAAAAATATATTTTAACATAGCTAACCATATACACCTAAATTGTTTCTCCTAATTATCTTCATCTTACTTGATACACGGGATATATAAAATATTTCTTCCATAATCCAGATAGTAAATTATAAGCTAATTAATTATCCATCTGAATCGATCAAAGCTTTGGGTTCAAAATTTGTTTTTTTTCCTTCATTATCTTTTGGAATTTATAAATTTGTATTACCTACTTGCTGGCTAGATGGTGTTCACATTTTGAACCCTTTTTGGGCTCACATTTGGAGTTAATCAACTAATGTTATCGATAAATTTCATTCATTACAATCAGTCATACTTTTGACGTACTCATCATGGATCCATATGGTATAGTTATTTTTTCTTTTTGGCACGTTACATACTTTCTTCGATGGCATCTCCTCATTATGTTTTGTTCTTTTGTTGATAAGATATTTATTTATTTAACTTTGTGATGACCTTTTAACATATACTCCTTCCAGATACAACACATTTAATATACAATTAAATATATATATTTTTTATATTTTTACTTTTTACTTTTTACATTATAATTTGAATTTGTATTATTATTAATAAGGATAATACAAAAATTTTACATAAAAATTGATTTTTTTTTGGGGACAAAGCTAATTTTTGTAATTAAACTCTTTTTTGTGTAATACATGGTATATACATGGATCAATTAGATCTTAAACAGTACTTGAAGATGATTTTTGAAATTTTATGAAACTCTTTGGCCAACTACAAAAGTTCTCACAAATTAAGAACAAAAAAAAAAAAACCCAATAATTCTATTAGGCTTCCTAAATAAAAAAACAATATTTTTTTAAAAAAATCAAAGCAAAGAAAAAAGCACAAATTAAGGGATCTAGAAATATCTTAACTAGGTTTTGACAACACAAAATAAACTCCAAGTGCACACGACAAAGAATATGGCTGGCTTGACCTTTGGGATATCTAAATTCCTACAATACAATACAATGCAAAAAGCATCTGGCCGGCCGGCCTTCCACTGAGCTGGCGCATAATTTTTCCGAGTTGAGCAAATAGCCGTTGGGCACCAGTCTTGGAATATTGACGTCGGAATTCTAAAATAGAAAAGAGTTTGTACGTCAATTGGGCACTAGCAAATAGCCATTTAATTAAAAAAATTGAGGTGGCCTACAACCGATTCGTTTGGAAACATGCATGTTTTCAAAAATATGTTTTCAAATGTTAATTGGATTGACATTTTGTAATGTTTTTTAAATTGAAATATTATATAAATTATAAATTTAAAATCATACTTTTAACTAAGATGGTGTATGAATTATAAAAATTAAAACGTATTTTTAACTATAAAGCTATTGGGATAATAATTAAAACATTAAAATGCGAAAAAATGAGTGTGTTTCAGAGTTTTATTTTTGCTTTGCAAATTAGGTTTTTGAAATGAACATTTTAAACAATGTTGGACATATAATATTTTATACAATAAAAAATGTATATGAGATGAAAATAAAAACCAAAATAATTGTCGATTGATAGAGTGTATAATTGCATATTTATTGGATCAATTCTCTTGTATTTTAAATTGATTAAAATGCTTGTTTATAAGGATATTAATTATTTTTGTGATTAATGGTTAGATGAAGCATTTTCCTAAAGAATGTAGCCTCACAAGACAAGTGGCACAAAAGCCTTGAATTAAGGCTTGAATTAAGGAAAAGAAAAGCCTTGAATTAAGGAAAAGCAAAGCCTTGAATTAAGGAAAAGAAAAGCCTTAAATTAAGGAAAAGGAAAGCCTTGAATTAAGGAAAAGCAAAGCCAAATGTCTTGAATCCTTGCCTATAAATAGGCAAGGTTTGGAGACAATCAAGGCATCCCATTTTGTAGGCTTTCCTAGTTCAATAGAGAGGAAAATAAGGTTTGAAGATGAGAAGGAAGAGGAGGGAATGAATTTTCAACCACAATTCATCCTTTCATGGAGTGAGCTACGGCCGAAGAAGACGAAAGCCGCGGATCGACAAAAAAGGCAGTCATTTGATTTTCTTTGTATTTTCTTTTAATTATGTTTAGCTAAATTTTTATTTTCCAATCAAGTTTAATTAAGGTTTGATTCCAACAATTGTGAGATTCCGGTAATTTTATTATTTCTTTTATTCTTGAGTATTTATATATTTTCTATGCTTCATTATATTATTGAATTGAATTGTTAGACAAGAGGCCTATTGTTTGATAGTTAAATTCAATATATAGTCATTTAGAATAATTAATCTTTTGTTGATTGTTCTAATTCAAGTGACAAATAACAACATCGAAAGGTAATCAACGCCTTAGATTGTATGTTATGAAAATATATAATCTAGCTTAAATAAACACGGCGTTTCTGGGTTTACTGGTTAGTAATTGGGTCTTTTTGAATCTTAATGCAATTAATAGACATAACTCATAGGACGGATCCGAAGGTTGTGTTTGTTAATTAGAGAAATAACTCATAGGACGGATCCGAAGGTTATCGATAAAGTAAGAAAAGATTGGTTGTTAGAGGACGGATCTTCAACAACTATAACCAATTTATTCAAGATAAAAGAACCTATCTTTTGAATCAATGATCAATTTGAGGAATCAATACCGAAATTAATTCTTGATTGGAAGCTTCTCCTTATTAATTTTCCTCATATTTTTAATTAGTTATTTAATTTGGTTGGTGTTTTTAATTAAATCTTGTTTAGTTTAAGTAATACAAAACCCCTTTATTATTTTATTTAAGGAATAAATCTAACCAATCTCTGTGGATTCGACCCTCTCACTACTTTCTACGAACTTAGTGGAGAAGGATTATTTTTGGTGGTTTCGACTCCATCAAATTTTGGCGCGTTCTTGGATTGGTTTTTTAAATTTATTCCTTTTATTTATTTATTTACATTTTTATTTCTATTTCTATTTTTATTTTTGCCTTTATAATTGTTTGGTTCTTTTTATGCCACGTTCTTCTCGCATGAGTCAACTCACATACGATCGAGAGATAGAGAAGGCGTGCGTGAGGCTTAGAAAGAAACCAAACAACGATCTCAGGAGTATCATCTTCTTCATCTTTTGAATATAATTTATGCGAATTATTTAATAGTGAAGAAGAAAATATAACTAGAAATAATGAAAGAACTTTAAAGGAATTGGCCATGCCAAATTTGAACCAACGACCATTATGTATTGAATACCCGACTTTTGAAGTGGCTTTTGAATTAAAATCGGTTTAATTCACTTACTCCCAAAATTTCACGGTCTTGTAGGTGAGGATCCACACAAGCATTTAAAGAGTTTCACGTGGTGTGTTCGACAATGAAGCCACAAAATGTGGTGAGGAGCAAATAAAGTTGCGAGCCTTTCCGTTTTCATTAGGCGATAAAGCGAAGGATTGGTGTACTACCTACCTTACGGCTCGGTGACCACGTGGAATGAGATGAAAAGACAATTCCTCGAGAAATTTTTTCCTGCATCAGAGCTGCTAACATTCGGAAGGACATTTGTGGAATCAGACAATATAATGGAGAAACTCTCCATGAGTCTTGGGAGAGGTTCAAGCGGTTGTGTTCGGTTGCCGAACATCAGTTCTGACCATTGCTAATTCAATACTTTATGAAGGGCTATCCAACATGGATAGGAACATGGTGAATCTTTGCTAGTGGAGGTGCTTTAGTACATAAAACCCCAAGCGAGGCTAGGACCTTGATTTCAATTATGGTGCCAATACACAACATTTGGTGTGCGGCGTGATGATCCACCAAGAAGAGTGAATGAGGTAAATGTGTTTTCTATTGACCAACGATTAAAGAATCTCACTACTCTTGTCGAAAAATTGGTTGCAGGGGCATTCAACGGTGAAGGCTTGTGGGATATGTACCCAAGCGGATCATACTACTAATATGTGCCCGACACTTCAAGAGGATTCAAGCCCAGGCAAGCCAATGCGGTTGGTGGATTCGTAGGGGGCACCACAAGGGAAATATGATCCCTATTCTAATACATACAATCAAGGGTGGAGGATCGTCAAATTTCAGCTATGGGCCTAGGTGAATAATTCCCAACCACGATTACCAACCCAAGGTGATAAGTCAACAATTTGACAACCTCCTAAACAAGGTAAATCTCTTGAGCAATTAGTTGAATCTCTTGCTAATAGTTCTATTCAATTTCAACGAAAGCAGTCGAGCATTGAAATCGGAGAACCAAGTTAGTCGACTTGCATCTTCCTTAGCAAGTTTGAGAACCAAGGAAAATTGCCCTCACAAGCAGTGGTAAATCCAAATGAAAATGTGAGTGCAATTACCTTGAGAAGTGGAAAGGTATTGGAAGAACACATTTCCTCGTGAGATAGATCTAAAAAGGAAAAGGAAAAGAAGTTGCACGCCTCCACCATCAGTAAGTCCAAAGGTAACGCCCCCATTTCCTACACGATTTTCTCAATCTAAGAAACTTGAAGAAGAAAAAGGAATTCTTGAGACATTTCGTAAAGTTGAGAAAATATTCCCTTGCTTGATGCTATAAATCAAATTCCTCGTTATGCAAAATTTCTTAAAGATTTATGCACAAACAAAAGGAAGTTGAATGGTAATGAAAATAAGTGTGGGGAGAATGTTTGTGATACTACAAAGAAATTACCTTCAAAATGCAAGGATCGGTATGTTCCTCATTCCTTGTAAGATAGGTAATAAAAATGTTGGAAAAGCTATGTGTGATTTGGGTGCATCAATTAATGTTATGCCTTTATCTATTTATAAATCTTTGAATCTTTGGACCATTAAAGATCATGGCATAATCATTCAATTAGTCGATCGATCTAATGCATATCCTAAGGGAGTATTGGAAGATGTTTTGGTTAGTAAATGGATTAGTTTTTCCTATGATTTTTATATACTTGACATGGAGGATGATTATTCACCTAATTCAAGTATAATTTTATTAGGGAGACCTTTCCTGAAAACATCTAGAACAAAGATTGATGTGCATGATGGTACATTAACAATGGAATTTGATGGTGAAATAATTAAATTCAATATTTATGATGCCATGAAATTTCCTAATGATGTATGTCTTTGTTTATGCATTTGATGTTATTGACACTCTAGCTCAGAATACTTTTGATTTTTCTCATGAGGATAAGCTTAAAGTTGCAATTGCTCATAGCTTGACCGATAGAGAAGTCCAAGTTGCCCATCCAGAACTTGAGATTGATAATGAATTGCAGGAATTTGTTTTTGAACTAGAGATACTTAAATAGGCAGTATGATGTTCTGTTTTACGTATTGCTGTTTACGATACAACATTTTTACCTTCTAGTCAAGTTGAATTGAATGCACAATTAGAAGTGAATGAGAAGGTAATGGTAGCTTGTGAGAAAATGCAAGTGTGGTCCAAACAATTAGTGAAAATTTAATAACATAAAGAGAAGTGGAGGCGTCTAGCCAAAGGCGTTAAATGAAGGCGCTTTTGGGAGGCAACCCAAAATTTTTAATTTACTTTTTCTTGTTATTTAAGTTTAATTTGATTAGTTATCTTATTATGTTTACTACTTTGTTTTATTACAAAGTAGCATAACAAAAAAGATTTGAAATTCTATTTTGGTTTTCCTTTTATTTTTATTTTCATTTTCATTTTCTACCAACCAATGCTCGGCCATGGCCATATAACATCGTCGATCCTTCATGCTCTCTTCACTCATAAAGGATGTCCCTCACCTTCACCAGCTCGATTGTCTACGCGGTTCAGGGAAGTGTCTTGTTCCCTTGTTTTTATTTTATTTTCTTTCTTGTCCGCGTGTGCATATTTTCCATACATTGAGGACAATGTATGATTTAGGTGTGGGGGGGTGTCTTGTGCTTCATTGATTATTTCTAAATTTTTCATGTAAAAAAAAAAAAGGGGTGAAGAAAGTCCTTCCAAGTAGGTTTGACATTCTGATATCTTCTTTGAAATTTCTCACTCTTTTGATGCTCATTTAGAATAATTTTGAGTTTTATGCATTAATGATTTGGGTTGGAATGTATGAATGAGATGAGTATGATTAGCCCTTGTTTGGAAATTTTTAAAGCATCTTGTTAATTTTAATAATTGAATTGAATGAGAATGTGCAATATTTGATACATTGAAACCATTGTGAGTAGTTGAGCCTAAGAGCATTTTCTTTTTCATGCTCACATATTTCTTTGTTGAGATTGACAAATATGGTATGATCATTCTAGAACTTGCTTTGTTATGCATGTTGAGATCACATTGTGAATTCATGTTGAAAAATGATAAGGGCATTTAGGATTACCAATTTTAAACTTTCTTAAAAAAAAAAGAAAAAAGAAAAAAAGCTTAACCTTATATTACATATACCCCTAGTCACCCAATTTTGAGCCTTAGCCTTTCTTTATTATAACACCACATTATTTACCATTGTTGAACCCTTGGTCAAGAGTATGTGGGAATGAATTGCATGATTCTGATGATTCCAAAGAAAAGAACCACTGAAAAATGAATGAAAAAAAAAAAAAAAGAAGAAGAAGTGAAAAGTATTTCCTACAAAGATGCATGTCATGTGGAATAAAGAAATTGGTTCTACTATGCTATTTGTTACTTTTGAGTCATGCAAGGAAATTCCTATATATCTTGATATCTGTAGCCTATATTTTCCTTTCTTTTTACCTACCTTTACCTAAGCCCCGTTACAACCATTTTAAAGACCCTTTGATTTTTGTATGAGTTCGTATTATAAGTGGTGGAGATGTGATATATAAGCAAGCCTATGGTAATGACATGCTATGTTTGATTTGTATTTGAATGAACCCTAAACACTTTGAGTGATTAGAGTGCAACCTATTATAGGTTATCAAATTTTGTTGCATTTGATTTCGATGAAATTATTGGGATTGATGAGATGCATATGTTTTGTTTTGAAAAATCAGGCTATGAATACTTATTCTTTGATTTGTTATTCCAATTTAGATCTTTAATGTGTAATGACTTTGAGTTCTTTGTGGATGGGTTGAAAGGGTGTGGAATAGAGAGGAAGATGTTGATCTAATGCAAGCTTGAGAACAAGCTTTGATTTAAGTGTGGGGAATTTGATAGAGTGTATAATTGCATATTTATTGGATCAATTCTCTTGTATTTTAAATTGATTAAAATGCTTGTTTATAAGGATATTAATTATTTTTGTGATTAATGGTTAGATGAAGCATTTTTCCTAAAGAATGTAGCCTCACAAGACAAGTGGCACAAGAAAGCCTTGAATTAAGGCTTGAATTAAGAAAGAAAAGCCTTGAATTAAGGAAAAGCAAAGCCTTGAATTAAGGAAAAGCAAAGCCTTGAATTAAGGAAAAGAAAAGCCTTGAATTAAGGAAAAAAAGCCTTGAATTAAGGAAAAGCAAAGCCAAATGTCTTGAATCCTTGCCTATAAATAGGCAAGGTTTGGAGACAATCAAGGCATCCCATTTTGTAGGCTTTCCTAGTTCAATAGAGAGGAAAATAAGGTTTGAAGATGAGAAGGAAGAGGAGGAATGAATTTTCAACCACAATTCATCCTTTCATGGAGTGAGCTACGGCGAAGAAGGCGAAAGCGCACGGATCGACAAAAAGGGCGATCATTTGATTTTCTTTGTATTTTCTTTTAATTATGTTTAGCTAAATTTTATTTTCCAATCAAGTTTAATTAAGGTTTGATTCCAACAATTGTGAGATTCCGGTAATTTTATTATTTCTTTTATTCTTGAGTATTTATATATTTTCTATACTTCATTATATTATTGAATTGAATTGTTAGACAAGAGGCCTATTGTTTGATAGTTAAATTCAATATATAGTCATTAGAATAATTAATCTTTTGTTGATTGTTCTAATTCAAGTGACAAATAACAACATCGAAAGGTAATCAACGCCTTTAGATTGTATGTTATGAAAATATATAATCTAGCTTAAATAAACAGCGTTTAGGGTTTCTTGGTTAATAATTGGGTCTTTTTGAATCTTAATGCAATTAATAGACATAACTCATAGGACGGATCGAAGGTTGTGTTTGTTAATTAGAGAAATAACTCATAGGACGGATCAGAAGGTTATTGAAAAAGTAAGAAAAGATTGGTTGTTAGAGGGCGGATCTTGAACAACTATAACCAATTTATTCAAGATAAAAGAACCTATCTTTTGAATCAATGATAAATTTGAGGAATCAATACCAAATTAATTCTTGATTGGAAGCTTCTCCTTATTAATTTTTCCTCATATTTTTAATTAGTTATTTAATTTGGTTGGTGTTTTTAATTAAATCTTGTTTAGTTTCGTAATACAAAACCCCCTTTATTATTTTATTTAAGGAATAAATCTAACCAATCTCTGTGGATTCGACCCTCTCACTACTTTCTGAACTTAGTCGGAGAAGGATTATTTTTGGTGGTTTAGACTCCCGTCATCGATACACAAATTAAGTATCCTATAGTTTAGAAATCTAAATTAAGCCAATGACATTTATTTCTTTTAATTTAGTAATCAAGAATTAAACTTTTACCCAGTTAAGCCTTTCTTTTTCCTCATATAATAGATAATAAATTATATTCTGTCGTTAAAAATAAGAGTGAACCACAACAATGTAATTATGATCCTCAAAAAATCATGAATTCCTTAAAACATCTATATTTAGTCATTTTGTCACATAGTCGTGTTGAACTTAACGGAAGTGATTTTTAAGCAATTTAATAGCAGAATATTTCCAATCAATAAAAAAGAAATCTTTATTGATTTTACCTCCTATTTTTTTTAATGAAGATGATGAATCTTTTTGTCTAAAAAAAAAGATCCAGATTAAATTAAATTAAAACAATGAAAAAGAAATCACATTTTTCATCTTTTTTAAATCCAAATCTCAACCTAAATTCACAAGTTTATTCTTCATTGTTTTCATAACTTAAATACTTCATGATTGATCTAAGCTTCCAACCATTTCTGCTTCACTATAATCCCGCACTGTCTCCTTATCATCCGTAGAAGGCAAGAACTACTAGTTTCATCATTAGGCATTGGTTCATGAGTCTTGACATTCAAATTGAAGCTGACTTCCTTTTCTTTGCCTTTATGGTAGCAGATTCTTTAGGTATATCTCCAAGCTTATTAGCTTATTTAATTTAATTTTTCATTTAACAAATTTATTATTCTATTAAATAGCTTAAATATCGATGTCATTAGATCAAACAGGCCTCTTTAACCGAAAAACTAAATTAAAACATCCAAGACTTTGTTCGAAAATGAAAATTTTGGTAAGGCATTTCTATTTTTGCTGTTGACTCTAAAAAAATTTCAAAAAGAAAGAAAAAAAAAAAAGAGATGGAAATTTCCCTTCTTAACGTTTGTTGGCATTACAAAGATTATGAACATGTAGGCATAAAGGCTCCATGAAAACCATATGGCACTCTACATGGCAGCCTGATTTTTGCAATTGGCTCACTCCAGATCTTCTTGGCATCAATTATATAAACCTACAGCAAAGGCACACAAATATTTCTTATTAAACTAATTATAATCACAAATTAATCAAAATTTTAAATTGATTACTGTGTATTCCTGCATAAATTATAATTACTATATCATGTTTAATTACCCCAGATATGTTGGTTCCTTCGTCGTGAACAAATGCGATAATCCAGCCATCATCCTCTTCAAAACTTCCAGATTTAGAAATAAATGCAGCTCCTGAGCAAAATGTGCCTATAGGGAATTTGTGATACTCCACTTTTATGACCTCTTCAATTTGTTCTTCCCCCTAGTTAACAAATTGAGGTAAGAACACGTTTTTTTTTTTTTTTTATAAATGAAATCTAGGGTTCCCGGAAAATATAAAAGGATATTATACCATATCAATTGTTATTTCTTCATCAAAATGAAGCTTGGCTAGTCCCCCATATTTTGCCATTCCTGTAGTGAGGAGTTCAAGAAGCCATATATAGAGTAGTTAATATACAATTTTTTTTTTAAAAAAAATTATTTAGCAGGGAAGCTAGAATGAAGAAAGAAATATAAGATTGTAATAATCGAAACCCCATTAAAATACAAAAAATAATAACATTTAACAAAAGTAGTGAAGTCTTTTAACAACTCGTGACATTTTCATGGTAAGAGTCATTAAACAGTTGTCACTTTTATTATCTAGTAATGTATATTCCATTATATGAATGTCATGTTACGTTAATCACTAATAAATCATTAAAATTTTTCACTTTATATTTCACCACTTTTACTAAAAATAGTTATATTATTGGAGTGAAGATGTGAATATTTATAGAGTACTACACACCTGAAATGGAGCTTGCGGTAGAATCAATCACTTGTGCATATGCATATTTATTTTTGAGACCAGTGAAGTTTTCATTTATGATAGGGAAATCCAAAGAGAATTCTGTCCCTGTGAGATATCTCTCCTTGGCCTCTCCAGATCGAAGGTTCAATCTCCACTCATGAGCACGAGTGAAGAATAGCCCATCTTGTGAGTCTTCTTCAGTAGGTACTGTTTTGTTTACTGAGCTTACATGCTTAAAACCTCTCGAAAACCACTCAAATTTGTCTAAACCGAATTCAGGTCCTGGTATAACTGATCCACGAGCTTTGCATGCTATCACAACAACCTGCATGTTTCATTTCATCATCAATGTTTGCACTGACGATGAAGTACGTAATTTTCTGTTCAAAAACAAGGATACAAAACGATGAAAATTACCATATATATTTTAGTTGGCTAATCAATTTTTTCTTTATCATTTTTTAATGCAAAAAAGTTACAAAATAAAATAATAAGTTAATGAGAATCCAGAAGTTGAGTTTGATGGCTAAATAATGCTAATAGTTACAAAAAAATAAAAATTGTATGCTCTAATTAAATACAATGATGCTTAAAAATTTTTTAAATTTTTTTTAAACCTTTCTAGTTGTGTTAATTCTAACCAAATTAAGGATATGGCGAACCAACTCGAATTGGGAGACCATGTTGTGGGACTATTTGATTATTTATCCAAATTTGATTGTGTTGTGCATAATTCATTAATTACCTCATCGCCATCCTCAAAACAGTTTACAATATGAAATGCAGCCGCAACTTCCACCTTAAACCACCTTACAGAATCAGCATCACCATATCGAGGCATTATTCCAATCCTTGCAAATTGTTCCTTTTCAAACTTTATTAGCCTACAAATTTGTTACAAATTCAAAAAACTTGTAAGACCATTTATTTTTCCTTTTCTGTTATAATTGATCCACGTTATATATAGACTGTGTAAATTAATAAGAATACTTACGGTCCACCAGCAAAGAGTCGATTTATGTCTATCACGAGAGGAAAATCCATTATTACATTACACCTGCGTGGTGGAATATATTCAAGATTAGATTTTTTTTTTCCCCTTCTCAATCATCAATACAAAGCTTTATAATGTGTATGAATTGCGTTTCAAAACGTATTTGATATAGTGATTATGAAATAAAAAAAAAATATTAAAAGTGTAAAAGGTTGCGTTGAAAAGTGTAAAAATGTATTTCAAAATGCAATCTAAATGCTGCCTTAATTTATTAATTGAAAGAAACTGATGAAAAAAATTATAGTCACCCAATAATCCCTATTATTAGATCTAAACTCATACATCATATGTATTAAAATAGCTTAAAAATGCAACGATAAGAGTTTATTATATATTCCAAGAATTGCCTAAAAAAAAACACTAAATAATGAATATGGGAGGAGCTACCTCTGAGTTATCCCGATGTCATGGCTAAGGGTACATCTTTTGAATTTGAGATCAACTTTGTGAATTAATTTCTTGCCATCAGCTGAAAACACACAAACAAGCAGCTCATCAAATTCGCTCTCCAAATCCTCGCGACATAAACAATAGTTAATACTTAACAGTAGTTTGATTACCTGAGATAATTCCAATTTCATAATAAGGTAATTGGGGATAAAAGCCAAACGTGACAAGCTCACCAGTGGATGGATCTCTCTGCATCACGCAAAAATATTATGATAAAAATTGAACTTAATGTCAATCTCAAGGGGTCCATGCCCCTTCCCCCCCCCCCCCCCCCCTCCCAAAAAAATAAATAAATAAAAAGAGGGGACACTATTTATATACTTCTTGTCCCATTTTGATTGTTAAAATCAATTGACTCTCAAAATTGAGTTTATTTGTTATTCAATTAATCATATCGATTTACTATTTCAAAATATGATGATAATTTATCAAAACAATTTGAACAAAAAATTACTAACTAAAAATTTAAAATTTCCCAGAAAAAAACAAAATATTTACTAAGATTACTAAGTTTGACACCCAAAAAAAAAAAGAGGATGAAGTGGGTATTATAAACGTATATATATGCACCTTTGCATGACTAGTAAATGGTCTCTTCCAAGTTCCATCAACATCCCATTTACCCAAAGTTTCTAGGGTTTTGATATCAATTTCAAATGGCGCATGATTCTCTGCAGTTGCATAGAACCGGCCCGCATGCTCAATGACATTTGTGTTGCTAAGGTATTTGTCTACCATGCCAAATCTCATCTGAAAAAGGAAATAATTAACAGAGAAAAAGAAAAAAATGGATTCCATGTTAGTTAATTAGTGTGCGGTAATATTGATAATTTACTTGTTCTTATCTAACCTTAAATCCCTTTTTATAATATATTCATAGAACAAAATTATCCTTTTTTTTTATATTACTTTTTGATATTACATATATATACCTCTTACATAAAAGACTTTTGAGTATTTGTATGAACAATGGTATATCTCACACGGAAGATTCTATGGTACATGATAGTAGAGGTGACTAAGGTCAAAATCAGATTGACGGTTCTAATTTATGAACCGGAACTAGGAATAACGATTTTAAAAATCGTAATCGAAACTAGTGGCTCGATTTTTGTTGAACAGTGTAATTTTTTTAAAAAAAATTAAATATATATAACTATAAATATAAATATAAACTCTTTTTTATTTTCATTTTTAATTTAAATACAAATTTTATTTTTTTCTAAATTTAAATTATATTTCTTTTATGCATTTTAAGTTTAAATTATATTTTTTAAGAAACAAAATACAATTTTCAAAATAAGTAAAATCTACTTTTTTGTCACTTTAACTTTTAATTGTAAGTGTAAATTATATTTTTTTCTAAGTCTAAATTATATTTTATTTTTAATTTTTAAATCTAATTTATGTTCTTTTTACAACAAAATTTACAACTTTCAAAACTTATAAATAAATATACTATTTTCTCACTTTCATTTTTAATTTTTGTGGTAAGTCATATATATACTTTTTGAGTCTAAATTATATTTTCTTTACAAATTTTAGATTTAAATTATTTTTTTAATAATTAGAAATGGAACCGCAATTGGAATTGGAACCAAACCAAAACAAAACCAAGAACTAGCAATTCTAGAATCGAACCGGAACCAACACCTCCAATGTTTCACCTTTAGAGAAATCTGAAATCGGCGATTTTGGAACCATAATTAGCGGTTTTAAAACCGTGGTCAGGTCTACATGGTGGGCTTTTTGTTTACAAATAATTATTGTTTTTCCACTTAAGTCAATATCCTATTTCCCTTTGTAATATAGTCAAAAGACTCAAAACAACATTTTTTTTTCCTTTCAAGTTTTACTTCAATAATCTATATATACAAAACGGAAAAAGTTTATATTAATTACCATTTCAAAATGTTTTTTTTTTTTTGGTTTATCAAAACTAATGAAGATTCCATTAATTATCTAATCACGAAAGTGCCATTCAATATATATAATTGTCTCACCAAATTTAGTAGATGAGCTGAAACAAGGGCCGCCGAATCCCCTTCAACTGCTGGAAGGAATGACAGTTTATTTCTCTGTCTTTCATATTTAAATGTATCAGACTCAACATGTCTGTTATTGTAAACAATAGTCCAGCAGCCACCACTGCCTGATTTACTGAAATACAAAGCATGAAGCATTCCTTCTCCTTCCACCCAAATATGGCTTGATTTTCCAAATATTGAGATGGCAGATTTGTATCCTCCGAAAAGAGGATTTGGGCCTGCAAAATTTTGATGGTGTGTTGGATTCAAATTCTGCAACTACGTGCCCACTGCTATACATAAATCAAAGTTGCATTCACTAAAACAAAGTAAGATCATTACCTCAATATAATTATATGAGAAGACTACTCAAATATAGTATATATATTCAAGAAACATCATTCCATTTTTTCTTGTTTAACAGGGGATAAAGTAAAAATTTATTGCAGAAAAAGTTTAAATTGATAATAGTAAAAGAGGAAAAAAATAAAATAAAAAGGGTTTCAAGGGTTAAAAGTGGTAACACGCTCAGTACAATACATTACCATTTCTTATATAAACTCCCTCAGGAAAATCATTTGGAATCGTCCCTTCTATCTGAGTGACTTGAAATGCCTCTCCCAATTGTTCTACTGGAGCAAAATTACTCTGTATGTGAAAATATAATTTGGAGCTGTCAATTTTTCCTAATACTAATATTGCAAAACTTGCTTATTCTGAAATTAATCTTTGATTCCCTTTTTTTTTCTTTCGTTAAGGCATGCATATATAGAGTGAAAAATCACAAAGGGAAAAGTTTGCCTGAGTTGGGAGCCAAGGCTGATCAACGATGTCAAAGGCTAAATCTACGAAGGGATCCAATAATTTTACCGGAATTTTTTTTACAGTTTGGGGTACAACCTTTAGAATGTGCTCCACCTTTCTCAGCAATGGCTGCAACCAAAAAATGTTTAACTCATCAGACGAATCTTGGAGGATGAAGCTACTAAAATAATTAATTGTCCCCAACCTAAAAGACAACCAAAAGTCAAAATCAAAACTAAGAGGCATGATTAAAAAATCAAAAATCACCATTTAGATAATTAGAAATATATTTTAAATAAAATATTTATAAATTATGTAAGTCAATTATCAAATATATTAAGTTTTGTTTGAATTGATTCTATTGAAAAAACTAATTAGAACTGAATTTGCAAGTTAAGGACCAAACTGAAATTTTTAATACATGAGAGATAAGATTAAACTAACATCCCAAGTCGATAGATGAATTGCGTCATTCACCCAAAATATAGCTTGTGTGAAATAGGGTTGATACCAATAATGATAGTTGTTTTAGCATTGTAAGGATATATGTACGAGTTGGGGTGTGTGAGTTTTCTTTCTTTTTTTAATAACTTAAAGTTAAAAGAGACAAAACTAAAACTTAAAAGAGGCATAAGAATTACCTGAAAAGGGAACGAGACCCCAAAGGAGTTTTCAAATGAGAGGTGACGATGTTTGGGGGAGCCCAAAGAGGAGCATAAACGAACTTGAAATGTACGAGTAGACATTAGTTTCTTCTTGGCTCAAATTTGGTTAATTGGAAGAAAGTTTCTTCTTTTTTCTCCGTTGAGAAAAGAGTCGGCATTATAGATATATAGTAGTTCCCATAAGGAAATAGGTAGGGGAATATGTAAAAATGATTGGTGAATTAGATATTATGAAATCTTTGTCATCTTTGGAGTAGAAACATACGATGGCCGCAAGTAAAACAGAACAATAAACTCTCAAAGGAGCAGTTCGTTTTGGCTGTATCAATAGAGAAGCTTTGAAGGGAGGGATTGGAATATTCTTAATGAACACAACATTAGGTAGGATCATTAGAACTTGTATAGTGGGCATATTTTCAGACCATGATTGTTTATCCAGTGAAATAATTGATCCTTATTTTATTGCAAAAATAAAGCCAAATATATGACGAATCAGAAAGCTACAATTTCTTAGCAGGTGCTTATCTATATTTTGTTCATATTTCATTAATCGAGTGTCGAAGTTATTATTTGTAATTTAGGAAAGAACATATAAAAAATAAAGGTAATATATTAAAATGTCCCAAATTTAGACGTTTGTAACAATTTTGATCTGACTTTTTAATTGTAACAACATGACACCTGAATTTTAAAATGTGTAACAATAATGTCCTCCTACTGAAAAAAAATGAAAAAGCCCTCCGATATAAAGCATATAGTCTAAAATTCTAAAATAAATTTTTAAAAGACAAAACAGATAAAATTTAAAGACAAAATTGAATAAATTTATTTACACTATATAATAAATTTTTTTAAACTTAAAAATAAAATTTGAAGATGAAAATTTAATAAAATTTAGAGACAAAAATGACAAAAAAAATTTAGGTTAAAAAATAAAATATCAATAAAAAAATTAAAGTTAAAAAACAAAGTATCATATAATAATTTTTTGTATTTTTGTATTACAATGTTTAACAAAATTTTACATAATTTTATTGAATTTTTTTCTTTTAAAAAGTTAATAAAAAAATTAAACTATATCAATTTTTTTGTCATTTTTGTCTTTAAGGAAGGCTTTTTCGTCTTTTTTCTAATAGGAGAACATTATTGTTACACACTTTAAAGTTTAGGTGTCGTATTATTACAATTAAAAGATCAAATTAAAACGATTATAAACGCCTAAATTCAGAATATTATAATATATTATCCCTAAAAAACATGCCTACCGTTTGCTAGCGATGTGAATGGGTTTGTTCCTAATAGTCTTGTAACTAAACTTTGGGTTCAATAAAACAAATAGCCCAACAGATCCAAGTGTACGTGACAAACGGTGTATACAAGACCTATGAATAGATTGATCACCGTATGATTACTCGGTAATTACTAGTTATTGAAAAATAAGTTGGCAGCCTTTAAATAGTAACTTAATTAAGAGAACTTACCGTAACTATAGCAAAAGTGAGTTTTTAATGAATTTTTCGAATTTTAATCGAGGTAGGATGCCAAAATGCACACACATTTTGTATTCATTCTTGGGACCATTTGATGAACTTAATCAATCATTCTCCACCTTTAACATTATAGCTCGTGTAATGCAGGATCTAGCTAATATTTTCCTTTTGCAAACTTCATTCCTAAGAATTCAATAGTGGACTAACCGATAAAACCCTTTTTTTTCTAAGAGCATAATACCATTTTTTTGGACCAACTTGAAGAATTGTTGCAACAACTGCTGGTGTAAATGGACATCTTTGTAAACAAAAGAATATCATCAATGTAGATTACTGCACTGTGTAGGATTGGGTCAAAGATTCTGATCATGGCCCGTTGAAAGATAGACAGGGCAACCTTGAGTCTAAATGGCATGACAGTTCATTGATATTGGACCGTTGGTATACAAAACGCTGTCTTGTAGCGATCTTTTGGGTCAATACCCAATTGCCAAAATCTTACTTTTAAATTGAACTTTGAAAATACTTAGGTTTTAGCAATATGAGAGAACAAAACTTGGGTTCTAGGTAATGAAAACTTATCATCTTGCAAGAACTTGTTAAAGGGCTTATAATCAATCACAAGCTTTTTCTTTCCCCTAACTTGTTCTTATCTTTTGTTGACATAAAAAGTCTGGCAAGCCCAGCTAGACTTAGTGGGTTCAATGAGACCCATCTTCCAAAGCTGGCTACATTCTTCTCATGCAAGTGCCAAATCTTCTGGAGTCATTTCTGTATGAGTGGCCTTGGTATGATTGATATCTTCATTCAGCTTAAAGGGTAACTGAACAAAGAATTCTGAATTCTTCCATAATGGTGCTCGATGATGAAAATCTGCAGAGACTCTGCACAACACTTTGTAGTTCCTTTGCTACGGCATGAAAGTCTGGTGGGGTATCAGAAATAGTATATATTTTTTCAACTTTAGTGTAAGGTTGAAAATTTCTCTTCCAACAAACTCCATTTGATAAAGCTCTAAGGCACTGAGCTTTAACATATAGATCAAACCCTATAAGAAAGTCTTTATTTGGTAGATCACATCCCAAGACTTTAATCCATACTATGCACCTTGAAAAGAACTGGACACCAATCTCCTTGTGAGTGATTAATGTAGATTGAAAAAATTTACCATCAGTTGCTTTGAAATTTTCTATATGGAACACCCAGAATTCATGAGGTGAGACTGCAAGATTCATCATTGTCTTTTGAGAACCGATATCAATGAAGCCAATTGCTGAAATAGACTTAGCATATTTTGAAGATAAGATCTTGATTTCAACATGTGGTGGAACAAAAGGACTTCTTTCTCCCAATGTTCGAGCTTTTAACATATAGATGGGAAACTCTTCCTCAGAACTGGAATAAAAAGTATTTGTGTCTGTCTAAGATTTCGTATCTGAACTAGCATCCTGGATAGCAAATTCCGTACCAGGGGTTTGCTCCTCTTGTTCAGAATAGAGGGACTCTGTATCGGAACCATAAGTTGTCTTTTGATTATAATAATATTTCATTCTAGATATATAGGAAAAATCTACAGAATGCCATGTCATTGATAGGCTAGGGATGAAAAGATAGTGGCATACAAAAGAAGGAGAAGTATGTACTTATAATATAATACTCTGTCCCTATTCCGTGTCAAAAAAAAGTATTTACTTTTAAAATTCTTTATTGTCTAAAAAAAAGAGAGAGTTAATTTTCAAATTAAAATTTTAAAATATATTTACTAATAATAATAATATATACCTACAATTAAAAAGTAAAGATAAAAATATAAAATTATATATTTAGTTGGTACATTAAATGTGCTGTATCTAATAACTAATAAAAATTTGTATTTAAATCAAAGTGGATTCTTTTTTTGGGATTGAGGGAGTAGAAAAGTTTAAAACAATAAAAAAAAATTAAGTATTCAATTGAAAAATAAATCTATACAAATTCATTGGATAACTTATTTCATGACAGGATCCGACAATTCTTCCATAATTTATCGAAAAAAGGACAAAAAATTGTGAAACTAAAAAATTAGTAAGAAAAATTGAAAAAAAATATAGTGACCTTAAAGTTCACATAAACGCAAAGCAACATCTAAAATTGCAAATGGACAATTTTTCAAAAAATTAAAATTTATTAAACTTGTGGAAATTGAAGTTTCAAAGGCTTTGAGATTCAAAACTTTTTTTTTGTTTTTTTTTTTCGGCTAAGATGCCAAGGAACTGAATAAGCAGGTTGTGATGTTTAATTTATGAAGAAATTAAAAAGTAGGAAGAGAGGGGAACCCAAAAAATAGCGAAAAAGGATCTAGAAGTTGGCTTTAGTCTTTTATGCTATGTATGAATTGCGAAAAAGGAACTAGAAGTTGATTTTTTGGTCTTTTGGGCTATGTATAAATTACGATTAAGAATATATTTTTGCGATATAAAAGTTGTGAACTTATTATTTTAAAAAAATAAAAATACATTATAAAATACAATCCGTACACACCTTTAATTGTTATAAGGATCGAGAGGGAAATGTAGACATGGTTTTTACTGCCTGTAAGAATTCTTCAAAGAGAATGCAAGAATACATCCACTTGCGTTTTTCCCTTTTTTCCCCAGTATTTGATAACTCAAAATAAATTATTAAAACCAACAGTTAAAATCTGTGGGAGGGGATTGAGCCTTGCAACTGGTATACAAACCAAAGGATGAGCCATTGGAAGAGTTGCACCTTTTCCCTCTTCCACGTCAACTTTGCCATCTGTTTTCTATCAACTTCCAATTCAAAACATTGAAACATTGCAGCAAGGCTGGTTTGGACAACTTGAAGTGCCAGTGAGATTTCAGGGCAGCCTCTTCTGCCACTACCAAATGGTAATAAATGATAATGTTGTCCCTTTTATCAGGCTGAACTTTTAGCCTTCCCTCTTCATCTACAAGTCTTTCAGGTTGAAACTCAAGAGGGTTATCCCAATATGTAAGGTCTGTAGAAATAGCCCATATATTAACCAAAAGTCTTGTCTTTGCTGATATGTGATAATCTTCAATAGTGCAGTCTTCACTTGACTCTCTAATGATAAATGGTCCTCCTGGTGGATGAAGCCTTAGTGTTTCCTTAACGACAGCTTGAAGGTATGGAAGTTTTGCAATAGCTGATTCTTGTACAATTCTATTTTTTCCAACAATGGGATGGATTTCTTGAACTGCTTTTTCCATTGCATTCTGATGGTTAGTTAGCTCTGTTGGAGCCCATTTTATTGCAATTGCTTTGATGTGTTTCATCCACCAAAAACACATCCTGTATATGTTAAAGCACAAATTAAATTAGGCACATCAAGTAGATGCTAATATTTGCCTAACATGCCCACGGTATAACTCTTCATTTAGTGGAATTGTAATCTGTTTACGTTTCCAACTCGGTTACTATTATAGACATATCCTACTTAGCAACAATAGGAATCTTGACTTAGAGATGAATCAAATACTATAAAGATACTTACAAAGATTACTTTTAGAAAAAATTCTTTACCAACTCTCTAGGGTGGGGAAGGCTGAGAGAAGTGAGTGAACAGCTCCTCGAAGTTCAATCAAACTTTCTAGTAGAAAAGTAAGTGAAACTATCGAATTTTGGAAATTGGGTGAAAATGCAAGATTACCAGAATGAAAGCTTTGATGTTCTCTTGCGTCAATCTGAATTCAGAGTTCTCATCTTCTGATATATTGATTAATATATCAAGAAGATTCCTGCCTGCTATAGCGTCGTTACTGACTTGTTTCTGCTTTCTCATCTCCATACGCTCTTTTATGATCCTCTCCATCATCAAATCAAACTTTCCACCAACATTCCTGAGCGTTCTTTGAAATCCCTGTAAATCCAGGTTCTTACAAAACCAAAATAAATCTGAAATGTTATTCTGCCCGCAAATTAAGGTGCTTATTTCTGACTGTCTAATCGGAAGTTACAGGTGCAGCGTTTTACCCCCAAGAAGTTCAGAAATGCAGAGTTTCTTTATAAATCTCCAATAATGTCCATAAGGCACAAAGGCAAAGTCTTTAAAGCCAGAAGTCATGTACTTAATTGCAGCAATTTCAGGCCGGTTTGAAAAGGTTATTTCCTGAGTTTTGAGGAATTGTTTTGCCATCTCTGGTGATCTTGCCACCAAACAAGGAATAGAACCAAGAAACACACGAAATAAAGGTCCATATTGGTTGGAGAGTTCTTGAAGAGCTTTGTGAGGAACTGGAGAAAGGAGACGAAGGTGTCCGATAATTGGCAAGGCTGGTAGACTTGGAACATTGTTAGAAGAAGTACGATTTTCAAGCAATGATCGAATGAGAATGATGGAAATAAGGCAAATGAGAAAGAGATTGATGCATTCTTGGACTTCAGCCATGATTAAAACAACATTAGAGGTTCACAATGAATGATTCTAATTGATATTGACTCTACATAGGCAGTGATGCACGGCACAGTACAACGGAGAGTTTTATGCTAAGCTCAGAAAGGATGAATCACTCTCGAAAAAGAATCTATTGATTCTTTCCCAATTGGTTAGCCATAGGTGCTATGATTTACTTAGGTTTCCAGTTCAAGTCTAGGATGGCCCAACTACACCAAGGAAAAGAATAGAAGAGGCATCTGACTCTTTCATGCATGTTTCACTTGGGTCGGGGGATATAGCTTAGTTGGTAGAGCTTCACTCTTGCAATTGGGTCATTGCGATTACAGGTTGGATGTCTAATTATCCAAGCGGTAATAGTTCAAGTCCAGGATGGCCCAACTGTGCCAGGGAAAAGAATAGAAAAAGCATCTGACTACTTCATGCATGCTTCACTTGGCTTGGGAGATATAGCTCAGTTGGTAGAGCTCCGCTCTTGCAATTGGGTCATTGGGATTATGGGTTAGATATCTAATTGTCCCGACGGTAATGATAGTATCTTGTACCTGAACCGGTGGCTCACTTTTTTGTAAATAATGGGAAAGATGACCGAAACATGCCATCGAAAGACTCTACCAGACAAAGATAGGATATTAAGAATGTAGATGATGTAGGATGGGCAATTGGTCAGATCTAGTATGAATCGGACAATAGTTGGAGCTGGCAGCTCTCTCAGGATTCCTTCATCTGAGATTCCTTGGGAAAAGGATCAAGTTAGCCCTTGCGAACAGGTTGATGCACTATTTCCTTTCAACCCTTTGATAGAAATGCAGCAAAAGAAAAAAAAGGAAAATTCATAGACCGACCCCATCATCTCCACCCTATAAGAACTACGAGATCACCCCAAGGATGCCTTTGGCATCCATAGGTCACGAATCAACCATAGAACCTTGTTCAATAAGTGGAACACATCAGTTATATATTCTCGAGTTGGGGCAGCAAGGGTTGGAGAAGGGCAATCACTCATTCTTAAAACCAACGTTTTTAAGAACCACCAAAGAGTCAGGCGGAAAGGTAGGGGAAAGCTCTCCGTTCTTGGTTCTCCTGTAACTAGATACTCCAGAACCACAAGAATCCTTAGTTAAAATAGGATTCCAACTTAGCACACTTTGAGTGAGATTTTGAGAAGAGTTGTTCTTTGAAGGGTGCAGTACGATGAAAGTTGTAAGCTGTGTTCGGGGGAGTTATTATTTATCGTTAGCCTTTATGGTAAAATAAGTCAGGGGACTTGAAAGGCGGTGGTTTACCCTATGACGGATGTTAGCGGTTTGAGTCCGCTTATCTCCAACTCATGAATTTAGCTGATACAAAACTATATGATAGTACCCCATTTTTTCGATTCGGTGGTTCAATTTATGATTTCTCATTCATGAACGTTGATAAGATCCATCCATTTAGCAGTACCTTAAGATGGCATAACTTTAAAATAAAAGTGAAGGGCGAAATTCAAACGAGGAAAGGCTTACGGAAAATACCTAGGCACCTAGAGACGAGAAAGGGCGTAGTAATCGACGAAACGCTTCGAGGAGTTGAAAATAAGTATAGATCCGGAGATTCTCGAATAGGGCAATCTTTCGAACTACTGCTGAATCCATAGGTAGGCAATAGACAACCTAGCGAACTGAAACATCTTAGTAACCAGAGTAAAGAAAAGTGAAAGCCATTCCCATAATAGCGGTGAGCAAAATGGGAGCAACTTAAACTGTGAAAACAAGGTTGTGGGAAAGCAATACAAGCATCGTGCTGCTAAATGAAGCAGGCCGAAAGCTGCACCTTAGATTGTGAAAGTCCAGTAACCGAAAGCATCACTAACTTATGCTTTGACCCTAGTAGCATAGGGCATGCAAAATCCTATGTAAATCAGCAAGAACCACTTTGTAAGGCAAACTACTCCTGGGTGACCGATAGCAAAATACTACCGTGAGGGAATAGTGAAAAGAACCCTCATCGGGGAGTGAAATAGAACATGAAACTATAAACTCTCAAGTAGTGGGAGGATCCCGGGGTTTTGACCACATGCCTGTTGAAGAATGAGCTGGCGACTCATAGGCAGTGACTTGGTTAAAGGAACCCACCAATGCCATCGCAAAAGCAAGTCTTCATAGGGCAATGTCACTACTTATGGACTTGAACCTAAGTGATATATTCATGACCAAGATGAAACTTGGGTGAAACTAAGTAGAGGTCTGAACCGACTGATGTTGAAGAATCAGTGGATGAGTTGTGGTTAGGGGTGAAATGCCACTCGAACCCAGAGTTAGTTGGTTCTCCCCGAAATGCGTTGAGGCATAGCAATTGACTAGACATCTAGGGGTAAAGCAATGTTTTGGTACTGGCCGCAAGAGCGATACCAAATCAAGGTAAATTCTAAATATTATATATGGCCTTAAAATAATAGGGATTAATGTCGACTAGTAAAACAATGGGGGATAAGTTTCATCGGTAATAGCCTAGATCACCGTTAAGGCCCCTAAATGCCTTTTCTTCTTTCTTAAGGAGAGAAAAAGAGAAAAAAAGAGGGAAGGAAGAAAACTAGACTCTTTTTTAGGGATATAAAAAATTTTAAAACTAAACTCTTTTTTTTTAGGGATGAAAATAGTAATAATTAATGTTAACAATAGGAATCTAAATAAAAAGGTAATTCTTATTAAAAATATAATTAACTAAATAAGTAATTATTATAAATAGTATTTTCTAATTAATTTTGATAATCATGTAAAAAGTAGAGGGTAGGCTGCCCTACATCTTGAACTATTAAACAATCCAAGTAGAATGATGCCAATTCCGTTTCTAACTTTAGTTTTATTTATTTTTCTTTTTCCATTCATGTTAATCCACTGGCTCATTTGTAAATATCCATGAGTTACTACAGTTTATTGCAATTTAAACTAACCATAACCGACCAAATTTATTGTACAAAGACAATTATAATCCAAGTAGACGCTATTCAGAGAAAGCAAGGGCATAACACACACTAGGTTCTAAGTTAAAAATTGATGCAGGCCAGATTGATGAAGACAAGCTCACATCACCAAGGAGATCAGCCTACATCCAAGCTCATCAAGTCAAACTTGGAGATATCCAAGAGTCTCATTTTTGAGTCCATGCCACAATAAAGTCTTTGTCTTTTTCTAAGTCTTTGTCTTTCCCGATATAACAAAGTCTTTGTCTTTCCAACAAAGTCTTTTTTTAATTTCTAAGTTGTTTAATGTCTTATGTTTTCTAGGGACGTTAATACTCTTTAGGCTCTTCATTTGCTTGAGTTTGTTTTCCTTGGCTATAAAAGGCCATCTTCTTTATGTATTCAGGGATGGTTTTTGATTAAACAAAAAAAAAAAAAACTTGCCTTGTGCAATTATCCTGAACCTTGAAGAGTTCAACCCTTGAAAACCTTGAAGAGTTTTCACTCCATCCTTGAAGAGTCGGATCTTTCCAAAATCTTCAACCTTGAAGAGTTGTAGTCAACGATCTAGAAGAATCATTGTCCTATCTATTTCCTTGGAGGTCTTGAAGAACATCCAACAAAGTTACTCTCCTGATCCTTTTGTTCGGGTAGCCTATCCAGGGGCTGCACCAAAAATACTCGTACTTTAAGCTATATTTGGTTTAACATACTCTCAGTTGATATTTTATTTCTTTTGATAAATTCCTATCTTCTCTAAATTAACAATTACAATTACAAAATTATTATTTTTTCAATGAAAAGATCTATCCAACGCAAAGAACAAAAAGTACTTGGACAGGAATGCTAGTTTTTGCACCTCTTACATTACAATAACGACCCGTTCACATTGATATGAAAAATAACAACAAATTATATTAGAAGAAAGTCTACTTGGAATTTTATTCAATTTCCCATCCTATACAATTTATAATTACTTCTACACACAAAATGACTTTGGTGGCACTTAACCAATTACATAATCAGTTATTTTTTGGAGTTCAGTGTCATGAAGGCTCCATGGAATCCATATGGGACTCTTTCCGGGATTGCAATTTTGGCCACAGGCTCACTTGAAAACTTCTTTGCATCAACAATATAAGCCTAACAAGGAGAGACAATTTAGCAAAAGTAAAAATAACACTACAATTTTGAACTTCCAACAATTTATGTGCTTGTGAAACACTATTAATGAGAAATAAAATAAAAACAAGAGTAAACTCTATTTTTTGATCACCAACTTTTTACTCATCCCAATTTTGGTCACAATACATCTTTTGTCTCACTTTTAGTCACTAAACTCTTAAAAATACTCCAAAATCAATTACTCCATCTATTTCCCCCTGTTAAGTGCTGACAAACCTCATTTTAATTAAACAAAAAAGTCATTTCCTTCATTCTCTCTTTCTTTATCTTCTTCTTTCTCCTTTCCTTTTCTCTCTCCTTGTATCCTTCTCTTTCCCTTTTCTTTCCTTTTCTTCTTCTCTTCCTCTCTCTCCTTTCCTCTTCTCTTCATCTGATAAGTTGCTCCAAAAGGGCTTGATTTTCTTGCAATAGGGCTTGAAAAGGAAGAGAGAAGAGGAAAGGAAAGAAAAAGAAGAGAGAAGAAAAAAAAGAGAAAGAAGAAGATAAGGAAATGACTTTTTTGTTCAATTAAAATGAGGTCCGTCAGCACTTTTTTTTTTCCTAACAAGCCAAGAAGGCGATGCATATTATTAGAAAATGAAAATAGAAATTACATCAAAATGGACAGGAATTCAAGAAGAAGAAGAGCAGTCCTACATCAAGGACTACTGAATCGACTGAACCCGCCTATCCAAAAGAGTAGGAATAGGAACACTAAACCAGAGACTTACACTAAATAAACAGAGTGATTAATTTTGGAACATTTTTCAGAATTTAGTGACCAAACGTAAAACAAAAAAAGTATAGTGACCAAAGTTAGGACAAATAAAAAGTATGGTAACCAAAGATAAAGTTTATTCTAAAAACAAAGAACCTGCGACGTGTTAGTGTCTTCATTGTGGACAAAGGAAATGATCCAGCCGTCATCCTCTTCAACACCATCAAGTTTAGGTACAAAAGCAGCTCCAGTACAGTATGTATTCTCTGGAAATTTGTGATACTCAACTTTCACAATGTCATTTCCCTGTTGAATATTAGCCATTCCAAAAGATTAGCAAAACGTTTTATGTAAAACCCACGCATATTTACTACTAGCCAACGTGTGATTAAGTACCGGAGAATTGTGGACTTCTCTTTCGTTGAGACAAAGTTTGGCAAGCCCTCCATACTTACACATACCTATTGTATGCCCAAATACAATAATTAGTAACAACAACTTGGCATGGATTTTTTTTTTCTTTGGATCTTCAAGTGATACTACATCAATACCTGCAATGGAGCTTGCCATAGAATCAACAACTTGTGCATAACCATATTTATTCTTCAGACCAATAAAACTTTCATTAACCATGGGGAAATCTATGGCGAATTCCTTCCCAGTTAAATTCTTTGCCTTGACCTCTCCATTTCCCATGTTCAATCTCCATTCATGAACGCGAGCAAACAGTGCTCCATCGAGTGAGTTGTTATCATTTTCATCAACAAGATTCAAGGGCTTAAAACCTTTGGAAAACCACTCGTATCTGTCACGGCCAAACTCAGGTCCTGGTATAATCGATGCACGAGCTTTACATCCTATGACCACAACCTAGTATTTTCAGGTCTAAATATTAGTTGCGCAAATCAATCATTTCAGTTCTTAGGATTTACAATCAATTTTAATCCTTCATTTTGATTTTGCATAATTTTTAAATGATATATTTATTCACCTCGTCTCCATCCTCATAACAGTTCACAAGATGAAATACACAGCATGGATCGACCTCGAACCATTTTACCGAATCAGCATCGCCATATCGAGGCATTACTCCAATTCTTGCCATTCCTTCGCTATCAAAGCAGATTAATCTGATTATTCATGAACATTTAAAATCAAAATCAGTAAGTTATTGCAGTAATTAAGTTCGTTGATCTCGTTTGTTTGACTTGTTGAGATTATGAAAATACGAAGTACTTACGGGCCTCCCATGAGGAGTCTAGTGAAGTCTACCGTTAGTGGAAAATCCGGGATGACAATGTATCTGCGCGAGGCAAAGAAATTAGTACGCATATCAATTCAGATCTTCCGTATCTTTCAATTTCGAAAAATCGGTATAGTCTAGTAAACATTCACCAGATTGATAAAAGAGACTACGAATATAATTTTTCTTAATTAGGGTTGTCATAAATATAGTCGAGCTCAAGTTTTGACATATTTGAATTTGAACTCAAGAGCAACAAAAATATATGAATCTCCAAACCTCCAGAATCGAATATTTACAAGAGACTATCATCATTTTGGATTGTTAAGGTCCCAGGCATTCTTAACTAGTTGAAATTGAAAACTAAAGCCATTAAATTTAAAGGACCAAATTGTTCAAATTAAGAAATATATGAGACTAATTTTATTTCTTTGAAATGTTGAGGGGGAAGCTTTTTTGGGAGTGTGGCTACAAAACTTCAAATTTATGCATCTTGACTATTGTAAGAAAAGTGATTTGGAGGGAAAGTGGAGAAGTAGATTGAACGGAATTTTTTTTCAAAATAATGTAAAAAATATTTTGTGGAAATTTAAATTTTAAAATAAAACAAAAAGTTGTCTGTATTATTTTTTTTTTGGGTTAAAAACAGTTAACTTTTTGAAAATAAAAGACAAACCAAACATATATGTACATATAAAATTTTTGCTAAATTTTGAAAAGAAGAGAATCCAAATTGGTAACTATACAAGCAATCAGTCAATTAATAAATCAGACAAACCAAATACATAAACCCATTATGTTTTGTAGCTGAATAAATGATAATTCACTGATTTTACTCAATATTTTTCAATTGTGTTAAGGCCCTAAAATATTGGTCCATACCTGATGTGATATGCTGAGATTTTCTATTCCAATTAATATATAATAATCGTGTCCCATTAATGAAAATATTTAATTTTATTAATAAATAATAAATTACTAATTATACTATAAAATGCATGCATAAAATCCTAATTTTATTGAAACAATATTATTTAATTAGAACACAATTAATACATATTAATTAAAATAGAAAAATTTTCCTCTCTTTCAATTGAAAGAATATTAAGTGAAGGGTTCGTATCACATCAGATTATGCAATATAATCAGCGTATGTGAATTTTTTTTTTAAAAATGAATCTGATGGTCCATGTGAAGACTAAAAATAGTATCCTATTTTTCATCTGATTGTAGATTGGTCCGTGTACTCAATATTTAATCGTAATAGGATAGGACCACATACCTCTCAGTTACCCCGATTTCATGACAAAGGGTGCATCTGCTGTATTTCAAGTCGACTTTGTGAATCATTTTCTCTCCATCAGCTGTACAGATAGAGACAAGATTAATTCAACGCATTGTAAATCATACCACATTCTGCTTGTTCTTGATCGACTATATTCTAATGATTCTTTTAACCTAAAAGTAGTTTCGAGGTGAAGCTGAGTTGATGAATATTATTCCAAGTCAAAATAATAATAATAATAATAAGAATTATAATATTTAATACGTTGCCGATAGGTTGGCAAAATCCGGTGTCTCCAGAGTAGAGAATCTGTTGGCAGTTATTGAATAATTAGTATAGTTTTCAGTAGGTGAGTAGTATCTAGCGTAGGTTTGCTTTCCTATCTTTTAAAAGCATATTCATTTCCCTGTATTATCTGCTCTTATTTTCTAATAAAATATTTTGCCTTGTTGGCTTGTCAAAAAAAAATAAAATACGTTGAAATTTAAAATTTATTGGTTTAAATTTTCATACTCGAATTGGATTTTTATTAGTTATTAAATCATTTTAATTAAATCCTATATGCTATCTCACCAACAAATAGTATCAGAGTTAAATTACTTGATAAAATAAATAGTTTCTTTTCAAGTTAGACTGGAACTTAGTTTGAATTGTGGACAAATGGGTCATAACTTACATGGACATCTATGGTAAAGAAATGAACTTGTTAGAATAGAAATTGGACTTTTAGGGGAGTAGAATTCAATATGTTAATGTATTCATGAAAGAAGAAATTCATTGAATTTATTGATAAAACTACCAACACCCTCCTGAACCCTAACTCTGTTATGAACATTAATAGAATAGTAAAAAAATTTAATATTTGGACAAATATACCTCTCATACTCTAGTTATTAATTTATATAAAAAAAATACTTATAACTGACATTTATCCTAAAAATAAAAGCAAAAATTATACATATTCATTTGTCAAAGGCAGAGTACATAAGAAGAAAATAAAAGTAGAAGATTGATTTGTATAAAAAAATTCGAATTAATTTAAGAGTAAAAAGTAAATTTATCAATGAATAAAGAAGCTATGGTATGTATGAAAAAAATACATATATATATGTGTGTGTGTGTGTATATATATATATATGTATTTTCATTTTTGTTGGTTTGGTGAATTTGACTATGAAATCAATTTTAAAAATTTTCATACTACATTTTCTTTCTTTGTTGATAGATTTGCTTTTTATTTTTTAGTTAATTTGAATTTTTTGATACAAATCAACTTTCTACTTCTATTTTATTCTTACGTATTCTGCCTTTGATATAAATGAATATATATAATTTTTTTTTATTTTTAGAGTAAGTGTTAGTTATAAATAGTATGAAGAGTATTTTTATCCAAATATTAAATTTTTTTTACTATTATGTTACTGTTCATAAAAGAGTTAGGGTTCAGGAAGTATTGATAGTTTTATTAAATTTCAGGATTCGATTGGTAATTTACATGAACCTTAGGAGTGGTAAATGCAATTTACCCTTATTAAAAAAAATTTAGAGTTTGTTTGGAGTGTGATGTATTTGGAAAAAGTTGTATTGAAATATGTGAAAATTTTTGTAGGTATTTTTAATAAAAAAACTATTTTGGGGGAAAAAATAAGAAGGAAAATTTTTTTACATTATGTGAGAGGAATTTGAGTGAGAAATTTTGAATTTTAAATTTTAAAATAAAAATGTGTTTGAATAGTTTTTTTTGTTTGAAAATTTATATATTTACAAATAAAAATGGACTATCCAAACAGACCCATTCAACTCAAAGTTGACTCTTATTTGAGATGAAATGAGTAATTAAGCACTTGATTTATCCTTAAAGAGATAGCTTTGAGATTTTCAAAACATTAGAAAACAAAAACAACTTTTTCAAATTTCAATGTCCTTTTTGCCATAATCGACCTTTTCATAATAATAAAAATAAATAAAAATAAATAAAGGAATATACTATAGAAAAAGCCAAGAGGATCTCAAAAGGAGAAATTGGTAAGCATACCTGAGATGACTCCCACTTCAAAATAAGGTTTTACAGCATCAGCCCCAGCAATAACTAGCTCTCCCGTTCCTGGAACTTTCTACATTATTTAGTAACCCAATCAGTATTTGATCAATTTGCAACCTCATGAAATGAGAGACATTACCAATATGTTGTCCACTACAATTACAACATATATGGATCAAATTGTACCTTAGGATGGCTAGTACATGGTCGATTCCATGTTCTACTCAGAATTTCCCAATTTCCTAGAGTTTCCAACGTTACAATGTCAATCTCATGAGGCATATGATTCTCTGCAATTGAATAGTACTTCCCCGAATGCTCAAAAACACTAGTATTGCTTAGTAATTTATTAGGAGTGCCAAATCTCAACTGCAAAATCCAAACATTAATCAGATTATAAATTTTATTTATCGATATTAAAACTTCACTATTCTTTGTGTTGCTAAACATGTAAATTTTTATAACTAATGATACTCTACTTTTGGAAACAAGAAAAGGGTGTAATAATAAAAAGTGAAATACTAATATCTTGCAGTAACATAAAACCCATATCATAAAAGCAATCAAAAAAAACTTGTCATATTAGAATTTACTCGATTGGGTTGGAACGAAAACACCATATGGGACTAAATTAAAGTGTGTGAAAATTTCAGGGATTAATTGAGAAAGTTCTAAATCGGTTATTTTCAAACTTAAGAGACAAAATCACTTCATAACCAAATTATGTGTTTCTTTTAAAAAGAAAGAAAGATTATATAGGAACTTAATTATAATCTTAATTTCTCTGATTAAAAATAGCTGACATACCAAATTAAACAAATATGCAGCAAGAACAGCAGATGAATCCCCTTCAGTGCCTGGAAGGAAGGATCGTCTCTTTCTTTCCATCTCCATTTTTAAAGTATGCGTTTTGACTCGTGTTTTCTTTAACTACTAATTGCAAGTCGTGTAATTGTAATATAATTACGAGTATCGTCCCACAGGGAGGTGAACAACTACCAGTTAAACAATATTAATTCCTATTATTTAGATCAACATGTAAAAGAAGAATGGATGTAGTAATAAAAATTAATTAAAAGCAAGATTAAAAGTTCAACTAAGAAAATTCGGGTAAACAATCTTTAGGACTTGGGATTTCACCAATCATTACTATAAATTCCATTTATATAATTATTTTGTGATAAATCCTCACAACTATTCACCTAATTAAATATTATCTCCTCTCAGAGTATAATCTTACTATTCAAATAATAATTATGGGACTACTTTCGTGACTCCAAAATTACTATGAATGCATGATGAACAAAAGAATATTATGTTGCAGAAATCGAGAATCTACTATCGTGATTCACAATTAAAGTCTGAAGAATTCACGAACTAATATTGATGTCAGCTGTCGCCTCTTCACCGATACCTTAAACATGCAAATGGTGATCAAGCATTTACACGAAATAAAACCGAATAAATCAAATATTGGAAAATACCACAATTATATAAATGAAAAATAAGTAACGATGGCTACATCCCAGTCCTAAAGAAAAGAGCTTTAGCCACTAAACATGGCTTGCATGCAAAATAATGATTAAAACTAAGCTATCTCTATTGCTCTATTCTATCGTCTATCGTCTATCGTGTTCGGCCGTGTTGTGTCCCTTTTTATTCTAGAGCTAGCCTCTTCCATTTACAATTGTTCTTGTCCACGAAAATTGAAAGTCCAACTTGTGTAGAAGTCTGTTGTCTCAATTGGATAACCGGATTTGCATAAATCTCTAAATTCCGTACTGCTGCCAACTTCTTCAATGCTGTGGCATGTAAATCTACATGCCATGGCATCAGTATTCAGTCTTCTTTTCTTCAACAAAAACTGCGGCTTTTCTTATTATGCAAGCAATCTTTCGGTTTGTCTTTCTCCAGCAGTTTTCTCCCTACAAAATTGCAAATCAAGTTGGATAAGGCTAAATCCTTCCATAATTAGATAAAATAATAGGGATATCTTAACCTAGAAATTAGCATTATATTCATTTATCAAAATACCCCCAACTTGGACACTTGCTTGTCCTCAAGCAAAAGAATTTAATATCCGAAATCAGTGTTATATGACATCTCAGAGATTTCAACCAATACCCACAGGAAGTTAAAACACCACAATCATGAGTAAAACCAATCAAAAGAGCAACTTAAACCTGCTTAACATCACCAGAGTGTGTGTGTGCTATGGATCACATCCCATTATCCCAGATTAAAGCCAGTTGCATAAAACAAATATCCACATCCTTTATATACAAACAACCAACTCAATTTGGATCAGGTAGGACTTTTAGCTTGTAACGTTAGGCTCAGGATTGGCTATCAAAGAAGGGAAAAAAAAGATATAGCATCAAAGAAAAGAGTTTAAATCTTGTAAGCACATTAGAAAGATACTTGTTTTAATTGTAGCACCTTCCATCACAACCCCCAACTTATTGTATTTAGTCTCTTTTGGCAATGTACACCAAACAGCATTTCTTGAGGTTGAACAACAAAATGATTTCTCTTCTCTCTTTTTTTCTTTCTTGTTTCCTTGCTTCTTTTTTCTTTCTTTCTGTTCTTCTGTTCTGTTCTCTTTTTCTTCTTTTTTTTTTGCTTCTTCTTTTTTTTTTCTTCTTTTTTTTTTTCATTGGAAACAAAATACCTCAACAATAAACATAACATTATTCATAACAGAACAAGAACTCTCCTTCACCCTTATGTATCAAACAGACTTAATCTTGTAGACCCATGACCTATCCCTTCTTCTACCATTTTAACTTGTTCCTCACAATAGACTCCATGTCTCCCTCTTTCCCTTGTATCTTATCTTCCCCCAGTGCATTTAAACTCTTTTTAAGGGATTTTAGAAGGATAAAAATCTAACATGAACAAGGCTAAAAGGTAGTAAATGAGGTTATGAAAGAAATAATCTTGAATGGCGGTTCTTTCCATTCTATCAATTAGGCTCAAATCAGGTTCAATGGATAATATACAAAATCAGGTTAGCTTGAAAGGTTCAAACGGCCAAAGAACTGCCTATGACCTTCATCTCCAAATCAAGTCAAATTATTGCATTCAAAAGGATAAAGACCTTTAGTTTATACAGACTTTGCACATAGAACAAAGGACTAATCATAGTTGTGCTCAAAAAGATTTCCAGTCATGCTAAACAAAGTAGAAGTCACAACTAAAGATTGAGTTACTCATTCTTGTAGCATTCTATATTCCCATGAGTTTGAGGTGGAAACCCTTCTCATCATAGATCATAACAACTAACTCCAGCATTATGTTTTTGATTTCATCATTTTTTTTTCATTTTTTTTTCCGGGAATTGCAGATAACAAGTGCAAAAACTAACAAAACTAACACAGATAACACAAAGTACTTAAACATAATTAAAACTCAACACAAGTAAAACTCACCAAACAAATACCAATACCAATCTTGAAAAAAAACGACAGCCAACACAAAATCCAACACAAACTAACAATGTACCCCCCAAATTAAAATGCACATTGTCCCCAATGTATCAAACAGAGAATCAGTCAAGAAACAATATGAATAAAAGGAGGCCTCCCCTGTTGGAAATCAGGCAGAATCATCAGTGGAACTGCCATCTTTGTGCGGAAATCGGGCAGTGGGTAACACCAAAGGCTGTTTGCCTTTTCTCTGAGCAAGCTGCACTAAAGATTGGTGGATGATTTCGTTGGACTGCCTTTGATATTCAAACAGCTCCTCCATCCTGCGTTGATTTGCAACAAAATTAGATTGAGTGGTAGAAATATGGTCCTTTACCATTTTTTCTAATTTCTCCAATTTCTGCCCTATGCTTTGCCGTGGTGGAGGAGGTGGTGGTATACAATCGCCAGCAGATCCGAAACCACTATGTGAATCCTTCATAGAATTGAAGGATGTAGCATCAAAAATTCCCTTTGCTGGCAGTAACGGTTCATCAGCGTTCCAAGGAACACCTGCTGCCTTACATAAACTAGTGATAAGATTTGGACAGACAAAGGCTAAACTGTCATCTTGAATGCAGTAGGAAATAGACTCATGTATGACTCTACCAATGTTAATAGGAATATCGTTAATAATTGCATCAATCAACGCTGCTCGATTCCTATGAACTGAACTTAAATGTGATGTAGGCATTAAAGTGGCAGAAATAAAATAAAACCAAGCACGAGGATATGCGGCCAAATGTTTGGTAGGAAATACAGAAACCTCTCTGGATATTTTACAATATTTCCAGGTTGTGGGTTCTTTACATAAATGACTCGTAATATCTGTCCAATCAAGAGGCTGATCTAAAAAGTCATGAAAATCATCAGTTTCAGTGGGTGCAGACAACTCATAAAATCGGTTAATAGCTTCACTACTAAAGCATACATGTTTACCCCTGACAAAAACTGTGTCAGTAATACCCTCTTCTTTAGCATTAGCATAGAATTCCATAACTAAAGGTAAGCTAGCAGGGGTCGGCTGAGCACACAACTTTTCCCAATGTTTCTGTTGAATTTTATCATTAATAGGGCCGGGGACATTCAACCCACGTTCAGGTATAGCCATTCGCTTGTTATTATAAGCCCTATATCTAGCAGCAGCTTGACTACTAACAAAATTTGAGGGGTGAATTTGTTGTCCTGTTTTAGTTCGCTTTTTGGGTGGCATTGTTAAAATTTAAGGTATTTTCAAATTTTGGAGATTATGTAAAGCACTGTCAAGGATTTAAAGATGAACAAAATCAAGGAACCCAAATCTCAGATAGTTAACTAATACCCAGCAAAAACAAATAACTATAGTCCAAGAACAATACAAAATAGAGTAGTACCGCGCAGAAGGAAAGAAGAAATTCAAACCAGATTTGTGAAGGCGACGAGGTCGTTGGGAACGAAGCCGTAAGTAATCAACGGTGGACGGTTGCTGGCGACGATGAGGAACGCAGCGATAGAGTCGCGAAATGGTGACGAGGTGTGATAGAAAGAAAGGCAGCGGCGCGGAGCGGTGCTCGTCGGTTGGCAGAGAGAACAGAGCGAAAACCAGAAGAGGAAAAGTTTTGAAAAATTTTGAATTAGAAACCGGCAAAGAGTAACTTTAATACTAATTTTTTTTTTTTTTTTTTGGAAAATAAAATAAAACGCCGCAGCGCTGAAGTAAGCGCCGCTTAAAACTTTCTGTTTTTTCATGCCGTGGCATTCAAATGTACATGCCATGGCATTGGAAATATCTCATCCTTCATCAACGCTTTACTTGTCTTGTCCAGTATTATGCCATAGCATTCAACATTACACGCCATGGCATTGGATAGAATCTTATTCCTCATCTTCTCTTTGTCCATTGACTGCCTCCTGTCTTTAAAAACATAAACTATAGAAAGCAAATTTTAGCGACTTAAACTAAATAATAAATTAAAAGGAACAATTAATTAAGGGAATATACAACAAAATGCTTGTTTATAGTCTGTAGCTCGACTTCTCTTTAGTCATTCTGTTTGTAGACTGGACAAGGAGCATGAAACTCCATTTGGTACGGATTGTCCTTCAAAATACTGCTTCAATCTTTGGCCATTAACCTTGAATACTCCAGTCCTCTCACTGTGAATTTCACATGCACCATAAGGAAAGACTTTTGTGATTGTGAATGGTCCTGACCATCGAGACCTCAACTTTCCTGGGAACAATCTCAACCTTGAATTAAAAAGTAAAACTTTTTGTCCCACTTTAAAAGCTTTTCTCTTGATGTGCTTATCATGCCAGAACTTAATCTTTTCCTTATACATTCGGGTGTTTTCATAAGCATCTAGTCTAAACTCCTCAAGTTCACTAAGTTGAAGCAATCTCATATTTCCAGCAGCCTTCAAGTCCATATTTAACTCCTTAATGACCCAAAGATGATTTGTGCTCCACCTCAACAGCAAATGGCGGATTTTCCAAATACTAGTCTATAAGGGGACATTCCTAAGTTTGTCTTGAATGCGATCCTATATGCCCAAAGTGCATCATCCAATTTTGTTGCCCAATCCTTGCGTGAACTTCCCACGCTTTTTCTAAAATCCTTTTCAGCTCGTTGGCCAGTTCTACTTGCCCATTAGCTTGTGGATGATATGCCAAAGCTATTCTATGAGTAACACCATATTTCCTAAGCAGTCCCTCCAATGATTTGTTGCAGAAATGGGTGCCTTCATCACTTATGATGGCCCTAGGGATGCCAAATCTAGAAAATATTCCTCTTGATGAACTTCATTACCACCTTAGAATCATTAGTTTGAGTAGCTATTGCTTCCACCCATTTAGAAACATAATCTACCGCAACTAAAATATAACTATGACCATAAGAAGATGGAAATGGTCCCATAAAATCTATGCCCCATACATCAAACAATTCTACTTCAAAAATATTGTTTAAAGGCATTTCATCTCGTTTTGAAATATTACCTCCTCGTTGACATTTATCACAAGAAATAACATAATTTCTTGCATCCTTGTACATTGAAGGCCAATAAAATCCAGATTGCCATACCTTAGCCATCGCTTTTGATGTGCTAAAATGTCCTCCACATTCCAAAGAATGGCGTGGCTTAGAATATCTCAAAACATCCTCTTGAGGTACGCATCTCGAATTATTCCATCCGCACGAATTTAAACGATGAAGGGTTCCTCCCAAAAATAGTGTTTAGCCTCCCAAAAGAATCTTTTCCTTTGTTGATAGTTAAAATCTGCAGCACTATTCCACTTACTAAATAATTTACTAAATCGCATACCAAGGTAAAATGGAATATGCTAACAGCTTCTCATCAGGAAAATTTTCATTAATAGGCACGTCTAGTTCTTTAATATTAACTTCTAGACTAGAAAGATCATCAGCTACTGTATTCTCGACTACTTTTTTATCTTTAGTTTCTAGATCAAATTCTTGTAACAATAATATCCACGAATCAATCTAGGCTTAGCATCTTTCTTTAACAACAAGTATTTGATGGCAGAGTGATCTGAACACAATCACCTTGGAACCTACAAGATAAGTACGAAATTTATCAATTGCAAAAACAATAGCCAGCAGTTCTTTTTCAGTGGTTGCATAATTTAGTTGTGCATCATTCAACATTCTACTAGCATAGTAGATCACATGCAACCTATTATCCTTCCTTTGTCCTAATACTGCACCTACAGCAAAATTACTAGCATCACACATTAGTTCAAAAGGTAAGTTCCAATCAGGTGCAGCCATAATAGGGGCAGAAATCAAAGCATGCTTCAATTTATTAAAAGACTCTAAACAGCTAGAATCAAAATGAAAATCCACATCTTTATTCAGCAAGTTACATAATGGTTTTGCAATTTTTGAAAAATCTTTTATAAAACGCGTCTATAAAAACCAGCATGTCCTAGGAAACTTCTCACTCCCTTAACAGATGTAGGTGGAGGTAATTTCTCAATAATTCCAGCTTTGGCACGATCCACCTCAATTCCCTTTGCTGAAACTTTATGGCCAAGAACTATCCCTTCGGTTACCATAAAGTGGCATTTCTCCCAATTTAATACCAGATTTGTTTCTTCACAACGCTGTAAAACTTGAGATAAGTTAGCTAGACAGTTATCAAAAGAAGAACCAAAAACAGAGAAATCATCCATAAACACTTCCAGAATTTTCTCAACATAATCGGAGAATATAGCCATCATGCAACGTTGAAAAGTAGCGGGAGCATTACACAATCCGAAAGGCATTCTGCGAAAAGTAAAAGTTCCATATGGACATGTAAATGTCGTTTTTTCTTGGTCCTCGGGTGCTATATGAATCTGATTATATCCTGAATACCCATCCAAGAAGCAATAAAATGCATAGCCAGCTAGTCTTTCTAAAATTTGCTCAAGAAACGGTAACGGAAAATGATCCTTTCTAGTGGCTTTATTTAATTTTCTCAGAATCTATACGGACTCTCCATCCGCCATCGTTCTTGTGGGTATTAGTTCATCTTGTTCATTTAACACTACCGTGATTCCTCCTCCTTTGGTACTACTTGTACTGGACTGATCCATAAACTGTCAGAAATGGGATAAATTATTCCGGCATCTAATAATTTTAAAATTTCTAATCTGACCACTTCTTTCATGTTTGGATTCAGTCTTCTCTGATTTTCCACAATGGGTTTATAATTATCTTCCATTAAGATTCTATGCATACAAAATGAAGGGCTAATTCCCTTAAGATCACTTATAGACCAACCTATAGCCTTTTTCTTGGACCTCAAGACACGCATTAATTTTTCTAATTGCAATTCGATCAAGTTTGCATTTACAATCACAGTAACTTTTGATCATCATCTAAAAATACATATTTCAAATGAGAAGGTAAAGGTTTTAATTCCATACCGTGAGTTGATTCTCGGATAAAGACGGTAATAACTTATCTTTGTTTAATTCTTCCACATTGGTTTTACCTCGTTGATTGGGACTGAATTCAGCTCCTTCTAATGCACTAGCCATCAACGAAATTTCTTCATCCTCATCCTGTGTAGTTCCTGCATTTACTAAGCATTCCTCCAAGGTATCCTTTGACTTGTCAATTTTAACAAACTCATCAGTAAGCTTAGTAAAAATATCCACACAATGAACATGGTCGGTAAAAGACGGATATTTGCAAGATTTAAAAACATTGAATTCTACTTGTTCATTACCAATACTGAATGTTAATTTACCATGCTTTACATCAATGACTGCACCAGCTGTGGCTAAAAAGGGTCTTCCCAGAATGATTGGAATGTCAACGTCCTCATCTATTTCTAACACTACAAAATCTGTAGGAATGAAGAAATTATTGACTTTGACAAGAACGTTTTCTAGAATTCCCACTGGATGGGTTACAGACCTGTCAGCCAATTGTAAAGTAACATTAGTAGGTTGCAACTCCTTCAATCCTAATTTTATTGAAACAGATAAAGGCATTATAGAAACACTAGCTCCTAAATCACATAAGCCCTTAGAAAAATTTAATTCACCAATGGTACAAGGAATAGAAAAACTCCCTGGATCTTTGAGCTTTTGTGGTAATTTATTTTGAATTAGAGCACTTGTTTCCTCAGTCAACGGTATTGTTTCAAAATCTTCCAGTTTCCTCTTGTTGGACATGATTTCCTTCAAAAATTTAGGATATGCAGGGATTTGAGCAAGAGCATCAGCAAACGGTATGTTGATGTGTAGTTGCTTAAACACTTGAACAAATTTCTGGAATTGTTTGTCATCTCTAAACTTCTTCGATCTTTGAGGAAATGGTATTGGTGGAACATAAGGTTCCGGTTCCTTCACTACTTCAGGAGCCATCTTCAAGGGTTCTCCTTCAATCTCAGGTTCTTCTTCCATTTCTTTTTCATCTTTTTCGGGTGTCACAATTTCCTCTTCTTGTTTCTTTTTGTTCACTTCACCCAACTGTTTTCCGCTGCGCAAAGTTACTGCTTTGCATTGCTCCTTGGGATTTATTTCCGGCATGCTAGGAAGCTTTCCTTTGTCTCTAGCACTTATAGAATTAGCTATCTGCCCTATCTGAAATTCCATATTTTTGTTTACTGCCACCACTTGATCCAGTTTTGCTTCCAGTTTTTCAAATCTATCCGAAGTGGCACCGGTCAGTTTTTCAATGGCTACTTCCCATGATGGTTTTACCTCAGCTTGATGTGGCCTTGGCTGAAATCCTGCTGGGTTGAATTGTCTTGCATTACTGCTTCCGGCATTATTCTGGTTTGCCCATGAAAAATTCGGGTGATTCCTCCAACCTGGATTATAAGTGTTGGAGTATGGATTGTGCTGCTGTGGCCTATTGAAATTCTGAGCAAAATGTGCATTCTCTACCTGTAAACACTCGGCAATGGTGTGAGATCCTCCACAGTTTTCACAGCATAAAATAGAGTTGGAGATAACATTCGCACTACTTAGTTTTTCAAACAAATTTGTTAAAGAATCAATTTTAGCACTCAGCAAATCTACTTTATCTACTCCATACTTTCCAGCAACCTTTCTTTGTTGATTTCTCTCATTAGACCACTGAAAATTATTTGAAGACATTTCTTCCAACAAATTATATGCTTCCTCTAGTGATTTACCCATTAAAGTACCACTAATTTGCATCTACAGAAGTTTTAATGGATTGATTTAATCCATTATAAAAAGTTTGTAACACTAGCCACCCAGGAAGACCATGATGAGGACACATTCTTTGCAGTTCTTTATATCTTTCCCATGCCTCATATAATGACTCATTATCTAACTGTGTAAAGCTAGCAATATCATTACGGAGCTTAGCAGTTCTACCAGGAGGTAAATAGTTGTTCAAAAAGGCTTGAGATAAACCTGCCCAAGTGGTAAAAGTGTCAGATGGATAAGAAGTGAGCCAAGCTTTAGCTTTATCTTTTAATGAAAAGAAAACAACCTTAGTCTAATGGCATCATCGTTACCCCATTCATTTTTATAGTATCACTGATTTCTAAAAATTAGACGGATGAATATTTGGATCTTCAAACAATTCTCCTCCAAACCGAATTTCTTTGAACCATATGAATAAGTGCGGTTTTAACTCAAAATTGTTAGCGTTTACCACAGGTCTTGAAATACTTGCACGTGCTCCTTCAGGTGTAGGCATAGCAAAATCTCGTAACAAAACTCTCGCAGGAACTGGATTTTCTTCTGCCATCTTGAGAGCTTCCTTCCTTTGTTTGCTTTCTTTAGCTAAAGCTCTGCAAGTCTTTTCTATTTCAGGATTATACGGCAATAAGTCTCGTGTTCTCCTGGGCATAAAACACAGTATGAATCAACAATAATAACGTAATAAACTACAATCTAAATTAATAAGAAAAATATTGCAAATTTGATATTGAATACGCCTCCCCGGCAACGGCGCCAAAATTTGACTCGTGTTTTCTTTAACTACTAATTGCAAGTCGTGTAATTGTAATATAATTACGAGTATCGTCCCACAGGGAGGTGAACAACTACCAGTTAAACAATATTAATTCCTATTATTTAGATCAACATGTAAAAGAAGAATGGATGTAGTAATAAAAATTAATTAAAAGCAAGATTAAAAGTTCAACTAAGAAAATTCTTTTAAACAATCTTTAGGACTTGGATTTCACCAATCATTACTATAAATTCCATTTATATAATTATTTTGTGATAAATCCTCACAACTATTCACCTAATTAAATATTATCTCCTCTCAGAGTATAATCTTACTATTCAAATAATAATTATGGGACTACTTTCGTGACTCCAAAATTACTATGAATGCATGATGAACAAAAGAATATTATGTTGCAGAAATCGAGAATCTACTATCGTGATTCACAATTAAAGTCTGAAGAATTCACGAACTAATATTGATGTCAGCTGTCGCCTCTTCACCGATACCTTAAACATGCAAATGGTGATCAAGCATTTACACGAAATAAAACCGAATAAATCAAATATTGGAAAATACCACAATTATATAAATGAAAAATAAGTAACGATGGCTACATCCCAGTCCTAAAGAAAAGAGCTTTAGCCACTAAACATGGCTTGCATGCAAAATAATGATTAAAACTAAGCTATCTCTATTGCTCTATTCTATCGTCTATCGTCTATCGTGTTCGGCCGTGTTGTGTCCCTTTTTATTCTAGAGCTAGCCTCTTCCATTTACAATTGTTCTTGTCCACGAAAATTGAAAGTCCAACTTGTGTAGAAGTCTGTTGTCTCAATTGGATAACCGGATTTGCATAAATCTCTAAATTCCGTACTGCTGCCAACTTCTTCAATGCTGTGGCATGTAAATCTACATGCCATGGCATCAGTATTCAGTTTTCTTTTCTTCAACAAAAACTGCGGCTTTTCTTATTATGCAAGCAATCTTTCGGTTTGTCTTTTTCCAGCAGTTTTCTCCCTACAAAATTGCAAATCAAGTTGGATAAGGCTAAATCCTTCCATAATTAGATAAAATAATAGGGATATCTTAACCTAGAAATTAGCATTATATTCACTTATCACGTTTGCACATACTTGTTATTGTAGAGGGTGTTCCACTTACCGCTACCATCTTTACTGAAGTGCAAAGAATGAACCATTCCCTCGCCTTCCACCCAGATATCATGTGATTTTCCGAGCATCGATTGTGCAGATTTCTGTAAACCAAATGGAGAGTTTGGACCTTTACGTGAAACCAACAAAATTCCCATGTCAGTATGTCACTCAACACTCGTTCTTCTCAGTGTTTGTTGCATATATAGACGTGAAATTTTACCACATAATCTACTCATGACGAAGGAACTTTATTAAGTTTTAGAACACAAAAATAGAGAGAGAGGCTGATCTACTCGAATATCCACATGCCTTGGACATCTTCAATTTATACTTCAGTTCATGGCACGCATAGGGCTTTAAAGTTTTCGCATTAAACTGATTATAAAAAATTGAGTTTACAGCTTCAATCAGATCGGGTTTGAATCACATCAACTAATTTAAGCAGTCTTACATTTTTTGTCATATTCATTTTTTAAGTGGGTTTAATGATAATTTAAAATTTAATAAATATTAATTTTTCAAAAAAAAGTGATTTTTAAAATATATAATTAGATTATTTTTTTTATTTTATGAACCGTAACAAAAATTTAGTTAATTTAATAGTACTTTATATAATTATATTATTAATTAAAATATCATTTTTTATTAAAAAAATCTTATCAATGGCATATTAAAATTTGTCAGTATATTGTATTTTAAATAATGCATATAAAATTTATTCAATTAATTATTTAATTATTTAATTAAAACTCGTATACTAAAATTCAAACATATTCCAAGATTAGATATATGACAATTTATTTATTAATACTCTGTAAAAGACAATAAAAATAAATAAATTACCCTATAAAAAGTTTCAAAGAGTTGGGTCACTAGGAAGTACCGTTTCTAATGTAAATACCCTCTGGAAAATCATTTGGAATGCTCCCCTCAATAGCCGTAACAGCGACAGGTTGTCCAATGTCTTCCGCCGGGACGAAGTTACTCTGTTTATTAATTTAGACGAAGTAATGTGGGTGAATGAGCTGATACAAAGCTTATTTGAAGAACAAGAAGCAGCAGCAATCATGAGGATACCAATTGGACCAGCAGGAAGTCAAGACCAGTTAACATGGCAATACAATCCAAAAGGGTTCTTCACAGTGCAATCAGCATACAAGCAAAGTAAGGAAGCTCAGTTTAAACACCAGCAGCAAGCAGAATCAAGCAACAGTCTAAGCTCAAGAACAAAAATGTGGGATTTTAGCTAGAAGCTAGACATAAAAACCAAGCTGAAACACTTTATATGGAGATGCAATCATGATATTCTACCAACCAAGCAGGCATTACAAAGGAGGAAGATGATGATAGATCCGATATGTCAATCTTGTGGAGAGAAAGAGGAGAATCTAGTTCATGTTCTTTTCAATTGTCCAAGAGCAAAACGAGTTTGGCAGTTAGCTCCGGTACAATGGCATAATTCAGAACAAGAAGTGAGGAGTTTCGACGAATGGTGGCATCATATAAGCAGCAACAATAACAGCCATATGGGGCAAGAAAGAAGCCAATTATCTGTCTATATACTGTGGATGCTGTGGAAAGCAAGAAATATGTGGATTTTTACGGGAGAATGGATGGCTGAGAAGACAATAGTTGACATTGCCTTGGAAGAATGGATGGAATTCAACAATACAAACATTAAGGAAAATATCATGAATCATAGTAACTAGGGCTGCTCATATGAGTTTTGGCCAGTGGTTACTCTAGGAAGGAGGAAGATAACTATCAAGGGTTTGAGTCGTGCTAATAACCTTCTACAAGCCAGGAGGGTTAACACGACCACTTAAGACCCGGAAATGGTTGTATTTTGGGGTAGAAAAGTAGGTACAAGGATGATAGAGGGGTTAATCTTAGCCTTGACCAAGGAATAGAGTCAAGGAGGGTTCATTTTAAGAACCATTGATGTAATATTTTACTTTGTTTTCCACAAAGTTAATACAAAGGAATATTTTCAGGAAAAAAAAAATTAATTTAGACACGGTTAACATCGCGCAAACGAAAGAGTAGAATATATAAATATAAAATTCTAAATTAAATGATACATTCAATAAGTTGTATCTAATAACTAATACAAAATTATATCTCAAATAAAATGGACTCTTCTTTTAAAACGGATGAAGTATAATTTTGTTTGCTCTGTTGTTTATTACTTCCTTATATTAACTCCCTTAGTCTGAAGGATATATGCAATACTTTGACTAACAAAAACAAATACATAACCCCATAATTAATTATAGTATCAAAGTTAATATCAAAGTGGATTCAGTTTAGAAATTAAGGGCATGTATGAACAAGCTTTTAGAACGTATTTTTTTACTTTTTAAAATATTTTTTTAGTTTACCATACATATTTTATGTTACAATTATTTTTTTAAAAATATAAAAATATATTTTAAAATGCCATCTATACAGACTCTAAATGTTGTAAGGGAATCATTTCTATTAAAACATGTATGTGTAAGTAAATACTTACTATATGTGAAATCACGTTCAAAATCTAGCTCTCAGTAAAGTAGCATCTAGTAAGAGAATATCAAAATAAGAAAAAAAAAATAATATATAATATGTTTATGTGCTGTCTGATTTAATGGTATGGAAAAATAATTTCATAATTCATATTTAAAAATTTAGACATTTACCAAACCTAATCTTTATTTTGGGGTTTTCTAAGAAAACATTAAACTAGATGAATTTTTACCAAATTATTCTTCATCTATTTTAATATTTATATTTCTTACCTTTACATTATTTCTTCTCCTTTCTTACACCTCTTTGTCGTCTCACTCTTTTTTTCTCTCTCCTCTCACACGTCTCTCTCTTACCTCTTTTCTTTCTTTTTTATCTCTCTCAATTATTTCTCCACTCTTTTCTCTTAATTCTATTTTTCTTTTATTCATTTTCTTCTCGTTTTTTTCTTCGCTTACCTTTGTCTCTCATTCCTTTTATTTTTAAATTTTCTTTATTTCTCTTATCTCTCTCTCATTTTTGTTTTACTATTTTTCTCTCCTCTCTTCCATTTCTCTTTCTTCATCACCTCTCTGACTAATGTGTTAATAACTTCATATAAACATTTTTATACTAAAAAGGGTAAAATATAAAAATTATTAAATCAACTCGTGACCAAATATATATATATATATATGTTCACTTTTATTATAAATGCTTTAAATAAATATGTACAAGGTTATGTGAAAATTTGGAATGGAGAACAGCGCGGAGTGTGAATACCTGAGATGGAAGCAGTTCCTGGTCAGTGATTTCAAAGGTCAAGTCAACCACTGCATCCACTAACTTGGCTGAAGCTTCCCTCATTAGCTTTGGAACATCAAATATTTTCGGAATCTGCGGCAGCTCCTTCAAGTATGGCTGTTATCAAGGTTCATGCCACCATATCAGTACCTTAAATTTTAGTCCATTCAAATGAAGTTCCTTTTTTCTTGCCATCTTTGCAATGAAAACTTGACCAATTTGCGCATCTTCACAAATATTTAAACAAAAACCAATTACAAATACATCCATCCTATACACACATATATTTTCCAACATAATTCTGCATGCATCTCCTACGAAGGAGATTCTACGAGTACACATATATGCATAGATTGAGAGAAGACAGAGATAAGAGTCGATCTACCTTGATAGAAGAAGAGAGTGAAGCCTTGACATGATTATATCTATGCGAAACTGTGGTCCTTTGGACCGAGGAATTAACTGGGAATGCATTAGCATAGATACTGCTGGTAGCCATTGATGATCACTCAACAACGACAGATGAATATATATATATATATATATATATATATATATATATATTTTCCTTTTCCTGAATCTGATAAGGGGCTTTCTATAAGGGAATTATTTTAATTTTTAAAATGGATGGACTTGTCGGATATTTTGTGGTAAGAGGGAGTTTTCGTGATCGCTTTAGGACACCGTAGAGCTATGCCTCGTCTCATGATTTAGAATAGGGATAATTACCAAAAACCCCCCTGAGGATAAAATTTATTACTAATACTTCCATGTAGTTAGACAAAATTACCAAAATTCTCTTAGATTTTAAATTTCTGTAACAAATAAATCCAAACTAACAGAATCCGTTTATATCCGTTTCTTGCTCTGAAAAAATATTTCTCATTAGGATAAAATTGAGATAACACCCAAAATCGTCCTTCACATTTTGGCGAATAATCTTTTTCGTCCTTTACATTTAAAACGGGAACAAAAAGTCCTTCACATTTAATAAATGTACCCGTTTAGTCATTCGTTACAATTCCGTTTCTTTTTCTATTAAATGACCCCATGTGCGTTGCACATGACTTTTTTACCATGGATAAAAGTGGAATTAAACCAAAAAATAACCCTCCCCCTCCCTTTTAACCAAAAAATATCCAATCTCCACACAATCTGTAAAGACAAACCATGGATTACCTCAAAATTGTGTTAGGATTGCTATTTGCGTTAACTTTGATTCAGGGCTTGAGTTTTCTGTCAAGAATAAGCAAAAAGCTTCCTCCAGGTCTAACTCCATTTCCCATTCATCAACCGACTTTTGAAAAAAAAATGTAAATCTAGAGATATAAATACACACATCCAAGGCAAAAAGCTTCCTACAGGACTAGAAAATTTTCAACAAGCACCTTGCGTGCATTGTTTTTGTTAGGCATAGATATAGTCTCCTCTGTTCGTATTTGATCCTTGGGATAGCCAGAGACAGGGCTATCCCCATTCACGCCTTCATCCACATTCGCATCATCATCCAGTGAAGAATCAACATCAGAAATTACTTTGCTTACGTTCTGTTTTCTTTTACCGCCAGCATCGTGGATTTTCCTACTTCCACCAAACACGCTTCTCCAATCGTAATCGCCTTCCGAGAATCTTTGATGGTCATCTGCCCAGGCTGCCTAGGTGGTTCCTTTTTCTTCCCCAAAGCCCCGTACCTAATCAGAGCACGGGAGGCTTGGCGCCCAGTTGCAATCACAGAAAGAAACACCAAAAACTAGAACCCAATCCACAATCGCTGGAAATTGAAAAAACCCGATAACAACCCAGTTGGGTTTTGAAGGACCCGGAAACTGGGAATGATAAATAGGGGTACAGATTGGACCTTGTGTCTTCAGGAGTAGTTTTGTGGAAGCCAAAGATCCTCAAGAAACCATGGGAAGAAGAATCGGGCAGAAGAATATCAAATCTAAAATTTCCGTTTTAAACAGTGAAGGTTCTGGAGAGCGGCAGAAAAAATCAGATAAAATTTCCAAAAAATTCAAGAGAATTCTGGGTGGCTGTAATCCAACCCAAAGAGCTTTGGAAAATCTTGCGAAGATGAATTGTATCACCCTCCACCCTCAGAAAAAAAAACCCAACAACCCAATTTAGAGCAAATCTGAAAAACAGCTTGAACCTGTGTAGGTTCGGGTGAGTTGCCCAAATTCAGAGGAAATTCATTCTGGGGGGCAGAAATCCACACTATGAGCTTCAGAAGATGAATTAATCACCCTCCCTTCATAGAAAAAACACAACAACCCATTATACTCATCCGATTGAAACTCAAGAAGTCCACGATTTGAGCGAAAATATTGCTTCTAAAGAACCCTTTGATTCGGTTGAAACACCAAGATAGAGTGTTAACACAAATCCAAAAAACAATATTGCGTACAAATTCCAGTCGGACGGAAGAAACCACAACTAACTTAGGACGACGACAGGTGCCGGGGGGGGGGGACCGAGGGTCATGGGTCGAGGGTTAAAGGGGAGGGTTATTTTTTTATTTAATTCCACTTTTGCCCATGGTTAAAAGGTCACGTGTGTTGTACGTGGGGTCGTTTAACAGAAAAAGAAACGGAATTATAACGAAGGACTAAATGGATACATTTATTAAATGTGAAGGATTTTTTGTTCTCGTTTTAAAAGTGAAGGATGAAAAAGATTATTCGTCAAAATGTGAAGGACGATTTTGGGTGTTATCTCGATAAAATTACCCTCTGTTATCAATGTCTTCTGTCTCCTCTCTCAAGACTCTATCATCTGAATTCTTCTCTTATCTTCAACTCTAGCTCTAGTTCTAGAATTGCTTTTGTCTTTCTAAAGCTTGACAAATTGGTATCAGAGCCCTTCGATCGGGGGAACAATGGCAGACGGCACAAGGGGAAAGGTGGTAGATGAACAACTCAAGAAGCAAAATTTACGACTTACAAAGTTGGGCGAAATTTTCCAACCCTGTTCGTTGTTTCACTATCCTCACTTCCAATTCGACCAAGCAACAGAGACAGAAAAAGTATCAAGAAGCAAGAGTTGCATTTGAAAACCAAAGCAATCTAATTTGGCCAAAAACTCGATGGTTGCTTTCCTGTTTCTTTTATTTTCATTTGGTATTACAACGGGTATAGGCAAGACGGAAATGATCCATCTTGGTGTACAATTATGGACTAATTGATCTATATTATGAATGGCCAAGATGGGTGTGAACTAATTGTTCCATTTTTGTGTTAATTTTGTATGACTGGGTGCCGAATAAATGAACCCGATTGATTATGTGTGTTATTTTCATGGTGTAAAATATGTTAACTTCTTGCTCATCGTGTTGTGCTATAGCTGCTTATTGTATGGTTTCATTTTTGGTTTGATTACATATACTCCAATGTTTAGGATTCCTCAAATTGATGATTGCCTATAAAGTGCTTGAAAAAAGTCCTAACACAAAAGTGATGAGAATCCCGATAATTGGTGGTCGCCATTTTTTGTTATCTTTTATGATATGCTCACCTGTAAGTTTTATCTCATTTTCCATAGGCTCTAGATGGTTCAATGGATTGTTCACTCCTGGCATCCATTCTTCTTGAATCCTGATGTCTTCACTTGTAATGACTTGCCAATTAAAAATTTGTTTCAACAAATCTCTAGCCCTGTAAGACTCCTTTCTAGCCCCATGTCTTTGTTTGTCTAGAAAGTACCTCGATGAATCCCTTTTCATGCAATACTTTCCTAGGAAGAATTTACCAAATTGTGAATCCTTCTCTAGAATGGTCTTTTAGGCCCCTCTTGTCGAAAGTGCTTGGTTCATGTTAGTCAAGTTTGAAAAAAATTCTGAGACAAAAGTGCTTGATGTCAATGAAGGAACAGAACCAGAACCAAATACCTGTTGCAGTACTTGGTTCACGCATTTTCTTCTGCTTTTTGGGTTGGGTTTTTCATCATTTAGGTCATTGAACTGTTAAACATGATGGAGATTACGTTCCAGAGAGGTCTAGGTAGTTTTGTCTAACTACAAAAGTATTGGTAATAAACTTAAAACTCAAGGAAATTTTGGTAATTATCCCTTTAAAATATTTTCTCCATGATTTAACAGGTCACCTGCCTGCTTGTACGCATTGCTTGTCTTATCCCAGCCTAGACAGGAATCATTAACCTAGTTCTTTGTTTTATGTGTTTATTTATCATAACAGCAAGATTAATCCAAGCTATTAGCCCTACTCGTTCACGTGATTATGTTTGGATATGCTTGGATTGTGATTTATTTAAAAAATTTTGTATTAATTTGTGTGAAAATTTTGATAAGTATTTTTTGTAAAAAAAATATTTTAGAAGAAAAAATGAAAAAAAAAATCTGTTTAAAATTATGTGGAAAGAATTTGGATGAAAATTTTTGAATTTTAATTTTTGAAATAAAAATATTTTATTTTATTTAAGAAAAATTAACTTTTTATATATGAAATCAAAATCCAAACATAGATTTTTCCCCCTTGAATTCTTCGATGAGTTAAGCATTAAATAAATATGAGGCTATGCAACCCTTATTCAATATAGTTTCCAAGTTTGAAGAAAGATACAAAAAAAAAAAGATGTTAAAACTATATCTGTGAGGATATGTATGCAAACTAGAGTTGTGGTCTAAATAATTTATAATACAAAGTTAAAAACGTGTAAAATGATGTAGTAGAATCACCATTAAGAAGATTCATACGTTTATAGTTATAGTTAGGTTTTGTTTCTATAGGGAGTTTGTATTTACAAATAAGTAAATTTGTAAATAAAAATATATTTTTTAAATATATTTTTATTTTAAAATTTAAAATTTAAATTTTCTAATTCAAATTTCCTTCACATAATTTTAAAAAAAAATTTCCTCTTATTTTTCCATTTAAAATACTTTTTCTATAAAAAAAATACCCACTAAAATTTTCATATATTCAAATATAATTTTTCTCAAATAAAAACAATCAAAACTAAACTTTAGTTTTTTAAAATATATTTTTATATTTTTATATTTTTTAATATATTTTTATTTTATAATTATAATATTAAAAAATAAAAAATTCATTTTAAAACACTATCTAAATTTGGTTTTTATTTTTATTTTTATTTTTATTTATAAAAAATTAACTCTTTCTAATTACAAAAAAAAATATATGTAAATAAATTTTTATTTTAAAATTTAAAATTTTTGTAAAATTCTTTTCACATTATTTTATAAAAAAAAAATTCTATTTTATTTTTTCATTTTTTTTTATAAAAAAATTTTCACAAATTTTAATATAAAATTTTCAAAAACAACAACATCCAAACGTAACCACCAAAACCATGCATCCATATCCCCTTTAAAATAGTCACAAAGTCTTTTCAACTGTTGCCAAACAATCGAAGCCAAAAAAACATATCAATGATATTTTGGTGTCGGCAGCCGCAGAAGGAGGATAGCCACAATTCCTGCATTCTGAGCCACAAATTTGGATGACGTTTTTCAACCATAAACGAGGCTTTCCTTCCCTTTCAGTCGTGCACTTTATTTGCATCAAGTGAAGTAGCAACTAAACTCCACGTATAGCTACAAGCGCTGGACTAATTATACTCTCTACGCAGTCTTATCTTAAGATTATAATAACAACATTATTAAGATTTGATTCCTGATTTATCGAATTACTATTTTAAAATAAAATTATTAAATCAAACCCAAGAAGCAAATATAGCTACCTAGTTGAGTAACATGATTGTGTGAGGTTGAAAATGCGTATAAATTGTATTTAAAAATATATTTAGTCACGACACCATCTAAAGAGTAAATCTCAAAAAAGCATCCTTAATATACGGCTGTTTGATATTTTTAGTTCTTTACATTAAAAAAATAAATTATGTAATTCTTAACATTTAAAAAATAAATTGTTTAGCCCCTCAACTACCTTTCGTCACGTAAATTCATTTAAAAGTAAAAATAAAATTGTAATCAACATTTGGTCCGTATTTTATTTGATTTATATATTTTTTTCTATCTTTTTAATTTTTCCTTCGTGTTTGTTTTTTCTTCTTCGTCTTTCTTTCTCCATTCACTATTCACACATTAAACTTAACCCCAACTCAACCCTTGTCATCTCGTTTCTTGAAATCAATGTATAACTATATAATAGATTGAAACCACTGCACTTGTCCAAGTGATCACTTTTTTTTTTTTTACAAGTCAATAAAGCAGAGATTATTATTAAAAAGTTAGAGTAAAAGTTACATTGAAAATGCCACTCCTACTCATCCGGCCACTATAGAAACAAGAAATAGAAGATAACAAAAAGCAGAGGCAAACACTTATTCCTCAATAAACGCCAACAGGTTTTGCAATCTGAATAATTCCACTTCTCACTAACCCATCGGCCACACTATTCATGTCCCTTGGAATATGATAGCCCCATTTAGCCATTTAATTTAATTAATCATAAGTCTAATTTACAAAATTCAATTAGAGATTCCCGAGACAAGATTCATAGACCAAAGCTAACACTCTGCAGTCTTCACTCTACTGATAAGAATCCAAGATTCGACATGAGAAATAAAAACGATTTAAAAAAATCCAAAATCCTGCCCCTAATCCCCCCAATCCTACCCCTCGTTTCCAAAATTTTTACCCGTTTCCCAATTCCATTTACATCTATTAAACTTCATTTTACCAAACAGGGCGTCGTCTTCCCTTTTTCCTCTGTTGAGGACGAGACGCGAGCACATTCTTTCACCCGTATTCATCATGATGAAGAGATGCGATATTCGCTTAAAAGGAGTACTTACGCTTATAAACACAAATCTAAAAGTTGATAAAAATCGTGCAAGTAGATTGAATGTATCCCCGATTCCCGTGTTAAGGATGTGGATGAACGCACCATTGAAAATATAGATCATGACAAAGGTTGCCAGAAATCTACTCGAGATCCTTCATCGCGGTAATGCATTTCAGAATCCAAAATATATAAAAGTCATCTCCTGGCATTTCCACGTTGACATTAGACTTCCTCCACACACTCAATCACACCAACCAACAACAAACAGTGTTGCACAGATTGTTAATAGATACAAATGCACACATAGCAAGCTTACACGATCACCAAATAAAAGTACAAAAACGATGCCTTCACTGGGCAGCTTACGAGTTGCGCCCAAAGCGTGACAAATTACAAAATGGACACTTTGGGCCCATTCCCTACATAATTCCACACTGCGCTTACTCAACCTTTGAGGCGGTTTTGAGGTAAGAATTAAAAAAATTGATAAGCTTGATATGTACATTTTAAATTACCGCCTGATCCGTTACCGCCGGCTGAGGTAGACTCATTCCTCTTTCGTAATGTTTAATAGTCCTCTTCCATCGTGCTTTTTCAATGATGAGGCATCCCCACAGATCAATCAAATCTTTCTTTTCCTACCATTTCCTTCTCCATATTCGGCCTTATTCCTTCCTCATTCACACATAAATCCATGTGGCACACCCAGTACAATTTCCTACCTTTATCCATTCATTCATCATGCTCAACAATTTAAGCTCTTCCCCCAAACGCTCCCCGCAATTTAAGAACAACACCAAAATTTATTAGGGCCCGAATGAGAGGTGAGCGCGAGAGCTTGAGGCAAATCTAGGCTGCAAATCTATTAGTGACAACATCGTAACAAGTCCGCTCCATTTCCACCCATTTCTCACTATATCCATATTCCATAGTGAATTAACCTCAACCATAGCCTTTTTTGATATTTTTAAACCATAATGGTCCTTTTTTTAAAATGCCACTTTCTACCCCTAAATGAGAGTACTTAGTAACATGGCCTTGCGCCACTAATGAAATTTTAAATGAAATTAATTCTCAGCCACTTCTTTAATCCATGTCGTAATTCTCCATCTTTTAACTTAACAAATGTAAGGAAAAACTTTAACCTGCTGAAATCTCCGAATTACTGCAGATTACTCAGAAACTCTACAAGCACTTTTAATTACACTGTTACTCCAGCTTGATCTCCTTAAGCTTTAAGAGTAGAAAGTAAAGACTTTTACCTTAGAAATTCAAGGTATACCGAAAACTGAGAAGAATCTCATTTTAGTTTCAAAACCAAGATATTTGACCTTTCAAACACCGCAATATGTAACAAAAGACCAACCCCAATAGGAACCTAATCAGATCAAAAGTAATGCTTCTCAATACCTTCAAAGCAACATCTTCAACATCAACCCCGAACCTTCTTTCACAAGACAAATTCTTTTCAATCTTTATTCACACAGACCAGATGATATAAACACGAAGGCAGTTTTCTAACCCAAGTTAGACATTCAAGACGGTTACCTAAACCTATACTTACCCTCAAAGAGCCCCCAATCACTCCCTGCTGGTGAAATACTAATATATCAAACTATCAAAGACCTCAAAGCGAAGACTTGAGGCCAGGCTGAGGATTAAAGAAAGTTTGATATTAGAAAGCCATTGATTAAATTAAAAATTGATTGAAGAGCACCTTTTGAACGAGTCCAACTTCTTGGAGAGCCATTGATTAAAATTGACATTGTGACATAAGATCAGAATCCAATCAACCTCTTTCAACATGCTTTTCAAAGTCTCTTTAGCATGACATAATCTCCTATTTCATCATCTTTTTCAAATGCTTTTTTCATTCAAAATTACAACACAATTGTTCCACTCATTTTTTTTTTCTATTTTTAGAACAACAATTGCAATTTTAATAATCACTTCAATCAATTCTTTTTGAACTTCTAATTTTTTTTTAATGCTCCCCTAATATAGCTCATACCTTTTTAAATTGATGTTTTTATTTTCCATCTTAGGGGCTCTGTGAAATAAAAGCAGTTAAATAACTTAAGAAAAGTGATTGCCTCAAAGAATCTTAGTTCAAAGAAAGACATAACATCTTGTTTCGGTCTCTTGTGTGAAGCTGAGCTCCAAGCTATTTCAAGACATGACATTTGATCAGATCACTTTAGACAATAATCATATACTGCTGATAATCGTCTACCTCTTCATACTATCACCTTCTTCAATAATATCCTTTCCTGGGCTTTTAGAAATTGACAAAAATCCCATCCCAACTTCAATCTTGTCAATTTCGTTTAATAATTCCAATAATAATTTGCAACTCAAATTCAAATTGTTCTTGGTCTTCAATATCTCTTTCCATTCTCATTACAGATTTCTGATCTAAGATTCACCTTTCTGCCTGAAGCTTTAGGCCGATGATTCAATTGATCGCTGTTCCTCTCCTGGATGCCATCATTTTAGCACTCCTCCTCTTCTCTCTCATCTCCTCCGCCATTTACTTCGAGCTCCTCGTCCCCGGCAAATTTCAAGTTCAGTATCATTCTCAAAGTACAACTTTTGATTATCATTCTCTCTCGAATTTCATGATCTCCTCTTTTTGATCTTAATTCCACTTCGATCTTCTTCTGAATTGAAATTCGGATCACTGAAGGGCTTATGGGCTTTTAGCTTTAGCTTTCTTTGAATTATATTTTAGTCTTTTGGACTTATTAGCTTTACACATATAGATTCATGATATCTTTCTTGTCTTCCATAAGCCTTCTCTTCCCATTAATATGCTTGTGCTGTCGAGGCCCCAATTCCCCTCGAGCCCTAGGTTAATCGATGGCTAGAAAAAATGGATGATGAGATCACAGACCGAACCACCACACCACGACCCACGGAAACACATCTAGGACAAAACCGCAGGAACTTCTATGATCACCACGATCACTCAGTTGATTGCTCTGTATATGATCCCTGATCATGTATCAAGATTAGTACATTGAAATCAAATAACCAATGCATTATTTTCAATAAAATCATTGAACTCATTCATGACCGCTACTTTCACCGTGCAACCTCTCACATTAAAGTACTCCTCGGACTTTAAATCTTCGATAAATTGTTTAATTATTCCTGCTACCTGGATCTAAAGGCCTCTTTAATGATATTGATTATCTTAACTTGATTATATAGTTGCAACCATAGCAGTTAAAGAGCACAATTTAATTCTCAAAAAAATATATCATCTAGAAGGAAATGCCTGCATCAAATGAAAAAATTTCACCGGACAATACATCAAACTTCTTCATCATGCAATCAAGGACCCCACCCACTGTAAATTCAATTACCTCCCCACTACAAATCACTACCTCCCCCCCATACCCTCCAAATTCCATCCTTTTGCCTGAAAATCCCATTGTTCCAAAAACCTTCCCAAATTTTTTTTCTTTTTTCTTTTTCTTTTTTCCTCCTTTTTTCTTGTCTCCAAGTTCCCACAATTTCCATGGAAGACAAATACAATATAGGAATATATAGAATTAAGCAGAAGGAGGTAGAAGAAAGACGCCATCACTGGCATGCGACCGATGTTCTTTCTCGATCTTGGAAAACCAAAGCATCTGGCATGAGCCACAAGAAGATTCTGATGTTGGCCCTGAGACTTCTTCTCCCCATGTTGATGATAAGACCCTTCATATCATGTCCATGCGCCAATCTCCTCGGAAGCGAACCAGAACCATCTGGTCCTCGTCGGTTCTTCACTCACACACTGCGCTATCTTCGCTTCATAAATCTTTCCAAAGATTTTGTATCTTCGCCTGTGGAGTGATTCTGACGTTGCTTGCTTTGCAAAAGTGTAGCAAAGTGACAAGTCGCGGGCGACAGCTGGACTTAAGTCACAATCTAACAATGAGGCCTTTTTTGAGCTTGGAGGCACTTTTGAGAACGCGCTTACTGGTGGGCCGAATCTTTTTCGCCGCCGTCGCCTTCCCAGCACTTACCTCGTCTTCTCTTACTATCGCTTCTACCCATATCGCCGTGTAGCATTACTCGAGTTAAAATCTCACTCTCTAATCAACTTCTTGGTTCAATTATAATCAAAAGATAAAATTCCGACAATGCAACACTAAGCTCAAGATAAGATCTACCTGGCACCCAACCGCTCCAATTCAATCCATCCACATGTTCAGTTCTTCTTCTTCTTGCAATATATATATGTCCATCGTTCCTCGCTTACCCACCTACTGCCGCTACCCGCGGTAAGTGACTTGCCTTTCTTTTCTGTCACTTGTACCCTACACACACTAGAGACCAGATCATCTCCTGCGAACTCTTTACCTTTTTCCACCATTTCTCTTCTTCAAAACCTCTTCAACAAGGAATAAGAAGGTAAGATCTTCTCATTTATTATTTATGGATTTTGGAGAGCTTGTTGCCTCTTGCTCGAAGCTCTAGGTAGTAGAGTCAAAGAGATCAAGCTCTTCGCTCCTCAAAGAAAATCAGGAACCACTTCATCCCTTGGTTCCAAGTGATCACTTAATATTTGTTAGAATCAAGAGATTAAATTCGAATCAGAATTGTCTTAAAAAAATAAAAAAAAATTAATAGATTGAGTTTTTGTTAAAGTTATCCTAAGTGCAAAGCTTGTTCCGTAGTCAAAACTAAAGATAATCCAATGTAGGGCATTGCTTCAAATGTTCATCACTATCGCCATTTTTTACCCATGAGATTGTTAGAATCATTACGATCTTCTTTTTTGAATGCAAAATTGTTACTCTCTAGAACAGTTCTAGATCCTCCTTTCCTATAGTCCTTTCGCAGTCATCATCCAACTTTACAATATTCTCAACGTGTTCTTCTTAGTTTTACTTTAACTTCACCCTTTTCATCACCAGATCTGGTCTAAATATCCTTATCCTTTTGTTACCAAAATTTTCACTTTATCATTTCCTCTCGGTAAATCCACATTGCACGCTTCTGCCCCTAACATAGCAATTTTCTGAAAGTGACTTTTCAACTCGACTGATCTCCGAATGGAAACGCATTTTATGGAAGATCACTGGTTGGGTAACAGTATATTAATGCACGGGTCTGAATTTTCTAAAGAAAGACGAGACATCCCACATGGAATGTCCTTAAATAGGAACATTTATAGATCTTTTAGAAGGGATTTACAGCTAGATATTGATGCTAGTCATGACCCGGGATGGATCTACCTTGGGCAAGTTGTTGGGGAGGTTTTAACTATTGGGAGCCCAACTAAAGAGGCCCAATAAGTAATAGGAGCCTACCTGAGTCCAAAAGCTTAAACTAATGGGTTATGGGTCCTTACCACTTATTAGATGCTCCAGTTCTTCTTAATTTTCCAATGTGCGATAATATCCATAAACACAACAAACCTCCCCCTTTATGGATACACTACCACATTAAAGCCCACTCCCCCACAAGCTCAATTCCTACTCCAACAAGCCCATCTCTTTACCATGGACCCATTTAGTGCCCGTGCAAGTAGTAAATTGGTATCACAAACCTACTTGTTCACGAGTCCCCTACTAAGGCCCCGTCCAATTAGAAGATGAACCACTTGCTTTTCGAGTAGGGCAATATTCCGGCTCTGATATCACTTGTTGGGAAGGTTTTAACCATGGGAAGTCTAACTAGAACAGCCCAATAAATAATAGGAGCCCACCTAAGTCCAAAAGCTTAAGCTAGTGGGTCATAAGTCCTTACCACTTATTAGATGCTCCAGTTCTTCTTAATTTTCTAATGTACGATAGTATCTATAAATACAACACAAGTGCCCTTCCCACCTGTCAAATTTCTCATTTACAGTAATATGTTTGAGAAAGAAATAAATTTTTAGCTATAAAAATTATGGCAAGTGAAACCCCCCCACCCCCCCTCTCAACCAATACAATGATATGCTCATGATTATGATGAGATGAGCTCCCACCACACCAATCTTTTTATCGTTAACCACAACATCATCATGACTGTTTCCTAGTGAAGGCTTAGCTGAATTAGTGTATGTAGTGACGTTGGGTTAAACTAAGGAAGAAGTACTATTTCCCTTTTCATCACATCTTGTATAAACCGTCATTGTCAAAGCGAGAAACAAAAAGGCCCACATAATACTGCCTCTTGTCCTCTCCATTGATATTCAAAAGTAGTACTATTAGAAAAAAAAAAAAAAAAAAAACCCCTTGCCCCTACAATTGTTTAGAAAATTTTTTTATATTAAATCTATTGGTAGATACAATTTTTAAAAATAACTATTTAAATTCTCATCAATCACAATTCTAAAGATTAAAGAAATATTAATTGACTAATAAATAAATAAATATTTATCAACAAAACTTCTCTCTCCTTTCGGTTTCATAATTGGATAGGAGATTATTGGATAAACGATTGCATGATGACTTTCATAGAAAATGATGTGTTTGATACAATTGATAATGATACCATTATGAAACAATTCAAGAGATGAAACTTCGAAAAAATGATTTTATAATGTATATATATATATATTTTTCGTTATAATATATGACATTATTTTTATACTTCTTTATATTTATTAAAATTATTACTTAATTTTCTTATAAGTGTGACATCGCCCTATAATATTTCTGCGTCTGCCATTCATCATGACATTCAAGAAGGCAAGAATCAATATGAATGCTATCTTCTTGGTTGCTTGCTGGACTATAGAAGCTTCGATTTCAACCGAATGCAGGCCTATGTCAACCAGTACTGGGGTCAAGATATACATATTGTTGGTAGAGATGGTAATTTTTTCATCTTTATATTTCCAAGTGTTAGTCATATGCTGGCTATTTTGCACAATGGTCCTTACTTTGTGGCTGGAGCTCTTCTTGTACTATGTAGATAGGAGCCTACTCTGGTTTTGAATCAAATTAGAATCACGCACATTCTCATATGGGTGCGTTTGTTGGGCATTCCTCTAGAATGTTTGGTTTGTCGTTAAATTATTAAAAATAAATTTTAGCTCTCAAAACTTTCATTGTATAACAGGAGTCAGGTTATCTTTTTAAAAAATGGTGAATTTATCACTTAATAGAATAATTGGGAATTTTTTAGACAATACTAAAATTTAAAAATGCAAAATAACAAATTAAAACTAAATATAGTAATTAACACAGAATTAGAAGTGGTAAAATTCAATAATTAACAAGTTCTAATCAAAAAAAATAATTTTAAAATTGGTTCATTCAATTGGTCATTGACACAAAGTTAATTTCATAAATTCATAAATTTATAAATAAACTAGTTATAGTCACTTAGTACTACCAAGTAACTAATTTCTCCTTACTTTATCCGCAATTAAGAAACCCTTATTAATCACTTCTCTTGTCGGTAAATAATCTTGGTATCATCATAGAATTCAACTTACCCACAACATTAAGAATTAGAGAAACATAATTTTAACCAGCAAACTCACACCGTGCTTGTTTTAACTAGATTGTTTATCCCTTGATACAATTGAATTACTTGTCAAGTAATAACTATGTCAATTGCTATTTTACTAAAACAATCAAACCTTGACGTCCTAATTAACAGTAGATTATATTGTCGATCAAAAAATGATGCCAATTACCCAATTGAATAGCACAATCATAAATAAGAAATTGCAAAAAATAAATAAATACCTATGAATTTATAAGAATATTAAAAATAATAAGTCTCATAATTATTGTAGAACCAACCTTCAATTATCCTTCAACTAGAATACGAATTTAGTTCCTAAACATATATGATATATGGTAAAACAAAAATAAAAATGAGAAAAGAGAGAGAAGCGATGGAGAGAAGAGATGTGTGTGGCGGCAACCTTCCTCTCCCTTTTGCACTTCTAAAGTTCTACTTTTATAACCCAAGTTGTTTCCTAAAAGTTTGATAAATATCATAATTTTAAAAAGGTTACTAAAAACTAAATTCTATTCTAAAAGGAAAATATAATAAGAATAGAAAAATTATTCCTAACTAAAATAAAAAATTTATTTCTTAAAATCTTTGTTGCAATATTCTTTTTATTTAATTGCCTTTTAATCGTTCAAAAGACTCCTTTTTTTAATAAAAATTTCGTTTTACCTGTCATAACCCTTCAGTCCGTTATCTACATTTTTAGGGATGAAGCTTTGATAACAAGAAACCTTCATTTGCTTGGATAGCTTAACAAAGTGATGGTCAACTTCTATCCTCCAATGCTAAATGTATGTTTTCTCTTAATCCATTATAGTCATCAGCAAAAGTTGTCCTTGATATGCTCACTAAGGCGCGTAACAAAAGATATACATATTGTTGGTAGAGATGGTAATTTTTTCATCTTTATATTTCCAAGTGTTAGTCATATGCTGGCTATTTTGCACAATGGTCCTTACTTTGTGGCTGGAGCTCTTCTTGTACTATGTAGATAGGAGCCTACTCTGGTTTTGAATCAAATTAGAATCACGCACATTCTCATATGGGTGCGTTTGTTGGGCATTCCTCTAGAATGTTTGGTTTGTCGTTAAATTATTAAAAATAAATTTTAGCTCTCAAAACTTTCATTGTATAACAGGAGTCAGGTTATCTTTTTAAAAAATGGTGAATTTATCACTTAATAGAATAATTGGGAATTTTTTAGACAATACTAAAATTTAAAAATGCAAAATAACAAATTAAAACTAAATATAGTAATTAACACAGAATTAGAAGTGGTAAAATTCAATAATTAACAAGTTCTAATCAAAAAAAATAATTTTAAAATTGGTTCATTCAATTGGTCATTGACACAAAGTTAATTTCATAAATTCATAAATTTATAAATAAACTAGTTATAGTCACTTAGTACTACCAAGTAACTAATTTCTCCTTACTTTATCCGCAATTAAGAAACCCTTATTAATCACTTCTCTTGTCGGTAAATAATCTTGGTATCATCATAGAATTCAACTTACCCACAACATTAAGAATTAGAGAAACATAATTTTAACCAGCAAACTCACACCGTGCTTGTTTTAACTAGATTGTTTATCCCTTGATACAATTGAATTACTTGTCAAGTAATAACTATGTCAATTGCTATTTTACTAAAACAATCAAACCTTGACGTCCTAATTAACAGTAGATTATATTGTCGATCAAAAAATGATGCCAATTACCCAATTGAATAGCACAATCATAAATAAGAAATTGCAAAAAATAAATAAATACCTATGAATTTATAAGAATATTAAAAATAATAAGTCTCATAATTATTGTAGAACCAACCTTCAATTATCCTTCAACTAGAATACGAATTTAGTTCCTAAACATATATGATATATGGTAAAACAAAAATAAAAATGAGAAAAGAGAGAGAAGCGATGGAGAGAAGAGATGTGTGTGTGGCGGCAACCTTCCTCTCCCTTTTGCACTTCTAAAGTTCTACTTTTATAACCCAAGTTGTTTCCTAAAAGTTTGATAAATATCATAATTTTAAAAAGGTTACTAAAAACTAAATTCTATTCTAAAAGGAAAATATAATAAGAATAGAAAAATTATTCCTAACTAAAATAAAAAATTTATTTCTTAAAATCTTTGTTGCAATATTCTTTTTATTTAATTGCCTTTTAATCGTTCAAAAGACTCCTTTTTTTAATAAAAATTTCGTTTTACCTGTCATAACCCTTCAGTCCGTTATCTACATTTTTAGGGATGAAGCTTTGATAACAAGAAACCTTCATTTGCTTGGATAGCTTAACAAAGTGATGGTCAACTTCTATCCTCCAATGCTAAATGTATGTTTTCTCTTAATCCATTATAGTCATCAGCAAAAGTTGTCCTTGATATGCTCACTAAGGCGCGTAACAAAAGATGGTACAATGTGTAAATGGTTATATTCAGAGATTTACTCCTAGACATCATGAATTATGCTTATTTGATATATTATTATTAAGGTGCGAACAGGTGCGCTTTTTTTTTTTTTTTAGCTATAGGTAATATTATTTCTTTATTCATTAGGGATTATGTCCCTATTTATTAGGATTTTATATTTCATTTTGGAAGTGTTTGGTACTAGTTTGAATAGTCTCTATTTATTAGGATTTTATATTTCATTTTGGAAGTGTTTGGTACTAGTTTGAAAGGTGAAACTGTATAGCATCAAGAAATACATAGGCAGAATTGCAAGCAAAGATTTACAGCATGTTTGGTTCAAGGGAATTGGCAATTACTTACAGCCTTATTCCTTAGTCAACTTAGTCAACCAGAATTCCTTTGTTTGGTTCAAAGGAATTGAAACTCCAAAGGAATTCCAATTACACAAGAAGGCTGAATTGAAATTCAGCAATGCAACCTCCGAATTGGAATTCCTTGGAAGGATGTAATTGCCAATTTTTTTTTCCAATTTTACCCTTCAACTCACTCTAATTATCTCCCATCATTTTCTCACTGTTTTTTCTCTTTCATCATTTTTCTCTCTCATCATTTTTCTTACTCTTCTTTCTCTCTCATCATTTTCTCACTGTTTTTTCTCTCTCATCATTTTTCTCACTCTACTTTGTCTCTCATCATTTTCTCACCCTACTTTCTCTCTCTCATCATTTTCTCTCTCATCATTTTCTCACTCTACTTTCTCTCTCATCATTTTTCTAACTCTTCTTTCTCTCTCTCATTATTTTTCTCACTCTTTTTTCTCTCTCATCATTTTCTCACTCTACTTTCTCTCTCATCATTTTGTCACTCTTCTTTCTCTCTCATCATTTTCTCATTCTTTTTTCTCTCTCATCATTTTCTCACTCAACTTTTTCTCTCTTATCATTTTCTCACTCTTCTTTCTCTCTCATCATTTTTCTCACTCTACTTTCTCTCTCTCATCATTTTCTCACTCTTCTTTCTCTCTCATCATTTCTCATTCTTTTTTCTCTCTCATCATTTTCTCATTCTTTTTTCTCTCTTATCATTTTCCTCACTCTACTTTCTCTCTCATCATTTTTCTCACTCTACTTTCTCTCTCTCATCATTTTCTCACTCTACTTTCTCTCTAATTATTTTTCTCACTCTACTTTCTCTCTCTCATCATTTTTCTCACTCTACTTTCTCTCTCTCATCATTTTTCTCACTCTACTTTCACTTTCTCATCATTTTCTCACTCTACTTTCTCATCATTTTTCTCACTCTATTTTCTCTCTCTCATCATTTTTTCTCACTCTATTTTCTTTCTCTCATCATTTTCTCACTCTTCTTTCTCTCTCGTCATTTTCTCACTCAGTAATAAAATGCTCAAGATAAGGATATTTTAGTCATTTAACACAATTCATTAGTTCTATTCACCCCAACCAAACACAAGAATAATGATTCCAACCTTATTCAATTCTTTTGAACCAAACTCATTCAATTCAATTCCAGTCTAATTCATTACAGCCTAATTCCTACTGAATTGAAATTCAATTACAGCCTTATTCATTACAGCGAACCAAACATGCTGTTAGTGATTTTTTTGACAGTTTGTAATTTTAAGATGTTTAAAGGAGAGACTTACAAGTTAGTTATTATTATTATTATTATTATTTTATTTCTGATATTGTCTTAACTGATACACAAAGTTAAAGAGGATCTAATTTTAAATTATTATTGTAAGGATTACTTTTTTTTTGTGAAAAAATTAATATAAATATTATTTTTTAAAAAATATATATTATTATATAATAACTAAAGTAAGCAGGAAGCAAGTATTTAAGGTGCACAACTCGTGATGTATTTCACTCTAATGCATTATATTATATTATCTGGAAAAAAAAAATTCTTAGGTAAACAGGAAAATAGGTCTATTCACATTAAAAATTAATTTGATTAATGGATGTGACGGTGATAAAGACGTTGAATTGTTTGATGCGACATTGACGGTGAATTTGAGTAATACTGGGGAGTGAGTGGGTAGGGTTATTGTTGAAATTTTGATACTTGGCAGTGTGGGTGTGGTGGTGTGGCAGTGGAGGCTTTGGTGACTGGTGGTGGTATTGATGGAGATGGCGTGCTAAAATGGTTTGAATTGGTAGAGAGGATGATAGTGAATAAAAAAAAAAGAGTAATGATAGAGATAGCGAAAAATTATAGTAATTTTATATAGTAATTGATATGATAATTATGAATATTTATTTTTTTTATAAAATATAAATAATAAAAGATAATTTTATTTTTTTATATTTAATACATTAGTTACTATACAAAGTCATTATAATTTATCACTATCTCAATTATTACTTTAAAAAAATATATAAATTTTTTTTTTTTTACGCAAGGGATTGAAAAGATCCGAAAATGATGTGGAATGGACGACTTTTGCGGTTTACTCATATCTAAATAGAGGAAGACTCGGGCTCCATTTGAGATAATTGGACACAAAAAATCATGATATACAAAATTTATTATTTTACTATAAATTTGTATGATAATAAAACAAGTATAAGTTTTTTAATGCGTAATTTTTTGTGTCATTAATGAAGCAAAAAAAGGCAATAAAGCAAATGTTGAAGTAACCGACAAAATAGTCCTTTATATATTAGTGAATAATTTTTTTATCATTCACATTCAAAATAATAAAAAATATTTAATATTTTTATTAGTGTATTTTTTTGGTCATCCGTCACAATTTTATCTAATTTTTCGTTAAAATTGCAGTATTATTATGGCTAATTACGAGATATAAAAACGTGTATTTAGGCAAAAAGACTTTAATAATGTATTAGCCATAGTAATACATAATTCTGTCCACATTTTGACACTGTTATTTTTACGAAAAATTAAATGGAATTGTGACAGGAAATTTAAAAAGTATACTAATAAATATTAAAGATATTTTTTTATCGTTTTAAATGTGAGGAATAAACAAAATTATTTACCAATTTGTGAGGGATCATTTTATATATTACCTCACAAATGTTTAAAAGAGTTTTTAAAGAAAAGCTATTGCGCTCTCAGATTTTAAAACTTTTTTTTGCTACAAAATCAAAATACTGATATATGAATAAATAAAATTTTCAAAATTAAAACAGTTATAAATATTTATATATTTTATAAAATTATGAAGTTTATTTTATAAATTTAAGTAAAAAAATTTTAAATATTAATATCGTGAAATAAGAAAAAATAATGGAGGCAGTTTAAAAATTAAAAAAAACTGTAGACAATAAACAATTTAGTTCAATAATAAGTGATATCACTTATGTTTAGGCTTACATTTCTATTATTCTTTCAAACCTGCTTAATTTATTAAGACATCAAATTTTAGTTATTAAACAGGTTTTAATTTACTAAACACTCATTTTGATTCACTAAACCCATTAAAATATTCAATTTTCAGTTATCCAATAGAGTTAAACGATTAAAATTAGGTTTAGGTACTAAATTAAATTATCAAATAGAACCTCGGAAGTCAATTAACTATCCATTTAAGTGGTCACATTTGAATATGCACTCCTTCAAATATTGGCCCATCATCAGTGAGGTATAAAGGACCACATCTAGAGAGCGATTGGACATGACCGGTGACCCATTAGCTAGCCCAAATATCGACAAGACTCCACAATTCTTACCCATCATGATTTGATACCCCCACAAAAACAAAACAAAACGGGTTACAGTCAGGCCTGGAGGGCTCTCAACTTGCTGACCTGATCTGTTTGTTCGCTTCTAAGTTCTAACCCATTAACATGGGCTTCCTAAACATCAAACCCCATAATAAGATTGAGTAAACGAATGGTTTTATGATTAATTTATAACATATATGGTATAGTACCCCTTCCCTTGTTTCTTAAAAAAATTTATTCTAATTAAATATAACTTATTTTTAACTATAAGGTACAACATATTTAATGCACCATTAAATATATTTATTTATTTATTTATACTTTTTTTTAAAAAAAAATTTTGGATCTTACTTTGTCATTATTTGTAATGATAATATACAAATTTCATCTATTTTTTTTTAAAAAATAAACTCCTATTTTTGTGACAAATAAAAATTTTGAAACTTAACTCTTTTTTCCGGATAGAAAGAGTAATTTTTATTATGTCATTCTAATTTGATTAATATTTTTATCCTCTTATGATATCTACTTAATACATAAGGGAATGAAAATATCAAATATCAAATTTCAACCTTGTAATTTGATAAGTATTGCATCTTGCCTACGGTAAAGAGTTTAGATAAGTACTAAATCTTGGTTCACAATGTAGGGTTTGGAGGTTTAGGCTAAGAATTTGTGAGTATATTAATGATGGGACTAATATTTGGTAATTTATTTTTTTTAAAAATATAAGGAGACTGTCTAAAATCTTATCTCTAATTTAAGCATTAGAATATCTATCCCAACACAATTTTGGATCTGATATCGTAATGAAATCAAACAAATATTTATCTCGCATTACTTAATAGATATGGGCTTCATCTTAATAAAATAATTTAAGAAGGTAAAAGAAAATTCATCCTTGACACACGTTAGATTTGAGAAACGACGGAAAAGTGAGCATCCAAAAGAGAAGAAAAAATAAAAAAATCGTTAACGGGTAAGCGTTATACACACTCACCATTCAATAGAATCCAACAAATTGGGTATGTTTGGACTGTGATGTATTTAAAAAAAGTTGTATTAGAATGTGTGAAAATTTTGGTGGGTATTTTTTTTTATAGAAAAAAGTATTTTAGAGGGAAAAATGAGAGGGAAGAGTTTTTAAAATTATGTGCAAGGAATTTGAGTGGAGAAATTTAAATTTTAAAATTTGAAATAAAAATGTGTTTGGAATGTGATATTTTTATTTGAGAAAACGGCCTACTTATTTGTAAATAGAAATACCTTGTCCAAATATACCCAAAAAAATAAGAGTCATATTGTCAAACCCGAATCAGCTCAGTCCAACCATAGTGGATTTGGTTCAAGTTTATATAAAAACTTTTATTTTAAAAAAAAATAAATCAAATCTGGTCAAACTCAGTTTGGTCGGTCAAAATTGAGGTTGACTTGAGTTTGACCATATTTTTAACTCCTTTTTAAAATGAAATTTTAATTTTTAAAAATTATAATTTGATTTTATATTTTTATAAAACTTATTTTTTAATACATTTTATGTGAATATTTTGAATATTCACCCATAAAGTTTTTAATTTTTTTTTTAAATTTAATATCTCAAAAAAATTATAAAAGAGATTTCTTACAATTTTTAACACATTTTTCACTTAAAACATATTTTATATTATTTTTCATGAAAGTAATCAATTATACATTTGGAATTTCATGCAATTTATACGTAATTTAAATTTAACTATATTAATATATTTGTATATTAATATTAATATTTTTATATTTATTACATCATAATGACGTCAGTCAATTTTTTACTATCGATCCAACCGATTAACTCGTGACCCTTGCCCCGTCCATTTGACCAGTTCACATCCCAACCCAATTTTTACAACATTGGATAAGAGTACTAGATTAAAAGGAAAAGTCAAAACGCTAATCATGTTATAATCAAACCCAACTCCAGCCATTACCATACATAACATCAAAAGGGCTGGGTCAACTATTCAAGTAAATGATATTAAACATGTTTCCCATCTCTTCTTAAGAAACAAGTGGGCTATTTCTTCACAAAATTATGCTCAATATCATATGTGGCAATTATGCCAAGATCTCTTCATTAGTTGGGGGAAGAATCCACACGAATCGAATTTTTTGAAGAACATATTGAGAAAGAATTTGATTTGGTTAGACAATATGTGATTTATAAATAAGGATTAGTTTTTTAGCAAGGTACGGAATGTATTGTCAAATATTCAATATGATTCTTCAAAATCTAGTTGAAGTCAAACAATGGATTTTAGCCAACTGAAATGATCTTCAAATTAATTCAGAGATTATTAGGATTCCATTAGTAATAAAGATTCGGAATATCATACATTGATCAATCAAAGAAAGATTCAACAACTCATTAAAATCCTCAAGTTTCTACATGAGATTACAAGGGTTATGCCCATATATAATACTCAAATTTAAAGTTATTTGGTAATAGTTAATATTTAATCTTAATATGAAAACTAAGAAAAAGTAATTTTCATTAAAAATATGATTAGTTAGAAAGGTAATTCTTGTGTTTTTGGTAAATAGTCACCTAGGTCTAGTCACTGTAATCCCTATGTGAGAAGGCATCCTTTCTCATGAAGCTACGGCGCTATTTAGTTCCCATACTATTTTGTCAAGTTCCTTGGAGAGTTGTATAGTTATCTCCAATCCAATTATACTATTTTATTCCTCCCTATTTTTTTTTTTTTTTTGACAAGCCAACAAGGCAAAATATTTTATTAGAAAATAAGAGCAGATAATACAGGGAAATGAAAATGTCTTTGAAAAATATAAAAGCAAGCCAACACAAGATATTACTCACCTACTGAGAACTATACTAGTTACTCAATAACTGCCAACAGATTCTCTACTCTGGAGACACCGGCTTTTGCCAACCTGTCGGCAACACTATTATTCTCCCTCGGGACATGCTGACACTCCCATTGCTTGATTTTCTCCTTCAATAAATCAATATGATTCGAGACATTTTTGAGATGCCAGGGGGCTTTTTCAGGGTACATTAACCACTTGATAGCATTAGCAGAGTCACTCTCTATTACAAGCACATGAGAGCTTTTCCACCAAGACTCTGAAAACACTCGAAAGGCTGAATTACCAAGACTCTGAGAACACTCGAAAGGCTTCACGAATAGCATAGAATTCAGCCTGGTTTGAATCAAGAATTCCAACATGATTGGAGACCATATCTTTTATACTATTTTATTCCTCCCTATTGACAATTTTTAAAAACTAATCGTATTATGATTATGATAGCGGTTGGATAAGTAGACCCCCATTGTCTAGTAGTTCAGACCATATCTTTTTCAAGCATGCACTGAGCTTTCGACTTGCCTTAAGGGTACGAAAAAAGTTAATCATCAGTCATCTAAATATTTTCTGCCAACCTACCTATGTTAGTGTTCTAATAGAGGGTAGGTTGTACTACATCATAAACAATCAAGAATATAAGTAGAATGATTTCAATTCTATTTCAACTTTTGTTTTATTTCTTTTTTTTTTTTTTGATACATGTTAATCCGTTGGCTCATTTGCAAAGATTCATAGGTTATAACAATTTAATGCAATTTAAACTAACAATAACCAACTAATCTTATTTAAGAAAGACAATTATAATCCATTTACAAACTATTCAAAGAATGAAAAGGCATAAACACACTCTAGGCTCTAAGTAAAAATAATAGTGTTTTAAGCAATATATGTCATTTATTTTTTGGAAACTTTGAGTTGATATTTTAATTCTTTTAATGTTTTCTTGTCTTTTCCAAATTAACAATTGCAATTACAACCTTATTTTTTTTTCCAATAAAAAAAACCTATCAGATGCAAAGAACAAAACGTTGATAATGTCCCATTCACATTATTACGATGAAAAATAACAACAAATTACATTATAAAAAAGTTTATTTCGAATTTTATTCAATTTCCCAGCCTACACAATTCGTAATTACTTCTACATACAACATGGCTTTGGTGGCACTTAACCAATTATACAATCAGTTATGTTTTGGAGGTCAGTGTCATGAATGCTCCATGGAATCCATAAGGGACTCTTTTCGGAATTGCAATTTTGGCCACAGGCTCACTTGAAAACTTCTTGGCATCAAGAATATAAGCCTACAAAGGAGAGACAATTTAGTAAAAAGAAGTATAATACAATTTTGAAGTTCAATAATTTATGTGCTTCTGAAACAATTAATGATAAATAATAAAATCAAAGAACCTGTGATGTGTTAGTGTCTTCATTGTGGACAAAGGAAATGATCCAACCATCATCCTCTTCAACACCTCCAAGTTTAGGTACAAAAGTAGCTCCAGTGCAATATGTATTCTCTGGAAATTTGTGATACTCAACTCTCACAATGTCATTCCCCTGTTAATTAATCAGCATTCCAAAACATTAGCAAACTGTTGTTCAACCCATATTTCCTCCTAGCGAACATGTGTTAATTAGGCGAAAAGTGGCATGTTACCGGAGAATTCTGAACTTCTATTTCATCAAGACAAATTTTGGCAAGCCCTCCATACTTAGAAATACCTAATGCATGACAAAAACAATATATAACCAATAATAAGCAACAATAACTTGGCATGGATTTTTTTGACTTTGGATCTTCAAGTGATACTACATCAATACCTGCAATGGAGCTAGCCATAGAATCAATAACTTGCGCATAACCATATTTATTCTTCAGACCAATGAAATTTTCATTAACCATGGGGAAATCCATGGAGAAGTCATTCCCAGTTAAATTCTTTGCCTTGACCCCTCCATTTCCCATGTTCAATCTCCATTCATGAACGCAAGAAAACAGTGCTCCATCGAGTGAGTTGTTATCATTTTCATCAACAAGATTCAAGGGCTTAAAACCTCTGGAAAACCACTCGTATCTGTCACTGCCAAACTCTGGTCCTGGTATAATCGACGCACGAGCTTTACATCCCATGACCACAACCTAGTATTTTCATGTCTACATATTAGTTGTGCAAATTAATCGTTTCAGTTATTAGTATTTACAATCAATAATTCATCCTTCAATTAGAATTTGCACATTTTCGGAATGGTATAATTACTCACCTCATCTCCATCCTCGTAACAATTTACAAGATGAAATACATAGCATGGATCGACCTCGAACCATTTTAAGGAATCAGTATCGCCATATCGAGGCATTACTCCAATTCTTGCCAATCCTTTGTTATCATAACTGATTAATCTGATTATTTACGAACATCATAATCAAAATCATGAGTAAATTATCGTAGTATTTAATTAGTTCCTTGAGTTTTATTTGACATGTTGACATGATGAAAATACAAAGCACTTACGGGCCTCCCTTGACGAGTCTAGTCAAGTCTATCGTTAGAGGAAAATCCAGGATGACAATGTAGCTGCATGCGTGATGCAAAGACATTATTAGATGTAGATTTAGGATTGCGAATTTGCAGTCATCCGATGATTAAGTCTAACAAATGTTCACGAGATTCCTAAAAAGAGGCCTTTAATGTCTTCTTTTTTTTTCTTTTTTTTTTAAATTAGGGTTGTCATGAGAATAGTCGATTCAAGGTTTGACATATTTGAATTCGAGCTCTGTAACTCAACAAAAATATGTTGAGGTTCATGATAGATGCATTGGTCCCATATTGGGTTTCAGAGGGATGTAAAATACTTAATAAGTAAAATATATTCAAAATCTAATAATTTAAACTTTTGAATTCAAGTTGGATTTCAATTTATTTATTAGTGACTATTGTGTGATGGTATTTTATTAATATTTATTAATAAAGAGACATATTTTTATTAATAAATACTAAACTTTAACATAAAATATATAAACTTTTATTTCTATCACAAAATGCATAAACTCTACTTTTAATGAAATTAAATCATTTTATTAATAGGATAAGATAGTTTTATTGTTAACATAAAATGTATAAACCCTAATTTTAATGAAACTAGATTTTATTAATAGGATATGGTAGTTTCATTCCTAACAGAAAATGCATAAACCTCTATTTTAATAAAATTATGTTATTTTATTAATAATACACGATTAAAATATAATAATTAAGACAGAGAATCTCAACTTGAATAAATGATAATGCACTGATTTTACTCAATATTTTTTCTATTGTAAATGCCCTAAAATTTGTCCATTCCTGAGGCAAATACCTTTCATCTATTTAAGAGCTACGTTAGACAATGCAATATAAATATAGTATGCGAATTTTTTTTAATTTTTTGTTTAAATGAATCAGAAGCTCCATGTAAACACTAAAAATGGTAGTCTATTTTTGCATTTGGATTGTAGAGTGGCATAGAACAACCACATACCTCTCTGTGACCCCTATTTCATGACAAAGGGTGCATTTGTTGTATTTCAAGTCGACTTTATGAATCATTTTCTCTCCATCAGCTGTACACATAGTCACCAAATTGATTCAATGCATTATTCATCATCTCACATACCACTTATTCTTGATCGACTATATTCAAATGATTCTTTTAAGCTAAAAGTTATTTTGAGGTGTTTTGAAACTGAGCAAAGAGGATCTCAAAAGGACAAATTAGTAAGCATACCCGAGATGACACCCACTACATGATAAGGTTTTACAGCATCGATCCCAGCTATAGCTAGCTCTCCTGTTCCTGGAACTTTCTGCATTATTTAGTTAACCAAGTCAATATTTTGATCAATTTGCAACATCATAAAATGAGAGACAGTATTAATATGTTGTCCACTACGATTACAACATTAATGAATCATATTGTACCTTAGGATGACTATTAAATGGTCGATTCCATGTTCTACTTAGAAGATCCCAATTTCCTAGAGTTTCCAGCGTTACAATGTCAATCTCATGAGGCATATGATTCTCTGCAATTGAATAGAACTTCCCCGAATGCTCGAAAACATTCGTATTGCTAAATAATTTGTTAACAGTGCCAAATCTCAACTGCAAAATCCAAACATCAATGAGATTGTAATTATGATTTATTGATATATATTACCTTTACACTTTTATTTATTGGCACTTCTCATCCATTACTGAAGATGTGAAGTTTTATCGCTAATTATACTTTTACCTTTTGCAACCATGGAAGAGTGAGAACAATAGAAATATTATCATTTCTTCAAAAAGAAATTTGTAGTAATATAAAATCCATATCGTAATACCAAGTAAAAAAGCTTGTTATATTAGAATTTACTCAATTGATTAATTTGGAAGTGGAAACAAACAAAATCTGGACTAAATTAAATTGTGTGAAAATTTTCGGAATTAATTAGGAAAGGACTAAATTAGTTACAAAAACACTTCATAACCAAATCATGGTTTCCTTTAGAAAAGAAAGAAACATTTAGGAACCTAATTATATATAATTCTCATTTCTCTACCGAATTAAACAAATATGCTGCAACAACAGCTGGTGAATCCCCTTCAGTGGCCGGAAGAAATGATCGTCTGTTTCTTTTCATCTCCATTTTTAAAGTATGCGTTTGCACATACTTGTTATTGTAGAGAGTGTTCCATTGACCTCTGCCATCCTTACTGAAGCGCAAAGAATGAACCATTCCCTCGCCTTCTACCCAGACATCATGTGATTTTCCGAATATCGATTGTGCAGATTTCTGTAATCCAAATGGAGAGTTTGGACCTTCATGTCAAACCAACGAAATTCCCATGTCAGTATGTCTCTCAACACTTGTTTTCAGTGTTTGTTGCATATGTGGACATGAAATTTTGCCACATAATCTACTGATGACGAAGGAACTCTATTATTGTAATTAAGTTCAAAATAAGAAAAATCAAATGATATCTGGGTAAGAACGTACCGTTTCTAATGTAAACACCCTCTGGAAAATCATCTGGAATGCTCCCTTCAACAGCCGTAACAACAACAGGTTCTCCAATTTCTTCCACCGGGATGAAGTTACTCTATTTATTAATTTAGACACAGTTAACATCACACACATGAAAGAATAGAGTAATTAATACAGTACCTATTAAATTGTTGTTTGCTCTATAGTTTCTTCCTTGGATAAACTCCCCATTTCTCAAATATATATAATAATACTTTGAGTAACAGAGACAAAGTACAAAACCAAAAATTAGAGTATATTATGGTGATTTTTCATAGGGGATTATTAGAAATTAAATATTGTACGAGAATCACCTCAAATAAAACATGTATGTGTAATTAAATACTATGTGAAGCCATCCTTAGAATATAGTCAGAAGTAAGACTTGGCATTGGTTGGATTTTACGATCATGATAATTTCACATCTTTCTCGTAGAAATGTATAATAGTAATTTTAGCCAGCCTATGATCAAGGATGTTGAAGTAACTCTCATTCTCTAATTATTTGTCCGTAAATATTTTTTAATCATGAGACATCTTCCAAGTTAAGAACTCATTTCATTAATGGGACAAGATTGGTATATAATAAGTAAAATGGAGGATCTGAACTCGTATGAGCCATCTCTAAAATGTTACACCAGAAGAAATGAATATATGACGCTGCAATTCTAAGAAGGAATTGAATGTATATCATATGTTAGAATATTTTTAAAAAATGGCTAACAAAAGTTATAAATCAACTACTGCGTTCCTTTTTTTTAAGTGTTTCAGATAAATGTTCTGGATGGTAGAAGATCATGAAGCGTGAACATATACCTGAGATGGAAGCAATTTCTGGTCAGTGATTTCAAAGGTCAAGTCAACAACTGCATCTACTAACTTGGATGAAGCTTCCTTCATCGGCTTTGGAACTTCCAATATTAATATGTTTGGAATCTGCGGCAGCACCTCCAAATATGGCTGTGATCAAGGTTCATCTACCCTGTAAGTACCTTAAATTTTGGTCCATTCAAATTAAGTTCGTTTTTTCTTACGTACTATCAATGAAAAAAATGGTGTACTTTTGCTTCTTCAGAACTCAAATGAAAACCAATTGGAAGTACATCGATCCTATATATATCTACATGTAATCGAAATGGTTATGCATGCGTCTCCTACAAAAGAGATTCTATGAGTATACATGCAAAGATAGAGGGAAAGAGAGAGAACAAAGTGGATCCACCTTGATAGAAGAAGAGAATGAAGCTTTGACATGATTATACTTATGCGAAACTAAGGGCCTTCGGACCGAGGAATTAACCGGGAATGCATTGGCATAGATACTACTAGTAGCCATTGACGATCACTCAAAAACCACAGAAGAATATTTCTTTTGTGAATCTATGCGGGGATGGAGAGGCCTTTTATGATGGAATTATTGCAATTTTTTAAATGAAGAAGGTGCAGTTTAGTTTTAGTTCTATGTCCTTTTTGTAGAGAATATTCCAGGCTCTTGTAATTTAGCAGCTGACTGCATGTACAACTGGATGCTCACAAAGTTTAAGCCTTGTCTTAAACGAGCAACACAGGAGTCATTAATCCAAGCTGGTTAGCCCTTCTTATTCATGTGATCATCGTTTTGCCCTTGAACTATTCCACGAGTTAAGGATAAAAAGAACATGAGGATAAAAAGAACATGAGGACATGCAAATTAAAATCCTTCAATTTAGGCTGTGTATGGATTTCGTTTTAAAATACGTTTTTGAAAATGCATTTTGAAATGTGTTTTGAAAAGTTTTTTGAAATGGTGTTTAGATGAATAGTCTAAAATATGTTTAACTTGTTTTAAACTGAAATGTTGTAAAAAAAAAAAAAACTGAAATGTTGTAAAAAAAAAAAACTGAAATGTTAATGATGTATAATTTAAAACAATTAAAACGTAATTCCAATTAAAATGCTATTGGAGCAGTAATTAAAACATAAAAAGAAAAAAGAAAAAAAAAAGCATATATGAGTGTATTTTATGGTTTCATTTTTCGTAAGCAAAATAGATTCTGAAATTCATTTCAAAACACATTTTTAGATACCGCTGAACATACAACATTTTATACATTAAAAAGCATAAGTGAGATAAAAACGAAAATCAAAATGGCTATCCATATACGACCTTAGTTTCCTAATTTTTAAAAAAAATTAAATTTATATCTCTGATAATATAAAAGAAAACAAGGGCTGTAGTCTAAACAATTTAACTTCCTAATTTCAAAGGTTTAAAATTACATCGAAGAGATATCAACAACTTCATTAAGTCTTCCAACCAATTACAAGCCTATTCAACTAATGCCTATCAATCAAAGGCAATATGTGTGTATATATATATGATATATCAATGATATTTTGGTGTTGACAGAGTCAGGATGATGCATTCTGGAGCCACAATTTGGATGGTTTTTTCAACTATAGATAGGGGTTTTCTTTTCACTTCATTTGTATCAAGTTAAGTAGCAAATAAACTGGCAAGTATAGCTAGCTAGTTGAGTAGTTTGAGTGTTATATATGTTTCGTACATTTTCTCGATAAGATACTTAAACATGGTTTGGTTGTATGCAACAATATATAGTGTATTTGAGTGTTCAATCAAGCGTTTAAATTAAAGAGTTGTTTCATTGCTCTTAATCTCGACATTATATCAAGTGATATTATCTTAAGCAAGCCAAATGAGATTTTATCGAGTTAATTACTTTTAAATGAGAAAAATCATTTTACAAGACTTATTTGGTTTTACTCGACATCTAACTTAATTAGAAAAACTTCTTATAGATTCGAGATCAAACGAGGATTGAGTAATATGCTTTATTTCTTAGCCGTAAATATTACTTCTTCTTTTTTTTTTTTTTTGCCAGTCTACAAAAATGTAAGGTTCAGCTTTTATTTTTAATCAAACCAATGAATGACACATTGAAGGGCCAGAACACAATTTCCATCTACCAAACCTTAAATAGGTAATTAGGAGATTTGTACCATCATTGATGACAAAAGACTGAAAGAGTGAATAACTTTGTTCTTTTTTTTTAGTTGCACGGTAAGTGATAAGGTTAGTCAAATGAGCTTCTTAGCACAAAACTATCTGAATCGAGGAAGACTTAGGTTCCTTCGACAAAACTGAAATCTGAATATGAAGTTTTAAGTTTGAAATCTGAATCCAGTAAGTTACTTTTGATAAAAACCGAAATCTGAAATTTGAAGTCTGAAATAAAATCACATTTGAATTCTGAATCTTAACATCGAGTTGTGTTACAATTATAATAAAATTGGCATTGAAAATCATGATATAAAATTTTATTACTTTACTGCAGATATATATGGTAATAAGACATATAAGTTTTGTAATGTGTAGTTTTTTTTGTTAATAATAAAATAAAGGCAATAACAAAAATCTTTTAAAGAGTTTTATCGATACAAAATCAAAACATCAATAAATAAATAGATAAAATTGTAAAAAAAAATTAAAATGTTCATAAATATTTATAGAATTATAAAGTTTATTTTATGAAATTTAAGTAAATAAAATTTAAGAATATTAATATAATGAAATAAGAAAAGTAATTGAGAGAGAAGAAAATTTATAGATAATGAATAATTCAGTTGAGTAATAAGTGAAAGATTTATCACTTAGTTTTGAACTAATATTTCTACTATCCTTTTAAACTCACATCCATTAATATTTTCCCTAATTTATATGTTGTCCCTTTTAACTGTATCTGAGTGCACAATTTTACATGGTATATCAGATGTATAAAATATTATCTCATCAAGGTTTAGTTATCAAAGAGTCTTAATTGATCAAGTACTTAATAGATTAAGTGTTGAATTCCCTCATTAGTCAATTATTATCCATTTAAGTGGCCACATTTGAATATGTACTTCTTCAAATATTGGAATTTTTGTTACTTTAAACAAGTCAGTCAACGAATGTAGCATTACTTCTGTTTTTGTTTTCCATTTATTGCAATGTGGAAGTGGGGGCACAAAGGGAGTTGTAAGAATTCCTGTCATAACATGAAATTTATGAAGATTGGCCTGCTAGGCGCTATTTTGTACAATGAAAAACTGCCTAATTTATCAATTCGTGAAAAGAGACTGAACTTTTATATTTAAAAAATATTTCAGTAGGTATTTCTGACGTTGACATCGATTGCGATTGATAAAGGAATCCTTTATCATAATTTCCAGTATTCATACTGCGACCAATATGAAACTTATGATTGGAAGTAAAACACTGGTTCACTCGTTAAGACCTAATTCTATCTTTGTAGATTTCTCGAGAAATCTTCTTACGAAGTTTTTTGTCCTACGTACAAACTTGGAGCTATTTTGATAACTTTGTACTTTATATTTGGTTTGCTATTTAAATTTTGTTTATTGGGAAAAGCAAATTGTAGTCAGTGGTTTCCTATAGGATGGAGAAAATTCTTTTTGCCCAAAAAGGAAAAAAAAAGGGAAATTTGCATATATAGTAGCGTTGACCGTTGACTTTGCATATATAGCACCTTAGTTTTTTTTCTTGCAAACATAGCAGCGTTAAGCTGAACAAAGACCTACATGCCCCTCTCTCACTTCAGTTCCTTCTTCATAGCATCTTCTTTGTTTTTTCTCTCTAAACTTTCTAAGTTCGCAGACCCCATTGCTCGTAATAGAATCTAGTAAACAAATTTTCTTCTCACCCCATTGTTCACAAACTCCATTGGCCCATCATCTGCAAGCAAAAAGATCGCTACTGTGGAGTCAAAGGATCAGCTGTTAGAGGTTAGTCGAAATTTACTTTTGTGAATTGGGTTTGTGAAATTGAAAAGAAAGTCGAGCCCTAGGTGGAGCATGAGGTCGAGCAAAGGAAATGTCGAGTATTATATCGAGTTATAGGTCGATTAATATATTGAAAGGTCAAGTATTTGGACTGTCTATCTCATGATCGAGCCCTTAGCCTAGCCCAAGGTCGAGTCTTGTGTTAGGTCGAATAAATGGTCGTGCATAAGGTCGAGTGAGTGCTTGGTTTGGTCGAGTATTAGAACCAGTTGTGGTCGAGCAATATTTACATTCCTTCCACTATACTATTACTTGGTTATGCCTAATTTGGATTATGGTTGTTAACAAATAGTTCTTGATTTATGGATTTCGTTGGATTTGTAGGAATGTCGCATCCCATTATGGTCACAACCCATGTGTTTTATAGGGGAGAATGGGTCGTTGATCCCAATACAAATAAACGAATTTTTATTAATCACAAGAGACTTGAACCTCTTATGTTAAAAGAGGACGCAAGCTTAGATTTATCATTAGGTCGAGTCTATTGCGAAAAAGAATTTTTTAAAAATTTAGACTTATCATTAGGTCGAGTTTTTGGTGGAGTTGTTGGTCGAGCGAGACCAAATACACGAAAATCTAAAATTTTAAAAAATAAACCTTCAGTGTGAAGTCGAGTAACAGAGAGAAAAGTAAAAATGACAATTTCTTAAAACATAACGGTCCTTAAAATAAAAGTGAAGACTAATACAAAGTTTAACATGTCAATTGTCTTCAATTGCGCTACTACATACGTCCTCTTCAGAATCATTTCCCATGGCATTTTGTAAACGCTGAATTTTGGCCTGTAGCTTGTCAACACGAGCATCCAATTTGGCCGTCAGCTTCGCAACACGTTTGACGCCCTTATCCAAACGTTTGACGCCTTCGTCTAGATGTTTGACGCCCTCATCTAGATGTTTGACGCCCTTTTCTAAGCAGACAGTGTTTTGCTGGCATCTCTCTGCCAGCGCCGCTATGCCGGGGCTGAGAGCATTCATTCCTTCTTGCATATGCTGAGATACGATGACCGATTTCTCCTACAAGACATGAAAGAAAATAAAAGTAACATGTTGCTTGATAATTTACTCGACTATTAACTCGATATGAATACTCGACTTCAGGCTCGACTATTAACGAGACAAAATACTCGACCAACAATATGGTTCGACTAATTACTCGACCTAGGGTTCGACCTATGCTCAACCAAATTGCAGTTCTGGTCAAAGCCCTAAATCTGACTTACACTTTTAACTCGACGTATACTGTTACTCCACTTCAGGCTCGACTATTAGCGCGACTAAATACTCGACTAACCATATGGCTCGACTAATTAATCGACCTATGCCTTGACCAAATTTCACTTCTGTCCAAAACCAATTACAAATTCAAACAAACCTAACTTAAATTCCAACATTCAATAACACTGCACTCTATCAAAACACTCTCAGAACGAATTCGTAAGGAAAAAAAGACAATTTGTAGTTCAATTTCGACTGACCTCGTGAGCCTGCACTTTCTTGCTTGAAGATGATGGTCCTCCTTTTGTGCTTGCCATTGAAACGGGTGATATGTATTGTTTTGTTGTAGAGGAAGTTTTGAAGTGTTAAGAAAATAAAGAATTACTGAGTAAAGCAACTGAGCAAATGAAGAGGAACGGTTGCTCCGTAGGTTTTAGAAAAGAAGAGAGGGTCTGCGAAGGTCTGCGAACTTAGAAAGTTTAGAGGGAAAAAACGAAGCAAATGCTATGAAGAAGGAACTGAAGTGAGAGAGGGGCATGTAGGTCTTTGTTCAGCTCAACGCTGCTATGTTTGCAAGGAAAAAAACCAGGGTGTTATATATGCAAAGTCAACGGTCAACGCTACTATATATGCAAATTTTTCAAAAAAAAAATAAAATAAATTAATATAAGAAATGTTTATTTATTTATTTGAAAATTGACATTATAATTAATTAAGAACTAAACATTCATAGCATCTTGTCATGACACACTTTAGAAAATGACCAAATGATGTTAATTTATATTGATCCGGAAGCCAAACGTATCATGTAATCGAGATAACATCGTCAACGAATTAACGAGGCAGAAAGGGCATCTTCATGCAGGGTCATTACATGAAAAAATGGACAGCTCTCTTTGACCAAACTGTATCATATGTACTAAAAAAATCATCAATATTCATACACTGGGAAGAAGTTGAGAGCAATTGGACAAAAATTAGATTGTCGATTCTGACAAATCTCGACAAAATGGAATCAAATTCTATGCATCCTCAAGATTCCACAATTTTATACATTATTAACGCCAATTAAAGTCCAACAAAAATGGTCTTCTTTTTAATCAAGCATAGAATGAGTCGCAATCTTTCTCCATTGTTGTAGACATTTGTCATAGTTTATCTGAAAGGGCATCTTTCTCCATTACATTTACTTGTTGTAGACATTTGTCATAGTTTATTTGGAAGGGCATCTTTCTCCATTACATTTACCCATTGTAGACATTCATCATATTTTATTCCTAGATGCAAGATTTCAGATTTTTCAGCATTAACTAAATTTTTTAAATCCATTGTTACGTACCTGTTGGTCTTCCTTGCTTAAAAATCATTAGGATTAAAAACTAATAATTTAATATTTTATTTCTAATACCACATGTAAGATATAAAAAAAAAATTACGTATAAGAGTCATGCAATCAAAAAAAAAATTATATCAACAAATCAAATTATTGAATCCTAAAATAAGTTTTTATAACAATCAATTTAGAGACTATTTAACAATAACTGTGAAATCTATTTCAACTTCTTACAATCTCAGCTACAGTAGAAAAAATTTCCACACCTGAAAAACACAAAAGGTAGGAAAAAAACTCCACAAACTGCCATATATATCAGCTTAACCTCAAGTTCCTATATTTTGGCCTCACTACTTATTTTCTTGTAACCCATTAAAAAAAAAAATTACCCTATATCTTTCATATAGAACTTTTACTTACTAAAAAATAACTAAATTTTGATAACTAAATTGTACCCAAAAAACTACTTTTGCTAAACTAATGATAAAGTAACTAAACTAGTAATTACTAAATTTTAATTAAAATACAATTTTTCAAAATAAATTTGGTTTAATTTTCCAACATTAAGTATATATGAATATATATTCGAATGCGGGTGAATATAGTATTATTAAGATAATTTGCCAGTTCTTAAGGCGAGCAAGGGCGGAGTTAGGACTTCAAGCTCAATGAGGCTAATGTATTTAATTTCTTCCTTAAATATATTAGGGTAAGAATTATTTTGATAATTACTGAAAATGTTAATTTGAAATATATATTATGATTTAGAAATTATATTGTGAGTTACATAAAATTTAATTTAGAAGTTAATAAACCCTCTTAGAAAGTCAAATTTTATGTTAATATTCTAAATGTAAGGAAATTTTCTTAAAAGATTTAGATGGTTTACAAATAATAATTACATTTGTTGTTTACAAATAGTCCAAGTGCAAGGAAGAAATGTTTCAGGAAATTCACGAAAAGTAATTCAGAAAACAATTGCACATGTGGGCTTGAATTGATAAGCTTATATCACCAATCCTAGCAAATTGTTCTTTCTCAATCAATCTAATAACAATAGGAAAACCTTTTCTTTTTTTTTAAAGGAAATTCAAAATGATCAAGACGATAATTGATTGTCCTATTTTCTGATTCAAAGAAAAAACTGACAGAAATGACAGGCAGTTCTTGTTTCAAAGTGAATAAGGAAAGGAGAGGGAGTGCCTTGATCTAGGATGAATTCAAGGCGCTGAAATGAACAAACTTATGGGAAACCGAAGGCTTAATGTTGTTGTGAGTTGTGACTTTGTGTATGGCAAGTGAAGATCCCAAAACTGCCAAGTAGCCATTTTTGCACAAGGAACTATTATGTCTTCTTCGTTCTAGATGGAAGATCAACTTGATTTGAGACCAAAAAATATACAGTGGCTTCCATATATGTGATAAATAGCATCATTAGTCCATCAACTTGATACGTTAATTAGTCGATTTCATCTTAATTTGGTCTTTTAATTTATAAATTCGATTCTAATTGGTTCCTCTAATAGAATCAAATCAAACAAAATTTAATGTATTTAGTTATTGACTTGCACAATTTATAAATATTTTATTTAAATTATATTTCTATTATTTAAATCACTTCAATTTTGGCATTTTGCAATTTAGATAGTTAAAAAGTAATTTTATCCATTCATAATATATTTTTGATAACTAATAAAAATCAATGTATGTTGTGAAAATTATAAAATTGGAGGTGATAAAATATAAAATAAAACTTTTAGGGACATTTTGCAAAAGTGTAAAAGTTTAAAATAATTGTTTGCACTTTACGCTTTTTATGTAAGTCATGTGATTGGATGCATTAAGTCCTGTTTGGCTTAATTCTGTTAGAATGACCAATTACAATTAAAATTGTAAATTAATGGACCAAATTAAAACTTTTTAAATATGAGAGACCAAATTGAATTAAAGTTTCAAATTAAGAGACTAATTGTACTATTTACCCTTTATATTATCACTGTCTCAAAATGACACTTAATCAGCCCTTATCTTCTCTTTGTGGTTTGTATAAATTCTTGTTGGAACTTATTTTTGCATTTTTTAGATAAAAATTATAAAATAAAAATTATCTAAAAAATTATTTTGAAAAACACAAAAATAAGCTTTAACAGTAATCCATATCCATTCTGGCATAAGTAATATCACCTGTACCACCATACAAAACAATAAATTGTTTTCTGCAGATTATTCTTTTCTTATCATCAGAAAAATAATAATTCATAGAAAGAATATTGGTTTATTTTCAGGAAAAAAAAAACACAGTATACAAGATTAACTAAATTTTGTACCTTAAAACCCCTCAACATGAGGTTAATCAGTAGTTAAGATCCTTTGTTTTCCTTTCTATTTTTTCAGGCACTCCCTTTAAAAAAAAAATCATTAATTTTCGAAGTTGTGATATATATGTACATATCTCAATTTTAATATGAGAGTGTTAATTAAATAATTAATTAATTTAAGTTCACTACTACTATTTAAAGGTGGACATACCAAAAAATTTAAATCATGTGTAATATTTTTTGTTTAACTTTTAGTAACATATATTAAAGCTTCTATTAAAGTGAAAAACAATTCATTTGTTCTATATCGACTAAAATTTTATCCTAGAATTATTTCTTATATAATTAAATATGATAAAATTGTGTTAAAAGTTATATAAAATTATACATATCAATTTTATAAACTAATGTACTTTTTATTTCGAAATATTATCGATAGTAAGATTTTTTTTGATAATTTTAATATTAAAAGATATATTATTAAAAATATTTTAGCTGTGAGATGCATACCTAATACATAAAATATATAGAATATATATATTAGAACATATAGAATATACATGATTATTGTAATGAATTTAATTATTTATAACATAAAAAAGTGATCGTATAGTGATCTTAAACTTAAACATCACCATTTAGTATAATTTACACAAACAAATAAATAATATTTTGATTGAAAAAAATTATTATATAACTCATTATAAGTTAAAATTATTTCTAAAAAAATTATATAGTCTATCAAGTAAAATAAAAATAGTTTAAAAAATACTAAAAAATATTTGAAACATAAACACAAAAACATTTTTAAAAAGTTTAAAAAGTTTAGTTAAGGGTAAATGAGTGGCAATGAAATAGAGTTTTATAGATGAACTATAATAGATATTTAAATATGTACGGTCGAAATTAATTTAAACTTATCTATAAAATAATAATTAATATGAATATTAGATTGTTGGAATTCTTGAACCTATTGTATTAAGCTTATATGTTTATATAAAAATGATTTTTTTGAAAAAATGCTTATTATTTGTAATTTGTTTTCATTTTTTATCATAAAAAACTCACTATTTCAATTAATAATATTATTATAAAATTTATTTCACTTTTAAATTAATTTAACAAAGGAGTTATATAGTTTAAAAAATAATGTTAAAATATTTAAAATAAAATCTAATTACATATTTAAAAAACCACACATGAAATTTGCGCATTTGAGAAGAGAGAAAAATGACAAAGACCTATTTGCCCATTTTGTTTTTCTACTCCCTGTACACATCTTTACCATAACCCCATTATTACAGGTGGAAGCCCCTGATGTTCATCCGTCGTGTATTAGGGCATTTATAGCAACCTCTTTTGGAACTGGCTGTGCCTACCATGGCCACGCCACATCAACGCAGTTACTGATGTGGCGTGACCTTAAAATTGCATGGCCTTCAAAAGAGGCATTGGCGCTAACATCTATCATGGCCTAGTCTTGCAAAAAAATATTCTAAGAATCAAAACGACACCGTTTAGAGCCAAAATGATGCCAAACAGCGTCGTTGTTACTTTTTTGACGCACCTGCTAGCTATCTTGCAGACGTGATGTGTGCCACATCAAATGGCCATTGCAAACCAAACACTGGTTTGCAACAGTCATTTCTCTTATTTTTTTAAAAAAATAAAAAATAAAAATCACCAACGAGTAGAAAATATTTTTTTATATAAATTGACATGCATTTTGTCTATTTTTTGTGCAAAATCTAATATTCTTAAGTTTATTACTAAATTTTAATTTTAATGTAATGTAAAATTGTTTATACTTATTTAAAAATTACAAAAATAAGAAGTATTAAATATATTAAATAAATAGTAGAAAAGTAGATATAAGAGAGAGAAATTAGTGATGTGAATTTTAAGATTAGACAAAACCATTAACGTGAGAAATTTTTGGACGATAACTGTGTGAATAGTTTTTGTTCCCTCCGTTGGAAAACTTTCTTGTCAAAAAAAACTGTGTGAATAGTAAAAGTCAGGCCTTATCCTCTTCTTTATCCTTTGTCAACACTAAAATCAACCCCCAACTATATTTTATTGAATATTTATATTTTTTTTGCTCTACCCATAAAATTTGGTATTTTTATAGTATGTGCTTAATTTGAGTGTAGCAAACTAATAAAAAAATAATAATAACTTTGAGTTTTAATTGGTACATATTTTTTACTATTAAATTTACATTTTTATTATAAAATTATTTATGTTTTATAGTATTAAATAATATTAAATGTGCAGCAGGATGGCACTTGACTTTTTAAACCTTGGAAACATCAATGACGATGCTGATATTTAGAATAGAGAAATTAAGAAACAGGCAAATAACCATTATAAACAAACCGTAACACAAAAATGGAATTATATGATATGGTTAAAAGCCAAGAGCCATGGGGAGTGGCAATGGAAGCAATAGCAAACTGTTGTCCGCATCCATGAGAGCAAGAGCAACCTTGACTTTACTACTAAGATTTGTCACTAAGATTTGTCCATTTTGGATGTTGTAACTTTATTTGTCAAAATTACATTTTTCATAACCAACATAAACAAGATTTCTTTTCTTTTTAATATCCTCCCTCCGTGCTAAAAAATTTATTTTATTTCAAAAAAAAAAAATGAAAACCGTTTATGAAGCATACCAAAAGGAGATTGAGCCATTTGTCACCAGCTAAACACAAAAAAGTTCAAAAATAAATATTTTTTTTTACCAAAACAAAGAACTTTAAATCACACTCATAAGTTAAATCCATCTAGTATTTAGCCTAAACAAACATCTAGAGCAGGAAGCAACTTTGTCCATACAAAACAAAATAGATTTGGGTGAAATATAGAAAATTATCTTCCATCCTATGCTGAGTACAAACATGAACTATGGTTTTACTAAACGTGATGGTAATTAAGAACGCATGGCACTCGGGGATCATGCAAAGCTGATTTCAGACCCCATAGCAAAACGCCTTGCTGAGCAGTTGGTGACAATCAATTTTCGGATCAAAACCTGAGCTTAGCCATCAATTAGCATCTCTGGATGCCCACATAAAAGGAATCAAATGATTTGCCACGTTTCGAGATTCTGGCCCAAACTACTAACCAGCCTTAGAATTGTCATTTGGGGTTTTTGTTTGCAAGCTTCTTCTGAAAAAGACTGACAGCTTTTCACTCGCAGCCTGCCCTCTTTCCATGCATAGAAGGTAATCATCCACTGAGAACAATATAAATGCAGCCAGTTAAGTTTGAGATTGAAATGGAAGTGGATGAAAATCTCCAGAGGAATGAATATTTCAATGGTTCCGCCACATTTTTTATGTGCATATGCTCGATGATCTACGTTATATAATGGTTCATCATCCCCTTAAACCACCACTGAGACTCTGCCTTGTGCATCTTTGACAAATGACAATCCATTTTTACCATGAAACTAGTTTCAAATAGATTAACCTTTAAAATTAATTTCTCGTCATGCATCGTGACATAAATAACAAAATCAACATCTAAGGCCCAAAAATACACACAAAGGTTGCACATGTGCAGGAGAATAGTACCACACCAATCTCTGAACTTCGAATTATTAGCACAGGTCTTATTTAAACTGGCAACATCTAGTGGAGCATATACCTCAAGGAACAGAAAGTTTAAAATTGAGAGCCAAACATCAGAGAAACAAATGCATCTGCAAGGTGGTTTTTGTTCCTTATATTTTGTGAATCACCATAGCATCTACTAGTAAAACATCAACATAGTAATCTGTCTTATAACTTGAAGAAACATCATGTAGCCTACATGAAATATCCTCCATGCCCACCAAATTTTACAACACATAAATAGTCTAACTCAATAACATTCATGAGGACATGATGATCCCAATAATAAACTGATCTTTGCTGTAAATAAATAAATATATATATGACTATTTATACATCCAACTCAGAAAAAGAAACCCTCATGAAATTGTCTGAAGAAATTCTTCACAATTAAGAAGTTTTTTGTCAAATAGCAGCTAATTAGTTCTGGGAGCATGCTTTTTGGTGATCTTAAAAAACATAGAAAAGAAGAAGAAGACAAATAAGAAGAAGAGGAAGAAGAAGTTTCTTTGAAATTACAAATGCTCAAGGACTAGCCAGCTAATCAACCAAATTGCAACACCTTCTTAGGCTCAAGCTTTCAGTATTAGAAAGAGAATCATAATGTGGTTCACATGATAAGATTTACTATCTAAGGCAGTCATGAGTTGGATGGGAAATCATATGGACGTTAAACTGATGGAAATTCTGTTTTAAAAAGTCTTCCTTGTTTCGAATGCAACCAGAAAAGCATAGAAAGGAAAGAATCAGCCCTAAAGATTTTCCATCAAGAGACCTGAACCATTCTACAAGGCAGAAACACAGGTTGGATTAACATAATTAGGTAGTTAGTAGCACTTCAAGATATAAGTAACTATGCATATTTCTGATTCTCCAGGAGGTTGCTATCATCTCAGACCCCCTTTATTTAATGCTCTAACTATGGTAGCCATCAGATACTAAATCTCCCTTTTCTCTCTCCGTCTTCTCCGCTTCTCCTGCAACAAACCTTAGCACAGTTGTCTTTCCTTACCCCCCTCATTCTCCTTTTTGGAGAATGGGGGAGGTCCCTGTTTTCTTTGTTTTGTCTTCTATTTTTAATTGTTTTATGTAGTGTTCAAATCCGTCGTGTTTGTGTTTTCTCCATCCCATTTTGTTGGTCCAATGTTCTTCATGTTTAACGATCTTGTGGGCTGCACAAATTGAGACAAACGATCCTTGGATGTTGCTCATATTTGGTCCTTCTCAAGGCTTTTGTTGGGTAGTTTTGATTTGGTCTCTGCCGGGTGCAGCAAATCAGGGGCACAAATAAAAAAACAACTACAGCTGCTGAAGGAAATGATGGAATCGGACGATGGAAAGAGGCATGGGAATGTAATGTTTGTTTGTCTTGGTCCTTCCTATTGTTGTTGCAGGCGATTTGGTTTTGATGGGTAGGAGCTGGCTGGGATCGAGGGTGGCGGCGGACTGAGGTTGGGGCAAGCAAAATTTGGGGTTTTTTTTTTTTTTTTTTTTTATCTGCGATCTCTCCATCCGGTAGTAGCTGAATTGTCTGACTATTCAACGTTTGCGGCAGTAGTTGGAATTGTTCTGACTATTCAACGTTTGCGGCAGTAGTTGGAGAGCGACGCTATTCAACGTATGCAGGTGGATTTCATGCAATTGCTGGAGGTGCGAGTTAGAGATTAAGTTCTAGTTTCTTGTACCAAAGGCCTTAGTAGTGAGCCACATGAGATTAGTAGTATTATCTTTGTATTGTATTTTTGTCCATTGGGTTGAGCCTAGGTCGTCTAAGTTTTTAACCCTTCCCGCTTATCGGGTCCTCTTCCCGCCTGTCGGGTCCCCTTCTCGCTCGTCGAGTTATTTTTTCTTTGCCCTTTTGTGGGCATTTGTTTTCGTGGGTTATAGTGCTGTTCTCAGTTACGACACCACGAAACTCTTTTAGCCCTTGTGGCTTGTAAATTGGCTATTATGCCCCTTCGTAATAGACTATCGTTTTGAAAAAAAAAAAAAAAAAAAACTATGGTAGCCATCACTTCAAGCATTTCAAAACCAGCACCTCAGAGTGAATCTAATTGAAATGAAGAGACTGAAAAGGACGGGAGGCACCTGATATTGCACCATGTGTAACAGATGTAATAATCCCATGCTGAACTGGTTCACCTCCTACTTGTAATGATCCTTCAGGAAGTACAGAAAGAATCAAATTGGGAAAAACCAAATATACAAAGCCTTTCATGTTCTGCAATTACCAAAAAGGTAAACATCAGAGCAAGCAGATTTTATCTGTAATTCCATAATGGCTAATATAGCACTTGTATATTCAAAACCAATAGATTATTAGAGTTTCCAAAAACAAAAGATAAAATAAAAAAATTAAAATTAAGAACGGTCATAGTTAGATAGAAATTTGGATGACCAAGTTCCTAAACATAAAAACACATATGTGAAATGTGTTACAGTATGTTTATCATTAGACAACATTCTGAAAGAGAAAAGTGACAGAATACTGAAACATGCATATACAAATTCAAAAGTTAGAAGGGCAGTACATGCAAAAGAGAAAAAGAATTACAAAATGACCTGTTCTTCTGACTTGTCCGGATCTAATAGGACATGTCCACTTTCTGCCAAACAACAGCATGTTGCAACTAAAGATTTCAACAAAAACCAATAAGCATCAATCAATATATTTCTCTTTCCTCTTTGAATAAGGAGGAGAATGACCAAAAACATCAGTTACCAGCAACATGTTTCAAAGGAATGCCAGCATCCACAAGGGCAGCACTGGATGCATTGATGGCACATGGGAGAAGCTTAACAAGATTTATCAAGGAACACATGAAGAAGAGAAGTATTTGCAGCAGAGAGGAATGAATAGGACACTAGTAATATAAAGCAAAGAATTCTAGCACAATTGTTGTGCAAGACCAGTTTATTGTCCATAGCATCTAACAGATAAACGTTCTATCTAAAATAAAGCTACCCGGCAAATGTGAAACCAATATTATAGCATGAATATCAAATAGAGACAAGAAAATGTTTTCTGGACATTTATCTAAAGCATAAGAAAAACCCATAAGATGGTAAAAATAAATAGTGGTAACAATAATAAAGTCATAGCAATGACAGTGATAATAATAGTAGTATAAGAAAATCACAATAACAATGGATTGATCAAACAAGTCAACAATGAAAACAAAAGTGAGAAGGCCACACAATTCAGACTGAAAATGATTTCTTAGTCAATGGGACTAAAATCCTAGGCTTCAGCTCTTCAATTTAACTATTTATTCATTTATTCATTTTTATTGGCTTTCTTTGTTCTTAGGTTTTCTTATCAGCTGGGTAGGGGAAGGGGAGCACATTGGGACGGGGTGCATGTGAAAAAGAGCTGTCTCTCAACCATCAGGTGTTAAGTTCAAAACTTCCATGATGCATGTGAATGATGTGTGTACAAGTGATGGAGGGGAAAAAATTCAGTATAACTATTAGTTAACACTCATTGCGCTTGCAACCTTTCCTCTCGATCTGAGGTGTGAAGAGAAGGATCTCATTTTTATGACTTCCACTTACCCATCCTGGCCCAGAAAATTGACTGACATAATATGGAACTTTCATGTAAACACAGATTAAAACTGAAAATATGACATTAAAGAGAGATGATAACAACAATCAATACAGAATTACAAAGTTTATCGGCAATGAAAGGAATCATATAACAAAGTATTTAATGTCAATGTCATACTATAATTGCAAAGGATACTGCACCATCATCATGGACAACCTGCAAAGAAAATAAAAGAATTCATGTCTGATAGGCTGATACCAGAAGTCTACTAAAGCTAACAAATTGGGACAAATAGTAGCAAGAAGATCAACATCCACAAGCGGGTGCAATTGACAAAGGGTTAAAGGAAGAGCAAATTAAAAGGCAATTTTGAAATTCACATCAGTAAAGGTTCAATCCTTCAGAGATGTTTTATGATGGCTTCCACTCTCCTTAGGGTCAAAATAATGCTAAGTCAGGATTATAACTTTGAAGGTCAAGGATAGGATGACTTATTCTTGAAACTCCATAAATTTGAAATATCTACAAACATTTTCCATAAAATTAGATGATTATAACTTTTCTAGGCTAAAACCAGTTTTTGACACAATCACCCTTGCTTCTAACTTGTGCCTTAGCGTAGTTTGAATGGAAAACCTGATTCCAAAAAACCAAGGTACTTTTGAAACAAAAGCTTTTGGCTTTTCAAAATTTTTAGAAACGAAACCATACGTTCTTCTTTAAACAGTTTTTCAATAATCACTTACTTTCATCAACTTTGCCTACATCAATTCTTTTGTATATGCCTACAAATTTGCAAGCTCTGTAATGGTGATTTTGGACATTTAGGTTTATCAAATACAATTTCAGGAAAAACAAACATTAATATTTTCAAATTAGGCCTTTGTCTTCTTTCTTCACACAATACGTAAAGAAAAAACTTTATGTTACTATAGTTATCAGAAAGAGAGATCGATAAGCTTGAGTTAAGTCAATCCAAGATAGAGTAATCACTCTCAGAATAATTGGTCAGTGTTATGACAAGTCTTTTTATTCCAAGTAAAGTATTTTAGTTTCACTCTGATCCAAACGCTTTCATTGCTTTATTGAAAGATAACACTGAAGTATATTTTCCAACTGCAAATTATACAGCCATACCAAATTCTAGGATGAAATAGGCAACGATGACAGAGTAAAAGATCCACTGGGTACCAAAAAAAAGATACATAAGGCAGTTGTCTTCCAAGTAATTTACTTTATTAAGCATGACAACAAAAATTTTCCAACACCAGAAAAAAAAAATCAACAATGACCAACATTAAATGCTAAAATAAGCAGAATGAAGGGAATTATCAAACTAATGGCAGGGTAATCATATAAATTACAAAATAGAAATCAGTAAATACCCAAATGTAATATATAAAAAACATTGTTACTTCTGCCTGTAAGTTGAGGAGCTTCAGATTACCTGAATTATAATTGACGTGGTTGTATTTGGATGTACAGTCAAAAGACAGATGCTTTGCAAAGTCCGCTTCAATACCATCTCAAATTCTTTTTCTGGTTTCCCTGAGCATGAATGCACGAGTCAGCTACTTGAAGAATAACCAATTGTTTCCACAACTATGCCCTATTACCTATATGTACATGCACTATAGAGTATGAACATAATTCGAGCTGTCTAGAATCCCAACATTATTATTTAAAAGAACAAAAAATCACACCTATCTGTCCAGTTTTGGGCTTCCAAATAACCTCAATGCAAGCCTTTTCTGGGTTTTCATTCTTCTTTGTCCCAGCCTTGGGTCCATAAACTGCAGCAAGAACTTTGGTTTCTCCTAATGGCAAAGCAAGGATAAAAACCACTCCATAAATAAACCCCCCAAAAAAAAATCTTAGTTTAAACGAAAGCATAATTCAACGCGAACTTAGAGTCTTAGACCAATTATCCCCTCGTATTGGTAAAATTTGAAAAGAAAAAATTACCATAACATGCAAAACAACGCGAACAACTGTAAACAAAGTTATATCATTAAACTTCTTAAAACAACCACTCGAACCCCGAACATTTGAATTTAACTGCACAAAAGGGATTCTAAACTACATACAGAAATCCATAGATATACAATAAAAACACAAGCTGAAAGGCGTGAAAAAAAAAATCATATCTACACTGCTTAAATCAACGCGAAATGAGATTCCAAAAAAAATTTAAAAAAAAAAAGCAACAACAACAAAAAACTGCTTAAAGACTTTCTAAAGGGGATTTAAAAAAAAAAATAGCATTCTCTGCCCAGAAAATAAATAAAAAAGCAGATGGAGAAGAACCCAACAACTTGCAGAACCCAATTCCAACCAAAAAAAAAAAAAAGGAGACTTTCTTAAATGACACAATTCAAGAAAACATTTTCAGAAAGGGATTCAAAAAAATTAGCATTCTCTGCAGAAAAACAATTGGTTAGATTAACAAATTCTGAGTGAAACAAGTTGAGTATTTGAAGAAAAAGACTGTACCTTGAGACCAACTTGCAGAGCCATGGGCACGATTGAGAATGCCCCGAGAACAGGCCACCGGTCTTAGCTGATTTGCACTGCGCCCATCCCCTCTATCAATCTCCATTGCTTTATCGTGCAATTTGGTAGCAAAAGAACGGCGAGATTTTGGGGAAAGGGTTTTAGGCTGCTTTAGACATTTTTATTAAAAAATTAAATACATATAATTTTATATTTTTATATATTTTATTATCTGTAAAAATTATACAAATTTCTCAAACTTTTACTTCAAAACTAAAAAAAAAAATTGAAATCAAACTTTTCTTATGGAATGAGGGAATTTTTTTTTTTTTTTTCCCTTTCTTCTACTTTTATAATGCTTGGAAAAAATAGTCTGCGGGGACGCTTGGCTCGGGAAAATAAATAGAAGAATAATGAAAATGATAATAATAAAAAATAATTGATTTTTTTTATTATAATTGTATTGGTTAATTTGTATTGAAAAATAATAATAATAATAATAATTCTTTCAAATATACAAAATATTATTTTTACTGTCTTGGTTGAGGAAAAAAAAATTTATGAGTAATTATTTTTATAATTCATATCCGGAGAGAATTGAGGATACCTTAATTTTAATATTTGAAATTACTATTTACTAAATAACACCTCTCAACTAAGTATCAAATTTCATTTCATTCTCATTTCATTCTCCCCAAATCACTCAGCCAACACCCCCGAAGTATAATTAAGATATAAACTATAAAACCTGTAAATTGTTGATAAATTAGTAAAAAGTCCAAAAAAAAAAAAGAATAACATGTAGTTTACATGAATCATGTTAATATAAGATATCATATCTGACCCCAAAAAAAAACAGTGAATTAAAAAATAATAATTTGTGGAAATCAAATAGAAAAGAAACAAAAATAAAAATGGGTTTTAATAGCAAAATAAACTTATTTTCTGGGGAAAAAATTATATGACATCCACTAAAAGGTGTTATGTCTCACTAAAATGTAACAATCTAAAAAGTTATGTGATGACACTAACACTTCAATATTTATTATTAGCACTTTCTATATGTCATTAAAAATATAAGATTATGTGTTAACATTATTTTTTTTTATAAAATGAAGCATCAATAGCAAAAAGTCTGTACTCTATTAATAATTGTTATGCATGGAGTTGGTGGCGGTTATAGGTGTTCTGGTCAGTAATAATGTGAGTTTAACTGTGAGTTACCATATATAAAATGGGCATTCATGAGTTTAAGGTGATTTACATAACTTGGAACAAATTTTGATGACGAGCGTAAGTAGATGTGATGTAGGTGATGAGGTTTTTCTTGTTTTTGTATGCATTGCATGTTTGCATTACATATTAACAATGTCCAAACCTCATAAATAATTCTTGGAAAGCCAAAAATTGCTGTCAACCGACCCCGAAAGGCTGAACAAAACTCCACAAGATGACAAGCAATAACTATGTCCAAAGCAGCAACACTTGGAAAGCTCATAATGAAACACAGGCAATCAGCAGTTACACTTGGAAACCATGCATGCGTTTTCCTTTGAGAAATTAAATTTGGGATGATGGGTTGGGTTTCTGTTGCTTATGAAGTGCAGAAGATTAATATGCTTGTGATATAATCATGCTTTGAGGTGATTTCATTTTAGTATCTTTTTTAATCTGCTTTTCTTAGTATGGTTTTACTTTTAAGATGGAAATCATAGGATATCTATGGCTATAATTCAGCTGATTTGATGGAGCATTTTCAGCAATAATGTGTCAAGCATGCTCTATATTGCGCGTTATGTGGTATACTAGCTTGCTGAAAAACTTTTTTTTGCTTAATAGATTTTCTTCACATGATAACTCTTTGGACAAGCTATTGAAATGGGCAAAGGCAAAATGAGGAATAAAGCCCTGATAACATACAATTAAAGTAGCATTTTTGTTCAGCCACAAATTTTTAGGAGCACAGATTTTTAAACCTTCTTCAAGACAGATGTTTGTAAAATTTCATAGATATAACGTTCAAGTCATGTTTTCCTGATATCTATCCTATTGATTATCTGCGTCTTATATGCTTTTGAAAGTAATTGCGGCCACCCATGTCATCAACCCACTTAGTCATTAATGACAATCTCCATTAGTGGAGTGGAGAGTGAAGCGAAAATTGCACTTACGTTGCCAACCCACTTTGTCATTAATAATAGGGATAATTTACAAAAATAGTCTGAACTTTGACTCTTGTAACAATTTTAGCCCGACCTTTCAATTTTAACAATACAGTACCTGAACTTTTCAATTTGTAACAATTATGGTCTCAGTCAAAATTGATGACATGGGTCAACCCAGTCAACCATTAAAGTTGGAAAAAAGACAAAAAGCCCTTCGATATAAAGCATATAGTTTAAAATTCTAAAATAAATTTTTAAAAAGACAAAAAAGACAAAATGTAAAGACAAAAATTTAATAAAATTATTTACACCATATAATAAAAAATTTTAAACTAAAAAAAATTAAAGATGAAAATTTAGTAAAACTTAAAGACAAAAATGACACAAAATTGATATAGTTTAAATTTTTTTATTAACTTTTTAAAAGAAAAAATTTAATAAAATTATGTAAAATTTTGTTAAAAATTTTAATGCAAACAGACAAAAAATTATTATATGATACTTTGATTTTTAACTTCAATTTTTTTTTATAGATACTTTGTTTTTTAACCTCAAATTTTTTTGTCATTTTTGTCTCTAAATTTTATTAAATTTTCATCTTTAAATTTTATTTTTTTGTTTAAAAAAATTTATTATATAGTGTAAATAATTTTATTAAATTTTTGTCTTTAAATTTTGTCTTTTTAAAAATTTATTTTAGAATTTTAAATTATATGCTTTATATTTGAGGGCTTTTTTGTCTTTTTTCCAACTTTAATGGTTGACTGGATTGACCCACGTCATTGATTTTGACCAAGGCCATAATTGTTACAAATTGAAAAGTTCAGGTACTGTATTGTTAAAATTGAAAGGTCGGGCTAAAATTGTTACAAGAGCCAAAGTTCAGGCTATTTTTGTATATTATGCCTTAATAATAAGCTCCATTCGTGGAGTGGAGAGTTAAGTAAGAATCCATTAAATTTCCTCCTCCTGGCTGCTTAATTATTAGGAAGTTGCTTGAGGTTGATACTCCAAGGAGAATGCAAAAAGGTTGGCACTCTTGGTCTGCAACTTAGCATGCACAAAAGTTGGAACATAGGATCTACAACTTCAGCTTCACCTGCACGAAAGAACAATAAGTTTAGTTAAGAACTGAACTTAAGAAGATTTTATATCTTCTTGAAACAAGAAAGAGTTGTTTTTGCATATGCCCAAGAGAGCTTCGGGGCTGGGGCTTCCTAAATCAATCTCACTCTCTCTCAAATCATTGTAAGCATTTAATCTGCGGACAAGTAAAGTATGTTCGATAACTGTGATATACATTCTGAGCAGTGATACAATGTGATATCTTGGCATGTTTATTTATAAAGATAAATATATATATTCAGCATGAAAGTTAAAATTAGGAATTCATGAGGAAATTCCAACAGCTTTGCAATTGATGTTTTTGTTCTTGTAACATTTTGCTACAAGTGGTGAAAGATTCCTTACTATCTGGGGTTTCTGAAATTGTCAAGGGTCTTCTGTTTCTGGGGTATAGTCAAATTAAGTTGTGATAATGGGTCGTGAATGTCGATTTCCATTTAACAATGATAAGGTTATATGGTTGATTGTACTGGTTTTCGCATCAGTTCTGGTGGTTCAACATTTTGATCTTCCATATGGAGTTGCTGTTTCAAGCTTATTTTCTGCTGGAAAGGCTAATTCACATAGTACTGGTCCTACTGGACCAAATTATGTTGATGGGCAGGGTAACGCTTCTACATCACTGAATAAAAACTGCTCATACCCAATGAACAATTCTATATCAAGCAAGAATGGAGGTGCACTAGTAAGAAACGGAGGGTTGGTGACGAAGAAAGCAAGAGATTTTCAACGTCAATTCATAACAGAAAATATCAATACAGATGTGAGTTCTACCTCTGAAACTATTCAGGGAAGTAATAGTGCCTCTAATTTTGAAGAAATTGGAAAGTCTAATGTCAGCATTGCATCCAGTTATGTTGCTTTACCGCCGAGGGCGATACCTCCTCAAGATAGCACTCCAAGAAATGTAGAGAGAAACAAGAAAACTCCTTCAGTGTCATTGGTGTCCAACAGAACTGCAAATGTGGTGGCTGGACAACAGCAGAGTCATTTGAGTTCATTGGGAAGAAATTCTTCAAAGAAAACCATTGTTTCTGTGGAGGAAACGAGGATACAAGGCACTGCAGTGACAATAAGGGAGCTGAATAACATGTTTCAGAGGCAAACTTCATTTTTTCCAAATTTGACGGTAATTTTCGTAAAGTTTATTGGAGCAAGTTGTTTATCTCGAATAGATAAAGCTTTTCTTAATGGTTTTCTCCGCTCCTTTAATCTGCCTACAGAAACTATGGTCTTCAGCTAGCGATCAACAATTACTAAATGCGAGAGCACAGATAAAAATAGTAACAATGGGCAAGGATAATTCTGGTTTATATGCTCCTCTTTACTGGAACATTTCAAGGTTTAGGAGGTATGCACAGAATAAGGTGATTTGCGCTCATTCAGTTATTTTTCTTACATTTTTTGATGCAAGCCTAGAATTTCTTTCCATTCCGTAAGTCTATAGAGAAATCAATAGCAGACAATTTCAAATCAAACATGGAACTTCGCTTAGAGATATCAGTTTTTTATCGAGATTGTGAAAAGATCAAGCTCGAACCCACCTATTAGTAGCTATTGGAAACTAATATCAAACACTGGAAGCATCAATTGTCTCCATATTTCATCCAGGAAAATAAATTCTTCCCAATAACTTGCAATGGACATGAAACTCGAAAATATACATAGTTGATTATTATGTCTATAACAGGAAGTTTTGAAATGCTATGCATTTTTCTAGTTTTGAGCTAATCTTTTAGAGAAGAAAAACAGAGCTTTCTTCTGCAATATGTAACAGTGAAATGTAGTTTGACAATTTACTTCCTCATACTTTCATTTTTCGTTGTTTAATGACTTTGAAATGTCAATACAGGAGCTATGAGCTGATGGAACAAATACTGAAGATTTATATCTACAAAGAGGGGGAAAGACCTGTATTCCATCTGCCAAGGCTAACAGGAATTTATGCTTCAGAGGGTTGGTTCATGAAGCTTCTTCAAGAAAGAAAAAAATTTATTACAATTAATCCAATGGAAGCCCATCTATTTTACTTGCCTTTTAGTTCTCAACTATTGGAAGAGGCTGTCTATGTGCCTAATTCCCACAGTTTTGACAGATTAAAGCTGCATTTGAAAAACTACATTGATACTGTAAGAAAATGAGATTAAAACCAGAGATTTTTGAATAATTGTTGTGTATATTACATCAATCGTTGTACAATGTTTAGTGTATATTTATAGGCTATAAATCCTATGCTAAATATGGTAAGTAGATAATTACAGATTATGAGGGATATACACGAATATGAGATATGCACAAATACAAATATATATGGTAGTGCTGATCCTGATCAATCTTCAACACTCCCCCTCAAACTGGAGATTTGTACAAGTCAAAAACTCCAAGTTTGGAAAGTAGATGCCAATGCTGTCCACTGTTCAGTGCTTTAGTAAGCAAGTCGGCTGGTTGTTCCTTGGTGGATATGTGGCGTGTTGCAATGACACCTTGCTGGATTTTCTCTCTTACATAGTGACATTCTACTTCAATGTGTTTGGTGCGCTCATGAAAAATCGGATTGGCTGCTATTTTTTCTGCAGCTTCATTGTCGCAATAGAGCAAAGCAGGTCTCTTTATATGAAAACCAAAATCTTTGAGAAGGCCCATGATCCACACTATTTCACTGGTGGTAACCTGCATGGCTCGATATTCGGCTTCGGCAGAAGATAATGAAACAGTGGGTTGCTTCTTTGTACGCCAAGAAATTAAAGAATCTCCAAGCATGATGCAAAAGCCAGTGGTGGATCTCCTTGTCATTGGACATGTGCTATAGTCTGAATCACAGAATGCTCGTAACTCAAGTTTTGAAGATGAAGGGAATAGAAGACCAAGACCTGGACAACTCTTCAAATACTTGATTACCTTCAAAGCGGCTTCCATGTGGGATTGCTTTGGATTGTGCATAAATTGACTGAGGAGTTGAACTGAAAATGTGATGTCGGGTCTGGTAAGATTCAAATATATGAGTCGACCAACTAATCTATGATATACTAAAGGATCTTCAAGAAGTGGATCATTAACTTGCTCATTTGAACCAGCATCATATTCAATGGATGTGAACTTCTTGTTTTGCTCCATAGGGATGACTGAAGGTTTAGACCCTGCTAATCCAGCCTCAGATTCAGCTCTAGTGTATACTTGCGTTGACTTATTGATATACCAGCTGGAGATCGAGCAATCTCAAGACCGAGAAAGAATTTTGATTGACCAAGATCTTTCATAAAAAATGTGGCATTGAGATACTGTTTGAGATCAATGATACCATCTCGACTGTTGCCTGTGATCAGTATATCATCAACATAGATAAGTAATGCAACAAAAGAGGTACCCTGAAATTTGGTGAACAAAGAATAATCATGGCGAGACTGATGAAACCCATGCTGGAGAAGAGCATCAGTGAATTTAGCATTCCATTGACGAGATGCTTGCTTTAAACCATACAAGGATTTCCACAGTCGACATAACAAATTCTCCCCCTGAATGCGAAATCCGGGTGGTAGATCCATGTACACTTCTTCGGAAAGATCACCATGGAGAAACGCATTTTGCACATCCATCTGATAAAGAGGCCAAGCATGAATAGTGGCAAGTGTGAGAAGAAGACGGACAGTGACGTGCTTGGCAGTGGGAGAAAATGTATCTTGATAATCGATCCCTTCTCGCTGATTAAAGCCTTTAGCCACAAGCCGAGCTTTATACCTCTCAATAGAACCAACAGCATTATACTTGACCTTATAAACCCATTTGCAACCGATTGGATGACGATCAGAAGGCAAAGGGACCACATCCCAAGTATGATTGGCGTGAAGAGCATGAAGTTCAGTTTCCATGACAGTAACCCAATTAGGATTGGTAATAGCTTCTTGAAAAGTGGTGGGTTCGTGAATGGCAGAAATGGAAGCGATGAAATGCTGATAGGATGGGGTACAATTGGACAAGGAAATGAAATTTGAGATGGGATAAAGGGATGTACAAGATGCAGATGGCAAGTTAGAGCAGAAGTAATCAGTACTCCATATAGGCGGTCGAGAAGGACGGCTTGATCGGCGGAGAGGGACAGCTAATTTGGGATCTTGTGTGGCTGGTATTGGGGAAGAAATATTATCTTCAGTCGAAGAGGAAGTAGGAACAGACGAAGGCGTAGCAGGGGTAGGATCAGCTGGAGAAATTGGAGTGGCTGCAGGGTAAGGAGACAAAGTTGGCGCCTCGTCGAACTGTACAGCTGGAGATGTCGAATCGGACGGGGCGACAGGGGATGAGCCAGAAGTAGAAGTCGAAAATGGAAAAACATTTTCTTGAAAAATGACATCTCGACTAACAAAGAATTTCCCGGAATCAGGGTCATACAATCGATAACCCTTTTGATGAGGAGGGTAACCCATAAAAATGCAAGGAATAGCACGTGGACTAAATTTGTCACATGCACCTAATGTGGTGGCAAAACAACGACACCCAAAAACACGAAGATGATCAAGGATGGGTGATTTGTGAAATAAAATTTCAAATGGGCTGAGACCATGAATTGAAGAAGAAGGCAACCGATTAATGATATAGGTTGCAGTTAGGATGCATTCACCCCAAAACTGAGATGAGATTTGAGCCTGAAACATTAAGGCTCGTGCAACATCCAATAAATGACGATGTTTGCGTTCAACAACTCCATTTTGTTGCGGAGTATGAACACAAGAGCTCTCATGGAGAATTCCATGAGTAGCGAAAAATGATTTACACTCAGTAGAAAAAAATTCTGTCCCATTGTCAGATCAAACACGGCGGACTATGGAACCAATCTGTGTAAATACTATAGATACAAAATGTTGAATTTTGGAAAAAACTTGGGATTTTGAGTGTAAAAGGAAAGTCCATGTGGCACGGGAAAAATCATCAACAATGGTAAGAAAATATCGGGAACCATCATGATTGATAGTTCGGTGAGGCCCCCAAACATCCATGTGGACCAATTCAAATGTGGATGTGGTTGCGTTGGTCCGTGGAGGAAAAGCCTGGCTAGTTTGTTTGGCCAGAGGACAAATTGGGCATGAAAAAGACTGAGGACATGAAATTGATTGACCAAGTGCATGATAAGATTTTAAAGAAGAATGGCCTAGACGGCGATGCCAAATGTCATAACTAATATTATTGCAAAAAGTTGAATTACAACTAGGAAAGTATTTTAGCATACATGATGCATTCTTTTGGGAATTTAAAAAATCTTGAAAAACTATAGAAAAAGAATCTGGAATGGATGAGCATAAAAAATATAATCCCCGATCAGCCCTGCCGAGTCCGATCAGATCCCCAGTCATACGGTCCTGAAAGACACAAAATTCATCGAAAAAGAGTGCCACACAATGATTATCTCGAGTAAGCTTACGGACAGAGAGCAAATTATGTTTAAAATATGGAGCATATAAGACGTGTGTGAGGTACAAATTAGGATATGGGCGATAATGACCAATGTGTGTGACAGGACTAGTGGATTGATCAGGCAATGTAATGGAAATAGGTGCTTGACAGGGAGAAAAATAATCTAAAACAGATAAATTGCAAGTGATGTGGTCACTAGCACCTGAATCGATAACCCAAACAGATGAAATGGATTGAGAAGGTAGAGTATTACTGGAAAAGTTGGCGGTGGATTCCGATGTTCCCAGCTGATTTAAAAGGGCGACAAGTCGTTGTTGCTGATCTGTAGTGAGTTGTAGCCCAGAGGATCCGCCATAAACATTGCCCGGCCTAGGGGTCGCAGAGCCCAAAATACCTACACTGGAAGAAGGATATGGGTTAGCACCAAAAGAAATGGAAATAGGCCCAAAGCCAGGTGGGGGAATTGGCCCATTAATTGCCGCGTGATGGGCTTAAGGCCCAAAATTCGATTGTTGTTTTTTTCTTGGGCCACCTCGCTGCTTGGGCTTCCAATTTGGAGGATAGCCCACAAGAAGAAAGCAGGCTTCACGAACATGGCCTGTTTTTTTGCAATGAGTGCAAAATGGGCGTGGGCCATTTGGCCCATTAATAATTGAAGCCGAATTGGGCTCGCCCAGCCCAAGGGAATTGGAAGGAAAACTTGGCCCAAAATGAGATAAGTTGATTGCTGGCCCACAATTCGTTGATGAAGAAGGCAGCCCAAATGAAGAGGCCTGCAAAAATGATCCGCCTTGGCCACCCGACTGTATTCCTTCTTTCTGGACAGCAAAAGCAGCGCCTCGTCAAAGAAAGCGAGGGTGGTCCGTCGATGGAGGTGCGTTGATGGAGGTCCTGTTTGGCGACGGCATGAAGCTTTTCAAGGGACATGAAATCGTCCCTAGCAAGAATGTTGGTCCGTAAAGTGCGAAAATCATCCGGTAGAGCTAAAAGGAATTTCATGGCCCTGTCGGTATTTTCATGAACACGAAATCGATCATTTACTTGGCATTGACAATGACCACAAGAGCAACGAATTGGGGGTTGATGGATGTCCAGATCGGTCCAAAGGTCTTGTAGACGGAGATAGAACGAAGTGAGTTGCGAACTGGACGTACCGGCGGCAAGTTTGGCTTCACCAATAGCTTGCTTGAGGGAGAAGATTTGAGATCCAGAGACACGGCCAAAACTATCCTTCAAGGTGTTCCAGATGGCGGCGACGGTAGGGAGCCGAGATACCATGGACTCAAGTGAGGGGTCGACGGAGTGAGTCAACCAGGTTTTGGTGGCCGCTTGACATTGATCCCACTTCTCAGCCGCCACCGCGTCATCTGATGGTTGTTCAAGAGCGCCGGTGAGGAAGCCAAGTTTGTTTCTTGCCAGGAAAACCGTGTGAATTTGGTTGCTCCAAACCTGCCAATTGCCTTCGCCGGCGAGCTTGGAGGAGACGACGCTACCGGTCTGAAGGTCAGTGGCGGTGAGATGATACGGGTCACGCGGAGCTGACAAAGGGACAGCGACGGCGCCGGAGAGTTGATGACTGGTTTCGGCCATAGCGGTGGATGAGTTGAGGTTGCAGATGGTCGCGGGGGCAGTCTGGTAATTTGCCAACTGGGTTTGCAGATTAGGGTTCGGTGATGAATAAGGGCAAAACAGGAATTTGGCAAAAAAAGGAAAAAATAAAAACACTCTCACTGAATGGTTTTAAAACTTGAAGCAGAAGCAAAAAATAGTGAATCGACTGCTCTGATACCATGTAAGAAAATGAGATTAAAACCAGAGAGTTTTGAATAATTGTTGTGTATATTACATCAATCGTTGTACAATGTTTAGTGTATATTTATAGGCTATAAATCGATCCTATGCTAAATATGGTAACTAGATAATTACAGATTATGAGGGCTATACACGAATATGAGATATGCACAAATACAAATATATATGGTAGTGCTGATCCTGATCAATCTTCAACAGATACAATCAGGGGAAGGTACTCTTTCTGGAATAGAACTTCTGGTGCTGACCATTTTCTTGTTGCTTGCCATGACTGGGTATGATTGCATAATATCTTATGCATTTGTACTTATGCTGGATCTTTTAACAACATTTCCAATCAGTTTCTTTTGACTGTTTATGTAGCTGATGGAATAAGAAAAATCAGGATTGTTACACTGTCACATGATCTAATGTTTACTTCCATATTGTCACCTCAAAATGGCTGATAATTTTTAGGCTCCAGAAGAAACTAAAATACTCATGGTTAATTGCATACGAGCTCTCTGCAATGCTGACATGAAAGAAGGATTCCAATTGAGCAAGGATGTATCGCTTCCAGAAACATATGTTCACTCATCTCAGTTCCCTTCAGGACAACTGGGAGGTAAACCTGCTTCCAAAAGGCAAATCCTTGCTTTTTTGCCGGCAGAATGCATGGTTATGTTCGCCCGCTTCTCTTAAAACATTGGGAAAACAAAGATCCTGACATGAAAATTGTTGGCTGGTTGCACAAGGCGAGCTATATTGAGTACATGAAGAGGAGCAAGTACTGCATATGTGCAAGAGGTTACGAAGTCAATAGTCCGAGGTTAGTAGAGGCAATCATGTATGGTTGTGTTCCAGTGATTATCTCAGACAATTTTGTGCCTCCTTTCCTTGAAGTTGTGAATTGGGAAAAGTTTGCCATTTTTGTTCTGGAGAAGGATGTTCCAAACTTGAAGAATATACTCCTCTCAATCTCAGAGAGGAGGTATATTGTGATGCAGCATAGAGTTAAGCAAGTGAGGCAGCATTTTGTGTGGCACACTTTGCCTGTGAAGTACGATATTTTTCACATGATACTCCACTCAATATGGTACAACAGGGTTCTCCAAATGAAGCTATGAACGCATGAATTCACAGGCTTCAATCGATATTTCATGAAACTTGTTGGATTATGCCCTAAAAACCAATCATATGATGATGATATATGCATATATTTTATCATAATATTCATAATTAATGGCACTAATTATTATGTTTATCTTATATCTGCGTTTTATGAAATAAACACAATAATGTCCCAAGAATTTAATTATTCTAAAATTATCCCTAGTCGAGTATTATCATTAAATGGGACAATGATAATGCATTAAGACTAGTTTGTGTAGTGATTGATGAAATTGTTCATGATATGAGATATCAAGTCAACACATGGGTACATGTTAGAGAACAATGTACTGGATTTACCCGCCATGAAAAATATTACATGGATTATTATATGAAGTGTCATAAATATTTCTCATAGTGATGATGGTGTAAATAATCCTTAGACTTGAGATCTTCAGAGATCCCAACATGAGGAGTTACATGTTTTGATACTACCAAACATTGCCCGTAATAAGGTGAATTATAAAAGTAGTAATTGGATATGTAATAAATCATGTAGTGGGAAGTTAAGTGATCAAGAAAGGATTTGCCCCTCTTATATAATGAGAGTGATATCTTTGGGCCTCTTGATTGAGTAAGACCATAAAATGCATGGCCGTGCTCAAATGAGTCGATATGTAATATCGGACTCATTTGCTTAGATGTGTCTACTCGGTAATCAAGAAATGAAAAGATTGAACTATACAAGTATGACACGATCCATGGCTTGTGTTCGATTAAGATATCTAGGGCAAAGGAATTTAACTACACAATAATATCTATCACAAGAAAAGTAATGTCGAATTACTAATATTCTCATGACTTGGGTAGTATTGATGTGTTGCTAGACACCGCTCATTACTTTTGGCAAAAAATATATTTTATGTCAATGCCAATGCCAATGTTATGAGAACCTATTGGGTCACACACTTAGATCGTATCTAAAAGAAGTGCAAAATTCATGTGATGAAATTTTGGTTAATTTGAGAATCCTATTGAGAATAAGAATCTATCGGGTTTTCGTTTTAAAACGGTTTTGGATTTAAGGCGAAAAGATTTTGGTTCTATTAATATTAATAAATCCAAAATGATTTTTAGATTTATTAATTAAATAATAATCAAAATGGATTTTATTATTGGAAGTTGAAAAGGCAACCATTCATTGGAAAATGAAAAGACAACCATTCATTGGAAAATGAAAAAGCTACATATTGCAATTCATTTTATGAAAATGAAAAGGCTGCCATTCATTGGAAAATGAAAAGGCAACCATGTGCAACATATTGCAATTCAATTTCTAGAATATGAAATGTGAAAAGGCAGCTGTTCACATGGATGAATTATTGAATTCAGATCAAGGAAACCGAAGGGACATTTTCATTGAAAGAGTTTTCTTTTTAAGCTTTCTTTGTTGAAGAAAAACAAGTGCTATTCTTGGTGCACGAATTTTATTCATTATTCTTCTCTTGTTCAATATAGACACCACTCCTTATTTGAGAAATAAAAACAAAAACCGAAATTTGAGTTGAGAACTCAAAATAGAAAACCAATCCTTAAGTTGAGAACTTGAGGGAATACCCAAGTAACAAAATCTTAGCTAGCACTAAAAGAATTTTGTTATTTCTTTCTTTAGTTAATTGTTTGACAATTAACTTGAGGTTTGGAGATGATCGTGTGGATACCATAGAGGCAAGGCTACATTGGTTTTGCTTGTGATTCGACAATCAACAATCTCCAACAATCAACAAGGCTACACTACCGGTAAGGTAACAATCTTTACTACCAATTTAATTTCACTTCGTATGGATCCTTGGAGGGAACCAAAATTTTAATTTCCACTGCGTTCTTTGATTTGGTTTCCTACAAAACTTTGCAAAAGTATTGATTGCAACCCCTACTCCTCCTACTCCACTTCTTTCACTATATTTAGGTAGAATGAATGCATTGTTAGTAGGGGAAGATAAAAGAAATACTTTCAGCCTATGTTCTTGTTATTGACAGCCTGGAGGAACCCTTTTACTTAATTTGATGGATTTGCAATTGTCTCAGATTTATGAAAGAATTATGTTGACAGCTTTGTAGAGGAACCATCAAATGTTTGATAGATTGGCATTTATTGAGAGATTCATGAAAGTTTATATGTAAAATTTTTTTCCCCAAGAGAAGAGTTATTTTTTGTAGAAAATTCTTGTATTATCCTACTAATAATAATATATAAATTAAATTGAAAGGTAAAAATAAAAATAAAAAATTATATATTTATTTATGCATTAAATTGTGTTTTGTAAATTTTTTTAAAAAATACTACTTTCGTCCAAAAAAAAATTCACTTTAGTTAAGGTATAATTTTTTATTAGTTATTGGACATAACTCATTTAATGCACAACTAAATGTATAATTTTATATTTTTATCCTTACTTTTTAATTGTGAGTATACATAATTATCATTAGTTAGGATATTTTAGAAATTTAGTTTAAAAGTGAACTCTTTTTTCAGGACAATTTTTTATAAAAAAAAATAGACTCTTTTTTTTTTTTTGAGACTAAAGGAGTATATCAAATTAAAAATTGATTTTTTCAAACGAATAATATTTTTATTAAAAAGTACGATATCAGATCCCAACAATGATTTTGCTTATCTATATATAAAAGAAAGAGTGATAGATGACCTTGTATCAATAGATTTTTTGTAGGTTGCAAGTTACACTTTTGTAAAAATGTAATTTGTTGAAGTTTTGAAACTATGTTTGTATAATTTTAGTACATTAATTTACCTTAATTTTTTAAATTTTATTTTATTTATTATTAATTTAAATTTTACTTTCAAATATAATTATTTATAATCTAAAAGTAATCAAAAAAATTTTATTGTACATGGGATTTTTTTTCCAATTTTTATTACCACATAAATTTTGTAACTCACATACACTTATATACTTATTTTATACAGATTCTTAAAAGTTTTATTTTTATATTAGAAAAATATACTTAGTAATATATATTAAAAAATTGTAGAACTAAAATTTTAAAATAATTTAACTTGATCACCATTTATTATTTTAAATATTTTGACTAAAAAGATCAATACTAATTCAAAATATTATTTAAAAAGATTATAATGGATAATTATTTAAGTGAATTTATGAACACTAGGATAAAAAATAATTGGCATATCTATCCATAAAAAAAATTCACACTCTATATTTACATATCCTTATTTAAATATTTCATAACTACTACCTTCAATTATTTCTACTTATTAAACTAAATATACTTTTATATACATTAGTTTACATAATAATAATAAATAAATATAATATGCACATTTTTTAATTCGCAATATGTTTTAATTTCAATATATGAGTGTTAATTAAATAACTAATCAAATTAACTTTATATCTATAAAAAATGATATTAAATTAATTAAACAAGAACTTTATAATTCATAGATATAATAAAGTAAATTTAAAATATAAATTGCATATTTCAAAATTCAAACAATTTTTTTTTAAAAAAATAATATTTATTAAATTTTAAATTATCACGAGTCACACCCCATCTCGCTAAAATACGAGTCGGTGTGCTCGCGCAATATCCGTTATGTCCTGTTCCCCAATACTAATATGCATATTTGGTTTATTTCAACGTAATAATTTGTAATTTGGTTAAAAAATGATTGGACGGTTTGTAACAATAGAATCAATCAATTATTCATGTCCTTATTAGTAAACCATATCACATATTCACAGGGATTCTGTGACTGATTTTATTATTTTATGTCAAAAAACAGCCACCAAAAGGCACACACAAACTATCCAAAATTACCAACTATGAAACTCAAAGAGGTTAGGCTGCTTCCCCAAAAACAAACAAACAAAATTAAAATGCAGAAAATACAAATGGGCAGACAGGGATGGATCATCAACATCATTCCAAAAAAGATTAAAGAGACGTTCACATGTGACATTTTGTCACTTGTTGAATTTCAATATGCTCTTCGATAACTGAATTGACAAAGTTAAAAATGACCGATTTACTGCACACACATGTATATGTTATCGATCAATTAGGGTGCATTTGAGTTTTTGTTTAGAACAAATTGAATATATTTTGTACAAGATTTTTTTTTTAATTTTATAACAAATTTTGCATGCCTTGAATTGAACATTAAAATTTAGTTGAAACTATAGAAAAACAAAATCATACTCAAGTCAATATTTACTCAAACTTTTTTCAAATTCCTTAAGGAATATTTTGACATGTTCATATATGGAATAGTTTCTTATAACAAAATAAACTAACACGGAATCTATTCCAAATTTTATACATGTGAGAGTTTCGATACACTGGACTCTCTTTTTATAGAAAATGTTTAAAAAAACTGCAAATATACATGAAAGAAAGAAATAAAGAGAGGAAGAAAAGCATGGGATATTACTTTTTTATTTTTCCTTTCTTCAACCAAGAAAGTCATTTGCTCGTAACCAAACTTCAAACACAAGTAATACGTGTAATGTTCAAAAGAACAATCAACCGCTAGAAAAGGAATACAAACAAACTTGGGCTGGCAGCTCACAGACTCTGTAAGCTTAACATTCAACAACAAGTTCATCTCTATTCTTTTTGGATTTATTACGTTATAATCATTTGTGGATGTGGGAGTGTGGGACATCTTTCCTTTCAAAGATTCTTTCCGAGTTGGAAACTTTCTCCTTAGCATGAAACTGAAGAGGGCCGCCTTGGCATTTCAGCGGTTTCTGGGGTTTCCTCTGCATGTTTCCCAACTTCAGCAGGTTAGTTTAAACTTCTATTGTTTTTTTTTTAATATAATATCTGGGATTTTGATATATTTATTGGGTTTGTGGCTTTTTTTTGGCTATCTCTGGCTTCTTTTCTTGTAGTATGTCGTTCTTTGGTATAGAGCTGTTCGGGGTTGTTGGCCATTCTTGTTATTGCTTCTCTTTTGGTTGATTTGTTGTATATTTTGTTATTTTGCGTTTTGAAATGGAAGTCGTTCTTACTTTGTTGATGAATTGAGTGGTAAAGACGAAGAGAATGAATATTTTTTATGCGTTTATGTATTTATGTTCTGTCCTTCATTAGCTAGCAATTGGACCATGTGTTTAATGAATTTATTGGAAAATAATGTTTCAACCGATTCATTCTACTATCAAATCTTTATTATTCTTCGGATGTGATGCTTCAAGTTGTAAATTTGTCCGAAGGAACTTGAATTCTTGAAAGCATGATATATCAAAAGTTTATTAATAGATATAGTTGTTTCATTGCAAGCCTCTGTGTACTCATTCTAGTTAACCTCAACCTTGAAATATGATGTTTTGTTGTGTCAAAGTTATGGAACTCGAGTTCTTTTAAGCTCCCGCATCAGATTTTGACTATTTTGCTAATCTTCAAACTTATTTTGTGTAATTAGTTCGGTTGTTTGATTACATAGCTTCATGGTGATCAAATTTGTTTAGACACACCAATATGGACTTTGTCTACCTGTTAATGTTTTGTTTTTGAGAATGGAGTTAAAGGAATTTTAATGCTGAGAAAAACTAACCTGCTGCTCACAAATATTATTTTGGACTCATATAGAGATGTAAAAGCTGGTGTTGATTGAGTTGCTCCTTCAACATGTACATCAAATATCATCAGCTCACAGGCCTGGTGGAGAATAGGAAGCTCCAACTGCTAGTGGCACTCTTGTTTGCTGTGGTTTTTTCAGTACAATATTTTGAGCTTCCATATGGAAATGCTTTCTTTTCCTTATTTAATTCTGGCAAGTCTCAAGTTGCATCGGTGGACAACTTCTTGGCTGGCAATTTATCAAGCAGCTTTTCCGGTGCAAAGTCTTCAGGTGACCAGAACTTGACCTCTTCTGATGGCTTAAACTCCAGCGACCATATATATGGAATTGCTGAGGCAACCAAGCTTTCTGATGGAAAAGTTGCTGTTAAAAAACATTCTGTTGACTCTCTTGACTCAGGTTTCGACAGTGACCCTGAAAATGAATCACCATCCAAGGACTTTAAAGAGCTAAACCACACAGTAATGGTGACAGATAAAAGAGGAATTAATAATAGCCCAGCACCAGAGAAAACATGGGAGGATCCTCAAAATATACCAGCATCAGATAACAGTGTTGACAGAGAAAGTATTGCACCATCTTTGGCAAAGAATGAAAATGTAGATGCCCGTTATTCAACTTTAACCACTTCAGTTACAATACAACCATCAGATTCACCACCTCCTTTGCTGGCCCCAGCAGGCATGGCAGTGAATTCAAGAGCTCCTGTTATTTCATTTGATCCGAGCTCATCTTCTATTGATAAAGATGCAGGCCATGCAATTCAGAAAACCAAAAGTCCTGGGTCTTTGAAGATTGATCCTGTGCCTTCAGTCAACCATTCTTCTATAAATAGTAGCCGCAAAGTGAATAAAAACTCTAAAAGCTCTGAAGGTGCAGTAGTGTCAATTTCAGAAATGAATGATATGCTGATTTCGAGTCTCACTTCCTATCATGCAAAGGTAACTGTACTTGAAGGTAGCTCTGTGTGACCTTGCTAGATAAGAAATCTCCGGCAGAACTCATTTTTTCCATCTTCATTTCTAGAGCTTGTCTGAATTCTCCTTTCCTTTGTGCTTGTTTTCATGTTGTCCTTAGAAACCACGATGGACTTCAAGTTCCGATCAGGAATTATTGCTTGCAAAATCTCTTATTGAGAGCTCCTTCAGTGTTTATAATGATCCCAGCCTGCATGCTCCTCTTTTTCGAAATTTTTCAATGTTCAAAAGGTAAGTGAACATGTGCCTGTCTACCATTTGTGTTGGTTCAGTATGGTTTCTTTAGTTCTCCAATTTTACATTCTCTAAGCTTTTTGGATGATCTTGTGGTTCATCATTTGACGTGTATGGTTTTTAGAAATACTATACTAGCATGTATATAGTTCACTCAAAGAACCTACCTTCGCCCGCTAGTTTTTGAGAAATGGTTGCCAGTCATAAAGAGAGAATCTACCAAAAATGTTTGTTAGTTAAAAATTGTTTCTTGCTTTTACAAATAGCTGCACTGCCAAGCTTTTCTCATTATAAGTTCTCCACTGCTTTTGTAGTCTTAAAGACTGTTGTTGCACAACAATTTTAGCCTTGGGAGGCCTAGTAATCACCTTGGTCAAAAGGCCAACCTAGCCCAAGCAATTTCCTTGTGTCTTTAGAAGCAGTTTTTGAACAATAATGTGTGTGTGTATGTATGTATGTATGTGTATATATATCTCAGCTAAGTAGGACTTGGAGATGCTTGACTGAATTGTGCAATGCTTTTATTAAGATGCCTTATTTGTTACTTTCAAATGCAGGAGCTATGAACTAATGGAGCAGACTCTCAAGGTTTACATCTATAAGGAAGGAGAAAGACCTATATTCCATACGCCCTTGCTTAAAGGAATATATTCTTCTGAGGGATGGTTCATGAAGCTGCTCAAAGCAAGCAAAAATTTTGTTACTATGAATCCCAAAAGAGCTCACTTATTTTATCTACCTTTTAGTACTAAGTTGCTGCAAGTGACATTGTATGTGCCAAATTCTCATAATCGCCGTAATTTGGTTCAATATTTGAATAACTACCTCAACTTAATCAAAAGTAGATACTCATTCTGGAATAGAACGGGAGGAGCTGACCATTTCCTTGTAGCCTGCCATGACTGGGTATGTTTGGGAGATATTTCTTTACAGCTTAGTTAATAAGGTTCTTCCAAGGTGTAATCATCCTCGTGCATATGTTCTCTCTACAATTTAAAGCCCCAAAATGAGTGTCTTTGAATAACACTACATGTGCTGTAGTTTATTTCTACCTTGTAGATTAGGTTGTCAATAACATCTCTACATGGTAACTTCCAGTATTATTAAGGTAGCTGAAGGAAATAGGGTGGAAAATAGTTTTCCCCTTTCTGCATATTAAAATTTAATAAAGATATGTTCATCGGAAATGTACTTATTCTTGCAGGCGGCATCAGAGACAAAACAGATCATGGCCAATTGCATTAGAGCTTTATGTAATTCAGATATCAACGAAGGCTTCCAATTTGGCAAAGACGTGTCTCTTGTGGAGACGTATGTCCGCTCACCTCAGAAACCCCTTGAAGCACTTGGGGGCCGACCTCCTTCCAAGCGAAAATTCCTTGCCTTTTTTGCTGGAAATATGCATGGATATCTCCGTCCTATTCTGCTGCAACACTGGGAGAATAAAGATCCGGATATGAAAATCTTTGGCCCCCTGCCCAAGGTAAAGGGCCAAATGAGTTACATTGAGTACATGAAGCGCAGCAAGTATTGCATATGTGCAAAAGGTTTCGAAGTTAATAGTCCCCGAGTGGTAGAAGCCATCTTTTATGAGTGTGTCCCTGTCATAATATCTGACAATTATGTGCCTCCTTTCTTTGAAACTTTAAACTGGGAGTCCTTTGCAGTTTTTGTTCCCGAAAAGGACATCCCAAATTTGAAAAACATACTTGTGTCAATTCCACGGAAGAGGTATCTACAATTGCAGAGAAGGGTTAAGCTGGTACAACAACATTTTCTTTGGCATTCTAAGCCTGTAAAGTATGACATGTTCCACATGATTCTCCATTCAATTTGGTATACCAGAGTTTTCCAACTAAGTTCCAGCTGATACATGTGGATCAGGTAAAGTTTCCAATGTACTCCTCAATCATATTCAACAGCCTTTCTAAAATCCAGGAGATTAAAGTGGGAGTTTCGGTGGTTTCAAACGTTATCACTTGGTGTAAATCTTTAAATTTCTTGTATTATATGATCAATAAATGCTCCCTCTTCCTCTCTCTTTGTCTGGGAGTAAACTGACTTTTTTGTTTGCTGGCTCATCACGACCTCAACTGATTTACCCCTCTCTATAAAATAGATTACAAGGTTGTCAATAGGCCAAAAAAAAAAAAACAAAAAAAACAAAAACAAATGAAAGAAAGAAAGAAAGAAAGAAAACTATTAAAAACTTACAAAAGCCCACGTTAAAAAGCAATTAAACAGTTAAAATAAGCTGTCCCACTTTGCCGTGACTGTTTCCAGGAGGAGGCAAAATTGTTGGAAAATATGAATGGCTCTTTTGAGCACATGTGAATGAAAAATTAAGAATAGCCATGAATGAAGGCCTTTCATCTAGTTTTGTTGATTGCTCTTGTCAATGTGTATGACCTTTGGCTTTTCATTTTCAAGTTTAATGATTGCTTGGTTGGAGTTTTGAAGGCTTTTGATCTTTCGAGCTTAATGATTGCTTGGTTGGAGTTTTGAAGGCTTTTGATCTTACAAGCTTAATGATTGTTTGGAGTTTTGAAGGCTTTTGATCTTAAAAGCTTAATGATTGCTTGGAGTTTTGAAGGCTTTTGATTTTACAAACTTAATGATTGCTTGAATGATGGCATGAAATGATGACTTCTAGTCTTTCTTGTTCCAAATGTGGGGAAGCCTTTCCAATTCCAAATGTGGAAATCTCTCATATAAATAAGAGACTTCCCTTGGTGGACAAGGAGAATTTCCAAGACAATTTTTCTAACTTTTTTTTTCAAAATTCTCTCAACAATTTCTTTTTCCAAGTTTTCAATTCTAGTAGTTCCAAAAAGGTGATAGAAGAAAGACACAAATTCAAGTTCGCTGTAGGGGTCTACCTTATGCAAGTAAGCCGTTGTTCGTCGTTGTATCCTGGGAGACAGACGTCCGTTAAATCCTCAAGCACACACAAGAGGGGATGAATCTGTTTTAAGGAAAGCGTCTAATACGCTTCGACGTGATTTTCCTTGTTTTTCACTTGCTAACGGCTAAGGTTCTATTTACTTAATTTAATTTTGAGTCAGTCTGCATTGCTATATTTTTATACCTGTAGTCATCTAGATTTGTTAACATAATTATATATATATTATTTGGATAACAAAAATATCATTCACAACCTGATGAAGGATAACGGTGGTCATTGTAAAAATAGCCAAGAAGTAAAGGAAGAAATTATATCATTCTTTGACAATCTCTTCTCTTCGGCCAACCCAACCTTGAGAAAGGATGATTTGGAGGGTATCCCCACGTCCGTTGATGCTGCAATGAACCAAAAGCTTACTAGACCTGTGACTCATTCTGAAATCAAAAGTGCTCTTTTTAACATGTCCCAAACTCTGCTCCGGGACTTGACGGTATAACTCCTCTTTTCTTTCAATCTTATTGGAATGTGATTAGAGTGGATCTCTGTTCTACTGTTAAGCACTTTTTTGTGCGCAACAAAATGCTTAAGCAAGTTAATCATACAATAATCACTTTGATTCCAAAAATCAAAAATCCCCAGTCTGTTGCCCAGTTTCGCCCCATTAGTTTATGCAATGTTGTGGCTGATAGGATGAAAGTCTGCATTCACAAATGCATTAGCCCCTTTCAAGTCGCATACATTCCTGTGAGACAAATATTAGATAATGTGGTAATAGCCCACGAGTGCATTCATACTTTAAATGCTAGACATAAGGGGAAAAAGGGGTAGATGGCTATCAAACTTGACATAGCCAAAGCTTATGATATAGTTGAATGGAAATTCTTATGTGAGGTCCTCGGTAAAATGGGGTTTCAATCTTCCTTTATAGGATGGATTTGGCAATGCATTAGCTCTTCTACATTTTCAGTTAATATCAATGGGGAAAAATGCGGGTATATCCAACAGTTTAGAGGAATTAGACAGGGAGATCCCTTATCACTTTATCTCTTCTTGGTCATTTCTGAGGCTTTTTCTAACATGATTAAGCAAGCCAGCCTGAAGGGAGAATATAAAGGTTTGAGAGCAAGTTTCAAAGGTCCTCAAATTACACATTTGTTGTTTGCAGATGATTCTATTCTCTTTTGTGAAGCAGGATTGGAGCAAGCAGATAGAATCAAAGCTCTTTTATCCAATTTCCATAGCTATTTCAGCCAAATGGTAAACTGGGAAAAGTCCTCTATTTTTTTCAGCAAGAACATTCCAAAGAAGGTCAAAGATGAGATATGCCAGTTGTTGGAAGGAATCAAAGAGAAGCTGAAAGCCAGGTACCTGGGTCTTCCCATGATCATAGGCAGATTGAAGAACGAGATGTTTAATTTTGTGGGAGAAAAAGTCCAACAGCGAGTTACGGGGTGGAAAAATAGGTTTCTTAGCCAAGCGGGCAAAGAAGTGCTCATTAAGGCTGTCCTTGATGCTCTTCCGACCTACGTCATGGCATGCTTCAAGATTCCTAAAGGTGTTTGTCAGCACATCATTAGGAGCATCTCTAACTTCTGGTGGGGTAACAAAGGTGAGGGTAAATCTAAAAATCACTGGAAGGCTTGGCAAGACCTAACATGGCCCAAAAATGATGGGGGTCCAGGTTTCAAGAACATCCGATTGTTTAACGACGCTCTCATTGTAAAACAACTTTGGAGAATTATGACACAACCAACTCTTCTAATGTCAAGGGTTCTCACAGCCAAGTATTTCCCAGACGGTGGTTTAATGCATGTCTCGATTAAATCTAATGCATTGTGGTTGTGGAAGTGTTGGATGGGAACCCGATATATCATTCAAAGCAGAGCCATGTTCCAAGTGAGTGATGGAAAATCTATCCGAATATGCGAAAACTCTTGGATCCCTGGTAGACCCTTGTACCGTCCATCATCGAATTCTAATCAGAATGTGAAAGTAACTTGGGTAAGTGAGCTCTTGAATGTCAATGATGATACCTGGAATGAAGTTCTCATCTGCCAAATCTTTAACAAAGATGATGCTGATGCCATTGTAATTTTTCATCGCCCCAGTGTTAGGCTAAGTGATTCTAAAGACAAACTTGTCTGGCAATTCACAAGTCGAGGCATATACACAGTCCAGTCTACCTACCAAGATGCCCTAAAAAATCTCAAGGAATCTCTTCAACAAGCTGAGTCTAGCTTATCCAGGAAAACAATGAAAGTTGTTTGGAAGCAAAGTTGGAATCTTCGCATCAAAGGGAAGCTTAAACACTTTATTTGGTAATGTTGGCACAGTATCTTTCCCACAAAAGACCAGTTAGTAAGAAGAGGCATCCAAGAAGATCCTATTTACAACATGTGTGGTGCTTCTGAAGAAAACCTTGACCATGTCTTACTTCACTGCCAAAGGGCAAAAAAGGTGTGGAAATTTGCTTGGATTCAGTGGCCCGTGATGGATGGTGTGGAGCCTAGCTTTAAGGATTGGTGGTTTAACATTTGCAATGGGAAAAAGGACTCACTATGGCAAGATAGAGCTGAATTGTCGGTATACATTTTATGGATGATTTGGAAGACAAGGAACTTATGGATCTTCCAAAATGAATGGTTGGAAGAATATGAAGTTGTAAAGCGAGCTCAGGCAAAATGGCTGGAATTTTTGGGAGTAAAGCAGTTGATTGGTGCTCAGTTCTAACAATATGACTGGGGACTTGTTCTTATGTTAGTGGTCTTTTCCTTTTTTAGCAGTTAAGTTTTTTTACCGAGGTTATAACTTTAATGGAAATAATATCCATTCAAAATGGATTCTGGATATTATTGTCATTATTGTTTCATACGTTGTTATTGGATCATGTGAAGTGAATATTTTTGTTCTTCCGTGAAAGGTCTGTCTTGCCTCTTAGGTTGTGAACTTAGTTCCTTCGGTACTTGTTGTAGTGCTATGGCCTTTGCGGGTAATTCCCAAGCTGTTAAACTTAGTTTCAATGCGAGAACTAAGGTTGTTATCGCCAGTGGGCGATGTTGTAAATGTAACAATTTTGTCAATATATATATATATATATATATATATATTATATCGATCATTTCGGGAAAAAAAAAATCTTTTCCTTTATTATCTTATTCAAGAATTCCACTGAAACACAATTCACACTTAGATATATAATACACAAAAAAACAAGAACAGTTTAGCTGACCATTTTCTTGTTGCTTGCCATGACTACTGGGTATGATCGCATAATATCTTATGCTTTTGTACTTATGCTGGATCCTTTAAAAACATTTCCAATCGGTTTCTTTTGACTGTTTATGTAGCTGATGGAATAAGAAAAATCAGGATTGTTACACTGTCACATGATCTAATGTTTACTTCCATATTGTCACCTCAAAATGGCTGATAATTTTTAGGCTCCAGAAGAAACTAAAATACTCATGGCTAATTGCATACGAGCTCTCTGCAATGCTGATATGAAAGAAGGATTCCAATTGGGCAAGGATGTATCGCTTCCAGAAACATATGTGCACTCATCTCAGTTCCCTTCACGACAACTAAGAGGTAAACCTGCTTCCAAAAGGTAAATCCTTGCTTTCTTTGCCGGCAGAATGCATGGTTATGTTCGCCCGCTTCTGTTAAAATATTGGGAAAACAAAGATCCTGAGATGAAAATTGTTGGCCAGTTGCGCAAGGCGAGCTATATTGAGTACATGAAGAGCAGTAAGTACTGCATATGTGCAAGAGGTTACGAAGTCAATAGTCCGAGGTTAGTAGAGGCAATCATGAATGGTTGTGTTCCAGTGATTATCTCAGACAATTTTGTGCCTCCTTTCCTTGAAGTTCTGAATTGGGAAAAGTTTGCCATTTTTGTTCTGGAAAAGGATGTTCCGAACTTGATGCAGTATAGAGTTAAGCAGGTAAGGCAGCATTTTGTGTGGCACACTTTGCCTGTGAAGTACAATATTTTTCACATGATACTCCACTCAATATGGTACAACAGGGTTCTCCAAATGAAGCTATGAAAACATGAATTCACAGGCTTCAATCGATATTTCATGAAACTCCGCAAAAGTATTGATTGCAACCCCTACTCCTACTCCACTTCTTTCACTATATTTAGGTAGAATGAATGCATTGTTAGTAGGGGAAGACAAAAGAAATACTTTCAGTCTATGTTCTTGTTATTGACAGCTTGGAGGAACCCTTTTACTTAATTTGATGGATTTGCAATTGTCTCAGATTTATGAAAGATTTATATACGCACTAAATCTTGTCCTGACTTTAAGTAGATTGAGTTGGCCCTACAAGGCTTGATCAAGTTTTAGTACGACACTCTTTCCCTTCTAAAAAAATTCACTTATATAATGAAGTCAATAATCATTAAGTACTTTTTTGGTTTTAGAAAAAAATTACTCTCAAAATATTTTTAATTTAAAAAAAATAACTCACTTTTGAATTAAAAATTTAATTTTAAAATATTATTATTACTATAATTATTTATATTCATAACTAAAAAGTAAATATAAAACTATACATTTAATAATGTATTAAATATTTTAATACTTAACAATTACTAAAAATTATGCATGACTTTTTATTAAAGTGAATTTTCTCTGTAGGATGGAGAGAGTATATGATTTTTAATTTTTATCTTTATTTTTTAATTTAAATCATATATAATTAGTACAAAGTAAAATTTTCTTCCAAAAAAAAGGTCAGATGTAAAAAAAATTTCCTCAAAAGAAGAGTTATTTTTTGTAGAAAATTCTTCTATTATCTTAATAATAATAATATATAAATTAAATTGAAAGGTAAAAATAAAAAATATATATATTTAATTGTGCATTAAATTGTATTTTGTAAATTTTAAAAAAATACTGCATTCGTCCCAAAAAAATAGTTTACTTTAGTTAAGGTATAACTTTTTATTAGTTATTAGGCATAACTCATTTAATGTATATCTAAATATAAAATTTTATACTTTTATCTTTACTTTTTAATTTTGAGTATACATAATTATCATTAGTGATGATATTTCAAGAATTTGGTTTAAAATTAGACTCTTTTTTCAAGACAATTTTTTTTTCAAAATGAACTCTTTTTTTGAAACGAATGGAGTATATCAAATTAAAAATTGATTTTTTTAGACGAATAATATTTTTATTCAAAAGTATGGTATCAGATCCCAACAATATTTTGCATATCTATATCTAGAAAGACGAGTGATAAGTGATATTTTGTCAATAGATTTTTTATAGATTGCATGTTACACTCTCATAAAATTGTAATTGGTTAAAATTTTGAAACTATTTTTGTATAATTTTAGTACATTAATTTACTTTAAAAAAGATTTAATTTATTTTCTTTATTATTAATTTGAATTTTACTTTCAAATATAATTATTTATAATCTAAAATTTATCAAAATTTTTATTATACATGAGATTTTTTTTCTAATTTTTATTACCAGATAAATTTTGTATCTCATATACACTTATATATTTCTTTTTTATATATTCTTAAAATTTTTATTTTTATATTAAAAAAATATACTTAGTAATATATATTGAAAAATTGTAGAAATAAAATGTTAAAATAATTTAACTTAATCACCATTTATTATTTTAAATATTTTGACTAAAAAGATCAATACTAATTCAAAACATTATTTAAAAATATTATAACATATAATTATTTAAGTGAATTTATGAACACTACGATCACAAATAATTGGCATATCTATCCATAAAAAAAAAAAAAAAATTCACACTCTATATTTACATATCCTTATTTAAATATTTCATAACTAATACCTTCAACTATTTATACTTATTAAACTAAGTATACTTTAATATACATTAGTTTACATAATAATAATAAATAAATATTATATACATATTTAAATGCACAATATGTTTTAATTTCAATATGTGAGTACTAATTAAATAACTAATCAAATTAACTTTATATCTACAAAATAATATTAAATTAATTAAACAAGAACTTTATAGTTTATAGATATAATAAAATAAATTTAAAATATAAATTACATATTTCAAAAACCAAAAAAAAAAAATTTAAGAATTAATATTTATTAAATTTTAAATTATCAAGAGTCACACCCACCTCGCTAAAATACTAGGCATGATAGGGGTGGGCTCCCGCAATATCCCCATTATGTCCCCTTCGCCATTCCTAATCCGCATATTTGGTTTATTTCAACGTAATAATTTGTAATTGGCGAAAAAATGATTGGACGGTTTTATCAATGTCACAACCGTACCGATATAATCAATCAATTGTTTTTTTTTTTGACTAAAGAACATGTAGAATGCGCATTAGATTAATTTCGTCCTTATGCAATAGCTTGCAAACTACACAAGATATGTAAACTGTACCGAGTAAGTCCTGTATAACAGATTCGATCGAAAAAATATTGACAGGGAATTTAAACTCGTGACTTTATGATCCTACGTTCGCTATCACATCAACTCAGTCACCCTCGAACAGGTAGAATCAATCAATTATTCATATCCTTAATAATCATAGGGATTCTGTGACTATTTTATTATTTTATGTCAAAAAAGGGCCACAAAAAGGCGCACACAAACTATCCAAAATTACCAAATATGAAACTCAAAGAGGTTAGGCTGCTTCCCCAAAAACAAACCAAAAAAAAAAATGCAAAAAATACAAATGGGCAGACTGGGATGGATCATCAATGTAATTTCAGAAAAGCTTATAGTGATATGTGACATTTTGCATTTGCCACTTGTGGAATTTCACTATGCTCTTCAATAATTGAATTGGCAAAGTTGAAACTGACCGATTTGCTGCACGCACATGTATATGTTATCGATCAATTAGGGTGCATTTGAGTTTTTGTTTAGAACAAATTGAATATATTTTGTTCTTAATTTTATAACAATTTTTGCATGTCTTGAATTAAACACTAAAAATTAGTTGAACTATAAAAAAATAAAATCATACTCAAGTCAATATTTACTCAAACTTTTTTCAAATCTTTTAAGGAATATTTTGACATGTTCATAGGTGGAACAGTCTCTTATCAAAAAAATAAAATAGCACCTACTCTTTTTCAAATTTTATACATGTGAGAGTTTCGATGCACTGGATTCTCTTTTTATAGAATATGTTTAAAAAAACTAAAAATATAAATAAAAGAAAGAAATAAAGAGAGGAAGAAAAGAAAAGTAGAAAGCATGGGATATTACTTTTTAATTTTTTCTTTCTTCAACCAAAAAAGTCATTTTCTCATAACGAAACTCCATAAACAAGTAATACGTGTAATCTTCAAAGAACAATCAACAATCAACCGACAGAAAAGGAATACAGATAAACTGGGGCTGGCAAGCTCACTGAACCCGTAAGCCTAGTATTCAACAACTAATTCATCTCTTTAGATTTATTACGTTATAAGTACTTGTGGCAGTGGGACATCTTTCCTTTCAAAGATTCTTTCCAAGTTGGAAACTTTCTCCTTAGCATGTAACTGAAGATGGCCGCCTTGGCATTTCAGCAGTTTCTGGTGGTTTCCTCTGCCTGTTTCCCAACTTCAGCATTAAACTTCTATTGTTTTTTCTTTTTCATATAAAATCTGGGATTTTGATATATTTGTTGGGTTCTTTTCTTGTAGTATGTTGTTCTTTGGTATAGAGCAGTTCTGAGTTGTTGGCCATTCTTGTTATTGCTTCTTGTTTGGTTGATTTGTTGTATATTTTGTTATTCTGCGTTTTGAAATGGAAGTCTTTCTTACTTCGTTGATGAATTGAGTGGTAAAGACGACAGGAATGAATATTTTTTATGCGTTTATGTATTTATGTTCTGTCCTTCATTAGTAATTGGACCATGTGTTTAATGAATTTATTGGAAAATAATATTTCAACCTATTCATTCTACTATCAAATCTTTATTATTCTTCGGATGTGATGCTTCTAGTTGTAAATTTGTCCGAAGGAACTTGAATTCTTGAAAGCATGATATATCAAAAGTTTATTAATAGATTGAGTTGTTTCATTGCAAGCCTCTGTGTACTCATTCTAGTCAATCTCAACCTTCAAATATGATGTTTTGTTGTGTCAAAGTTATGGAACTCGAGTTCTTTTAAGCTTCCGCGTCAGATTTTTGACTATTTTGCTAATCTTCAAACTTATTTTGTGTAATTAGTTCAGTTGTTTGATTACATAGCTTCATGGTGATCAAATTTGTTTAGACACACCAATATGGACTTTGTCTACCTGTTAATGTTTTGTTTTTGAGAATGGAGTTAAAGGAATTTTAATGCTGAGAAAAACTAACCTGCTGCTCACAAATATTATTTTGGACTCATATAGAGATGTAAAAGCTGGTGTTGATTGAGTTGCTCCTTCAACATGTACATCAAATATCATCAGCTCACAGGCCTGGTGGAGAATAGGAAGCTCCAACTGCTAGTGGCACTCTTGTTTGCTGTGGTTTTTTCAGTACAATATTTTGAGCTTCCATATGGAAATGCTTTCTTTTCCTTATTTAATTCTGGCAAGTCTCAAGTTGCATCGGTGGACAACTTCTTGGCTGGCAATTTATCAAGCAGCTTTTCCGGTGCAAAGTCTTCAGGTGACCAGAACTTGACCTCTTCTGATGGCTTAAACTCCAGCGACCATATATATGGAATTGCTGAGGCAACCAAGCTTTCTGATGGAAAAGTTGCTGTTAAAAAACATTCTGTTGACTCTCTTGACTCAGGTTTCGACAGTGACCCTGAAAATGAATCACCATCCAAGGACTTTAAAGAGCTAAACCACACAGTAATGGTGACAGATAAAAGAGGAATTAATAATAGCCCAGCACCAGAGAAAACATGGGAGGATCCTCAAAATATACCAGCATCAGATAACAGTGTTGACAGAGAAAGTATTGCACCATCTTTGGCAAAGAATGAAAATGTAGATGCCCGTTATTCAACTTTAACCACTTCAGTTACAATACAACCATCAGATTCACCACCTCCTTTGCCAGCCCCAGCAGGCATGGCAGTGAATTCAAGAGCTCCTGTTATTTCATTTGATCCCAGCTCATCTTCTATTGATAAAGATGCAGGCAATACAATTCAGAAAACCAAAAGTCCTGGATCTTTGAAGATTGATCCTGCGCCTTCAGTCAACCATTCTTCTATAAATAGTAGCCGCAAAGTGAATAAAAAGTCTAAAAGCTCTGAAGGTGCTGTAGTGTCAATTTCAGAAATGAATGATATGCTGATTTCGAGTCTCACTTCCTATCATGCAAAGGTAACTGTACTTGAAGGTAGCTCTGTTTGACCTTGCTAGATATGAAATCTCCAGCAGGACTCATTTTTTCCATCTTCATGTCTAGAGCTTGTCTGAATTCTCCTTTCCTTTGTGCTTGTATTCATGTTGTCCTTAGAAACCGCAATGGACTTCAAGTTCCGATCAAGAATTATTGCTTGCAAAATCTCTTATTGAGAGCTCCTTCAGTGTTCATAATGATCCCAGCCTACATGCTCCTCTGTTTCGAAATTTTTCAATGTTCAAAAGGTAAGTGAACATGTGCCTGTCTACTATTTGTTTTGGTTCAGTATGGTTTCTGTAGTTCTCCAATTTTACATTCTCTAAGCTTTTTGGGTGATCTTATGGTTCATCATTTGACATGTATGCTTTTTAGAAATACTATACTAGCATATATATAGTTCACTTAAAGAACTTACCTTCGCCCGCTAGTTTTTGAGAAATGGTTGCCGACTATAAAGAGGGCATTTACCAAAAATGTTTGTTAGTTAAAAATTGTTTCTTTCTTTTACAAATAGCAGCACTCCCAAACTTTTCTCATCATATGTTCTCCACTGCTTTTGTAGGCTTAAAGACTGTTGTTGCACAACAATTTTAGCCGTGGGAGGCCTAGTAATCACCTTCGTCAAAAAGCCAGCCTAGCCCAAGCAATTTCCTTGTGTCTTTAGAAGTTTTGAACAATAATATATGTCTGTGTGTGTGTATGCATGTGTATATATATCTCAGCTAAGTAGGACTTGGAGATGCTTGACTGAATTGTGCAATGCTTTTATTAAGATACATTATTTGTTACTTCCAAATGCAGGAGCTATGAACTAATGGAGCAGACTCTCAAGGTTTACATCTATAAGGAAGGAGAAAGACCTATATTCCATACGCCCTTGCTTAAAGGAATATATGCTTCTGAGGGATGGTTCATGAAGCTGCTCAAAGCAAGCAAAAATTTTGTTACTAAGAATCCCAAAAGAGCTCACTTATTTTATCTACCTTTTAGTACTAGGTTGCTGGAGGTGACATTGTATGTGCCAAATTCTCACAATCGCAGAAATTTGATGCAATGTTTGAATAACTACCTCAACTTGATCACAAGTAGATACTCATTCTGGAATAGAACTGGAGGAGCTGACCATTTCCTTGTAGCCTGCCATGACTGGGTATGTTTGGGAGATATTTCTTTACAGCTTGGTTAATAAGGTTCTTCCAAGCTGTAATCATCCTCGTGCATATGTTCTCTCTACATGTGCCGTAGTTTATTTCTACCTTGTAGATTAGGTTGTCTATAACAGCTTTACATGGTAACTTCCAGTATTATTAAGGTAGCTAAAGGAAATAGGGTGGAAAATAGTTTTCCCCTTTCTGCATATTAAAATTTAATAAAGATATGATCATAGGAAATGTACTTATTCTTGCAGGCGCCATCAGAGACAAGACAGATCATGGCCAATTGCATTAGAGCTTTATGTAATTCAGATATCAAAGAAGGCTTCCAATTTGGCAAAGACGTGTCTCTTGCGACGACATATGTCCACTCACCTCAGAAACCCCTTGAAGCACTTGGGGGCCGACCTCCTTCCAAGCGAAAAATCCTTGCCTTTTTTGCGGGAAAGATGCATGGATATCTCCGTCCTATTCTGCTGCAACACTGGGAGAATAAAGATCCGGATATGAAAATCTTTGGTCCCCTGCCCAAGGTAAAGGGCCAAATGAGTTACATTGAGTACATGAAGAGCAGCAAGTATTGCATATGTGCAAAAGGTTACGAAGTTAATACTCCCCGAGTGGTAAAAGCCATCTTTAATGAGTGTGTCCCTGTCATAATATCTGACAATTATGTGCCTCCTTTCTTTGAAACTTTAAACTGGGAGTCCTTTGCAGTTTTTGTTCCCGAAAAGGACATCCCAAATTTGAAAAACATACTCGTGTCAATTCCACAGAAGAGGTATCTACAATTGCAGAGAAGGGTCAAGCTGGTACAGCAACATTTTCTTTGGCATTCTAAGCCTGTAAAGTATGACATTTTCCACATGATTCTCCATTCAATTTGGTATACCAGAGTTTTCCAACTAAGTTCCAGCTGATACATGTGGATCAGGTAAAGTTTCCAATGTACTCCTCAATCATATTCAACAGCCTTTCTAAAATTCAGGAGATTAAAGTGGGAGTTTTGGTGGTTCCAAACGTTATCACTTGGTGTAAATCTTTAAATTTCTTGCATTATATGATCAATAAATGTTCCCTCTTCCTCTCTCTCTTTGTTTGGGGCTGGCATGTCTAAATTTTTGTATTGCTAACATATCTGAAATCCATGCAACTGTGTGCTTGGATGTGGTTCTTTTAACTCTCTGGAAGTAAGCAACCCATCAATAGAATATTTAGATGGTTATTAACTTTACATTGTCCGGAAGAATGCCTATAAAAGATGGCATTGACAAACTTTTGATAAATTTTGTGCCAAGACAGCGTTGATTCGTGGGATTTACCATTTACCACTGCTTCGTTGTGATTCTTGATTTTTAATTGTCAGAATATTTACTCATATATTGAGCTGTTTTAGGTCCAATCTTTCACTTAACCCCAGACATGCGAAATGCTCACAGGACTACCTTTCTATTGAGCTGTTTTAAGAAAAAACTGTATAGATCTCACTGCTTGTGGAAATTCGTCATATGATATTGAAGTGAGATGTGATTTGGTGGGTGTTGGAGCAAATGATCAAACTTTACCTTAAGGGCAAGGCGACTCCTATTCTGAGAAGAATTTAAGTGGGTTCTTTGAAGGAATCAAAGGATAACCATGAGACCAGTATAATGCTTCTACACTTCTCTGAATCTGGCAATAGAGACAAACTCCCATTTGGGATTCGATTTTTGAACCAACTAAAAATCCATTCTGCCGAGGATTACGATAACAAGATCGTAATGACATTCGAAAGTTACTTTACCATAATGACTTCAATCAGCCATGAGTACATACTTGTCGTCTTAATATTTATAACACATTTATCATGATCACGTAAAAAATTGACTACTGAATAACATGGAAAAGTACTCTATATTTTTCAGCAGCAACCTGTCTGTGAACCTAAAGAATGTGATCTATCAAGCCTTAAAGGGAGTAAAGGAGCAACGCAAAGCCAAATACTTGGGATTACCGATGCATATTGGGAGATCAAAAAGAGAAGTCTTCAACTATGTGGTGGAGAAAGTAACACACCGAATTCAAAGATGGAAGACACGATTTCTCAGCTTAGCGGGTAAGGAAGTTTTGATTAAAGCTGTACTTAATGCCATAGTTATCAAAGGCGCGCTTCAGGCGCGCCTCTCGCAGGGCGCGAGCTCCAGCGCCTTGCAGAGCCAAAGGCGGGCGATGTCAGATAGGCGCGCGCCTCTCAGGAAAGGCGCTCGCCTTGTCTCAGGCTCCAGGCGCGCGCCTGGAGCGCCTTCAGGACATTAGTATCCATTAGGGTTCTGGACAAAAAAAAAAGGAAAGAAGAAGGCGCCGACAGATAAGCATAAGCTAGGGTTCTGGACAAAAAAAAAAGGAAAGAAGAAGGCGCCAACAGATAAGCATAAGCTAGGGTTCTGGACATAAAAAAAAGGAAAGAAGAAGGCGCCGACAGATAAGCATAAGCTAGGGTTCTGGACATAAAAAAAAGGAAAGAAGAAGGCGCCGACAGATAAGCATAAGCTATTTCTTTCCCCGCTCTTTCTTCTCCTATTTTCTTCCTTCCCCGTTGTTTCTTCTCTGCAAACCAGTCCAGTCCTACTGTTTTTTTTCTGTTTTTTTTCTCTGTTTTTGCTTCTCCTTTTCTGCAAACCAGTTCAGTCCTACTGTTTTTCTTCTGTTTTTTTTCTCTGTTTTTGCTTCTCCTTTTCCTAAGTAGTTTATTTTAGGAAGTATAAGTATGAATGCCTAAAATATTATTTTAAAGTTTTTTTTCAATGTGCGCCTTATGTCGCTCAGGCGCGCGCCTGCGCCTTGCGCCTTGCGCCTAGGCTCCAGGACCCCTATGCGCCTAAGTGCGCCTTGAGCCTTTAATAACTATGCTTAATGCATTATCAATTTATGTTATGGAATGTTTCAAGCTTCCTATAGCACTGTGTAAAGCAATAAGTAGAATTACTGCTAAGTTTTGGTGGGGTGACACTGAGGAAGGCAAGCATAAGGTACATTCGAAGGCTTGGAGGAGTTTAACTGAACCAAAATGTGAGGGAGGGTTGGGTTTTCAGGACATTCAAAGTTTCAATGATTCATTAGTGGCTAAACAGCTATGGAGAGTGGTCACTCAACCTCATCTTCTAATGAGGAAAGTACTTAAAGCAAAATACTTTCCTCAAGGAGGTTTGATGAAGGTGGAACCGAAGGGGAATAATTCATGGTTATGGAAAGGCTGGTTGGGGGTTAGATATTTGCTGGAAAAAGGAATAAGGTTCAAAGTGGGAGAGGGAAAATCGATACGGGTTTGGGATTCTCCATGGATCCCAGACAGTAAAGGTTTTAAGCTGAAGCAAAACAACCCAAATAAGGGCAAGGTAACTTGGGTTAATGAACTGCTGTTGCAAGAAAGCCAAGGCTGGAACCAGCAGCTAATTTCACAGCTGTTTGAGCAGCAAGAGGCAGCTGCAATTCTGCGCTTACCACACGGACCAGCAAGCAGCCAAGATCAGTTAATCTGGCAACTTAGTTCCACAGGGTGCTATACAGTAAAATCTGCATATCAGTCTATAAAGAAGGAACAAAAACAGCAGCAGGATGGAGCTGAAGGTAGCCGAAGTGGAAGTTCAAGCAGAGCAATGTGGAAGTTCAGTTGGAGTCTAAACATAAAAACCAAATGGAAGCACTTTCTTTGGAGGTGCTGCCATGACATAGTTCCGACAAAGAGGATGCTTCAAAGGAGGAAAATGCTTGTAGACACAATATGCCAAATGTGTGGTGATAAAGAAGAAAGTCTAGAACATATTCTCTTTAATTGTTCTAGAGAAAAAACGGTTTGGCGTCTTGCTCCGGTACAATGGCATAAACCAGAAATGAAAGTGCAGAGTTTCGAAGGATGGTGGCAGCAGGCTGGGAGTAGCAAAAAGAGTTATCTTTGGCAGGATTGGAGTCAACTTACTGTTTATCTATTGTGGATGTTATGGAAATCCAATAATTTATGGATTTTCGAGGGGGAATGGATAAAGGAAAAGACAATAGTTGACATCGCTATGGAAGAATGGATGGAATTTGATAATGCAAGGACAAGTGAGAGGTGTATGTAACTAGGAACGTGTATCTATTTGTTCAGTGGTTACATAGGAAATGAGGGTGGAATCTATAAAGTGGATAGAGTGGATATGGTAACCATCCTTAATATAGGGAGGTTATAGTAGCCACTATTCCATTAGCTAGATCTTTTGGGAGGTTATAGAAGTCAGATGTGTTGGTTGAAGATTGTTAGTTGAGCCTTGGCCGAATCAAAGAGCCAAGAAGGGTTCAAAATATCCGAACCATTGATGTATCTATTAACTTTTCTACACAAAGTTAATATAACTAATGCATTTTGACAAAAATAATAAAAATAATAGCATACCAATCAATCATGAGTAAAATGATTGTAAATATCGTTAGTCATACCAAAAAGAGACTTAAAAAATTGCTGGTGAGTTGAGAGAATCCGAGAGGGGAAGTAGGAACCAATTATGGATGAGCCTTTTGATCTGACACCATTAACAACACTGTTTGGTCAGGATAGATGCACTTTTTCTTTATCCGAGAAAGTTCTAACACCCAAGACTGTTACTTAAACCGTTGAACGTGAAATTCCGTGAAAGATCTCTACTTTTAATTCTTAACACCGTTTTCTTATCTCAAAAGGCCAAAATTTTCTACAGTAACATTTGTTGGAGCAGGAAGCACAAATATTTGACAACTTTTTAGAAGACACAATTAGAATGACCTGCGACAGTGGCTTCTCTATGGCTGGCTGCTGGCAGTTTATCCTCATATTTTCATTAATTAAGATCGCCAAAATGCTCACAATTTAGGAATATGTATGGTTACTTCACTACAAAAATATTTTTGTACTTTTTAATATATCTTTTATTAAAAAAAACTTTGGTTTGAAAGATAAAAACCACTCCATAAATAAACCCCAAAAAAAAAATCTTAGTTTGAAAGAAAGCATAATTCAACGCGAACTTAGACCAATTATCCCCTCGTATTGGTAAAATTCGAAAAGAAAAAATTACCATAACATGCAAAACAACGCGAACAACTGTAAACAAAGTTATATCATTAAACTTCTTAAAACAATCCCTCGAACCCCGAACATTTGAATTTAACTGCACAAAAGGGATTCTAAACTACATACAGAAATCCATAGATATACAATAAAAACACAAGCTGAAAGGCGTGAAAAAAAAAAACCATATCTACACTGCTTAAATCAACGTGAAATGAGATTCAAAAAAAATTATAAAAAAAAAAAAGCAACAACAACGAAAAACTGCTTAAAGACTTTCTAAAGGGGATTTAAAAAAAAAATTAGCATTCTCTGCCCAGAAAATAAATAAAAAAGCAGATGGAGAAGAACCCAACAACTTGCAGAACCCAATTCCAAAAAAAAAAAAAGAAGAGAGACTTTCTTAAATGACACAATTCAAGAAAACATTTTCAGAAAGGGATTCAAAAAAATTAGCACTCTCTGCAGAAAAACAATTGGTTAGATTAACAAATTCTGAGTGAAACAAGTTGAGTATTGGAAGAAAAAGACTGTACCTCAAGACCAACTTGCAGAGCCATGGGCACGATTGAGAATGCCCCAAGAACAGGCCACCGGTCTTAGCTGATTTGCACTGCGCCCATCCCCTCTATCAATCTCCATTGCTTTATCGTACAATTTGGTAGCAAAAGAACGGCGAGATTTTGGGGAAAGGGTTTTAGGCTGCTTTAGACATTTTTATTAAAAAATTAAATACATATAATTTTATATTTTTATATATTTTATTACCTGTAAAAATAATACAAAATTCTCAAACTTTTACTTCAAAACTAAAAAAAAAAATTGAAATCAAACTTTTCTTAAGGAATGAGGGAATTTTATTTTTTTTTTCCTTTCTTCTCCATTTATAATGCTTGGAAAAAATAGTCTGCGGGGACGCTTGGCTCAGGAAAATAAATAGAAGAATAATGAAAATGATAATAATAAAAAATAATAATTAATTTTTTTATTATAATTGTATTGGTTAATTTGTATTAAAAAATGATAATAATAATAATAAATTTTTTAAATATACAAAATATTATTTTTACTGTCTTGGTTGAGGAAAAAAAAAATTTATGAGTAATTATTTTTATAATTCATATCCCATAATAGGAGAGAATTGAGGATACCTTAATTTTAATATTTGAAATTATGATTTACAAAATAACACCTCTCAACTAAGTATCAGATTTCATTTCATTCTCATTTCATTCTCCCCAAATCACTCAGCCAAGCACCCCCTAAGTATAATTAAGATATAAACTATAAAACCTACAAATTGTTGATAAATCAGTAAAAAGTCCAAAAAAAAAAAAGAATAACATGTAGTTTACATTAATCATGTTAATATAAGATATCATATCTGACCCCCAAAAAAAACAGTGAATTAAAAAATAATAATTTGTGGAAATCAAATAGAAAAGAAACAAAAATAAAAATGGGTTTTAATAGCAAAATAAACTTATTTTCTGGGAAAAAAATTACATGACATCCACTAAAAGGTGTTATGTCTCACTAAAATGTAACAATCTAAAAAGTTGTGTGATGATACTGACACTTCAATATTTATTATTAGGATTTTCTATATGTCATTAAAAATATAAGATTATGTGTTAACATTATTTTTTTTTTTATAAAATGAAGCATCAATAGCAAAAAGGCTGTACTCTATTAATAATTGTTATGCATGGAGTTGTTGGCGGTTATAGGTGTTCTGGTCAGTAATAATGTGAGTTTAACTGTGAGTTACCATATATAAAATGGACATTCATGAGTTTAAGGTGATTTACATAACTTGGAACAAATTTTGATGACGAGCGTAAGTAGATGTGATGTACGTGATGAGGTTTTTCTTGTTTTTGTATGCATTGCATGTTTGCATTACATATTAACAATGTCCAAACCTCATAAATAATTCTTGGAAAGCCAAAAATTGCTGTCAACCGACCCCGAAAGGCTGAACAAAACTCCACAAGATGACAAGCAATAACTATGTCCAAAGCAGCAACGCTTGGAAAGCTCATAATGAAACACAGGCAATCAGCAGTTACACTTGGAAACCATGCATGCGTTTTCCTTTGAGAAATTAAATTTGGGATGATGGGTTGGGTTTCTGTTGCTTATGAAGTGCAGAAGATTAATATGCTTGTGATATAATCATGCTTTGAGGTGATTTCATTTTAGTATCTTTTTTAATCTGCTTTTCTTAGTATGGTTTTACTTTTAAGATGGAAATCATAGGATATCTATGGCTATAATTCAGCTGATTTGATGGAGGATTTTCAGCATTAATGTGTCAAGCATGCTCTATATTGCGCGTTATGTGGTATACTAGCTTGCTGAAAAACTTCATTTTGCTTAATAAATTTTCTTCACATGATAACTCTTTGGACAAGCTTTTGAAATGGGCAAAGGCAAAATGAGGAATAAAGCCCTGATAACATACAATTAAAGTAGCATTTTTGTTCAGCCACAAATTTTTAGGAGCACAGATTTTTAAACCTTCTTCAAGACAGATGTTTGTAAAATTACATAGATATAACGTTCAAGTCATGTTTTCCTGATATCTATCCTATTGATTATATGCGTCTTTTATGCTTCTGAAAGTAATTGCGCCGCTTATGTCATCAACCCATTTAGTCATTAATGACAATTTCCATTAGTGGAGTGGAGAGTGGAGCGAAAATTGCACTTACGTTGCCAACCCACTTAGTCATTAATAATAAGCTCCATTCGTGGAGTGGAGAGTTAAGTAAGAATCCATTAAATTTCCTCCTCCTGGCTGCTTAATTATTAGGAAGTTGCTTGAGGTTGATACTCCAAGGAGAATGCAAAAAGGTTGGCACTCTTGGTCTACAACTTTAGCATGCACAAAAGTTGGAACATAGGATCTACAACTTCAGCTTCACATGCACGAAAGAACAATAAGTTTAGTTAAGAACTGAACTTAAGAAGATTTTATATCTTCTTGAAACAAGAAAGAGTTGTTTTTGCATATGCCCAAGAGAGCTTCGGAGCTGGGGCTTCCTAAATCAATCTCACTCTCTCTCAAATCATTGTAAGCATTTAATCTGTGGACAAGTAAGGTATGTTAGATAACTGTGATATACATTCTGGTCAGTGAGACAATGTGATGATCTTGGCATGTTTATTTATGAAGATAAATATATATTCAGCATGAAAGTTAAAATTAGGAATTTATGAGGAAATTCCAACAGCTTTGCAATTGATGTTTTTGTTCTTGTAACATTTTGCTACAAGTGGTGAAAGATTCCTTACTATCTGGGGTTTCTGAAATTGTCAAGGGTCTTCTGTTTCTGGGGTATAGTCAAATTAAGCTGTGATAATAAGTCGTGAATGTCGATTTCCAGTTAACAATGAAAAGGTTATATGGTTGATTGTACTGGTTTTCGCATCAGTTCTGATGGTTCAACATTTTGATCTTCCATATGGAGTTGCTGTTTCAAGCTTATTTTCTGCTGGAAAGGCTAATTCACATAGTACTGGTCCTACTAGACCAAATTATGTTGATGGGCAGGGTAACGCTTCTACATCACTGAATAAAAACTGCTCATACCCAATGAACAATTCTATATCAAGCAAGAATGGAGGTGCACTGGTAAGAAACGGAGGGTTGGTGATGAAGAAAGCAAGAGATTTTCCGCGTCAATTCATAACAGAAAATATCAATACAGATGTGAGTTCTACCTCTGAAACTATTCAGGGAAGTAATAGTGCCTCTAATTTTGAAGAAATTGGAAAGTCTAATGCCAGCATTGCATCCAGTTATGTTGCTTTACCGCCGAGGCCGATACCTCCTCAAGATAGCACTCCAAGAAATGTAGAGAGAAACAAGAAAACTCCTTGATGTCATTTCATCCAATGATCGCAAATGTGGTGGCTGGACAACAGCAGAGTCATTTGAGTTCATTGGGAAGAAATTCTTCAAAGAAAACCATTGTTTCTGTGGAGGAAACGAGGATACAAGGCACTGCAGTGACAATAAGGGAGCTGAATAACATGTTTCAGAGGCAAACTTCATTTTTTCCAAATTTGACGGTAATTTTCGTAAAGTTTATTGGAGTAAGTTGTTTATCTCGAACAGATAAAGCTTCTCTTAATGGTTTTCTCTGCTCCTTTAATCTGCCTACAGAAACTATGGTCTTCAGCTAGCGATCAACAATTACTAAATGCGCGAGCACAGATAGAAATAGTAACAATGGGCAAGGATAATTCTGGTTTATATGCTCCTCTTTACTGGAACATTTCAAGGTTTAGGAGGTATGCACAGAATAAGGTGATTTGCGCTCATTCAGTTATTTTTCTTACATTTTTTGGTGCAAGCCTAGAATTTCTTTCCATTCCTTAATTCTATAGAGAAATCAATAGCAGAAAATTTCAAATCAAACATGGAACTTCTTTTAGAGATATCAGTTTCTTTTACTGAGATTGTGAAAAAGACTGGCTACTGAACCCACCTATCAGTAGATATTGGAAACTAATATCAAAGACTAGAAGCATCAATTGTCTCCATATTTCATCCAGGAAAATAAATTCTTCCCAATAACTTGCAATGGAGATGAATCTCGAAAATATACATAGTTGATTATTATGTCTATAACAGGAAGTTTTGAAATGCTATGCATTTTTTCTAGTTTTGAGCTAATCTTTTAGAGAAGAAAAACAGAGCTTTCTTCTGCAATATGTAACAGTGAAATGTAGTTTGACAATTTACTTCCTCATACTTTCATTTTTCGTTGTTTAATGACTTTGAAATGTCAATACAGGAGCTATGAGCTGATGGAACAAATACTGAAGATTTATATCTACAAAGAGGGGGAAAGACCTGTATTCCATCTGCCAAGGCTAACAGGAATTTATGCTTCAGAGGGTTGGTTCATGAAGCTTCTTCAAGAAAGCAAAAAATTTATTACAATTAATCCAATGGAAGCCCATCTATTTTACTTGCCCTTTAGTTCTCAACTATTGGAAGAGGCTGTCTATGTGCCTAATTCTACAGCTTTTGTGATTAAAGTGCATTTGAAAAACTACATTGATACAATAAGGGAAGGTACTCTTTCGGAATAGAACTTCGATGTCGACCATTTTCTTGTTGCTTGCCATGGTAGGTATGATTGCATAATATCTTATATATTTGTACTTATCTTTGGATCTTTTAACAACATTTCCAATCGGTTTCTTTGATGTTTATGTAGTGATGGAATAAGAAAAAGCAGGATTGTTACATCGTCACATGATCTAATGTTTACTTCCATATTGTCACCTCAAAATGGTGATAATTTTTAGGCTCCAGAAGAAACTAAAATACTCATGGCTAATTGCATACGAGCTCTCTGCAATGCTGACATGAAAGAAGGATTCCAATTGGGCAAGGATGTATCGCTTCCAGAAACATATGTGCACTCATCTCAGTTCCCTTCAGGACAACTGGGAGATAAACCTGCTTCCAAAAGGCAAATCCTTGCTTTCTTTGCCGGCAGAATGCATGGTTATGTTCGCCCGCTTCTCTTAAAACATTGGGAAAACAAAGATCTTGACATGAAAATTGTTGGCCGGTTGCACAAGGCGAGCTATATTGAGTACATGAAAAGGAGTAAGTACTGCATATGTGCAAGAGGTTACGAAGTCAATAGTCCGAGGTTAGTAGAGGCAATCATGTATGGTTGTGTTCCAGTGATTATCTCAGACAATTTTGTGCCTTCTTTCCTTGAAGTTGTGAATTGGGAAAAGTTTGCCATTTTTGTTCTGGAGAAGGATATTCCAAACTTGAAGAATATACTCCTCTCAATCTCAGAGAGGAGGTATATTGTGATGCAGTATAGAGTTAAGCAGGTGAGGCAGCATTTTGTGTGGCACACTTTGCCTGTGAAGTACGATATTTTTCACATGATATTCCACTCAATATGGTACAACAGGGTTCTCCAAATGAAGCTATGAACGCATGAATTCACAGGCTTCAATCGATATTTCATGAAACTCTGCAAAAGTATTGATTGCAACCCCTACTCCTCCTACTCCACTTCTTTCACTATATTTAGGTAGAATGAATGCATTGTTAGTAGGGGAAGACAAAAGAAATACTTTCAGCCTATGTTCTTGTTATTGACAGCCTGAAGGAACCCTTTTACTTAATTTGATGGATTTGCAATTGTCTCAGATTTATGAAAGAATTATGTTGACAGCTTTGTAGAGGAACCATCAAATGTTTGATAGATTGGCATTTATTGAGAGATTCATGAAAGTTTATATGTAAAATTTTTTTCCCCAAGAGAAGAGTTATTTTTTGTAGAAAATTCTTGTATTATCCTACTAATAATAATATATAAATTAAATTGAAAGGTAAAAATAAAAATAAAAATAAAAAATTATATATTTATTTATGCATTAAATTGTGTTTTGTAAATTTTTTTAAAAAATACTACTTTTGTTTAAAAAAAAATTTTCACTTTAGTTAAGGTGTAATTTTTTATTAGTTATTGAACATAACTCATTTAATGCACAACTAAATGTATAATTTTATATTTTTATCTTTACTTTTTAATTTTGAGCATACATAATTATCATTAGTGAGGATATTTTAGAAATTTAGTTTAAAAGTGAATTCTTTTTTTCAGAACAATTTTTTTTAAAAAAAAATAGACTCTTTTTTTTTTTTGAGACTAAAGGAGTATATCAAATTAAAAATTGATTTTTTCAAACGAATAATATTTTTATTAAAAAGTACGATATCAGATCCCAACAATGATTTCGCTTATCTATATATAAAAGAAAGAGGGATAGATGACCTTGTATCAATAGATTTTTTGTAGGTTGCAAGTTACACTTTTGTAAAAATGTAATTTGTTGAAGTTTTGAAACTATGTTTGTATAATTTTAGTACATTAATTTACCTTAATTTTTTAAATTTTATTTTATTTATTATTAATTTAAATTTTACTTTCAAAGATAATTATTTATAATCTAAAAGTAATCAAAAAATTTTTATTGTACATGGGATTTTTTTTCCAATTTTTATTACCACATAAATTTTGTAACTCACATACACTTATACACTTATTTTATACAGATTCTTAAAAGTTTTATTTTTATATTAGAAAAATATACTTAGTAATATCTATTAAAAAATTGTAGAACTAAAATTTTAAAATAATTTAACTTGATCACCATTTATTATTTTAAATATTTTAACTAAAAAGATCAATACTAATTCAAAATATTATTTAAAAATATTATAATGTATAATTATTTAAGTGAATTTATGAACACTGGGATAAAAAATAATTGGCATATCTATCCACAAAAAAAATTCACACTCTCTATTTACATATCCTTATTTAAATATTTCATAACTACTACCTTCAATTATTTCTACTTATTAAACTAAATATACTTTTATATACATTAGTTTACATAATAATAATAAATAAATATAATATGCATATTTTAATTCGCAATATGTTTTAATTTCAATATATGAGTGTTAATTAAATAACTAATCAAATTAACTTTATATCTATAAAAAATGATATTAAATTAATTAAACAAGAACTTTATAATTTGTAGATATAATAAAGTAAATTTAAAATATAAATTGCATATTCCTCAAACATTAAACAATTTTTTTAAAAAATAATATTTATTAAATTTTAAATTATCACAGTCACACCCCATCTTCGCTAAAATACAGTCGGTGTGCTCGCGCAATATCCGTTATGTCCTGTTCAATACTAATATGCATATTTGGTTTATTTCAACGTAATAATTTGTAATTTGGTTAAAAAATGATTGGACGGTTTGTAACAATAGAATCAATCAATTATTCATGTCCTTATTAGTAAACCATATCACATATTCACAGGGATTCTGTGACTGAATTTTATTATTTATATCAAAAACAGCCACCAAAAACACAAACTATCAGAGTACAGCTAAACTCAAAGAGATTCGGCTCTTCCCCAAAACAAACAAACAAAATTAAAATGCAGAAAATACAAATGGGCGAGACCGGGATGGATCATCAACATCATTCCAAAAGATTAGAGACATTCATGTTGTTTTGTCGCTTGTTGAATTTCAATATGCTCTTCGATAACTGAATTGACAAAGTTAAAGAAAAAATTGATTTACTGCACACACATGTATATGTTATCGATCAATTAGGGTGCATTTGAGTTTTGCTTAGAACAAATTGAATATATTTTGTACAAGATTTTTTTTTAATTTTATAACAAATTTTGCATGCCTTGAATTGAACATTAAAATTTAGTTGAAACTATAGAAAAACAAAATCATACTCAAGTCAATATTTACTCAAACTTTTTTCAAATTCCTTAAGGAATATTTTGACATGTTCATATATGGAATAGTTTCTTATAACAAAATAAACTAACACGGAATCTATTCCAAATTTTATACATGTGAGAGTTTCGATACACTGGACTCTCTTTTTATAGAAAATGTTTAAAAAAACTGCAAATATACATGAAAGAAAGAAATAAAGAGAGGAAGAAAAGCATGGGATATTACTTTTTTATTCCTTTCTTCAACCAAGAAAGTCATTTGCTCGTAACCAAACTTCAAACACAAATATACATTGTAATGTTCAAAAGAACAATCAACCACTAGAAAAGGAATACAAACAAACTTGGGCTGGCAGCTCTCGACTTCTAATTCATAGATATAATAAAGTAAATTTAAAATATAAATTGCATATTTCAAAATTTAAACAATTTTTTTTTAAAAAAATAATATTTATTAAATTTTAAATTATCACGAGTCACACCCCATCTCGCTAAAATACGAGTCGGTGTGCTCGCGCAATATCCGTTATGTCCTGTTCCCCAATACTAATATGCATATTTGGTTTATTTCAACGTAATAATTTGTAATTTGGTTAAAAAATGATTGGACGGTTTGTAACAATAGAATCAATCTATTATTCATGTCCTTATTAGTAAACCATATCACAGATTCACAGGGATTCTGTGACTGATTTTATTATTTTATGTCAAAAAAACAGCCACCAAAAGGCACACACAAACTATCCAAAATTACCAACTATGAAACTCAAAGAGGTTAGGCTGCTTCCCCAAAAACAAACAAACAAAATTAAAATGCAGAAAATACAAATGGGCAGACAGGGATGGATCATCAACATCATTCCAAAAAAGATTAAAGAGACGTTCACATGTGACATTTTGTCACTTGTTGAATTTCAATATGCTCTTCAATAACTGAATTGACATAAGTTGAAACTGACCGATTTACTGCACACACATGTATATGTTATCGATCAATTAGGGTGCATTTGAGTTTTTGTTTAGAACAAATTGAATATATTTTGTACAAGATTTTTTTTTATTATTTTATAACAATTTTTGCATGCCTTGAATTGAACACTAAAATTTAGTTGAAACTATAGAAAAACAAAATCGTATTCAAGTCAATATTTATTCAAACTTTTTTCAAATTCCTTAAGGAATATTTTGACATGTTCATATATGGAATAGTCTCTTATAACAAAATAAACTAACACGGAATCTATTTCAAATTTTATACATGTGAGAGTTTCGATACACTGGACTCTCTTTTTATAGAAAATGTTTAAAAAAAACTGCAAATATAAATGAAAGAAAGAAATAAAGAGAGGAAGAAAAGAATAATAGAAAGCATGGGATATTATTTTTTTATTTTTCCTTTCTTCAACCAAAAAAGTCATTTGCTCGTAACCAAACTTCAAACACGAGTAATACGTGTAATGTTCAAAAGAACAATCAACCGCTAAAAAAGGAATACAAACAAACTTGGGCTGGCAGCTCACAGACTCTGTAAGCTTAACATTCAACAACTAGTTCATCTCTATTCTTTTTAGATTTATTACGTTATAATTATTTGTGGATGTGGGAGTGTGGGACATCTTTCCTTTCAAAGATTCTTTCGGAGTTGGAAACTTTCTCCTTAGCATGAAACTGAAGAGGGCCGCCTTGGCATTTCAGCGGTTTCTGGGGTTTCCTCTGCCTGTTTCCCAACTTCAGCAGGTTAGTTTAAACTTCTATTGTTTCTTTTTTAATATAATATCTGGGATTTTGATGTATTTATTGGGTTTGTGGCTTTTTTTTGGCTATCTCTGGCTTCTTTTCTTGTACTATGTCGTTCTTTGGTATAGAGCTGTTCGGGGTTGTTGGCCATTCTTGTTATTGCTTCTCTTTTGGCTGATTTGTTGTATATTTTGTTATTCTGCGTTTTGAAATGGAAGTCGTTCTTACTTTGTTGATGAATTGAGTGGTAAAGACGAAGAGAATGAATATTTTTTATGCGTTTATGTATTTATGTTCTGTCCTTCATTAGCTAGCAATTAGACCATGTGTTTAATGAATTTATTGGAAAATAATCATTCTACCATCAAATCTTTATTATTCTTCGGATGTGATGCTTCAAGTTGTAAATTTGTCCGAAGGAACTTGAATTCTTGAAAGCATGATATATCAAAAGTTTATTAATAGATATAGTTGTTTCATTGCAAGCCTCTGTGTACTCATTCTAGTTAACCTCAACCTTGAAATGTGATGTTTTGTTGTGTCAAAGTTATGGAACTCGAGTTCTTTTAAGCTCCCGCATCAGATTTTGACTATTTTGCTAATCTTCAAACTTATTTTGTGTAATTAGTTCGGTTGTTTGATTACATAGCTTCATGGTGATCAAATTTGTTTAGACACACCAATATGGACTTTGTCTACCTGTTAATGTTTTGTTTTTGAGAATGGAGTTAAAGGAATTTTAATGCTGAGAAAAACTGACCTGCTGCTCACAAATATTATTGTGGACTCATATAGAGATGTAAAAGCTGGTGTTGATTGAGTTGCTCCTTCAACATGTACATTAAATATCAGCTCACAAGCCTGGTGGAGAATAGGAGGCTCCTACTGCTAGTGGCACTCTTGTTTGCTGTGGTTTTTTCAGTACAATATTTTGAGCTTCCATATGGAAATGCTTTCTTTTCCTTATTTAATTCTGGCAAGTCTCAAGTTGCATCAGTGGACAACTTCTTGGCTGGCAATTTATCAAGCAGCTTCTCCGGTGCAAAGTCTTCAGGTGACCAGAACTTGACCTCTTCTGATGGCTTAAACTCCAGCGACCATATATATGGAATTGCTGAGGCAACCAAGCTTTCTGATGGAAAAGGCGCTGTTGAAAAACATTCTGTTGACTTTCTTGACTCCGGTTTCGACAGTGACCCTGAAGATGAATCACCATCCAAGGACTTTATAGAGCTAAACCACACAGTAATGGTGACAGATAAAAGAGGAATTAATAATAGCCCAGAACCAGAGAAAACATTGGAGGATCCTCAAAATATACCAGCATCAGATAACAGTGTTGACAGACAAAGTATTGCACCATCTTTGGCAAACAATGAAAATGTAGATGCCCGGTATTCAACTTTAACCACTTCAGTTACAATACAACCATCAGATTCACCACCTCCTTTGCTGGCCCCAGCAGGCATGGCAGTGAATTCAAGAGCTCCTGTTATTTCATTTGATCCGAGCTCATCTTCTATTGATAAAGATGCAGGCAATGCAATTCAGAAAACCAAAAGTCCTGGGTCTTTGAAGATTGATCCTGTGCCTTCAGTCAACCATTCTTCTATAAATAGTAGCCGCAAAGTGAATAAAAACTCTAAAAGCTCTGAAGGTGCAGTAGTGTCAATTTCAGAAATGAATGATATGCTGATTTCGAGTCTCACTTCCTATCATGCAAAGGTAACTGTACTTGAAGGTAGCTCTGTGTGACCTTGCTAGATATGAAATCTCCGGCAGAACTCATTTTTTCCATCTTCATTTCTAAAGCTTGTCTGAATTCTCCTTTCCTTTGTGCTTGTTTTCATGTTGTCCTTAGAAACCACGATGGACTTCAAGTTCCGATCAGGAATTATTGCTTGCAAAATCTCTTATTGAGAGCTCCTTCAGTGTTTATAATGATCCCAGCCTACATGCTCCTCTGTTTCGAAATTTTTCAATGTTCAAAAGGTAAGTGAACATGTGCCTGTCTACCATTTGTGTTGGTTCAGTATGGTTTCTTTAGTTCTCCAATTTTACATTCTCTAAGCTTTTTGGATGATCTTGTGGTTCATCATTTGACGTGTATGGTTTTTAGAAATACTATACTAGCATGTATATAGTTCACTCAAAGAACCTACCTTCGCCCGCTAGTTTTTGAGAAATGGTTGCCAGTCATAAAGAGAGAATCTACCAAAAATGTTTGTTAGTTAAAAATTGTTTCTTGCTTTTACAAATAGCTGCACTGCCAAGCTTTTCTCATTCTAAGTTCTCCACTGCTTTTGTAGTCTTAAAGACTGTTGTTGCACAACAATTTTAGCCTTGGGAGGCCTAGTAATCACCTTGGTCAAAAGGCCAACCTAGCCCAAGCAATTTCCTTGTGTCTTTAGAAGCAGTTTTTGAACAATAATGTGTGTGTGTTTTTGTTTGTATGTATGTGTATATATATCTCAGCTAAGTAGGACTTGGTGATGCTTGACTGAATTGTGCAATGCTTTTATTAAGATACCTTATTTGTTACTTTCAAATGCAGGAGCTATGAACTAATGGAGCAGACTCTCAAGGTTTACAACTATAAGGAAGGAGAAAGACCTATATTCCATACGCCCTTGCTTAAAGGAATATATTCTTCTGAGGGATGGTTCATGAAGCTGCTCAAAGCAAGCAAAAATTTTGTTACTATGAATCCCAAAAGAGCTCACTTATTTTATCTACCTTTTAGTACTAGGTTGCTGGAGGTGACATTGTATGTGCCAAATTCTCACAGTCGCCGTAATTTGGTTCAATATTTGAATAACTACCTCAACTTAATCAAAAGTAGATACTCATTCTGGAATAGAACGGGAGGAGCTGACCATTTCCTTGTAGCCTGCCATGACTGGGTATGTTTGGGAGATATTTCTTTACAGCTTAGTTAATAAGGTTCTTCCAAGGTGTAATCATCCTCGTGCATATGTTCTCTCTACAATTTAAAGCTCCAAAATGAGTGTCTTTGACTAACACTACATGTGCTGTAGTTTATTTCTACCTTGTAGATTAGGTTGTCAATAACATCTCTACAAGGTAACTTCCAGTATTATTAAGGTAGCTGAAGGAAATAGGCTGGAAAATAGTTTTCCCCTTTCTGCATATTAAAATTTAATAAAGATATGTTCATCGGAAATGTGCTTATTCTTGCAGGCGCCATCAGAGACAAAACGGATCATGGCCAATTGCATTAGAGCTTTATGTAATTCAGATATCAACGAAGGCTTCCAATTTGGCAAAGACGTGTCTCTTGTGGAGACGTATGTCCGCTCACCTCAGAAACCCCTTGAAGCACTTGGGGGCCGACCTCCTTCCAAGCGAAAATTCCTTGCCTTTTTTGCTGGAAATATGCATGGATATCTCCGTCCTATTCTGCTGCAACACTGGGAGAATAAAGATCCGGATATGAAAATCTTTGGCCCCCTGCCCAAGGTAAAGGGCCAAATGAGTTACATTGAGTACATGAAGCGCAGCAAGTATTGCATATGTGCAAAAGGTTACGAAGTTAATAGTCCCCGAGTGGTAGAAGCCATCTTTTATGAGTGTGTCCCTGTCATAATATCTGACAATTATGTGCCTCCTTTCTTTGAAACTTTAAACTGGGAGTCCTTTGCAGTTTTTGTTCCCGAAAAGGACATCCCAAATTTGAAAAACATACTTGTGTCAATTCCACGGAAGAGGTATCTACAATTGCAGAGAAGGGTTAAGCTGGTACAACAACATTTTCTTTGGCATTCTAAGCCTGTAAAGTATGACATGTTCCACATGATTCTCCATTCAATTTGGTATACCAGAGTTTTCCAACTAAGTTCCAGCTGATACATGTGGATCAGGTAAAGTTTCCAATGTACTCCTCAATCATATTCAACAGCCTTTCTAAAATCCAGGAGATTAAAGTGGGAGTTTCGGTGGTTCCAAACGTTATCACTTGGTGTAAATCTTTAAATTTCTTGTATTATATGATCAATAAATGCTCCCTCTTCCTCTCTCTTTGTCTGGGAGTAAACTGACTTTTTTGTTTGCTGGCTCATCACGACCTCAACTGATTTACCCCTCTCTATAAAATAGACTACAAGGTTGTCAATAGGGCAAAAAAAAAAAAAAAACAAAAACAAAAACAAATGAAAGAAAGAAAGAAAGAAAGAAAGAAAGAAAGAAAACTATTAAAAACTTACAAAAGCCCACGTTAAAAAGCAGTTAAACAGTTAAAATAAGCTGTCCCACTTTGCCGTGACTATTTCCAGGAGAAGGCAAAATTGTTGGAAAATATGAATGGCTCTTTTGAGCACATGTGAATGAAAAATTAAGGATAGCCATGAATGAAGGCCTTTCATCTAGTTTTGATGATTGCTCTTGTCAATGTGTATGACCTTTGGCTTTTCATTTTCAAGCTTAATGATTGCTTGGTTGGAGTTTTGAAGGCTTTTGATCTTACAAGCTTTTCCAATTTCAAATGTGGAAATCTCTCATATAAATAAGAGACTTCCCTTGGTGGACAAGGAGAATTTCCAAGACAATTTTTCTAACTTTTTCCTTCAAAATTCTCTCAACAATTTCTTTTTCCAAGTTTTCAATTCTAGTAGTTCCAAAAAGGTGATAGAAGAAAGACACAAATTCAAGTTTGCTATAGGGGTCTACCTTATGCAAGTAAGCCGTTGTTCGTCGTTGTATCCTGGGAGACAGACGTTCGTTAAATCCTCAAGCACACACAAGAGGGGATGAATCTGTTTTAAGGAAAGCGTCTAACACGCTTCGACGTGATTTTCCTTGTTTTTCACTTGCTAACGGCTAAGGTTCTATTTACTTAATTTAATTTTGAGTCAGTCTTCATTGCTATATTTTTATACCTGTAGTCATCTAGATTTGTTAACATAATTATATATATATATACTATTTGGATAACAAAAATATCATTCACAGCCTGATGAAGGATCCCGGTGGTCATTGTGAAAATAGCCAAGAAGTAAAGGAAGAAATTATATCATTCTTTGACAATCTCTTCGCTTCGGCGAACCCAACCTTGAGAAAGGATGATTTGGAGGGTATCCCCATGTCCGTTGATGCTGCAATGAACCAAAAGCTTACTAGACCTGTGACTGATTCTGAAATCAAAAGTGCTCTTTTTAACATGTACCCAAACTCTGCTCCGGGACCTGACGGTATAACTCCTCTTTTCTTTCAATCTTATTGGAATGTGATTAGAGTGGATCTCTGTTCTACTGTTAAGCACTTTTTTGTGCACAGCAAAATGCTTAAGCAAGTTAATCATACAATAATCACTTTGATTCCAAAAATCAAAAATCCCCAGTCTGTTGCCCAATTTCGCCCCATTAGTTTATGCAATGTTGTGTATAAAGTGATTTCCAAAATCTTGGCTGATGGGATCAAAGTCTGCCTTCACAAATGCATTAGCCCCTTTCAAGTCGCATACATTCCTGTGAGACAAATATTAGATAATGTGGTAGTAGCCCACGAGTGCATTCATACTTTCAATGCTAGACATAAGGGGAAAAAGGATTAGATGGCTATCAAACTTGACATAGCCAAAGCTTATGATATAGTTGAATGGAAATTCTTATGTGAGGTCCTCGGTAAAATGGGGTTTCAATCTGCCTTTATAGGATGGATTTGGCAATGCATTAGCTCTTCTATATTTTCAGATAATATCAATGGGGAAAAAGGCGGGTATATCCAACAGTTTAGAGGAATTAGACAAGAAGATCCCTTATCACCTTATCTCTTCTTGGTCATTTCTAAGGCTTTTTCTAACATGATTAAGCAAGCCAGCCTGAAGGGAGAATATAAAGGTTTGAGAGCCAATTTCAAAGGTTCTCAAATTACACATTTGTTGTTTGCGGATGATTCTATTCCCTTTTGTGAAGCAGGATTGGAGCAAGCAGATAGAATCAAAGCTCTTTTATCCAATTTCCACAGCTATTTCAGCCAAATGGTAAATTGGAAAAAGTCCTCTATTTTTTTCAGCAAGAACATTCCAAAGAAGGTCAAAGATAAGATATGCCAGTTGTTGGAAGGAATAAAAAAGAAGCTGAAAGCCAGGTACATGGGTATTTCCATGATTATAGGCAGATTGAAGAAAGAGATGTTTAATTTTGTGGGAGAAAAAGTCCAACAGCGAGTTACGGGGTGGAAAAATAGGTTTCTTAGCCAAGCGGGCAAAGAAGTGCTCATTACGGCTGTCCTTGATGCTCTTCCGAGCTACGTCATGGCATGCTTCAAGATTCCTAAAGGTGTTTGCCAGCACATCATTAGGAGCATCTCTAACTTCTGGTGGGGTGACAAAGGTGAGGGTAAATCTAAAATTCACTGGAAGGCTTGGCAAGACCTAACATGGCCCAAAAATGATGGGGGTCCAGGTTTCAAGAACATCCGACTGTTTAACGACGCTCTCATTGAAAAACAACTTTGGAGAATTATGACGCAACCAACTCTTATAATGTCAAGGGTTCTCACAGCCAAGTATTTCCCAGACGGTGGTTTAATGCATGTCTCGATTAAATCTAATGCATTGTGGTTGTGGAAGTGTTGGATGGGAGCCCGATATATCATTCAAAGCAGAGCCATGTTCCAAGTGAGTGATGGAAAATCTATCCAAATATGGGAAAACTCTTGGATCCCCGGTAGACCCTTGTACTATCCATCATCGAATTCTAATCAGAATGTGAAAGTAACTTGGGTAAGTGAGCTCTTGAATGTCAATGATGATACCTGGAATGAAGTTCTCATCTGCCAAATCTTTAACAAAGATGATGCTGATGCCATTGTAATTATTCATCGCCCCAGTGTTAGGCTAAGTGATTCTAAAGACAAACTTGTCTGGCAATTCACAAGTCGAGGCATATACACAGTCCAGTCTGCCTACCAAGATGCCCTAAAAAATCTCAAGGAATCTCTTCAACAAGCTGAGTCTAGCTTATCCAGGAAAACAATGAAAGTTGTTTGGAAGCAAAGTTGGAATCTTCGCATCAAAGGCAAGCTTAAACACTTTATTTGGTAATGTTGGCACGGTATCTTTCCCACAAAAGACCAGTTAGTAAGAAGAGGCATCCAAGAAGATCCTATTTACAACATGTGTGGTGCTTCTGAAGAAAATCTTGACCATGTCTACTTCACAGCCAAAGGGCAAAAAAGGTGTGGAAATTTGCTTGGATTCAGTGGCCCATGATGGATGGTGTGGAGCCTAGCTTTAAGGATTGGTGGTTTAACATTTGCAATGGGAAAAAGGACTCACTGCGGCAAGATAGAGCGGAATTGTCGGTATACATTTTATGGATGATTTGGAAAACAAGAAACTTATGGATCTTCCAAAATGAATGGTTGGAAGAATATGAAGTTGTAAAGCGAGCTCAGGCAGAATGGTTGGAAGTTTGGGGAGTAAAGCAGTTGATTGGTGCTCAGTTCTAACAATATGACTGGGGACTTGTTCTTATGTTAGTGGTCTTTTCCTTTTTTAGCAGTTAAGTTTTTTTTACTGAGGTTATAACTTTAATGGAAATAATATCCATTCAAAATGGATTCTGGATATTATTGTCATTATTGTTTCATACGTTGTTATTGGATCATGTGAAGTGAATATTTTTGTTCTTCCGTGAAAGGTCTGTCTTGCCTCTTAGGTTGTGAACTTAGTTCCTTCGGTACTTGTTGTAGTGCTATGGCCTTTGCGGTAATTCTCAAGCTGTTAAACTTAGTTTCAATGCGAGAACTAAGGTTGTTATCGCTAGTGGGCGATGTTGTAAATGTAACAATTTTGTCAATATATATATATTATATCAATCGTTTCGGAAAAAAAAAATCTTTTACTTTATTATCTTATTCAAGAATTCCACTGAAACACAATTGACACTTAGATATATAATACACAAAAAAAGAAGAACAGTTTAGCTGACCATTTTCTTGTTGCTTGCCATGACTACTGGGTATGATCGCATAATATCTTATGCTTTTGTACTTATGCTGGATCCTTTAAAAACATTTCCAATCAGTTTCTTTTGACTGTTTATGTAGTTGATGGAATAAGAAAAATCAGGATTGTTACACTGTCACGTGATCTAATGTTTGCTTCCATATTGTCACCTCAAAATGGCTGATAATTTTTAGGCTCCAGAAGAAACTAAAATACTCATGGCTAATTGCATACGAGCTCTCTGCAATGCTGATATGAAAGAAGGATTCCAATTGGGCAAGGATGTATCGCTTCCAGAAACATATGTGCACTCATCTCAGTTCCCTTCAGGACAACTAGGAGGTAAACCTGCTTCCAAAAGGTAAATCCTTGCTTTCTTTGCCGGCAGAATGCATGGTTTTGTTCGCCCGCTTCTGTTAAAATATTGGGAAAACAAAGATCCTGACATGAAAATTGTTGGCCAGTTGCGCAAGGCGAGCTATATTGAGTACATGAAGAGCAGCAAGTACTGCATATGTGCAAGAGGTTACGAAGTCAATAGTCCGAGGTTAGTAGAGGTAATCATGAATGGTTGTGTTCCAGTGATTATCTCAGACAATTTTGTGCCTCCTTTCCTTGAAGTTGTGAATTGGGAAAAGTTTGCCATTTTTGTTCTGGAAAAGGATGTTCCGAACTTGATGCAGTATAGAGTTAAGCAGGTAAGGCAGCATTTTGTGTGGCACACTTTGCCTGTGAAGTACAATATTTTTCACATGATGCTCCACTCAATATGGTACAACAGGGTTCTCCAAATGAAGCTATGAAAACATGAATTCACAGGCTTCAATCGATATTTCATGAAACTCCGCAAAAGTATTGATTGCAACCCCTACTCCTCCTACTCCACTTCTTTCACTATATTTAGGTAGAATGAATGCATTGTTAGTAGGGGAAGACAAAAGAAATACTTTCAGTCTATGTTCTTGTTATTGACAGCTTGGAGGAACCCTTTTACTTAATTTGATGGATTTGCAATTGTCTCAGATTTATGAAAGATTTATATACGCACTAAATCTTGTCCTGACTTTAAGTAGATTGAGTTGGCCCTACAAGGCTTGATCAAGTTTTAGTACGACACTCTTTCCCTTCTAAAAAAATTCACTTATATAATGAAGTCAATAATCATTAAGTACTTTTTTGGTTTTAGAAAAAAATTACTCTCAAAATATTTTTAATTTAAAAAAAATAACTCACTTTTGAATTAAAAATTTAATTTTAAAATATTATTATTACTATAATTATTTATATTCATAACTAAAAAGTAAATATAAAACTATACATTTAATAATGTATTAAATATTTTAATACTTAACAATTACTAAAAATTATGCATGACTTTTTATTAAAGTGAATTTTCTCTGTAGGATGGAGAGAGTATATGATTTTTAATTTTTATCTTTATTTTTTAATTTAAATCATATATAATTAGTACAAAGTAAAATTTTCTTCCAAAAAAAAGGTCAATGTAAAAAAATTTTCCTCAAAAGAAGAGTTATTTTTTGTAGAAAATTTTTCTATTATCTTAATAATAATAATATATAAATTAAATTGAAAGGTAAAAATAAAAAATATATATATTTAATTGTGCATTAAATTGTATTTTGTAAATTTTAAAAAAATACTGCATTCGTCCCAAAAAAATAGTTTACTTTAGTTAAGGTATAACTTTTTATTAGTTATTAGGCATAACTCATTTAATGTACATCTAAATATAAAATTTTACATTTTTATCTTTACTTTTTAATTTTGAGTATACATAATTATCATTAGTGATGATATTTCAAGAATTTGGTTTAAAATTAGACTCTTTTTTCAAGACAATTTTTTTTTTCAAAATGAACTCTTTTTTTGAAATGAATGGAGTATATCAAATTAAAAATTGATTTTTTCAGACGAATAATATTTTTATTCTAAAGTATGGTATCAGATCCCAACAATATTTTGCATATCTATATCTAGAAGGACAAGTGATAAGTGATATTTTGTCAATAGATGTTTTATAGATTGCATGTTACACTCTCATAAAATTGTAATTGGTTAAAATTTTGAAACTATTTTTGTATAATTTTAGTACATTAATTTACTTTAAAAAAGATTTAATTTATTTTCTTTATTATTAATTTGAATTTTACTTTCAAATATAATTATTTATAATCTAAAATTTATCAAAATTTTTATTATACATGAGATTTTTTTTCCAATTTTTATTACCAGATAAATTTTGTATCTCATATACACTTATATATTTCTTTTTTATATATTCTTAAAATTTTTATTTTTATATTAGAAAAATATACTTAGTAATATATATTGAAAAATTGTAGAAATAAAATGTTAAAATAATTTAACTTGATCACCATTTATTATTTTAAATATTTTGACTAAAAAGATCAATACTAATTCAAAACATTATTTAAAAATATTATAACATATAATTATTTAAGTGAATTTATGAACACTACGATCACAAATAATTGGCATATCTATCCATAAAAAAAAAAAAAATTCACACTCTATATTTACATATCCTTATTTAAATATTTCATAACTAATATCTTCAACTATTTATACTTATTAAACTAAGTATACTTTAATATACATTAGTTTACATAATAATAATAAATAAATATTATATACATATTTAAATTCACAATATGTTTTAATTTCAATATGTGAGTGCTAATTAAATAACTAATCAAATTAACTTTATATCTACAAAGTAATATTAAATTAATTAAACAAGAACTTTATAGTTTATAGATATAATAAAATAAATTTAAAATATAAATTACATATTTCAAAAACCAAAAAAAAAAATTTAAAAATTAATATTTATTAAATTTTAAATTATCAAGAGTCACACTCACCTCGCTAAAATACTAGGCATGATAGGGGTGGGCTCCCGCAATATCCCCATTATGTCCCCTTCGCCATTCCTAATCCGCATATTTGGTTTATTTCAATGTAATAATTTGTAATTGGCTAAAAAATGATTGGACGGTTTTATCAATGTCACAACCGTACCGATATAATCAATCAATTGTTTTTTTTTTTTCTTAACTAAAGAACCTGTAGGGTGCGCATTAGGTAATTTCGTCCTTATGCAATAGTTTGCAAACTACACAAGATATGTAAACTGTACAGAGCAAGTCCTGTATAACAGATTTGATCAAAAAAGTATTGACAGGGAATTTAAACTCGTGACTTTACGGTCCTACGCTCGCTATCACATCAACTCAGTCACCCTCGAACAGGTAGAATCAATCAATTATTCATATCTTTAATAGTCATAGGGATTCTGTGACTATTTTATTATTTTATGTCAAAAAAGGGCCACAAAAAGGCGCACACAAACTATCCAAAATTACCAAATATGAAACTCAAAGAGGTTAGGCTGCTTCCCCAAAAACAAACCAAAAAAAAAATGCAAAAAATACAAATGGGCAGACTGGGATGGATCATCAATGTAATTTCAGAAAAGCTTATAGTGATATGTGACATTTTGCATTTGCCACTTGTGGAATTTCACTATGCTCTTCAATAATTGAATTGGCAAAGTTGAAAATGACCGATTTGCTGCACGCACATGTATATGTTATCGATCAATTAGGGTGCATTTGAGTTTTTGTTTAGAACAAATTGAATATATTTTGTACAAGATTTTTTTTCTTAATTTTATAACAATTTTTGCATGTCTTAAATTAAACACTAAAAATTAGTTGAAACTATAAAAAAACAAAATCATACTCAAGTCAATATTTACTCAAACTTTTTTCAAATCTTTTAAGGAATATTTTGACATGTTCACACGTGGAATAATCTCTTATCAAAAAATAAAATAGCACCTACTCTTTTTTGAATTTTATACATGTGAGAGTTTCGATGCACCGGATTCTCTTTTTATAGAATATGTTTAAAAAAACTAAAAATATAAATAAAAAAAAAGAAATAAAGAGAGGAAGAAAAGAAAAGTAAAAAGCATGGGATATTACTTTTTAATTTTTTCTTTCTCCAACCAAAAAAGTCATTTTCTCATAACGAAACTCCAAAAACAAGTAATACGTGTAATCTTCAAAGAACAATCAACAATCAACAATCAACAATCAACCGACAGAAAAGGAATACAGATAAACTGGGGCTGGCAAGCTCACTGAACCTGTAAGCCTAGTATTCAACAACTAATTCATCTCTTTAGATTTATTACGTTATAAGTACTTGTGGCAATGGGACATCTTTCCTTTCTAAGATTCTTTCCAAGTTGGAAACTTTCTCCTTAGCATGTAACTGAAGATGGCCGCCTTGGCATTTCAGCAGTTTCTGGTGGTTTCCTCTGCCTGTTTCCCAACTTCAGCATTAAACTTCTATTGTTTTTTCTTTTTCATATAAAATCTGGGATTTTGATATATTTATTGGGTTCTTTTCTTGTAGTATGTTGTTCTTTGGTATAGAGCAGTTCTGGGTTGTCGGCCATTCTTGTTATTGCTTCTTGTTTGGTTGATTTGTTGTATATTTTGTTATTCTGCGTTTTGAAATGGAAGTCTTTCTTACTTCGTTGATGAATTGAGTGGTAAAGACGAAAGGAATGAATATTTTTTATGCGTTTATGTATTTATGTTCTGTCCTTCATTAGTAAATGGACCATGTGTTTAATGAATATATTGGAAAATAATATTTCAACCTATTCATTCTACTATCAAATCTTTATTATTCTTCGGATGTGAGGCTTCTAGTTGTAAATTTGTCCGAAGGAACTTGAATTCTTGAAAGCATGATATATCAAAAGTTTATTAATAGATTGAGTTGTTTCATTGCAAGCCTCTGTGTACTCATTCTAGTCAATCTCAACCTTCAAATATGATGTTTTGTTGTGTCAAAGTTATGGAACTCGAGTTCTTTTAAGCTTCCGCGTCAGATTTTTGACTATTTTGCTAATCTTCAAACTTATTTTGTGTAATTAGTTCAGTTGTTTGATTACATAGCTTCATGGTGATCAAATTTGTTTAGACACACCAATATGGACTTTGTCTACCAGTTAATGTTTTGTTTTTGAGAATGGAGTTAAAGGAATTTTAACGCTGAGAAAAACTAACCTGCTGCTCACAAATATTATTTTGGACTCATATAGAGATGTAAAAGCTGGTGTTGATTGAGTTGCTCCTTCAACATGTACATTAAATATCATCAGCTCACTGGCCTGGTGGAGAATAGGAAGCTCCTACTGCTAGTGGCACTCTTGTTTGCTGTGGTTTTTTCAGTACAATATTTTGAGCTTCCATATGGAAATGCTTTCTTTTCCTTATTTAATTCTGGCAAGTCTCAAGTTGCATCAGTGGACAACTTCTTGGCTGGCAATTTATCAAGCAGCTTTTCCGGTGCAAAGTCTTCAGGTGACCAGAACTTGACCTCTTCTGATGGCTTAAACTCCAGCGACCATATATATGGAATTGCTGAGGCAACCAAGCTTTCTGATGGAAAAGTTGCTGTTAAAAAACATTCTGTTGACTCTCTTGACTCAGGTTTTGACAGTGACCCTGAAGATGAATCACCATCAAAGGACTTTATAGAACTAAACCACACAGTAATGGTGACAGATATAAGAGGAGTTAACAATAGCCCAGCACCAGAGAAAACATGGGAGGATCCTCAAAATATACCAGCATCAGATAACAGTGTTGACAGACAAAGTATTGCACCATCTTTGGCAAAGAATGAAAATGTAGATGCCCGGTATTCAACTTTAACCACTTCAGTTACAATACAACCATCAGATTCACCGCCTCCTTTGCCAGCCCCAGCAGGCATGGCAGTGAATTCAAGAGCTCCTGTTATTTCATTTGATCCCAGCTCATCTTCTATTGATAAAGATGCAGGCAATACAATTCAGAAAACCAAAAGTCCTGGATCTTTGAAGATTGATCCTGCGCCTTCAGTCAACCATTCTTCTATAAATAGTAGCCGCAAAGCGAATGAAAAATCTAAAAGCTCTGAAGGTGCTGTAGTGTCAATTTCAGAAATGAATGATATGCTGATTTCGAGTCTCACTTCCTATCATGCAAAGGTAACTGTACTTGAAGGTAGCTCTGTTTGACCTTGCTAGATATGAAATCTCCAGCAGGACTCATTTTTTCCATCTTCATGTCTAGAGCTTGTCTGAATTCTCCTTTCCTTTGTGCTTGTTTTCATGTTGCCCTTAGAAACCGCAATGGACTTCAAGTTCCGATCAAGAATTATTGCTTGCAAAATCTCTTATTGAGAGCTCCTTCAGTGTTCATAATGATCCCAGCCTACATGCTCCTCTGTTTCGAAATTTTTCAATGTTCAAAAGGTAAGTGAACATGTGCCTGTCTACCATTTGTTTTGGTTCAGCATAGTTTCTGTAGTTCTCCAATTTTACATTCTCTAAGCTTTTTGGGTGATCTTATGGTTCATCATTTGACATGTATGCTTTTTAGAAATACTATACTAGCATCTATATAGTTCACTTAAAGAACTTACCTTCGCCTGCTAGTTTTTGAGAAATGGTTGCCGACTATAAAGAGAGCATTTACCAAAAATGTTTGTTAGTTAAAAATTGTTTCTTGCTTTTACAAATAGCTGCACTGCCAAACTTTTCTCATCATAAGTTCTCCACTGCTTTTGTAGGCTTAAAGACTGTTGTTGCACAACAATTTTAGCCGTGGGAGGCCTAGTAATCACCTTGGTCAAAAAGCCAGCCTAGCCCAAGCAATTTCCTTGTGTCTTTAGAAGTAGTTTTTGAACAATAATATATGTCTGTGTGTGTGTATGTATGTGTATATATATCTCAGCTAAGTAGGACTTGGAGATGCTTGACTGAATTGTGCAATGCTTTTATTAAGATACCTTATTTGTTACTTCCAAATGTAGGAGCTATGAACTAATGGAGCAGACTCTCAAGGTTTACATCTATAAGGAAGGAGAAAGACCTATATTCCATACGCCCTTGCTTAAAGGAATATATGCTTCTGAGGGATGGTTCATGAAGCTGCTCAAAGCAAGCAAAAATTTTGTTACTAAGAATCCCAAAAGAGCTCACTTATTTTATCTACCTTTTAGTACTAGGTTGCTGGAGGTGACATTGTATGTGCCAAATTCTCACAATCGCAGAAATTTGATGCAATGTTTGAATAACTACCTCAACTTGATCACAAGTAGATACTCATTCTGGAATAGAACTGGAGGAGCTGACCATTTCCTTGTAGCCTGCCATGACTGGGTATGTTTGGGAGATATTTCTTTACAGCTTGGTTAATAAGGTTCTTCCAAGCTGTAATCATCCTCGTGCATATGTTCTCTCTACATGTGCCGTAGTTTATTTCTACCTTGTAGATTAGGTTGTCTATAACAGCTTTACATGGTAACTTCCAGTATTATTAAGGTAGCTAAAGGAAATAGGGTGGAAAATAGTTTTCCCCTTTCTGCATATTAAAATTTAATAAAGATATGTTCATAGGAAATGTACTTATTCTTGCAGGCGCCATCAGAGACAAGACAGATCATGGCCAATTGCATTAGAGCTTTATGTAATTCAGATATCAAAGAAGGATTCCAATTTGGCAAAGACATGTCTCTTGCGACGACGTATGTCCACTCACCTCAGAAACCCCTTGAAGCACTTGGGGGCCGACCTCCTTCCAAGCGAAAAATCCTTGCCTTTTTTGCTGGAAAGATGCATGGATATCTCCGTCCTATTCTGCTGCAACACTGGGAGAATAAAGATCCGGATATGAAAATCTTTGGTCCCCTGCTCAAGGTAAAGGGCCAAATGAGTTACATTGAGTACATGAAGAGCAGCAAGTATTGCATATGTGCAAAAGGTTACGAAGTTAATACTCCCCGAGTGGTAGAAGCCATCTTTTATGAGTGTGTCCCTGTCATAATATCTGACAATTATGTGCCTCCTTTCTTTGAAACTTTAAACTGGGAGTCCTTTGCAGTTTTTGTTCCCGAAAAGGACATCCCAAATTTGAAAAACATACTCGTGTCAATTCCACAGAAGAGGTATCTACAATTGCAGAGAAGGGTCAAGCTGGTACAGGAACATTTTCTTTGGCATTCTAAGCCTGTAAAGTATGACATTTTCCACATGATTCTCCATTCAATTTGGTATACCAGAGTTTTCCAACTAAGTTCCAGCTGATACATGTGGATCAGGTAAAGTTTCCAATGTACTCCTCAATCATATTCAACAGCCTTTCTAAAATTCAGGAGATTAAAGTGGGAGTTTTGGTGGTTCCAAACGTTATCACTTGGTGTAAATCTTTAAATTTCTTGCATCATATGATCAATAAATGTTCCCTCTTCCTCTCTCTCTTTGTTTGGGGCTGGCACGTCTAAATTTTTGTATTGCTAACATATCTGAAATCCATGGAACTGTGTGCTTGGATGTGGTTCTTTTAACTCTCTGGAAGTAAGCAACCCATCAATAGAATATTTAGATGGTTATTAACTTTACATTGTCCGGAAGAATGCCTATAAAAGATGGCATTAACAAACTTTTGATAAATTTTGTGCCAAGACGGCGTTGATTCGTGGGATTTACCATTTACCACTGCTTCGTTGTGATTCTTGATTTTTAATTGTCAGAATATTTACTCATATATTGAGCTGTTTTAGGTCCAATCTTTCACTTAACCCCAAACATGCGAAATGCTCACAGGACTACCTTTCTATTGAGCTGTTTTAAGAAAAAAGTGTATAGATCTCACGGCTTGTGGAAATTCGTCATACGATATTGAAGTGAGATGTGATTTGGTGGGTGTTGGAGCAAATGATCAATCTTTACCTTAAGGGCAAGGCGACTCCTATTCTGAGAAGAATTTAAGTGGGTTCTTTGAAGGAATCAAAGGATAACCATGAGACCAGTATAATGCTTCTACACTTCTCTGAATCTGGCAATAGAGACAAACTCCCATTTGGGATTCGATTTTTGAACCAACTAAAAATCCATTCTGCCGAGGATTACGATACCAAGATCGTAATGACATTCGAAAGTTACTTTACCATAATGACTTCAATCAGCCATGAGTACATACTTGTCGTCTTAATATTTATAACACATTTATCATGATCACGTAAAAAATTGACTACTGAATAACAAGGAAAAGTACTCTATATTTTTCAGCAGCAACCTGTCCGTGAACCTAAAGAATGTGATCTATCAAGCCTTAAAGGGAGTAAAGGAGCAACACAAAGCCAAATACTTGGGATTACCGATGCATATAGGGAGATCAAAAAGAGAAGTCTTCAACTATGTGGTGGAGAAAGTAACACACCGAATTCAAAGATGGAAGACACGATTTCTCAGCTTAGCGGGTAAGGAAGTTTTGATTAAAGCTGTACTTAATGCATTACCAATTTATGTTATGGAATGTTTCAAGCTTCCTATGGCACTGTGTAAAGCAATAAGTAGAATTACTGCTAAGTTTTGGTGGGGCGACACTGAGGAAGGCAAGCATAAGGTACATTGGAAGGCTTGGAGGAGTTTAACTGAACCAAAATGTGAGGGAGGGTTGGGTTTTCAGGACATTCAAAGTTTCAATGATTCATTAGTGGCTAAACAGCTATGGAGAGTGGTCACTCAACCTCATCTTCTAATGAGTAAAGTACTTAAAGCAAAATACTTTCCTCAAGGAGGTTTGATGAAGGTGGAACCGAAGGGGAATAATTCATGGTTATGGAAAGGCTGGTTGGGGGTTAGATATTTGCTGAAAAAGGAATAAGGTTCAAAGTGGAAGAGGGAAAATCGATACAGGTTTGGGATTCTCCATGGATCCCAGACAGTAAAGGTTTTAAGCTGAAGCAAAACAACCCAAATAAGGACAAGTTAACTTGGGTTAATGAACTGCTGTTGCAAGAAAGCCAAGGCTGGAACCAGCAGCTAATTTCACAGCTGTTTGAGCAGCAAGAGGCAGCTGCAATTCTGCGCTTACCACACGGACCGGCAGGCAGCCAAGATCAGTTAATCTGGCAACTTAGTTCCACAGGGTGCTATACAGTAAAATCTGCATATCAGTCTATAAAGAAGGAACAAAAACAGCAGCAGGATGGAGCTGAAGGTAGCCGAAGTGGAAGTTCAAGCAGAGCAATGTGGAAGTTCAGTTGGAGTATAAACATAAAAACCAAATGGAAGCACTTTCTTTGGAGGTTCTGCCATGACATAGTTCCGACAAAGAGGATGCTTCAAAGGAGGAAAATGCTTGTAGACACAATATGCCAAATGTGTGGTGATAAAGAAAAAAGTCTAGAACATATTCTCTTTAATTGTTCTAGGGAAAAAACAGTTTGGCGTCTTGCTCCGGTACAATGGCAAAAACCAGAAATGAAAGTGCAGAGTTTCGAAGGATGGTGGCAGCAGGCTGGGACTAGCAAAAAGAGTTATCTTTGGCAGGATTGGAGTCAACTTACTGTTTATCTATTGTGGATGTTATGGAAATCCAATAATTTATGGATTTTCGAGGGGGAATGGATAAAGGAAAAGACAATAGTTGACATCGCTATGGAAGAATGGATGGAATTTGATAATGCAAGGACAAGTGAGAGGTGTATGTAACTAGGAACGTGTATCTATTTGTTCAGTGGTTACATAGGAAATGAGGGTGGAATCTATAAAGTGGATAGAGTGGATATGGTAACCATCCTTAATATAGGGAGGTTATAGTAGCCACTATTCCATTAGCTAGATCTTTTGGGAGGTTATAGAAGTTAGATGTGTTGGTTGAAGATTGTTAGTTGAGCCTTGGCCGAATCAAAGAGCCAAGAAGGGTTCAAAATATCCGAACCATTGATGTATCTATTAACTTTTCTACACAAAGTTAATATAACTGATGCATTTTGGAAAAAAAAATAATAATAACATACCAATCAATCATGAGTAAAATGATTGTAAATATCGTTAGTCATACCAAAAAGAGACTTAAAAAATTGCTGGTGAGTTGAGAGAATCCGAGAGAGGAAGTAGGAACCAATTATGGATGAGCCTTTTGATCTGACACCATTAACAACACTGTTAGGTCAGGATAGATGCACTTTTTCTTTATCCGAGAAAGTTCTAACACCCAAGACTGTTACTTAAACCGTTGAACGTGAAATTCGTGAAAGATCTCTACTTTTAATTCTTAACACCGTTTTCTTATCTCAAAAGGCCAAAATTTTCTACAGTAATATTTGTTGGAGCAAGAAGCACAAATATTTGACAACTTTTTAGAAGACACAATTAGAATGACCTGCGACAGTGGCTTCTCTATGGCTGGCTGCTGGCAGTTTATCCTCATATTTTCATTAATTAAGATAGCCAAAATGCTCACAATTTAGGAATATGTAAGGTTACTTCACCACAAAAATATTTTTATACTTTTTAATATATCTTTTATTAAAAAAAAACTTTGGTTTGAAAGATAAAAACCACTCCATGAATAAACCCGCAAAAAAAAAATTCTTAGTTTGAAAGAAAGCATAATTCAACGCGAACTTAGACCAATTATCCCCTCGTATTGGTAAAATTCGAATAGCAAAAATTCCCATAACATGCAAAACAACGCGAACTGTAAACAAAGTTATATCATTAAACTTCTTAAAACAATCCCTCGAACCCCGAACATTTGAATTTAACTGCACAAAAGGGATTCTAAACTACATACAGAAATCCATAGATATACAATAAAAACACAAGCTGAAAGGCGTGAAAAAATAAAAAATATCTACACTGCTTAAATCAACGTAAAATGAGATTCCAAAAAAAAAATTAAAAAAAAAAAAGCAACAACAACAAAAAACTGCGAAATCCATTTCAAAATAAAGACTTTCTAAAGGGGATTTAAAAAAAAAAATAGAATTCTCTGCCCAGAAAATAAATAAAAAAGCAGATGGAGAAGAACCCAACAACTTGCAGAACCCAATTCCAAAAAAAAAAAAGAAAAAAAAAAGAGACTTTCTTAAATGACTCAATTCAAGAAAACATTTTCAGAAAGGGATTCAAAAAAATTAGCATTCTCTGCAGAAAAACAATTGGTTAGATTAACAAATTCTGAGTGAAACAAGTTGAGTATTTGAAGAAAAAGACTGTACCTCAAGACCAACTTGCAGAGCCATGGGCACGATTGAGAATGCCCCAAGAACAGGCCACCGGTCTTAGCTGATTTGCACTGCGCCCATCCCCTCTATCAATCTCCATTGCTTTATCGTGCAATTTGGTAGCAAAAGAATGGTGGCGAGATTTTGGGGTTTTAGACTGCTTTAGACATTTTTTATTAAACAAATAAAATACATATAATTTTATATTTTTATTACCCGTAAAAATAATACAAAAAGTGCAAACTTTTACTTCAAAACTATAAAAAAAAAAAATTTTGAAATCAAACTTTTCTTAAGGAAGGAGGGATTTTTTTTTTTTTGTTTTTTCCTTTCTTCTCCTTTTATAATGCTTGGAAAAAATAGTGTGGGGGCACTTGGTTCAAGAAAATGAATGAAAAAGATAATGATAATGATAATACTAAAAAATAATAATTGATTTTTTTATTATAATTGTGTTGGTTAGTTTATTTTAAAAAATAATAATAATAATAATAATTCTTTTAAATATGCAAACCATTATTTCTACATTCTTGAGGAAAAAAAAATATTTATGAGTAATTATTTTCATAATTCATATCCCCAAAATAGGAAAGAAGCCAAAATATCCTAATTTTAATATTTAGAGTTACTATTCAAGAAGTGATACCCCTCAACCAAGCATCAAATTTTATTTCATTCCCTTCCAAATCACTCAACCAAGCACCTCCTAAGTATAATTAAGATGTAAACTATAAAGCCGGTAAATTATTGATAAATCAATAAAAAATCCAAAACAAAAAAAAAGAATAAAGTGTATTTTACATGAATCATGTTAATATAAGATATTATATCTAACTCCAAAAAAAAAACAGTAAATTAAAATAATAATTTGTGGAAATGAGATAGAAAAGAAACAAAAATAAAAATGGGTTTTAAGAAATTCAGTTTTTAATAGTAAAATAAACTTATTTTCTGGGAAAAAAATTACATGACTCCACTAAAAGGTGTTATGTCTCACTAAAATGGTAAAATGTAACAATCTAAAAAGTTGTGTGATGACACTAACACTTCAAATATTTATTATTAGCACTTTCTATATGTCATTAAAAATATAAGATTATATTTAATTAATTTTTTTTTTATAAAATGAAGCATCAATAGCAAAAAGTCTGTACTCTATTAATAATTGTTATGCATGGAGTTGGCGGCGGTTATAGGTGTTCTGGTCAGTAATAATGTGAGTTTAACTGTGAGTTGCTATATATAAAATGGACATTCGTGAGTTTAAGGTGATTTACATAACTTGGAACAAATTTTGATGGCGAGAGTAAGTAGATGTGATTTAGGTGATGAGGTTTTTCTTGTTTTTGTATGCATTGCATGTTTGCATTACATATTAACAAGGTCCAAACCTCATAAATAATTCTTGGAAAGCCAAAAATTGCTGTCAACCGACCCCGAAAGCCTGAACAAACTCCACAAGATGACAAGCAATAACTATGTCCAAAGCAGCAACACTTGGAAAGCTCACAATGAAACACAGGCAATCAGCAGTTACACTTGGAAACCATGCATGCGTTTTCCTTTGAGAAATTAAATTTGGGATGATGGGTTGGGTTTCTGTTGCTTATAAAGTGCAGAAGATTAATATGCTTGTGATATAATTATACTTTGAGGTGATTTCATTTTAGTATCGTTTTTAATCTGCTTTTCTTACTATGGTTTTACTTTTAAGAAGGAAATCATCGGATATCAAGCATGCTCTATATTGCGCTTTATGTGGCATTGGCTTCCTGAAAAACTTCATTTTGCTTACTAAGTTTTCTTCACATGATAACTCTTTGCACAAGCTATTGAAATGGGCAAAGGCAAAATGAGGAATAAAGCCCCGATAACATACAACTAAAGTAGCATTTTGTTCAGCCACAATTTTGTAGGAGCACAGATTTTTAAACCTTCATTAAGACAAATGTTTGTAAAATTACATAGATATAACGTTCAAGTCATGTTTTCCCGATATCTATCCTATTGATGATCTGCGTCTTATGTGCTTTGCAATTGATGTTTTTGTTCTTGTAACATTTTGCTACAAGTGGTGAAAGATTCCTTACTATCTGGGGTTTCTGAAATTGTCAGGGGTCTTCTGTTTCTGGGGCATCGTCAAATTAAGCTGTGATAATGGGTCGTGAATGTCGATTTCCATTTAACAATGACAAGGTTATATGGTTGATTATACTGGTTTTCGCATCAGTTCTGGTGGCTCAACATTTTGATCTTCCATATGGAGTTGCTGTTCCAAGCTTATTTTCTGCTGGAAAGGCTAGTTCACATAGTACTGGTCCTACTGGACCAAATTATGTTGATGGGCTGGCTAATGCTGCTACAGCACTGGATAAAAACTGCTCATACCCAATGAACAGTTCTGCATCAGACAAGAATGAAGGTGCACCGGTAAGAAACGATGGGTTGGTGACGAAGAAAGCAAGAGATTTTCAGCTTCAATTCATAACAGAAAATATCAATACAGATGTGAGTTTTACCTCTGAAACTATTCAGGGAAGTAATAGTGCCTCTAATTTTGAAGAAATTGGAAAGTCTAATGTCAGCATTGCATCCAGTTATGTTGCTTTACCGCCGAGGGCGATACCTCCTCAGAATGGCACTCCAAGAAATGTAGAGAGAAACAAGAAAACTCCTTCAGTGTCATTTGTGTCCAACAGAACTGCAAATGTGGTGGCTGGACAACAGCAGAGTCATTTGAGCTCTTTGGGAGGAAATTCTTCAAAGAAAACCATTGTTTCTGTGGAGGAAACGAGGATACAAGGCACTGTAGTGACAAAAAGGGAGGTGAATAACATGTTTCAGAGGCAAACTTCATTTTTTCCAAATTTGACTGTAATTTTCGTAAAGTTTATTGGAGCAAGTTGTTTATCTCGAACAGATAAAGCTTCTCTTAATGGTTTTCTCTGCTCCTTTAATCTGCCTACAGAAACTATGGTCTTCAGATAGCGATCAACAATTACTAAATGCGAGAGCACAGATAGAAATAGTAACAATGGGCAAGGATAATTCTGGTTTATATGCTCCTCTTTACTGGAACATTTCAAGGTTTAGGAGGTATGCACAGAATAAGGTGATTTGCGCTCATTCAGTTATTTTTCTTACATTTTTTGATGCAAGCCTAGAATTTCTTTCCATTCCGTAAGTCTATAGAGAAATCAATAGCAGACAATTTCAAATCAAACATGGAACTTCGCTTAGAGATATCAGTTTTTTTTACTGAGATTGTGAAAAAGACTGGCTACTGAACCCACCTATTAGTAGCTATTGGAAACTAATATCAAACACTGGAAGCATCAATTGTCTCCATATTTCATCCAGGAAAATAAATTCTTCCCAATAACTTGCAATGGAGATGAAACTTGAAAATATACATAGTTGATTATTATGTCTATAACAGGAAGTTTTGAAATGCTTTGCATTTTTTCTAGTTTTGAGCTAATCTTTTACAGAGCAGAAAAACAGAACTTTCTTCTGCAATATTTAACAGTGAAATGTAGTTTGACAATTTACTTCCTCATACTTTCAGTTTTCGTAGTTTAATGACTTTGAAATGTAAATACAGGAGCTACGAGCTGATGGAACAAATACTGAAGATTTATATCTACAAGGAGGGGGAAAGACCTGTATACCATCTGCCAAGGCTAACAGGAATTTATGCTTCAGAGGGTTGGTTCATGAAGCTTCTCCAAGAAAGCAAACAATATGTTACAATCCAATGGAATCCCATCTATTTTACTTGCCCTTTAGTTCTCAACTATGGGAAGAGGCTGTCTATGTGCCTAATTCCCACGGTTTTGACAGATTAAAGCTGCATTTGAAAAACTACATTGATACAATCAGGGGAAGGTACTCTTTCTGGAATAGAACTTCTGATGCTGACCATTTTCTTGTTGCTTGCCATGACTGGGTATGATTGCATAATATCTTATGCTTTTGTAATTATGCTGGATCTTTTAACAACATTTCCAATCAGTTTCTTTTGACTGTTTATGTAGCTGATGGAATAAGAAAAATCAGGATTGTTACACTGTCACGTGATCTAATGTTTACTTCCATATTATCACCTTAAAATGGCTGATAATTTTTAGGCTCCAGAAGAAACTAAAATACTCATGGCCAATTGCATCCGAGCTCTCTGCAATGCTGATATGAAAGCAGGATTCCAATTGGGCAAGGATGTATCGCTTCCAGAAACATATGTGCACTCATCTCAGTTCCCTTCAGGACAACTGGGAGGTAAACCTGCTTCCAAAAGGCAAATCCTTGCTTTCTTTGCCGGCAGAATGCATGGTTATGTTCGCCAGCTTCTGTCAAAACATCGGGAAAACAAAGATCCTGACATGAAAATTGTTGGGTGGTAGCGCAAGGCGAGCTATATTGAGTACATGAAGGGCAGCAAGTACTGCATATGTGCAAGAGGTTATGAAGTAAATAGTCCGAGGTTAGTAGAGGCAATCATGTATGGTTGTGTTCCAATGATTATCTCAGACAATTTTGTGCCTCCTTTCCTCGAAGTTGTGAATTGGGAGAAGTTTGCCATTTTTGTTCTGGAGAAGGATGTTCCAAACTTGAAGAATATACTCCTCTCAATCTCAGAGAGGAGGTATATTGTGATGCAGTATAGAGTTAGGCAGGTGAAGCAGCATTTTGTGTGGCACACTTTGCCTGTGAAGTACGATATTTTTTCACATGATACTCCACTCAATATGGTACAACAGGGTTCTCCAAATGAAGCTATGAACACGTGAATTCACAGGCTTCAATCGATATTTCATGAAACTCTGCAGAAGTATTGATTGCAACCCCTACTCCTCCTACTCCACTTCTTTCACTACATTTAGGTAGAATGAATGCATTGTTAGTAGGGGAAGACAAAAGAAATACTTTCAGCCTATGTTCTTGTTATTGACGCTTGAAGGAACCCTTTTACTTAATTTGATGGATTTGCAATTGTCTCAGATTTATGAAAGAATTATGTTGACAGCTTTGTAGAGGAACCATCAAATATTTGATAGATTGGCATTTATCTGAGAGATTCATGAAAGATTTAGGGGGTGTTTGGTTGGTGGATTTAGGTGGGAATGGGATTAAAAACTAGTGTTTGGTTTGTAGGTTTGAAATGGATTAAAAGTAATAAGTGTAAGTTTTGTTCAAACTCAGGAGGGGAGGGGGGGTTTAGATGGGAATGGATTGGAATGGATTAATGAGTGGGTGTTTGGTTGGTGGATTTAAGTGAGAATAGAATAAAAAAACTAGTATTTGGTTTGTAGATTTAAAATGAATTAAAAGTAATAAGTGTGGGTTTTGTTCAAACTGATGGAGGGGTGGATTTAGGCGAGAATGGATTGGAATTGATTAATGAGTTTCACACTTTTTTTCTTCAACTCTCATTAACTTATTATTTTTAATAATTAATTAATTAATAATTAAGATTAATTTAATTAATCATTCATTTACGTAATATTATAATTTATAATTAATTAATCTCATTAATTATTATTAATTATTATAATTAATATTAATTAATTTACAATTAATTAATTACTTAAAATTAATTTAATCAATAATATTTTTATTGATAATTAATTAATTAATTAAGATTAATTTAATTAATCATTCATTTACTTAATATTGTAATTTAATTCAATCTATGACAAAAATATCATGGAGGAGTTTCTGTCAGTCTGGACTCTGGACTCTGGACTCTGGAGAGAAATCTATAAAACATAGCCCAGATATGAGATAACCAAAGCACCAGTTTTATTCCAACCACGAAATACCAGTTGACTATGTAACATTCATGCACTTTGATACATGTAGAATAAACACAATTCCTCAAAAACAAAACACACATTTAATAATTCATACCGGGATACTACCAGCAAATATCACTCAGCATCAAACCCCTTTTCTTGAAGCTCAGAAATGACTTCATTCCTCATCCTCATCCACATCTTAAAAGCCTCCTGCTCAAATTTCTGATCCTGCAACTGCTTCTGATAGTTAACAGAATCTTTATCAGTTTCGATGATGCCTTTTGGCCCAATTGCCGTCCCGATCATCCCACCTTTCACAATGAACTCCTCCATGGCCTCCTTGTCACCTGGATATGGATAATTTGGGCGCTCGTAGAGGTGGGCCATCTCCCGTTCCTCCTTAGGCTTTGGCATTAAAGTCCACCAGCCAAGCGGCGAAGTTTCGTTCCATAGCCACACTACCCCGAACAGCGTGTAAGTGCACAACAGTGCCTTCCCTATTTGCTTCCAGAAGTGATAGTCTTCTCTCCCTAATCCTACTTTGCTCAAGAATTTCTCGGCATAGAACAGACCTGCAAGAGGCATTTGGTCGAACAATTTACATGCAATTATAAATGATTTATAACCTCCAAGAATCTCGACACTTCTTAACCATCCAACATGCCAATGAGCCCTGGATGTTGAAATGGAATAGGGATGGAATTTTGTACTTTACCTGTCTTGGTTTCTTGAAGTCTTTTCCGCACCATTCGTGAAGAAAGGTGAGAAAATCAGAGTCCGGCGGCAGCAAAATCTGAACTGCTGAATAGCAACGAACGATACTGACTGTGATATAAATATTCTGCAAAGTGAGGATGGATCTCGGTTTTGGGTTCCTTTGGTCTAATCTGAAGAACTTGTATTTGGGCCTACTTAAACCAATTCAATCCAAATACGTCTGTAGTTCTCGAGGGGCACCAAAAAAAGGGTTAAAAACAGAAAGCAAATCAAGACAATTTCCAAAAAGAAAAAAAATTAAAGACAATTTCTCACCCCGGAAAAGGGAGAAAAAAAATTCAAGAGCTTTGGTTATAGATTTATGCCTCAAATGTGATTCTTATGCAAAAATTCCCTTTCTTTTTTATTTATTATTTTAATCACTATTATTATATTGTATTTGATGTATCTTCATATTGTTTTTCTTTTCAAATGACTCACGTGATATCTATTTAGTAAAAATTACTAAATAGTAACCCACTGAAGGTAGCCAAGTTGGTATGCGTAATTGTAAGATCACAAGTTCAAATCCCCTATTGATACTTTCTTAGATGAGCCCGTTTTACATTTTCTGTGCGTACAGATTCCTTGTACAAGAAAAAAAATCACTAAATAGTAATTACTTTTATGGTATGAATGTCGCATCAAATTTTTACTGTAACTATCGTCCCCCTCTCCTCAACAACAGATGGTTTTTAACATTTTGCTAAGGAGACTAAAAAGAGACGTTAGTAGAAGATCATCCAAAGGTTAGCAGTATAGTTTAGACTTTTGAAGGGTACTGAAGCAACCTGAAAAAAGTATACTTGGTTATATACAGTATCATTTTGACCTTTAGATCATGCATTGTAAAACAAACCTTTAAGATTTAGCTGTAATTATAATACACCTCACAGTGAAGTGTTTCAACTATACAATCATTCAAACTTAATTTCAGTAAGTCTGATGAATAGCAAATCTTTTTGCCGGGGAAAAACTTGTTGGAGTGCAGAATCTCACTTGGAATAATCAGCGAAGGGTCCCTACTGGCTTTTTGTAAGTGTACCAATTGGCCATTTTCAAAGGCCAAACCTAAAACGAACCGAATTCAGAATCATTCTCATAATTCTGTCAAAAAGCAAAAAACTTGATCCGAACCAACAAGACCAGATGTTGATAAATGAAAAATGAATGACTGGACTGAGAATGTTGATATAGGGGAGGACAGGGGATGAATAGAAGAAAAGGGTTCAGCAAGAATGTGCTAAGATCAATATTGCATAATGAGTCTCTTTTCTATATCCTAATTAGGTGAATTCCTGTGACTGCTTTGCATAAAATGAAAGAGGGAAAACCATTTCAAGTCCAAAATTGAAAATTTCTCATTGCAATCTAAGGTCATGCAAACACACACTGCAAAGATATCAAGGGAATACATACAGCGTACAAACCTGCAAATGCACGAAGTTTTATATTTTCTTGGGGAGTAAAACATTTCAAGAGTGAAACCTATAAAAGTTATTTCAGGTCTCAATGAATGCATAACAATCACGAAGCCAACAACAACAACAACCACAAGATATGGTATCCAACGCCAGTCTATTTGTTGTTACAGCTGGCTATTTCAGATGTGGAGGTAGAACGCGGCCACAGGCGAGCAGTCGCGAGAGCAGACAGAAGGGTAGAATGCGATCAAAGGGAGAAAAAAGGCAGCGGAAGGTGGAGCAACTCAACAAAGGCCAAAAGGAGAAGGAAGGCGGCGGGCGGAACAAGCGGAGGTGAAAAAGGAAAGAAGAAGCACAATTATCCGACTCGGACCGGGGTCATTGACTTGGTAATAGATCAATGGTTCAACTAGTGGGTCAATTATAAAATTAATAAAAAATAAAAATAATATCAAAAAATATATAAAATATTAACTTACAAGCAATCAAACAATTGATATTGTCATGATAGCATAATAAAATCCAAAATCCACACTCATAAGAATTGATATAAAAACATCATCTAAGTAAAATAATAAGAAAAATAATAAACGACACACATCCTACTGGCCTAAATATAATAATAAAAGTTTCAACACAAACAACACACATCCTAATTACTCCTCTTACATATTCCATACACATTCTATTTGCTCATCCTAAATCATTTCAATTAAACAACTAAAGCAATTAAAATAAATTACTACCATTAAAAACAATTAAAATAAAATGAATTGAATTTTAGGTTAAAATTGAGATAAAAAAGACAATTTGGCTGATAAAATAGAATCCGCCAGTTCATTAAAAATCGGCCGAGTCACCGAGTTTACAATTGACTTGGCCGGGTCAGTCGGGTCACGCCGGTTCAATTACATCACTGGTCTAATGAGTGACTCGGGGCGGTCTAGAGGCCGATTCACCAGTTGAACTGACTGGGGCGGACCGAATATGATAACTATGAGAAAAAGTTTAGAATAGAACCCTAGCAAAGGAAATTGGAATATTCTTTGCCAAATTATGGTTCTAATTTTGTAAAATTGCAAAATCGTCCAATTTAAAGTAATTTTTTTTCTCAATTTGGCCCAATTAAAATAGTTATTATTATAATAATATCTATACTTTCTTCCTATTTTAATTTTAATCTCTCAACAAATCTAATTTTATTCAATCACATCCTTAAAAAATATTTATTTCTTTCAATTACACCCTTAATAAGTTAATATGTTGATACAAAATTTAGCCAGTTAATGTAACATTTTATATTAATATGATCAATTAGAATTTCTAAATGCAGATTGAATAGTTGTTAATTTATCATGATCAAATTTTTCTCTACCAATTTTTTTCTCAAAAATGAATTCATCAAAGGCAAAAATAATTATTTTTATCTTACCCAAGATCACTCGTATGCTCAAGGTTTCGGCTTCCTTCTATTGCGGATCCAGCATCTTTCCTTTCATGCAACAACGACTTGTCTTCAGGCACTGCAACATTACACTTCCCAAAAGATGCAACTAGCACCTGCCAGATGCGTGTCAAAGGACTGCCTCCTGGTTTTTGGTTGCGATAACGCCGAGACCCTGAAAAGAAGCTAATCACAGCAATTGCCATTGCAGCTGCTGGAATGCCGAAACCCCATGCCCAACTTACATTGTCTTGTATCCAAACCAGCACTAAAGCAGCAATGAGTGCACCAATGTTAATCGAAAAATAGAACCAATTAAAGAAAGAAGCCTTGTGTTTCTTTTCAACCTCATCAGTGTCAGCAAATTTATCTGTTCCATAAGAAGAAACACAAGGCTTTATACCACCAGTGCCCAGAGCAATTACGTATAGAGCTAGGAAGTTAACAGAACTCTGTGTGACTGTTGCATGGCAAGCATCCTTTTCATAACAAGTTGGTTTCAGACCTGGGACTGAGGCTGCTAGTGTCAACAGTGTCATCCCCTGCACAAAATGTGTATCCTTTCAGTAGCATGCCAACTAGAGCAGAAGCAATGGTGCAATCATTTCATTACTTTCTTATACTTCCTCTCATCATCAGTAAAGCTTAGTATATCCTAGCCGCTCAGTCCAGGAGGGACATCAAGGCATAAGGGATAGAAAGAGCCATTCCATTAATACAATTTGTGAGGCTCTCGAGGTTCTTATGGGATCAGAGCCAGGCGGCGTTTTTGTTAAGCACAAGAAACATTAGGGTATGTTTGAAGTGTGATGTATTTGAAAAAAAGTTATATTAAAATATGTGAAAATTTTAGTAGGTATTTTTTTATAAAAAAAAAGTATTTTAGAAGGAAAAACAAGAGGGAAGATTTTTTAAAATTATGTGAGAGGAATTTGAGTGGGAAAAATTAAAAACAGTTCTTATAGTATCAGAGCCAAAAGTATAATCAAGAACTTTATAGTTCATAGATATAATAATATAAATTAAAAATATAAATTATATATTTTAAAAACTAAATTAATTTTTTTTAAAAAAATTAATATTTATTAAATTTTAAATTATCAAGAGGCACACCCAGCCCCTCGCCAAAATATATACATAATGAAAAGTCAACGGTTAAGGTTGCGCTCCCGCAATATCCGTCATGTCCCGTTCCCCAATCCTAACCTGCGTATTTGGTTTATTTCAACGAAATAATTTGTAATTGATTAAAAAATGATTGGACGGTTTTGTCAAGTCACAACTGTAACAATAGAATCAATCAATTATTCATATCCTTATTAGTAAACTATATCACAGGGATTCTGTGACGGATTTTATTATTTTTTGTCAAAAAAGGCCACGGAAAGGCACACACAAACTATCCAAAATTACCAAATATGAAACTCAAAGAGGTTAGGCTGCTTTCCCAAAAAAAAAAAAAAAAAAGGGCAGACAGGGATGGATCATCCACGTAATTTCAGAAAAGCTTATAGTGACATGTGACATTTTGCATTGAGATAACACCCAAAAGTATCCTTCACATTATAGCGAATGATCTTTTTTATCCTCTACTTTTAAAACGGAAAAAAATAGTTTTTCACAATTCATAAACTGAAACTTTTGGTATTATTTATGAAATAAACGGGAACTTTTAATCTTTCAAATTTCATAAACGGGAACGTTTAGTCTTGTAATTTTTCTTCAAATTTTAGTCTTTGAAATTTGAAAGACTATTTGTTCCCGTTTTAAAAGTAAAAGATAAAAAAAATCATTCGCTATAATGTGAAAAATACTTTTGGGTGTTCTCTCTTTTGCATTTGTCACTTGTTGAATTTCACTATGCTCTTCAGTAATTGAATTGGCAAGGTTGAAAATGACCGATTTGCTGCACATACATGTATATGTTATCGATCAATTAGGGTGCATTTGAGTTTTTGTTTAGAACAAATTGAATGTATTTTGTACAAGATTTTTTTCTTAATTTTATAACAATTTTTGCATGTCTTGAATTATACACTAAAAATTAGTTAAAATAATAGAAAAACAAAATCATACTCAAGTCAATAGTTACTCAAATATTTTTCAAATTCCTTAAGGAATATTTTGACATGTGCATACTTGGAACAATTTCTCATAAAGGTACAAAATAATACCGACTCTTTTTCAGATTTTATACATGCGAGAGTTTGGATGCACCTGACCCTCTTCTTATGGAATATGTTTAAAAAAAATACAAATATAAATAAAAGAAAGAAATAAAGAGAGGAAGAAAAGAATAATAGAAAGCATGGGATATTACTTTTTTATTTTTTCTTTCTTCAACCAAAAAGGTCGTTTGCTCGTCACCAAACTCCAAACACACGTAAAACGCGTGTAATGTTCAAAGAACAATCAACCGCTAGAAAAAGGGATACAAATAAACTTGGGCTGGCAGCTCACTGACCCAGTAAGCATAATATTCAACAACTAGTTCATCTCTGTTCTTTTCAGATTTATTACGTTATAATTACTTGTGGCAGTGGGCCATCTTCCCTTTCAAAGATTCTTTCCAAGTTGGAAACTTTCTCCTCATCATGAAACTGAAGAGGGCCGCCTTGGCTTTTCAGCAGTTTCTGGGGTTTCCTCTGCCTGTTTCCCAACTTCAGCGGGTTAGTTTAAGTTTCTATTGTTTTTTTTTTTTAATATAATATCTGGGATTTTGATATATTTATTGGGTTTGTGCTTTTTGTTTGGCTTCTTTGGGTTCTTTTCTTATAGTATGTTGTTCTTTGGTATAGAGGTGTTCTGGGTTGTTGGCCATTCTTGTTATTACTTCTTTTTTGGTTGATTTGTTGTATATTTTGTTATTCTGCGTTTTGAAAAGGAAGTCTTTCTTACTTAGTTGATGAATTGAGTGGTAAAGACGAAAAGAATGAATATTTTTTATGCGTTTATGTATTTATGTTCTGTCCTTCATTAGCAATTGGACCATGTGTTTAATGAATTTATTGGAAAACAATATTTCAACCTATTGATTCTACTATCAAATCTTCATTATTCTTCGGATGTGATGCTTCAAGTTGTAAATTTGTCCGAAGGAACTTGAATTCTTGAAAGCATGATATATCAAAAGTTTATTAATAGATTGAGTTGTTTGATTGCAAGCCTCTGTGTACTCATTCTAGTCGATCTCAACCTTGAAATATGATGTTTTGTTGTGTCAAAGTTATGGAACTCGAGTTCTTTTAAGCTCCCACGTCAGATTTTTGACTATTTTGCCAATCTTCAAACTTATTTTGTGTAATTAGTTCAGTTGTTTGATTACATAGCTTCATGGTGATCAAATTTGTTTAGACACACCAATTTGGACTTTGTCTACCTGTTAATGTTTTGTTTTTGAGAATGGAGTTAAAGGAATTTGAATGCTGAGAAAAACTAACCTGCTGCTCACAAATATTATTGTGGACTCATGTAGAGATGTAAAAGCTGGTGTTGATTGAGTTGCTCCTTCAACATGTACATTAAATATCAGCTCACAGGCCTGGTGGAGAATAGGAGGCTCCTACTGCTAGTAGCACTATTGTTTGCTGTGGTTTTTTCAGTACAATATTTTGAGCTTCCATATGGAAATGCTTTCTTTTCCTTATTTAATTCTGGCAAGCCTCAAGTTGCATCAGTGGACAACTTCTTGGCTGGCAATTTATCAAGCAGCTTCTCCGATGCAAAGTCTTCAGGTGACCAGAACTTGACCTCTTCTGATGGCTTAAACTCCAGTGACCATATATATGGAATTGCTGAGGCAACCAAGCTTTCTGATGGAAAAGGTGCAGTTGAAAAACATTCTGTTGACTTTCTTGACTCAGGTTTTGACAGTGACCCTGAAGATGAATCACCATCCAAGGACTTTATAGAGCTAAACCACACAGTAATGGTGACAGATATAAGAGGAATTAATAATAGCCCAGCTCCAGAGAAAACATGGGAGGATCCTCAAAATATACCAGCATCAGATAACAGTGTTGACAGACAAAGTATTGCACCATCTTTGGCAACCAATGAAAATGTAGATGCCCGGTATTCAACTTTAACCACTTCAGTTACAATACAACCATCAGATTCACCACCTCCTTTGCCAGCCCCAGCAGGCATGGCAGTGAATTCAAGAGCTCCTGTTATTTCATTTGATCCCAGCTCATCTTCTATTGATAAAGATGCAGGCAATACAATTCAGAAAACCAAAAGTCCTGGATCTTTGAAGATTGATCCTGCGCCTTCAGCCAACCATTCTTCTATAAATAGTAGCCGCAAAGTGAATAAAAAATCTAAAAGCTCTGAAGGTGCAGTAGTGTCAATTTCGGAAATGAATGATATGCTGATTTTGAGTATCAATTCCTATCATGCAAAGGTAACTGTACTTGAAGGTAGCTCTGTTTGACCTTGCTAGATATGAAATCTCCGGCAGAACTCATTTTTTCCATCTTCATTTCTAAAGCTTGTCTGAATTCTCCTTTCCTTTGTGCTTGTTTTCATGTTGTCCTTAGAAACCGCGATGGACTTCAAGTTCCGATCAAGAATTATTGCTTGCAAAATCTCTTATTGAGAGCTCCTTCAGTGTTCATAATGATCCCAGCCTACATGCTCCTCTGTTTCGAAATTTTTCAATGTTCAAAAGGTAAGTGAACATGTGCCTGTCTACCATTTGTGTTGGTTCAGTATGGTTTCTTTAGTTCTCCAATTTTACATTCTCTAAGCTTTTTGGATGATCTTGTGGTTCATCATTTGATGTGTATGGTTTTTAGAAATACTATACTAGCATGTATATAGTTCACTCAAAGAACCTACCTTCGCCCGCTAGTTTTGAGAAATGGTTGCCAATCATAAAGAGAGAATCTGCCAAAAATTTTTGTTCGTTAAAAATTGTTTCTTACTTTTACAAATGTATGATGGTGTTACTATATGCGTGAAGGCTTGGAATGGAAGATCAAACTATTTTCCAATCATGTTACCAAGGATCTGCTTACACCAAGTATCTGCTCTGAGCCATTACCTTTTTGCCCTAGTTATAGATGAGTTGACAAAGGATATCCAAAATGAGGTGCCATGGTGTATGTTATTTGCAGATGATATTGTGCTTATTGATGAGACCAAGGCAGGGATAGAAGCTAAATTAGAAATATGGAGAAGCACGTTAGTGTCAAAAGGATTGATGTTAAGACGAAATAAGACTGAATACATGAAGTGCAAATTTAACACGGCAAGATGTGAGGACGAAGATTCCGTGAGTGTGCTCGGACAGAAGGTACCCAAGAAAGATGTTTTTAAATATCTTGGATCAATATTGCAAAAAAGGGGAGAGATTGATGAAGATGTAAACCATAGAATTAGAGCAAGTTGGATGAAATGGTGAAATGCAACAGGGTCCGCAAGATCCCAATTAGGTTAAAAAGAAAATTTTATAGAACAGCTATAAGACCGGCAATGTTATATTGAGCCGAATGTTGGCCAGCAAAGAGACAAAATGAGCATAAGTTGGGAGTAGCAGAAATGAGGATGTTACAGTGGATGTGTAGTAAGACAAGGATGGATAAGATAAAAAAAAGAGGATATTCGATGAAAAATTGGAGTAGCACCAGTGGCAGAAAAGATAAGAGAACATAGATTGAGATGGTTTGGGCATATTCTTCGGTGACCCATAGATACATCGGTAAGAACAGAAGTTTGTTATAAAGAGCATGACCAGAAGAAAGGGAGAGGTTGGCCGAAATTTATGGGGGGAAAGTTAGTAAAACAAGATTTAGTAGAGTGGGAAATAGATTGGCGGATGGTTTGTAGTAGAACAGAGTAGAGGAAAACTATTAGTGTGGTGGAAAAGCAAACCTCCCATGATCCTGACTGCCCTTTATAGTTTTAGCATTTTTATTTATTTATTTATCTATTTATTTTATTATATTTTCTTTATTTTATGGATTTGTGTCATTGGGTTCATCGACCGCCGACCCCAACTAGTTTGGGATAAAGGTGAGGATGATGATGAAAAATTGTTTCTTGCTTTTACAAAGAGCTGCACTGCCAAGCATTTCTCATCATAAGTTCTCCACTGCTTTTGTAGGCTTAAAAACTGTTCTGCACAACAATTTTAGCCTTGGGAGGCCTAGTAATCACCTTGGTGAAAAGGCCAGCCTAGCCCAAGCAATTTCCTTGTGTCTTTAGAAGCAGTTTTTGAACAATAATGTGTGTGTGTGTATGTGTATATATATCTCAGCTAAGTAGGACTTGGAGATGCTTGACTGAATTGTGCAATGCTTTTATTAAGATACCTTATTTGTTACTTCCAAATGTAGGAGCTATGAACTAATGGAGCAGACTCTCAAGGTTTACATCTATAAGGAAGGAGAAAGACCTATATTCCATACACCCTTCCTTAAAGGAATATATGCTTCTGAGGGATGGTTCATGAAGCTGCTCAAAGGAAGCAAAAATTTTGTTACTAAGAATCCCAAAAGAGCTCATTTATTTTATCTACCTTTTAGTACTAGGATGCTGGAGGAGACATTGTATGTGCCAAATTCTCACAATCACAGGATTTTGGTTCAATATTTGAATAACTACGTCAACTTAATCAGAAGTAGATACTCATTCTGGAATAGAACTGGAGGAGCTGACCATTTCCTTGTAGCCTGCCATGACTGGGTATGTTTGGGAGATATTTCTTTACAGCTTAGTTAATAAGGTTCTTCCAAGGTGTAATCATCCTCGTGCATGTGTTTTCTCTACAATTTAAAGCTCCAAAATGAGTGTCTTTGACTAACACTACATGTGCTGTAGTTTATTTCTACCTTGTAGATTAGGGTGTCAATAACAGCTTTACATGGTAACTTCCAGTATTATTAAGGTAGCTGAAGGAAATAGGGTGGAAAATAGTTTTTCCCTTTCTGCATATTAAAATTTAATAAAGATATGTTCATAGGAAATGTACTTATTCTTGCAGGCGCCATCAGAGACAAAACATATCATGGCCAATTGCATTAGAGCTTTATGTAATTCAGATATCAAAGAAGGCTTCCAATTTGGCAAAGACGTGTCTCTTGCGGAGACGTATGTCCTCTCACCTCAGAAACCCCTTAGAGCACTTGGGGGCCGACCTCCTTCCAAGCGAAAAATCCTTGCCTTTTTTGCTGGAAATATGCATGGATATCTCCGTTCTATTCTGCTGCAACACTGGGAGAATAAAGATCCAGATATGAAAATCTTTGGCCCCCTGCCCAAGGTAAAGGGTCAAATGAGTTACATTGAGTACATGAAGAGCAGCAAGTATTGCATATGTGCAAAAGGTTACGAAGTTAATAGTCCCCGAGTGGTAGAAGCCATCTTTTATGAGTGTGTCCCTGTCATAATATCTGACAATTTTGTGCCTCCTTTCTTTGAAACTTTAAACTGGGAGTCCTTTGCAGTTTTTGTTCCCGAAAAGGACATCCCAAATTTGAAAAACATACTCGTGTCAATTCCACAGAAGAGGTATCTACAATTGCAGAGAAGGGTCAAGCTGGTACAGCAACATTTTCTTTGGCATTCTAAGCCTGTAAAGTATGACATTTTCCACATGATTCTCCATTCAATTTGGTATACCAGAATTTTCCAACTAAGTTCCAGCTGATACATGTGGATCAGGTAAAGTTTCCAATGTACTCCTCAATCATATTCAACAGCCTTCCTAAAATTCAGGAGATTAAAGTGGGAGTTTTGGTGGTTCCAAACGTTATCACATGGTGTAAATCTTTAAATATCTTGTATTATATGATCAATAAATGCTCCCTCTTCCTTTCTCTCTTTGTTTGGGGCTGGCATTTCTAAATTTTTTGTATTGCTAACATATCTGAAGTCCATGGAACTATGTGCTTGGATGTGGTTCTTTTAACTCTCTGGAAGTAAGCAACCCATCAATAGAATGTTTAGATGGTTATTAACTTTACATTGTCCGGAAGAATGCCTATAAAAGATGGCATTGACAAACTTTTGATAAATTTTGTGCCAAGACGGTGTTGATTCGTGGGATTTACCACTGCTTCGATGTGATTCTTGATTTTTAATTGTCAGAATATTTACTCATATATTAAGCCGTTTTGGGTCCGACGTTTCTCTTAATCCCACACATGCGAAGTGCTTACTGGACTACCTTTCTATTGAGCTGTTTTAAGAAGAAACTGTATAGATCTCACTGCCTGTGGAAATTCGTCATACAATATTGAAGTGAGATGTGATTTGGTGGGTGTTGGAGCAAATGATCAAACTTTACCTTTAAGTGCAAGGCGGCTCCTATTCTGAGAAGAATTTAAGTGGGTTCTTGAAGGAATCAAAGGATAACCATGAGCCCGGTATAATGCTTCTACACTTTTCTGAGTCTGGCAATAGAGACAAACTCCCATTTGGGCTTCGATTTTGGAACAGGAACCAACTGAAAATCCATTCTGCAGAGGATTAGTGTGCCAAAATCGTAATGACAATCGAAAGTTACTTTACCATAATGATTTCAATCAGCCATGAGTACATACTTGTCGTCTTAATATTCATAACACATTTATCATGATCACGTAAAAAATTGACTACTAAATAACGTATCAATCAATCATGAGTAAAATGATTGTAAATATCGTTAGGCATACCAAAAGGAGACTTAAAAAATTGCTGGTGAGTTGAGAGGGGAAGTTGGAACCAATTATAGTTGAGCCTTCTGATCTGACACCATTAACCACACTGTTTGGTCAGGACAGATGCACTTTTTCTTTATCCGTGAAAGTTCTAACACCCAAGACTGTTACTTGAACCGTTGAACGTGAAATTCCGTGAAAGATCTCTACTTTTAATTCTTAACTCCGTTTTCTTATCTCAAAAGGCTAAAATGTTCTACAGTAATATGTGTTGGAGCAAGAGGCACAAATATTTGACAACTTTTTAGAAGACACATTCAAAGAAAGACCTGCGACGGTGGCTTCTCGATGGCAGGCTGCTGGCAGTTTATCCTCATATTTTCATTAACTAAGATCGCCAAAATGCTCACAATTTAGGAATATGTATGGTTACTCCACTAAAAACATATTTTGGTGCTTTTCTAATATATTTTTTATTTTATAATTATTATATTATATTAAAAAGTATAAAAACACATTTTTAAATAAAATTTATACACGACTTGAATTTAATAATTGAATGCCAAAAAGTATTTTGATATACTTGTTACAAACCATCTGGGAGTTGACCATTATTAACAAAGTTTTAAAACTGTTCATTTTTAACATTAATGACAAAAACTGACTTTTCTGTTTGCTGGCTCATCACGACCTCAACTGATTCACCCCTCTCTATAAAATAGACTACAAGGTTGCCAATAGGCCAAAAAATAAACAAATGAAAGAAAGAAAACTATTAAAAAATTACAAGAGCCCACGTTAAAAAGCAGTTAAACGGTTAAAATAAGCTGTCCCACTTTGCTGTTACCTAATCTTTTCCTTTAGTATCTTATTCAAGAATTCCACTGAAACACAATTCACACTTAGATATATAATACACAAAAAAAGAAGAACAGTTTAGCTGATGCATCTTCAATGACAGGTGTGGAAAAAGGGAGAAGATCAGACATCAACAACAAGAGTAGATTGTTTCAGGCAAAGCCAAGGAATAAGGAAATATGGCCACAGAGACCAAATCTAATGTGGTGAAAGCCAAGCCTCGTAGTGGGAATCAAGCTGGGCCCTCATCAATATCATCATCAAAGGCCAAGGTTGATTCATCTACCAATAGGAACAAAGTTGTTGAGACCTCCTCATCTAAGCAATCTGTTGATGCAAAACGAAAATCTGCGTCAATTACTGTCTCCAAATCTGAGGTACCCCTTTTGTAAAGATCATTACTTTTCCTGGATTTAATCTTGTTCAGCTGTTCTTTTCAGTTGTTGAGTTATGGTTTTTATTGATCTTTTGTTTAGTTGCAATCTGGTTTTCAGATTGTTCAAAGTCCTGCCTTTTTTTTCCCTTTTAATTTGATTCCCCTCTCTTCTTATTCTTAGTGACAGATTGCCATTTTCAAATTTGGTATCTTGTTTCTTTTTATATTTGCCAGTGAATGGACGTTTCTCATTGTTGCCTTTTTCCCTTATGTTTTGTTTAATTGCTGTGTATGGTGGACTTAAACTCGATGATTTGATTGGCTTGGTTATCATTTTAGATTTTAATAATTTTTGATGAATTGGCTATTTTGCTTCTATTGTCTGGTATGAGAAACTTCACTAGTAAATGTAGTGATTTTAGTATCCAATTTTGATTTCCTGATAAATCTCGAGAGATGGCATCCATAAAATTCCTCCATAGTCTGGTTCAGCCATGAGTGAACCTGCGAGCACAAAATCTTGTATTCACAAAAGAACAGTTGAAGGGAGACTTAAGCGTTTTCTGATTCATTATAAATAAATTTGTTCGGTCCAATTTTTTCGGTTCTAATTAGTTCTTTGATATGTAATGTTGAAGTGAAGGTAAAAGCAAAAGCAACATCTAGTTCATCAAAGACTGTGACGAAGACAGTAACAAAAACCAGAGAAAAAAAAGTTTACTCCCTACCAGGCCAGAAGTATGACGTTCCTGAGGAGGTTTGAGTTTTTAATAGAGTATTTGATTTTAGTGTCAGTTTGAAGTTAAGTGGGGACTGATATGTCGGTTTATTACACATTGGTGATTTCTATAAACAGCGAGAGCCATTGAGGATATTCTATGAATCACTTTCAAAACAGATACCATCGAGTGAAATGGCAGAGTTTTGGTGAGTTAATTACAACTGCGTGAGTTTATTTTATTTTATGTTGTTGGATTTGCCAAAGTTCATATGATTTAGTTCGTACTTAATGCTTCTACTGGAACCCTTTTATATTTTGTTAAGTGTATTTGGTAAACTGCAATGTTGCTTTCTTTCAGTATTCAAGTTGTTGCTAGTTTGAATTGTGATAAATTATAGGTGTGCTTGTGAGTAAATAGATTAGATGTCTGCGTAACATTGTATGTGCCGGGTGTTGATCATACATATTGTTCATCCAGTCTTCACAAGAATTGTAGCTGATTGATCCCTTTGGATGTTTAGTTCTATATATTTCCTTTCATTCTCTTTTCTATGGGAGAAACATTGAGACGTTGTGGGTAGATGAGAAACTGAAAATTTTCATGTACCATATCTTGCGGCCATTATGGCTAGAACTAAGCAACTGTCAAGGCAGACAATCAATGAGTAGGTTTCAGTAGTATAATTGCACTAAGAAGACTGGCATGAGTGGCAAGAAGTTGAAATGGGATTTTTGTCAAGAGTGAATACTGAAAGTTGTAATTTTATTCCTTTCCATCTCTCTCTTATTGTCTCATACTTCTCTCATAAAATGGCAGCCAGAAATGGTAACTAATTTGAACAGGTTGTCTTAAAATTAATGTGGATGACTTTTCATGTAGTAGATAGTCTGGCTGCCGAAAGTTCTTCTTGGAAGTTTCATATATTCACTAACCATTCCTTCATAGGAGGTGAATGAGAAGGATGAGAAATTGTGTGGACAAGATTTTATTGTTCGATAATGCTGGAGTGTTTGTTTCTTAGCTATATTTTTTGACCTGTGAAGAGATTGAAAAGCAATGCATTGACAAATCTAGGATTTTATTCTTGGCAAGTGTTCCATACCAGAAACACAATTTGTAATCTTTGCTGGACTTAACTTATTCAATGGGCTAATCTTGGCCTGCTGTCAGCTGTGCTAGGTGGAGCATAAGCCTTATTTTGGCAAAGTACCTCGTGGCCAGCTCAGAGAGGCTCTTAATTCTAAAAGCTCTTTAGCTATACATTTATGAGAAAATGATGGTACAATTTTGTCATCAACAGTAATATTATTGACTAGCAAATAAAAAACATAGTCACATATATGTGTTGTTGCTCAATATTCAGATGAAAGTTAATCTAATTCCACAGTGAGAACTCTAGATTTTACTGATGGTAAAACCTTATGAAGCTGTCAACTTGACTAAGTTCTGTTTTTCCTTTCCCTACCCCTTTACTTTTCTTGCCTTAAGGTTTCCTTTTCTTTCTTTCTTTCTTTCCTTTCTTTTCTTCTCCCCTTTTGTTTTTTTTATCGGTTTTGTCCTGCTTTCAATTCCAATGGATGGTCCTCATGAGCATTTTGAAGGCTAGTGAAGTGTGGTGTTTTCAGCAAACTACAATCTGAGGGATTTCATCGCCACACTTGTCCTTATGGACTGCTTTCTTAGGCAAGACACCAGAGTTGAGATTTTGACTCCTTTTCAGCCATAAGACTTATGCATCTGCATTAGTTTCCTGTAAAAGAGCATAAATTAGTTCAAGTTAACTGTGGATTTATAGCTCATTCATAGTGATCAATAGAAAGAATCATAAAGTCTCTCTTCTTAATTGATTAGTGGTCACTCTATTTCTAATGGGGAGGAATTTTACTTGTCATGAGAGACTTATTTTCTGAGCAGTCTTGATGCACTAGCAAAGGCTACATTAGGTCTTCCCTGCACTTAACTTGGTAATGGGTGAAAACTTGTTAAGTGGGATCTGAGTATCTCAAGCGGATAAATTTCTGAGTTGTATAGTTCGAGCAAATAGGTGGCTCGCACACAAATTACTAACAGCATTTGCGGGAGGTTTTCTTGTTAAAATACTGTCCAAAATTAGTCAGAAGTCAAAATTAATGGTTTCCTCTATCTTCCACCCCCCACCAACAATCCTCCCCCCCCCCCCCCCCCAACCAAAAAAACCAAAAAAAAAAGGGTAAAAAAAATAGTGCCTTTCTGCTTTTGGTAATGCTGGATGAGGAAGGGATTAAGCTGGTGATTGGGCCTTGCTAGAATACCACCCAGCTGATTTTATCTTCCAGTAATATCAAACTTTCCCTGGACAGGATACATAAGTTTCTCTTCTATGGTTTGGAGGTGAACTGGCTGCTTTCTATCATCACTTCCATACCCAATGAAGCTGGAAATTCTTGAAATTGGCCACTCAGTATAGAAGATCTTTTATTGCTTCATGGAAAGAATGTGATATGATCTATGAAAACCCTATAGCTGGGGTTTGTATCCTTTTTGTTTCCTTTGAGATTATCTGGTCTGCAAGACCTAAGATTTAGTCATAAGAAAATGATAATTCCAAGACCTAAGATTCAAATATAAGATAATATTTCAGTGTTGCTCCTTGTTAGTTGGGTTGTTACTTTTTTAATTGCCAACACTCGTGTATACTGCCTTGCGTAATTTATGCATTCAAATAGTTTTGCTATAGTAGAACAGAATGTTGCACTCTATATTTCAGCATGCAACTCATCTTTCACTCACTGAAGTTCTTTTCTCACTTCTTGAACTTGATGATCCTAATTTACATTCCACATGCATAATCAGTGTAGTTTGTCATACTATACCTTTAAATCATATGAAAAATGCTATAAAATCTGAAGAAGCTTTAAAATATGTAGGAGGTTATTCATGAACTGAAAGCTGTTCCTTCAAGAAAGGAAAAGACATTTTTACGGGAAGAAAAATCTGTTCTGAAAATTCTCGTCCCCTAAAAACAATTTTCAGAAGATAGGCCCTCCCTACTTTTTCGTATATTATATTTTACACCACTTCTAAAAAAATTCTCCCTTATTCAGTTTGTATTATTATTATTATTACTATTTATATTTATATTTTTATTGTTTGGACAAGTGAAGTGTTCCCTTATATGTAGGCTATATGGCTTTTAGTATTTTCAACTTTTTCTGTCAGCTGTAGGATTCCATTGCAAAAGTGGAAATGTTCCTAATAGGACTCTTAAGATGAGGGATTTTTTTTTTGAGTGCGGCTGTTACAAGCTTACTAAATTAGGGTTCAGTTTCAGCAAATTGAAAAATATTTTAATTCACTCAAAGTTGAAGTCACATCAGAAAAGATAACTAAGGGGGGAAAAGATCAAAAGAAATCATGACTAGAGTAAATCAGTTAGCACTCCTGCTGCTGTAGATATATTCTACCTATGTTACAAAATGTGCAGGTTAATGCTTGAGCTTTGTTGCCAAGCCTTTGAAGCATAATTGTCACGGCTTTAAAAATAACCTTTTATTTATTCCTGCAGTTTGTCTCTATCTATTCTGCATCCGTTATCATATTCCCCTTCCCATGGAATCAAGATTCCAGTTCTAGGCCTTCATCTATAATCAAGAACATTTTAATGTACCTGCTGTAATGAAATCAATAGCAGGCTATGTATTTTCACTTGCAAAGGAACTCTGTAGTAATGGTTTGTTTGCAAAAGCTTCACTGCTTAATGATACCATCATTTATTTGACCTAATGACTGCACTGACAATGCAGGATGATGGAACATGGGTTGTTGTCACCTGAAAGAGCAAAGAAGGCCTTTGAGAAAAAGCAGAGGAAGCAAAAACAACTTCGGGCTGGAACTCCTATTAAATCTCCACCACCACCACCAAGAAGTAAACCCGAGAGCTCAAAGAAGCCTCAACAAGTGTCAAAGAATGGTGAAGCAAAAGCAAAGAAACGAATCATAGATGAGAGTGATGATGAAGACGACGATTTTGTACTGAGTCATAAGAGGAGGAAGGGGTAGGAAGAAAAACTGCTCCTACTCTTTGTAGTATCGTCACCCGGATGTTGATTCATGTAAGTGTTGTTGAGTAATATGCGAGTATAGAAGAGAATGACGTGAGTAGAGAGATTTTCTAGACATTCTTATCAATAAGAACAATAATCAGAAACAGGAACATGGATTCTTATTCGTTTCCATTTCAGTTGATACCACGCATACTTCTGTCTATGGTACTTGCATTCAATACAATGACATAATTCTTTAAAGCAACTAAGAATAACGCCATCTTGCAGTTTAATTTTTGTTACATCTAGTTATTTTTCTGTATTACTGTAAGTATTGAACTTTGGTATTTGGTATTTGGTATTGAACAGAAAATTTCGCTCATATTTTGGATTAATTTTCAATAACTTCCACCTCCAAAGGCTTCATTTTGCCTTGCAAAGGAGGATATGATTTCTTGATATTTTGGATTGACTATTAATAATGAATCTAGAGAGGAATCACTTTAATCCCTCCCGAGCTCCCGGTGAAGTGTTTGAGATTTAGAATATGCATGTGGGCAGGGGTTAGGAAGGGGGTTAAAGAAAAGAGTTTATGTCGAATGTTCTTGGTGGATAGTAATAGTAGCTGGATACTTCTCCTTTTACTAAATTAAGGTATGTGCAGCTTTTCTGATCACCTGATAAGAGTAGATGCTTCCTATTCAGAACCCATTAATGGTCTGAATATAATCATGAAATGTGGATGCAGTCAGCAGTGATTAGCAGTATGGAACTTTGATCATGTAGAAAATTATTACTAGTAACTTCTCGACTGGTGCAAGCATGGGGAGCCGTTCTTTCCAATACCTGTGTCCATTAATAGCAAATGCAGCATTTATGAAAAAGGGCTTGCTTCATCTCTACGTGTTCTGGAGCTTTGCTGCAGCTTTACAGGGTGCTAAGCTTGGCAGACTTCTGCAGAAAATTCAGATGAGAACTTCTTGTTTTTCAAATATGCAACAGAATCTAACACACATTTGCCACTTGATATAAATATATATGAAGGCCACACCAACATTTTCCCCTTCTATCGTACTCCCTCCCTCCTAGTCGAAAAAAAATAGAAGCCTTATACAAATTTATATTATAATTGAAATTAATGAATGATTCAAAAAGAAAAAAAAATAAAAAAAAAAGGCACACAAGTTATGACTTGCCTATCTATACAGCTAGCTGGTAAAATATTACCCACTGATGAACAGTTGAAACTTAAAATTCTCCTCTATCCATCATTTTCCCCAAGGATGATCAGAGCAGCCCTCATAAATCTTTCACTTGGAGCAAGCATTTAGTCACTGCCATGTTATTCACAGCTCTAGACTCTGAACTTCATGTCCTTCGGCCAGAAGATGGGATTCATTATGCCATTATGACAAGCTAATTACTCTTTAGATAATCTATGTTTGCAAGTTAATGTTTGTGATCACTATACAATTAGTGCAGATATCAGAAGTACACAAGGATAGTTGCAGGGCCAGACATATACAACATTAATTTTGGCAGCGCAATACTCAGCCAAATAATAGTATTTTGAAAAAGACGCCATACAATTAACTAACATTGGATGGGTAACAACCAGGCATTTAATGTAACTAATGTAACTGGGGTCGTTCTCGATTTGATGATAAGTGACAGACTTTGACGAAACATCGTTTTTCAGTTTTTCATTGTCACATTTGTGGAGTAGATTCAAGGGTGTCTGTTGTGAGATGAATGTTAGGCCGGCACTACTTAAACATGAGTAATTATCTGTGTTTTCTCTGTTTTCTGGTGTCTATCATACTAAAGAATTACAGCTTTGTCTAATGAATTGTCCAAATATAAACTCGAGTCAGTAATATACGCGTGTCACTTATGCTATCATTTTAGGACGACTCATAAATATTCAGTGAAAGTGATTGTATCTATCTTTTCATCTAATAGACAATGACGATTCATACATAGTTAGTGTAACGATTGTATCAATCTTTTTCGTACAAAAAACTAATTGTGACAAAAAAATAAGATTTTGATCACCTATTTTGTACATCTTTAAACGAATAAAGTTACATCTTCACTGCCTAAATTACTTTAACTGTATCATTCTGTCTAATACAGCCGCTGCTGTATGCACTATTTTTTCCGACAAGAAGGGCATTATTACTTCTTTATATTACAAATCCATTTAAGCTACATATTTGGTTAAGGATTTCTAATTTTTTCAGTCTTTCTTGCTAAAATGTTATCACAATTTAGAGTGGATTCTTCATGAATCACCTGGAATCATCTCACTAGTAAATTTACTGCAATTTTTGCTGATTGATCATTTACGTTAGCTCATCCTGCTTACTTAACAATCTAGCAAAATCTGACCCTCCTCGCACCATATATATTAGCTGTTAACATAACCAGTTTCAGAGGCATCGTGTGGTACCACCAAGGATAGAATTAATATTCGACTCCTGGGGTGGAAAGTCTGTGATGAGGATCAGGTACCAGGGAGACGGTGCATTGCACCCTTTAACTACACAGTGATAAAGTTTTTGGCTTGGCCTCCTTTAAATTTCCTGTCAGAACAACATTAAAAACTTCTACTACCGAAAATGTATACCATCATTGTCCATGAGAGCCCTCAAACTCCTGCCTGTCCACATCTCATATTAGCTGTCTTTGACATTTTCCGTACGAGCGTCACAAAAAGATCCAAAGTCGAGGCATTGATGATCAAGATAAACATAACGATTTTGCTTCCTAGAACAGCGACTGAATTGATTTGTTTCTTTCCCTTTTCCCTGGAAAAAAGATGGATACTGAATCGGATTGATGAACAGGTTTGGATTTCAATCATGTCGACCACTTACTTAATCGGTTTTAATTGATCCTTTATTGCAGAGGTCTTTTAGCATTAACTCTAAGGGGACCTTAAGGCCTCAAGAACGGCCTATTCCAACTTTGAGTTTCATCCCATTAAGATTGTCTTAAGATTACACAGCCAGGCTGCAAACAAATTCAGTCATCACAAACAGCTCAATCATAGACTCAGTTGGATGATTTATCCGTCGTTTGAGTTTGAGCTGTTCGATTAATTTTACTAGTTGAGCTTAAGCACTAGGCTTTGATTCAAAGGGCTAGACTAAACTATATGTATATATATATCCTAAAAATGTCATTTCCTGAGCTAAGTATGACTCGACTATATCTCAAAAATTGTCAATCTAACAAATAGATGAAGGTAGGATGTTTGGATTATTTTTCTTTTACCATTTATACCATTAGATTTAGAGTGATGTATGTTTATTTTAAGTGCTTTTAATTATTTGTTTCAAGGATTGGAAATGAGTAATGATATTAAATGTAAGAAACATTTCGTATCGTTGTTAGAAGATCCCAATGATGAGGAACTCTTTATATTTTCATTGTCAAAGAATAATGATATAGATAATGAAAATTTTTAGTGCAATTTTTCAATGTTACACATATGGTAAGAGCTACCAAATAATAATTCTACGCAATGCTCTTTTCAAATGTACAAAAGGCAAGAGAGGTATTGTGTCATTTTTCCTTCTCTCGGATGGCTTAATTTTTCTTCTAACATACATACAAAAGTTTGAAGTTTTTGTTTTTTTGACAAGCCAAGAAGGCAAAACATATTATTAGAAAATGAGAGCAGAAAATTACAGGAAAAATGGACAAGAAATCAAAAGGAGAAAAAGCAATTCTACACCAAGAATTAGTAAACCTACTGAACCCTCCAATCAAAAGAGTACGAACAGGAACACGGAACTAACAACCAACAACATACAGAAACTATTCAATAATTGGCCTTGGAGCAAAAGTTTGAAGGAAGTACAATAGTTGGCCTTGGAGCAATTAAGTACGGCCAGTAAGGATCATATATATGGTACTTTCTTCATCTTTAAAAAAATTATTTTTAACTATGTATAACTTTTTAATTATAATCTATTGTATCGTCATTTGAGTTTCATATTTTCATTATTGATAAAAAAAAGTACAAAAAATTTATTTATTTTTATTAAGAAATAGACTTGTTTTTAAGAGAAAAAAATTGAATTTTTTTTTCTTTTTTCACGGATTAGCAAGTAATAAAAAATTACTTATAACATTTGATATGGCAGAGATTGTCGATCATAGCACAAACAGGTTCTGTCTTTTAGATATTATATTATATGAAATGTGCCTTTCCTCGTTGTCAACTCATTAGAGGTTAAAAAACAAAAGAAAAACCCTTCAATTCAAAATTGTTGGGCAAATAACGTGGCTATGTCTATTCCTAAACACTCCATGTGATCCTTCATTTTGACAAAATTAAAGTGAAAAATAAAATGTACATAAGATCTTAGATAGTAATTTCGTTTGAATATTTTGAGTTAAAAAATGAAATTAAATTAGTCACAGCTAGATATTACATATATTTGTTGACTTTTTTCAAAGTTTGAGTTTTCATCTAGTTATTTTTTCTTCAAATATTTTTGTAGTAAAACCATATTTAAAAAAAAAAAAGAGAGTAAATTAAGTTAAAAAATAAATTAAATTGATGACCAAATTGAAAATAGGACAGTGTAAAAGTTTATTTATAAGTAAATGCATTAATTGCATGATATAATGTCTCTTATAGATAATTGGTAGATAAAAGTTAATTCCAACAACATGTCAATTCTTAACTCAAATAAATGCACAACCACGTAGAGGGGAACAAAAGATTTAATGGGAAGATTATGACAATATATTATAAATTATACAATCTTTTTATTATTGTTTTATTACAAATATTACAATCAGTTTCTTTTCCTAGTTTTTTTTTTTTAAAAAATAATTTTTGGATCGGCCTGAAATCAAATTTGTAGACTTCCTCCATTTTTAAAACATAGTTCAATTTCAAATTTTTTTCCTTAAAAATTCACTTTTATGTGAAATGACAATATATAATACAAATTAGGAAAAAAATGCATTAAAAGTTTGTATTACTCTTACTAATAATAACAATATATATATAACTCAAATTAATTTTTTTTGATAAAAATATAAAATTATATATTTCATTATGTATAAAATAGATTATATTTAAAAAATATATATCAAATCAAAAGTAAATTTTTTTATTTTTTTTTTGGGATGAATGAGTAGTTGTTAATGCTAAATTCGTACGATCACACTTATAGATATTTTAATGCAAATCTCAGGACGAGATGGTCGATGGATCATGAACATTACCAACCACGTTCTAGGCTTAAAAAACTACCCAAAAAAAAAATCAAAATCAAAATCAAAATCATTGCACATAAGAATTGTAATATTTTAGTCACATATTCGAAAATGAGATAAGTAAAGTGTATATGAAACTTAATTAATAAACTATTAATAATTAAATTCAAACATTTCAACAACGTTCAAAAATTATTGAGCCAATATACCGAACATACTATGTTTGTTTTAGGAATAAATATTTTATAGATCCATTATATTATGTAAAATAGTATAGTTGGAGCAAATTAGAGAAAACAATTTATAGTTTAGGAAAATAGCTTATATATATGTAGGGAGTGAAAAAAAAAAAAGAACTTATATGATTGACTTATTACACTAAAAATAAGTATATAGCGGATAGATGAAATTTTTTTCTTCAATACAAAATTTTTTAGAAAACCAAAACTTTCTTACTTCCTAATAAAATAATTCCAAATAAATAAAACCAAACATAGCAACTGTACTAGTAGTGAACCATATGCCACACAACTGGGCAGGCTAGTACGAAGCAAGTATACAAGAACAGGAAAAACTTGTTATTGTAGTAAATTAATACAGTCCAATCATGGTTCAAGATTCTTTGCTGGAAATTCCTGCCCATTCCTCATCATATTACTCTCATTCATTCATCTATGTATTCTTGCTTCTGAGTTCTGAAGGTACAATAAATTTTTTTGTTTTTTTTTGTTTTTGCTTCAGAAGGACACTGTCGCTTTATATATTAACATAAATATAAATGAAATTGATCCCTTTTAGATTAAAGCCACACACTTAAGTTTACAATGCGTGAAAGTCAATTTAAAGGGGAAAAAAAAACCATCAAAAGACAAATTGTCCCAGAGAAGGACAAAGTGCCTTTAAACAAAATTGTTATATTTGTCAGTTTGTTTTTTTGTACTACTGAAAATCACAGGGATAATGTTTGACAAATTTGATATATTATACTTGTTTTGCCTCAAAAAAAGTTCAAATTTGATTTTGATACAAATTTTTTAGAATTATAAAGTATAACATGTTTAATGCTTAATTAAATTATAATTTTTTTTATTTTTATCTTTACTTTTTAATTCAAATTATAAATTATCATTATTAGTAAGACTTATACTGAAATTTCATACAAAAGTAAACTTATTTTTTAGACAAAAAAATTTTTAAAATTAATTTTTTTTTAAAACAGAGAGAGTTCATGGCACAAAATTATATCACTTGTTGTAAAGTGAGTCTTTGCCCTAATGATTGACAAACTGTCACGAGCTCCGTCCATCTTTTTCTTTGTTTTTTTGCCCCTAAATATTCTATTTTACTATTTTCAATATTCCTACTTGCTACCCTTTTTTATTATCATTTTTTGTCTTTTCAAATTTGTGCGATTTCCTATTTGAAAAAGACCCCAACAAAGTTGCACATGATCAAAGTGGAAAAAGTTGCGAGTTTTCCATCATTAGAAAAATTTATAAGTAATAGAACATTTGGCAACATTTGAAGAAATGGAGATATATCTTTGCACCTATATAGGGTAGTCGATTTAAAGGGCCCATGATTTTCTTTAGCCAAGGAGGAGATATCTTTGCCCTTAGTTGTAGGTTGATGATTTAGAGCTCAGCGACACTTGCAGAGTAAGTATGAATTGCATTTTAAAACTTGATTTTTATATGTTTTGAAATAATAATTATGAAATAAAAAATATATAAATTATTATAACAAAAATATATTTTAAAATACAATTTAAATGCATCTTTACTATATACTCATTAATGAGACAATAATGGTGGATAGTGATGTACTAATGGTCTAGTATAGTGCATAGTAGTGGGTTCACTTTGTGACAATATATATCATGAAACTTTAGTAATTAACGTAATATTTAATAACAAAAATAATTTTTAATATTCAGTAACCAGAAATCATGAACACACCATATCAATGACACTAAGAATTTACATAGATTTTTCATTGTTATTTTTATTTTATTTTATTTTATTTTATTTTTGACAAGTCAAGAAAGCATAGTTTATTATTAAAAAGGTAGAACAAAGTTTACAAAATAAGAGTCAATAACAAAAAGTACAAATAATAGTTTTACTCGCCATACAAGCAAACTGGAATTATGTTACTTTTATTACTCTATTTGTGATAATAATTATGTTCCAATTTTACCACATTGATGATGATGTGGTTTATGAGGATGTTTGATGGCACCAACGAACTAGATCATTTATTGAAACTCATTAATTAATTCAATAATTACTAAATAAACTAAAATTTCTCGATTGATCATTTGATCTCTCATATAATCACTTTATGAGCTGTTTCCATTTATACATATTCACTTCTCCTTAGTCAATTCAAGAGTAAATTGCCTGAGGTGTGGAATACTTGAGCCACACAAAAAATGTAGAGGAATCGTCACCAGTTCTCTTCTTTAGGGACCGGTTTTTTGGATGTGACCTATGCTTGGGGGCTCAATACTTAATTAAAATTTGGATATGAAGCAACTTCTACCTGCACTTTTAAAGTCATATTTAATGAACATACTTGATTGTATCTATAACATTATTGCATTGTGACTTAAAATTGATTTCTTATATTATCATCTAATGAAAGAAAGATTAAGTGTACAAATTGCTTCATAATTAATGGATATCACGACAAGAGGAATTGATGCTTGTTGTTTTTGGAATAGGAGTTGTCATACTTATTGGATTCAAAAATGAGAAATTATATAACAAATGATATTTGGTACAAAAATAATGATTAACTTTTTTAGGGTTTTGGAATTGGATGATTAAATAGTAGTATTGGAACAAAGTTTGTCATAAATAATTGGCTTGTACATGCCATTATTGGGTTCTTCTTTCATCACTTTGGCTATTTCTTTGCTTTGGCTAGCAAGTGAAATTGTACCTAATACAATGATGAATTAGCTACTTAATCTATGAATGCATCATTAATTTATGTACACTTTTAGGCATAATTACTTTTTGTTCACCCCATATATGAGAGGGGAAGAAATGATTATACTTAACTATAAATTTAAGTGGATTGATTCATTCTCCCATATGAGGGCAAAATTTTCTGACCACGTCAACCGAAAAATCTCACATTTCTCACTCACACATATAAGAGATTGCCAAGAAAAATAAATGTCAACTAAGAGTAGACCCAAGCAAATTAATTTAATCAATCAATTTCAATCTCGAATCATCTTTCTTCTTTTTTGAGTTTAATCAGCATAAGCCACCAATAAGCATAGAAGTTAATGGCGAATTAAAGGACGCCATGCAACCAAAGATGGTGATACCAAAGACTTCCATTATTGATCAACCGAGGCTGATAAATTGAATGTATATGGCTTTGATATGATGTGGGAATTAAAATGCACTTCAATGACTGGTTTTCACGTTGGATGCAAGACTGTCCGAGCCAACCCCTCATTGAATTGGTCAATTTTTGCCTCGTGGCACATGTGTTGCAGGACACACAAAAGCTTCCATACTCTTCCAGCGCACAAATAGCATATCAACGTCATTTTTAAGTGTGACATGCTAGTAATACAGATTTTTTTTTTTGATTCCGGTATAGGATACGATTGATTCAATTTTTGTCTCAAAGCTACACATATACAAGAGGTCAATATCCCTCTAGGTGGTCTGCCAATAATTGAGAGAATCTGAAATTGATGGTTCCTTTGATCCAATTACTGGAAATGCAGCAAGTGCTTGAGTGTCTTTTGAAAATCATCATACTTTGGATAAACAATACAAGATGGCTATCCTAGCCTTGCTTTATGCGGGGAAATACTAGCTTGTGCATATGCTGTAAGGGATGCATGTTTGGATACTTAGGTGATATTTGATTCGAATTTTTCAATAAAAGTCTTTATGAATTTCATTGAAATGATCAATTATAATGGAAATTTTCATTTCATTGTTAGTATTTGTTAAAATCCTGTAATGGGTATTAATGTAAATCACAATGCTTATTTCAATTCAACTATTTGAATAGGAATTAGTCACAATTTCAATTTTATCCTTATTTATAAATATATTATAAAAATAACATTAATGAACAAGAGAGAAAAGGAAGAGGGAGAGGAAAGAGAGAGAAATAAATAATGAAGAAGAATGAGAGATAAAAGAGAAAGTAACAGAAAAGAAAAATAATGAGAGAGAAATTAACAACGAAAAAAGAGTGAGTGTAATAGAAAGATGAGAGGAAAGAGAGAGAAACACGATAGAATGATAAGAGAGATAAGAGACAAAAGTAGAAGTAGAGAAGGTGAGGGAGAAATATGAGAAAGAAAATAATAGTAAAGAGGGATGAAAAAGAAAGAAGAGTGAGACGGAAGAGTGAAAAAGAAACAATGTAAAGGAATGATAGAGAAAAATAATCAGATGGAGTAATAGTAGAAATGAATGAAAAAAAAAAAAAGAAGGGCACGAAAAATGAGGAGATAGAAAGCAATAGTGAAAAGAGATAAAGAGAAAAAAGAGTGATAGGAAAAAGAGAGAAATAATATAGTGGGATATGAAACAAAAGAAAGAAAATAATAAGAGGGAAAGTAATATCGGAGAGGAATAAGTGAGAAAGAGGAGTGAAAAGAAAAGAGAGAAAAAAATTATGTAAAAGGAAGAAGGACAGGAAGCTAATGTTTTAGTATTTAAAGTAAAATTGAAATGGAATAATAAAAATAATTATTAAATTTTAATAATCATTAATTATAAGGAAAGAAAATAGTTAATCAACCATTATCTAATTTTTTACAATCATTAGAGAATTTTTATTTTTATTACCTTATACTAAATACCAAATAATGAAATTATTCCTATTATTTTGTTTGATTACCCTCAACCAAACCCCCTTTTATGAATATTTTCTTCCCACACAACTCCTCGCACGGGCTAGAGGGGGATTTTGCTCCTTTGGTTAATGGGCATCAATGCATGACTATCATCAATTCTTTGATGTCCGTTTCTAGTAAGAAAAACCACACATTTCTTACTTTTTTTTTGCCCATTTTTCTTTCCCAAATTTACCTTTTTTAGACAAAGGTGACAAGATATCTTGTCACAAATTTGTATTCATTCTATAAAATTATTATTGGTAAGAGGCACCTGCACACGTACACATGCGCCAAGAATTCAACATATATACACATATACTTTGTTGAATGGACCCCTTGCTGAAATCTTCAAGTTGTTTCTTTTGCTTGTAGAATACAAATACAGCCCACAAGTTAAGGGAAAATTATTCACATTGTTTAAACCAAAGCGTAACTTTTCTCAACGCATACACATATCTTCCCCAACAATTGAACCTAATAACCAAAGATCCTCAAATATTATAATGATCATGATGCAAATGTAGTAATAAATTACATGTCAAATAGTACTAGTAAAAAGACCTAAGCTACAAATATAGCAAAGAAAATATAATAATATGAATAGGGGCTATGTGTATATAGCTAAAGAAAATCTTGGATTTGAAGATACGATTAATTTCTTATTCACATATAAACCTAAAGAAAAGGACATTCCATATATGAATAAAGCCAATTACTATGATCATCAGTTCATCATCAATAACTCACACTACACACACTAAAGGGCATAGAAATTGACATGCTAAAGGATGCCATAAAATAAGAAAAAAGAGACAGACACATATGCATAAGGCTACAGAGTTGAAAATGATAAGGGGATAAATATACAGTGTAATGTAGGTGAAACCAGCAGGATATCCAAAAAGAAGGAAATTAAAAATGGAGGGGAAGGGGATTGCGTGGTACCAGAGAGAAGGGGACCCCATAGAGTCGTAGGGTATAGCAATCAGCAAGGCAACCCATTTCTCCCATGGGACCTCTTACCATTCCCCCCTCAAAAAAAGCTCAAAAAAACTCCATTTAGAAGGGGAAGAAAAAGAAAAAAAATCTACACACCCTCTCTTTCCCCTACCCTTAGAAGTGTGGTGTGAATCATAGGGAAATGATGGGAAACCAAAAAAAGACAAAAAATAAAATAAAATAAAAAATCATTCATATCTCGCTCTTAAAACCCATTTAACCAATAAATCAGTCGTGATTTTATTAATTTGATGGGTTTGATCAGATTAGATCATTATTTTTTCCCTTACAAAGTGAAAACTAATACATTAGATAACATAACACACATATTGACTCAAATAAAGTTATAATCTACAAATCTGAAACAATAATAAAGTTCTCAAAGTACAATTGAAAGAATAAAAGCAAACAAATTTAACCATGCAATATGCCAATTTATTTAGCCTTTATTTTTCAATATTTTTTATTTTTAATAAAAAAAATTAAAACATGAATAAGTATCAATTCCTCGACTGACTGGCTAGTCTGGTCTGAGTTTAAAAACACTTTAAGGGTTGGGTTGGGTAGCTATCTAACTAGCTGTGAGGGGTGTTTGCCCTTGTTCCTATAAATATTCCTTTGCCTTTTCTCTTCTATAAAAAAATTCTTCCTCATTCTCAAAAATCCTTCACTCATTGCCTCTTTCCATTTGTGTCTCTCTGTCTTTACTACCTTTCCCAAAATTGTATTGTATGTCAGCATTTGATTCTTCTCTCCTGAAACCACAAACTGCACATATAACACATACAGAAACCATAATCTAATCTTCTCTGCTCTCACAAACAATGGGTACCACTGACCCTGATACCAGTTCTAACTCGGTATTTCCATTCTCATCTTCACCAACCTCCCCATTATCACCAAACACGGCCTTAAACGCCCTCCATACCCGGAATCAAACCCAATCCCAATCCAGAACCCGGGACGCTCAAGATTCAGACAACAAGAAAATCAAGAGAATCAGAGACAGCAGTAAACACCCAGTCTACCGGGGGGTCCGAATGCGAACCTGGGGGAAATGGGTTTCTGAAATCCGGGAGCCCCGGAAAAAGTCACGCATTTGGCTCGGCACTTTCCCGTCGCCTGAAATGGCGGCTCGAGCCCATGACGTGGCTGCTCTCAGCATAAAGGGGACGTCAGCAATACTCAACTTTCCGCAACTGGCAGCTTCACTCCCCCGGCCAGCGTCCCTCAGTCCACGCGATGTCCAAGCCGCCGCGGCGAAAGCTGCAGCCATGGACAAGTTCGACGATTTCTCATCGATGTCGCCGTCTTCTGGAACGACGACGTCGTCCTCCTCATTGACTTTGTTGTCGTCGCCCTCCCTTTCGTCTTTGGTTTCGGCGATAGACTTGTCCACAGCCTGCTCGGAAGAGGAGGAATTGTGCGAGATCGTTGAGCTGCCGAGTTTAGGTTCAACGAGTTTTGAGTCGCTGGAACTGATGAACGATTTTGCGTACTATGACTCGGTTGATGGATGGTTGTACCCTCCTCCATGGGGCAACGGAGAGGAAAATCGTGAGGGAGGATTTTCAAGTACTTGTTCTTTTGAGTCCCTATCGTGGAATTATTAGTTTTTTTTTTCCTTTTTTTTTTTGCCCTTCATTCGTTGTTTGTGTGTAAATATGTGTAACTTTAGCTCTTCTAATTTTTCTTGGAGGGCTGAAAAATAATTTCTTTGGCTTTTTTTTTTTTGTGATCTTAATTTCTGTGTTTGCTACTGTAACTTCTTCAAGAATCTCCGTGTACAGTGTCAGAAGCCAAAGAGAAAATGTCATGAAATGAATTCCTTTGAATGGTTGGTGTACAAGCATTAATATCCCTTAATTTCTTCTCCCATTTTCTTTTCTTCTCTTGCTTTTTCTTCTATTTTTTTGTTTGAAATTATTTTTAATTTTTGGACTGGGAAACTGGAGATTTGAAGAGGTAGTACTGGCTGCAGAATCATTTTTGTTAAAGTCAAGGTGATGTCTATTTTCAATAAATTCTGGATTTAGTTACCCCTTCAAATTAAAATATATACTATTCCCTACTATTCTTCTTGTTTTTATTTTTTAAATCACTTGTGATATTATAATTAATTTGATGTTAAAAACAGATACTGGGAATCAATAATTAGTCAACAAACACCCTATCTCGACCCCAAGTGTCTTCTCACTCTTTGTCTTTGGCAAGAACTTCTTTGTGATATATTATTGAAGGGACCTTTCTCAAAAAAGAAAAGAAAAATGATGCAACAAACTAACTAATCACTAAGAATAAATTTTATTGCAATCCACATTCTTTTTCAATCTCCATTTTTTACACTGATTTTTTTTTATACAAAAGCCCTAGTGTATTTGCGTTGATTATTTGGTTGTAGGCTACCTGGCAGGTGTCAAAATAGTAAATGAAAACAGGTTGGATAGTGACCAATTTTATATATCCAAATATACAATCAGTATCTTCTTAGTTCTCTATTCTTTCACAATATATTTAATCAGCCTTGAGCAAACACTAGGGGCTCTTCTCTATTTTCTATAGAGAACTACTGACATCTGTCTATGCTCAAATCCAAACCCTAGCCGTCACCATCTTTTTTCCCTTGACAACTCAAGCTAGTTCCCATTTTGTTTTTCATTTTTTTTCTATACAAAAGCATAGATGATTCCAGTGTTTCTGTTTGGGATAGGGAAAAAATAAGGAGATTTTTTTGTATTAATTTTTAGGTGGGTTTTCAAATTTTCTTTTCATTGCATAACATCTATGTTATAAATGTAATCATTTTAAATTGGGCTATCTAGTAAGGATGACAAAACATTTACACAAAAAATAACAATTATTCAACCAAAAAAACAGCTTAAACATGTTCCTTTCCCAATTTATTTTCTATTTTAGAGAACAAAAAAAACTTTGAGCAATATAGATTTCATCGTATATTATTTTTTTTATCATTCCAGTCAATCTAAATATTTAAAAAAATAAAATAATTTTTTTTTGGCTTTTACCCAGAATCTCTAAGTTCACAAATTAGATAGCATAATATTGTCAAATTATCAATTAAAGCTAATATAATTGGTTTGCAAACTAGTTTAGTAAACTAGCAACCTATCATGCAATGCACGGTTGTTGTGAATTTTGAAATTATATTATAAAATTATCTTAATATAAAGTTGTTTTTTTTTTTTGACAAGTCAAAAAGGCAAATTTTATTATCGCATAGTGGGAGCCAAAGTTACAAGAAAGGACGTAACAGTAGCAATCTTACTCTACAGGAAGGACACCCGTCAAGGAGCAGGGAAATAGGGGATAAGGGAGATATAAGCTTATTTTTCTAAGATCGCCAACAAAGTAGCTTAATATAAAGTTGTTGAGAAAATCTCATAGGAAACATGTAGACCCAATTTATTTAAACGTGAAGAATATCAACTTCATTTTCATATTTATAATCCGTGAACCACGTTCAATACGGATATCATAATAAAATGTTTAAACTTTAAAGTGTACAGCTATCATTTGATGTTTATGAAATTAGCATCTATTGCTATTATTTGGTTATTTGTAAAATGTTCTAGAATTTAGGAAAAATGCACAATCTTTCCATGTTATAATTTAAAAATATAAAATAATTATTTTAAAAAATCCCCATATTTTAACAAAATATTTCAAAATAATGTGCATTATACATTGCTAGCTCTACCCTAGACATGTTTTGTTAACCACATTTGTGAGTATGCATGTAGTGGAAGTTCGTTTTTTAATTTTTTTTAGCCTATACTAGTAGATAAATATTAGTCAACCTATTTTATATTTCCAAATAAAATTATTTCAATAAAGCATCATTTTTTCATTAATTAATGGATAATTTAACGAAGTTCATAAATCATAACACATGTAACAGCGAGGTACAAATATGATTTGTGTGTGTGTGTGTGTGTATATATATATATATATATATATATATATATATATATATATAAAAAGAGAAAAAAAAGATCAATGACACCATGCAAGTTAATTTCGACGACCTTCAAAAGATTATAGATAACAAAACTTGGATTATTTTCAAAATTTTCTTTGCAATATACCTTTGTCAAATAATTGACAAAAATGCAGGACTTATGATCATATATTTGCTACAAATGCATTTTATTTTATTTTTTAAAAAAAATACTCATCTTAACAAATGGGTTCATTACAAGAGTTGTAGTACAACTTCTTATTATATTAGCATTAAGAAAATTCATAAAAAATAAATCAAATATATAGAGTTGAGTACAAGTAATTTAATGTGAGGAATACTAAAACCTGTATAAAGTCAAATTGTCTTTGTTTGCCAACATGTGTGTGTTTGTGCCGGAATAATTGTCTCGAGGGAATGGTCAAATTCTGATGGGTTCATCATTCCAAAAATAACTGGGATTACGTGTGTACTGCCACGGAGTACTGCAGGAATTCAAAAGCTTAATAAATAATTTATAAAATGTTTTCATCATCAACCTAACTCTTTCAAGTTACACTAGTGGAATATTTACTTAGATAGTCAGATTCCACAGTCATGTCATGTCATGTTAGACTCTGTACCAAAGATTTGTCAATTATTACCTTAGGATAATCCACAAATTAAATTAAGTACAGAGCAACTCAGCAAAATCTGATGTTCTTCTCATAATTATTGAATTTGATGTTCTTCTCTTACAAAAACGTAGCTAAAATCTTATTTAATACTCCTTCTGTCTAAGGAAAATTTTTATTTTTGAAAAAATAAAGCAAACAAAGAGACCAAAAATAATAATAACTGAGAATGAATAGTGACCAAATAATTAAAAATTAAGAGTTTAGCTCTGAATATTGAGATTCAATTCTGATCAATGCATACTATAACGAATTCATTTAATTAATTTAGAAACAAAATCTGAAAATTTTTAATTTTTTTGAGATGGTTCGTGTTCATCTATATATGAGCTTTATTTGTTCATTACTTTAATTTACTCACGTCTTAATCCTCATAATAAAGCGTAACGTGCGTGTGAATGAAAGTTTGGATGAATTGATCCAAATCATGCGGGGCCTTTGAAAATAAAGTTTGATATATACCTTTATAAAGCGGAAAGTAGACTTTGAATTCATACATGTATTTTTAGTACTTATTAGAAACCAAAACGGACTTTTTTGAATACATATAGTAAGAATTTTGAAGTCGGCAATGCAGTCCTGATCAAAATAAGAATAAAGGAGGTCCAATCTCTTGACCAATTGTAATGGCTACGTCAGTGCTTTAATTTGCTACACTTGTTTCATTTTGGGATGCTGAATTGTTGCAATCATTTTCCCCGACTTATATTATTTTGTTTTCCATGGGGAAAAAATGTATGTGGTCGACAAGAGAAAATGGTTTATCACATGGATTTGACAAAGTGATTACGTTGTTGCAATATAGGGGGAATTGATCAAGTATGAAATGATTAACAATGAAAATGAATTATCGACATATTTGAACATGTTGGATTTGGAATTAAGTTGTTCAAATGGATTTGACACTCAAATTTTGTGCTCGGGGATTTGCATTTTTTAAGTTGTGAATGTGGCGGAAAGAATTGTAATTAAGAGATTTTAGATTCGATATATTTCAGTTATATATATATAACAAAAGAAAAGAATTTGCACTTGGGGAAGTGAAAGAATTGAGATTTTATTTGAAGTCAAAAGTGCATTTTGATAAGGCGTTGGAATAAATATTAGACAATTTTGAAATTTATTCAATAAAGTTATGACGACATAAGGACCAAAATAATTGAATATTTTGCTTATTTTTCTGATTGGTTTGACGGAAAATGAATACATATACACGATACAGTCATGGCATAAAAAACGGGGGGAAAAAAGTTACACTTCATTGATCGCATGCAATGATCATTAGCATTCTCCAATGTTTGAAAGTTTATTCTACATTAATTCTAGAAAAGGACCAAATTTGTTGCAGTTATCAGAAGACAAGGATTTGCCTGCCCAAAATCAAAAGTTGCAACTCATCGAAAGAAACAATTTTGTAAGAGCCATGATAATCAGGATAAAAAAAATTTCAATGAATTGTTATAATAACTGACCATATTCATATAATAAAATGATAATCGATGATAAAAATAATTATTACTTTTTTCAGTGATTCCATCCGTAAACGTTAAATAATTCATCAAAAAATTGTATGATAACCGTTGGTGAAACGTTAAAAATTTTGCTGAAATTATTTCCTATGTATCATCACTTTTTTTAAAACCTATTTACATCACATGAATTTAAGAGTGTGTAATTTTTGAATTAACTTGAATATCCGACCGAATTCGAATTCAGTTTTTTGGTTTTCAATTCAGTTTTCGATTTAAAATAAATTTTGAATTCAATTTTGGAGTCGGTAGTTTCAATTCAGTTTCAAATTGAATTCAAAAATCTGAATTAAAAAATTATATATATTTATATATAATATCAAAAATATATTTGATTAGATTTCATTTATTATATATGTGTATGTGAAACTTTAAAAATTAAACTAATTTGTAATTGTCGTTCTTCAATTCACTGACTATTTTCTCTTCGGTCTTCAACTCGTCCTTTAATTCGTCCTTTAGGCGTTCTTCAATTCGTGGACTGTCTTCTCCTTAGTCTTCTTTCGGCCTTCAGTCATTGACCGTCTTCACCTCATTGGTCTTCAATTCGTCGGTCAGTTATGCACCGCTCAGCCATGCAATTGATAGAGATTAAATTTTACATATTTATTGTTAATATTTTTCTCAATATTTGGTTGATTTTAGGATGAAATTACTTGATTTGGTTATGTTTTGTGTTTTAAATGTTGAAAGTGGAGATTTGGAGGAAAAGAAGACAAAAGAGCGAAATTTGGTGAAAAAATGCGACCAAAAGACTTTCAGTTGTCTGCCTTGATCACACCTGATGCACTAATGGATTGGGCGAAATTTTGATTTAGAAGAAGAATTTTATGGACAAAATTTTCATCAAGAAAAGGAAATTGTGAGCTATCACTTGCAAGAAGAAAAGGGGATATTGCAGCAAAATTTTTAGGGGACAAATCTTTTATTTTAGTTAGGAGTACTTTCCTATTCTTGTTATATTCCCTTTTCAAAATAAAATTTAGGAGACGTTTAGTTACTGGGTTTGGCAAGGGATTGGATAGGTTTACTATTAAAAAGGGTCTTTGTTTTGTGGGGATGGATTTATCAAAACCCCTCACGATGCCTTTAGCCAAAACCCAACCCCCCTCTCCTTTTCAAAAACGACGTCATTTTGAGGCAAAAAAAAAAATTAGTCCTGCCAATTCTGAAGTGACGCGCGCCCAATGGGCACGCGCCACTTGTCCTGGGGGTTGCAAACCCCCCATGGTTTGCAACCCCCATTTTATCTTTTTTTTTAAAACAAATTTCACTAATTTGTAGAAAATATTTTTCTCTATAAATTGACATGCACTTTGACTATTTTTTGAACAAGATATAATTTGTTAAATATCATATAAGGTAAAATACTAATATTTTTATTATAATTTTAATATAAAATTTATTAATAAATTTATTATTATTAATATTAAATTTTAATTTTAATATAAAATCTATTCCATTCCATTACAAAATAATACTAAACAACATAATTATTATCATTCCATTCTATTCCAAACCTTTCCATTCCACAAATCTATACCATTCTTAAACCCACCATTTATATCAAGCGCCACCTTAGTTTTTAGTAACTCTTTAGAATTGGTATTCTTACCATATTCTAGGAGTTAGTTTTTGTTCTAAAAGGATAATCCTAAAGGGCCAAAACATTTAGAAAAAAATACAAGAAGCCGCCTCTCTCTTCAAACACATGTTCTCTTCTTTTCTTTCTTAGGGTTAAAAATTTCTTAGAAAAATTCAAGAATTTATGTCTGCCACCATGAGTGGCAAAACACTTATTTTTTGATTCAAGGAAATGATTGATTTTAATTGTAATCATTGTAAGGTTTTGTTCTTAAATTTATATCCTTACTTTTAATTTAAATATTTATTGATTCTTGATTTAATTGTTATGAATAATTGGTGTTGGTTAATCTGACAAATTAATTCTTCATTTTTTATTCTATAGTTATCCATGAGTTCAGTTATACGTAATTGTCATGAATGAGAAGTACAAGTAGCAATTAGTTTAATTATATTTATGACTTGAAATATGCATGCTTAGCGTAGGGGAATCAACGTGAAAATATAAATTTACTAAAGCTATCTCGGTTATTTAATTTTAGTTTAACTGTTTTCATAGATCTTAATGCTATTATTAATTTGATGTGAAACACTATCGTACCCAGTTAATTAAAAATAAGTTTTAATTTGGTCGGACTCGGTCAATTATACTAGGAAAATATAAATTTATTACGGCTATTCTAATAAGTTTCAAGTTAAATATTTGAATTTGCAAAATAATTTTTCGTAACTTATGATTAGTGATGCAATTCAATGAGATCAGCCTTTGGATTGGAAGTTTGGTGAATTTGGTAACTTTCTTTATTTTCTATTTTTCTGCTTGAATATTTATTTTTATTAATTTTTAGAATTCAGTTAAATAGTTAATCATTCTAAACCCCCCTTGTTTTATTTCTATTGTTCAAAATTTAAAACTATACTTTCGGTTCCTTTGGGATTCGATTTGGTCCATTATTGTTGCAAAATTAATTTATATTCACTAGAGAATTAGTGGTTAATTTTGCAAGTTTTGACAAACTCGTCAACAATCCTTTCGCTACCACCGCCTCAAGTCTCGGTAATCGGCTGGCAACGGGCAAGGTACATCGAGAGAGCTATTTTTTGTGCTATTCTTTTTTACATGTACTGATTCATCGGCTATTTTTTTTACACCTCTCAGTCGTGCTATTTTTTTTTTGGACTTTTATTTTGTTTTTTGTGATGACTGGACAAAACAAAATTTTTGTAAAAAAGATAATTTTTTTCATCTTAATCTGAATAGGATTTTTTAAACATTAATTGAGATATCTTGTTGACTCTTTATGATTCATCATCGTCATGAGTACAACTAGCATTAACATTCCCTTTGCTTAAGTTTTGAGCTAATATTGGAGATTGGAAATCTGGAATACATGGGGGAAATCTGAAAATTCTTAAGGAAGACTAGTACTGGCTCATGTTGTAAACGAGAAAAAATATGGAATTGACTTGGAAATTAATGTAGATTGGCCAAGATTAGAAATTAATATCATGCATTGGTGTAGTCCCTGTGCTTCAGTGCTTGAAGCTTAAAATTCTCAATTTGACATTGATTTGATTTCTTGGAATTCTTTATGCTAAACAAAATGAACTAAAAAACTGTGACCCAAGCGAATATTATTACAGCAAAATCAGTAGATCCTAAACTATAGTACATATTACTTTTTGGTCACCAAAAATAAATTTTTGTTATTACTTCTACCTATTTATAAATGATCCCTGTCTTGTCCTGCTTTTTTTTCCTTTTTTTATCTTGTTCTTTACTCCACGTTGGATGAGGATAGTTGGATACATGTGGCCAAGTTTTAACCCATATATCAGCAGAGGAATTGTTAATCAAAATCGATACTCTTCTCGTGTCACCCAAAGATAAACTCATGGTGGACATAGATGATATGGTATAACAATATCCAAATGTTATCAAAATTGAGCGAATATTTACTAGTTCTGATTTTTTTTTAATTTCTAATTTCTATTTCTTAATTTCTGAGAATGGTTCTAAATTTTACTCTCTATTTTTGTGGCTTTTGGTTTTAAACTTTTGTTTTTTGGCTTCTGGTTCTAGTTTCTAAAAATGGTTCTGGTTTTTTTATTTTATTTTGTTTTCTGGTTTTTTTATTTTTGTGGGAACTTCTAGTTTTTTATTTCTGTTTTGGTTTCTAATTTTCTGATTTTTAATTTTTGTGTAGATGTCTCAATTGGAAGATCACAATAGCAAACAACAAACTGACCAAAGCACTGAAGTTGGGTCCAACACATAAATGGAAACATATCCTACATTGAAGGGTGCTGGAAAATGCAAGGATTACAATAAGAGGTCAGTTGTTTGGAGGCATTTTACTGAATTTACGGATGCCGAGTGTAGAAAAAAATACACATGTAATTATTGTAAAAGAGAGTATAGTTGTGTATCCAAGTCGTGTGGCACTTTTACTTTATTGAATCACATGAAAGTGTGCCCCCTCAACCCTGCTAGCCAAACTTCAAATCAAACTTTGTTATCCTATCAGAGTACTAATAATGATGATGACATTAGTGATGTAAAGTTAAATTTAGTGGCATGGAAATTTGATCAACAAACTTATAGGAAGGCTTTAGCTGAAATGATTATTACTGATGAACTTCCATTCAAAGTTGTAGAAGGAATAAGATTTAGGCACTACATGAAAGTATGCCAACCTGCACATGTGATTCCTTCTAGAACTACAGTAACTAAGGATTGTTATCAATTGTTTCTTGATGAAAAGAAAAAACTTAAGTCTCAAATGAAGGAAAAAGCTCTTAAGATTTGTTTAACAACTGATACATGAACATCTTTGCAGCAAATTAATTATATTTGTATCACTACCCACTACATTGATAATGAATGGAAATTATAAGAAAGTGTTAAACTTTTGCCCTGTTTCTAACTATAGGGGTAATGATATTGGAAAAGATGTGGAAATGTGTTTGGTTGTTGGGATTTGCAAAATGTTTTCACGGTTATAGTTGACACTACAAGTTCAAATGATTTAGCAATTGATTGTGTGGAAAAAAAAACTTGTCAATTGGAACAAATGTGTGGTACAAGCTAAATGGGTGCATGTTAGGTGTGCTGCTTATATTATAAACCTAATTGTCCAAGATGACTTGAATGATTTTGGAAAGTCAGTTGATTGTGTTAGGGCAGCGGTTAAATATGTTAGACAATCTCCAGCTAGATTCAAAAGATTCATGAATTATGCCGAGATAGAAAAATGTGATTGTAGTAAAACTTTGGGCTTAGATGTTCTGACTAGATGGAATTCTACTTATTTGATGTTGCATGTAACACATTTGTATGAGAAAGTCTTTGATAGGTTAGATTTGGAGGAATCCTCTTTTAGGGATGATTTTAAAACTCATAGCTCTAAATTTGGAGTTCCTACTCCTCAAGATTGGGATAATGTTAAGAGGTTGGTGGTTTTTCTTTGACATTTTTATGAGCTGATTTAAATTTTTTTTTGAGCAAAGTGTATTACAAAAAATTCTTTCTTTGATGAGATTAGTTGCATTCATGGGATCTTGAAAGAAGGTATTCTATTGAAAATGATGATTTCAAAAACATGACAATACAAATGAAGAGAAAATTTGACAAATATCAGGGATCTTATGAAAAAAATTAATGTGTTGATTTTTATTGCCTCCATTTTTTATCATATGAATAAATTTTAATATGTTTTGAATATGTTGATATTGTGCTTGGTAACATGTATGGTGAGCAAGAAGGGTCTAAGTTGGTTGAAAATGTAAATGGTGTCTTGTATAAGCTTTTAATGAGTATAAGAGGATTCATTTCCCACCAATTGCTGCATTTTCATCATATTCTTCTTCTTCTTCTTCCACTTCTTTAACTATAACTTCAATAGATAAAAGCTCAGCTACTAGTGATAGTTAGCCATTGAATAAGTTGAAAGAAAAATTCAGAGATGAGTTGAAAAAGAAAAAAGCATATTCCGGTATAAGAAATTCTAAGTCATAGTTGGATAGATATTTAACTAAAGATGATGATAATGTATATGATAGTAAAAATTTCAGTGTTTTGGAGTGGTGAAAAGTCAACAGTCTAAGGTTTCCTATTCTATGTTTCATTGCTTGTGATGTGTTGGTTGTTCCAATTTCAACGGTTGCTTTTGAATCTGCTTTTAGTACTAGAGGAAGAGTACTTGAGATATTTAGGAGTTCTTTAACTCCTAAAATTGTACAAGCCTTAATATATACTCAAGATTGGCTCCGTTCAATTGCAACTCCAGTTAATGTGAAAGAACACATTAAGGATCTTGAAAATTTTGAAAAAGGTTATCTCCATTTTCTATATTCATTTCTTTTTATATTTTTTGTGAATATTTAATGAATATTATTTACTAATTTATTGAATTAAGTTTAATACTTAATTTTTGGAATTTTGGGCAGAATTGAATGACTCGGTCCTTGAATCATGTGTGGATGTTTAAAATATCTTGCTTTGATGAATTGATGATTAAGGTATTATTGCATTTGCTTCAATTTGAAAAATGTCTCTTTTATTTGTTTTATGAGTTATAGATTGCTTTAATATTTTTTGGATTCATTCTTTATGGTGAAACATTTTTAACCTTTTGAATTGTTAGATTTTTAAGCTGAAGTGGGAATGTTGGGAGTTGAAATGTGGAAGCTGTGGAAATGTGTCTGTTGTTGTTTATGGAGGTGTTAAAGTTGGACTTGGACATCCATTGTGTTTTTATCATGAAATTTAGAATTTAAACATGTAATTTGTGATGAATTGGATTATTATTAATTTAGTGGAACTTTGTAATATATATTTGGACTTTTGTTGTTAATTTTTTATATTATGGGGTTTGATATTGTGATAATTTGAACATTGAAAATTTGATTTTATTACTAAAAAATTACTCTTAAAATAGGAGAAAAAATTATGGTCGAATTCGAATTCAGTCAGCCGAATTACGTTGGTTCAGCAGAATCCGACCGAATTTAGTTCGATTTTCAGTTTGGATTTTGAAAATCGCCAAAGCAAATAAGTCGAATTGAGGAATTCAAAATCTAAACAAACCGACTGTTTGCACCCTTATAGGCATATCTGACCTTTCAAATACTTGTCCTAAAGTTGGAGAAATGATTGGATCCTTATTTACTCACGTTTTTAATTAGTATGGTGGTAGACTAGTAGAGAATGTAATGTAATGTGTTGTTCAAAGATAAAGGATACCATTAGTCCAATACTTTTGTTGACAAGGGAACCCGCATGATCGAGTGAGATCTTGAGTAACCCCACTCATGGAATAGAAGAAAGGATGGCAAACATTTAATACGATTCTGCCATCCGCTCAAGAATACCATTAGTCCAATACTTAATTTTGCATTAATTTGTTGAAGTAATATCCTTCCCATTCCATCATTCGTGACAACGTGTAGCTTGTTTTTGACAAACCTATTTTATTATAATTAATCTCTAATCTTCTACATTGAAGCGCACCATTTCTTGTATCTTTTGCGTATTTCTTTTCATACATGATTCAACTTTCTGGACTCCAAATAATTGAGCAAAGATAAAGGAAAACTTTTCAATTGATTGCCTTTTTTTCTTACGTGTTGCATTCCGCTCAAATAAGACACTAAAAACCAAGAAACCCCTCGGACACATCTCAATCTCTTTTTCCAAACAACAGGGTTTCTAAATCAGAAGAGATTTATTCGTTCGAGAAGTCAACCCAGCCCGACCCCAGACTTAGCTGTGAAACGATACCCTTAGCTCTTCTTCCAACCACGAATTTTTTTCTTCTCTTTTTTTTTTTTTCCTTTAAACTTTTGGGGGATAAAAGCAAAACTTTCCTTGAACTTTTTGTTTTTTTGTGAATCACGTTGTCAAAGCAATATTTTATTGACATAACAAATTAACAAGTTAATTTTTAAGGCTTAATCACACATAAATCAGGAAGTTACATAATACAACCAGATCTGTTTTGACCACAAAATTTAATCTTAAAGGGTAATAATATGGTAAGTTCAAATTCTTACTCCTCACAAATAAAAATGATCAAAAGAAATTCTTACTTTACTTACATAAGCCGTGTCAACTTTTTAACTTTTCTAGATTTTAACCACTCTTTTCTAAATTTTAACTTTTTTTTAAAGCTGCGCAAAACCCTATTTCCCTATGTCAATATAAACCACCTTTGTTGCCAAAAACTAATCAGAATTTCATAATCAAATTGTATACAAAAATTACTTTTCTAAACCAATTCAAATGTAACTAAATAAATAATTACTAAAATCTAAATAAAACATAAATTACCAAATAAGATAAGTTTAATTTTTCAACATTAATGAGTATATATAGGTTGTGGGATTCAAGTCGATTTTGAGGTTATTATCATATTAGTGCTCAATAAGTTACGAGATTTAAAACAACTAAATAATTTTACAACATCTAATGATACTAATTGAGGTGACAGTTTCAGCACGTACATCTTTCGCACGTGCATAACATAGTGCTGTCTCACCTAGAAATTAGAGTCTAATTTATGTCTTTCTTAACCCTTATTTAACGTTAATCTCGATATCCTACTACGATATGTGAATTCTTGTTAACTTCGAATGCTTATCGGAATTTCATTTTCTCCTAAAAGATATTTCAAGATGCTGCTACACGTGGGTCATGTCGCTAATCATGTTTAAAAACATTTGATTAAATGTACACAATGGAATAAACAGTTTTATCCCACTTTACAATGATAATCCATCCACAAACATCAGTCTCTTGTCAAATCAATGAACTAATCATTCTTTTCCAACATCTTAAAATTTTTAGGATAGCGATTTATTAATTAACCTGAACCTGAAACCTAATAAAAAAGAATTTGTGTTCCTCGTATCCAAGTAAATCACATTTATCATTTATTTGATCATGTCGATTTGTATATTTAGCATTCACTATTTTCAACTCACACTTAAACCAAATCACTATTTTTGGCATTTACTTTGTTACAACATGCAAAGATGTTAACTCAATAATTATTTAATTAGCGCATGATTAGCCCAAGTTGGATCATTATTTCAATTGTTTATTGCTAAATAATCAATCGAATCACATGTTGCTTTGATGATAGTGGAAATTGCAGTTTTCCGATGTTATGGCCAATTCGGCATCTTGTGGAGCAACTTGGGCAAGTAGGAACATTAAATGATACTACAAAATTACAATTAGGAGTTTAAATATAGAATGGCCACGTTTTCGATTTGCTTTTGTCTTTTGCTTTTTTTTTCTTTTCTCTTTTGAGATTTAGACGTTAAAATCAATTTATTGCAAATCCAGGTAACAAAATAGTCAACCAAAAAAATAAAAGGGCAAGGAGAAGGCTGTTTTTTGCTTTCACTCACTAGAAAAGGGCAGGGCTTTATAGCTAGAGCAAAACAAAAAACAACTTATGTTATCTGTTATGTGATATGATAGGATCTGATCTCAATTAATAAGGAACTAATAGTTATGTTTTTGTTAATTACTAAAGCAGTAGTTTTATTAGAACTTTACAACGGAATTTCTATTTGTATAAAACCCTAAATAATGCACGGTATAAAATGCATTCTATAATCACATCATAAGGTTCGCATTATTAACTTGTGCAAAACTATATACAAATAAGATGTTAATTCAAATATTTGAGTGTTTTACAAATTCCATATTATAGGTATTTGGAATTTTGGACACATCAAGAGGGGACTAAATGGGAACGTAGGGACCAAATCAGAATGTGGACCTCAACTTGATGGACAGATTAATCATTATACATTTTTGTTTTGTTAGATACCAAAAAAATGAAAAAAAAGGTTATTATCAAACACTTAACGCAAGACGTGTGAAATGAAGACGGACATTTTGAGTTCAGATGAAGGTAATTACATGAGCACATTTTAGTGCCGTTAATATTTTAGCTAGACACTTTCTCTTCTTTTTGGACAAGTGAGGATCATAAATATTATCGTTTGCTTTGAAGATAATGCTAATAATCACAGCTGTGCAACTCTTACAAAAGAAAGGTTAATATTTTAGCTAGACTTTTTGTGCAAAATTCAGAACAGGAGATTTTTCTGACCTACAAGAATATTCCCAAACATGGGCTGTCAATCTCGGCTAATATTTTTTATTGTCACAAAATCAAGAATAGATATGATTCCCAAGCGGGGATAATGTCGGAATCTTTTAGTAAACAACTAGTCCTAGGCTCCCATGATATTTGATGGGGTAATCCCACCATGTTGATGATACAGTCTGATTATATTATTTTAAAAGTTTATGATTTTTTCAAGAACGTAAATCAAAATGGCCATCTAAATTGGCCATAAAAAAATGTATTTCTCATATTTGCTGCATTCAGTAGTATGACTAAGCGATTGCGTTCGATATTTATGTTTTCATGCATTGCTTACCAACTTCTTGCATCCTTAATTAGATGAAAGTGCAATCCTAACATTTGATTATTGTGGCAAGCTTGTCCTGTTGCATGTAAGCACGATATGATTGGTATCATCGAGGATAAGGAATTTTCGTGAATTCAAAATGTTAATGCAGCCTCCTTACGTGTTGTCGACTAAGATATAGTTAAATAATGATTAATCAAAAGAGCTTCCAAGCTAAAGCCCATAGTAAAAAAAAAATTAAAAAATAGTATGCACTTGTCCCCCGAAAAAAAAGTGCTTATTTACAAAGTTTTTCTTGTTCTTAAAAAAAAAAAAGAGTTTACTTTTAATTTTTTTTATGTTACCTTTATTAATAGTGACAATACATAAGCTAAAATTTAAAAATAAGAATAAAATTAAAAATTATATATTTAATTTTGTACTAAACAATTGTATTTCATAACTAAAAGAATTGTACACAATTAAAAGTAAACTTTTTTTGAGACAAAAGAGATATAAGCTTTTAAGAAGTGTGGTTTACACAAAGGATATGCAATTACAACATAAAGTCATTCACTCCATTGCATTCCAAAGTTTTATTTGAAAATAATAATAGAATTTGTGATGCTTTGATAATGGTTGTACATTACAACTTGAGTTTAGGGTTTAGAGTTATAAATTATGCGATTAGATTTGATTCAAAAATTTCAGATTAAGTTAGATCGGTTCTATGAATATTTCGATTTTGTGGGTAAAAAATAAATAGTTCTAATACTTGATATACGATAATTTAGATTTTAAAAAAAAAAAAAGATTGCTGAAGTTTCAGTTGCAAAATTAACTTTGGGTTTTCATTGTGATCACCAAAGAAACAATTGGGGACACTTAAGCTGATCCTTAAGTGTGTGAATATTATTTTATTTTTTTACGTAAAAATTTTCAGATTAAAATCTTAAATAGGAATTTACAAATTTAAATATATATGAGAACAAAATTAGTTAATTTCCAAATTTATATGATTGAGGGTACAAATTAAGATGACAAGCAGTAAGGCCATTAAGTGTACAATTTTAGTATTAAACTATTAATAATAGTAGTTTTATGTAGTAAACAGTAAACAGTAAACATTTCAATCATATAATCTCAATCTAGACAACAGCATCTTTTAATGCACTGCAAGGTTGTATGAAAATGACGGGTCATACGTTTGATTGTAGAAATAATACACAATGCAAATAAAATTGAATTGAAGAAGAATTTTCTGAGAATTTCCATTTTCTGATTCTGCCCATAGCAGGTTAGCAAAGGCTCTCCATCGTTATCACCATTGTTGTGTTGTGTGATCGATGGGACAAGTCTAGGACCTTCTTTGGATATGGGCATCCCCCACCTTCCATGACTAAGTCTGTATTGAATGCTTCAAATAGAACATTGATTTTGATATTGTTAACTAAGAAGGTGAAAAAAAACTTACACCGGACGAGAATTAAAGAATACATAATTTATAAGAGACATTTTCTAAAAATAAAATTAAAATAATTTCATCAAATTAACAAATTAACAAGAGATAGATTTTCCAAAAAATAAGATCTTTTGGAATAACTTAATTTATTTGAGATCTTGCATATTCACACTTTTTTTCTATTTAAAGATCAGTTCCTAATTCGGTGTTTTCGTGTCGAGAATTATTTAGAAATGAAAATATGAAAAATACTTGATATGAACAAATGAAATAATTCACCACTAGGAGATGGTCTAGTGGTAAAAGGGCTCTCATCCCAAGTTATACACCTGGTTCGATTCTAGGCTTTCATTTTGACAAAATTCTAACACAGCTAATAATGGTTAAAAAAAGTCAAATATTTATAAAAAAATAAAAAAAAAGGATACGAATGTAACGTTGCTTGAAGAAACCAAAATAGTCAAATTTGTTGAAAGAGAAAATGTTGTAGGTCTAGAGTAATTCCTGAAAAGAATATTATTGTTCTTTTTAGTGATGTCGGTAATTGAATTTTGTGAAGGGGTCCATCACAGTAGTCCAATAAGTATGTCATAATTCAATTTAATCAAAAAAGTTTAAGCTACTAAAATTTGTAATACATCAAATGATTCAGTGATTTATTTCTTTGTCCCAAATCAATGTAACACACTTTTCTTTTGACTATCAACTTAACATTTTCTTTCATATATAAACTACATATTTATATCGAACTTAATTTCCTTAAAGTCAAATCTAGCTCTCATTTGCATAATTTTTTTAACAATCCTACTACATATTGTATTCATACTGTTATTTTCAATCTCGTTCACATCACAATAGACCCTCCTTTAAGATAGTAGGACTTGAATTATACTAATTTATTAATTATTTTATTTTATTTTATTTTTTCAAACTGGTATATGAGACTTTTCTTTTAATTATGAACTCAATATTCTCTTTGTATTTGACATTCTCTCCTTTCATGGATAAATTACATATTTAAGCCAGGTTCTTCATTAAACCCAAATTCAATTATCCATGGTTTTGCGAATTTTTTGTTTTAAACAGTCCTGGATTAACCTTTTTGGTTCATCAATTTAATCATAAAATTTTAAACAAATAGAATTTGGATTACACCAATTTATTAATTTTTTTTTCTTCTAAACCAATATAGGACATTTTTTTCATCATGAACTCAACAAATGGTCAATTGAATATTCTAAAAATGATGCTATTTTTGTAGAAAAGGGGGAAAATGGCTGATATCTGTCCATCCATTTGCTATATTTAGATAATTATTAGATTAAAAACTTGAAAATAATTGTGTTATTTATGTAATAATTTTGACCATTTAATTAATTAATTAAAATTTAAACCATTAATGTATATAACAAACTGTTTAAGACGTTTGGTAACTCTACCCTTATATAATTATCTTCTAAATTTGAGAAAGGTGGACATATTTTTCTAATTCAATTAATTAAATTGTTGACGAACATAAAATATCTAATTAGTAAACCATAAAATCTTTACTAAAATGGTGATTATCAATGATTATGTATCCCAAGTCCATTTAAAAGCTCTCCGTTATTTCTTTTGCAAAGGTGCGAGGCATTGTTTCCAAATCGTTCCACTTTAAAAAAGTACCAGAAAAGAAATGATGTAAGTGAATAGTTTGATTGACAGCAAATAAGATTACACCTATTCCAACGTGCAAATATAATCTACATGTTATTCACAAATGTGTACAATTTTCTAATGAGGTAATTTTTAAATGAGGTAACCTACGAAATGGTCACTCATAATTTTTTCAATAATTTTTTTATTTTTTATATTTAAAATAATAAAATTTTAGAGATATTTTTTTATTTTTTAAAATGTAAAAAATAAAAAAAATTATTGAAACAATTGTGAGAGACCATTTTGTTGGTTACCTTATTTTGAAACTATATATTTTCCAATATAACTTCCAACCAAATGTATTTTTTAGAAGTACTCAAAATAGATAATAAAATTAGTAATCTGCTTTTTATTAATTACAATCTACATTTTCAAAAGTTTACACAAATGATATAAGAAGTATCATCATTTATATGAGGGACATAAATATTCTATACAAAAAAATGATAATGAAATAAATAAATAAATATTTTCATAAACATATAAATTGTCATGTTATTGTTACAATTTTTATTGTCTCATAAAAATTGTCACTTCTCTATAATGCCATTAAAAAACGACTTTTTCCACAATTTAGTGTACATCTAATCAATGAATATTTGTAATAAAAATCGTAGGACTCTACATTAATTCATTCTCAACTATCATCTCCTTACTTTAAACACAAGAATTAGTGTATATTCTATCAAAAGTTCATGTTATAAAAAAGCAGCGAATTATATGGAGCGTAAAGAGTACTAATTTTTGTTTTTTAACCTTTTCCCCAGGACCTTTACTTCCTAGGCCTTGTCACTCTCAACTTCGTGGTGTCGGATAAATCTAAAAGTGATCACCCCATATTGTGACTGCCAACTATGTTTTGAAAGTTACGTATCGGGTTGGTTTAACTACTTCACTTGTACAGATTAAATTCTGGTGAAATAAAAAATTCAGGAATTAATTTTTATAATTACTTGACAGTAATTCTAGAGACACGAGTTGTTGTCCGGAATGATTAGTCTCACATCTAGACTTGTGGGGTGTTTTTGTAGGTTTCATTGTCCAATAATAGAAGTGTGAGATGTAAACAAAATTACATAAATTCAGTGAATGTGGGATGCCTCGCGTGAAAAAAAAAAAAAAACTATGTTTTGAAAGCTTAATAAATTTCAGCAAAAATATGAAAAGAACAAAGGGTGAATGAAGAAAGAGAGAGTAAATTTCTACCATCATATCTAGTCATGCAAAGAATTAAAGTTTACTAGTATAAATATTGTTGATAAGAGTAATCATAGTTTTAGTGAAAAATTATAGTGAAAAGTTACATTAATTGGTGTGTCATGTTTGAAAAACAAAATCATTCTTCATTTCTTTACATTTTTGATGAGAAATTTCATTGCTAGAAATAATACTTTTTTGGTCTCCAAAAAAGAATTTAATATTTACTTTTGATTTGGTATGAGTTTTTTGAATTATAAGGTACAAATACTTAATATACCATTTAACGTATAATTTTCTATTTTTTATTTTTATTTTTTTAATTTAAATTATACATTATTATTATTAATAAACATAATACAAAATTTTTATACAAAACATGAATTTCTTTTAGAAGAAAATTTTTAAAATTAAACTTTCTTTTGAAACAACAAAAGTATAACATATAATTTAAAGAATCAAAAGCACCAACATTATATATAAAAATAAATAAATATATATATATTTTTATCATGTTATATTAATTACTATATAACTTTTTCCTATAAATTTTAACGAAAAGAATCATGATTGTTTGTGATAATTTAGGAGAGTGAAAGGAGCAACAATTTATATAGTACAAGTAGATAATACATCGCTGTCATTTAAGTCACTTTCTCCCACAGGCCGTAAATAAGAGGAGAATATAACTGTTGTCGGGGCTTCCCAAAAGAAAATGATTTCTAACAACATGAGTTACAAGTTACTCGACAATCGATGTACTACTCATTAGCCACCGTACGATACCATGACAGCGACTGTCGGCAAGCCCATTACACGCCACGTGTCTTGATTTCTTTTTGAAAATATGTGCCCCAGTATGTAATAAATATCAGTTAATTAAAAACATTGGCCCCATTCTCTGCATGTTTATGGCCAGTGGATAATGCCATGGATACCCCACTCCAGGAAAAATTAAGAGGCAATTAATTGTTCCTTAATTACATTATTTATCTTTGATTGCAACTATTTTTATGTGTCACGGAAATATTGTATTTATCTAGAAATTTTAACAAAATAATATCAGCTAAAAATATGTGGAATTTAGTTAGAGGGATTTCTTCCCATTTATTAAATTATAAATGGTTATAGAAAAGTATATATATATATATCTAGAAAAGTATAAAATGCGTGGGAAATTATATATATCTACAAATTTTAACAAAATAATATCAGCTAAAAATATGTGGAATTTAATTAATGAGGGGATATAATGCTCAAATCTCCATGAAATACATATGGAAAAGCCAAAAATTCTTAGGTTTTTCTTTTCTCGAAAGATATTAATAATAGGAGTAATGTAGTCCGTCCAATTTATGATTCCACAATGTGTGTTTTCTTTTTGGTTTTTTTTCACCCTTGTGATTGTCAAAATTGTCGCCATCCCCTAACATAGGATACTACCGTTGTGTTCGTATTTGATGTACTTGTCCTTTTCAATTAACGTTAACATTTGCGGCTTTTGAATTTTTGTTTTAAAACGTATTTTTATATTTTTTTTAAATAAAAAATACATGAAATATAAAAATTTATTTAAATTTTTTTTTCTAAAATCCCGTTTGAAAAGAGGTTTTTTTTTTCTCTATTTTTGGTACCACTTCAACATGTATAATTTCTTAAATATAAGCTCTGTAGGCCGCAATTTGATTATATATATATATATATATATATATATATATGCATGCACTAAGTGTAATGCAATGAAAGAGATTGAAATATGCATGCACTAAGAGTAATGCAATGAAAGGGATTGAAATTTCTGTATGAATCCAAAACTTCCAAACCTCATGTTTCTATCAGGATTTGACAAATAAATTTTACGTTACCAATTAATGTCAAAGTTTATGGAAATAATTAAAAATGGATAGATTAGGCATCCTAGACAAAATATGGACAGTCATGAACAAGAACTAATTAATGCTATACAAGTAATTCAGAAATTAAAGGAGGGAGGAGGGGGTGTTTGTACTTGTATGTACTTATATTTTATTTTATATTTTTACATTCTTGATCAATACAACTCTTTATATTTTTAAAATAACTTTTTTTTTTATAAATTTTATCTCGTAAATATAAAAATACAAAATAAAAATACTATCCACGGTGACATACTTCCGCACTTATTTGAAATCTAAACAAATCCATACAAAATGAAGTGAGGTCTATCCTCTTTGATTTTATATAATAACCTTACTTTCCTGTTGATGTCTGATATCAGCATGATGAAATGAATTTTGAGCCATTATTTGTGACAAAAATATCTTCTTAGTGACATTTCTGTATAGTGGATGTCATAATGAGAAATAAACTATTTGTGGTGGACATATACCTTTGGCGACAAAGAAGATTATAGATTTAAATATGAAGTAAGTTTATGGAGGGATATTTGTGGCATTAAAGAAAGGGCAAAGAAATGTATGTGATAATATCCCATTAGTTAAAAAGGTATGGATCATTCTTTTTTTTTTTTACCCTTAAAATATCAATTTATTTTTCTTTCGCATATGGCCAAATTCTTTAATTTATTTTAATTTGTGCCAATTGTTATTATCTATGATTATTTTTTTACAAAATTGTTCCCAAGTTTACATTTAATTTTTTGGTTTCCATATTTAGTTTTCTTTACTCTAATTAAAAAGAACATACTTTTGTAGAGCATAGATATTCTATCACAAATAATGTGCCAACCTTGTCCGATTAATAAAACAATGTAATTTTATTAATAAATGCTAAATATTAATACAAAATGTATAAACTCTAACTTTAAAGAAATTATATCATTTTATTAATGAAACATAGTTAATACACATTAATTAAGTCAGAAGGTTTCATCTAACTTTTGCCTAAGCGAGGAGTTCAATATGTATCAAAAACTTGAGTAGATATTTAGAAAGCAAGTGTGCCACATTGGATCATGCAGTCTAACTAGTTTAGGGCAAAATTCTTGAGTTTTTTTGGGGCAAAAAACACAATTGAAAAGTCATAATTTCTTTTATGATTGGCTAACTACATTAAAATTAGATGCCTCTATTACACTCATTATTTAGTCTAAAAAAGAAGAGAATATAAACATATGATGAATTGAATTATCAAAATCAGATTTTGTTGTTCCCAATATTCACAAGAAGTGATAATATATAGTGTCGAAATTTAGTCCTCTAGGATACAACCATATTCCACAAATTTAATGCTAAAAATACGTTTCCCCATTTCCTACGCCGTCCGTAGTTGTAGACAGAACGAATGGTGTACAAAATAACACGTACCCAGAAACATAACTTTCATTTTTAATTACACAACCACCAAATTTTGAATGATTACCTGTTACTATCACCAAGATCCCACATTGGAAATAATGTTTGGTATGACCCAATTTGGCCAATAATCATTGTAGACTAATCATACTTAAACAAAAAGAAATCTTGTCTAACGTTATATTGCAGCATTCGAGTCTAGGGACAAGATTAAAAAATATCAGAGATAAAGATCTTCTTTCCAATAAGAGTTACTGTTCAAGTCAAATTAGAATTAAAAATATGCCAAGTGGTTGTTAATTAAGAATTAAACTAATGAGCACCTCCAATTAGATTGCTTAATTAAGAATTAGTGCTTGTCTTTGGGGCCATGTTGAGCATGAAGCTTTACCAGTACTACTCTTGACATGGTGGTTTGAATGAGAAAATCAAGTTCAACTTTTCCTTTAATGGAAACTTTTTTTAACCCATTGGACGAATATGAAATTATGTAAACTCTAAACAGAGGGTTATGTGGATCTTACGTCAAATTTAATTTAATTATACTTAAAGTATTCCTCTTTGTGATCTCTGAATGTATGTAGTAATTCCTAAGCTGATGTTTGATTTTGTCATGAGATGCTATTTTGATTTTGTGCCATCACTTATCACCAAAAAGTTGAACGATGGTCAAGATTTAATATTATGTGATTCTCTATGCAAGTAACCTTTTTATAGGGGTTAATTGCACAATCCTTCCTACCTTTCAATTTTTTATTTTTTATTTCATTTTTTGAATGTAATATAGTCAACTAAAAAATTCCAAATTTGTACTCACTTTGTCTGGTGAGATAAACATATGACAACAGTAAAAGATAATTGTGCCATTATTTAAAAAGTGCCGACCTCATCATCAGAATAAATGAAATGTAATTTCCTCATCTATCATCATATTATGGGGAATTGGATTTGTATATTTTGTCCATATGAATATATTGATGTGTGCCAAGTGAATGTAGCGTGTCCATTTTCTATCAAAATAATTGTAATTTTGCGACTTTCTTCATCTTCTTGCAAAGATTACATGAATTCGCAAAATAAAAATAAATTTAAGTTTTTTGGGTTAATTGTATCACAACGAAGAAAATAATAAGTTTCAAGGGTAAAGCAATATGAATACTTTAAATGATGGTATATACAGTAATTTTTTTTAATAAAAATCTCTTTATGACTGACGCAATGTTTATATGACAGAAATTATTAAACAACAATCATCTCTATCATCTATTATCATTTTAACATATGGATTCTACGTGAGAATTCATTGAAAATTTTCATTCTAAATATCATTAATCTACTAGAGGGTGGGAGAAATATAAGAAAGAGGCATTCTTAAATGAAGTTTTTGTAATTAATTCAATAAAATGACAAACAAGAAGTTGAGAAAAGTAACACTTTCTTCGATCAATACTTATTTCCTAAGGCAATGGATTTTTTTTTCTTTTGCACCTTTAATAGGCTTGAATAGAAAAACCTTTCTTAACACAAACAAATACCCCAACTTCACAAATACTACTTCTTTGTCGGTTAATGGAATCTGCATGCTTGTGTAAGGGATGACATGTTCAACTAATTAATTAGTAACTTTTCGATTAAGCCGCATTTGTAATAGAAACAAAATCACTTAAACAATTCGCTATATAATATACGAGCCGACCAACAACATATATACTTTAAAAGAAGTCACCCTTTACAAGAGAAAGGGGAAAGATCAAACGTATTGTGCTTTTAGGGGACACTAGGCACATCCAATGAAAGGGAAGTGAGTGACCCACAGGTCGTGGTTAAAGTCAATTTATGGCCAACCATCACAATTGATTATTTCAATCCTATCCATGTCCAAATCCAACTCTCTTCCAATGAGCATAACAAAGATCAATTTACAGGGGACGGAAATGATCTATGCGAGCTGTAGAATATTATATGGTATTTCACTTTGCCCTTCTTGTAGTGAAGGACCTGTTTTGTCAATGCACCTAGAAGACAGGCCATTCACTACCATGTACATAGACACTAGCCTATTAATGATATATATACCTCAACTCGTGGTAGGTGGATTCTTATTTTAGTCTTTTTAATTTTGTTGGATAGATTAGGTTAGAAGGGTATCATAACAGAAAATGAAAACAAAAGTCTTAACAAAAAAAAACTTTTGCACTCGAAGTGTAGCAACTACAAAAGTATTCCCTAAGAAAAAAATAACAACTAAGTTTTTATTATATACATGAGATTGACTATATAAATCATATTTTGCTATCGCTTTTTATTAAAAATATTTTTTTATTTAAATTTATATAATTCATGTTATTTTTAATAGTTTTTTTCTAAATTTTTTTAGATTTTTTTATTCCCCTTTTAGTTTAATTTGATTATTCTCTAATATCTAAACATCATACTAATACATTTCAAAATTCCATTCCAAAAACTTAAAACCCTAAACGTACCTAGAAAAAAAACCCTCAAAATTCCATTCCTAAAGCCATCCGCCAAGCCAAGTTTAATAACGATAATAGGGAACTAATAGCACATTAAAAGTTGTAAATGTTTCAAATTTTACCAATTGCAAATATGGAAACAACTCCACACCTCCCTAAAAAAAGTGGGGAAAAAAAATCCAGAGCATAGACATTGGACATCTTTTTTACCCTACGTACTTACCTACCATTGACCCATGCACCAAATAAATGCTGTTGAGTATCGTCTTTCTTTCGACTTATCTACCCTACACCACTTCATTTGAGCCAGCCATGCATTGATCGATCTTTTCTATGCTCACCCTTGTTAATTATTAACATATCATTACGGGACATGTAGCTAGCTAGAAACCATGGCGGGTTCCACCTGTTTTGTGATCATCCTGCATAGATCACATTCTCAATGTGGGAGGAGAGGCATAGCACACAGGGCTTCCATAGTACATGTTTCCCCTTCATGAATATTGGCTATAAGGGGATAGGGATGATGAAGACATGAGGCCAAATGTCAAACTTAATTTGGAGCAAGGTGCAGACCATATATACATCACATCTCTTGAAATCAGCCACGTACTGCGATATACACGTCTCCCGTACCAAGCTTGAAAAATCCCCTTCAATTCAGTGTCAATGGTAGGGTGGAGCACCCGAAAAATTAGCGGAAAACTAAGACCACCACATCTTGCGGATGGACCACCCAAATCAAAACTATGACCATTTCATCATTATTTTATCTTCTTCTTTATTTTTCTTTTAGAACTTTATTAAGGACATGTATAGATTACACTTTCAAAATATATTTTTATATTTTTAAATATATTTTTTATCTCGCAATTACTATTTTAAAAAACACAAAAATACGTTTTGAAATATTATTCTTATGCAATCTTAGTTTTTCTATATGATATATATGAATAATGACATTTACATAAAAAGTTATAATGAAATATTAATGTGGCATCTATATGACAGAACATTAGTAGATGTTGAAAGTGAATACTATTTAGAGACATGTATGGTATAACACCACATCAATCACTCATTAAGTGTATCATTTCTCTCTCTATATATGTGTATATGTGTGTGTGTGGAAATAATAGGCATATAATCATACCAATAATGTAAAGCCCATATAGCAAAATTAGCTCATACTAGTGGTTTAAATTGGATAATATTAATATAGAGGGGAAAAAATTGAGATTGAAAAGGTGTTGATCTTAATTTCAAGAGAAACCCTAATTTTGAAGTTGAAATTGTTAATAGTGGATATGTGTCATAATTAAGTTTGAAATTTAGAAAATTGATGGAAATGAGGAAAAAAGAACAGAAGGAAGTGAAGATTGAAACAATAGAGAAAAGAATTCAAAAAGAAAACCAAGGAGAGAGATTGCACTAGGGAATAAAGGAGCTGCCAATTATAATTTCCAGACCATCCTCTATTTCCCTGTTTTCCCACTTTTATACAATTCTAGAAGTGTTAACTGTCTGTTTCTAGAATTTAGTGTGAATTGACAGTTAATGATTGGATAACTAACTCCTTCAATTACCTTTATTAAAATGGTTCTATTTTACAAAATTATGTTGCAACCTCTCAATTTTGCAATTCCATCTATTAGGCCCTTGGTTCATGACAATTATCCCTCCCTCTAGAACAGTCTTTTCTTCAATACTGGAAAATTCAGCACTGAAAGTCAGGAAATTGATTGGTGATGAATCCTTGATCTTCCCATGAAGCATCTTCAAGTCCCAAATCACTCCACTGAATCAACCATTAAGTGATTGTTTGCATTGTTGTCTCGAATTACTTCTCTCTTTTGGGAAACAACAACTCGTTTCAGAGGGTAAAAATCTGCTAAGTAAATTTAGGGAGTTCAGGGGTGGTTTGAGAAGGTTTTCCTTCCTTCTTTTTCAGTAAGGAGACGTGAAAGACAAGATGAGGTTTGGAGTGTTCAGGTAGCTTGAGGCGATAAGCTACTGTTCCTACTTTTTCCAGCACCTCAAAAAAATCCATAGTACTTTGCAATCAACTTCAAATAGAAGTGGATGGCCACTGATAAGGTAAACTTATTCCCCTACTTGGAATGATCTGTTAGTGCTTTTTTTATATGCAAAGTGTTTAGTCCTATTCTGAGAACAGACTGCCTTTGCTGAATTATATTTTTAGTAGCTAGAATGATCATTTCATGAAATGGACCACATGGAATAAGCATAGGTTTTCTTCTATAAGGCTTCGAATGGGGTCATTTGAATACTTGAATGATATGTTTTATTGTACCAATGGTTAGCCATTGTAAGCCATTGGAACCATGAAGTTGGTTTGTCACAATAAAATCACCTTAGATAGTTCTCCAAACGCTGATTCACCTTTTCAGTCTGGCCATAACTTTGAGGGTGATATGCAGTGCTGAGGTGCAAGGAGACTCCCAAATTCTGAAAAAAAAAAAAAAGACTTGCCAAAAATGACTAGTGAGAATCCTATATCGATCACCTACAATAGACTCAGGCAGGCCATGAAGCCTGAATATGTTGTCCAATAAGATTTTGGCTACTTTTGCAACTGAGATAAGAGAGACCAGGGCAATTAAATGGCTGAATTTTGTGAATCTATCAGCAACAACCATTATAGCATTGTGTCATTCAGATTCTAGGAGCTTTTCAATGAAATCCATGGAAATATGACTCCATGCTTGTTGTGCAATTTTTATTGGTTTTAGCAATCCAAGATAGGGAATATTTTCTTATTTAGCCCTTTGTCAAACATCACATTCTTGTATCTATTTCATCACTTCATTTTTCATGTGAGGCCAATAAAAGAGAGACTTGATCCTTTCTAAACAGGCGGTTGGGCCTAAATGCCCTCCTAGTGGGGATGAGTGTAATGACTGGATGATTTTTTGCCTTAATGCAAATGAGTTCCTAATGTAAATTCTTCCTTTCTTCTTAATCAACCCATTGACATATTGAAATCTTGTAGTATTCCCTTCTGAAATCGACAACTGTGCTATTAATTCTTGGCATTCAAAATCATTAGAGTAGCTTTCCTCCACTTGTTGCACCCAATTAGGTTTGACTAAAGTAATGGCCATTACTGTGCCTATTTCCTCCTCTTGATCCCTCTTGGACAAGGCATCTTCTCTTATATTTGTGGCTTTAGGTTTGTACTGAATATCATAGTCTAGACCTAAGAGTTTAGTTAATCATTTATACTGCATGGGGGTGGTTAACTTCTACTCTACTAGGTGTTTTAAATACTAATGATCAGTCTTTATGATGAAATGATTTCCCACCAAATAGTGGCGCCACTTGGTAACAGTTTGTACTAAAGCCATGAGTTCCTTTTCATAATTTGAGTCATATGTTCCTTATGCTGAATGCCTTGCTCATGTAAGCAATTGGCCTTCCTTGTTGCATTAAGACAGTTCGGTCTAAATGACAAAGCTTTTTTGAGAAATTTGGCATCCTAAGGACTGGAGCTTGGTACAATGTTGTTTTCACGTTATTGAATGCTTTAGTAGCTTCTTCATTCCAGACAAAATTATCCTTCTTGAGCATGTTGCTGAGAGGCTTACATGTAACACCATAGTCTTTCACAAATCTCCTATAGTAACCATCTAGCCCTAAAAAATCTCTAAGAGATTTGAGAGAAGCTGGTTGTGGTCATGTCTTGATACATTCAATATTTCCTGCATCCATGCTAACTCCTCTTTCATCTATCACATGGTCTAGACACTTTACTGTTAGTTGAGCAAAAGTACACTTATTCATTTTGGCAAAGAGCTGATGTGATTTTAAAGTTTGTAAAAAAATTTCCAAGTGTCTTACATGAGTTTCCAAACCAGGACTGTAGATTAGTATGTCATTAAAAAAAAAAACGAATACAAATTTCTAAGATATGGAGCAAAAATTTGATTCATCAATGCTTGGAATGTTGCTAGTGCATTAGTCAATTCGAAATGCATAACAAGGAATTCATAGTGTCTATGATGGGTTTGAAAAGCTTTTTTGTGCACATTTTTGGGGTTTACTCTTATTTGATGGTAACCAGCCCTTAAGTCAATGTTTGAGTAAAAATGTGCTCCAAACAACTCATCTAATAACTCGTCAGTGTTTGGAATGGGATACTTATCTTTAACTATGAGTTTATTGAGTTGCCTATAGTCTCAAAATCTCCATGTGTTATTCTTTTTCTTGACAAAAAGGATAGGAGAAGCAAAAGGGCTATTGTTGTGTTGCACTATGCCATTTTGCCCTTTTGCAGCATTTTTTTAACTTGGTTTTCAATTCTGATTTTTGAGAATGGGGGTATCTATATGGCATGAGCGTGAATAGTTGTGAATCAGGTTTCAAGGGGATACTATGGTCTAAGTTTCTGGTAGGTGGTAGTGCATATGGAACCTCAAAAACACATGAATATTACTCTAGTAACTTCAAAATTACTTCAAGAGTTTCTAAGTTTTCAGTAGAAGTACGTAGCATTTCAAGATGTGTCTAGCTGGCCACCTGAATGTAAAGTTGTTTCTTTTTGTCTTGCAGCGTTCTTCTAACCTCTTTGCCTCTCACTAGCTTCATGATAGGATGTTTTACATGCCCTTGTAGCATCAGCTCCTCTCTTTATTGCCTCAGTTGAATGCTCATTTTGCCAGAAATCAAATGTAATAAGGTTACAATGGCTTATCTAGTCAACCCCCAATATAATATCCCACAATCCCAAGTCCGTACTCTTCAAGTCAAAACAGAAACCATGGCTAGTGATAGTTCTTCCATCTCCAAGGGTCATTGTGTAGGGAGCAATTTGTTTTTTCCTTGAGGCTAGATTCTAGACTTGTTGATAGTGGATTTAACTGTCAGTACTTCCAGTGTCGATAAGTATTCTCATTACTATCCCCTTAATTGTACCCATAATTACAATGTTCTTTCTCTTCAGATTTTGGGATAAAGCATATAGAGATGCCTCAATCACCTGATCTAGTTCCTAATTTACTGGTTAAAAGGATAGATTTTCTTCTTCATCTTCTAAATCATCTTCATCTATCAATATGAAATTAAGGTATCTCATTCTACATTGGTGTCATAGTCCAAATTTGTCTCCACACCTGAAGCGTAGACCTTTTTCTCTTCTTTCTTACAATTCTTAAGGACTAATCTTCCTCACATTATTTCCACTGGTCGGATATGTTTTTGTTCTAGAAATTATAGGTGCTTTGATCAACATTCTACTTGAATTATTAGTCACACCCTACCATTCCATTGACTGGATTCATTAACATTCTTAGACACCAACTTCTATTCTTGAGCAACATTTCCCATGACTATTCTTAAAACTGAGCTCCCTCAAACACTTCCAATAGTGTTTTAGGCTTCATCATCCTCACCATGGGTTTTAACTCATCTTTTAATCCACTTATAAAACTTGAGACAAAGTAATACTCAATCAGATAAGGGTTTTTTTTCCAACAACACTGATCTAAGGCTCTCAAACTCCTCTTGATACTCCATTACAAAATCTCTTTGCATCAACTTATGGAATTATTCTATCTTATCCCTTCCACTATTTTCCCCAAACCTCTTGTTCACAGTTTCTGAAAATTCCTTCTGCTTCACCTTGCCATTGATCATTTTGAAACTCTGGTACCATACATCCTCCTTTCCTTCCAGATACAACTCAACACTATCAACTTTGCAAGGTTCAAGTCCTTGACATATGGCAAAGAACCTTTCACATTTTTTCAGCCACTCTAGAGGGTTTTCCCCATTGAACATTGGCAATTCCACTTTGGGAAGACTAGCCATGAAGTACTTCTCTTCTTTGAAGGTTTCTTGCCTTTCTACCTCCCAGCAGTTCTTTGATTTGGATCTTAGAGTAAGTAACAAAGAGGTTCTGTCCATTACACTTTCTTTTACTCCCACATTTCCTTTGTCCCTCCCTAGAATCTTGATCAGAGCTGTGAATTTGGCATCCATCCTAGCTTCCAAATTGGCTGTTTGTGCTTCTAGTTTAGATTCTAGTCTACTCTCAAACTGCTAGAATTTGGCATCCATTTCATTCTCTACTTTGAGACCAACATTCTCCAGCTGCTTCTGAAATTCAATTGCGAATTCTTGAACCTTAGCATCACACTTCTTGACTAGTTCTTCCAAGAACATTGAGCATGTGCTTTCCACCATTGATACTCACAGGTGAATGATGGAACTCTCTGACACCAAATGTCACAATTAAGTGTGAAATTCAGAAAATTGATGGAAATGAGGAAGAAAGAACAAAAGGAAATGAAGATTCAGAAAGAATAGAGAAAGAGAGAGAAAATAATTTAGAAAGAAAGAACCAAGGAGAGAGATTGCATTAGGGAGTAAAAGAGCTGTCAATTACAATTTCTAGACCATCCTCTATTTCTCTGTTACCCCACTTTTATACAATTCTAAAAGTGCTAAGTGTCTGCTTCTAGAATTTAGGAGGAATTGACAGTTAAAGATTGGCTAACTAACTTCTTCAACTGCCTTTAGTAAAACAGTTCTATTTTACAAAATTATGTTGCAGCCTCTCAATTTTGCAATTCCATCAATTAGGTCCTTAGGTCATGACAATATGATTTGAATGGGTGAGGCCCGAATGGTATTGGGCCTCATAAGAATCCAAATTTTTGAAAATCAAACATTTGATAATTTTACTAGTTTGGTCTCCAACTACAGAAACATACAAGGGATTCAGTTCATAAAAGTAGGTTTCTTCATAATTTCCCCACTGAAAAAATCTATGGAAAAGAAACAATTATTAAACTCCACTGCCCACTATTAGCCACATAGAGTTGTTTTGTGCAGCCCATTAGCTCAAAGTTGCTATTGGATTAGTCCTTAAATCAAGCATTCACTTCCTTTCAAAAAAAAAAGTCTACTATCATAATTTTTCTTTGTTTAAAAAAAGTTCATTTTTAAATAAAATCGAATTCAATTTTTATACTATCTTTAATAATAATTATATATGACTCATAATGCAAAAGTAAAGATTGAAAAAATATTTATATTTAATAATATATTAAATGTGTTATATCTTATAATTAAAAAAATTATATATATTAAAAGTAAACTCTATCTTTAAAACGAAAAAAATATTAATTTCAACTTACAAATATTCCAAATTAGTTGAGTCCTAACCGTAATTTATGTTGGAAATTGATATATCCCTAATCAATAGTTGACTATGTTAAACTTCCTCCATAGTTTAGATTAGATTGAAAAAGTACGGTTGACGTAATTGGCAAAAAAATTGGAATATCTATTTATCTACTTGATCGTCCGTACTGCAGTTCATTTGGGCTCTCTCCAAAATATTTATATACGTTGTCATTAATTGTATAATTCCTAAAATATTCCCTTTTTTTGTCCAAACTTCAACATATATTCTACTTGTACATAATTATACATAGTATACCAACTTTGTTTAGTTCATTCATTAAAATGTTTGAATTTTATGTTTTTCAACCCTTCTCTACTTTTGGTGCAAAATAATTTGAAGAGTTATATCAACAAAATAAAAGCAGAATTTACATTTTTTGTTGATTAGGCGACACTCAAATTTAAATGGGGAAAAAAGATTTGCAATCCCTGCCTTACCTAGTGGCCATGCCATTAAAACGATATAAAATTAGTGAAATTTTTTCTATATTACTACATTTCCTTTTAGTGTATGTGCATGCACAATGCATTGAGAATTTGTAGATTTTGCTGCTAATTTTACATTTTTATTAGGAAAATAAAGACGTTAAATTTATTTATAACGAGAAATGGTCCTTACAAATATGCAGTCCAATAAGTAACTTTAGAATTGCATATTTTCTGTATAGTACAATTAGTGTAAAATTTTAAAATCTTTCCTAATTAGGCAAACATTGATATGAATCAAATTGGATCCAAAAGCCCTCAAGGCCATCACTTTTTTACTGTTTTATTAGTATTATTTTTATGTTGCAGATGACAATTAAAAAAGGTTTGAACTGACACTCGTTTAGTTATCAAAATCTTTCATGATCATCACTAATAATTAAAATAGAAACCTACGTTAAACATCAAATTAGAAAGATCTTGAGCTTAAATTTGCACCTATCAATGTAGGTGTCAGCAATTCTGCAGCTGATACATAGGCCTATAAGCCTATATATTGTGTGGTTGATGATCTGCACAGTGAAGGCAGGAGGAGTAAGCCCCATGTCCATGTGAGGACTACAGGGGAGAGTTGAGACCACCACAAAGCCATGGTTATAAGTTAGTGTTTCCAATGGTTAGAATGGCAGAGGGGGCCAAAATCACAGGACCACTGAGCTGGACGGCTGGCTGGACGCTCCAATTTCAGAAGTAAGTGTCAAAATCAATGAACTTATACAGGGACAGTTTTCAATAATTATTATTCTCTCTTTTGTCCTTCCAAAAATTTCTGGGATCATGGATAGAAATTTCTAATTACTGGTCCATGCCTGATTTCTTGGTGAGGTTATAAACAGAGAAAACTTTTGACAATAGAACTCTTCTTTTTTTTCTTTTTTTTGTCATGCAATTATATTCTACATTATTATTTTAAAGGAGGAAGCTCAATTGAACTATTGGTAGGATTGAACTTATCTTTAAACCAATTAGGTGAATTGGCACTCGCTAAATTTTATGAACATTAATACTCTCATTATGTTACAACTAGAGTTTGATATTTGGTATAACACCCTACCGTATCATTCGGGTCGATAGTCATTATGACAAACCCAATAGTTTTTTTGATAATAGCCTTCTAATTGAGAGAAATTTGCCTCTTTTTATTTTATAATCTTTGCTTTTGAAAATAAATGGGTACCGTGATCATTATTAAATGATTTGTAATTTTTCTTTTTATTAATCAATAATTTCTAACTTACTATTACTTATTGTATAAACTGGTAAGAATTAGAAACTTAATCACTAGAACAAAGAAGTATAATACATAATGCTTTCTTTGAAATTTTAGGTTAATCATGAAATTTAGTTCCAAAATTAAAGCCAAAGGAGAACCTCGCATAAGGATACTCCCTCTATTTTCCCTTTGTTTTTCAATAACTTTCTCTATTTATTAATGCTCTTTTCTCTTTTTTAAATGTGCAGTATTTTTGAGAATTTTTATCTTTCTTGTTAAGTAAATTGTCACTCTTACATCTACCCACATCGTATGTAACAGCGATAACTACAATATTCGTTCGTAGTGACAAACTGACAGCAGTAATAATGATGATAGATGTTGGGATGATGTTGGTCACAAATACATTAATGCAGTAATTTCGAGAGATAAAAAAAACATGGTTGGGATGATGGGATTTGAGTTTAGTGGTAAAGAGTGGTAATATTACTACAAGAATAAAATTATTATGGACTCTTATTTAGTTTTAACTTGGTGAATTTGTAGTAATATTTTCATGTATTATTTAATCCTGTAGTTATTTTCTTTCTCCTGAGTTCCCCTTTTCCTTCTTCTTGTTGTTAGATATCTCGTTTGTACACATCTTCTCGTTTGTTTTTCATGTATTTAGGTTTAGCCTCAATAGGAAAAATGGAACACCTAACAACGCATCTTCACAAACCAAGAACTACGAGATCACCCCTTTCATTCTGGAGTGACAGAGGAATCGTATCATTCGAGCCGTTTTTTTTCATGCTTTTCCCGGAGGTCCAAATTAATCCCGCGGATAGATATAATTCCGAAGAATACGTGAGTAATTCATACACAGCATCCCTTTCTTTTTTCAACGGCTCTACTAGTTGGCATGTTTCTTCAAAAAAAAAAAAAAGTTATATCTATCATACCTCTAGTTTTCCTGAGAGCTTTAAAAGCTATAAGGAAAATCTTACCAATTCATTTTTATAATAGCAGTATTATTAATAGTACCAAAGAGGATAAAAAAAATGAGTAATAATATTTATAATGACTTTTTATAGTAACTTTTTATAGTGATTAATATGACAAGTATAAAAAAATAAAATTATTCTTTATTATTTTACAATTTTTAAGGAATGTGATGAGTAAATTTTATTGTTTCATATTTACACATCGATCACTGTAAAAATTCACTATCTAAAGTAATTAAAAGTATCATTACTTTAAAAATAAATCATGTTGTTATTTGGAGATAGAGTATAATTTATCTTTATGATTAATTGGGCCTTAAGAAACGAGCTAGAAAGTCATAGGGAACTTAAGAAACAAGCTAATTTTGTGCAAAAATTTTATACCCGTCTCTTAAGCCCGTCAAATTGATTTTTGTGAAATTCTTTTAGGTTCTATTTGGTTCATTGTTAAAATGAGAATTAGTTTAGAATTGATGTTTTTTTATTATATCTAGTTGAGGTTTATGGTTTTTTTTCTTTATTTTAACTCATTTATGATGTCTGTCTTATAATATTTTCAAATTATGTAAATAAATTATAAAATTTAAACTAAAATCTATAGAAAATATATTTTATTCTAAATCTATTCCAATTCTAACCAACAATCAAAAGGTACATTTCTTACATTACTAGTGTTTAGCCCTACCCGATGGGTGTGCACTTTGATGATTTAAAGATAAAGATTAACTTTTGTGTACTTTTTAAATTTTGTAATGTATTTTTAAATAATTTTACTTTATTTTTTTGAATTGTTGAGTTCTTCTTTAGTTAATTTTAACAATATTGTATAAAGTTATGTTTCCAATTTTAGTATACTGTTTTTCTATCTTAGAAAAACATTATACATACAGGCATATTAAAATTTATCTAATATGTGTATCTTTGAATTGTAGTCATAAAATTAATTTGATTAATTGTTTAATTGACATTCACATACTGAAATTGAAACTTATAAAACTATGAATATTATATTATGTTACTTTTTTAGTATTATATTTTATAGTGTTTTAATGTTATGTTAATACATAAAATATTTTTGAATAAAAAATTTAGATTGATAAGAATACTTATAAAGGAAATATGAAATTATACGTAATTCATAATATTTATATAATGATATAAATTAAAAGAATCAAATTCCATAATTCTAAAACATATTAGAAAAGAAAATTAACTATTCTTAAAATTGATATTGCTTGCATTTGTAGATAAAATGTAAATAATAAATAATAATATCTTTCTATATAAAGTCAAAATAACAATAACAAATTTTTTTCAACTAAACAAAAATTCAAAATAAGTTTTAAATAAATAGTCTTAAAAATAAATAAAATTATACGAAAACATATTTACAAAGATTGACTACAAAGTTTGAAAATATTACATTTAGTTTAACTAAAGATGAAATAACATGTATCCGAAAGTAATTCGAGTAAAAAAATTTAACTTGTAATCTACATGTAACCTGATAATAAAAGGGTCTCAATCCACTCAACATGGTGGTGAATAGACTTGTGAAATTCAGGTGGATTGCATAACAAAACTACATGAGCTTGAAAAATAATGAATTATAGAAGGCAAAGGGAGCTTGTCAACTATGGTGCATCTAATTTATTTGTGCACGACATACGTAAACAAATTATAAAGTTGCCACAATTTAACGGATGAGTAATGATATACATAATGACTTTTTACAATGACTTTTAATAATAACTGATGTAGAAAGTATAAAAAGTCAAAATTCAATTATTCTACTCTTTCAAATATGCAACATATTAAAGAATAATTTTATCTTTCATACTTATTACATCAGTCACTATTATTTTTTATTGTGAAAAATTAATATGAATATCATTATTCTTAACATAATGGTATTTTCTATGCATATATGTTGTATTTGTATACGCATTCTGCCATAAACTGCCGAAAATATCAATTTTGTCAAATTGTGATATCGACGGATCAAAGCGTACAATTTTGTATGCGAGGTAAGATGGAGAACTACTAGTTCTAGGCCACTGTCCACAAACTTTTTCTTTCTGATTTCCCCTCATAATTTAAGAAAAACTACATCATAGTAAAACTGAACCGGCCAAGAACAATTTCCGACTATGCAGATTCGTATCAGGGAGTCCACAGTTTTAACCTGAAAAAACTCAGGTATCCATTCTGTCTTTACGTTGATGTCAAAAAGCATTTGCCTGAAACGCCCGTCCGAAAGTCCCCATTTGTCGGATTTGAGATCACCAACGTAGCGGACAGCCATGTGAGGCCACAGTTATTTCCGTGACAATTTCATGTGCAGAAAGTAGAATTCATTAGGAGAAAACAACAGGATTGAAGATCGATATGGACCATGCATTCACGTAAAATATCAAAATCATTTGCATGCATGCATGTGGATTATGCATAGATTTCAATTCCAAGTCTTTGATGCCTCACGCCAAAAAGAAAAAAATCTTATTAGTGTCATTATTATTTTTATTTTTATTTTTTTAACTCTCTCGTAAAAAGTGATTGATAGCTCAGTTTGACGAATAACAAAAAGATTTTAAATGTGTATAGATTGTATTATCAAAATATACTAAATATTTTTTTACTTTTTAATATATTTTATATCTCATAATTATTATTTTAAAAAATATCAAAATACATTTTAAAATACAGTCTATTTACACCCTTTGTCAAATCAATTGATGGGCTATGCCGAATTTTGTCAGCAAAGGTTTTCAAACGAGCCCATATAGAGGTGATGGCCGAAAGGCCAATGCCGAAGAAAAGTAACAAAGGCGAACAAAACAATTTTTCGTGGGCCTTGTGATATAAGTAGCTGCAGTTGATAATCCAACTGGACTGAGAGACCCACAAAACTTGGGTTATTCGTTTGGGTGAATCTTAGACCGACGTATGAACTTCCTGTATTCCTCTTTATACATGATACATCATAATAGTGATAATAGGCCACCTGTCATCAAATCATGCATTAAATTATTTTAGGAGTCACTTCTTAAGACCACAACGACAAAACTAAACCGCCCAAATAAGAATGACAACTCATTAGCTTTCTGGAGCATAGACAAGTTGGTAAGTTTAGGGTGATATGGGAAGAAATCCTCCAACAATGCAGATTTAAACTTCACGTAGAGCAAATTTTTTGCTGAAATATTATGAAGATCTGTTCTAGGGTTTAGCCTGTTTGGCTTCTCTCTCAGATTTATGCCAACTCATGCGAATTTTTTGATTTACATCTGCCTGGTTAAGGAGCTTCTGGTACAGGTGAGGAAGTTTCGCTTTTGCAAGGGGAACTTTCTCCTAAAAACAAAGAATTGCAACTCATTAAAGACAAGAAACTATGTTAATTGTATACTTCCTAATGTAAAAGATTATATTTTCTGTTTCAAATAATGTGTGCTAATTATTTGTTATCATGTAATTTTGTCAATAAATGTTAAGTTCTGACTTAAAATACATAAATTTTAATTTCAATAAAATTACGTCGTTCTATTAATAAAACACAATTAGCACATAATAATGGAAAAGGGAAAATTTCAACTTTAATATGAAACTATAAGACACGTAACATACAGTAATAAGAATACTTTTTTTTTTTCAAAACTTTTTAGCCCTTATTACTTGTTTACCTTTTAAGTTCTAATTTAAATATCGGAACAATTCATTTCTGGACAACTTCATTACTTCAATATCATTCGTGAAATCTTAGAAGATTTAGGTTCTGAATAGTTGTAAATTTTGATTATTATTCTGAGGTTGGATCAATCATAGAAAATGACAAACATAACTGTAGATTATGGATTCTGATTTCGTCATAACAAGACTATGTGAGGGGCTAAGAAGTCCAGTCCACAGAATTAGGACCTTTGTTTAGAAGGGCATGGCACAAGTTTGTGTCATGTTTTTGGTTACCCATCAATGACCCTAACAAGAGTAAGAGAGCTGGTACAACTGTACAAGGCCGCCAAAGCACATAACAGATTATTTTATTACAAATTACATAGGAACAAAACTCACTGCCAGTTAACATTTAGAAGAATACAGTATGGTGACAAAAAAATACAAAAAACAATAGACATAACTAAGTGGGAGTGAGCACATATATTTATTGTAGCACATTTTCAAGTGAGGTCATTCTAGGAGAATCGGTTTTTATGTTGTTTAGTACTCCTTCTGTTCTGCCCCAGGGGCTGGTTCAATGGTAGTGGTGGAGTTTGCTCAACTCACTAACGAGGGATCGAACTTGACTATCATTGTTGGTGTGGAATTTGGACTAGTTCCATTCAGCTTTGAAAGATTGGTTTCACGTTTGATATGATGGGTTACTTAGTCGCAATGAGGACTGAAACCTGACAAGGTAGATTTAGTCCTCTCAACAAGTCACGAATTGAGTGGAGTTTAGGACATACCTTGTCTATGGATGTGACTTCCAAGTGTTTAAAAAAAAAAATACTCTTTCTGTTCTAATAAAAAAAGTTTACTTTGAATTTGATTTAAATTTTTTTAAATTATAAGATACGACATAGTTAATATGCTATTAGATATATAATTTTATATTTATATTTTTTAATTTAAATTATATATTGTCATTATTAATAAAAATAATATGTATAAGCTTGTTCAAAGATTAGTATCTCTTTTCATCATAGGTTATTATTATACATTGATTTTCCAGTTTAATGTGTCAACCAGTCCCATTTTAATTCAAAGTTAATCATCATTTTTATCAACTACATTCTCAATTATTCACTTTTATTTACTTATTCTTGGAAAACTATTTCACATGAAAATTTCAACAGAAAACTTGGAAATAGAAATCTAAAAGTTAAAAAGAAAACTCTCAACATATGAAAAAAAAAATCCCAAAATTAACAACTGTGACCAGTGGACTAAGTGATACTATTTAAAAAACAGAAAAAAAAACCCCCACAAAAACAGGAAAAAGAAAAAGGAAAGAAAGAACGTCGTGCATCTCTTCCAACTTGCATGTCGTTTGTGAGGTCTCTATTGTGACCTTACCTCAATGGCAAGTGAGAAAATTCCTTCATTAACTAAAATAAAAAATTTAAAAAAATTTATATATGAATTATATTTTAAAATATGTTTTAATATAAAATTATAAAATTAAAAAGTAAAAAATTAAAAATACATTATGGAAAAAGACCCATGGTTTAACGTTTTACGTTCTACATGAAGGCCAACTTTGACTATGGAAAAAAGGGATGACAAATATTACTAGGAAATGGTCCTACCTGACCAATCTTTCCACAAAATTAATGACAATATCGTCGGACTGGCTAATTTTTTTTTTGGCATAATGACATCTATTTAGAGAGAAATTAATAATCCATCCAAAGAAGATATTTATAAGTGAATCCTTCTTCTTGTTCTTCTTTCTTTTTGGTCTTTGTCTCAGTCTCTTTCCATTTTTAGTCAAAACACATAACACGTGTAGAGATCTTGATTTGATCAAATCAATATGCAAGGAGCAACAATTTAGGACTTAATTTGATCTGCTTCACACATTCGTTGAGTTGATTTTTGTGTGTCTTTTCCATAAAATAAAGGCCAAAACCAAAACTGGATAATACAAATCGCCAAGAGGCTCTCAAAGAAGGAAAAAAAAAAGGAAAATGGACTATGAGTTTACTAAAAAACGACATAACCAAATGGAAATCGGGATGAGGAAGGATCCTGGTATTTGTTTATGAGATAATTTCATCTATTTTTCTCAAGATTTGGTCATGTTACAAATTCAACTTTATAGTTTACAGAAATTACAACTACTGCCCTTGACTGACAGTCCCACAAAGTCAACTATCAGAAGCAATAAAGATACCAAAAAAAAAAAAATCTAAGATAATTTGAGTTATAAAAATTGAGAAAAAAAGAATAAAACAATAATATTTATAAATTGAGCTATAAAATTTGAAAAAGAAAGAGTAAAACAAATATTATTTGAACAAATAAATATAAATATTATTTGTTTTATTCTTTCCCTTTCAATTTTTATATCTCAATTGTCTTAGATCTTTTTTTTTTTTTTACTATTTGTGGTAGTAGACTTTGTCAGATTATTAGTCAAAGGGGTAATTATAATTTTTACAAACTTTGAAATTGAATTTGTAGTATGACAAAATTTTAAGAGTGATAGATGAAATTATCTCTTTGTTTATTTATTGCAGAAAGTGGTAGCTTTTGTCTTTGTTTAAAATATGGGTGATGATGTTATTCGGACATCATTGTTTGTCGCTAAAGAAGTAGAGTTTTATTATTAATTCCACTTCTAACCACAAAGACTAAAATATTCATAGGGAAAATCGCACCTTTGTCTCTAAACTTAAGGTCGTGGTGACACTTTTGATCCATGAATAATTTAATGTAATGTTTTTGTTCTTAGATTTCATCTTAGTGAAAAAATTAGTATCTCTAACCATGATTTACAAGTCATATTGACTATTTTTATGGTGAAAGGTTACACATTTTTTTTTCAATTCACCCAAATAAAAACCCTTTTTATAATCTTTTTTTTCTACTATAAAAAATTTTTTAGATCTTTTCTCTCAAGTCTCCTGAGTAGGACTTTCAAAAATCCCAAACAATTACAAAAATAAAACATAAAAAAATTACTTTTGAACCTAATGTGGGAGAGTTGCTATTATTTTGTCTGCTAAAAGGAGAAAAAAAGATATGAGAAGGGAGTTTGAACAAGCACTTGCTTTTAGGTGGCGAAATATGAAAAAGAAAAAACATGGTAGATCAAGATAAAAAGGAAGAACAAAAGGGGGGGAAAAGAAGAGAAGAAAAATAAAAATTGATACACTTATGCCTCATCTTGAGGATGAAGATGAATTAAAGATTAAAAAAATAAGTTTTTATTTGGATGAATTAAAAAAATACAGCATTAATGGCTTCAAACAAGAAAGGATATTTTTTGCCCTAAGGGGGTGATTTAGCAGTAAGGAAGATTGTCCACTATAGGAGAGAATCTAGATTCGAATTTCAGGGAATTCTTGTCTGCCGTGAAAGTTTTACAGCACCCTGATTTACATTGTCTACTGTAATGTGAGATAGCTATCGTAGGCTCCGGGTTTGGTGCCTAGCCAGGCGGTCCGAAGGATCGGCTAGTGTAGGAATTTCCAAGTCATAAAAAAAATATATTTTTTAAATTTTTATTAAAATAATAAAAAAATATATGTGATCTATGACCGTAAAAATAATCAACTATGATTTATAATTTTTGATTAACCGTACTAATATTATCAATAAAATAAAGTTAGGAGCCAAAAATATTAGAAAAAATTATTTGGCGACCACAAGTGTCACGACTCTTAAAATCTAAAAATCAAAAATGTGATTTTCCCCCACGACTCATATCACCATCTACAAAGCAAAATACACATCACAAACAGACTTGTTCTCTCAAAATAGCATTTGCAGATAGCAAGATGAACCCATCACTGAAAAGCATTTTTACTGGGCTAAACCAAATATATCTTCATATATGCTTCAACTGCTTCCCATTAATTTAGCCAGCAAATTGGATTCTTAAGAGTGTCCCCCTAAGAGGATCATAGTTGTAAAAATCAAGTCCTACAATTGAATTATATTCTTGGCCAATTCCCCATTTGACTTTGATATCAATTGAAATGAAACGCACGAAAGAATTCTTCTTGACAAGAATAAATGAGCACGAGAATATACTTATGGTCCACATCAAATTAACAAGTTGGTAACTGGACGTGTGAGTGCGACTCAGCAAAGACCCACCTTCCTAACTTTGGTTAATTAATGGGGTCTAAGGGCCGGCTTCTTTAGTCTTATTTAATTATTTTTTTCATTAAACTAAGTTGAAAGACCAAACAAAATCAATTTTTTTTTTCTTTTTTACATATTTTGAGAGCTTTGTGGGAAACCCTAATTTTGTCTGCCACATTTGGTCAAATCCATGACTCCTTTGGTGATGTTTGTGGGAATCAATGGAAGCATGAAACGACAGAAGCAATTAGTATTGGGGCTTCATCAATGGAATTTCAACAACTGTATGTATAGCTCTCCAATCCCAAGCTAGATGAGACATTTTTTGGGCACTTTAGGTTGAGTGGATCATAAATCATCAAAGGCTGAGAATGAGTAATTGTCAACCAGTAGTACATTTCGATCAATTGGGAGTTTGATTTTGTCGGTTATAAAAATACAATAATTTATCCCTTTTCTATTTGAAAAATAAATCCATCAATTCTTGCTTATATTTGTTAACATACTCTATAGGTAGGCAATTTTACCGAAAAATTTTGTGATTTTGGGGGCAAATTTATAAAATTGGTACTTTTTTTTAATACTAAAGTCAAATATTGATTGCCTATTTGTCTATATTTCAATAAGTAATTATTATAATTTTTTTTAATGATGAATGTAGTTTGAAAATTTTAAAAGAAATAGACCCCACAAAGGAAAGGATCTCTGCCTTTATATATTTTATAGAAATTAATCTCTATTGCCATACAAATAGAGGATTCTCATCATTTCAAGCAGTACAAGGTTCCGAATGACATTTTTGCGAGGCAGTAAGTCGACCTTTTTCTGTGGGTGGACTGATGTTGATGAAGAAAACCATTTATTCTGTTGCTTGAAAAAAAGTTTGTTCGTACATTCTGAAGTATTTCCTCATTAAAGTCCACTCTTTTGGACTATCCATGGGACATTTTATTTTATAAATGTATATATATTTTTGGCGTTCCTTACATAGTCAATGGCAAGAGTTGGAAATTTTTTCTTCGCTGAAAATTACAATGTCATTTATTCAATATTTCAAAATAAGTGCCCATTGCTTAAGGCATAACTACAAGTATTTACCCTATAAAGAACAGCTGGAAAAAAAATTATAAAAAGAGAGGTAAAAAGTAAGACAGGAGAAAACAGGTATGTTGAGTTGCATTTCAAAATGTATTTTTATGTTTTTAAATATAATTTTTTACATTTTAAATATATTTTTTATTTATAATTACTAATTCAAAAAGTAAAAAAATGCATTTTAAAATATAATCTATGCACATCCAAAAGAATTTATCCTAGAGAAAAATGTCATAGTAGGTTAGAAATCCACAATTCTTCATATTCCAAAGGAGTGTCTATTCTTAGCAAGATTTTTTTTTTTTTTTTGGGTGGTTTTTGTTAGAATGTGGCCTGATTATTGGGCTTAATAAATATATATTAATATAATTACAGATTTTTAATTGGCTCCTATTACCTATTTAATAATTTAATAAATTTCAACCATTTATTTGGGTATTTGATGAACGTACCAGATTAAAGGTTAGGGATATATAAATGAATCATCTCTCTACCTATTAGGGTTACAGAAAACCATCTCCATCAAGTTGTTTATGACAGAAAAGAAGGATTAAGAGAGAGAAACCAATCTTTGATAGAAAGTAATGGTATTTCTCAATCTTTTCGCCAAAAAAAAAAAAAAAATTTATGCCTTCCGCATCAGGTACACAATCCTTTTGATTTAATTATTTGTAATAAATTATTTATTCGAAAATTTTATTTTATGTTTACATCATGAAGATTAAGTTTTTTATGTAATATCAAAGTATGAGTTTGTGAATAAATAATTTATCCTTTTTTTTTTTTGCTGAGAATTTCATTAATGTAAATCACAACTTTATGTGTTAGCCGTGAATCTTGTTGAAATTCCTTTCTATTTGTCCGTCAGATTTCATGTTCTGTTTTAATGGCTTGCATGCTAATCTTGATCAATGTCTTAATTGAATTTTGCAAAAAAAAAAATTAATGATGATGGAATCGGTTAATTCCGATTCAATTTAATCCATTTACATGGATTTTGGCCAAAGCGAAGGAATCAATTTTTTATTCAGATTTATGTAATGTTGGTTTATCTTACTTATAATGATGGTGATGAAGGTGGAATCATGGTGGCCATATTTCAATTAATGTCGGAATTTTTTTTATTTATTTTATTCCATTTTATGAAATCATGAATTTATGACAATTATTTTATTTATTCTGTTTTTATTTCTTTTCTAGAATATTATGATATATTTTTATTTTATTGTCATCTTATGATTTTGGAAATATTAATGTCATAGTTCCCGTGACTTGTTAGATTTACACATGATATTAATATAAATGATTAGTTTGTTAGTCACCAAAGTGGCCAAACTAACTAATTAAAAATTTTGTCATGTAGTAAATTATAGCCATTTATTCATAGTATGTTAATGCCTATTATTGTAATTATATGAATAAGTGACATTTACTAGTTGATAGAATTTTAGAATTCACCCAAAGGTAACATTAATATTCTATAACTAATAAATATTATGGATGATAAGCAATTTGCTTGTCAAATATGCTTGTATATCCAAAGAGACTATTTTATTTGATGAAACTTGTTTGACTATCTAATAAAGTTTGCATGGCATCAAGTTTATGATAATATATTGTTGAGTGTACCCAAAGAAAGCCTGCAATATATTTTAAATATTTAATTATTTGAATTCGATAATTTATTACATATTTATATACTTGCAACTATTTCTCTTCATTTGCATGCTTCTTCTGTTACTGTGTTTAATGGTTTGAATTTCTCTGAATGGTGCGAACAAGTCAATTTTTATTTAGGTGTTTTGGATCTTGACTTAGCATTATTGAAAGCAAAATCTGTTGCTATTACAGACACAAGCAGTGAGGCTGAGAGATCAAACTATAGAGAATGGGAAAAGTCTAACAGATTATGTCTTAATTTTTTGCGAATGACTATTGCTAACAACATTAAAACTGCTATTCCACAAATTGAAAGTGCTTAATCTTTAACCTTGTGGAAGAACTTTTTCATTCGGCTGATAAGTATCTCACTGGTACTCCAATAGTTGAACTCACGACCATTAAATATGATGAGTTGCGAAGCATGCAGCAACATGTTCTCGAGATGATAATATTGCAACAAAATTGAAGACCCAAGGTATGACAGTTGATGATTCCTTCTTAGTGCAATTCATTGTGAACTCATTACCTCTTGAATATAGACATTTCAAAATTAACTACAACACTATTAAGGACAAGTGGATGTTAATGAATTGTCCAGTAGTTAGGATGAAACAGGCTAAAGAATCGGAGTTCATTCTGTTAACCTTGTGGGTCAAAAAGCTAGTAAAATTCATAAGCCAAAAGCCAAGAAATTTAAGAACAAAATACCTGCCAAAATGACACAGGTTACTACTGATGATGATAAGAAAGAACGAAAGACAAATAAATATCACTTCTATATGAAATAATGACATTATTAGAAAGATTGTCTGAAGCGTAAAGCTTGGTTCAAAAAGAAAGGTACATCTAACATTTTTGTATGTTCCGAACTAAATTTAACTGAAGTTCTTTCAAATACTTGGTGGCTTGATTCTGGTGCTATTACTTATGTTTCCAATTTGATGCAGGGATTCCTTTCAATCCAAACTATAAACCCAACTGAGAATTTTTTATTTATAAAAAATCGTAAGAAGGTCCCAATTGAAGGCATAGGAACTTATCGTTTAGTGTTAGATACTGGTCATTACTTGGATCTAATGCAAACTCTATGTACCTTCAATTTTTAGAAATTTGATTTTTGTTTCAAAACTTGATGAAAGTGGTACTCTTAAGTTTGGATATGGTTGTTTTAATTTATGTAAGCATAATTCCATTATTGGTTCTAAAATTCTTATGAATGGTTTATACAAATTGAAACTTGACGTTAATTTTTTCGAATCTCTATTTTTTGTTTATCATAATGTTGGAATTAAACGTAGCATAATGAATTATAATTCTGCTTACTTATGGCATAAGCGCTTGGGTTATGTATCCAAAGAAAGATTAGAAGATAGGTAAAGATGAAATTCTTCCGAATTTAGATTTTACTGATCTTGGCAAATGTGTGGATTGCATTAAGGGAAAATAAACCAAACATAGTAAGAAATGAGCCACAAGAAGTACTCAACTCCTTGAAATCATACATATTGATATATGTGGACCTTTTGATGCTCTATCCATTAGCGGGGAAAAGTACTTGATCACCTTTATAGATGATTTTTCAAGTTATTTATATATCTATTTGCTTAAATCTTATCCTGTAAATGCTCTTGAGGTGTTTATAAAGGAGGTTGAAATGCAATTAGATAGAAAAATGAAAATTGTATGGTTTGATAGAGGTGGTGAGTATTATGGAAAATATGATAAATCAGGACAATGTCCAGGTCCATTTGCAAAATTCCTCAAGAAACATGGCATAGGTGTACAATATACTATGACATGCACACCTCAACAAATGGTGTGGCAGAAAGGCGTAATAGGATATTAATGGATATGATTAGGAGTATGATAAGTAATTCCTCATTACCCAAAATATTGTGGATGCATGCACTGAAAACTACTGTGCATTTGCTAAATATGATTCATAGTAAGGTAGTTCCTAAAACTCTTTTCAAGTTATGAACTGGAAAGAAATTTAGTTTGAGGCACCTACATGTTTGGGGTTGTCCAGCAGAAGCACGAGTTTATAATCTACATGAAAGAAAATTAGATTCTCAAACCGTTAGTGGTTACTTTATTGGTTACTCAAAGAAATCTAAAGGGTATAAGTTTTATTATCCAAACTATAGTCCAAGAATTGTTGAAACTACTAATGCCAAATTTATTGAAAATGAGGAAGTTAGTGAAAGTGTTGAAAAACATATTGTGGATATTAATGAAGTAAGGGTTAATGTTCCATCACCCATAAATGTTCCAATATCCACACCTATATCAAATGTTAACCAAGTATTGGAAGAGAAAAATGATCCTGGGCAATATTTGCATGAAGCAACAACTTATGAAGAAACTAACTTGCAACCAACTGACATTAATGAACCATGCGGAGTAGTTTTGAATAAACCTATAAGAACAAGAACGTTAATTATTCCTGATGACTATGTGGTTTATTTGCAAGAGTCTAAATTTGATTATGGCATTTATGAGAATTCTATTTTGTTTTTACAAGCCATAGAAAGTGAGAAGTCTGATAAAACTATTAATGTCATGAAAGATGAGTTGAACTCAATGGTACAAAATGAAGTTTGGAATCTTATTGATTTGTCAAAGGATCTAAACGAGTCCATGCAAATGGGTCTTTAAGACCAAACGTGACTCAAATGGCAATATTGAATGATATAAAGCTAGACTCGTCGCCAAGGACTATACTCAAAAGGATGGCATTGATTACCAAAAAACTTTTTCACCTGTCTCAGACAAAGACTCATTGAAAATAATTATGGTATTAGTGGCTCAAAACGATTTAAAGTTACATCAAATGAATGTGAAAACTGCCTTTCTGAATGGAGATCTTGATGAGAAAGTTTATATGGATCAACCTGAAGGTTTTTTCATAAAAGGAAAATGTCACATGGTGTGTAAACTTTAGAAGTCAATTATGGACTTAAACAAATTTTCTGACAATGGTATATTAAGTTTAATGATACTATAACATTTTTGGTTTTGAAAAAAACAATGTAAATCTATGTATTTATCGAAAAATCAATGGTAGTAAGTTTGTATTTCTAGTCCTATATGCTGATGATATTCTACTTGCTGCTAATGATTTGGACATGTCGCATAAGACTAAAGAATTTCTCTCTAAAAATTTTGAAATGAAAGATATGGGAGAGGCATCCTTTGTGATATGAATTTTAATATTTTGAGATAGATCACAAGAACTGGTAGGATTGTTTCAAAAAGAATATATCGAAAGAATTCTTAAAATATTTAATATGAACAAATGTTCTGCAAGAATTGTCCTAATACAAAAGGGCGATAAATTTAGTCTTATGCAATGTCCAAAGAATGATGTGAAACGTAAAGAAATGAAATTTATTCCATATGTTTCTGTTGTTGACAGTTTGATGTTTTTACAAACATGCACAATACTTGATATTAGCTTTGCGGTCAGAATGTTAGACAAATATCAAAGTAATCCTGGTATGGATCATTGGAAAGTTGCAAAGAAAGTATTAAGATATTTTTAAGAAACAAATGACTATACGCTCATGTATAGAAGATCCAATCCATTAGAAGTGATTGGATACTCGGATTTAGATTTTGCTGAATGCATTGACATTAGAAAGTCAACGTTTGGTTATTTGTTTCTCCTAGCAGAAGGAGCAATGACCAAAAGCTTGCAAACAATGACATTTAAGGAAGATGTTCAAAGAATGGGTCTTGATTGTATTGATGATTGATTGTAATGATGTTTTAACACTCTTGAGTTCAATAAAAGGCTTCAGACATATTGGCAAATTTTCTTGTTTATTATGATTGTGTGTACCTAATGTATTAAACAAGAAATAAATGTGTCTATAAGATATTATTGTGAACTTCTATGATATTTATATATCACTTATGATTCCTGACATAATAATTTGATAGTGTAGTAGTATATGGAAGGAAATATGCAATGTTAAAGTATATAACCACCATAATTCACATTATGTGATTTATTATGTTGAGGTAAATTATGAAAATATTCAAGATATTTGTTTTGTGCGTTTAATGTTTATACTATTAAACTAAAGTTTGAAGTATCGGGCCAAGTAGAAGAATGTTAGAATGTGGCCCGATTATTGGGTTTAATAAATATATATATTAATAATTATGTTAATATAATTATAGATTTCTAATTGGCTCATACTATCTATTTAATAGTGGAATAAATCTCAATTGTTTATTTGAATACTTGATGGATGTACCATATTAAAGGTTAAGGTATATAAATTGGTCATCTCTCTACCTAATAGGGTTACAAAAAAACATCTCTATCAAGTAGTTAGAAAAGAAATGTTAAGAGAAAGAAACCAATATTTGATAGAAAGTGATAGTATTTCTCAATTTTTTTATGAAAAAAAATTATGTCGTCTACATCAGATACATAATTTTTTTGATTTAATTATTTGTGATAAATTATTTATTAGAAAATCTTATTTTATATTTATATAATGAAGATTAAGTTATTTAGTTTTATCAAACAAAAATAGTAAGTAGTACATTCACCAAGCTTTGACATGAAAGAATTAGTGGTAGTGGCAGGCAAGGGAGTAGGGACTATGATTGAAAAATTTGGCACTTTAATATAATTGCTAATTATAACAATATCAATGAAACAAAGTGGGGAGTTTCAAGAAGCCACTTTACCAAAGGGGTATAGATTATGAAGATGGAGATGGGTACCAGAATTATTCAGGAACAAAATCACCATTCCATACAACTGGAAATGGGGCAATCGGGAAGGATTTGTCATTCTTCCTGCCATTTTTTATGGCCATATACCTTGAATTTTTCTCTTGTTGATTTTATTTAAATGTATGGTTTTCATTAATTTCGTTTTGTAGTATAAAAACAAAGGATATTATTGTTCCAAAAAACCAAAGGCAAAAATAGAACTATAGATAGAGCTTCTATTCTGCCATTCCACAGTTCTTGGAAGTTAAGAAGTCAACAAGCTACTAAGAATTTGTGAATTGTTTTCTTGGTTAAAGTTGCGGTTGTGTTTTAATAGTATTTCAAAATACGTTTTTACACTGATTGATTAAAAAAAAGTATAAAAATATATTTTAGAAAAGATCACTAAGAATTTGTGGAGCAGAGAGCTAATTGATTGAAATATTGGTTTGCCATTTTCCTTTAACTCTTTTGTTGACTAAGGAACTTGCAACCACTACCAAAGGTGTGCATTGGATAAACCTCACCCTTATATAATAGCCCGCAAACCACACAAGAGATGTAAACCGCACTGGGCAAACCCTGTGTGACGACTTCAATCGAGAAGGTGTTGATAAGGGGATTTGAACTCATAACCTTACGATCCCGCCCTCGCTGCCACACCAACTCGGCCACCCCTGAAGGAGCAAACTTTTTGGTTTATTATTATTATTTTTTTTATGACTATGAGACTCCCGCAAATTCAAGGGTACTATAAGACTTTGCGGTTACACTAATTGATTAAAAAAAGTATAAAAATATTTTAGAAAAGATCACTAAGAATTTGCAAAGCAGCTAGCTAATTGATTGAAATATTGGTTTGCCATTTTCCTTTAACTCTTTTGTTAACTAAGGAATCGGTAGCCACTACTAAAGATGCTCACTGGGTAAACCCCATCCTTGTATAATAGCCCGCAAACCACACAGGAGATATAAACCGCACTAGGCAAGCCCTGTGCGACGTTCTCGACCGAGAAAATGTTGACAAGGGAATTTGAACTTGTGACTTTATGGTCCCGTACTCGCTGCCACACCAACTCGGCCACCCACGAATGAGCAAACTTTTTGGTTTAATTTTTATGACTAGGAGACTCCCGCAAATTCAAGCGTACTATAAGATTTCACGGCATACAAAAGACTCCCTACCAATAAATGAGATCAAATTTGATCTTGAAAAATTGAGCTTCCCAAACTCTCTCTTGAGAATCGAGAAAGGTTGGACATCTTTTTTTACCGCTTGACCACCCCTCAAGAGTTGCTATTGCTTTACCAAGAATAGCATACACAATATATTTCACCACCAACCCACCTCCACAAAGAGGATCACTTTTTCTTTCTTTTTCTTTGTTTATCATTATCATAATTGCTCGGCCCCAACGCCCTCAAGATATTGCATACGTCAAAATTTATTGCTATATCCGCCATAGAAAAAGAGATTCCTTTCTCGACCCCCAACAAAATAAATAAAAACATTCTAGAATTTGATGGGCAACTATGTATTAGCATTTATTATTTATTCATCAAAAGATATTTAAAAGTTCGATGTAAGAATTATAGTATTTCTTCATAAATGTGTACAACCTTGATTCAATTGGTAATCACCTTTGTGACCAATGAGTTTTGAATTCAAAGCACTAATGACGTGGGTGGAATAATGCCATGGTAAATCTCCCACCAAGAAAAAACAAAAAAAAACAAAAACAAAAGGAAAGGAAAGTAGCGACGTTTGAGAACTTATTGATCAAAAGCTAGTTAGCACAGCTCCATCTTGTTTTACACAGTAACACTAAATACAAGTATAAATTTCCTAAATCTAACTTTGCTGGCTGGACATCTAGTTTGAGGACCAGTAAATCTTAAATTCGACTCTCAATTTCTCATAAGTCTCGCTTAAACCATTTAACAAATTTTAAAACTATATATTTAAGTTTCATTTTATATGCATATTTGTCTTTCCCCAATATATTTGTACAATGACTATAGCTTACAGGTTCTTTATAATGAGTGGAAAAGAATAGAGAAATTTGGAGAAATTATATATATATGTGGAGAAAAAAGGTGTCCAACTGGCTATAATGAAATATGGAAATTTAACCACTAGATAAAAAAAGGTTTATAACTCATGTTTTTAATTTTTATGCTAGTCTTGAATTTTGATAGCATGACCAAAACCACTAGAGTCCTAACAACTATGATGAAGGGGCCCTCCATATAAATAAGAACATATAAACTATACAAAGTAAAGTAAAGTTTAAAAAAAAAAAAAATCAATCTCAAAGTCGCAAATATCTCATAACTCATCAAATTAATGATTAATGATATTAATCTAGAATATTAGTCACTAAGTTCACAAATAAGATTTATAATAGAATCTCAATACATACACGCATATCTTAGCATTTCAGCACATTTAGTATGAATATTAGAGTCTGTGACTATGTATGAATAACATTGATTTATGCATGTCTTAATAGGTAACACCATAAGGTTTAATGGTGTTGTGTTGTAAGATCACTACATATGTAAAATTGATGGTCCAGTTAAGCTCACTGCGCGGAATGCCATACCAAGCTCATTACGTTCGTGCTCATTGAGGCTGTCAAGATCTTAACTAAGCCTGAATAGTTTTTGGTTTGGATTAAAATTAGGTCAGAGCCTTTAACTTTAACCAAGAAGCTTGACATGCATCCTTTCAATTTAAAACTTATTTTAATAAATGGCAAAACGGATTATATTCCCCGCATTCAAATTAAGGTTCTCCAAATACTGATCTTGTCATGTTCTCTTTAGACTAATTAATATATAGTTGTTCCAAGGAATATTTAGCTATAATATTATATATAATGATTGATTGTTGATGAACAACATAGAATGTCATCAAATCATTGGGAAGTTAAAAGTTGTCTTCCATTCGTTTTGCCAAGTCTAGATTCTAATGCATTAACAGACAAAGTATAAAGAATTTACAATGGCCTTTTTCTTGTGAATACCGTGTAAAGATAAAATTATACTATTCCCGTGTAAAGATAAAAAAATTTTGTACTTGGATTGGCTACAAAGCATGATACAAATTCAAAGGTATTCATTCAAATTTTCTAGCAAGCTCATTAGACCATTTGGTCCAATTGTTGGTATTTGTGAATACCCAAAAAATCTAGATTTGAAAAAAAAAAAGAAAAAAAGACTGATGGTATAAGCCATGGAAAATGTCAATAAAATCCCTTAAAATAACTGGCATGCCATTCATGTATTATAAGTCACTAAATAATAATCATTCTAATCATAAAATATATATTTATATATATGTCTTCAGCAAGAAAGAGTTCTCTATAATTATATCCTTCTCCCTTACCAAACCCCCTTCTTTGCATGCCAATATAATTAAATAGTAGTGTCCACTTTTATTTCCAATCACACTCCTTGCCGTATTCCTAGTTGTTGATTTTTGTAGATTTCTATTTGAAAGAGTTCATAATAGTTTTTTGTAATATATGGAAAGCTGTCTACAAGCGTGAAGGAATTACACAAATCAAGATTCCAAAGATTGAAAACATTATTCTTTTAACTTTGTAACATTTTTAATATTATTTGTAAGGTTGCCAAAAGAGGGATTTGGCCTTCTTGGAACACTATTGATTATGACATGCATAGTTCTTTCACCCCTATAAATACAAGCCAGCAGAAGCCTCCATTAACCCCCCACAAGTTCATTTTTAATTGGCTTGCATACATATATAGTGTTTCCCTGAGACAAATTTGAGACCTTGAAGAAAACCTCTTATGGCTTCCCTTACATTTTCCACGACCAAAACTTATAGTAGCCCCTTGTACACGTCCGTTTTGGAAAAATTTGATCACGTTAAAGATGATCCAACCGTTTCTGTGAAGGTGAACTTCACTAGTAAGAGTAAAAAGAGGGGTTTAACTATTGTAAACGTTGCTAGCAAACCTCGTCCTGTTGCTCCGGCTCCACCGCCCCAGAAAAATGTCGAGAATGAAGGAAAGCTTGTGGCATGGACCAGTGTACAACAGGAAAGGTGGGAAGGAGAGCTTGAAGTTCAAGGAGAAATACCTTTATGGCTGGTAAGTGAATTATATGCATTACACTTATAGTAGCCTTTCCACAGGTTGAGAATTCAATCTCACTAGTTTAAGTAAGCAGCAGTTTAATCCTTTCTCTTGTTAAATACTGTAAAAATAAATTGTCAACGACTGAATATGAATTTTGATCTTCCATAATTCATATGACACTGATTAATTATTTCTTTTGAAAGAATTTGTTGTCATCCAATTTAGATAATGCTTCCATAAGGTTGTTGGTAAGGCTTTGCATGATCATAGCATCTGTGTCGAATCTCTAATCATTAACTTTTGGCCTATGATCATTTCATGTAGAATGGGACATACCTAAGGAATGGCCCCGGATTGTGGCACTTAGGTGACTATAATTTCCGTCACCTGTTCGATGGTTATGCCACACTTGTTCGACTATACTTTGAAAATGGTCGTTTAATTATGGGACATCGCCAGGTCGAATCCGAAGCATACAAGGCAGCCATGGAAAACAACAAACTTTGTTACAGGGAATTTTCCGAAGTACCAAAGCCAGATAATTTCCTAGCCTATATCGGAGACATGGCCAAACTATTCTCGGGTGCCTCATTGACCGACAACGCTAACACCGGCGTCGTTAAACTCGGCGACGGTCGCGTTGTTTGCCTGACGGAGACGATTAAAGGGTCCATCGTGGTTAATCCTGAAACACTGGACACGATTGGAAAATTTCAGTACGAGGATAGTTTAGGAGGGTTGATACACTCGGCTCATCCTATCGTGACGGACGAGGAATTTATAACATTGTTGCCTGATTTGATTAATCCTGGGTATCTTGTTGTGAGGATGGAGCCGGGCACGAACGAGAGGAAACTAATAGGCAGGGTGGATTGCCGAGGAGGGCCATCTCCCGGTTGGGTCCACTCGTTCCCTGTGACGGAACACTATGTGATTGTGCCGGAAATGCCACTGCGGTATTGTGCCCAGAATCTACTCAAGGCTGAGCCCACACCACTTTACAAGTTTAAGTGGCACCCTGAGTCCAAAGGGTTTATGCATGTTGTGTGTAAAGCCAGTGGCAATGTTGTACGTCTCTCTGAACTCTCTCTCTCCCTTATTCATACATCTCATCTCATGCACATATATACGCATACATAGGAAACTATGTGAATCAGATACTGTGTGCCAAACAACTATGGTGTAACGATAGTGTGCACACATTAAAATGAGGTTGTTTTGTTCAAAAGGAGATCATTTTACTTGGTGGAACGATCTCGTTTTATTTAAATCGTTTTAAAGTATAATATCCTATTAATACATTATAGATGAGTTAAAAGATTCTAAATCCAAAATAACCATTTTAGTACTAAAAAAATTTAAATTATTGATGTAAATATGGACACTCGGAAAGTAGTTTCTGCCACCTAGATATTATAGGAGATTTTTATTTGTGAACACCATAGAAAACCTTAGTTATGTACAATAGCACTATTTAAAATGAAATCAATGGTTTTTTTTTTTTTTTTTGTTTTGGGGGAGGGGGCAATAAAGTTGGAAATTACAACCTTATTAATTACTTAATTGAGTGGATTAGTTCTTTCCTAGTTTCATTGTGATCAAATTTATTCAACAAACTAGATAAGGGCCTGGTGCTTGACTTAAAATTCAATAATATCAAATGCTAGCTTAATTAATATTTGAATACTTATTTATGAGTCAAATCAAGCCTAGATTGGCTACCATTATGATAGTCAATGTAGCTAATTACACTAACTACGAACTGGTAAAATTTTTATCACTATAAAGAGATAAATCTAGCTGCGAAATGCATAAGATTAATCAAATTATGAAAAGAACATATAACAGAATATCCAAAGAGGAACCAACAAATTCTTCTCAGATATTTTTCATCCAGCAGGAATATTCTATGTTGCCGTCATGTAAATGTGATAAATACTAATTAAGAATTAATGAAATTGATTGCTATAAGTATAAGTGATTAATTAAACACAGAAACGGACAGATTCATCAAAATAACCATAAATTAATAAAAGAGCAGAAACCATCCAACTTTTCTTTATTTTTATTTTTGTGGTTGTGTTCATCCAACTTCCTTCATGAATTTTATATGCTAGAAGTTCTGAATCTCGATGTATAATCTAGGCATAAATATGTCACCCATCATGGCCATTGAATTGTTGCCATCACTTCTCATCCAATACATATACTATTTTATTTATTTGACTTTAATATAATATAAAATTGATTGTGTATTTCAAAGGTGGCAAGTGTAGAAGTTCCCCTCTATGTCACATTCCACTTCATCAATGCCTACGAAGAGACAGACGAAGATGGAAGAATTAAGGCAGTGATTGCAGATTGTTGTGAACATAATGCTGATCCAACTATTCTTGAAAAGCTAAGGCTGCAAAATCTCAGATCCTTCCATGGCGCAGATGTTCTTCCGGATGCAAGGTACATCAAACTCAATCCAAATTTTTCTTTTTAAATAGTCTTCACCCAGGTAATTAAATACTGTAACACTACAAATGATACAAAGTTAAGACGTACAAAACGGCAAACCACAAAATACACAATACATAAACCAAATAAGCATATATTCATGGATAAAGCTGATCATGTACCAACTGTTAAAATCCCTTTGTTTGACAAGTTGTGGGAAGCAACAAACAGAGCTAATCTGGAGTTGGCACTTGGCACTTGGCACCTGGCACTTGACACTTGGCACTGCATGCATGGATTTCATTCAAATGGTTTGTGTCACGAACGGGATCGAAAATCCTAGGAACAAGGTGGGAAAAATAGCGACATCCATGCTGGAAGTAAAAGCCTAGAATCACTCGAAACTCCAAACCTAGTAATTGATGAACACTTTTGCATGGTCAACTTTTCTAATTATAACTAGCTACCTGGCTACTAAGCGCCGGCATTTGCCTTCCTACAGTTCGTCAAGTGTGGCTTTTTTCCCTTTAGCCAGGCTAATTTTTGGCCTTAGATAGTGCGTGTTATTTTTGTTTTTTCCTTTTGAAATCTATCGATGAGTTAGTGGCTGATTAGAAATGAATTTCAAATGGGAATTTTGAATGGTCGACAATTACTTGGTGCTTCATATATTATACTTCATTAATTCGTCAACTTACATCTCTACAAAAGCCTTTAATTCCATGCAGACTTGGTAAAAGTTGGAGTTCTATATATAGTAATGAATTTCATTCAATAAAATGCTTCAATGAATATTGTGACAATGATTAAATACATAATTATCCCTTTTTATTTTTTCATTCTCTTAAGAGTGACATTGATGTTTTCGTGTTTTTTTTTCCTTTTTGTTACATTAGACATTTTACTGATAAATTGACTAAGTGTACCTTCACTCATATGCATATCTACTTTCTATAATCAAATATTTATGGGATTTATATATAGGGAGGAATTAACTTTCTTATTTAAAAAAAAAACCTAAAAAAATAGTGCATTTCAAAAAAATTCTTTGTTTTTGTGAGATGGACGTGAGATGATTATTTCTAAACAGGGTTGGCCGTTTTGCAATACCATTGGATGGAAGTCCGTATGGGAAATTAGAGGCAGCATTGAGCCCGGATGAACATGGAAAAGGCATGGATATGTGTAGCATCAATCCTAGTCATTTGGGGAAGAAGTATAGATATGCCTATGCTTGTGGAGCTCAGAGGCCTTGCAACTTCCCAAATACCCTCACCAAGGTAATTAATCAAAAACTCCTTCCCATTGAAAAAGGAAAAAATTCTACCAAAGTTCCTTTATTTTATTTTTTTTCTGTGGGGCGGCAAGAAGAATAGAAATGGAAAAGTTGCTTTCTATGGTTGAAAATCAGATCCAACTAACCAGTTTATTAATTATTCATTGCTTCCTAGATTGACTTGTTAGAGAAAAAGGCAAAGAATTGGCATGATGAGGGCTCTGTACCCTCTGAACCATTCTTTGTGGCTCGACCTGGTGCTACTGAGGAGGATGATGGTACTTTTTTTTTATTAGGCTGCTGAAATAAAAGAAGCTTCTAAATATATTACTTTATTTCTTAATGAAAAAAAGAAATCCCTTTTTTGTGAACTAAATAATATCATTACATATATATTCAGGAGTGGTGATCTCAATGATCAGTGACAAAAATGGAGAGGGATATGCCTTGATGTTGGATGGATCCAGTTTTGAAGAAATTGCTAGAGCCAGGTTCCCTTATGGTCTTCCATATGGGCTTCATGGTTGCTGGGTCCCAAAGCAGTAAAAATAATAGTAAACATAAAGCAAAAGATCATGTTCAAGAAATCACACCAGTAAAGCACTATGCATCAATCACACTGGAATATCATGTGTAATTTTATCATAGTACTAAGAGCTCTGATGTGTTTAGTTCATCTGTAAGATGCTTTTGGCATGTAATTTGTATAATCTCTGACGGAACCATCACATGGATCCAAGAGTAATACGTTGAAGTTTGTGAATTAATCCAAGTCTTTTCTTCATTAAGTGGGTGTCAGCCTATTACTTACTATAATACTAGTACGATACTGTTTGATTGACTAGCATGATAATAATGGTGACAATGAAGTCAAATAAACAATTACAAAAATGATGCATAATTCATTGTTCTTGTAACAGCAAAACACGTTTTAGTACAATATCGAGGAAAACAAAAATTATCAGAATACGAGTCACAAACTTTTTTAACTTGCAGAGCCATTTTTTGTATACTGATTAGACAAAAGGAGGATGCTAAGGATTTTGGGCATGTAATGTGCGCATTTTAAAAGTTATTTTTGTTTTAAACACGCTTTTTAACATATCTCCTATCTTATAATTATTATTTCGAAAAATATAAAAAATATTTTTAGATTACATAGATTACAAAACGCATTTTAAAACCCAACATGTTTAATGCAACCTATAACTTTTCTTAAACAGTTAAATTTGGTTTGCCAATGAGATTTTCATACTCTTTTATGGAAAATGAAGTCATGGAATCCAGCTACAACCAAATTGAGACTGAGGTGTCAAAGTGGTCATGACAAAAATAATTGCTCTTAAAGATTATCTTCAAACAAAGGCATCCAGGGGCTCTTGGTGATGAGTGGTAAAGATCATCTAAAATGATTTGGCCAAGAACACCAGAGCATACTGCTTCAGTTACACTTTCCATCAAAAAAAAAAATGTAGGAAAGGGAATATCTTTCAGCAGCCATATTTCAATCATGCCACCTGACCTTTATCTAATCTGCTCCCAACATGCTACTTCCATGAATGACTGAATGAAGACATCCTTTTCATCCATAAAGTATAATTATAAGCCCACTAGCTCTAGAATGTCCTTTAAGTTGCGACTGCTCCTCAGAATTAGTGATCTCAAAACTTTTGGTCAGTGTATACAGCATCAACATCATCAAGTTCAAGAAGTTTAGACATAAGAACTTTATTCAAGTCCATAGCCTCATCATCTACCTGAAATCCACCAAGTTAGCCTCTTGAGTTACTTAGGCGTGATGATTTGCAATGCTTCATTAAAAAAAAAACAAAAAACAAAACAAAACACAACAAAACCAAAAAACAAAAAATAAACAAAAAATAAACAAAAAATAAAACTGAAAAAAACAACACTTGACCCAAAAAACTGTTTTTCATATGTGATGGTTTGCAAATATGTGTCAATTTGTCAGTCTAACCCAAAAAAACTACCTGGGAACAATTAACTAATGTTACTAAAGCTCTTCCGAATAATGGTGGAAATGTTTTGAAGAAGAAATATCCTTTATGAGCACCCTCCCCTATCAAATTCAATACGAAAGCCTCAAAAGCCCATTTAACTATTTCTTTAACTGACTTAAAGAATAAAGGCTCACTCTTGTCACAGTTGGCTTCTTTTCTTCCTGTCACCAGGGTCTGACATTTAGATTCTTTTGTACATATGCCCTTCAAACTCTTTTCTGTGAGACGAACAAGCAAATCTTTATCATAGTTCTACTTTTGTCTATGCCTAAAAAGGTGTCAACCTGTAAGAAATTTTTTTCATAGCAAAAAATTTCCTTTCGTGAGTAAAACTCAAATGAAAGTAACAAGTAGCACTTTTCCTGGTAATCATCGTTGCAACTCAATGGATGTTATCTTCATTTTTGTAAATGCTGGATTCATCTTTGTTAAAGCAGAGACTTGCCCTAAAGTTCACTACACACCACATTCTTGTCACTGTATTCTTGAACCAGCTGATCGAGCCAAAATCAATGCAGTATGACAACAATTAGAAAAATTATATTAGGAAGCTCAAAGATGTTAGAGAATCAAATTAAATAACTCCAGCATTTTTAGGGTGATGAAAGGCATGTAAACTCATTCTTATACATTTGCTTACCTCAATGGGATTCATAGGAATGAGCTCAGAACCATTATCAGTTTCACACGGTATTCCAGCTTCACGCAACTTTGATAGTATTTCAGAGTAGTTTTCTGTTGAACTAATGACTTTATAATATCTACAAAAAGGAACATGGTGATGTTAAAAACCCCTACAGTCAGACCACACTAGATGAGCAAAGTTCTGAAACAATAGGTTGCATTATTTTCTTTGGAGCTGCAAATGGCAAAACCCAAAGCCAAACCCAGGACCACAAATCCTAACATGCACACACTTCCTACAAAATCTGTCCCCCTAAATACTCTATGAACTAAAGCTCATTACATGCATGAGAGAGAGAGAGAGAAGGCACAATGGTTCTTAATCCTACAGTGAATCAAAAGAAATGGATATTGACATGAATTTTGTAGAGTTCACTTCTTGCAAAAAGATTATTCTGCAGATAAAATAGTTACAGGATACACACAAAACATTTATTTATAGAAGGAGAGTTATACCAGTTGCAGAGCCAATACCTCTCTGAGATATCTTCCTCAGAATCCACTTCATGCATCGAAGGCTCCATAACATCTTCAGCACCAGCATCTAATGCAATGGAAAGAAGCTGGTCTTTATCAACATCTGTGACTTTTATGTTCACAACCCGAGCACGCTTGAACTTAAACATAATGGATCCAGAATCAGCCATCTTTCCTCCAGAGTCCTTAATTACCCCTCTAATAGCTGCTATCGATCTGTTTATATTTTCTGTGGATACTTCAACAACAATACCAGCTCCACCATAGCCATATATCTGATACATAACCGGAAAGATCTTCAACACTAACTAAATCAACATTGTCAACATAAACTACCATTAACACAGAGCAGGAAATATGTTACACAAGAGAGATAATCCAGGATGTGGCACTATTTAAGAGATAAGTGCAACCTCATAGATTTTCTCTATATAAGCTTCCTGTCCCTTCTCTAAAGCTCTCTTAATATTGCGCTCCACAATTTCCTTAGGCACATCAAGCTCCTTAATTTTTTCAAATATTGCAGCAAGAGCTGTATTAGATACTGGATTTGTTCCACCTCTCTTAACCCTATACCAGTAGTATCAAGAAATATCAGTTAAGATGATTAAGATAGCAAAAGATTCTACGATCTTTTTCACAAGAAAATGCTTGTGAAAGCTTAAATTAAAAGATACCTCAAATATCCCAACCAAGTTTACTTTTAATGAATTTTTGGTACTTTAAATACTGATTAATTGGATATAAAACAGATTAAATTCGGGTACATGAAGTGGTTGAAGAGAAAAACTTACGCAGATACAACCTGTTTTCCGACTTTGGAGCATAACTTGGCCTTCTTAGCATCCTGGGCAGTCTGCAAATGATAGAGTTTCCTAACACAACTTCAGTTAATGATACAACAGCAACAAAACTGCCAGATTCAATACCAAGGAATTACAACATTATAAAAATAAAAAAGGCATGCCCTTCACATTCACATTTTTCTTAATTAAATATCTTCTCCACAAACTCCCGACTTCTGCATCCATTCATAGGCGATGAAATGAAACAAGCCAATGCGACCAAACCAAAATATTATAAATAACCAGATCAAGTGTTCAACCAATCATGCTCTTTCTACCGGTCCCAACATTGCAGCCTCCTCATTTAGGACAGCAATCACATGAGCAAAATCATCCCTTCTAAATCCTAAGTGTCGTAAAAGCTCAAATGAATGAACCAAATTTATCCAGTATGAAATGTTAACTATAACCCCTCATCGTATTTAGCATTCTTTCTTAGATGCAGGAAAGACCCAATCAATGGAATTGATTTAAAATCTGCCAAAAAAATACTGTCCAGCACAAACAACATGAAAGATTAGTTATTTTGAGAAAACCTTCGGCATTTTAGTTTTTCCAGTTGTTATACAAGCTCTCTCAGGCTTTTAGTCAAACAATTTGCATCATTTGCATAGAGTTGAATGTAATCAACATCCTATGTAACCATATTACAAAACAGATACAAATCTCAAAAACACCACAGCAAAACGAAAATAAGAAAAGAAAACACACAAATATTTACCTTTCTGCCAGCAATTTTGCAGGAACGTCTACCCATACAAAGAGGGGCGAAAGTTCGAATTTTCCGAACAGAATTGCCAGATTGGATTTGAAAGGCTGAAACCCATATGCCTGAAGTCGAGTACCGTGAGCAAGATGAGAGCTTTTCTCTAAATAAAAGAGTACCTGCATCAATCACTGCCCATCAATTAAGTGAAAGAAAAAGTTCAAAAACTCTTTTTTTTTAATTTAAAAAAAAAAACACACACACACACACACACTCAAGAGAAAGAAGTTGTTTGTTGCTTACTCTGACGATTGAATGGGTAGCAAGGTTTGAGGGAAACCCCATTTGAGAATCTGCAAAGCAATGAGCCCAACACTCTAACTGAAGAAGCAGCAGCCATATATTGCTCTTCTTCTGTCCCTGTATTAAAAATGTATTTTTCCCAGATTAATTGATTCTTTGATGTTCTTTAGTCCCTATTTTTGAAAATTTTCGACGACCCAATCAAGGGCTGCAACTGCAAATGCACCCCTTTAGTTATCGACTTCACAAAATTCTGGGCTCAGGAGTTCATTGTTCTTAGCACAAATCTGTGATTATCTTTTCTTTTATTAAAATTATATTTCATGGTAATTTTCATTAGCACTACAAGACATTTATAAAATTATGCCTTTTCCCCCAGAGATGGAGTTATTAAATCAAACAAATTGCCTTACTAAACTCTATTATCTTTTGTTCCCTTCAAAGTATATTTCATGACTTCTTCTCCAATAAAAGTTGAATAGGACATATGTAAAATCATGTTTTATTTTTTAAGGGAATGGAATATAATCAAATAAACTGCTTTTTAAAAAAATTTCTTACACTCTTACAAATTTGTTACGTTTTTAAACTCGTGAAATTCGAGTATGTGCATTTTGCAATTAGTAAAATTCTCAAACTCATGACTTTAAAATGAACATCTAAAATTTTAACTGCTATGTCCCTTGACTCATTTTTAAAAAATTAATTACACACACTAAAATCTCTCTTTAGACTTTAGCACTACCCTTGCAATGGTTGTAATGTACACTTACTTGGTTTTACTAAGTTATCCTGTCCTAATTTGCTTTTGTATGTAATATAATTTGTTCATGGAATAAGAATAATAGAATGTACTAACTTCACGGTGCATGTAAATTGTATTTTAAAATACATTTTTGCATTTTTTTTATACAAAGATGGTAAATAAAAATTGTTTTGAGAACATTTAATTAAAGTGCTTATTTGGGAAGACCATTTATCTTTTTGAAAAGAATTAATTGAAATCACTTAATTGTTTTGCTAGACCAACATATTTCTCTCGGAAGTCTGTAAATAATTCTACTATGAAAAAATGTTGTGATAAAAAAAAATGTTCAATTTTTTACACCCTTGCAAATAATTATTTCAAAAAGTACAAAAATAATTTTGAGAACCATTACATGCGCAACTTAAATGGTGTCTTGCTACCATATATGTAAACTTAATTATGTAAATTTTACTAGCATGCAAGTAAACGTAAATATTGTCTTGACTAGCATATATGTAAACTTTAATAGTGTCTTGACTAGCATAGGAAAATCTCATTGTATTTTCACCGCAAAATGAAAAATCTTGTGATAAATGCTTAGAACTTCAATCTATGAAAATGGAATAGACCCTCAAGCATCATCAATTCTGATAGCCACCTATACTAGAATCACTTTTCTATTTTACTTTGGTTAGAAATTATTTCAAGAAAACTTTAATCAATTAGCTGAATTCAAATGAATACTTCGGTGAAGTTTACTATCTCCAAATTCATTGGCAACTTCGATCTAAAATGGGATCGTACACATATTTGATGCTATAATTAATTACTAATTATGGCGAAGAGAGGAGAGGAGGACATCTTGGAGTGAGCTGTCTCTTTGCATGGCCGCTTTAAACTCTTCAAATGTCACTCTTCCGTCGTTATTTGCATCCATTAGGTCAAATATCTCATCTAATTTTCCTGGTTCTGTGATATCCACTGGAAGGCAGTCATCGGGCAATGCCTACAATCATCATATTTCATACATAAGAGGGTGCCATTCAAGAAAATACTTTATGCAATCACTGTATGATCGTCGAATGGTGCAACAAATATAAGATATATTTTACTGATCATTGGCGCTGGCCTTATATACATGCATCATCAAATTTATGCAAATGTGTATCCCCTTTAAAAGTCATTAATATAGATTCAAAAATGGAGGACAGCTGATCTCATATGATCCTTAATTTTTCTTTACGAGTTTCACAAGGGGTACTTACTCTAAGCATTGATGCTACTTCTTCCTTGCTGATGCATCCAGATCGATCTGTATCATACATCTGAAATGAAATTGTAAAATACTATTGGTTAAGTTCTTCATTAATTATTCAAGTTAAAATCAAAATTGGAGAACGTTAAAATGATAGCTAGTAATTTTCTCGTGCTGAGGCTTGGATATTGTGTTTATAGAAAATGATATTAGCGATTGACATTTTCAAGACATGGTGCATATATGACTTTGATTAGTAAATAACTTGTGTGATTTCTGTTTAGTAACTTTTGCCGAAACTACTCTAAGTAATAATAAAAAAACTTAAAAAATTTTCATTGTTTCTGTCATTAACTCATTGTTAACGCCACCAAAATTGGCTTGTAGTTTATTAAACTTAATATGTGTGAAATATAACTCGATTTTGTATGATTAAAAACTATCTCAGATTGATATTAAATCAAAGGAGGTTAATGTATACACTTTTGGGATTTTTGGTAATTTGAAAAAAAAAATGAGTATATATACCTGGAAACATAGACGAAGTGCATCATCACCCTGTGAATATTTAAGACTGGAGAAGCCACCAATTATTTCTCTCATGTCAACAGTGCCATCACGATTGTTGTCAAACAAATCAAATATGCGAGGTGCCAGTGGAACAAGCGATGACATTTCCATGGATTTCAACACTTCTTCAAACTGGGATAGAGTAGCATTCTCACCATCTGTGCATCTGCACTTTGCCAAAACCACAAACTTAACCCACAAAAATGTTCCACATTCAACATGGAGGAGTTTTTCTTTGTTTTTTCAATTCAACAGAGACATGCATATATTGTGTTTGGAACCAGAATTTTTGGTGGCTTACATTCTCTTGAAATGCACTCTCAGATTCTCCAGTTCTTCGGGCTTGAGATCATAAGAGCCCACCAAATTCTTAAGCTTTTTGGTTTTCAGGGAAAAACTACTGCTAAACACGCTTGCCATTGCTGCAACGCGGAACTTACGGGTTGCATTGAATTTCTGAAGGCGTGTAACAATCTCTGCATCCATCTGTTCTTGCTTTGCCAAATCCCCAGTAACCCATGGATGTTGAAGAATCTAAAATAATATGGCATGCCAATTACACTTTTTAGCTTATTTTAACTGCTTTTGTTAACGATCAATCATCTCAGGCAAATTACTTGATGTTAACTTGCAGATGACAAATAAAGACTCTAATCAATCACTAGACTATACATGATTTCCGACAGTGTTTGCACATTTGTATATATAATTGTTATTGAAAAAACACAAACATATGGTGCTGAAATTATTTTAATGTAACTTGCATTTGCACACCATCCCATGTATACATAGGTCAAATTAAATAGGTTGTATATGTACCTCTGCAGCACTTGGTCTTTTTTGAGGATCCACTGTAAGAAGACTGGAAATTAGTTGCCTTGCTGAAGAAGAAATGCTCTTCCATGTTTTCTCGTGAAAGCTGAAGTATCCCTGCGTGTGTTCAACATTTTTGGTAGTAATTAAATTTAATGATAATTGAACTACTGCAAAGTTAATTAAAGGATGGAAATATGTGTGGGAAAAAAAAACCTTAAATAGGAGGACTTACTTGCAATATCATTTGTTGCTTTTGCCGTGTTGACGGGGCGATAAAAGGCGGATACCTACATAGAACGAAATTGAATTAATCTCATTTTTGGAATTTTCCCCCTTCTTTTCCCATTTTTTGCACTTAAGACTTTTGGATTTTATTTCAATGTCATCATATGGTTAGGCCATTACTTCCTCCGTCTCAAAAAAAAAAAAGTTCACTTTTAATTTGATATAATTTTTTTTAAATTACAAAATACAACACACTTAATGTAAAATTAAATGTATAATTTTACAGTTTTATCCTTATTTTTTAATTTGAATTATATATTATTATCATTAGTAAGAATAATACAAGAATTTCACCTTCAAAGTAGACTCTTTTTTATGACAAATAAAATTTTTCACACTAAGACTCTTTTTTTCTTTTTTTTCTTTTTTTTAAGATGGAAGGAGTACAACTCTATATCTATACACCCTATAGATATAATTTCATTGAAATTCGGCATGCGGTAGAATGCCCCAAAATTTCAATTTGATTTTTACATCCAAACAAGTAATGAACTAGACCCCCAAATAATTTCATTTCCTTTTTCCATGGATCAAATAAGCACTTATAATTGTGAATTGCTTACCAAATAAAAGATTATTGTTGCAAATTAGTCAACATAAATATAGAAATGTGCCATTGTCCAAAATTAATCGACATACCCGGAGAGGAGGATATAGAGGATCACTCCAAGTGACCAAATATCACTTTTAGGAGTAATTTTGCCCTGAGAAAGTGCTTCCGGGGAGACATAATCAATGGAACCAAACAATCCAACTACTGGATCAGTAAAATCCTCCACAGAACTCAATCCAAAATCCATAATCTTCAATGGAGAATCCTCTTCTTTATTCAAGAAAAGACAATTTTCAGGCTTCAAATCCCTATGAACGATATTAGCCTTGTGAAGTGCATTTAGTCCTGCAGCAATTTGCCTAACAACAGCCGCAGCACCAGCCTCGGTATACCTTTCTTGAGCAACAATCCGATCAAACAATTCACCCCCACTGCAAAGCTCTAAAATTAAATGAACTCCATTCGGATCTTGACAAACATCATAAAGATGGATCACATTTGGATGTGGTGAAACATCTTCCACAACTTTCCTCATCACCAAAAGTTCATTCGTTGACAAAGCATCTGAAACCAAGGCTTGTCTTGAACTTGGAAAGCCATTATTTGAGGTCATACTTTTCTCCTTGCTCCCACTTGAATTTCTCGAAACAGCCATTGAAGTTGCTGGCTGAGACATCCATGGTCCAAATCTTCTTAGGGTCTTTATGGCCACTTGGAATTTTCCTCCACTTGATTTTCTTATCCCCCTTCTTACAACTGAAAATCCTCCTCTGCCTAAAATATCTGTGACTTCATACTCATCATGAAGGGTTCTTGTTTCCTGACCCATTAAATTCTTGAAGAAGGTTCAGAAAAGGAATGAAAATCTATATTAAGGTTTCAAGAATTTAAGGTCAACTATGAAGACAAGCACTTCACTGGTGAGGGTGTGAACCAGGTTGGTAACATGTAAATTGTAATGGGATGGTTTGACACGGATTTACATCAGCATATGAATAACTCTAATGGAGTTATTGTTTTGTAGTTAGGCAGCATTGGGATAAAAATAATGGTGCATAAGCTGAGGAACAAGACAATGACAAGGTCTAACAATGCTTTTTTTAATGCAATCCCGACTCTTTGATTAAACTTTCTAACTACTCTTTCTACCCCATTGAGTTTTGGCATTTGAACATGTCCATGTTCATTTTTCAATTGTTTATTCAATTTGAGAGTAATAAATAAGGTTGGCAACACATAATTAGGGAAAGGATTGCGAATTGTGGACTGACAGACGAATATTTAGTTGCCAGGTTTATGCACAGACTATATCAATGTAGAATCAGACAGAAATATAGACTGATAACAAATTATAAGATAATCATGTAATTGACTAAGAATTTCTTCAATTATATGGTGTTACCACTCAAAAACTAACCTTTTTCAAGTCTAGACTGATTAGAGCGGATTTGGACACTACTACTTGATTAAATTTCCCGTACACGTAAAAGAGTTTTCTTGACATCTTTTCAAGCATTGGATTATCTTCACATCTTTTCTCGTATGAAGTAGAAATAAAATTTAAAGTTCATTGCAAAGATAAACCTTAAACTTTACTTGGATTACAAAATTTATTTTAAAATTTTTGAATTTTATCATTTAAACGTTTAAAGTGATACTGTTGGACCCAAAAATTATATTAATCAAACCCAAAATTTATTCATCAAAAAAATGCGACATGATAACAAAGCATTCAACCATTTCTTTCTTTGTCAACGTTGATAACATACAAAGTCAATAATGCACAAGGGTTATTTAAAACCATTACATTGCCACATACTACTCCAATTCAACTGTAAATTGAATTTTTCAAAATAAACAAACTTCCTAATTCTAAAACCAAAAACCTAGTTAAGAACTTTCTTAGAACACTTTGGTTTATTTTTCTACATTGCCTCCATTAAACCAAAATCTTCAAACTTGGCCATTCCCAACATCATAAGTAATACCAGGTTTCATGGAAGTCAAATATCTAAAACTCTTAATCAATTTTCTGAAATAAGTTGAATCAACTATATATCTCACCAATGCCATCTTTTGTCAACTTTAATTCCTCCTGAACTAAAGTCATTATCGACTTGGTTTTATCTATTTTAAACATCTTCAAAATATTAGTGGCATATCTTTTTCTATGAAATGGGTATACCATCTTCTTTTTTTTTCATTTTCAATTCTAAGAAAGTAAGACATTAATTTCAAATTTGTCATCTTATCATAGCCTCCCTCAATTTAGAAATTAACTTGGAATAACTGCCCATAAAAATCAAATCATTTAGGCATAAACATACAATAAGAAGATCTCTATCAGGATTGAACGTGATGTATAAAACATGCTTATGTGAACACCTTAAAAAATTATCTTCCAAAAAATAATAATCAGTTCTTGTATATCAAACTCTAAGAACTTGTTTCAAGTCATATAATACCTTCTTCAATCTGTAAATTATATTTTCTTAATACTTCTTGATATAATTTTTAGTTTACTCAACATTTATAAACCTATCTTTAAGAATACCATTCAAAAATACAGATTTTACATCCATTTCATAAATTTTCTAAGAATGCTGGGTTCATTATTAGAAGAAAAGAGTCCCACATTTAAGGTGTTCATCGACCGGTTTCATCGAATTTTTGGTTTAATTAGTTTGGTTTAATTGGTTTGACAATTTTTGGAAGAACCCAAATCAAAAACTAAACTGAATTCGATCGAATTTGAAATTTAATTTTTGGTTTGAATTCGAATTAGACCGGATTAAATGAATTTTGAATTTGGTCTTTGAATTCGGCCTATTCCGTTAATTCAGCCAAATTAACCAAATTCAGCTATATTATTTTCATTTTTTTCAAGGGTATTTTTCCGCATAAAATATAACTTTATAAACTTCAAATCATCACAAATCACAAATTCACAAATAACAAACTTAATAATACAAGATATATAATTACAATCAAGTTAAGCATACAAATTATAATGATAAATATAAGAAATGTCTAAATTAGTAATACATAGCTCGAAATTCAACTAAGTTAATACATAACTTCAAAGTAGTAATAATTCAAGCATATTTTCTCTATTTTTTTCCTTTTATTTATCCTATTTTTTTAAATAATTTTTATAGTTTTTACTAAATTTCCTTTTATCCTTTTCTGTTTACTATACTAATGTCTTTCTTACAGTTTAATATCTCAATTACCCACTAATGTCATTATATTGTAGTTATTAAATTAGACTAATTAGTTATAAATTTTTCACTTATTCAACAATTGAACAAAACTAAAATCACAATATTATTAGATTTTTCTACTCTATAGCATATGAATATAAATAGTTATATTATATACATGCTCCTTATCTATATATGATTTAACAATAAATATGCGTTGTATACAATAAATTGCAAATTAAAAAATTAAAAACCAAATCTAACATATGCATATATGCATTGTGGTTTTTTCCATATTTTAAATGTAGTATATATTTCATTTTTCATAAATATTATGCAATTATGCATATAAATAATATATATTTAAAAATATTATAATTTTAAATTTGATTTTTGGTTTGAACTCGAACTGAAAACTGAATTCGAATTCGAATTTGGTTTTCGATTTGAACCGGAAATAAAATTGCCAATTCAAAACCAAATTTGAAAATCGAACAAAATCTTATTCGAAAACTGAAAAATCGAATTCAAACTAGAAAATTCGAATTTGGTTCGATCGAATATTCAAGTTAATTTGAAAATTGTGCTCCCGTATGCTATGTGCATTCCAGGTAAATTTGTTTTTATGTCTTTTTCATTTAGCATGGCCACACTAGTAACTCACTTGTAAAAACATGATATATATATATATATATATATATAACCTTCGATTAAAACAAATTCCATATGGCTTTACATTCATTACAACAATATTAGCACCAATAGATCCATACTTTTGCTGATCAAAATTTCACTACTTTTTTCTCCTGCTCGTGCACAATTTGATTTTTTTTTTTTTAAGAGCACATCAATGGCCAGAAGGATTTTGTTCCAATCCTTATAATTAACCATGTTAGAGAAGTACACTACCAAAAAATTTCACAATTCATAGTAACTTTACAAAACTTCTCTAAGATAGAGATTCTCTTCGGACGAGGGCTAAAGCTGAGGGAACAACCATGCTAGTGTTTGAGGCAAGTTACGATTGTAAAGCCATTCCACAATGCCAAGATCCCAACATGTATGGATAGTAATTTTAGTTATAATTGTAATATCATATTTAAAGCCATTTTACTATTTCACTATTTCACTATTTCAAATGTAATAAAGTTTATACGTGCAAAAAAAAATAAGGCACTTGCACTCGATATATTCTGACCAGATGTCAGATTCCAAATCTTCTAGAAAGATCAATGGCAAAAGTATGGCACTTGTTCTCAAATTTTGTACAGTCAAACTTAATATTTTAACCTGGCTTCTTGATTAAAAAATGATGTTTATGTCTTAGGACTAAATATTAGGATTATGTTTTAGACATAAACATCATTTTTTAATGCAGCCATGACAAAATATTGAGTGTGACTGTGCAAATTTTGAGAACAAATGCAACGAATCAATCATATCTCCAATACTAATCCTTGTGCTAATTTTTGTAGTGCTTGACTTAGTCTCTCCGTTAGTCCTAAATCCGTCCTGTAGGAAATGTCGTAGTATGAAAAAATAAAATCCTTCATCTTATTTTTTTACACTTCCCTTTGAAGCTCTTTAATCAACCGATTCCGTTACGTCTTTTTTCTTTATGTCCTGTCTTCTTGTTGTGTGTCTATTTTCATTCTTGTATTCATATACAAGAAGCCTTAGGCTGTGCAGCTATCTTAAGACAACCATTTTCCCTCCTTTCTATGGCTTTCGTCAACATTTCCTTAAGTAGGCTGTTGAAAGTTATGGAACGGCTGCTATCACTGGGAGGATAAGATCCTCTGGTATCGAAACTCCTAGTATAATTGGTCTTTCTTTTCCCACTGATATTTCCAGAAGATTTGGGAACTGACATTTGTAACTTAGACATATTTAAAAAGAGTCAAATATCCCCTGGCAAAGTCTACCCTTTCAAAAATCTAAATGGTTCAATATTTCAAAGTATTGGAAAAGTTGCAGATTTTAAATGTTTTGATCGTCAGGGTGTTTGTGTTTTGGAAAAGGTCAGAATTTGTGATGATGCTTTTGAGACACTAATTAACTGTCCAAGTATGATAGTACCATCAAACGGTCTGCTATATGTGACAATTGGATTGTACATTTCCCGTAATTAGCTTATCATCTTTATAATATAATATATATATTACTATTTCAATTCGATTTATATATATATTAGCTAATCAGCTAATCATCTACATATAAATAATATGTATTTAAAAATATTATAATTTTGAATTCAATTTTCGGTTTGAATTCGAACTGAAAACTAAACTCGAATTCGAATTCGAATTTGAATTTGAATTTGGTTTCTGATTTGAACCTAAAATAAAATTTCCAATTCAAAACCAAATTTGAAAATCAAACAAAAACTTATTCGAAAATTGAAAAATTGAATTCGAACTAGAAAATTCGAATTCGGTTCGATGGGGTATTCAATTTAATTCGAGTACTTGAGCTGAGTTACGATTGTAATGGCATTCCACAATGCCAAGATCTCGATATGTATTGTTGTAATTTTAGTTATAATTGTACTATCAAATTTAAAGCTATTTTACTATTTCACAATTTCACTATTTCAAATGTAATAAAGTTTATACGCGCTAAAAAATAAAAATAAATAAAAAGGCGCTTGCATTCGATATATTCTGACCAGATGTCAGATCCCAAATCTTCTAGAAATATCAAGGGCAAAAGTATGGCACTTGTTCTCAAATTTTGTACAGTCAAACTTAATATTTTGACCTAGCTCCTTGATTAAAAAATTATGTTTATGTGTTAGAACTAAATATTGGGATTATGTTTTAGACATAAACATCATTTTTTAATGCAGCCAGGTCAAAATATTAAGTGTGACTGTGCAAATTTTGAGAACAAATGTCATGCTTTCTCACTGATATTTCCAAAAGATTTGGGAATAGATGTCTATAACCTAGACATATTTAAAAAGAGTCAAATATCCCCTAGCAGAGTCTACCCTTTCAAAAATCTAAATGGTTCAATATTTCAAAGTATTGGAAAAGTTGTAGAATTCAATGTTTTGGTCATCAGGGTGTTTGTGTTTTTGAAGAGGTTAGAATTTGTCATGATGCTTTCGAGACACTGGCCGGCTGTCCAAGTATGATAGTACTATCAAACGGTCTGCTATATGTGACAGTTAGAATGTACTTTTCCCTTAATTAGCTAATCATCTTCATAATATAATGTGTGTATATATATATATTACTATTTAAATGTGTAAATAAGTAGTGAATTTTGGATGGTTTAATTTAAGTTTTCATTCATTCCGTCTTGTTATTTTTCTTTATTTCGATCAAACTAAACTATCAAGAAATTAGGTGCAAGAAAATATGTCAATGATAATAATCATGGAACTACTCAAATATTGGATGTAAGCTCAATTGGTTGGCCAATGGCAAAACACTGAAAAGACAATCTGTAATAGAATGGACAGTTAACAAGTGAGAGTGTGCGATAGGAGAGGGTTGGGAATGGAGGATGAAGAATGTGGATAATGGTGTTCATCGATCAGTTTCTTAGAATTTTTAATTAAATCGATTTGGCAATTTTTGAAACCCAAACCAAAAATCGAATCAAATTCGGCCGAATTCGAATTCAAACAAAATTTGAAATTTGGTTTTTAGTTTGAATTTGAATTCAACCAAATTCGAAATTCAATTTTGATTTGAATTCAAATTTGACCAAATTAACTGAATTCGAATTCGGCCCAATTCAACTGAATTAATCAAATTCGTCTATATTTTTTTTCTAGGGTATTGTTTCACATAAAATCTAACCTTCTAAACTTCATATCATCACGAATTCACAATAACAAAGTTAATAATACAAGAAATATAATTACAATTAAGTTAATAATACAAATTAGTAATGATAAATATAAGAAATGTCTAAATTAGTAACACATAGCTCCAAATTCAACCAAGTTAATACATAACTTCAAATTAGTAACAATTCAAGCTTATTTTCTCTATTTTTTTCTTTTTGTTTATGTTATTTTTTAAATTTTTTTTTACATTTTTTTAATAAATTCCCTTTTATCCTTTTCTATTTACTATACTAATGTCTTTCTTACAGTTTAATATCCCAATTACTACACTTATGTCATGATATTGCAGTTATTAAATTAAACTTATTACTTATAAATTTTTTACTTATTCAACTATTGAATAAAACTAAAATACATACATACATCTACGTTATAATGTAAAGCAAGTAGTTCTATAAATACATAAATAGTTACATTATATACATGCAACTCATTTGTATATAATTTAAAAATAAATATATGTTGTATATAATGAATTACAAATTAAAAAGTAAAAAAACACACATTGACAATTTTAGAAATTATTTTAACTTTTAAATTTATATATACACATATAAAATACATACAATCTAATCTAACATGTGCATATATCCATTGTGGTCTTTTTCATATTTTGTGTATAGTATATATTTTATTTTTTAAATATTATGGAATTATACATATAAATAAGATATATTTAAAAATATTATAATTTCGAATTCTATTTTGAACCCGAATTAAAATTGAAAATTTGAAAATCGATTTTAAATCCTAATTCGAAATTCAATTTAAATTGAAAATCAATTCGAAAATCAAAAAGTTGAATTCAAATTATAAAATTCGAATTCAATTTGGTCGAATATCCAACTTAATTAAAAAATTGTACACCTCTACCCACATTGGTTTGAAAGAAGAAAATAAAGTAATTAATAAATTAGTATCAAATCCTACTTGCTGTAGTTTTTAGAACCAAATTAGGTTATTACCTTTTTATTGGACTACTTTAGTGGACTCCATAACAAATTTAGTTGCCAATAAGTAGTCGTAGAGATAGAACTATATTGGTTGGGCTTATTCTGAAAAAAACATCCAAAATAAGGGCCTGGACTTCATAAGAAATCGCAAAACTATGGAGAATTAGATTTAAGTTTACGGTGGAGTTTGGTATAAATATATAATTTACCATGAACAGAGATAATGTTGGACTTATAGTGAAAAGAAAAGTATCCCACCTTGATAAGGGAAATCCGATATAAATATGTTATTTATCAATGAAAAGGAAAAAGTGTCACACATTAGTTTGGGAAAAAAACAAAGCAATTGACAAGTTAATATAATCTAAATCTAAGTTAAACTTTTAAAGTAGGGTACGAATGTTGCCAAATGGATCCAAACAGTGAATTGTAAATCAATCATGCAGAATTGCAGATCAAATTAAGCTGATACCTTTCGTGCTAAGTATAAAAGACCTTAATTTAATTATTCATTTTTAATTTTGTAATCTTCTCTTCTTCTTCTTTTTTTTTTATGACTTGGAAACTCCTACACCAAATGACCCTTCGGACCCCTTGGCTAGGCATTAACTCTGGGCCTTCTGTGGGTAGGTTCCACCCCACATTTTTTTTGATAACTCGAAAACTCCCATACCAAATGCACTAACTCTGGGCCTTCTGTGGGTAGGTTCCACCCCACATTTTTTTTTGATTACTCGAAAACTCCCATACCAAATGACCCTTCAAACCCCCTGGCCAGGCAGTAACTTCAGGTCTTCTGTGGGTAGATCCCACCCCACAGTCGCATGTAAATTCACAAGTATATAAGATCTCATGGCAAACTTGATGTGCAACGAGAAATTTGAACTTTGTTCTCTCCTGTAGAAACAACATTATCTTACCACTCAACCACCCCTATTTTCTCCTTATTAACGTGACTCCCTTATGACCTATCTATTTTGCTTAATCTCTCATCACTATGAAACTAAAAACCATGTGGCGTTTTAGTCTTAAACGGATTGCATGCATGAAAAAGTTTCATTAATCATTAACAAATATCATAGAATATCGTTCTGATGGGCGAGCCCAACATCAACAAGGTCAATCCCATGAAACTGAAAGCCTATCAGCTGATGCCTTGATTTGAGGATTTCATGACTTGCTCCGTTTACAGGGTAGCCCAGACATAAATGTAATCTGAATAACCGCATCAAATAGATTGACTTCTTAATGCGTTTCAGACTTCATGCGTGTATGAATTGTTATTTTAAAATATATTTTTATATTTTAAAAAAAAATTAAAAAATTTTAAAATAACTTTTTTTTTATAATTACTCTCTTAAAATTATAAAAATACGTTTTAAAACTCAATTTACATACATTAAATTCATCAAATATTAATTGGAAGCCCATTAATTATTGACAATGATTTCATTATTTCACGAACGATTTAAGGGATTCGAGATGCAAATCTTAACCTATTATTTTATTTTATTTTATATTTTATACAGAGCACATCGCATTTTTTAAATAAAAAAATTGCTGAGCAAGGAAAAAGAAAAAAAAAAGAGTACAATAGTACTAAGAGATATATGTGTGTGTGTGTATATATATGAATTGATCAAAGCATTTGGCTAACATCAATAATTGTAACTGTGATTAGCGCACGCTGAATCCAGCAAGGCAGCAATTAATTATTTTCCAAAAAAAAAAAGTTGATTTAAAATGTAATCTGATAAATACATTTATTAGATTTATATATATCCGCTAATTCTTTTTTACTAACTATTTCTTTAATTAATGAAATTTATGCATTGATTATTTTAAAAAAATTCTTTTTGATTTATTAAAGGAGAAAATGAAACAGCTTAATTAGTTCCTTTATAATTTTTTTTAATAAGATTAGATTTTTTTTTTTTTCAAGGAACTTTACAAATATACCTGGATAAGGTGAAAGCAATATTAAAAGTTAAGCAATGTCGAGCATATAAAAAATGACTTACTTTATGTGATGGTCCTGATGGATACCAGAAGATCAATCCAATAATGCCACAAGGCTTTTTCGAGAATCTTCGGGTGAATGCCCTTTCCTTAAGTTGCCCTTTCACTGAAGCAAAGCCACTAAAACTAATAATAATAAAAAAACTAATAATAATAAAAAAACTAAATTAACGAGGAATACCTCGCATAAATAAATTGATAATAATCTCATTGCTTTTTAGATAGATCTAATTTCAATTAAATCTATTGCACTTTTGCAATTTTTCGTACCAAGTTTTAAGGTGAATAATTTGTCCATATTCACGAACAAATGGTTTGGATTGTAATTTATTTGAGACAATTTATATTAGAATGTGTGAAAGTTTTGATAAGTATTTTTTAATAAAAAAAAAATATTGTACTACGGTACAATTAGGACTTTTGTCCTCCTTTTGGGAAGGCTTTTGTTACTAGTTTGGTTGCACGGTGGTTCTATTTTTTCCGGTAGAGTCCTGAAAGGCATGAAGAGAGCGTTAGGGACAAAGCTCGTCACCGAATTTTTGTTCAATAGTGTTTAATGTATGCAGTTGCGAAATTTTCATGTTAACTACTTAGAAAGTGGTAGTTTACGTTTTTCTATTCAACATGCATTTTCTTACATGGTTACGTTTTTTGCTATAAAATTATGGGACTCAATTAGCCTACTTGTAGTTAGATCTTGTAAATAATTACAATTGTAATATATGTCTAATATTTCAAAAAAAAAAAAGAAAAAGACAAAAAAAACCCAACATTTAGTAAAAGCATTTATAAGTTAGTGTAGGGATCGTGGGTCATTCTTTAATCAACCCAACATTTGGATGACCAGAACATGTGGCAATTTTGTCTTCTTTGGCACGACAATCTTAATTTACGTTTTTGTGTTCGATATGTATTTCCTTATATGATTGCATTTTTCGCTATAAAATCATGGAGCTCAATTAATTTACTTGTGGCTAGATCTTGTAAATAGTTACAATTGCAATACATGTCTAATATTTTGGGGGAAAAAAAAAGCCCCACATTTAGTAAAAGCATTTATAAGTTATTGTAGCAATCGTGGGTCATTCTTTAATCAACCCAACATTTGGATGACCAAAACATGTGGCAATTTTGTCTTCTTTAGCACAGTAATTTTAGTTTATGTTTTTTTTGTTTGATGTGCATTTTTCTATATGATTGCATTTTTTGCTGTAAAACCATAGGACTCAATTAATGTACTTGTAGTTAGATCTTGTAAATAATTACAATTGCAATACATGTCTAATATTTCGAAAAAAAAAAAAAAAGAAGCCCAACATTTAGTAAAAGCATTTATAAGTTATTGTAGGAATCGTGGGCCATTCTTTAATCAACCCAACATTTGGATGCCCAGAACATGTGGCAATTTTGTCCTCTTTGGAATTTGTGTTCCATTTCTTGAATATCAAATCAAAGGTAAGGCGTCTATTCACAAGGGAAGGCAGCTGTCCCAATCATTGGGACAATCTGTCAATGTTTTTGGAAGAGTAATAATTAGCACAATTCATATATTATTAGTGCCATTATTACTAGTAGTAATTATTATAGTTGCAAATCTTCCCTAGGAATCAATAGGTCATTGGTGTATACTCTCTAGAATAGTCTACTTTTATGTAAGGGAAATTTTTTTTAGTTATAAAATATATTCTCCCCATTTTTAAAAAATACATTTTGGATTTGATACTTTCAAATTTACACGAGTATTTTTCGTGTGTTATAAATGACCACGAAAAAAAAACTTTAGAATAAAATAAAAGGTAATTAATCAACTTCTAAGAAATACATAATTGATAGCATTAATCTCGGTAGTTACATTGTTCACATAATAATTTTTTTTTAGTTATAAATTATAACACACATAATATAACATTAACTCGAACGATTCTAATTTTTTCAATGGAGGAATGGATCTATCAGCATTAAATCCTTATTTATAGACTTTCTTTTCGACCTATTATTTTACGTTTATCTTTGTTCTTTAATTTTAAATCATATATGATAATTATTAGTAAGAGTAATATAAGATTTTTATTCAAAATTAAGTAAAATCTTTGCTTGAGACCAAAAAAAATGGAAAATAGACTTTGTTGTGAGATCGAGAAAGGAATATACTTAATGCATTATTAATATTTTTTTTGTTTTTATCTTTAATTTTTAATTGCAATCATATATAGTTTTTATTAGTAACAATACTTTAAAATTTTCGTTCAAAAAGGATTTTTTTATGATTAAAAAAATTAAAGATAAACCTTTTTTTTTCCTTTGAAACGTAGAGTATGACATTCGATAATTCAATATAATGAGATTTATTTGTTCCAAAATCTAATAATTTGTCTACCCTACCATTACCTAATGTCATTTGTAACCCAAAAGAAGGGATCATAATAACAATCATAAACCACATAGGAAAGAAATAACTTGGAGTAATTAAAACTATGGAGACATTGGTAATCCATTCATTTCTCTCGGACAATGATTTCTTAACGACTAAAGAAAACATGAATTGGAATTCGTCCTACAAAAATCAGTCAATGGAGTAGATCTAATTTTTATGTAGGATAGAAGAGTGTGTACTTACCAACAATTTAGAAATCGCATGAATTGTATTTGAAAATATATTTTTTATATTATAAAATACATTTTTCATAAAAATATAAGATTTTGTGACACGATCGTCTTATTTTTAATATTTGTTATCAAAATTTTTAACTCTAAAAACTCTTTTCTCACAACATTTGTTAAATATTTTAGATTAAATTATATTTTTCGTCCCTTACACTTGGTCCAAAGTTCTTTGTTGTTTTTATTAGTTGAAATGGTTCTTTTTAGTTCATCACATTAGTAAATGTTCCAATTTTAAACCAATAATCAATAACAACTCATTTTCTAGGTTAAATAACCCACGCGATACGCACCCTCATACAGATGCATCTTTATAGTTAGGAACGCTTTCAAAAGCACTATTTTTTTAATGGCTTAATTCTAAATTGATTTCACAAAAAAAAACTCTAATTTCATCTTAATTGCAATTAATTCAATTAACAATCCATCCTAATAATCTAACTACCCAAAATCCCAATCACTATGCTTAAAAACCTTACTCACAGCCATAGAAAACACAATAAAATTCATTAATTGGCCACCGTCCACCACCACTCGCTCTTTCCAGCAGCCACCTTAAAACTCAAGCTCTTCTTGTCGAGTTTGCCCTAACGCCTAGCCCAGAAGTGAAAAGAGCAACAATCAAACAAACAGATTATCTCTTTTTCCAAAATGAGAAAAGCCCTAAAGTTCCCATAAATTTTGATTATTGAAAAAAGAAATTAATCTAAAAGTGGGAAAAGGAAAAGCAAAGAGGGGAATGGTAAGTTCAAAGGATGACTTCACCAGTGATGGTGAGAACTCTTTCGGAAACAGTTTAGAGATAGATTCTGCCCTATTTTCTGAATAAGAGGAGGTCTTAGTTTACCATGGCCCTAAATTTTACAAAGCCAAGGTGTGCTAAAAAATCCTTTGCCTCTCTCTTCTCAAAACAGTAATCTCACTCGAGCAAGTAGATTTATTTATCTATTATTTACAAATTAGTCTCTATTTGTTATGGTCTTAGGAACTGTAAGATCCTGTGCAACATTGATCAATTGAAGTAACTAGGCCTTTGGATTTGGGGTACTATTTCCTTTTCACAGTGTTGCTATTGGTTTATTCATTGTATGTTCTGTTATTTTATTGTATTTTGATAATCCATCTCTATGCTTTTGGTTTGTAAGGTTCAAAAAGCAAAAGTTCGAAATAACGAATGGAGATACTTTGTTCATTACCTTCTTCCAGGTTTGCAATAGTGCAAAAGTTTCCAATAATTGCTGCTTTTCTACAATAATAGTACATTTGTTATGCCATTCTTGAATATTTTAGTTTCTTTCACATAAAATTGAACCCAATTTATTTTTTTGTTGTGTTCTTTGGAGCCCTCGTCTAGTACTTTCTTTGCAAACAGTAGGATAAATAAACTAAAATCGTGCTTTCGAAAGTACGCCTGTGTATAAAAATGCGTATGTGTAAGGACATGCGCCGTGCGGGTCATTTAACCAAGAAAATGGGTTGGGTTATTGCTGGTTATTGACTTTAAATTGAAATATTTACTAATGTAATGAACTGAAAAGAAGCATTTCAAATGTTGGGGACCAAAACAAAAATTAGACCAAGTATAAAGAACAAAAAATGTGATTTAATCAATATTTTATGCATGATAATATAGTATTATCACAACATGTACCCACTATCAATTTTGTTCCCATAATCCAACCTCCTCCTTTTTTTTTCCAGCCTTTTTCTTAGTTATGTAATAACTAATATTTTCCCATAAAAATTTTCAATCCTTGACCCTCCACCATGAAGATTTTATATATTCAAACCACTATTTAACTTATAAGAACCAAAAAAGAACTCAATACATTGAAGTCCAATTTGAAATTTTAATTATCAAACTAATCAAATAGTAGAATTTGATTCTAGAACCAATTCTAATAAGAAGCCAAATTAGTTCTCACATATGCAAACCAACTCTCAAGATCTTTTTGCACTCCTACCAGCCAAGTCATCAAAGTCATAAAGAAGTAGCAAAGAACACAGTCCACCTGAGAACATGAGGCATTTGTTATGTACAGCTAGATATTGTAGGTTCATACTATAATTGACAACTAAGCTACTTTGTAAAACACAATTAATTCAACTTTGGTAAAACAACCACCTAAAGATTAAGGAAATCAATAAATTAAAAGTATAATTGGTTTGGACTTTTTATGTTCCCTTTCTAGGCAAAATATAATTAATTGCATGCTTGCCTTCTATGGTAATTGCATTTTCACAAATATTGTGATGACGGAATGAAAATTCTTGTCCAGTGTACTACACTACAAAACCATTTCATTACTTGTAAGATCCAGACATCATTATTTATATCCAAAAAGTTGTACAAAACTTATACAGTTTAAAAATAGGTTTTGACTGATCAAAAGGAAGAATCGTTAAATGATATCAAGTTACTTAATTATAAATTAAAAAATATTATTTTGAAAATAATACGTCATTAATACACCGTAATTGGATCAAAATATCTAATTTCATGTGATGACATCTCTTTAAAAGAGGGATGTTTTTTGGAGTGTTTTTTTTTTCTTACAAGTTACTTCCGAATTAAGCCTGGCTTGGTCAACCAAGTTGGTATGTAAAAGTAGTTCTTTATTAATTGTGTACGTATCTATATAGAGAAATTTTAATCCTTTTCACAACCTCTACATGTAAAATTCAACATTTGCCAATTTTTGAGAATTTGACTACTTTTTTATTAATTAAAAAAAATAAGAATTAATCACCGCGGTGTATATTTCTTTCGTTTTTTAAAATTTTTTTTAATGAAAGTTTTATATTATATTTACTAATAATAATTATAGACATCTTTCCTTACCTCAAAACTACTTTGCCATATTTTGAATTCAATGGTTTTAATAAGTTACCTATAATAGCTTGTTTTGAACCAAATTTAAAACTCAATTTGTGTAAACATAAATCCTATTATACTCATTTATTTTAACATGGTTAACTTTGTACACTATTCCATTGTAAATATAAATAAAGGATCTTATACTTATGCTTCATCTGTTAGGATTTTGAAATTATATAATAATAGAAACAACAACTCTTGAAATAAGAAAAAAAAAGGAGTAAAATTGCACTTTTAATAATACATTAAATGTATTATATTTTATAATTAAAAATTTTATATTAAATTTAAAATGAACCCTTTTCTTTTAGGACTAAGAACATAACAGTGAAGTGATCCGTTTCAAGAAAAACTAGACTTCAATATCTTAGAAGCAAAAACAAAGCATTGATATTTCGTTTTGTAAAAGGTTCCATAGTTCTAACTCCTTTGAGTTGCAAATTTATGGTTGTTTGGTTACTCTTCTATCAACCAAAGGAATTAGTGATAAATGTGGTCGTAGTTTAGGATGTGGATTCTCATCACACTTATACCTAAATTTCAACGAAACTCCTCACATCAATGCCTACCCTACCTATTAATTTGGATCATTAACCAATTTTTTCCTTTTCAAAAAAAGGAAGGTATAAATGTACTAATTATTAGTTCCTAGTGTTCTTAATTTGGATACTGCCTACTCCATAGAGTTATTACTTTCTTTGTTTTCATGATCTTCTTTGGTTATTTATTTATTGAGTAATAATTGAGATAGTGACTTTGTATAGTGACTAACGTGGCAATCATAAAAAGACAAAATTATTTCTCATTATTTTGTGTTTTGTAATAAGGATGGAGGGATGATTTTGTCTATTCATAAATGCCACGTCAGTCACTATACAAAATCACTAAGATTTATCATTATCTGTATCATTACTCATATTTATTATATAGTATTTATAACTCTTTCTTTATGTCATTACCTCTGAAATAACAACATTTATACAGTAATATATGAATTGCATGATTAGCGTTTTAAAATATATTTTTATATTTTTTAATAAAATAAAAAATATCTTAAAGAACAATTTAAAACACTATCCAACATCCTCGTAGTAATACTATATTGTCATACTTATGCCAAACAACAAAGCACGCACTTCTATGTCAAATTTTACTAAATTTATTTCCAAATTCCCAACTAACAAACAAAGAAAGTAGAAAAGGACATATAATCTCACTGCCATTGCTTAATTACCACAAAAGTACAATTAGTGGACTTCTTCAAAACTATAAACAACAACCTAAGTAAACAAATCTAGGAGTATTAGGGTCCATTTGGTTTCTAGTTAGAATTACAATTGGTTTAGAATTAAATATTTTTTTATATCAATTTTAATTTGTTTCAACAATTTGAAAATATTATAAAGTCAATATCATGAATGAGTTGAAATAAGGAAAAAAACATAAAATTTAATCAAATATAATGAGAAAAACTCACTATTTTTAAGACATTTCTAATTCTAATAAGGAATCAAACACACCATAAACAAAATCGAAATAAAAAAAATGAAAATTACACCAAGAAAAAAAATATATCATATGAGTACTACAGTTTAAATTTTGGATTACCCTAAATTCACGATTAGTATTACACTATGCAGTTGTTAACTGGATTATTATTATTGATCAGGAATAATTATTACATGACATTTATAATAAATTATCTAACAATATTTATTTATTTTTTGTTCATACATAGTTGCCCATCGCTTCATAATAATCATCTAATTTATTTATGTATCACCTCCATTATTGAGAATAATGATCTGAAAATATAAAATGATACTCATAATAAGGGCATTTCATCTTCAAAATCCAATTAATACCAAAATTTTTGTATAGATTGCATTAGTGCATGTTATTTACTAAAAAAAAAAACTACTTTCTTTCCCTTACCAAAATTATTACATACTCCCATTGTCTTTAGAAAATAGTTTATTTTTTATTAAATATAATTTTTATAATTATAAAATACAACAGGTTCAATATATCATCAAATGTATAATTTTTTATATTTATTCTTATTTCATTAAAAAATTTATTTTTGAGACAAAAATTTTGTTTAATTTATTGGAGAAGTAATTAAAAAGATAAAAGCAAAAATATAATAATTAACCTCAAAATCCAGCCAAGCACATATTGTCTCTCTCTCCGAGCTGTGTTGCCTGCCTTCTCTTTTACTCCTTCCAATTCAATCTACTGCTACTTCTGTACAGTAGTCCACTGTGTGACTGTGTGTAAACTTCTTCAGAAAAAAAGTCTGTGCTTTTGCCCTTTCCTCTCTTGGGCTCTCTCCCCCTTTGTCTGTGTCTCTGTCTCCCTCGACAGAATTATTTCCCAACAATTAATACGATTCAATTATAATACTATCAACAATGGCGTCTCTGTTTAGTAGAGACCGCACTTTGGGCCACTCCAGAAGAGACTCCCATTCCTCCGCCCCTTCCTCCACCGCCACCGTCACAATGCCCTCCACCGCCACCACTCCCAGCTCCCGCTTTTCCCCTTCCAAAGCAGCAGCAGCAGCCACTGCCGCCGCCGCCGCCTCCGCTTCCGCAATTTCTCTGTCTTCCCTCCCCTCCCCATTCGGTGACCTCACTGCAACTCTCTCTGCCACCGACCTCCGGGAAACTGCGTACGAGATCTTCGTTGCTACTTGCCGGACCTCCGCCGCAAAGCCCTTAACTTACATTCCCAGTAATGGGAGTTCTAGTAACGGGAGTACTCATGCCAATTCAAATTCCTCGCCGTCGAACTCGAATTCGCCGTCCATGCAGAGATCTTTGACGTCCACGGCGGCGTCGAAGATGAAGAAGGCATTGGGGTTGAGATCTAGCTCTATCGCGAAAAGGGCTGAGGGTACTGCTAGTCCGGGTTCGGGGGGGAAAGCCAAGAAGCCGGTTACTATCGGGGAGCTCATGAAGTTTCAGATGAGGGTTTCAGAGGGTTTTGATTCCAGGATTCGAAGGGCTTTGCTTAGAATTTCTGCTGGCCAGGTCTGCTTTCAGTCAACCAACAGAGTAGTTTTGCATTTATATTCGTTTCACTACGTTTCATTATGGTTAATAAAGATGGAAAGTTGCAACTTTTTAGGTATTAACGTTGTTTTGAGGTGAAAACTGGGGAAATTATATCTATTTTCTGTTTTTGGGCAGCTTTTGTCTGTCTGGGGGACTAATTATTAAGGAATTAGCTATATCATGAGCAGTGATGGGATTAATTGTGTGGGATCTGGATGGAAATGTTCCAGTATGTCGCAGATAGTAAGCACTAGAATGTGTTAAGCTCGAATTTGCATTCTTATGGTAATTCTCCATATGGTTAGTTATAGAATGGTTTGTAGAAAGTCTGCTATTTTATGTGTTTGTGGTTTCAGTCTTCCTTTCTTATTTTGATTGGGTTTGGGGGTTGTTTTTTGAAGTAAATGGATTGATTTACTCTATCTTGGGATTTACTACATAGATTATGGTCTTTGGACCTTTAAGTTGTTGACGGCTTTGGAAGGACAACCGAATTTGATATTATGCTTATGGAAAAAATTCTTCAGAAACCACTCAAAAGTTTTCATCTTTGGATTGAGTTTATGTTCTCTGAACGTAAAATTGCTGTTCAAAAACTTCCGCGTGCGCGCATGTTTGTATGGCGTGTGTTCAAAATATACTGGTTGAGTGATTAAACTTAAGGAAAATTTTTGGCACCATTCAATTGTTGATAGGACAACAACATTTTGTTTTATTCATTTCACCTTGACAACAATTTGTAATTATAGTATTTAACTTCAAAATAAGGCGGTTGTCTTTTTCCATTTGACTTGTATATTTGATTTCATTCCTCTTCTACCTTGAAAATTTTTGTATATGATGTTATTTTTGTCTTGAATGCTGTGATGACAAATTTCATTCTACGGGAGCTGATTTTGATTGTTTGCTGGTCAAAGAAAATATTTTGAGAACTTATGTGTTTACCGTTTACAAGAAGTGTGCAAGTTGTGGAAACTTCTTTTCTCCCTCATTTTATGCAGATTTCGTGTCCTTATTGAAGCTCATTAAATGGGTTACTAATGATCTGCAAATTTTTGAACCAATTTTTCTGATTAAATTATAAGTTTTCTTGCTACAGGTTGGAAGGAGGACCGAGTCTATGGTTCTTCCGTTAGAGCTGTTACAGCAATTCAAGTCATCAGATTTTACTGATCCTGAAGAGTATGACGCGTGGCAAAAGAGAAACCTGAGACTTCTTGAGGCTGGTCTTCTTTTACATCCACGCATGCCAATTGATAAGTCCAATGTTGCTGCACAACGGCTGAAGCAAATTATTCAAGGGGCCTTGGATAGGCCTATAGAAACGGGGAGGAACAATGAATCAATGCAAGTCTTGCGCAGTGCTGTAATGAATCTAGCTGGCAGATCATCTGATGGGATTCTGGAGTCATGCCACTGGGCCGATGGTTTTCCATTAAATCTCAGACTCTATGAAGTGCTTCTTGAATCCTGCTTTGACATTAATGATGAAACATCTATCATTGAGGAAGTTGATGAGGTTATGGAACTCATGAAGAAAACGTGGGGCATTCTGGGACTTAATCAGATGCTTCATAATCTTTGCTTTACATGGGTATTATTTAATCGATTTGTTGCAACTGAGCAAGTCGCCAATGATCTACTACATGCTGCTGATAATCAGCTAGCTGAAGTTGCAAAAGATGTAAAGACAACTAAAGATCCAGCATATGCTAAGATCTTAAGTTCTACTTTGACTGCCATACTTGGTTGGGCTGAAAAAAGACTTCTTGCGTATCATGACACATTTGATCATAGCAATATTGATTCCATGCAAAGCATTGTTTCTCTAGGGGTGTCATCAGCTAAAATCCTAGTTGAAGATATTTCTAATGAGTACCGACGTCGGAGGAAGAATGAAGTGGATGTTGTACGCAGTAGGATTGACACTTATGTCAGATCTTCACTCCGCACTGCTTTTGCTCAGGCAAGTTCACTTTTCCTGTTACTGTTTTCTTCTTTTAGAAGGAGAAAGCAGTTATTGATGGAAGCAATACTTCTGATATTTAGAATATTTTTTGAAAATTATTTTGCCTGGCAGCTCTGCAGTCACCTTAGAATTATATGATAAAAATGTAAAAATCTTCTGCTTATCATAAAATTACAGAAAAAAAAGAGAAGAAAATAAAGATGTGCAGGTTTGGGGAACTGTAGGGACAATTAAACTTGTTTCACTGTCAACTTAAGTTCAAGGAAAGAAGTGCCATGATTCAACATCAATGATTTAAAGGGGCATGATTCAACATCAGCGATTTAGAGGTGCATTTTTTATTTGGTCTTGGGAGAAATAATGAATACTGGCTCTACCAGGTTGATGAGAATTTATACATGAAGTGATTAGGAAAGAGACACTATTGTGGTTAAAAATGGTTGAGTTTCGATGTATTTGGTTTCTTATGATTAAGATTTTAACTATTGATATCATTGAATGATTTGAATTCATGAAATGCCATTTTGGTGAAGACATGCAAAATGAGTCATTGCAATCCTCTCATTAAGCAGTTTGAAATCCCACAGTTGGATGATAAAATTAGTGATAAGTGTCAAACATTATGGATTCTCTATGTTTGAAATCCCACATTTGTGGATAGCTTCTTATCTTGCTTGTTGCTTGTTTGAAATCCCAGTATGGCAGGCTTTTGGGTCTGTTGCTGAGAAATAATGCAGAATGAAAAGTTGAAAGAAGAATCTGGAACAAGTTTGTGCACCCGAGTTTTCGCTGGTCCTTTAACAGTTTTTGCCTGTTGCTCAATTTTGCTGCTTATATTTTAGTACCCTGACTGGTCTATAGACTTCGAGAAATTGAAGATGTTTGGTTAAGGGGACAGAAGCGAAAAAATGACTCAGCAAAGATTGATTGTTATTAGTTTAGTGTCTTTCAAGTTGCTTGCTTTATCTATCACTTTGGGGGCACATGGCTTCGAAATACTTAAACCAAAATTGCAACTAGCAGAGTAATTAGTGCTAAAACTGAATATGTTACTCATGTGAAGCACATATATTTTTGTGTTTTTCTCACGGCAATTGTTTTGAAATTATGGCCTGTCCCTTTACCAGACATTGCACATGTGGGAGTTTCTAAGCACAGGGCTGTCCTTTAATTGTTATGAAATTATCTTTAAAAAAAAAAAAAAAAAAGATAATACTGATTCACAGTTCCTGCTTGGTGTTTCCCTGAAAGATAGAGCTGCATTACCATTATAAGGCCTGAATATTTGTCTGGGAAATAAAAAGTCATTTGATTTGCTGACTTGTAGAGAATGGAGAAGGCAGATTCAAGCAGAAGAGCATCAAGAAACCAGCCAAACCCTCTTCCAGTCCTTGTCATCCTTGCAAAAGATGTTGGTGAACTGGCTAATAATGAGAAGGAGGTCTTTAGTCCCATCCTAAAGAGATGGCATCCTTTTGCTGCTGGTGTTGCTGTTGCGACCCTTCATTCTTGTTATGGAAATGAGCTGAAGCAGTTTATTTCAGGCATAACAGAGTTGACACCGGATGCTGTTCAAGTGCTGAGAGCTGCAGATAAGTTGGAAAAAGATCTTGTCCAGACTGCTGTTGAGGATTCAGTGGAAAGTGATGATGGTGGGAAGGCTATTATTCGTGAAATGCCCCCTTATGAAGCAGAAGGCGTAATAGCCAGCATGGTGAAGGATTGGATTAAGACAAGAGTAGACAGAATCAGGGAATGGGTTGACAGAAATTTGCAACAAGAGGTATGTGCTAATTGTGCTTCATATTTTATGCTTGCCTTCCCTCTGTCTAGGATGTGAAACTTCTGCTACTCAATTACATTATATGTTTGTGAGTTATTATTTGCAACCTTTCCTTTATTCATTTACTGATTATCATTATACTGTTACTCAGTGTGGCTGATTGGAAAAGGACAAAGAAAAATATTTGAATTTATGAGCCAATAAAGGATGAAGATTTCCAATAGATCGTAGTAAACTTTCACACTTTAACCAGTTAGTATATTGTGAAAATACATATGCTGTCTTTAAGATAAAATTAAATTAGTTTCACATAATTTATTTGTATTCCCTGGAGCCTTGGTGCAGTGATAAAAGCTATTATAATGTAACCGTGAGGTCATGGGTTTGAGTTGCAGAAACAGCCTCTTATAGAAATGTAAAGAGAGGCTGCCTACTCAGGCCTTTACGGGCTGAACATTCCCTGGACCCTGCACATACAAGAGCTTCTATGCACTGGACTGTCCTTTTATACTTTATTCGTATTCCCTCTACTTTCCTTACAACTCAATATATTTCTACTGCTCTTTGTTAAGAAGGAAAGCATTAAAATCTTGCTTGATACCTTGAATTTACTCTGTATAGTTTTTATAATCTAAAGTTGGCTTACTTGTTTTTGGCAACATATAGGTCTGGAATCCACGAGCTAATCAAGAAGGATATGCTCCCTCAGCTGTAGAGGTTCTAAGAATAATTGATGACACCTTGGATGCATTCTTTCAGCTGCCTATACAAATGCATCCAGCACTCCTTCCTGACTTGATGACTGGCCTTGACAAATGCCTTCAGTATTATGCAACTAAGGCAAAATCTGGCTGTGGTAAAGATAGCAGATCTCAATAGAAATTATTGTGCATTATGTGGCAATGGAATCTCTTTTCATGTTTTTTTCCTTATTCTTTTTTGTAGGATCAAGGAACAAATACATCCCAGCCATGCCGGCTTTAACAAGATGTACAGTGGGGAAAAAATTTCAAGGGGTTTTCAAGAAGAAAGAGAAGCCGGTTTATTCCCAGAAAAAGGATTTTCAAGGTGCTACAATGAATGGTAATGACTTGTCTGGGGTACCACAACTTTGTGTGCGTATCAGTACTTTACAAAGGATCCGGATGGAGTTGGAAACACTGGAAAAGAGAATTATCACCCTCTTACGAAATTCTGAATCAGCTCAACTTGAAGACTTTTCCAATGGTTTGGCCAAAAAATTTGAGCTCACATCAGTAGCTTGTGTTGAGGGGATACAACAAATCTGTGAGGCAGTGGCGTACAGAATTGTCTTTCATGATCTGAGTCATGTGCTATGGGATGGGTTGTATGTTGGGGAGCCATCATCATCTAGGATTGAGCCTTTCCTTCAGGAGCTTGAACAGAACTTGACAATCATAGCAGACACTATTCATGAAAGGGTTCGCACACGTATAATTGCTGATATAATGAGAGCATCATTTGATGGTTTCCTGTTTGTTTTACTTGCTGGAGGACCTAACCGCGCTTTCACTAAGCAAGACTCCCAAATTATAGAGGATGATTTCAAGTACCTTAAAGATCTATTCTTTGCAAATGGTGATGGATTACCAACTGATATTATAAATAAACTTTCTACTACCGTTCGGGATGTCCTTCCCCTTTTCCGAACAGACACAGAAAGCCTCATTGAGCGATTCAGACGGTTTACTCTGGAAACATATGGTTCCTCTACAAAATCTAGACTTCCTCTGCCTCCAACATCAGGTCAGTGGAATCCGACTGAACCAAATACACTTTTGCGTGTTTTGTGTTACCGGAATGATGAAGCAGCATCAAAGTTCCTCAAGAAGACCTACAATTTACCCAGAAAACTGTAGAGGAAACTCGGTGCTGAAATGTCTGGGTTAGCTGCCATTCAAGGGGAGATATTGTTGGCAGCACATTAAAGTACTCCAGCTTGTAATTAGTATATTAACCAGGGATGCTTGTGTCATGCTTGGACCTAGTTCAGAGTGCCTTAGAAACCAATGTATCTTGTATAGAATACTTTCAAGAGCTTGGTTCTTCTCCAGCCTGCAGCTTTCTTGAGGATCATATTTTCTGGGGATATCTGAAGGTTCGTTTCATGGAAGAGTAGTAGGAGATGGTATTTATTCTTTTGTATTGGCTGTAGATTATAGGATATAGTTTTGTTCTTTCATTCGCACTGCATTATTATTATTTGTTTGATTATTATTGATCTCTCCATATTCATTTGTTTGTTGCCCTCTGTCTTTATTCAATGCCAATGTAGATACAAGGGCTTAGCCTTCCCTCCTAAAATTGTACTATCGGTGCTTCAATACTGTTGTCTTCATTTGGTGTAATGTCAATGTACGCTCCTTTGACTACCTTGGTTTTATCTATACCATGCTCCCTTTAGTTTAGAGAGAATTGTTTTATGATTATGATCCGATCTGGTCTTTGCATTGCCATCATTTTTCTGGACTCCGGTATCTAATTTAAACACTAAATACCAGAAAGTTTAGAACACTTAGAAAAAACCCAAATGGGACTCGTATTAACATGAAAATAGCAAGGATACAAGTAAAATAGGCAGGTACGATACTGCAACGCAAGTACTGTAGCATTATTCCTGGAGAATTGCACGTCCTAGGTTAGTGCCAAGAGCTAATCTCACAGAATTTAAGGCTTCGGGAGGCAAATCAGCGTCAATAAAGTCTGGACGCAACTTTGCCATTGACAATTCTTGAAGCTTATTCAACAGCAAATTAGTCTGAAAGACATCAAGCAAGGGGTGCTTCGGCCAGTTAAACAATTTTAACTGCATGATAATATAGGAAGGTCAGAAGAAACTCCATAAAGCTCCCGACTCTAAGGATCACATGCAGATAGCATCTTTAAACTATAAATTGAAAAATGCAAATATATGATTACCAGTAGGTGCCAACTCAAAAATACAACTGAAGTACCATTATGTGGTGAAATAAACTACTACATAAAAGTTATTGCAAAGATAAGAAAAGCCATTCACCAATTAACAGTAGCAAAACCACAAACCAAGAAAATATAACCAAGTATCAACTCACCGAGTCATACAGAATAGGCAACCAAAATCTCCGAGGTGTAGAAGGGTTTTTCATGAGCTGCAGAACATAAATGGGGACATCATTTCTCAGCAGAACAGGAGGTTGGAACTGAAAATGAGAAATCTATATTTTGCAGAAAGTAAGAAAGAACAAAAGGCTCTATTGTCCATGAGGTGAAGTTAAAAAAAATTGGACTTTATATTTCACAGCAAATAAGAGAGGAGAAAATGTTGTATCTGAAAGTAGAGCATAAAAGTTAAAAAACCACATCATTAAAACAGATGCTCAAATGCCTTCCAGAGTTTCCATAAGTGATATCACAACAATGACAAACAGCTAAATTTTCAATGAGCACCAAGGTTTTCATCAAGATTATATTCTAAATTTGTATCATATCCATTTTTCGCTTGGGTTCATTCTCACCAAACACCCCCCACCCCCACATGCAGGTTCTAGGTCCTGTGTTTGGGAGATTATCATTGTTAATGAATGTGGGCAAATCTATGATTATTGAACAATGTGCAGGAGACATACTGATATAAGGGATTCAGCAGCTTTCTGGGCAGCGTCAGTATCCACTCCACTATTAACCTGATGCAGAGATCGCCTAAAATCCCTATACCTGTCAGCATCAGAGATCCATATAAAGTCTTAAAAGACAATGCTTACTAATTTGAAGAATGGTTTCATTTGATCCAGGAAATAGAAAGGAAAATGAGTAGATACTTGTTCAAAAATTCAAGGCCCCCAGCAGTTCCTGATTCAGACCCCAGCAGTTCAATAAGTCCTTCCCATTGCTACACAAAATCAACAAGCAGTGAGGTACCAGCACCATAGAAATTTGTTTCAATCCCAACAAAATAAATAAAATAAAAATACAGCAACTTTCAAACTGGGTAATTTTAGCTTTCTTAGATAATTGAAACAAACAATTAACTGTGGTTATTCAAATTCCATAAAAGTCATGGCTTATTTGACTCGCTAAAACTGCAGAAACACGAAAAAATGCAGTTCACAATGGTTGTCACAATGGTACAAAAAGAGATAAATACCTTAGACCTAGATCAATTGGCTGTGGACTGATTGGTCCCCTCTAGTTTTTCCATAAACACCTATTAAGCCCCCTTGAGTTGCTGATTTCAACCAGTTTAATCCTTGGAAATTGGGGGAAAAAACCTAATTTATTCCCTTATGTTTTACAAATTCAATTGAGTATATCTGATAGATTTCTCATCACTTTGGAATGCCAATAGTTTTCTGAAAGAGCTTCCTTTCTCAAATTATGATGAAACAAAATTCATTGACAGACAATGAAGGCCCAAAAATAGTATTTAACCCTAAATCTAAAATTGAATTCCTAGCTCCAAATTAAAGCATCACTTAAGAATATCAGAACTGACACCAACAAGCCAATCACAACATTGGCAAATATATACGTTTGGAAAAAAAAAGGTAGGAAGAAAGAAAAAGTTCCTTCAAGTACAACAAATGGTAGGGTGAATTACACTGACTCGCCCTGAACATTGCCATACATGCATTACACCTGCCATCTTTTTAAAATTAAATGCCCTCCAGATTTCCTATCATTCATTCTTAAATAATGAACTACCCTGGAGGTTGTTTTCAGCAAAACATTCATTTGAACTTCAATATCTACCATATATGTAATGATAAAGATGGCGGGTCATCGGTTATAGACAGTTACGGAATAAGCTGAAAGGGTTGACATAAGGTATGCTCAACTATAGAGGACTTCCATGTAATTATCCTGATGTGTATATGACAGTTACCTTGAAGCTTTCATCAGAGACTAACTTTCCAACAAAATCAAACAACTGTTTAGCAATTCTGCTTAAACGAACTTCATCTCGAACTTGCTGAAGCCAGAGGACTCCAGAACCTTTCTTTCCATGTTTCCAATCATGCACTCCAGCTATCTGTTTATTTAAACAGCAAAACAAGAACAAAGAGCATAAATGCAATTATTGTGTATGCCACAAACTTCATCACAACCAAAAAGGGTGCTTAGTATTGGAAACTCTATTTCCAAAGTTACAAATTGAAAAAACTGTTTTAATTTATTGATCATACTCTAGAGTAGATCAAAAGCTAGTTGCATCTCAACATACCTTCATTATCTTCAAGCTAACAGTATCAAGCTCATATAGGCGGCAAATCTCTATTGTCTGCTAAGCACACAATGAAATTCATTATTTCATCAGAAATCATGAGATGTTGTAGATGCTATTCACCATCAGAAGAAAACTCCAACATTAGCACAAATGAGGAAAGGTAGGGTTGGGGTCAGGGGAATAAGTGGGTCAGAAAAGGGGTAAAAGATCGTGCTGTGATCAGGTCAATAACCTTTAGAAGCACTTGATTATTTTGAAGAGCTTGCTTGCACAAGACGGTCTCCAACAAGCCCATTCCTTGTATCATGCAAGAAGACAAATATATTGGAGCAATCTGAAAGATTATCAACATTAGGAGGAACATTTAAGATAAATTCAAGCGTAATGACGAATGAATAGAGAAATTAAAAAGAAAAAACACACATTATCATGGTGGAAAAGATGGCAAGAGAACAAAATAGGACATTCTCATAACCATCATTTACTGGTTGTCACAATTTATCTTGACAGACAATTGGAGAATTTAAACAATGCCAAACAAGAAGAACCAAAACAGACTTTCAACTGGCTCTAGGAAAATCACATCTGAATTACTTGTAAGAAAATACCTAGCCACAGGCATTTTCCAGTTTCACAAAAATTTCGTACCGATACAATTGTAAATAAATCCAGTTGATATGTTTAGGCATTCTCCATTCTAGAGTAGTTTCAAGAATCTCTTTTACCACATGAGTATGCACAGAAAGGAGGCATGCTTCCAAAATCACTCATGCAGGAACATGCTAAGTCCAGGAAACAACAGGGTTAAAATAGTTAAATAGCCATCTCTACACCTACTTGCCAAGTCAGCGCATGAGAAGATAGAACTTGGGCATAGATGAGTCGATTGAGCTCTTCAATGCACATTCCACTTAATTTCTCTCTTGGCTCACATAAAAGAATTTCAGCTTGAATGTTCCCAGCTGTCAACAACTCTGCAGTATGCGCAATCATCCTATAAAAGCATTATAGTCAATACCATGAAGGCTTTGGGCATGTCATGACTAGAATTTTCAACGGAAATGTACCCCCTCCACCCCCTCTCACACCCCCACTCTCATTCCTTCATTTTACTCAATTCAGGAAAAAAAAAAATGCATGCTACCATGCTACTTAAAGCAAAACAAAATAGTGGAGATTGATCAACAAAAGGATGAAAATGACTAAATTAATGACTCACTGAACTGCATAATATAAAGATAGCAGAGTCCTATTAAAGAATTTTAAAAAGCCGAAGGATATATAATGATAGGAGAAGAGTGATTTTAATCAAAATAGTAAAGTTGTTCGGAACAGATAAGAAAAGATTAAGCAAGTTTCTAAAGCTTTTGCTTATTCCCAGAATTGAAAATTTTACAAAGGTCTAAACGTAGTAAAACTGAGAGCTTCTCATGAACATCTGATCAAGTTAAGTATAACCATCACTTTCTAACATTGAACTGACATAATCTACCCGTTGCATAGAGGCTCCCTCCTGTGCAGGGTCCAGGGAAGGGTCGGGCTAATAAGACCTAATCTATGTAGCCTCACCTTATATTTCTATAAGAGGCTATTTTTACAACTCAAACCTGTGACTGACATGGCAATGGCTTTTACCACTGCGAAGGCTCCCCTTCAACTAACATAATCTATAATTAGGAAATATTTCAATGAAAGAGTATCTCACCAGGAGCCAAATGATCTTGAGCACTCTGCTACAACTACCTAAAGCATTAGAAGGAACAAAATGAGCCCATAGTTTTGAGGACTGATATTTAAAAATCATGTAATTAATGAATGTTCATATCTCACCTCTATATTTTCCCCAAGAATTCCAATTAGAAGCCTAATCAATTTATGGTCAGAAACAGGCTTCATCTGCATGCACTTCTGAGCCAGATTGTACATGCTTTCTAAACCCTGTAAAATAATGAAATGATCAATCCTTAACCAAACAGAGGGATTCAAGGCTTTCTTATGCTCGGTGAGGGTATTAATGTGTGCAAGCTAAATGTTTCTTGCATTTTTCATAGTATCATTTAACTGAAGTTGTAGCAAATACATTAGCTGTTAACAGTAAAGTTTATGCATCTAGAAATGAAAATGCCACTTACTGCCATGAAGGGTCTAATGTACAAAAAGTGAGCAACATATAGCTCAATCCATTGCACTGTTGCATTGGAGAGACTAGTAGAGTTTCCTAGCATGATTTGAAGCATATTTTTCAGCCCACTCCTTGTCTGCTGGTGTTCGCATTGAAGCCAAAATGCACTGCAATCCAGCTTTGTTATTTGTGCTCGCCACTTTTCCCAAGCCTAGCAAAGGAAATGTAATGAAAATCAACAAAATATTACTTTAGAAGAAAAAGAAAAAAGTAACGTTCTTATTAGGTATGGCTCCAAAAAAGGTCCAACTTACCTTCATAAAATCAGGCTTGCTCTTATAACATTCACCTAATTTATCTGCTTCTAGATCAGGGCGCAGACGTGGCATCTTTGATACAAGTACGGCAACTGCTTCTACCAAGCCGTTCTCAGTCTGTTAGAATCCAGTAAAAGGCATGAAATTTGTCATTTACTCGTGACTAATACTAATTTCAGATACTCAAATTATACAAATAATTCACTGTGAACTCCTTTTCATGCAAAATCATAACAGAGGAAGGACAGTCAAATATAAAAGCAAATACAAGGACCCTCTGTCCCTCACCTCAAAACACAAAATCTGAACATCCCTAGGTTACTGGTTCTATACAGTAGAATGAACATAAACTAGCTGCATCTGATGAGCAGTATAATGTCTCCCATTAAAAGTGCATAAAGTCCCCCCACCCCAACCCCCGAGAACAAAAAAACCCATTCCCTGTCCTCCCCCTAGAGACCCATGAAAAAAGAAACAGGCCAGGGACTATGATTTGCTTTAGGCATAATGAAAATCTCTTCCATTCTTGTGAAATTTGGGATAATCTAAAAGATCAGTGATATAGCAAGCTCACTTCGCTGTCAAGTGTGAAAATAAAGAAACACCCAGAGCTGATGATAACTTTTGAGGCTGGAATATAAGAGAAAAACAACTGCATGGGTTGATTTTAAATAGACTAAAATCAAATATTTATGAATTTAACTACCTTGTTCTTGATGCTTGGTTTTCATTTATCAATAAGAAATGAAATTTCCAAATGCATTAAGAAACAGATAAGAAGAGAGTGAACTAGAATATGGTAGCAAAGCATTTATGGTAAATCATGTCATGAACGATAGGAAAGTTCAAGTTTGTGATAGAAACTGCCAATGGATCTTACTTCACGACTCCCTAGCTGATCAAGGTGATAAGATCCATGCAAGCGCAACAATTTCACCTGCAAGAGGAACTTGCGTCTTATGCATCTGCTCAACTTGAATGAGAAAATGATATCTCATAGAGAAAGACATAGTTTCAAATAAAAAATGCATGTTATAGCACCAAATAGATTTGGATAAAAACAAATGCATACCACAATCGCTAACCAGCCAATTGCCAATGCTGATGAGATTGCTTCCCAATACTTAGGATGATCTTCAACAGCCTGACGCCAGCACAAAACATAATATAAGAAACAGATGGTATTTTGTCAGAGTATAACAGTCCAGAGCAATAGCTATATTCACTCTACCACGAAAACATCACTTGATAGTTGACTACATGGAATGGTAATGCATACATAAACCAAATAGATAAACATAGTTACCAGCCTTTTGATGCAGAGAAAGAAAAGATAGTTAAATTATCAACAAAATGGAGCTACAAATAACAATATGCCTAATCCTGTTTGATATGTACGTGGAATATTTGGGCACAACAATCACCTGTAGAGTGACAAGATCCTTCTGAAAATCCATAAGTTTCAAATGCACAGTTGGTTGGGTTCCTGAAAGAAGGCAATCGCAATCCTGAAAGGAGAACAATTGTTCAATTGCCTAATATTAGTTCTATCCAAAAAGGATTTAATTAGTCATCATAAACGACAATATCCTCACAGCCAACCAATCTATCAGCCTTTCAGGGATCCAAGCTTGAGATTGCTGGTCTGCATAAAATATTTCCATCAGCTCCCAGGCAGCTTTCAAACATGTTGGTTTTTTGACAGCCTGAATTTTAAGGGCACCAATTAAGGAAGACATACAGTGCATATGCAGTGACAAAAAAGATCCACTCAAAACAAAAGTTCACCTCAAGAACCGTCTTTGGGTCATCAATGGTTGATTTAGGAGACAACTTTGGACTACCAAGAAGAGAATTTATCTCCTTACTGTACTCCATAATGTATTGCAACCTAATGAATCAAAATCTTATGTGTTATTTCCAACAAAAATATAAAAAATGGTGGATGCAAGAATTTTTTTAGCACAGAAGAATCAAAACAATGTTTAAGCTGCATAAGAATACATAATGGGATGGGAAACATAAAACACTATAGAAGTAAATCCTTCAAAGTTGGTTTTATTGCATTTGAAGCCAAATAAGAAACTTTTTTGCTATGCAAAGAAATACAAAGGCAAAGCTTGATTTGATGTTGAACCTACAGGGAAGATGGCAAACTCAATCATAATCAAGGAGGGGATGTGAAGGGTTGGCATTTTTCATTGGGCAATGCTCCTTAAACAAAAATCGGAATATAACTAAAATTAGCACCCCATATAATCATGCTTTGATTGAATTTTTGAAAGTGGACACCACAATAATTACTCTCACCAAGCCAAGGTGATGTGGGAATCATGTAGGACACCCCAGTAACGGAATAGGAGAGTGAGATTAACAATTCTTTTTTCTGAACTCAATTCACATATTGGATGGGCAACATTTTTTTCGTTCGTGTTTTTGGTTTAGCTATCAAATTTTTTTTAGCTCACAAAATTTCTTTGCTTTGCATCAAACACCTATACAACAAAAAGAACCCTCTTATTTAGGATTATCAGGAAAAAAGCTTTTCAATTGCATCAATAAGGACAACAATTTTTCTTCTTCCTCCTCCTTTTCGCATAATATGAGCTTCTTTACGCCGAGTCAAACAACAAAAACAGTCAAAAACTGAAAACAAGGAAAAACGTAATCGTCAGAATTATAAAACAAAGTATCATGCTCATTTCCTCATTACTACATTCAGTAAGCAAGCGTATCAATGTTACATAAATTCACATCAAACCATACAAAACCTAAAATTTCTTACATAGTAAGATACCATTTTTCAATCGTTAATTCAAATTTCAAAATTTTACGCCTCCTTACCACTGTGAGTTATCCAAAGCTGACATTTTTGACAAAGTCGAAATGGAATTCTTCCGGCTCTGAAGAAGGGCAAATGGAGTAACTGAACCGTAGGCGATCCTCCGCCACTGAGCATCGTCAATTTCGCCATCTCCGTTATCGCTGAGCTTCACCTCCAACACTCTACCGCCGGCTTCTTCCTCACAGTCAGCGGTCGGCTGAGGTAGACGGAGAACTGTGACTCGAAGCGTGTTGCCACGCGCCCATGAAATTGAGAGGCTAGATATTGGGGGTTTGAGCCCGTGGTGGAGAGGGTAGGTAATGGGCTGGGGGTTTGGGGAGAATGGAACTAAGGAAGTGCTTCCCTCACCGGAATCTGATGTAATGCCCGGCATATCGGCCGGAGAGATGTCTGGATTCTGATGTGTAGGGTTTTGGAGGGGTTTTTGTGTTCAAATGGTCAGAAATGGAGCTCAGTGCCAGCAAATCCGTGTCTACATTGAAAGTACAACCACTTCCTGCATGGAAATGTTGTACTAAGCAATCCCATAAATTGTAAGTTTTAGGTCGCGCTCCATTCGAATTTCTCAATGAAAATTACGAAATTATCATTCGTTGAGACGTTCAATCACAATTATTGTATTGTTTATATTTTGTTCAAACTTAAAATGAGTATTCGTATAAATGACGATATTTAATTTATTTAATTACAAGATTATAAATTAATTAAAATTTTAATTTTACTCCAGTTAATAAACATATTATAAAAATAACATTATAGATTGATTCAAGAGATGAGAGAGAAAAAGTCCTAAGAAAAAGTTTAATTTTTAGAATTATTTTTTTGTCCCGTAAAAAATCTATTTTCTAATAAAAGTCAAATATATGACCATTACTAATAATAATTATGTATGATTTAGAACTAAAAAGTATAATGATAAAAATAAAAAGTTATGCACTTAACAGCACACTGAATGTGTTGTATCTCATAATTTTAAAAAATTATGCTATACTTTAACCCTTTTTTTTTTGACAAATGAATAACAAATTTAATATAGTAACGAGTGAAATCTTTGTTTTGTGTTCATGAGATTATTCAATTGCAAACATTATTTAGTTACAACTGAATTATACATTGTCATTATTAGTAAAGGTAATATAAAAAAAAAATTCATAAAAACACAACTATGTTTTTAGAGGAAAAAAATTTTAGAAATAAATTTTTTTTATACGAACATATTAGTTCCTACTATAATACAATACCTGAACTTATCACAGACTTCAAATGTGTTAGAGTAATTTTATTATAACACTATTATGAGCTTTTATTACCATCAAGGTTTTGTTTTTCCCAAAAAGAAATTCAGAGTTTTGAACAATTACAAAAATAGTTGATAAAATCTGAGCAATGGTTTGGTGTATATATATATATATATATATATATATATATATCTATACAACACTTTCTTGTTTCTCAAATATTGCCTTCGTAATCCCCTCCAAAGTGAATTGTTGTTAGATTTATTGACCGATGATAAATTTGCAAAATAAATCATAAAATTATTCTTTCCAAAAACACTCTAATGCTTAAATTGTGAGATAGTCGAAAGTTTAAAATATTAAAATTAAAATTTTTTCTATTTTATTTGGTGTGATCATATTATATTTATATTTAAAATTCAAAATTGTAAAAATGTGTTCCGAAAAAAATTTAATACGTTTGCAAATAAGAAATTTTTCAAACAAAAATAAACTATCCAAACACATTTTTATTTCAAAATTTAGAATTTAAATTTTATCACTCAAATTCCTCTCACATAATTTTAAAAAAAAAAATTCCTCTTATTTTTTCCATCCAAAATACTTTTTCTATCAACAAATACCCACCAAAATTTTTACACATTCTAATATAACTTTTTATATTTATAAATAAAATTGCCTTATCCTAACGGACCAAACTTGCATTTACAACACCTTTTTTTTTTTATTCATATTCTGGGACAGTCCTCGCTTTCAGGGTCAACAAATATGAAGAAGGAGTCAGGTTTCTCACCACCATTTCGGGAGAGGTCTTATTGGATTGAGCTCATTCAAGGTCAATAATCTTCTTGTACAAAGAAAAAAGTCAAGAGCAATAGTGTTTTATTAAGATTCGAGTATGTTGGGTTGCAGTATGCAACGATTTCATGGAGAAGGGACAATTTTTGTATACATTTTAAGATTTTTTTTAAAGGGCATATTTTATTAATTGATAAAAAATTATTATTTAATCTGTTCGTTGGAAGTTAAGAGGTTATTTTTTTATTTTTGTTATTGAATATCTCATTCGTACATATTTTTGAGTGAAAAATAAGAGACTATTTTTTTATTTTTGTTGTTGAATATCCTATTCGTATGCATATTTTAATAGAACTAGTATAGAAAAATTATTCGCCTAAAAAATATCCACTCGTCCAAATAAAGCTTTCCCCTTTTCTTTTCCTAATCAAATTTCTTTCTTTGTGCATGTATGTATACATATATTTTGATTGCATCATACATAAAATGTGCGCTCTATGCGAATTTCATATAATTTAATCCTAACATTTAGGTCCAAATTTTAATGATTTTGTTGTTTCCATATTAAGTATATTTGGCAAATGAGTTTTGCACATTAAAAATATCAAGTGTACATTGGTAGAGAAGATATATTAGCAGCCAAGTTTGGAAGAGTTGCATAGGCATTTGATTTTGAGGCCCCTCAATCGTTTTGTTTTATTTCATCTTTTGTGAACGGACAACAAGGTATATGTCTTAATTTAACTTACATTAAGATCCCACTAAGCAAAGCAATTGGACAGCTAATGAACAGCCAATCACATCTGCCCTCCACCGTTTCCAACCATATCATGAAGTAAAGCTTGAATCCAACTCCAGGTGAGCACAGGATGAAGATGTAATCTGTGGCACAGAAACCTGAATAGAAGATTTGGTCTCTAACATAATGCAGGTCTTACCACCCTGAATATGATGTGACTTACATCCTGCAAATACCAAGCAAGAATGAGCTCTTTACATGCTACAAGTTGATTTTAACAATGGGTAGAACAACCAATAACATCTCAAGTTTTTTGATTGACTTAGGCAGCTTGGATGATATTTGAAGGTAAGGCCATGTGAAGCCTAAACTAATAAAAGCATGAAGTGAGGAACACTCCAAGGTCCACTTCAATTAAGGTTTATTGAGCAAAATCAGCCATGCCAAATTTAATGGGACATTGCTTTATAAGCAGTTGTATTGTTCACTTTTACAACCTACATAAGAAGGGGTCATGCACATTATCAAAGCCCAAACAAAGAGAATATCTGCTGCATACCTAGAGACTGCATTACGAAACCATGGCTTCAGCCATGATTCGCCTACTTGCAAGCATCATCTTCCTTCTGGTGGTTGTGGCCGAAGGGCAACCTGTCAGCTCCAGACGAGCGATAGCTAGATGTGTTGACAGTAAATTCTATTGATGTCACGCGCAACCCCACCACAGAATTGCCCAGATAGTTGTCCAAGATATTGTGCAGTTGACTTGTTACACATGCACGCCTGTTTGTGCATCAATGCCCCCTCCGCGTGCAGGTTATCCACCACCAACAAAGCATTCACCCCATCCACCTCCACCACCAAAGCCAAAGTACTCGCCACCTCCACCACCAAAACAAAAACTCTCACCGCCTCCATCACCAAAACAAAGAAAATCTCCAATTCTACCGATGCCAACTAGGTATCCTCCTCCCTCACCACCATCAACTCCTCCAACACCCACTGCAAGCCCCCCTCCATTGTCGCCTCCTCCACCCTCACTAACCTTGAGCCCCCCTCCTACTTTTCAGTCTTTTCGTGCACCACCAAAAGTATCTGGAAAAATAGTCTGCTGCAAGAAAAAGGACCCACGTTTCAACAAGTGCTACCATATGGAACAGCATTGCCCAAGTACTTGCCCAAACGGCTGAGGTTGAATGTGTTAGCTGCAGCCCTATTTCTGGTAAGTTTATTTTTCATTCATTCTTATCTTCTGTTAACATCAACCAAAATAGAAAAATTTACAAGCTTATATGGTTGTTTCATTATTACAGGCTTTAGTCAAAGTAAAATACCACAACCATATGAAAAATCTACTTACAATTAGGCTCAATTTCTAAACTCTGCAAGAAAAATGTGTCTATATGTGTGTCTGGGCGTAAAAAACAAAAAATATTAAAATCCCATGACATGAACAATGCTGCTGTAGCTGCTCCATTTAGTTACCTTAAGGATAAATAACTTGAGTAGAAAGTCATGGGGGTCGGATGCTGGAAACCAAATGTGGTAATCCAGTATTACTTAATCTTCCACACTAAGGCTGAAATTATTATCCAAAAGACACAGGGTATAGCAATAGCTGTGCCCTTACCTTCAGCTTTATTAGCATATGTGATCCGTCCTATAGACTAGGTATGAGAAAAAGATAAAAATATCTCAATGTGTAATCCCAGCAAGATGAATGACAATTCAACACTTTTAGATGGAGAATTGGCATAATGACTTACTTTCATAAGAATTACAGCTAATCTACAATCTCCTGGGAACTAAAACTTTTCAAATGTCTTGTTAGCTTTCATTTAACCTTGATGTCATTTCCAGTTTAGATATAATGATGCTAAAAAATTGAACTAATCACTCATCTTGGCATTCATGCACAGACAGCAATAGGCCAGGAGCAGTCTGCCAAGATCCTTGATTTGTTGAGGCTGATGAACTTACCTTCTACTTCCATGGCAATGTTTCAGATTCCAATGTGCACATCAATGCTCACTTCATTAGGAAGAAAAATGGAAACATGACAAGAGACTTTATTTGGGTCTAGTCCCTTGGTATCTCTTTGACAATCATCAAATATTTGTGGGTGCGAAGAAGACAGCAGCTTGGGACAATGCAATAGACCGTCTAGATCTGGCTTTTGAAGGTGCCAAATGGCAACCCGCCTAGTGTTTCCATCACAAGATTTCATGATACCAATGCTGCAGTTATTGAAGTCGAAGGGAACTTCCAGATCAAAGCAACCGTGGTGCTATTACAGAAAAAGAATCAAGGATTCACAAGTATGGCATCACTAGTGAAGACTGCTTTGCACATCTTGATATGAGCTTTAAGTTTTTTTCTTTAAGTGATGCGGTAAATGGAGTTTTAGGTCAGACATATGCCAGTAATTATGTGAGTAGGGTCAAGATGGGGTGAACATGCCAGTTTTGGGAGGAGACGTGGAATTTGCATCTTCAAACATATTTTCAACTGACTGTGCTGTTGCTAGATTCAGGGGAACTCCTTCAATCTCCACAGAGAACTTTAAATTTGAGAACTTGAATTGTGCAAGTGGGCTTGATGGCGATAGATTGGCATGCAAGAGATGATCTCTTTCTTTTCACTGTTTGATTTTGTGCACGGTGAAGGCATGATTCTCATGTTGTGAAAAAAGAATAAGGCCAGATCTAAAATTAGTATGCTTTCTGGCGAACTTGGCTTTATTCATAAACTCAACTACAGATAAACACGTTCTACTTGTATGAAAACTTTCTTTGTCTGAAGCAATTATAAAGATGCAATATTTTCACTTGAGCTCTACTGGTATATGTTTCTTAATAATTCCTTGATTATGGAAAATCACTTGAATATACTCTTTGCAAACAAAGTTTATCAGCAAGATCCAGCTCGGTTGAAAGCATCTAAGATGAGAAATGATGTCTACACAACAGAATAAAGTGGATTGAAGTAAAGAATGCAAGGAACAAGAGTTTGCTAATACTGAATTAGTTGTCCACTGGGCAAGATTATACAGTAACTTCTGGTAAATATGTTTGAGAAAAGGAACTTTAAGTTGAAAGAAAAATAAAAAGTTAATTTAACTGCATTTAGTGATTTGAAAGGAGGCCTATGACTAAGAAAATGCTCTAGATGAATAATTCAACAGCTCAAAAGTAAAATTTGCCGTTAAGTAATAATAATCTCAATCCAAAGGCAATCTGGCTTGCTGTAGTTTTATCAGTATCCATTGTGTAAACTGAGACAGACATATCACAAATAACCACTTCTTTTCCTTTTCACTTGTTGGTATCCGAAGTGGTGCAAGTCGTGACTAATGGGAAAGTCATTTTTTGTTTCAAGAAGTGGTAAAACCTACACATTATTTTACAACAAGAAGTATTCAATGACTTGGACAATCCCGAGCTTCATCATCATTAAGTAGTCTAACATAAAAGTGACTTGCTCCCATCATTTGACAAGCTGCAAGAAGTACCAGATACTATCTATGACCAAGAAGTAATTTTATCATGCTGAACTATTACACTGATCATTCATTCAAATATAGCTGACAGAAATATCAGATCTTATTCTTGTATATTGAATTTAGTTTGCAAAGTAGCCACTCTCCACAAGTTATATTCTCAAATTTAACTTGTAATGATGTAAACATATCAGCACAATATAATTTCCTAACCTGCACAAAAATTTGTTATAAAGTTCACTCTTGGAAATGGGTAGCTATTTACTTTCCTTGCTGTCCAGAAGTGGAAGAACTCTGACACTCTTTAACTAATTCTTGTATCCTCCTCTTTAGCAGGTTATCTTTAACACCTGCAAGAATGTTCCTGTAAAACATCTCCAGTCGGACAAGTCTGCCACGATCTGCTGACTCCAACATGTTCTCCCACTCTTTAGCAATGTCAAACACACCTGATCTCTGCAGTGATAGTGGAATGTCTTGCTCTTCGAAAGGTTTCCCAAAGATTGATCCATGAAGTATGCTTGCATACCTTTCCATTATGGAAAGCTTTGAATTAAGGAGCTTCATCTCCTCCATTGCAACAGACAATCTCTTTTCCATCTCTGCAACTGCTTCAGGGTCTTTTGCACCACCTTTTGTATCTCCACTGACATTTATTGACACATCTTCTTTGAAGTCATCTACAAGTGGCGGCCACAACACAAGGGTAGGAACATAACTAAAATCTGTTTTACCATTTCCAAGGGCCCCACTTCTTCCCCTGCCCCAAGACCAGAGTTTATACCCTTTATCTCCAACAAGAACTGTATGTGCGGCACCACAGGCTACTTGAACAGGTTCAGGGGCATTAGACATAATTGGTAAAGGAGAAAGAGCATCTCCAGCAACAGTTCCAGAGTAACTAGCATCAGGGCACAGACCAAGCCCCTTCTCCATTCCCCAAGACCACACATCTCCAGCTGATGAAGTAACACTGGTGTGGAATAAGCCACAATCAATGGAAATAAGAAATGTGTCTTGAGGCAACTTGCTAACAGGCTCAGGGGACAGGAAACTTTGGGTGGCTCCATGACCAAGCTGCCCGCTGTCCCCGAGGCCAAATGTCCAGCAAATACTCTCTAACATGTCACTGGGTACCTTTTTGTTAGTTAGTACTGCTGTGTGGAAAGCCCCACATGCTATCTCGTAGACTTCCCATGAAGATTCCAAATCAAATGTTTGAATGACCTCAGGAACTAACCTGCTCTCCTTATCACCCAAGCCTAACTGGCCATGTTTATTGGAACCCCAAGAATAACACAAAAGGTTACCACCACTATACGTTTCATCAGCACTAGCTAAAGCTACAACATGTTCATTCCCACATGCGACTTTAACAACAGTGTGGCCATGAAGATTCCAGACAGGAACTGGGGAAAAACAGCTAACAAGCATTAATTCCTCTTCAGCAGACCTGCTCTGCTGAGAATGAGGGCAGTTTCCCCACATCCAGAGACCACCAAGATCATCAATGGCCAGAGACATCATCCCTCCAGCTTTGATAGAAGAGACCTACGAATCCAGAGTCAAACTCACTAGCCAAGCCAAGCACATAAAAATGACAAAATATAATTCAAATTGATAACAAGGTTTATAATACCTTCAGCGGTGTCTTAGTTTCTGAATCACCAATTGCAGAATTTGGTAACTCTAATCCATGAAACCCCTCTAACAAACTAGGGGTTAAAGACTTCTCTCCGTTGTCACCAATTTGGCCATCCATGTAGTGGTCAAGGACAGACATTTCAACACCAAAAATCAACAGAATCCAACAAAGAAAGCAAGGATTTTGAACAGTAAAAAAGTAATCTTGGTCACAGACATCAAACAGGTAGCAAGCAACAACTACTTCAACTTGAGGATACAAACATTATAACCCCAGCCCCAGACTGATCCATCATCTGCCACCAAATCCAGACCATCAATTATATTCGTTCACATCGTTAGGTGGTATTTCAAAGTCACGCTATTCAAATCTAATTAACGAGTATACACGAAAAACAAAGTTACTCATGATGATTAGATAACCTGCAAGAGCAAGGCTATGATAAGCCCCAGCTGCAATTCCAACGATTTTGAGCTTTTTTCTGTCAAAGAAGCTAAGTCTAACAGGGATGAACTGATCATCTTCTGAACCAATACCCAGACGGCCAAATGTTCCTCTGCCCCAAGAATACACACTTCCATCCCCTGCATATTTGGATGGAGGATTAAAAAAACAAAAACCCAGTGAGATTATAAACCATAGAATTCAGCTAAAATTGAAACAGCATCATAAAAACATCCATCAAAATGGGAACTTTCCATCCCAGTTCTTCATTACCAGAGAGAGCAAGAGTGTGGGATTCACCAACGGCAACAGCGACGACTTTTTGAGCCATGTTGCCAGAAGCTACAGAATGGGATGTTGTGGGTGTGCCCATTTTGTTTAAAGTAGGGAAGAATCAAAGGAATAAACTAAAAATGGTGAAAAAAGGTGGACTTGCGTGAAGCAAGCAGAAATTGAGCTGTGGGCATAGAGTAATAAAAGTCTTCAGGTGTTATCTTCTCCTTTTCCCCTCAGCCATCAATTCTCCAAAATGCCATGGTAAAGTTCAAACTTTCACCTTAAACATTCCACTGAAAATAAATCTCATGCATGTGCAATTTTTCACGCAGTAAGTAAGAAATTTTGGTCCTGATTTTGTGCAAATTTTAATGAATAAAAACATTCACATAAATAATGGATTGTATTTTCATTTTATATTTTTACCTTTACATAAAAGTCATATTTTTTTAATATTCCACATCACTCATTATTGGTTTTTCAATATAAAAATTACTAAAAATATTATTATTATTTTAATATATATGCATTAAATTTATAGTGCTAGGAGACCTTGTGTGTGCTAGCACTGATTACTATCAATTATATTTTCATCTTGTGTTTTTATATTTATAGTATAAAAATTATAAAGTAGAAATTATTTTGAAAATATAAAAAGTTGACTAAAAATACAAAAACACATAATTGTGAGATAGCAATTATGTTTAAAATATAAAAAATTAACAAAAAACATACAAAAATACATTTTAAAATGCAATACATATATTAATCTTTGCAAAACTTCATTTAATTCTATTAATGTGGTCCAAATCATAAACTGCAATCCACCCTTTGTATCTTTAAACTCCTTGTAATAATGGCTCTCTAACGGTTGCCCAATTCTATAATATCATTTACTTTTCTTAAATGCATACTAGTGATATTATGGGATAAAAATTGCATTCATGTAAATATTAATTGTCAAACAAACATTTATGTTTAAGTGTATTGTCTTTTTCGAATTCAAAATAAGAAATATAAGGTCAAATGCAGATCACTTCTTCAACTTGATGCGATACTTGGAATATGTATTACTTGATATATTAAATGAATTATTTAAACATATTTAAATGAAATTCTTGCAAACATATTTGTTTATTTTTTTTGTTGAGTCATTTATATGTTACTGAATGTTTTAAAATTAACACTTAATAATTGAGTTTTTGGAAAGTTAATTGGTATTATCACTTTACTAATTGTTATTACAAAATAATGTCATAAATAATAGAAGACGATAAAAATGTGAAACACACTATCAATATCGCAATAATTTTATAAAAACTTAAAAAAAACACCAAGAGTATATTTATGGAAGAGGCAATCTAACCCCAAGAAAAACCATTATTTCAAAATATTATTGATTGTCTGAATAAAATTGACTTGTCACAAGAGTTACATAGGTAACTTAATTTAATAATAAAAGGAAATTATATGTAAATCGAGAAATATTTAAAAATCGCAATATTCTTAAAATAAATTAAACAGGACGATTGAGAAAACCCATTTTTATTACAACCCTACAAATTTAATAGGTTTATTTTACTAATTAAATATTTATTAAGAGTAGAGATAGTTATAAATGATTTTTTATAGAGACTGGTGTGGCAAATATAAAAAGACAAAATCACCCCTTAATATTTTGTATTTGTAAATTTTATCTTTTCATACATGCCACATCAGTCACTATGAAAAGTCATTAAAATATTATTACTCATTTATTAAATCTTCAAACCACTACAATGTGTTCCATGTCAATAAATATGATAAATAGAAATGTATTGATGTTATTAATTATAAATTAATCATTATGCTGCCAAATTAAAATTGGGTTGATTAATCCAATGCGAACATCATCAAAAGCCTCTTAATATTTACAATGCTCGGCATTGAACATGACGGATTATAGTACCAAAACAATTCAAAAAGATAAAATGTTTTAAAATGTTTTAATAAAATAAATTTGATTTAATCGATATTATTAGTTACTCCTATTTTATTTTATATTACAGCCGACAATATGTATTTTTTTATATATTAAAAAAAAAGGTTGCCTAAAATAGTAAAAAGAAACCTTACACTTGTAGGAGATTCATGGTTTCATATTCCGTCCTTATCTTAATTACTAGTAATTCAATACAACACGAATGCGTTATGATTAATGTACTAATTTCTTGCACTTATGAACTGTGTTAATTAAACCACGCAAGCGAAGGCACATTCAATCCTTTGAAACTTTGACCCAAAATATCATATGGAGCAATTTTTTTATTTTTTATTTTTGCCCTTATTAGAGCAACTAAAAATTCAGTAATATATGTAGTTAGGGACCATCAATTATAGATGTTAAAACTGGCCATTTATTTATTTATTTTTGGGTGAGCGCATTTACCAACAAAATCAATATCAATACTAACTTTATCAACAAATAAACTAAAAAGTATGTTAGATTTCTTCATCTTTAGAATTGTAAATAACGAAAATTCAAATATATTTTTTTGAAAATTGTATCTTTAATAAATAGTTTTTTTTTCTAAATAAGTGCATGGGCAAAAGTTATTAAAATATAAGTGAGACCCTCTAAATTTAATTTTTAATATTAATATAAATGAAAAATTTGACATATGAGAGGGGTCACTTGTCCTATGAACCCTTAATGGGTCCGCCCTGGTAGTAGGGGAAATTGGAGGGGCCTATGTTTTGAATGAAAATTAGAACTTATGACCTTTTTAAAATGGTTCTAAATTGTAACCATGTAGGCAATTTTTGGACTTTAAATTTTAAGTACATTCTACTCCCTTTATCTAAAAAAAATACACTTTTAATTAAATAGAAATTTTTTATTAATTATAAGCTAAAATAAATGAAGGATGAGAAAATATGGAGATACCGTAACGGGACAACAGATCCTCTCAGCAGCATAATCATTAGAATAATCATTGGAAGAAAAGGATAATTGCAGCACCAAACTAAAATTCCATGTTCAACAAAACTTGAATCCTAACAAGCAAATCAATTCTTTTCTTTTGGGCAGAATTTAGAATCTTTTTTCCTTTTGCCTTTTTGCATGCATTTACAAATTGTTTCCCTAGCTAATTAATTAATTTTGATCCATCTTCTCAACGCATTCCCTATCTGTACATGCATCTATCTACATCAATCAAGGATTAATTCTTGGTCAAATCAAACTAACTAGCAACCTATCTGCAATCATCTTGATCCTCAATCATGTCATCCTCGCTAATGTAAGCTGACAAGTTCAAATACTTGTCCTGATCTGCCGTATTTCTCCACCTTGCCCGACAGAGCACACAACTAGCTGATCTTCTCCTGCTACTTTTCTTCCATGCCATCAAACATTCCACATGAATTGGATTCCTGCAAGTCCCACAAACAACAACCTTCTCTCCTTTTCCCATTTCCTCAAGACAAACGGGACAGCTAGCCCCATCTTCCACCTCAACTCGAGGACCAGTGCTAGTGCTCGGCCCAGCCTGAAAGAACAACTGATGAAACATTTCACGTACCGTTGCTCCCGCGAGGGTCTCGGTTGATGCAGGCAAGGAGAGGAGGCGTTTGAGCTGGCACGGCCTCAGATTCCGCCTCCAGAGGCAGGAATCGTCGAGGGATACGCCAAGAACACGAATGAACACGAAGAGAATGTGTTTGCATGGGGTGGTGCGGTCAGGGCAAGTACACGAAGGGGTGGAAGATATGTTGACAGTGTACACATTCCCGGTTGCTCCTAGGACGAAGAAAGTGGAGTCAGAATGGTGGAGGAGGCGGATGCGATGGCGAAGGGCTCGGATCACTCTCTCTGCGAAGGGTTGCGTCGGCTCGAAATCGCGGTCGTGGTGGTGGTCAGGCGGGGACGAACTAGAAGCTACAGATTCCATACGACGGGAAAGAAGTTGGGAAAATGTTTACCCGTTTTGATGGTTTTTATGTTCAAAGTGTGGTGAAGATATTGGATATATGAACTTATCATCAAAAGAGGGTGTGTTTTGTAGGAAGGAATGTGGTGGGGATTCTTTGGACAGTTTTGAGGGACACGTGAGGGATTGTGTAAGGTTTACAAATGGAAACCTTGACTTGGTCATCCCTACAATGGTTGTCCTTAAGGCACGTCATACGTTATCAACTTGTTCATGTTGTTTGCTGTCCCTTAATTAAGTTTTCCTAAGGCAGCAATTCATATTTTGAGTTTGTGATGATCACTAAGTTTATCTTTTTAATTTCTAGTTACTTTCCTGCCCTAAAGTCCCACCATAATTCCAATCTAGATCATGACGGAAGCACTTGGATGAGATTTTCATGCACCTAAAAAAACTAACAACAATTAAACTTTTATCGTATTATGTAGGGTTGGTTATATACATTATATCTCCTAATCGTTTTTTTATTTTTTATTTTTTAATTTAGATAATTTATGTCATTTTTAATAGTTTTTTTCTAAATCTTTTTTCGATTTTCTTCATCCTTCTTTAATTTAAATAAATAATTTTCTAATCATTAAATACTGTACTAGTACATCTAAAAGTCTTTTGCATATGTTCGGTTTCATTTTTTTTCACCTACTCGAACTATACACACGCAAAAAAGATTACAATCAATTTGATAATCATAAATTCATTATTACTACTTTCTCACAACTTGCATGCATATCTAATACTCTTTCTATCCAAAAAAAAAAAAAAGAAGTCCAATTTCAAAGTTTTTTTTTTGTTTCAAAAAAACAAAAAGTTTCACTTTAAAACCAAAATTTTAAAATATTCTTACTAATAATAATGGTACATACTCATAATTAAAAAGTAAGAATAAAAATATAAAATTATATATTTAGTTTGTATATTAAATATATTATATCTACTGTCTAATAAAAAATTATATTTAAACGAAAGTATACTCTTTCTTTTTTAGTACAGAGGGAGTAAGACAAAATGGAAGGATGAATCCTAAAAATTTTGTGAACATCATCAAATAGCGTTTGATTATCAAATGATTACAAATTCAGTAGCTTCATGACAATTATATCAAGTTGATTCAGCTTACTTTTTTTTAACTGCGACGCAATTGTTGCCACTAAGTCATATTTTAAGTTTGGACAAAAAAAAAAAGAGTCATATTTTAAGCAATAAATAATTGTTGTTTAAGTGAGCTTATCTTGAAGAAGAAACAATAGTGGCTTTATGATTCATCTAGCCAGCCCCTCCTTGGAGATGAAGCCACCTGTTGGGAATTCTAAAGAAAATTTGACTTCCAAAAGGAAAAAAACAATTAACAGAAAGTACACCCAAACGTTATTTTTACTTCTTTGCCGTGGTGGTTCAGTCAAATTGTTAAAGGTATAGAGTGAAAATGTTTCGGGTGTATATAGTTTGTATTTTTCAAAAATTATTTTTACGTTTTTTAAAATAGTAATAATGAGATAAAAATATATTAAAATTTTAAATTTTTTTAAAAATATAAAAATATATTTTAAAAGTATAATTTATATACATCTTGATACTTTTAAACTGTTTAAGATCACAGTTATAACTTATTAGGCTAACAAAGACAGTTCAATATGGTCATTGGTCTATTCAGCCTAAATCTTAACCTCACAATTAATGTATTGCGTTATGATTTCATTTGGCTTTCATAAGAAAAATATGAGATTTCATGAGTTAACTTTTGTAATAAATTCTCAATATGACAAATGATATTAAAAATAATCACTATTCCCTCCACTTATGCTATGGTCGAATTTATATGATCATAGATTTTTTCACCCGTAAGTTAACTTTTGTAGAACTTCCGAAGACATGACATGTTGAAACTTGAAGGCCCATGTGTACAGTCCAACGCCTGGTACTGATCGTCTATTCCGCGATAAACGACGACGTATGTGCTTTAGTTATGCAAATGAGCTGAAGCCCGTTATCGTCTTTCAGCCTCACGACTGGAAAATTGTTTTCTGCCTCATCCCCAATTTGAAGCTACCAAAACTCAATGTTTGGTTCTTCAAGAAAAACTTTTCAGCCTTCCAAAAAGGTACCCAAAGGAACAAAGGAAAAAGTCCAGTTTTTCTTTTCTTTTTTTTCTTTTGAATTTTTCATTCTCTCTGTTTTTTGGTAAAATTTTTTTGGTTACTTTTTGATAATTAATTCAGCAGAAAGAGGAGAAAGAATCGTTAGGAGTGAGTTTCAGGCCAGAGAACTTTATACCAGGGCTCATAATTGGCTTCATTTGTGGGTTATTGTTTGATTTATCTAAGCCCAATAAAGATTCTAGTGCTGCAAAGAAGAGCAAGTTGTTGTCAAGCAAAAATCAACAGCAACAAAGACTGACTTCAATTGAGACTGATGAAGAGCTAAAAATGGTGACTGCCCTTATAAACTCCTGTTTTGATTTTTCTTACTTCAATTTAATCTGCATTTTTTACCTTTAGCTAAATAGTTTACGGCTTCATGTGTTCTTGGCAAATGTGTATTTTTATGCTTATTGGGGCAGTTAGAATGATGAGGTTCTGTGGCATTTGCAATTGATTTCTGTAATATTCTTGTAATATTGAAGCCCCATATGACACCATGCGTGTTTACTGAAGAAGCTTATAATCACCAGGCAAAAGAGCCAGTAGTTTGAAACCATATTGAAAATTGGTTGCAAAGGATTCTCTTAATGTAATCGGAGCAAAATTCTATTGTCAAAGTTTCAAACGGAAAAAATGGTTCTGTAAGTGCAAATTCGCAAGTGAGCTGGAATCAGTCTCCTGTGGAGTTCTTTCTATGGTTTTCTTTTTTTGTGCAAATATGCAACGACCTAAAATGGTTAAGCTTAAAGCTTAGATGAAGATATCATATAAGTTCTTTGTATATTTGAGTTTGTGTTACTAAATTGGTTCCATGGCATCATGCAGAGCGAATTGCATCCAAGGGATTTTGTTTTTGTTGCTAGATCGAAGCTTTTCAAGAGTACTGAATAAATGTCACAATTTTTTATTGAGCTTTGAAGTGTGAATACTGCTCTAGGAGCTTATTATTTTATGGGTATTGTTGTCAGCTATTCTTGTTTAGCGATTGAACAAATCAGGTGGAGAAAAAACTTTTCTTTAGGTTAGATTGCTGCTAGGAAGTAATTTATATATAAGAGGTAATGATGTATTGTTTTATTTGTATTGGGTAGAGCATTTGAACATTTATTTCCTAGCTATATTATTTCTAAAATGAGGGCTTTAATTGGCAGGTTTTGGTTGTTAGACAAGACCTGAAGATGGGGCAAGGAAAAATTGCATCTCAATGTGCTCGTAAGTTTTGGTTTTCCTTGTTTGCATCAAAGGTTCGAGGCTTTCTAGTTTTGTTACTGGTTGTTCAATTTATTTCTTGCTTAAACCCGCAGATGCTGCAACTGGCATTTATTCAGAGCTTGTGCAAAGGTATTTTTGCAGCCACCAATTCTCAAATATCTTGTGATTTGACGGCAGTTTTAAGATGTCATGTCAACAAATTAATTTCTTTTCTTGTATTTAGATATTTATTTAAGAAACTGAAAAGATTTTGCACCTTGACAATCTGTTTTTCACAGAAATATTCACTATCATATTTACTGAGTGTGCTGTCACCTCTTTTTCAGAATAGTTTTAGACATCAAGACTGTTCCATAGCAAGATTCTATATTTTTTTCCACCTTTTTAATTTTTTTTTCTGGAAAGCAATATTGTTGCTCCATGACACTTCCATCATAGTTGGTTATTTTGTGCATCTGTTGATAACAAGGAAATGGTTACCTATGCAGCCAGCGGTCTCTTTTGAGACAATGGGAACTTTGTGGGCAAGCCAAAATAGTTGTTACATGCAAGAATCAGCAAGAAATGTAAGCGGGCAATCTTTTTTTTTTTTTTGTATTAAATAAACATCCATCATCCCAGAGCCTTCACGCAGACATAATTGAGGTTACGCCACGGGCATTTTGTCAGGAATAAACTGAAGGAAGCAGCTGAGGACATAGGTCTTCCAACTTTTGTTGTGGCTGATGCCGGACGTACGCAGGTATCCTTTTTAATTTGAACTGTACAATAGAAATTGTTGAACTATCACTTAAGCATGGTGAGAATGATTAGGATATAAGAAGGATCAGTCAATGTATTTCACTGGATATCTTCATTCCTCTTTATTTCTGTCTGTATAATTGCACTTATGCATCTACATCTTGCACATCCTTTAACTATCTTGTCAAAAGTTTAAGATTTAAGGTTGAGGTGTTAAGAAGTGAGAAAGTGGACAATTTTCCCAGAGTTCATATGAAATCTTTTTTAGGTTTTATGTCTGAAAATTATATTTGATACTAGTATATACACTATATTATATTGGGACTGGGCCTTAGGGAAGTTTTGTGCAAGTGTAAACTAAATCCTTCGATGCAACCATTATAACCAACAAGTAAAAAACCGAGGCAAAAGAACTCGTATCACGGAACTCCATCAGCTGATTGAAATAACACAAAAATCTCACTTCCATAAGCTGCTATTGAGAAACTTTAATGCAGTACTTAGCCTCTTGGCTTTTGACTTGATGTAATGCTAACATTTGTAGATGATATGTGCTTTTGGATCATACTAAATGCTTTACTTGCTATGAAGTTTTTAGGATCACGTGGTACATTAATGAGATATTTGCTTTTACACAGGTTTCATCAGGTTCAAAGACAGTTCTTGCAATTGGCCCTGGTATGCTTCTCCTCAATTTTCCCTCATTGGTTTATGTTCTGCTCTTTTATTTTCTTTTCTGTATGTCCCCTTCTCTAACTCTTATCAACATTGAGCTCATACTCGCCATTTGCATTCACCATCTCTGATTTATCTTTGAAAATCATATTCTGATTTGCTACTTGTCTTTTGATGCTTGCAGGAAATAAATCAGTTGTAGATTCAGTTACTGGGAAACTACGCTTGCTGTGATGACGATAATTAGTTCTAGTTAGATCTGACTGATGTACCCAGTGTTCTCATTCTGGACAAGTAGAGACCTATTGCTGGGGTAAAGCATGCCTTTGCATGAGTGTCCGCCCTCCCATTTTTTCTGGGTTTTGTACTTTTCATGTAAACAGGACTTGAGTTTCAAGTTAGCTATTCTTTTCTACTCTAGGATCTATGGGATTATAAGCTTCGAATATTAGTGATGGATTATTGTTCCTTACACATTATTTTATTTGCATGCAAAACCAAATTGTAAAAGCCAAAAGTTCACTCGTAGTGTCTGCCAACTTTCGCCTAATTGAAGAGTTCAAATGCGTTACCATATTGATCTCAGTTAAAAAGAATCACATATTTTATGATGATTTTGTATCTTCAACAAGTTTTACGATATAAATGTTTTGGCAAAATTGAAAAGAAAAAATGGGGTTCCCCCGTTTGGTTTATTGGGTCAGTACAATTCACCTTAACCTCAAGGCTCAAATGGGGGCAAAAGGAAATAAAATGAAAAAACCTCTGCCTTAAACCCTTAACGGTTAAACCCCTTTCTTCCCGTCACTCCAAACTGATAATTTTCTCCAATGGCGGCAACTCGCTGTCGCAATCTCTCAAGACCAGCGTTTTCTATCTTCAAATCTACCCTTTCAAAGCCATCAATTACCAAGTCCCCTCCACAATCAGCTTCATCTTCATCTGTATTCGGCCTCCCCAAAAGCTCTTCTTCAACCTCAAGGCTCTCAAGGCAATACCCTTAAACCTTCTTGCTTCAAGTCTTTCAATATTGATTTGATATCTATATGGCTGGTATTCAATTTTCACGCCCTTTTCTGAAATGGTTTTTCTGCTGACCTTCCGTAAAGATTTGATTTTGACTGTTATATTTTAATTTGTTAATTTATTTCATTTGGGGTGCAATCTCATATTTGATTTTTCCCATTAATGTGAATCTTTTTGACCTTTTAACATTTTCTTTACATGGATTTCTCTGATTTGAACGGTTGCAATTTTGAAATTCAGGTTTAAAAAAACCGTGTTTTAGGGGTTAAAATTTGTTAAGGGAAAAAAAACAAAGAAAAAAAAAGGGGTTAAAATTTGATTTTTGTCAGAGTACATTTTTTCATTATTATTTTGAATTTCAGGCCGTTGCCTCAAATGGGATCTCTGCAGTCTCTGTTGCCACTCCACTCAGCAGTCTCTTCAGCTCGACTCACATCGTGCCTGGGGTCGGACTCCAAGGGCTCTAGGTCGTTGTCTCAGGGTATGCGTGCCAGTCCTGGAGTTTGATACTATTTTAATGTATCTGTAAGCAAACACTTTTTTTTTTTTAATTTGATGTACTCTCTTCTGTGATCAATACATGGATATAGTTGTTGCATTATTCCATTATTCAGTGGTGTACTCGCAGCTGCATTATCTCTCTCAGAATTTTCTGCTTAAGAAAATCTACTAGTGTTGCCATACACCATATAATGCAAATATATAACTATGACAGTGATAATACCAGTACAATTTTGTGTATCTAATGTCAAGCACTAGGGATGGACCTAAGAGATGGAATGAAACTTGTCTTGATTGAGGGTAAACTTATCTAATTCTTTTGGTTGGAAAAATCATTTAAGTATTGAATCAGCCTTGAAAATTTTGACTAGTGAGATGAGGACCATAAAAAGGAGCCGACTTGATTGTAAATGAGTCAATAGTGGAGCTTTTGATCTTTTTATACTGGGCACATTAATCTCCTTTTCTGTTGGGTGTACATGTTGGAAACCAATTGTTAAGTTTTCGACAATTAGCTCAAATTCAATGAAAGCAAATGAATATATTGATTATCGAACCCATTTCTAGATTATGAGTTACATGTTCTTGTTGGCTTTTGGATGATTTTGGTTATCACCTCCTGCCACCTATTGAATGTACATGTTAAATGACTTCTAACGTTAATGCATGCATTAAATCTGCAAAGCCACATAGCGAGTCTCTTGGTCAGTTATTTTCTTGCCCTTAAGAGCTTCTATATTATTACTTGGCTGCTTCACCTTACTGTTTAACAGGTCTTATATAATGCATGATCGTGGTTATAAAATCTCTTTGAGACGAATGATACTCAACCAGAAGGTCCAGAACATAACACTCCCTTTTTCATGTTACATGTAACACTATAAATCAAACAAAGACTATCATGCTAATATCCCCTCCAAGCTACCTAAAGGATGAGACATATGAGAATAAGAAAAAGCACATACAAAAGAATGATAATACTAGAACATCGAGTGATGTGATATTCCATGTGTGACTTGCAAATTGGCCAATTTCATTGAAGAAATACTAAAGGAAATTGATTTCTTTGCTTTTCATTTTTCTTTGGCTGCTGCTTTGGGTTGTGGGAGATGTTGTCAGTTGGAAGGATGAAAATTCTAGGACATGAAAGATTTATGAGTAGGATAATAAACCCGGCATAAGGTTGGGCACAGAAATTTTTTTTTTTTGTTCTCCACTTTTTTTGTTTGTTTGCAGGAAGTGGATCGGTTTTCTTCTGTAACATATGATGATTGGTTGACAAACTTATTGCAGAGTGAGTAAAAAATTTGGTCCGGGCTCTAGGAGAATTTGGTGTGACCTTGTAGAAGAATAATTTTCTAAATTGGTGTACAGATTAAATTTCTCAGCTCATAAGTTTCCTGGACTTTCATTCTTTTATGAGGTCATCCTTTCAACAATTTTGATAACAGTCCTCTAGAATGACTTCACCTGCTAATTGTTTAACTGCCATAGCTTTTATTTTTCTTTGTCTAATCTCCTTGAGAATTCTTTTGGATTTGGTTAACAAGTTGAGAACTTTTCAAAACTATATTTGCTTCTTCTGAGAACTACTGATCTAGGTTATCTTTCTTATTGGAAAAATAGTGGAGGAATGTATTGCTAGATATATGAGGTCCAATCATCATTACCAACTTATTTTTAGATGGAAATCCCAAGTTACCCTTTCTAGGATGGAGCTTCATATTTGCACGAAGTACAATGAAATGGATTTCAATGATGTACTTGGCTGCCTCCTTTTTTTCTTTTTGTATAGATGGTGTGCTACACCTAATACAGTTTGTTGCCGGAGTTCAAAGTATGCATTTTGCTGTGGAACTTGCAGTTTTCTAGTGACCCCTACCTGAAAATATCACCTTGTTGAATACTTTCCGAATTTCCAACTGCTTCCAACTGCCTTAGAATTTCTCTATTGGAATGCCGAACAGAGACATCAGCCATTCCCTTTTTGTACCTTGATAATCTTTGGGAAGTTTGATCGGTTTTTGTGCATAAAATCTATCACTCAAGAGAAGGGGGGATAACCGTAGCAAAGAGAAGAGAGTCTGTAACCTGATTCTTAGTTGTTTGGATGTGAGATATTAGCTGTATATATTCTATTCCTCTATTCTATTAGGCATAATACAGCCTGCTAGTACAGTTTTTGCATGGTAGTTCAGTGCTGTAGTTGCTTAATTTATGCAACAGATAGAAATCAGAAGAACAAGTTTTTTTGAAGAAAGTCTGTGCGTTTGGTTAAAAGTAGCTTAGAATGACTTCACTGCTTAGAAATTGATTGTCTCACATATGAAGTGAGTCTCCATCATCCCAAAACTGTGGGAATGTCTTATTTTTCTTTCTGTTGCTAGAGATATGGGATCTGGCATATGGTGCATGGAAAGTTAGGCTTAAAGCTAGGCTTATTGCGAACGAGAATTTATAATAATATATGAGTGGAAAAAAAAGAAAGAAGAGAAAACAAACTCAATGGGCTTTTGCACTACGTAGTTGGGCCCATGCCAATAAATTGTGACATTGCATTCAATCCAAGGATAACCTACCGTTTCACTAATTGTCTACTGTGTGTACTGAATGTTGTTTTTGTACTCTCTATGAATGGTAGCCTCTTCTACGTGCATGGATTGTCGACTCTGGGCTCTACATAGTCTAATGTAAATGCTGGGTGTTACTTGCAAGTTCTTTGGGAATCATAGGTTTCTATGCTATTGCTAACCTACCCACTGCCATATTTGTGGTTGTTTATATCTGTTTTACATTAGATGGTGTTGTTCTTAACCTCTTTTGTTTTTTATTTCAATAGATTTATCAAATTCTTTTTCCCAAAGTAATGTGCTAGATATGAATGGGATACATTTCTTTCACAAATAGCACTTGTTTTGTGATTATATTGCCTGATTTTGTAAATGTTTTCAGATGAATATCTCCATTGACTTATATGTTTTCACCTTTTCTCCAGAACTAGGTCTCAGTGTTCCTCGATAGGAGACAATGGATTGATTTTTGCAAATGATGGATTGTTTGGAAGAATTTACATTCATATCTTTTACCAATTTACTTGGGAACAATATGTACAATATAACATGGGTTCTAACTTCTGAACTCTTGCAAGTTACCCTATCCCTCTTTGTCTTGGCTTTCCAAAAAGAGAATCTTATTCAATGGAATCTGAACTTTATTCTTCTACTTTTTTTGGTTCATTGGCTACTGGTCCTTGTCTTTTACTTGGTGATAGACATTGAAGACTTAAACATCTAATTTGTTGCTAGAGTTGGGGGTTCGTATGCGTTGCCTCTGTTAGTTTATGCCTCTATATCCTTCCACAGTGGTGGGGATGGATTATGAAATATTTAACCAAGTGTTTCTACCACATGGGGCAGAAGCAATTTCAAGAAGAAGCCAAATTCTCGTTAAATTTTCTATACTTTTAGGTGGCGCGGTGTGAGGAACATGAAGGGCACGTGCGGAAGTGGGAAGGGTGGTGAATTGATGATGATAGTGTCAACAATGTCTTCTATTCCTTTGAAAGGGGGCCTTGGCCCCTGCAGCCTTGTCTTCATTGATACATCAATACCTTTACTTTTCGGTCTCCCTTTCTCTATCTCTCTCTTTCCCTCGTATTACAGTCCTTTGCTGTACCTACCTCTTAGTACCATAAGCCATGCGGATCTACAGTTTCTTCTGGTGAAGAGAGCTAAGGTAGGAGCTTAGAATATGTGGTCCCTTGGCCACATTTTTACTGTTATCGGTATCTGTATAATAAAGTATAACAAGGGATGAACCAGGGAATAGCAGAGACAAATATTTGTCACTCCCAATGTTACATTCTAAGGTTTAGCGGTAAATCAGAAGCTTTGGCCCATTCTTGGCTTGACTGGCTCTTGATTGCCTAACAGTGTCGGATCAGAAAATCAGTTCGATGCACTTTTTCATCTTGAGTGTATGAATGAATCATCTACTTTTGTGGAGACAAAAATTAAGTTGGGATGGTAGAGATTTTGATTCAGGAGTGGTTGCGTTGATAAAATAAGTTATTTGGTACTTGTTCGAGTTTGATGGGATGATTAATCAAATCAAAATTTCAACCAAGAGACTGGTGCATGGGTAAATGTTTGGTTTACGTTTGATCCAAGTAGTCGTTTTTCTGGCTCAGTGTCGGTGAATGGGTTGAAATGATTGGGGTCATTGTATCCACTGGTCTAACATTTCAAGCTGACCCTGAGCTGGCCTTGTACCATCTTAATAAATAAGAGTTAAGTTCTACTTAAACACTCAAAAGATTTTCGTACATAACATGCTTGTAAATTTAGTATTTTTAACATGATCTTTTCTAGGGTACTTTAACATGTTAGCCGGTTTAGATAGGAATATCAAAATTGGAAAAACATAACCATAGTCAGAGAAGATGGTTGTGAAAGGCAAAAGGAAGACAGACTCTTCACAAGTGAACATGGAAATATCCCTCATGCATGGGAGCCCATATATATATTTGAATCATTCATTACAATTTTAATGAAGTGGGATTTTCAACTTTTTTCAATGGACAAAAAGAAATGTTGAAAAAAAGAATCAAGTCCCGATTTTAATTATAACATATATTTATAGTTCACACAATATAAGAAGACATACTGTAAAGTGAAACTCCCACTTTTTTCGATAGAGAGAAAAATATAACATAAAATGAGATTTTCACTTTTCTCAATGAACAAAGAAAAAATGTTAAAGCAAGAAAATCGAACCCTTCTCATCTTCCTCCTAATGTTTTTAAGAGCATTTGGGTGATTGCCAAGCTAACCCGAACGACTCTTTTACATGTATGCACAACACTTAATTATTTTGTTGACTAAGGAACCTGAACTGCTACCAAGAGTGCGCACTAAGTAAATCCCGCTTCTGTGTAATAGTCTGCAAATCACACAGGAGATTTAAACCACACTGGGCAAGCCCTGTGCGACAAGCTTGACCGAGAATGTATTGACAAGGAAATTTGAACTCATAATCTGACGGTCCCACATTCGCTGCCACACCAACTTAACCACCCTCGAAAGAGCAACACTTAATTCTTAGTAGCATGACATCTAATTAGATACATTCACGAATATATCCACAGTACTGTCATACTATATAATTAAGTGGTTTATTTCCCAAACAATTAGTAGTGCTACTCGGGGATTGTACGCATAGTTTTTAAAATGTTGATTTGATCTCATCAATTTTACTATCAAAATTTATTAAAACGATTTTAATTCTAATTATGATCATATATTTTTTATGTGAATAAAATATAATTAAATTTATTTTTAAAAAATGTCATATTTAAGTAAAATTAAAATTTATCATTATATAAATAACTCAATTAGTTTAATTATACTTTTATTAACTTTTAACAATAAATAAATAAATTGGATATAAATACATTTCGATCGTGATAGCAACTGAAATATTGAGAAAAACATATAAAATGTTATAAGAAGTGAAAATTAAAATAAAATCATTTAATTATATGCTATACATGAATTTTCTACGTATCTATTCATATATTAATAAATAATTTCTTTCAAAATAATTTATAAATTATATTTTTTTTCAATTTTTCTAGAATTTTATGATCATACGATCAAATCCCACCGATCCAATCCTACTATCCTAAATCGATGTTGTATAAAATTCTAATCCTATAAACTATGATTATAAGTACTTTTCTTTTTTCATCTAATTATATTACATTCTCAAAGGAGTAACGTTGAAGATAAACACTCCAGTATCCTTCTATCATTAATTAATCAATCAATCACTAACCAAGCAACTTCTTCATTGATTACATACGCAGTAATTAATTAATTATGATGATTCTTGAATACCCACGCACCATTTTGTCGTGTAAGAGAAGACACTATAGAGTCCTCTCACAATATTGTCCACCATGGATTGCGCAGCGCATGCCATTGCATCCATCGTTGTATATTTTATTGAGAGAGAGTACCATGTCGTGTCCAGATTTCGAATAATTTACTTAAACCATGTTAATGTTCTTACATTATTAATCGATTCAGAATTTTAAAATATTTTACTAATAAATTACGAAATGGTATAGTTACTTCTTATATTGAAAATTTGATTTTCTTTCGAAATAATTTGTAAATTGGATTATGAGTTCAAATTTTATCCCTCCTAAAAGAATATTGTATTTCATTTTTCTTTAAAAAAATGGTGTTGTTGATTAAGAGAATTTTTTTTTTTTAAAAAAATGTTATAACTTTTTAGAATATTATTTGAGATCTTGTCAATAGTAACTAAAAGTTGGGATGTATACATAAAAATTATATCAAGATCAGCCTCAAATATGTTTGGAAACATGACCATGCATGCATGTCTATACTCAATACTTTATTCTACTAATTTTCTCCCGCATAAATTAAGGAGTGATTTAATGTAGCTGATTATTGAATTAATGAAATTAATTAAATCTAATTGTGTATACCTTATCTTCTTTGCTTCATGTAAATCTATTTTCCCTACTATATATCTAGTTTCTTCCAAGCTTTGAATTTGAGCATGTTCTTAGGATTCTTTTTTTTTTTTTTGGTTACTTTCTCTAATATATATAAGCTTTCCATTGTCAAAGATTCCAATCACAGCAGTGTAAACTCTTATAAATCAGAAACAGCATGTTTAGTTTTCTTCATGTCTGATCATCATTTCCAGGAATATCAAGTACTCCTGTTCTTTGAAGATGGCAAAAAGAAATAAGTTTTTTCTTACTTTTGATCAAATGATTAAATTAAATTTAATACATTGTTGGGAGAATTAAAGTTTACAAATGTATAGGTAAATGAAATTTGTAATTAGCTAAACAAGATTAGTTATTAATCAAATTCTTCATGGTCCTTTTGCCTCATCAGCAATATTTTCCTCATGCTCAAAAGTTCCCAATAATGACTAAGTTGAAAAGTAAATATTATATCCTCTCCCTCCCTTTCCAAAAAAATAATAATTAAATGAATGAACATGTATAGTTATGAGGAATATATAGTTATTATTAGTAAAAATATTTTAAAATTTCATTCAAAAGTATATTTTTTTTAGAACAAAGAAAACATAATTATTTTTAACAAATTAAGGAAGATTAAGAAGTAAGTAATACAAAAAGAATGAACATAATAAACAAAGAATCGAATTTCGAATTTTCATTCTAAAACAACAACATAAACTTTTAACTATCAAATCCCATTATAATGTACATACATGTTGCAAGTAAATTACTTATACCAATCTAACATATAATAAAAAACATGAACATTATTCATAAGGTGTTGAGGCATCGTATAAGAAGAGAAGAATAAAGATGCAATTCATAAAAGAAGAAAGAAGCATTAAAAAAAAATGTATAATTAGGTAAAGGAAGTAATTAAAAAAAAAAAGAGTCATGTGATCACTGCTAATATCAGCTGCAACAACAAATTAATTAATTTTCACATCTCATGCACCTTGGCTGACAAAGTTTTTGCAGCTATCCAAATTAATTAAACCAAATTAATTTTAATTTATTACGTTGAATGAGAAAGGGGGACAGCAAAGGATTAATTAAAGAAGCATTTAAGCAACTTTGTAGCAGTGTAGACATGGTATTATGTACAAATTAATATAATTAATTTAGTAATCAGGAAAAAAAATTAAAGATTCCAGGTACTTTTAAAATCAAAGATTCTCAAATTAATATAATTAATTTAGTAATCAGAAAAAAAAAAAGGAAAGAAAGAAAGAAAGAAAGAATCACATCACACACATTGGCATCTACCTATTAAGATTCTACGTACAGTGTCTATGGATCACCAACGCCTAGGATCGCACGTATTTATGTACAAATTAAGAATACTAATTGTACTATTAGGGATTGCATGTGTTCCTCCTTCCATGCCTAAAACACACACACATCCTCGTTGTTTATATACCTTACAACAACAATTAAATTTTTATTTCGTTATATGAGATCAGATATATAGATTATATTTCCCTATCACTTTTTATTAAATTAAAACACATATTTTCGTTTATATATGCATAATTTATATTATTTTCAATAATTTTTTTCTAAATTTTTTAAGTTTTCACTTCTCTAATAATTATATAATCCCAAAATGCTAGACTGATACATCTAAACGTCTATTATCTAAATAAATTGAATATGCGTGTTTGCATGTATAAAGTTAATTTTTCTCAAACAAAAACAAAATATCCAAACACATTTTTATTTTAAAATTTAAAATTCATATTTTTCCACTCAAATTCCTTCCACATAATTTTAAAAAAATTTCTCCCCAAACTACTTTTTCTAGCAAAAAATACCCACCAAAATTTTCATACATTCCAATACAACTTTTCTCAAATACATCACACTCCAAACAAAGCTATCCATGTGTTCTGTAATTAGAACATGAATGGTGGTTTTATTTTTCCCTTTTTTTTTTCTTTTTTGTCCTTTGATTTGTGAATAGGAGATGCATATATATTATCTTAAAGAAAGAAACATTGGTACCTGTTAAAAATGAGGGTGTACAGTTTAAGGCTGGTATTGTATAGTACTCAAACTAATTGGTTCCAAAAGTTTTGTAGGGAAACCAAACTCAGTTAGCCCTGTTGGGCAAATTATCATGATTGTTAAAAAAAATTGAACTCACTCTTTAAATTTGATAGTTTGATTTTAATTTGTTCTTTGACTAAAAACAACCCAAATTAATAGGTTCAAATTTTCTACTAAAATCATTAGAATCGAAAGATCTTTTTTTAAATATCATTGAATCTAATTAAGGTATTAGGAAAAAAAATTCTTTGATTTCATAAGATTTTTTTGAAAATGTGAACTTGTTGATTTGGTTAAATTTACGCTTTAATTACCACATATCATTAGTTGAAGTTCATTTTTTGAGCTTGTGGAAATAATTGAAGTTTAGATTTTTCTTTTTCTTTTTCGGAGGAGAGTGGGGCGGGGATTGTAAGTCTTAAATATGTAAAATTTTCATAGGCATAAAGTTATCTTGTACTTACTATTTTTATCAAAAATTATTTATTACAATGTCTTCAAAAAAACAAACAGCCCATTAGACATAAATTTGTGCAAAAGTAAGCTTTGAAAAGTACCCTCACCAAATGTCAAAAATTAGGAAAATTGCATAGATAAATCATAACATTCCTTTTACTCCCTCCATTAAAAAAAAAATTACTTCCTAAACTTTTTTTCCCCAACAAAAAGCTCATTTTAAAATAAAATTACAAAAATTATCTAAACTATTAATAACTACGCATGTAAATATATATATGTTACATGTAAGAATAAACATAAAAAAAAAATTGTATAAATATTTATTTTACGACTGATGAAAAATTATATCTAAACTTTTTTTTAAGACGAATTGAGTATTTTAATATGTTTGATAAGTTGGGATAATGAATCAAACTGGTGATTCTTTTTTCATATAATTTATTAAAATAGTAGTTTCGGTGAGAGTGAATAAAGTTTTGGGTTATGGCCGATTGATCACATGGTGTGCATGAAAGTAGGCACGTCCAAGGACTGACCTAAGCCCTTTAATTTAAGGGAGGGAGTGCCTTTCTCGAGGACCAAGAGGTGGGTGGTGGAATTGATTTCCGTGCAAAAAAAGATCTGCTAACGAACATAATTAACGAATTCAGAATTCAGAAACTCAGACTACTCTACGAATAGCAGAAAACGATGCAAAGTAAAATCCCATGGGCTGCTGCTCCTTCTAACATTCTCTGTATTCTTGCCTTAATAATCATAATAATAATCATGGTTTTCATGGTACGTACGTCGTTCAAATTAAAAACTTCCTTCCCACCACATTCATCTTCTCCGTCTTTCTTCACTGAAATTCATGTTGCCCACATACCCAAAAATCATCATCGGCAATGCTAATATTTTTGGGATTTTCGATTCCCAGCCCTTGCTTTTTTTATTGTTCTTATTGCTGTGTTATTTTTGTCCACAGGTGAAGAAGGGATGAAGGGTTTGACTTGGATTAGTCAAATATTTTATGGGGTACCATGGCAATTTATATGCAAGTCCCTTGTGGCCTTGACCATCAATGGGGTTCCAAATTAGGAATTAAAGATTTAAGAAAATATGTGTTTTAATAAAAAAAATAATGAAATATGATATATATAACTAATCTCCCGATGTTAAGATAAAAGGGTCGTTATTGTTATTGCTGTTTCGATTCACTTCGTTATATTACATGCACAACACTTTGGAGAAGTGCACAAAATACCTTGTGGGTACAATTTAATACAAAATTAAATCTAAAAAAAATTAACTTAGGGAATTTATTTCCAATCAAAAAGAGGGATATAACTAATCCCCTTTCCATCTTGTATCCAATTAATTTTGTGATATGTAGTGGGAGTAACTAGTTGGGACATACATCCGCCGCACCACTGTGGCTGAAAATAACAGTTGCCATATTCCTGACTTTTACCAATTTCGATTTGGTATTTGCCGACAAGAACCCATCTATTCATCACCCAAATTTGTGCAAACGAAGATCAGTTTTCTGTCAAATTTGTACAGACCAATTTTGATGGTAGAATCAGTCTGACCTAATGTTTTTGATCCATCACGTAAAGACTTGCATTTCAATAGTTGGGTGTGTTTGAATTCCACTTTCGAAACATATTTTTATACATTTTACAACACTTTCATATTTTTTTAATATATTTTTTATTTTACCAGCGCTATTTTGAAAAGTGCAAAAAAATGTGTTTTAAACCACAATTCATACAGGTTTTTCTATCAACTCAATGTAAATATATTAATTCCAAAAAAAAGATATAAACAATAAAAAGAAAATGAGAGTCTATACTTTTAAACAATTGTCGCAGGACATATGTAATCATAATTTTGCATGAGAATTTGATTTGTTTTCTACGAAAATCAACTGAATTAAAATCGTAATGGAACAAAAATTACCTTCAAGCAAAAGATCAAGATGATGAAATGAGAATTCGATTGGTCCAATGATTTGCCAAAAAGTTTGGGCAAATTAATGACACTAAAAAGGGACACTAGCTAGAACTAGAGCCTATACTTCTTCTCTACTCACTCCACTGCCCTCTTTCTTTTTGTCAAATTATGATCTCAAACCACAAAAAGACTACAAAAATTCATTGATTTAAACAGACATTAATCCTAGCTAGATTGGTCATATGATTAATTAGATTAAGATTATGGGATCTCTCTAATCAAAGTAAAATTAACCACCTTCTTCTTCTTCTTCTTCTTCTTCTTCTTCTTTTTACCTTTTGTTTTCCTTCATGCCCAAATACCTAAGCTAGGACTTGATCAATTGCTAGATAAGCTGCCGAAAGTCGGGCCCAATATGCTGATGAATCAAGTAATCATCACCGTTGGATGAAACATCAAACATCATATTTTGATGAAGAAATTGTTGCTGATGCTGTTGAGCCCTCATCATCTCCTTTTGCCTCCTCAGCTCCAGTACCTTCCGATGTGAATTGGAGTGCTTAGTCAGGACAAAAGTCGGGCTTGCTGCCGGCCGGTACTCTGGCACCAGCCTGCCAGACTTATACCGGACCCCACAAGCGTTACAGAGCGTTTTGGGACCCATAGGACCAGTCCTCCACTGGGGTGTCTTATCCGTAGCACAATGGAGGCATTTCCGCCCTTCACCATTAGCCATGCTAGTGTTGTGATCGTAACCTTCCTTCTTTTTCGGCGTTGCCGCCTTGACCGTCTTTTTGCCGATGCTTGGGCCAATCTCGGACTCCGAAGAGGATGACATTGCGGCTGCCACGGTGGTGGTGGCGGCAGCCGTGGTGGTGTTGGCTGGTGGCGCTGAGGGAGAGGAGACCACGAGCAGGCGGGATGTCCAATTGCATGGGGCAGCGCGTGAACGCTTGCTACGTGCCTTAGCGGGTACGGACATCATTTCGGGCCGGAACATTGGGTTTGATGTTGCCCGGTTGGGTTCGGGATGGTCGTCATGAGTTTCCGATTCCTCATTTGCTTGGGTCTTCGTTCCCGAAATCAAGTGGAGCTTCTGAAGGTTCTCACTTGAAAATGATTCCTCCACAAAATTTGATAGCCATTCCAGCTCAGCCAAATCATCATACTGTGTAACAAAAATTACAACAATTCAATATTATTCTTTTTTCATCATGTATTCATTAATGTCCCAACCAACTACGATATTCTATTTCCTCTTTTGGATAATCTTGCATTTCCCCCTATGAATTCATTAAATTGTAATAGTAAAAAAGCAAACGGGCCACCATAAAGGTCAATTATCATCTGAGTTTACCATTTTCCTTTTTTTCTTTGTTTTTGGTAAGGAGCCAAAATGGACAAAAGAACAAGTTTCACTTTTTAGAAGAAAACAAAAGGCCATCAAATCAAAATTCCTAGGGGGCATATTAACGTACAAAAGTGTTAAAGTGACGCCTTTAGTAGTAGTTTCCAGATGACTTTAATTAGTCACAATGTCACATGAAATAAATGTACACATTACACAAAAATTACAAATGCACACACACACACACTAACACTACTTACCGGCACGCAAAGCTCGCTAGAGAATTGACCGTCGGTGAAATTCCGGCAGCCCATGTCCCCGCCGGTGAAATGGGGTTCGGTGCTTCCGGAGAATGAGGAGTTGCACGAGGTGTCAACGATGGTGGAAGAGTCGGTGGAGGTTCCAGCTGTGATAGTGGTGTCAAAAGTAGTACTGCCATCCCCTCCCATGCCATCGTCATTAGGGAAGTCTAGAAGATCATCAATGAGAAAATGGTCGCCGTTTTTGGCGTCGGATGGGCGTTTTTCCGGCGCGAATTGTGCGTTGTAGTAACCTCCCTGAAAGAATTCTGGGGTCTCCATTCAAAAAAAAAAAAAAAAAACCACTAATTAAGAAGTAATTAACCCTAGGCCTAGCTATATGGTATGATAGTGTGCGAGTGCGTGTTTTTGTTCGTGTGTGTGTGTGTAGGTGTGTGAGGAAGTGAAGAAGTATTTTGGAAGAGAGAGAGGGAGGTGGAAGAGGAAGTGAAGGAGAGGGTTTATTTGCACTTGAAGAGGGGGGACAGGCAGACAGCTAAAAAAATGGAATTTGACGAGGAGAAAATATGGCGTTAAAAAGAGGTTCACATTTGGTCACTTTGAAGCACGGATAAAGCGTCTTTAAATTTGGTTAATTACATTGGAAAAGTGACATTATGTATTTTGATTTTACCATAATGACCTCGTTTTGATATTTGTAGTTTTCCATTTTTGTTGCCAACCTAAAAATTGAAAAACCAAAATGAGGTATTTGGTGATGTGTTGCTGTTATTATCAGGACGCTCAATTTGGGTGGACCACACGTGAGGGTTTGTTGCTAGAATGAATGTAATGAATACGTAGGAATGGTCTTTCCTTGAGAACAAGGTCATCCCAATCCCATTGCCATTCCTCCCCCCTCCTCCCTTCTACACCCTCAAAAGCTCTTTCAAGATAAGAGAGAATTCTCTCTAAAAAAAGGGCTCAATGGGACCATGATAGAGTAGGACTAAAGGTTGTGAATCATTCAACAACTATGCATACTCAAAATTACTACTTATATATGCATGATATAGTTCTTCAACTTGTAAAATATCTTTCGATATGTTCAACAAATTATCTAGAAACAACCCCAACCCAAAAAAAAAAAAAAAAAAGGGAGGGGAGTAGGGTTTAACTCGTCAACATAACTAAAATATTACTTTTTCCATCCCAAAAAAAAAAGTTACTTTGGTTAAAGCATAACTTTTTTATTAGTTATTAAATACAACTCATTTAATACACTACTAAATGTATAATTTTATATTTTTATTTTTACCTTTTAATTTTGAATATACATAATTATTATTAGTAAAGATATTTTAAAATTTTAGTATGAAAATAGACTTTTTTTAGAACAGATAGAGTATTATTACAATTTTATAAGAAAATTTATTTAAACGCACACAGACAGATAAAAAAAGGGCTAAAAAGAGTAAAAAAGAATAAAATATGTAAGAATCGAACATTTATGTTAACCAAAACTAGTCATGTTCGCAAATAATTCTCGAAAAAGAGGGGAAAAGAAAAGAAAAGAAAAAAAAAAGAAGCTCACCAACTTAGTTGCTTATGTTGTTGCTCGTACGAACATGGTAGTAATGATGTAGTGGGGACATTTTGGTAAAACAGGGAAGACAACCACCGTCGTGATCAAGGGCTAGAGTGTAAATTAAAAAATATTAATAATTAATTAACATATGGATAAAAACAAAATTTAATGTTCAAATTCAACCCCTTAGGAACCGATCCAGCAGGTTTGTCGCTGCGACTCGTGCATTACTGTCCAAGTTTACAGCCCGATTCCTCAGGTTTTTATAAATTTTTTATCATCGGGACTCGCGCTTTAATTTTTCTGTTTTTTCCCCCCTGCAATTTTGTTTCGATTTCTTTTTTTCCCCCCTGTTTTTTTATAAATGTTTTTTCAGAACTACCCCACTTGGCAGCACGACGGTTACAGCTAGGCTTCTAGTTTTACTTTTGCCGGTGACGTGATTTTTACCTTCTTTGTTTTTTTGTTTTGTTTTTTTTACCGCCGTCATTGCCACATCGGATAGTTCGCAATCCCAGAGTAAAGTTTGAGGGGAGGGATACGTGGCAGGTCTTGTGGGGGGTGGTGAGTGGTTGAAGTGGGTCCAACTTTACCAATCCCTATGTAAGAGACCGGATAAGGGTGTCCGGTGGGATGTCATTTATTGTGGGAATCAATTCGGCTGCAGAGAAAGTAAATATTAGATATTTTCCATTGGTTAAATCGTTAGAGGTAGTAATTTTAGATCGTCTCTTATATTTGAAAAATCTTTTTTTTTATCCATTGTGTTTAAAAAACATCTTTTTCATGTTCTACAATTTCAAATTATCTATCCTCTTTTAATCCAATAACTAGTTACAACCTATTTTCTTTTAATTCAAAAATCATTTATGCGAGTTACATATGCTGATATCGGTGGAAATAAATTAGAAAACACATGAAATTTACAGTTTAATCTTCCAATAAAATGAAATGTTAATTTTTTAAATTCATATCAATTAAAATTGAATTATTTTCTAATCCTCCATTAACATAAACTCTAATCAATCTACATGAAAATTCATTGATTATCATCTATAGTTTATAAAATCGAGATTTTATACAAAATCAATGTAGAGTAGCAGAATTAGATCGGTGGGATCAGATCGTAGAATCGTAAAATTTTAAAATCTTAAAAAATTTAAAAATATATAATTTATAAATTATTTTTTAAAAAAATATTAATCAATATATGAATAGATATTTAGAAAATTCATGTATAATTTATAATTAAATTATCGTATTTTAATTTTTATTTTTTATAATATTTTATATGATTTTCTCAATATTTTAGTTGTCGCTATGATCGAAAGATATTTATGTTTAATTTATTTATTTATTGTTAAAAATTAATAAAAGTATGATTAAACTAATTAAGTTATTTATATAATAATAAATTTTAATTTTTTTATATATAAAAATTTTTTTGAATAAATTTAATTATATTTTATTCATATAATAAAAACATGATCGTTTTTTAAATGGAAATCGTTTTAGTAAATTTAAATAGTAAATTTAATTATATTTTATTTATATAATAAAAATATGATCGTTTTTAAAATTAAAATCATTTTAGTAAATTTAAACCGTAAATTTGTAAAAACTATGCTGTCATCAAACCAAACATATTCCGGCCACATTCAAATCAATGATAATGCAACCGGTAAAGAACAAAACGGGCCAGTAGAAGATTCTAAATTATGATAAGTCATGTCATCTTCAACCACTATTAAATCTGTTTTTGTATTAATATTTCCATGAATGATTTTGTGTGTAAAAATACTCTTCATTACTTGTGTGATTAGGCAGTATTGGTCCAAGATACAGCCATTGCTCCCTTTTTATAGCAACACTACACTTATTGTGCCATTTTTTTGGTATTTTGGTTTTTCCTAACTCAGATTTGAAACAAATTTCTGCATTTGTTCTGATCCCTTATTAGAACCATTCTTCTTTAATTTCTACCTCTTGAATCTTTGATTAAATATCCTCCAACACATTTAATCGAAGGATTAAATCATAAATTATTTGTGTTTCTTAATTTACCTCTACAAAATATCAATATGTATGGTTCACACTTCACGTGGCATTTTTATATTGAAAAATAGGGTTTAACTAGTCATTAGACTAAAAAGTAACAATTAAAGATTATTTTTAATTGTAGGGATAAAAAAAATTTCTAACAAATATAAAAGATGAAAATATAATTTAATCATGATTTTATTGAGAAACTAGTCTTATGGTATTATTAGGGGAAAAAAAATATTTTAATTTTAAAAATTAAAATAGTAATATGGGTAATCATTGGTTGGGTGAAACCCAGTCCAGGTATGATGAGGGGTGTGTATAGGTCCCAAGTATATATATTCACCATGATTGCAAAGATATTTTGGGGATTCTAAAGAACCAAATCTTTTAAAGCATCCCCTTTTTCTTAGTCTAGCGAGAACGACACGTTACTATTTCTTGTTAAAAGTGATAATTATTAAAAATAATATTTAAATTTTCATAAAGAAATTAAAAAATAGTGTATATTAAAATTTTAAATTTTATTAGATTACCCATTTAAAAATTTCAATAGAGAAGAATATTAAGTTTAAATGCTTATCAAAAATTTAAAACAATACTATAACAGAAATTTTAATATTTTTGATTCAAAAAAAAAGAAGAAGTTTAGTTTAAAATTTTTTATTTATAAACAAGAGTTAACTTTTAATGTGAAAATTTTATATTATTCTTACTAAAAATGATAATGCATAATCCAAATTAAAAAATAAACATAAAAATATAAAATTATATATTTAGTTGTACGTTTAATGTGTTGTATTTTTTAATTTAAAAAAAATCGCGTCAAATTAAAAGTGAACTTTTTTTTTTAAGATTGAGGGAGAAATAAATAAGACTGTGAAATTCAATATTAACTGAAAGTGGATAAATTTTAAAATTTTAGTATAATAATATAATTGCTAATTTAGAGAATAAAAGAAGAGAATGAGTTGTCAAATAGAGAGTACATTTAGAGAAACTATCCTACTAAACATTATTTTCTATAGATATTCAAATCTGGCTAGGTTGGTCTGGTTTACCTGTGGAGTCGAGGAAGTGTCATCCCTCAATTTTTCTTTTTCTTTTTCAATTTTTTATCAAAGTGCAAAAATATTTTTTAATAAAATTTGTTAATCAAACTATGGCAAGCAGGATAGAAAGAAAAAGATTGCTTATGAATCCACATCTGAACGTTTATCATGGCATTAGTCATTAATTGATGTTAGTACAACAGGGTTATTAATTCTTAATCACCATAGAATGACTAATTCTTTACTTAATTTTACAAGATAATGGTTTAAGTCATAGAGGGTATAATATATTACATTATTTGCATCTAAAACTCAAAGTTCATGTATCACGTGAACTGTAATCCACTGTGTTGGAAATTTGGAATAAGTTAGATAGGTTAAAATGTTAATTAACTAGACTAATTAATGGAATATTTGCAAATGGATTAATTGAGTTATTATGAACATAATGAAAATTTTAATGAACAATAACATTGACTAAATTAGTATTCACGTGATAAAAAAAAATTTTAATAATTAAAGTGATTATTGATTAGTCACCGAAGTTTTCGTTGAAATTTTTAACTATATATATTATCAATCATAAATAATAATAATAATAGTAGCTAAACATGTTAAAACAAAAGGATTAAAGACAAAATTAATTAACCATATTCAAGTTGATTGATTGATTGTTGACGATTGTGACGTGACACCACCGATCTAACTCATTTATTATCATAATTGAGTAATTTACCTTTTGAGAGTATCTGCATCCTTAAAATTCAGTTCCTTTTAACTCTGTCCCAATTTGTGTCGGTATATATATAGATATAATTTCTTTGACCAAAAAAAAAAAAAAAAAAAACTCGTCCCAATTGATTAATCTAGTGATAGTCCTTATAGAGTAGATGAAGGACTCCAAAACGAGTCTCTAATGGGAGATTTTAACATTTACTCTTTCCAACCAGACGAATTTAGTAATTCTGTTAATACTCCAATTGACAATTTATCATGGTCCCTTTTTTTTCTATTTTTTTTATTTGAATTTATCCCTCTATCAAAAGAAAATTAATTTAAATTTCATATTTTTTTTTAATTTGTAAGATACAGTCTATTGAATGTACTATTAAAAGTATAATTTTATTTTTATTTTTATTTTTATTTTTTAATTTAAATTATATATCGTCATTATCAGTAAGTATAATGAAAAAATTTTACACAAAAAATATACTTTTTCTTTAAAAAAAATTGAAACTTAAATATTTTTTCTGAATCCACATAAGTATAACTTATATCAAGGTACATGCATACACCATTAATTTGTATCTTTCTTTCTTTCTTTCTTTCTTTATTCTTGTGTACAACATTTATACTTCAATTAAAAGGGAAAGACTGAAAAAGAAAAGGAACCCGAGTCGTTGCTTGGGTGGGAGGTTTTAATTACTAGTACAACACCATTAACGATGAGATTTTGGCCCAATTTTGCTACTTTTTTCCTAAATTTTGTTTCACTTTGTGTGTGTGTGTGTGTTTTTTTTTTTTCCTTGAGAAAGAAAGATTTTTAAAATACCCTATTGGTCCAAGTTCCACGTGAGAGAGGTGGAGGCTGTGTCAGCTAACCATGTGGGTGCTCGGCTCGCGTCAAAAGCCACCATGACGGTGGTCAATGCCACCACGAGTCTCGAATCTGAGTGAGTGTGTGTGTGCGTGTTTTTTTTTTTTGGTTTCTTTTATAACCATTGATGGCTTAGCCCGTGGGGAGATCCGGCAAATTTGGTTAGATTAATCAATCGTAGCCATACCATAGTGGTTGCTACTTACTACTATAACGTGAGTGCACGTGCCGTCAGCCACGTGAGTCGATCTAATCCGAAGCAGACTATACGTAACATATGCAATAATGCATCCGCACCCCTGTTGGTTGTTCTTGTGACCTGTCACGTGACAGGGGGTGCTCTATTTTGCTTTATCATGTTTTGCTTCGACACTGCATTGCAAAAAGTAGACTCAAAATAAAATCATTTAGCATAAGGGTTTTCTCCTCTTTTTCTTTTTTGTCGTCATGATGGTAACATTTTAGAGGAAACATTCAAAATTGTCCTTCATATTTCACCGAATAATTTTTTTCATCCTCCACTTTTAAAACGAGAACAAATAGTCTTTCAAATTTCAAGGACTAAAATTTGAAAGAAAATTTCAGGACTAAACGTTCCCGTTTATAAAATTTAAAGGACTAAAAGTTCCCGTTTATTTCACAAATAGTACCAAAAGTTTTAATTTATGAAATTTGAAAGACTATTTGTTCCCATTTTAAAAGTGGAAGATGAAAAAGATTATTTGTTAAAATGTGAAGGATGATTTTGGGTGTTTCCTCAACATTTTATACTAATTTATTCTAACCAATCTTATAAAAGACCTCAACTCGGTTAATAGAGGTTAGAAGAAGAAAACCAATCAGTTAGTGTCATTATGAATATACTCTTGCAAAACAAATTTTGAAATTCTTTTCAAAGTAGATATTCCGTTCAAATTAGAAATAGAGTTTCTTGCTGACAAGATATAGGGGTTTTTTTTTTCTAAATAATAAGGTATATTTAAATTTGAAATTCAAAATTGTGGAAATTTGTTCCAAAAATAATGAATTATAACGTAAATATTAACATTATTATCAACTTAATTATAACCTAAATATTAACATTAGGGGTTTGGGATGGAAGGATAGTAAAATTAGAGGTTTTGAATATTTTTAAACCTTCAACTTTTTGAGTTTGAAATTTGGTGATACATAGGTGAATGCGTAATATGGGGGAAAAAAATGATACTTTTTTAATGTTTTGTGATCCTTAAACTATTTCTTAGTCAAATTGATACTTGAAATGGATTCTCATGGGAGGAAAGGAAAATAAAAGCGATAGGTAAGTTGAGAAACTCTTATAAACCATGAAAATTTTGAAAGGTATTTTTATTTTTATTAGATCATGATTTAATTAGTCAAAGTTACTTGGAACTTAGAAAGTCCAAGACAAATCCAACAAAATTTGGGCTTATTAACGACATCATTGGCATGTTAGTTCAAAATTAAACTTGGATCAATGACAAATAGGTCCAATTAAAAGACACAAAGAAAAAAGAACATGGATGAGTTCTCTCTTTTGATCTCTCAAAACCCTAAAATTTATAACAAAAAAGAAAAAAACACCTCTTATTTGTGATCAAGACCCAAGCAAAAAATGGAATCCTTTAAATCAAACTCTTTGTTCATGACTAAAGGTTTGAGCTTTGAAGTCAGGAGATTAAGGTGGTGTTTGGTTGCTGAGTTTAGGGGGGAATAGATTGGAATGGGGAAGAAAATGATTGTTTGGTTGATGGATTTGAGTTTAGGAGAATGGAATAAAACCTTTTGGGGCTTGGGTTTTGTTGGGAACGGAATCAGCTAGACTCAAAACGACGTCGTCTTGAGGTTGTTTTAAAAAAATAATAAATTTTGTAGCTGACAGGCGCTAATGTATCATGTTGGTTGCAAACCCTCACTGGTTTGCAACGGTCATTTTACCTATTTTTTAAAATTTTTTTAAAAAACAAATTTAACTAATTTATAGAAAATATCCTTCTCTATAAATTGACTATTTTTTATACAAGATATGATTTTCTTAAATATAATGTAATGTAACATAATAATATCTTTATTATAATATTAATATTAAATTTTAATATAAAATCTATTAATAAATTTATTAAATTAATATTAAATTTTAATTTTAATATAAAATTTAATTAATTCTATTACAAATATAATACCAAACAACATAATTACTGTCATTCTATTCAATTCTAAACCTTTCTTTTTATCAAATTCATTCCATTTTTAAACCCACTGTTTATACCAAATTTCCACCTAAAAAGTTGAAGGCAGGTAATCACTAGGGTTCTCATTTGCCAACAAAGAAGCGCTTGACTCTTATTCTCATATCTTACTTTCTCATATGATATTCCTCTATTTTCTTTGGATCCCTAGTTTACATTTTGTACGGATGGAGTATTATCATTTGAACAAATTTCCTTATCTTTTTGTAGGGACTCAAAATTTTACTCACAACTAGTGTGTTTAAAGTTTCTCGCATCCGAAAATATTGATTTACATTTCCAGTGTTTTTGGAGTTAGAATATAAAAAAAAAACAAATTACGTTAAGCATTATTTTGCGTTCAAAATTCTTTTCTCTAATTTCAAACGAATACATTACAATTTTGACGTTACTAATTACGTGATGCACAATTTGCTTTTTTCACTCCAAACTTGTTGCGGCATTGAAACCTTAATTTATTGTAAGGAAGATTTTGAACCCCAACATGAAAGTCTTATATGGGCATTTCGGGTGGGGGGGAGGTAGCCTGTTATGCATTACTCACTGGAATAATTCTTTGCACATAGTTAAGGGTGTCATTGACAGGTGAACAAAACACCAGAAATGATGTCTATCGAGCTAATGACAAAGGTAATAACACTTTTCGAATCATTTGCAATACCAACTACATGGTACAACTCCTCAACTTTAATCAAACGTTGTAATCACAGCATCACCAACCACGTGTCACGACCGATAGTTGTCTCGATACCATTTGTAATTCATCTAGGAGGAATTCCTTAAAAAATTAGCTTGTAAAATAGAAGAATTTAATTTCATATAAAATTCACATGATATTATTTTATTTTATGTCTGAAAATCAACTAAGTTATGACAACTAACTTGGCCTAGCCAAGTTGGCCACCTAAGAATGTTAGGACCAAGAGGTCGAGAGTTCGAACCTTTATCCATTTCCCTCATTCCCAGATCTCTTGATTTGGAACCACTATGTGTAAGGCACACATTTGTATTTGTAATAAAATAAGGACTCTTAAAAAAAAACAAAAAAACCTAAGTTATGACAAATGTTTTTATCCGTAGGATGGAAATTTTCCACTCTGTTCCTGCATATTATCACAACCACCAATTGGGCTAGAATTTGATCTTCTTACTGGTAGTCTATTAAAGAGCTGTTGGGTTAGGTCCAATAGACGTTATTTCTATTCAGGCGTGTGAATCCAACTGGGCCACTAAAGAATTGAGACTCGTTTCCAGACCTCTCATAACTTTTGAACACCTTGATCGGGCTAATAGCCCATGAAATAAAAGCACTTTCCTCTGACTCTGAAATTTCTAATGAATTTAGGCATCCCAAATAATTCAATCTTATGTTTCGATGTTTTTTTTCCCCTAAAGTATTCGTTTTAGTACACATTTGATGCTTTTATTTAATGAATTTCAATATTGGTAAAAACTTAGTGAATCTAAAATTTCAAACTCTATTATCTCTAAGTCCAATATTAGTGCAATTAAATTTGAAAAGACGCAAAAATACACCCCCCCCCCCTCGTGTTGCTACTAGTAAATTTATCTCCCTCCATTTACTTTTTTTTTTTTTAAAAAAGCACAATTATGAAACTATTAATGAATTTGGTCACCAAAATGTTGATATCCCTACTCCATTTCAATTGATACTAATATTTTAATATAAAATTTATTAATATTAATATTAAATTTTAATTTTAATATAAAATCTATTATACTTCCTTCTTTCCTTTTTTATTTTTGGCATATCAAAATGTCATCTTTTCGTCTCAAAATTTTCGAATATAATTCTTATAATATTATTATTAAAGATGCTCATATAAGATTCAAAACTATTAATAATTACAAAAAATTATATATTTAATAATATATCATTTTGATGTTAAGGGTTTAAAAAAATTGTACTTATTTGTAAATATGACTGTTTTTAGAAAGAAGTATCGTATACATAGTGATTTACTCATGTTATCCCTCATATATTTATTATTAATTTCATCCCCACAAAAAAGAAAACTATAATTGGAGTATAATATAATTTTTTTAGTTATAAGGTACAATACAGTTAATGTAATATTAAATTCATAATTTATATTTTTAATCTTTACTTTATTTTTTAGATGAACTTTTAATATGAAAAGAATTTGGCAAATATGAAAAGTTAAAATTTAGATATCACACACCTTAAAATATGCAAAATAATAAAGGATTGTTTTGTCATTTTATACTTGCCACATCTATCACTATTGTCTTTTACTATAAAAAGTCAATATAAGTATCATTAATATTTTTAAATATGAACTATATATAATCATTTTTAATAAAAATAAATAAGAATTTACTCGATAGTATTATTTATTATAACTACATTAAAATTGCCGACCAAATATCACAAAATTGAGACCAAAATTTCGTAAACTAAACTACTAGCAAGTGATATTGGGCTTAAAAATAATACAATGGGCCTCAAGCCCATAATCATATTATCTTCGTCTTTCAATCGTCGGGGCTCTGAGAATCGAGATCGTCGATCGTCGATCGTCGATCGCCGAGCTGAATAAAATATGTCGACGAAGAAGAGACAGGAAAACAGCCGCAGCAGCGGCGTAGAGAGGGAGGGTGATCTCATTGACTTCGCAGTGAGAATCTGGAACAGAACGGTGTCGGAGCCTTATTATTTGTTCCACTTGTTAGTTTTCTTCTCTTACATTCCCATTCGCTGCTCCGCTTCCCGAGTCCTTTCTCCTTCACGCGCCGCCACTCTTTTGAACCGTGTACAGTAGTATTACATACATTTCATTTCTCTGTTATTCCTTTTCTCTCTCACAGAGTCACACAGTAGTAATTAGTTTGTGAACGTTTACTTACTTTCATGCTACTGCTGATGAGTTCTAATTGTTGTTTTCTTGCGCAGGAAATTCAAGTTCTGGTTGCATTTTGCGTTTTGACGGTTGTAAAGGTATTGTTATTATTATTTGATTTCATTTGCTCTTTTGTGTCTTTTTGTTTCTTGACTTGTACGATTGTAGTAAATATAATATAATTAAATATTATAATATACTTATTAATATTTTATAAATTTTAATATAAAATTATTAATATTTCTATTAATTTTAAGTTTAAGTCTAATAATATTAAAATTTTATTTTAATATTATGTAAAATTATTTATACATATTTAATAATTACAAAAATTTTAAAACAATTAATTTGACTATAATATTGTATAAAATTATTGAATGTGATTATTAAAAATTATATGTATTCATAGTTAAACAACATAAATAATTACAAAATTAAAAACAAATGTTTCAAGTATATTATTAAATTTCAATTTTAATGTAATGTAAATTTATTTTCTATTAATTGTTTTAAATATTTCATATTTAATTGAGAGTATTGATTTTCATATTTTAAATGTATGATTAAAATTTAATTTCAATATAATGAAAATTATTTTTCATTAATTGTTTAAGTATTAATTGTATTAACGAATTAAAATTATAAGTTGTATTATTAATATATATTGAATTTTATAAATGAAAAATAAATAATATTTTAGAATTATTAATTTAAATAAGAAGTATTAAATATATTAAATAAATGGTGTAAAAGAAGGTAGAGGAGAGAGAAATTTATTGCATGAATAGTAAAGTAGTTCATGAAAGTGCACTTTTTTTATGATAGTTGTTTGAATAGTAAAGCACAATTCGAAACTGATGTAGACTGATGTGTGTTGATGTGCTTGCTCTGTAAATTTCGCTTTTTGTATATGGATGCCCTAAACTACTCACAAGTGATATTGGGCTTAAAAATAATACAATGGGCCTCAAGCCCATAATCATATTATCTTCGTCTTTCAATCGTCGGGGCTCTGAGAATCGAGATCGTCGATCGTCGATCGCCGAGCTGAAAAAAATATGTCGACGAAGAAGAGACAGGAAAACAGCCGCAGCAGCGGCGTAGAGAGGGAGGGTGATCTCATTGACTTCGCAGTGAGAATCTGGAACAGAACGGTGTCGGAGCCTTATTATTTGTTCCACTTGTTAGTTTTCTTCTCTTACATTCCCATTCGCTGCTCCGCTTCCCGAGTCCTTTCTCCTTCACGCGCCGCCACTCTTTTGAACCGTGTACAGTAGTATTACATACATTTCATTTCTCTGTTATTCCTTTTCTCTCTCACAGAGTCACACAGTAGTAATTAGTTTGTGAACGTTTACTTACTTTCATGCTACTGCTGATGAGTTCTAATTGTTGTTTTCTTGCGCAGGAAATTCAAGCTCTGGTTGCATTTTGCGTTTTGACGGTTGTAAAGGTATTGTTATTAGTATTTGATTTCATTTGCTCTTTTGTGTCTTTTTGTTTCTTGACTTGTACGATTGTAGTAATGGCATTTATGAAAACTTCATTTTTGCAGTTAAATTTATGACTTTTTTCAATTTGTCTTTGATAATTGCCAGCAGTATTTAGAGTTGGAACCTTTCATGACTAGATTAGGATATCACTGTAGTCCTAGTTGTTATTGTAATTGTGAGAAATTGAAGATTTAAAAATTTTGTAGAGCTCATCAATGTAAAGGTATAACTTTTTTCAATATAATAAGAGGAAAACGCAAGAACGGTTCTGTTCAATAATTTCAGTCTCTAAAGAGCGGGGTTTTTTTTTTCTTCTCCTTCTTCTTCTTATGGGAAAAGAATAAATGGATGACCAAAGACCCGGATGGTTGAGAAGTGAAGTTAAAATTTTGCCTTTCTTCTCCATAAAAAAAGAAAAAAAAGAAAAATCGGATTCTCGACAAAGAAGAACAACTTCACTTGCAAGATATAAATGGAATGAAAGTTTCAAGGTTAGAGGTAAATATGTGGTTGCTTCTTTACTTGTAATTTATTTAATTCTTCGAAATGGAGAAATTAAGTTTGTTTCTATAAAATTGGTGATGCCGGAGCTAATAGTTTACCTTTGAACATGCTAGTTGTTCAAGTGAAGAAAGATTGTTGGGGGTGAATTGAGACTTATTGTTAATTTGGTTTTCTTGCCTTTTCCTTCAAATTTTGGCAGTTGGTTAGAGAAGAAACATGGGAGGCATTCATTGCCAACACCTTGTTCTTTGCCAAGGTGATATATTCATTCTTGCTTCTTCTTTAGTTACATCATCCTTGATATGATGCTAATTTAGTTCATCCTGTTGCAATTAGTTTCTTTAGTTCTTCTTAATTCTTTTCCAAGAAAGTTCTTTGATGATTTTGCTGCCTGAGAATTTTGTTAGGCAACCTATAAAATACAAAATGAACTGCATATGTAGTTTTAACTTTTAGAGAACCTTTTATAAACTAATTTTAGTCATTCCATAATTTCACTGGGGATAAGTGCATGGATAGGGTACTGCAAAATAGTGATAGATGGCAAAGTGGATATATACATCAAAGATATAATTAGAGAAAATCTTATTCATATTGTGCTGTGCTGATAATGTTAAAGCTTTTTGGGATGATAAAACTTTTCTCCTTGTTGGGAACTATAAACCTTCTAGGATGAATTATTGACATAAATCTGGTTGCTGTTGGTTCAAACAGTATGCTAATTGCACTCTTCGTTCTGACTTCTTCCAGTTGTTTTTTGTTGGTTGAAAAGGATATATAGATTTCTGATCTGAAACAAATTCTTGATTTCTTCAGATTTTCCTGGTTGGCATTGCTTTTGTCATGGATTATCACTTGGCTCTCTGGTACACCTTGGTTTTTTTAGGTAGGAATTCTTTTGATCTTGATAAAGATGATAAAAGTTTCAAGCGATGGACATAACTGTCCTAGCTTGACTTTGTCTGCTGGCAATCTAGCAGATTATTTTTCTGTTTTATTTGCATTATTATTGCACAGCAAATTCTGGATGTTTGTTTTTCTATGGACTGCATCTCATAACCTTTAACTCAGAAAGTGCAAAAATGCATTTTCAACTGCATTCCATACATTTGCCTCCTAGCAAACCTTCATAATTTGCTTTTGTGGGTAAATTCTTTTAAGTTATTTACTGTTACTCTATTGTTAGACTTGCTTGGTATGTGCTTTCATTAGTCTGTATTATATCTTCTCCATAATTTCAATCTGATCTCATTGAAAGCATGTCATGATATTGTGGCAATGAATATGGTGCCATACATGACAAGCATTTCTGTGAGAGGTGTCGTCTTGATGTATCATCATGCAGTTTTTTCCCCCTGCAGTTATTTATATCTCAGCACAGCAGCCTTCTTATGAAGGATTAGGTATGACGACCTTTCTTTCCTGATTTCATCTTACAGGCCTTTGTTTTTGGTTTATTTACTCATTGTCATTTAGGCAGTTTTTTGTTGGGTGAATAGTTGTTCTAGTATGATAAACCTCAGTTTTTCTTCTGTTTCTTCTTTGTTGATTTTTTGCACCTGACTTGTCTAGGTGATTCGAATCATTTAACACCACTGCAATTAGAGACTTTACTCACTGAAGGAAACACATCAAGATTCTGGCTGGTTGGTTGCTTTATTCTTCGTATTTTAGCTAACTATTTAACACTTTGGAGAAAAAATCATGTTACGCTATTGTTTCTCTACATTTAAACTTGGCAGGTTGAATTCCGTGCTTTATCCATGTCTTCGTGTATAAGAACTAGTTCATTCTTCCCAGAGCTCTCAATTACGTGAGTGGTACTCCTTTTGATTTAGGCTAAGCTAAGTTGGCAGCGCGTAAATTTGACTATGTGCTATCATTGTAAAGGCTGTTAGACCTGACTACGTACTTTCACTATTTGTGGATGGTATTTGACTTTGATAAAATGGATCATGTTTGGTCTATCTTCTTAAATACAATTTTTTTTAAAAAAAATAAGCCACAGACGAGTCTGCATTTTGAGCTTCTGATGTAATCATATTTGTGCTTTATCCGTAAAGGCATAGATTGATCAAATAACCTCAGACACACGCGATATTTACAATTTTTTTTAATCTTGATGCAATTGTTATGTTATACAGTGTCTGCAAGTAGTTTATGAGTTGTCCAAAATTTTCTGTTTCCTGGTTTTAAGATATAAGGTTTTAGTGTCTCAGTTCTGTATGACATAAGTTTGAAAGGCCATATTATACTTTTTGGGGTCCTGTTGCAAGATACAGAAACTCTACTTTTAATTCATCTGATTTTTTGTTATATATATTCTCTTCTACAGATACTCAAACAAAAATTTGTCTTTTGGGTCAGTTGATCTGGGACACTTTCCAAATGCTGCTGAGAAGTTTGGAATTTCCCTTGGTAGGATTTATTTAATTGTTCTCTGTTGTTCGTTTGTTTTGAAATGTAAATAACCAAGCATTCCATAAAAATTCTAACAAGAGAACATGGATGCTTATGTCTTTTAAACATGTTTTCATGAAAACTGAAATATTGATTTGCATAATTTTTTACAGGTAGCCTCAGCCAACTTCCAGCTTATATATTGTTTGAGAATGGGACAGAGGTTTCTCACCTCTCAGAGGTAAATTTGGGGGCAAAAGTTTTCAGTCCTTCTCTGACAAAGGTAAAGTTTTTCGGTTGCATATTTGTGGAATTAATTGTTGTTGATGCTTACCACAGAAATATTTATTCATTACACTTTTGTATGCATTTACAACGCTTTCTTAGTTAATTATGGAATGATCAGGTAATTTGTCTTCCACAACACTCATTCTTTATTGATAGTTTAGTGCCTCCATAATTTGTTGTTATTTAGAGAAACTATTCCTTTCTATTATCATTTCCCTTTGTTATAGAATGTTGTGTCTTGCCACTTTCAAAACGTATCAACTGTTGAAAAAAAGTTGCAAAAGCATCAAGAATTTTGAGCTCTTTGGGTGTCTAAATGAACTAAATTGACTACGCAACAATTTGGTGCTAAAAGCATGGATATGCCCCTATTTTTTTGGGTGGATTTATTTGTTGGCTTCATAATGGGAACAACAATCTATGCCTCAATTTGCTTTGTGACTTATGCTATAGAAGTTGTTGATAATTTTGTCTTAGCATGTTCTCACGTGACAATATCTGATTGTATGGTACACAAGGAGCTTCACTAAATATAGTTTTATCAGTATGTCCATTTTTTGTGGATTATGCTTGTCAAGGAAGTGAGGCAGATTTCATCATGCATTTCTTGGTTGGATAAGATTATAATCATTTCTTTCTCCTGTACTGCAGAAATATATTTGCCAGCATTTTGAGCTTGATAAGCTTCTTCTCGACTATGTGAACGGCAAATAGGTAATACATAAAACAGTACTTATTCATTAAACTAGAGAGTTTTTTCACGTTTGTACAATTTATCATTTCTATATTGCTCTCTTGAGCCAATGTTTTATATTTTTTGCATCATTAATAAAAAATGGTTGAATATTCTGAATTTGACAACCTGTCGTAAATTTGAGAACCGGTTTTATGACGATCTTTCATATGAAGCCATTTCAGTTTCTTACTTAATGTATTGTGGACTCCAGATCATGCACAGAGTGGACTGCCATCTCAAAACTGGTTCTCTTTAATTTTTCCCTGTGCATCAACTTTAGATGTGGGCATGAGAAGTGTAGTCAGTTTGAAGATTTCGTCAAAGTGTAGTCCTCTTTCCGGAGCTCCTCAGATCTGGTGAAGTGACTATAATCTTTTAGCCGACCATAAATTTATGGTGAATAGAACGTTAGCCAATCATACAATTCTCATTATATTGCCCGTCAAACTAATCGTATTATGATAACACAGCCCACCCTTGGAAAAGGGTGTATGTTTAAATATTAACACAAGCCTTTTGATTTTGTAAATTGCACTTGCACATGTGAAAGAATTTAGGTAAGATCATGAGAGATTCCTGCAAAAATTTAGTAGGGATGAAGAAAAAGGAAAGGAAAGGAAAGGAAAGGAGTCGTCTTTTATCCCCTTACTTTATATGACTACACAAAGTCATTCTCCAACTTTAAAAAGCCTTCTAAAAGGTGTTTCTAACATGAACTAAAGATGGTGAAAGTCTACTCCTCAGTTCCATGATTCTGGTTGCTTAAAGAGTTGAGTTGTATGACTGTATCCATTAGATTTAAGTTTCTTTGAGTGAGTTCTTTATTCGGCCACAAACTCTCTCTCTCTCTGCTTTCGCGTCGCTCTAAGGCCCATTCCAATCTTGTCGGCTCACACCCCAGCCGGCCCACTGACAGACTCTCTTTCATGCCACCTATATGTTCTCAAATGTCGCTCTGTCCCTCCTGGCCCCCGGCTCACTGTGAACCCTCATGCCACTGGCGTAAAGGTAGAGGCCATCCTTACTCATCCTTGGAATTGATTTCTTAAATTAATTAATTAATTAATTAAATAAAAACACCATGATTGGATGAAGTTAATTATATTGTGATCTGTTTTAATTTGTTCTTTCATTCTTGTCTTTTAATGGAGTCTCAGAGGTATTTACTAGGAGATTTTAGGTTTTATTATGATGTATATATTTATTTTAATAGGTATAAATATTTAATAAATTTGATATGTTTAAGATATTTTTTCAAATTTATTATTTATGCTAATTATTAATTAATTTATTTTTGTTGTAATTATTTTAATAAACTAAAAATAATTTGATAAATAATAATAACAAATTAATAAATATATATTTAATTTTTTTCACATTTAAACGGCTTAAAAATACCTATAACATTTTATTAAATATACTTTATTAGTCGTCCGTCATAATTTTATCTAGTCTTCATTAAATGACTATACATCGTGATTAAATTTGACAAAAAATTAGATATAATTATATTTATAACTAAAAAGATACTAATAAAATATTACTTAACCTTTTTTCATCATTTTGAAATAGACAAATGATATGATGGCATTAAATTGATTATTCTAAGATTAAATTTTGGAGAACTTGAAAAAAGCAATTTGTACCAACATAACTATTAATATTTATCATTAACTTTTATCATTGCAATAAATGACATATCATACAAATGCTCGAAAGTCAACAAAACTTCTCGCATTGATTTTGTTCTAAAGACTTTTTATATTATCACAAATCGACAGTTTAACAATGTCGTGAATCGATATCTTAAATTTTAAACTGTTCGTCTTGAAATTGATGAAAACTTAATAATTACAACTATTTAACGAGAGAATAATTCACCAAAGTCAAACAAGAGAAAACAAGTATGAATGAGAATAGGTTACAAAGCAGCTCAAATGAACAGAAGAAAAGCGATGGAAAACCAAAAATCAATTCTATTTAAAAAGAAAAAAGAAAAAAGAAAAAAGAAAAGAGCATTTATATGAACTGTCAGTCAGTCAGATCCACATATCTGGGCCAACAAAGATCAACATCGTAAACATTCTCCCAAAGAAACCGAGATTTGCGTTAGAAAATTAATGTAGGGAAGTTCCGTCCCACCCCACCACTGCACCATCAAATACCACTGCCCATTAAAGTAAAGCAGCAGCAGGGAAGCCTCCGAATATTCTTTATAGTACTATTTTAACCAGCCATTTGCCACCTGGGACTCCGTGGGCTTCCCAGGCCACAACTCTCTCTCTCTCTCTCTGCTTTCGCGCCGCTCTAAGGGGCCCATTCCAATCTTGTCGGCTCACGCCCCAGCCGGCCCACTGACAGACTTCTTTTCATGCCACCTATATGTTCTCAAATGTCGTCGTCCCTCCCTGGCCCCGCTCACTGTGAACCCCCTATGCCATCCGGCGTAGCGTAGAGGCCATCCTTACTCATCCTTGGAAATTGATTTCCTTAAATTAATTAATTAAATAAATAAAAACACCATGATTGGATGAAGTAAATTATATTGTGATCTGTTTTTAATTTGTTCTTTCATTCTTTGCTTCTTTAATGGAGTCTCAAAGAGGTGTATTTACTAGAGATTTTAGGGGTTTTATTATGATGTATATATTTATTTTAATAGGGTATAAATATTTAATAAATTTGATATGTTTAAGATATTTTTTCAAATTTATTATTTATGCTAATTCTTAATTAATTTATTTCTTTTGTTGTAATTATTTTAATAAACTAAAGAGCTAATCGACAAAATAGTCAATAACAAATTAATAAATATTATTTTTTTATAAAATTTTTCACATTTAAAACGATGAAAAAATACCCATAACATTTTATTAGTGTACTTTATTAGTCGTCCGTCACAATTTTATCTAGTTTTTCATTAAAATGATTATATTATTGTGATTAAAATTTGATGAAAAATTAGATATAATTGTGGCTGATGACTAAAAAAGTACATTAATAAAATATTAAAAACATTTTTTCATCATTTTAAAAGTGAGAAATAAAAAAATTATTCACCAATTTGTAAAAGACTATCTTGTTGGTTATCTCTAAACTAAATTTTAACGAATTGACGTAATTATTTTAGTGCGTGTATATTAATACATGTAATGCTTGATTTTTGAGCAAAGAGTAGTGATCGAGGGATAATCAAATGTATAAAAATCTTAACATAATCTTAACATAATCATTATCTTTGAATATATTTATATCTTGTCGTTGATTTTTAACGGCAAATATTCTCTTTTTTTATCCCCTCTAATGTATATGGTCGGAGATTAAAACAATAGAAAATTTGATTTCAAATTTATTCATTCAAATAATCTCAAATGGGAATACTCAAAAACATTCAATTGAGGGGTAAAATTACCAAAACAAATTTACTAAGACTCAACTCTCAATTGTTTCAACCCTTAAACGTTCCTCGTCACTCCATCATTCAAATTATAAATAGTTTAACACCTTAAATTATATCCACAAAAAGAAAAGCAAATAATTTATGAAATTTTAGATAAAAAGATATAATAAATCATCCACTATATATATATTATTACACTGAACTAAATAAAAATAAATTTGATTGATCTTGCCAACGATTAGGAATTTAGGATGAAACAAAAGGGGTTATTAAAGGTGGCATCATTTGTCGTTTGATGATAATTGATCAGGCCATGATCACCATTGTCCTCACAGGACGTCGGGTCATTAGATTTCTGGTCGGGCTGAGATTACAATTTACCGTTGTTTTGTTTGTATACTTATGTTATAGAGTACTCTTTCCATTTTTTTTATTTCAATAATTTTTTTTTATAAATTATAAAATATAACACACTTAATATATAATTATTTATTTTTTTAAATTTAAATTATATATTATCATTATTAGTAAATTTTGTATAAAAATTTCATACTGAAAAGTTTTTACGCCAGTTACTCTTTCCATAAAAATTGCCATATGAATATTACGTTAATTATTGAAAAATTTTATTTAGACTATATACATGTATCGTCACTCAGTCAAATAATAACACTGAAAAAAAATATTTGAGAATGGTACAACAAATTAAAGAGGTAAATATTCGAATCTTATTATTTATGTAAAAAATTCAACTCATCTCTTTTAGATAGTATTGTCGTACAACACAATAAATAAAATACTCATGAGAATCAAATCAGAAAAAGGAACTAAATATATTACTCCACTAAATGTGTACTTTGATTTGTTGACAAAAAAGTTGACAAGAGAACTATCCGGTTACAAAAATTGTTCAACATTATAAAAATATAGTTTTTGAAATTTGGTTAGTGGCTTTTCAATATTTTAATCGAAGAATCTTTTGATAAGATGTGGAGCTCCACGCTGCAGCCGTTCCCCTCTCTTTTTTTTTTTTTCCTTAAAAAACTATAAAAAAAAATGAAAAGTTAAAAAAAAATCAAATTAAATTAAATGTGGGTTGACCTCAGCCCCAAAAAAAAAGGTGATAAAAAAAAATTTACTTTTAACTTAATATAATTTTTTTATATTAAAATATATAACATATTTAATGTGTAGTTAAATATATATTTTTATTTTTATTTTGAATTTATTTAATAAAAATTTCACATTAAAAATAATTTTTTTGAGACGAAAAGAGTACCAGATCCGGTTAAACATAAAAACGTGATTAAAAAAAATTATTTTTGATTTAATATATTTTTGATTTTGATTTTTTAATTTAAATTATAATAACAATTATTAATAAGAATAATATATATATTGTTTTTAAAATTTGGACGGAAGGTGTATAAAAAATGGTGCACCTGGGGCTGGGGGTGGACTGCCGGACCACTGAATCAAAGCATGTTATAAAGTTGCGCCAGTCTTCACGCGTGCGGCCCACAGCCAACAAACAGAGGGCCCGTTTTTTATTTTGAAATGGACCACCACGGCACCACCATCACCACCACCGAGATACGGCCTGCTGGCGTCAGTCACACGCCAGACAAACTGGTGGGACACGTGCTAACCCCTAAAGGTTTGAGGTTATTTTAATTTGACCACGGATTTTTTAAATTATTAATTTTGAGGGCGCCATAAAGTTTGTGTTAATTCCTTTGGACTCCGTTTAAAAAAAGGTTGGAGAAGCTTCCACTTTTTTAATTTCACTAAAGCCACAGAGTCTGCCTTTTCTATGCACTCCTTATGGTCGAATTGAATTTGAAGTGAGATTAGGGACAAGGGTGGTGTGGTCACCTCTTGTATTAAAGGGTGGCTTTAGTAGTGGAAGTTGGCCTAACTTGTTAAATTATGCATACTTCCTCGTAATTTCCAATTGAGGATGAAATTGAATGCATTGTCAAAGTTGATTCAACATGGAAAAAAGATTGATCTAAAAATGTTTGTTTAGGTTGAATTGATTGGAAACTGTGAAAGTGGAAAGATGAGTTGATGTGATTTTCTTAATGTTTTAAGTCATATCTTGAGTATGAAAATCTATTTGAATATACCAATTAAGTTTGATTTGAATTGAAAGGGGATTAATGAATGGAAAGATCAATTTAACAAAAGGTGAGAATTTAGAGTTGTTTGTATGGAAGCATGCTATAACATAATTACATAAACATAGTAGGTGAAGAGTTTAGAAACAAGTAGAAAATGGTAAACATTCTATCCTAATCCCAACTTGTTAAGCATCCAAGGTGGCATTTTATTAGTAGTAGACTGTGGATTAATGTTTCAACGTGCAAACAACTGATTTGAGAACCTGTGTGTACATTTTACTGGTTAAAACTTATGGAAGAACACTATCCTTTTTTCTCTTTTCTTCTTGTTATGTACTTTTATATGCACTAAAAAAAGGTAATTCGATGCATAAAAACTCTTCTGTATATAGTGATTGAGAAAAAATTACGCCGTTTAAACTTGACAAATTATTAAGTCTAATTTTTCTCTAAGTTTAGAGAGGGATGTTCACTTCAAAATTCATGAAGCACTTCCATTACAAACCATAGAGAGGGTCATCCACCATGTTAGATTAAGTTATGGGTTTTTTTTTTTTTTTTGATGTTGCAACTCATAATCATAAGAGTTGGAACCCAGATCTATTTAGTTATCAACCCCTTTCATTATTACTCTTCTTTTCCTCCCCAAGTTTTATTAAGGTTTATTAAATAACTTGTAAGAATTAATAATAATGCCTCCTAGTCCTAGCTACAAAGAAATGATGCCCATTCTACCTCCTCCTTGTTCCTCACGCTACAGTCGCACTCCACATACGGTCTTCTCTAGATATTTAAGTGATCTTTTCCTAATTAATCCAACACTCCAAAGTTGATTTCTATGTTATTTTGTTAAATTGAGTGGAATTTTTTTTTCTTATGTTAGCTATGTAATACAAGTCCTCTAACAAAGGAATTCTAACAATTACCATGTACAACAGGAATTATTGCGTTCTTAATCAATCTGAAAAAAAAATCTAATATGTAATTATTACGTTCTTATTTTTAAGCTAATAATTTAATCACAAAAATAAAATAAACTTTTACTTCTTTTGTTTTAAAAAAAGAGTTTAATTTTGATTTTTAGTATAATTTTTTTCAATTACAAGGTACAACATATTTAATGCATTATTAAGTGTGTACTTTTATATACTTATTATTATTTTTTAATTTATATTATACATTATAATTATTAACGAAAGTAATACAAAAATTTTACATTAAAACTAAACTCTTTTTTTTAAAAAAAATATAATTTTTAAAACTAAGCCCCTTTTTAAGGTTGAAAGGAGTTTTATTTTTTTTTTGATACCCTACATCTAAATAATATCTCATAAATTATAAAATAATTTTTTTAATTGACTCTAACTGTGTATTATTTTGCGTGGTCCCTTTTTAGCCATCCATATAAGGGAGGGAATATGTGACATTCCGAATTTTGTTGACAAGACTACATTCTGCTTTGACTCGATCAACCTAAACCTAGGAATGACTTCCACGAGAGAAACAATGATCAAATCAGCTTCAAGATGACATTTTCTTCCCATTTGGACTTATACATGCTACGCCAATAAGAATATTACAGAAAATGTGGGATTGGACTGCTTGAAAGCACACGGTTTTTGAGTCCATAATTGAGGCTTGGAAGACGAAAATAAATTGCTAAAATCAAAATCCACTAGAGATGGTCTGCCATTATTTTCAATTTTTATTCTAAGAATTCCTAGTTAAATTCAATGATTTTCCAACGTCAAAACTTCACACAGAAGACCCGAGTTAGTGCTTGATTTGGAATTATTGAACAATCAACCGTAGGTCCCGGTCCGGTCATACACTGCCTTGTATTCTACACCAACCCATTATGGAAAATTTTGTTCATCTGTATCTATATTTGTTTTTATCATTTGATTAAAAATGCATATTGCCATCAAATCTTTTAAATTGTTAAAATATGGACCTTAAACTTAATGGGGTAAAATATTTTTAAGGCCACGTTTGAGGATAATAGTTTTTAATTAATTCACTTTTAAAGCAAACGAATAATAATGTTGAAGTTTGTGTCATGAGATCTTACGTGTACATTCACCAATTCGATAAAAACAATAATTTCAAAATATTTTATCAAATCATGGGATGAAAAGATTTTACTTGTCTTGCTTTTTGAACTAAATAAAAATCATTTTTGAGTTGGAGTTACTTTCAAATTCTTTATTTTTTAATAGTATTCTTTGAATTGAAGAAAAGAAAGAAAGTATGGTGTGTTTGTAATGTACAATAAAAGTTCACAACAATATTTAAGTATGTTATGGGGTTTTGGTAGTAAGATTTTTACAAGTCTACCAATTAATTCACTATGAATGTGCAACAAATCTTGCCCTACTCTTTTTTTTCTCCAAGATATGTGGACGTCCTTTTTATGCAAGAAATGTACAATAAGTAGTGCCCCAAAACTGGCCAATTAAGCTTGATTTGGTCAAAATATACTGCCGATCTTCAAGTTTGATTATTTACTTGGGAAATTTTGATGATAAGCACCTTCCAAAATCCTCCAATTTTTTGTTTGCCCTTTTTGACTTGGCCTTCCCTTAAGGGCTTATTTTTCTTCTTCCACCTGAGAATCCCCCACCATTTAGAATAATCATCAACCATTGTCACAATTTGGACCTCCCCACTGTGATCTATCCTGTTGAGCAACTGTATATCCCATTTGATTTTACCCACAATACATGTTGCTTTTTCCTTGGTTAAAAATGTTAATGCAAACCTTATCTCTTGCAAAAGCAAGTTTCAATTGATTGATTTTATACTACTATGTGGCCACTATCTCCTCTACTTTGAATCCTTAATCCTCACTCCTCTTTGAAATGTCAACGTTTACTTTGAAGGTGTTTGCTTTTAACGTTAAAATGATCAGATCTAGCTCAGAGTTTTTGTCACATGCAAATTAAAAATAATTTTCTTCTCCAAAGGAATGTTGAAAAGTAAAATTTATAACAATGGAGAGCTAAAGAATGACTATCAATTTACCAGTGCATGCATTCACCACAATTCAAAGACAGAAAATGTAGAAAAAAAGGATATCAGATACATGTATTGTTACATCCAGCTGAATGCCTTGCTGATAGTGCAAGATGTTACTTTAATTTAGGAATGTTGTCTTTGTCATTTGTTAAATTATGATATATTTAGGGAATTTTGCATATATGAATTTGCATTTCCCTATATTTATCAAAAAAGGTTTATCTAAAGAGAGAAAATTTACATATACTATTTTCTTTTATTTTCCATATTACCATTGCGAGATGTAGTGGCATCCTTAACCTATAGCTGACAAAGTGAAATGACCACACAAATTGAAAATTTTATCAAAGAATATAAGGTAGTAAATATGGTATTCTTGCATCCAAAAATAAAATAAAATACACTTTTTATTTGGTACCACTCTTTTTAAATTATAAAATATAACACTTAATGAACAGTTAAGTGTATAAAATTTTATTTTTATCTTTAATTTTAATTTTAAATTATTTATTATTATTATTTGTAATGGTAATATAAGAATTTCACACGAAAAATAATATTTTTTTGGGACCAAATGTTTTTTTTTTTGAAAATTAAACTCTTTTTTTAAGATGGAGGGAGTATATGGTTTTGCAATTTATTTTCATCCGTGAACCTAATACAAAGAAGAAGTTAATCTTTATATACTTTTGCTTCTCTCTCTTTTTAAATACAGGAAAAAGAGAAATAGCCCCAAGAACATAGGTGAGTTAGTAAGTTTGAGATAATGTAGGGAGAAATTATCTGGCAACGTAGGTTCAAAACTCGTGTGGGGCAGCGTTTCACTGAAATATTATAGAGTCTGTCGTGGAACTTTCTCCTAAAACAAAGGAAAAAGGGAAGTAACAATTGGAATTCTAACTATAAAACAAACCTTAAAACATTTTTTTACCGCTCAATTACTGTCTAGTTCTCAAACATTTTTACCGTTCTATAATGAAGGATTGGACATTTTTATGTCTGCTACTCCTATCATTAGAAAGCTTACAAAACGGGAAGCAAAACATTTTCCACCGACTCAATCATGATGCCCACCGGGCTGCATGCAATGCTTTACTTTAAGATTTTAGTACTCAATGTTGTATACACCCCAGTTGATTCTGATTAATTGATCATACACTTCTTATTTTCACTACTAGTTGGACGTTTTGCTAGCATAGAGATGCTATTTTTTTTTAAGAACTTTTAAAATTTTTTTTTTATCATCAACAAAATTTATTCCCCATAAGACTAACATTATTATAACGATTTTTGCTTTTCTTCTTTAATATTTAAACTTTCTCTCTTTCATCTTTTTATCTCCTTTCAGTCTTCGTTAAGCTAATGTACAATCATAAATATAATTGAATCGGACATATGAGAATGAGAATAAGATTACTTAATGCATATAAATTATATTTCAAAATACGTTTTTATGAATTTTAAAATAAGAAATCGTGAGATAAATTGAAGATACAAGTCATACAAACCTAACCCACAATCTCAAACATGTGTTTGAACTCTAATCACAATTCTAACTTTGAAATTCTTGAAAGAAACAAATGTGAAGAATGGGATTGTGCACCTAGATATAGCATGACCCAAAAAAAGGTAAAAAAAAAAATGCAATGCTAAAATGAGAGTAGAAGAAACATGGCAAATGTATATATAAAGATGTGTATCAAAAAAATGCAACAATGATAAAGCATAGGATGTCACGAAGAAAACGCATGCAAAACATCCTCATTATTCTGTCCTCTCTTTTCTTTCAATTTCAACCCAACCAAAATCTGTTCCCTTTAATATACTTTCTGGGATCTGGGGTTGTTTTGGAATTTTTTTCCCCACTTTCAATATACGCATGACGTTTGTCTGCTGTGCCTGTCCAATTGCACCCACACTTTGTTGTTTTCACTTTTGGCCCCTCCATCTTTTTACTTTGTCATACATTGGTGCATTACAGAATCAAGAATTAACATTGATAGAAGAGTGACTTAGAAGAAACACAAATTAGTGGTCACTTTCAAATTTGTCTCCATTGGGGTAATTTGGAAAGTAGAGTTAAAAGAAGAAGGTGAAGACAGAGATTGATGACATCATTATTGTCCTACAAAACTAGAGACATGGAGAAGAGAAATTGCTAGATGTCCTACAAACTTCCAAATCAAGTTTTTCCCACTTTCATTTTCAATATCATTGATTATTAAATATTTTCTCAATTGGTTATAGCTTTTTAATTATATAATATAGTATTAAATTTGTCTCTATTGGGTAATTTGGAAAGTAGAGTTGGAAAAACGAAGGTGAAGACAGAGATTGATGACATCCTATTGTTGTCCTACAAAACTAGAGACATGGATAAGAGAAATTGCTAGATGTCCTAGAAACTTCTAAATCAATAGTTTTCCACTTTTATTTTTTTTCAATATTATTATCTCAAGGTTAGGAAAATACAAGTTATTCGACAAAGTAAAATGTACATGCAATTCAGATATTTTAAATATAGCATCTCTATTGCCAACTAATTTAACAATAGATCTTCTGTTCTAATTAATATATATAAATCGTGTCTTAATCAACAAATATTAAGACTTAACATAAAATACATAAACACTACTTTCAATGAAATTTCATGATTTTATTAATAAAATACGATTGGTGCATATTAATTGAGATAAAGAATCTCAGCTGACCTTAAATATCCTATCCAATATATTGTATAATTGCAAGTGAATCATCAAGAACATATTAAAAAAGAAAAAAGAGTAGAGTAATTTGGTGTGGATGTCAAGTGTTGAAGACTTGATGGAGTTGAAATGATATTTTAGGAAACCCAAAGGATGACACAGAAAAGTGGCCTTGAGTTTCTGTGAAAACGGACACAGTATGAAGACAGCAGAGTACAGTACCACTCATTACGCATTACAGAATACAGAGGTATCTCTCTAAGCTAGCACAGCTGCTCCTATCCGGTTACTACTTTTTCCCAGTTTTCACTCTCAAAAGCGCTGAAACCTTCGAACCAAAATCAAACAGTATCCCAACACGACACCATCTCATCCTCATCCTCATCCTCATCCTCTCTCACACACTCACACAGTGAGCAGGAGGAGAGTAGGAGAAACGGTAGATTACAGTGAGAAAGCCAAAAAAAGGCAAACAAAAAGAATACTGCAAGAGAAAAAAATAAAAAGGAAAAGAAAAAAAACAGCTGCACCGTAGTAGAAAGCAACTACTCAAACTCGGTAATAAACCTGAAAAAATCAAAGGGTCTCCTTCCACCCTTCACTGTTGCTGTCTCCCCTTCTTTTCTCATTCCTCTCCAATAATAAGCCCCACCCATTAATCTTCATTTCTCATTCTTTTCTTCTTCTGCCTTCACAACCCCACCCTCAGAAAAACGTAGAGGGACTCTTCAAATCAAATGCATGTTTCTTTTGTATATAGTTTTAGTATTATAGGGAGGTTTGAGAGGGTTTGAGTGCTGCTTTTGCTTTTGAGGTGAATAATAATATTGGTAGGGTGGTGGTGGGTGGTGGGGTGGGCTGAGCTTTGGTGAAACGACAGGGTTTTGGGATATGTTAAGTGAGGGATCCGATGGAGAAAGATCTGGCCTTCGTGCTTGATGCTACGGGATTTTGAAGGATTAAGAGTCTAGGGGAGGAGGAGGAGAAAGACTGCGTTTTTATTTTTCTGGGATTTGTAAAGCACTAGGTAATTCATGTCTCCTATCACACAGCAGTTTGTGTGTTTTTCTGAGTGCATGAGTGAGTTTTTCATGTATAAAATAGAGTTTGTTGCATAAATCTATGTGGGATTTGTTTACATTCTTGATTTTGAAGATTTCTGGAAGATTCAATGCTTCAGACACAAACTTCACTACTTAATTATCATTATCCGAGCTTATCTCAATTTTCAATACATAAATACACCACCTTGGAATGTATAGCTTGATATATAAAATAGGATCAGCTATTTATGACTATATATGTGTTCTTTTGTACGTGATTTCTGTATGTAAAACATGGAAAACAAAGGGTTGTCTTGTGAATCTGCTGATGGTGATTTGAGAGTTAAAGTTGATGACTTTGTACATTAAAGTGGAAAAAGATAATTCCTTTTGTCTCTTTGCAGTTCAATTTTACACAGTTCATATTTTCAACAGCCCTTGAACTCTCGAAAAGGAAACATTTCTACTTTGGATTATTCTTGGGGTAAGTGCAAAGGGACGCAATTTCTTGGTTATTTCAAAGTTGATAACTTTGATTTTACAAATGAGGGGGTGTTTTAAATTGAACGACCAGTACCGAGGGATTTTTATTTCATTCTCTTATAGGTTGAACTAGGAGGAAATGTAGAGATTGATTCATTTGAAAAAGAAAGAGTGTTGATTGATTTTGCAATTTGAGGTTTCTTTTTGTTTCTAGCATTTCAGACTTTGAAGTGATGATGGCGGTAACTTCGGCCTGCAAAGACGGTGGCACTAAAATGCAATTGGATAATGGAAAGTATGTCCGGTACACGCCCGAGCAGGTCGAGGCTTTGGAGAGGTTGTACCATGAATGTCCCAAACCTAGCTCCCTTCGGCGGCAGCAGCTTATCAGGGAATGCCCCATCCTCTCCAACATTGAGCCCAAGCAGATCAAAGTTTGGTTTCAGAACAGAAGGTCTTTCTCAGGCCCTCAATTCTTTTTACGTCGAGTTTGGTGTGGAGTTAAGAGATTCGGTCTAAGTAATTAATTATTTTTGTCAATAACGTGAAAAGCTTTCAATTTTGTTTGCAGATGTAGGGAAAAGCAGCGTAAAGAGGCATCACGCCTTCAAGCTGTGAACAGAAAGTTAACAGCAATGAATAAGCTGTTGATGGAGGAGAATGATAGGTTGCAGAAGCAGGTTTCTCAGTTGGTGTATGAGAACAGTTTTTTCCGCCAACAGACTCAAAATGTAAATCAAGTTCTAGCTTTTTATCCATTTCTTTTAACTCCCTGTTAGTCCCTTTTAATAAATAGAGCAATTGAGCTGTAAATTCTCTAGATATAACTTGGTGCATGCTAATTGCTGTTCTCTACTTTTCATTTGGTGACCAAATCAAAGGTAAGTTATTAATCAAAGCTTGTTTACCAGAATTCAAACAAAATAGAGTATTTGTTTGTTTTACCGAGTGAAGTTTTTGTGTATGTATTCAGACAAATATATTAAGATCTACGCTATTTGCAGGCAACCCTCGCCACAACAGACAATAGTTGCGACTCGGTGGTGACAAGTGGTCAACCCCAGTTGACTCCTCAGCATCCACCAAGGGATGCCAGTCCTGCAGGGTTAGTGGAGAATGTTTCTTGTTCTTTGTGCTTCTGATTTTTCTTGATATTTGTTAGGTGCATGTGTTCCTTTTTTACATGGCTGATATGAGAATGTTTGTATTTTTTCTAGACTTTTGTCCATTGCAGAGGAGACTTTAACAGAGTTTCTATCGAAGGCCACTGGAACTGCTGTTGAGTGGGTCCAAATGCCTGGGATGAAGGTTAAAATCCTCTTTATTAAAATATCCATTTGTTTTAATATGTATTGTTATGAACTCTTAAATAATTAGCTCTCAAGTTCAACAACCCGAAGAACTGCTGATTGTCATGTCCGCCATTTGCAAAATATAATCACCCTCTGCCAATGTTTCCACTTCAAATAATGAAACTTGTTTCCCCTTCTCTTCTCTAATATTTCCACCTCTCTCTCCCACAACTTCAATTCTTTCCTCAGGGAGGCAGAACATGGGTGTTTAATTTCCGGTTTCCATTCTCCTTGTGGGCCCAATTAATGAGGGAAAAGATATTTCAATTGTTCGTTAGTACTCCACCACTTAATATTTTAGCTGGTCAATTCCAATTTTACAAGGAAAGAGGGAAAAAGTGCTGATGTTTAATATACTTGGTCCAATCTCATTTGAACTCAAACTGGTGTCCGTACAAAAATTAAATTTGTCTTATGTTTTACTGTATTTAGTTGCTCCTGTTGGTTTTCTATTTTTTATTAAATTAGTCTTTGAATTGTACAATCACTTTCATTTTGCCGTCTTAAAGTTTACCTTTTCCTGAATCTGCAGCCTGGTCCGGATTCCATTGGAATCATTGCTATTTCTCATGGTTGCACTGGTATAGCATCACGTGCATGTGGTCTTGTTGGCCTAGAACCTACAAGAGTAAGCCTGTGAAGAAGCATTTTAATAAATACTGACTGTTTCCTGTGAAATATGGATAGTTTTAATTGGTAATGGTAATGTAGGTTGCTGAAATCTTAAAAGATCGGCCTTCATGGTTCCGTGATTGTCGATCTGTGGATATCCTTAATGCGATGTCCACTGGAAGTGGTGGAACCATAGAACTGCTTTACATGCAGGTTAATATTCTTTTTTTTTAGCAGTCATCTTGTTACTGTTAGATGAACTTCTTTGATAAATGTTGTTCTGATTTCTTATTCAGCTATACGCCCCTACTACGCTCGCACCAGCTCGTGACTTCTGGTTACTACGATATACATCTGTGATGGAGAATGGTAGTCTTGTGGTATGTTCCTGATAATGATTAGATGGAAATGCAAAAGTTTTCACCTTGGCCATTTACATAGAAAATTGGATACTGAAGTGTTGAAAATCCTTAGGTTTGTGAAAGATCCCTGAACAATACTCAAAATGGTCCTAGCATGCCACCTGTTCAACATTTTGTAAGAGCTGAAATGTTCCCAAGTGGATACCTGATCAGACCATGTGAAGGAGGTGGCTCTATAATCCACATAGTTGACCACATAGACCTAGAGGTATTTTGTCTACTATGAAGATAAATTTGAGGACAGGCTTCCTGAATGTTCTAATGACCATATTGCTTATCACGTTAACCAGCCTTGGAGTGTGCCTGAAGTGATTCGACCACTGTATGAATCATCAACGTTGCTTGCTCAGAAGACAACCATGGCGGTATAATTTTTTTGGCTTTTATGCAATACGGTTTTTTTTTTCCCCATGTTTTCCAAAAGTACACCCCGTATACTATTGTACAAACTGTGTACTGCTTTCTGGTGTATATTTTCTCTCTTATCTCAATTGACTGCAACATCTGGTAGAGTGAAATATAATTTTTTATCACAAAATTGACATTGAAGCTACTTTTTCAGGCTTTACGCCAATTAAGGCAGATTGCCCAGGAAGTTTCTCACCCTGCTGTCACAGGATGGGGAAGAAGACCGGCAGCATTAAGGGCTCTCAGCCAAAGATTGAGCAAGTAGGTTTCTTAGTTATTTCATTCAGATTCCTTCTTATCTTTTGTATGGGTGAAAATTTATGTTCTTTGTTTTGTAGGGGTTTCAATGAGGCTGTAAATGGTTTCGCAGATGAGGGATGGTCTATGATTGACAGTGATGGCATTGATGATGTTACTGTTCTTGTGAACGCATCTCCCAGCAAACTGATGGGTGCAAATTTTCATTATGCCAGTGGCTTTTCATCTGTCGGTAATGCAGTGTTATGTGCCAAGGCCTCCATGCTTTTACAGGTGCGAATAAAAGGATGGTTAAAAATATTGGCTATGGATTGTTTCCTTTAAAATTCATTTTCATATATGTACTCGGCAAATTCTCTTAGTGTCAACAGGTTGTAACTAATAATTTGTAGTTAGTTAAACTTATGCATTTTCTGAAAGCAGGATTAATTTAACACAACTAATCAGGCACCTATCTTTCAGAAATTTGCCGATCTATCTTTCACTGTTTTTCATTCTTCTATTGCACATCAATCCTCACTAAGTTTTTTCAATCCTCATTTTGATAGAATGTGCCTCCTGCTATACTTCTGAGGTTTCTGCGGGAACACCGATCAGAGTGGGCTGACAGTGGTATTGATGCATATTCAGCAGCTGCTATTAAAGCTACTCCCTGTAGCATACCTGTGTCACGAACAGGAAATTTTGGTGGTCAAGTCATCCTACCACTTGCTCACACCATTGAACATGAAGAGGTAAGTTAATTATGACACTTAGATAAAAGTATTCTACTGTTGGTGTGTATTATTCTCTTATACTTCATCGTTTTAAGGATTTGTTTGTATTGCCAAAACAGTTCATGGAAGTGATTAGACTGGAAAATATTAGCCATTACCGTGAAGACATGATTATGCCTGGCGATATCTTCCTTTTACAAGTAGGTTTTCCTTTTTGCTCGTGTACCACCACATATTAATATTCAAAAATCATTGATACCGAAGTTCTACATCATGGCTTTTCAGAATTAGTAGGTTCTTACCATCTTTTAGTATGTCTATTGCAATTTTAGATTTCTGACAAAATATGGAATTATACGTGCTTGTATTGCAGCTATGCAGTGGAGTGGATGAGAATGCTGTTGGTACTTGTGCAGAACTGATTTTTGCACCAATAGATGCCTCTTTCTCTGATGATGCACCTCTTCTTCCATCTGGTTTCCGCATCATTCCTCTTGATTCGAAAGTGGTCAATATCTATCTCAGTTACTGTGTCAAAAGGAGTTCTTATATCTTCTTACTATGTTTTTGGCTGGTGCTGATTTTATGTTGGAATTATGCAGGATTCCTCGAGTCCAAATAGAACCCTTGACCTTGCATCTACCCTTGAAGTTGGATCATCAGGAAACAGGATATCTGGTGATTATAACAGGCACTCTGGTAGTGCAAAATCAGTTATGACAATAGCATTTCAGTTTGCATTTGAGATACATCTCCAAGAAAATGTGGCAGCTATGGCTCGGCAGTATGTCCGCAGCATAATATCATCTGTCCAAAGAGTGGCATTGGCTCTCTCCCCTTCGCATCTTGGTTCGCATCCCGGTTTCCGGCCACCACCGGGCTCACCTGAAGCACAGACATTAGCTCGCTGGATCTGCCAAAGCTATAGGTATGTTGCTTGATATCTTCTAGAATGCTAGCATTAAGTTTACTATTTTAGGATAATGGGCTATTAAAGGACTGACAGTAACTAATATTTTAGATCTGGCTTAATTCAAGTCATTATGGTTGAACAATCTTTTTTTCTAATATGAATTTATACTTTTGCATAAAATGTTATGATCTGAAATGGCTTCGTTTCATGGCAGATTTTATATTCTCTGTGAGGGCTCACCTCATTCCAGAACATCACTCTTTTGTCTGGAAGTGAACATATCTTCAAGGCTCTTTAAGATTAAGATCTTTGATATTTTACTTTCTGAAGATATCGTCAGACAATAAGCTCTAAGTAGTTTTTGGATAGATTTGATTTTATGGATTTAGTTCTTGATTTGTGCTCCATTAAGCAACTTTGCATTAACATGCAAAATCTTATTGTTCAACACTGCATGACTGTCCAGTTGGCAAATTGCATGAATGGCATTATTCACTAACCGGTACATAAAGGAATAAACTAGATTTCTTAGGAATTGAGTCGAGATGTATTAATTTGTATGCAAGTTAAAATTCCAAATGTTCATTTTGAGTTCCACTCTCACCTCTCAAAAAGATTTTAAAAAAAGGATTTGATATGTTTGATGTAAGCAGGTATATTTTCTTTTGGGTGTCTGAATTTAGTATTAATATGGGTTTAAATTTCATTGTTTCTTATGTAGGTTCTTTTTAGGTGTGGAATTACTCAAACCTGGTAGTGAAGGAAGTGAAGGAAGTGAATCTATCCTCAAAACACTCTGGCATCACTCGGATGCTGTCATGTGTTGCTCACTGAAGGTGCTCTTTCAACTATCATTTCGATTTTAACAGTGAAGTTCTTTAGTTCAAGGGTTTCATATGCTTTGATACAATAGACCCGAATTTTTTTACTCTCGAAACTTTCAGTTTGATTCTCAAGCTATTCAACTTACTGATGCGAATATGTTAATTTCAAAGTTACAAATTACAATCTGCAAACGTGTGATGCACTTGCCAATAAAATTTGAAATGTTTTTCATGATTTCTGCAGCCATTGCCAGTTTTCACATTCGCCAATCAGGCAGGGCTTGATATGCTTGAAACTACTTTAATTGCGCTTCAAGACATTACCCTGGAGAAGATCTTCGATGACAACGGGAGAAAGACACTATTCTCTGAGCTTCCTCAGATCATGCAGCAGGTACGATTCTTCAACAGCATATAATCATACGTTACTATTAAGATTGTGGTCACCCTTCACCTAAATCAAACCGTCTTTGTGGTTATTTAATCCATAATTTCTGTTTCCTTCTTGCAGGGATTTGCCTGTCTCCAAAGTGGCATCTGCATGTCAAGCATGGGTAGACCAGTCTCTTATGAGAGGGCAGTGGCTTGGAAAGTGTTGAATGAAGAGGAAAATGCTCATTGCATATGCTTCATGTTTGTTAACTGGTCTTTCGTTTAACTGTTTAAGATACCATAGGCTTTATAAATCATGTTAGGGAAAAAACATTCACATTTTGTCTCTGTAGTATGTACTTGTGAAACTAGCCATCCCTATCCGTCCTGGTTATTTTGTCGTCAGTTGTGGACCTGATATTCTGACATGTCCTAGTTCATGTACTCTTGAGTCTTTACCTCTCCACCTTTCCATTTGCCAGTATCTGTTCAGTTTGTCAGCTTGCTCAGCACACGGAAACAAAAAAGTGAAATGCAATTATGCATGCATCAGCATGAAAATAGGATACAAATACAGCACCATGCTTCGTTTGTAGATGCCAACACTCTTCCATTTTGCGAGTGATCATTGAACCTCGGGAGAAGTGACAAAATGGTAAAAGGAAGGGAGGGCCAAGTTGAATTAAATAGTTAATGTACAAGTTTGTAATGCACTGGTTGTCTATGATCCACAATTCCACATTCTCTTATTAAGTACAAGCCTAACTGATGCACATTTAAGAATAGGGATTTCTCTCTCTTCCACTCACCACCTTAAAATTAATTCGGAAAAGAGAAGACAACTAGATACAATTATTCGGATATCTTGCAAAAACTTTTAATTTAAGAATAGGTATTTCTCTATCTTCCGCTACCTTAAAATTAATTCGGAAAAGAGAAGACAACTAGATACAATTATTCGGATATCTTGCAAAAACTTTTATATTCTTTTCGTCATTGGAAAAAAAAAATTCTATGTATTTTTTGTCTAAAAATAAGAGTTTATTTTTAATTTTTAAAATTATTTTTATTAATAATGATAATGTATTCTTTAAAATTAAAATAAAAAAAATTATATATTCCATATTGTACTTGACGTGTTGTACTTTATGACTAAAATAGTACTTAAATAAAATTAAAGTAAACATTTTTTTTTTGATGAAAAAATATATGTTATCATGCATGGAGGGCTCATGTTTTGTTGTGTGAACTAAAACTAACAATTGATGGTTGTTTAACGTCATGGTACTCGGAGAAACTTACAATAAAAGTTAGTTTGTGAGGTAGAAAAACCCAACACTTTATAAACATTTCATGAAAATTCTGTACTTTTTAATAAAAATCTCATACTTTCCATGTAAGAATCAAGTGGAATCATTACAATCTATCACGCTCTGCATGTCACTTCTAATCGAAATTATTGACTTTGCACTAGATGGCTGTGCATTAGGTGGCTTACACTAGATTCTTTTCTCTGCTAAATATCATTTGATTAAATAGTTGACCCAGCCCCTTATTGTTTGAAGAAACCCTTTCAATTGGTATTTTTTCACAAAAAACAGACATGAGATAACAAATCTAGTGTTTCACTAAGATTTCGAATAGTAGTCCCGAATTTAAGTTGATTGTATTTCGCCTCTGTCTCAAAGAAAAAAGATCAAACAACGAAAGCGCTTTTTCACTCTTTCATATACTCGGGGATTTCATTTGGAAATGAAAATATTCCATACTAATAGATTCGGGTCCATAATCATGGGTTCCAATATACGAGATTTTATAGATTCTTCTCTCTAGTTCCGAACAGTGTTGGCTTTGTACTAAGTAGCTGTGTATTAGATTCTTCTCAGATCTTGTAGATTTTTCTCTCTAGTCTCGGGCAGTATTAGCTTTGCACAAGACTAGCTTTGCATTAGATGGTTGTGCACTAGATTTTTCTAATCTCAAGCAGATACTACAATGACGCTGGTAGTGTTGGGCGTCACCACTCTGCAATATTGCCACTCAAATCTTGTAGATTTTTCTCTCTAATATCGGGCAGTGTTGGTTTTGCATTAGATTGGCTTTGCACTAGGTAATTGTGCATTAAATTATTCTCTCTAGTCTTGGGTGAATACTGCAATGATGCCGACAGTGTTGGGCGTCACCACTCTGTAATACAGCCGGGCACTGGACTGGTTTTGCACTAAGTGGTTGTGCACTAAATTCTTCTTTCTAGTCTCGGGCACTTTGCAATACTGCGTCACCACTTTGCAATACTATCAAACACTAGACTAGCTTTGCACTAGATTTTTCTCTCTAGTTTTGGACAAATATTGCAATGTTAGCATCACCAATATAGTCTCGGGTGAACTATGCAATACTTGCGTTACCCAATTGATTATGGCATGGGCGGAGGATAGTGGTTATGATTTGTCATGCTCTTTGAGAGAATCCACCATAAAAGCTAACTTATGCGGTAAAAAAACTCAAGTTCATATAAACATATCATGAAAATTCTATACTTTTTATTTGAGAACCAAGTAAAATCATTACATTTAACTACTCCTTTTATATTTGTCTTGCACAAAATTTTTGTTTCGTATACTTTCGTGGTCAAACTTGTACAAACTATGGTTTAGCACGGTTTTTGGTATTAAATAGTTAAACGTTTGTTATGTGCTCAAGATATGGCCTCACTTTGATTCTCAAATGAACAATTAATGAAAAAGATTCATACCATCGCTTGCCTTTGGCAACAAAATTAGGGTACCTTCTAAAGAGCAAACCGCAGCGTATTACCAAATATCGCCGTGCTTTGAGAAAAGTCAGGTCACGACATGACTAAATAGAATGATATTTATTTAGAATTTAACTATTTCTTATAGAGTTGTATTAAATTTTGATACTCATTTATTTAAATAATATTAACACCAGTTCATAATCTATATAAAGAGTATTATTAGAATTGTAGTTTAATTAGTCAAAGCACCACCTTGTCTGGGTGGGTTTGAGCCCATCATTTTCGGCACCTTCTATGACTATGAATAGGGAGGGATTGGCAGTCATATCAATTCATCTTTGCTTTGTTCTAGAATGTTGAAGTGCCTGCAAAGTATATTGTACATTCAGTAACTTTCATTTTATCATAGGAATCCATCCTAAATATTTTATATGACAATGAGGACAAATTTATTCTAAAAAAAAGTAAATCGAATTCACGATTTGAATCCAAATTTTCTTAATTCTTCTAGTTTTATGAACCAACAATTTAGTCAACTCATTAATCTTAGAAGGTTTATATCTTTTGAAAATTTTAATTTTTATCTTGTAATTCTTTTTCACAATTTTAGTGTAATATAATAATCTTTTTCCAAAAAAATCAATGTGAAAATTAGATTTGATAATATTCAATATATTTATCACCTCTCATGCAAGATATTCATAAAGTTTGATGAATTTAGGAAGATTTTGTGTAAGAATTGGTTTGCTTCATTCAATGCAACGTACGATTAGGCTGAAGAAACCTAAATAAATAGGCAAGCAAGTCAAAAAAGAGCTTCAAGTAGCACATGCCACAAAGAAAAATTTTTGGTACCACAAGAACAATATTATTATCACTAGGTACATGCCCGTATAATGGGGAGGTTTTTACGAAACCCTTTTCAGTACTGGGGATGTTATGATTAATTTCGTCCCATTGTGCGCAATACCATCTCTTTTTCAAGGATGTGGTGGAGTCCTCATCTTAAACAAAGTTTATTTCCTAGAAAGAAATGGCTTAAAGTATGATAAATTGTGTCATTTTCTTTGATCCAAGGGGAAAAACCCCATTTGGGTAAGAAGGGTAGTCGAGGTTTCTATATCAGATGGATAGATCCTCTTATTTCTGCCAGGCAGATAAGGAATGTGCACTCCCACTTAGTTGAATACTTGTTCGGTTTGTATTGATTCATTGTTTTTTTTTTTTTTTTTTTGGAAGGAACTTCTACATTTACTTTTTCCTGTTGAGGAGAAACACCTTTTCATGGATTCAAAAGAAGAAATTTTTTTAACTCGGTGTCTTTTCATAAACTCTTGCAATTGAAAAGATATTTTACACAACTGTTGTGCTATAGAGACGCAACTAAATTGCTTCAGATTATTTAATCATTTGATAATAAAAATCATTTTCTAATAAATGATTACTACGAATCAAGTTTAATATAATTTGATCAATTTCTTCTTATGTCGTTATAATCGAGAACTAAATAAAAAATTCTTCTTTTTCATCCCTTAACTTGTTGTTTGAAAATTAAGAATGCAACTGAAGGAAGAAAATTCGTGTTTTTTTAATGGCAAAATCAATCTTATATTAATGGTTTTGGCATAGCAAAATTTATCTTACAGATACAAACCGAGATTTGAAACTAAACTTTTAAAAACGATGAGATTGATTCAGCTATTTAAGATTCATTATAAATGTTAACTTAATTTCGATTCACTTACAAAACTCGAACAGTCCAAAAAAAACTTTCAAAACACTTATGGGTTTCTCTCTTCTCTGCCACATTTACGTGCACGCTTGGTTGAATTTGGTTACAGAACCTTACAGAAGAGAAATTCGTCCCCCTACCAACCCACCACCAAAAAAACCAAAAAAAATGCTCAAAATTTTTTGGTCAAACCATATCAGGCACTTGCCACATGGGGTGGCAAAATGCACCGTTTTCCATAGGGTAGAATGAATTACAATGAAATTCATGTGGACTAATGTCCCAATTGAGCACTTAGATCATATTCTTTATTTCCAATTGGCTTTGAATCAATTTGTAGTGCATGTCACTTTCCATCCATTTAGTTCTTTGATTGGAAGTCCCTCTCATGAGGGCTTTGTTGGAGAATGATAATGCAATTGAAAGAGATGTTTCTATTGTTGCGCTTACATTTCAATCATATATAGAATACTCTTTTCTTGAAAACCATCCATTGATAATTACTTGAAAAGCATCTTCAAATAGTTTTGTTGACTATAATTTCGACCGCAGATTTGCTAATTTATCACGGGGTTAGACTAATTAACATCATTACAAACTTAATCATGGCATTTGAAAGTCTAAGATAGAAACATTAGTTTAGATTTTGAGGGCACTTAACAGTCAAACTTTGGTTTGCTATACCAAATTGAGAGAAGCTCAAAGAGGCACAAAACTGTGGTGAGGCCGCAAATTTGGGAGCATTAATGTACTATTGAAGGCAGACATAAGGTGAAACAACGCCTTCATTCCACACTCTTTCTTTCGATTTCTTTTTTTCTTTAGTTTTGGGAAGAAAATCTTTTCTTGGAAGGTATTACTCTCTATGTCCCAAAAAAAGAATCCACTTTAGTTTATGCACAACTTTTTATTAGTTATTATGTGCAACAAATTTAATACACCAACTAAATGTATAATTTTAAATATTTATCCTTACTATTTAATTATGAGTATAGACAATTATTATTAGTAAGGGTGTTTTAGAAATTTAGTTTGAAAGTGAACTCTTTTGTGGGACAAGAAAAAGTTTTGAAAGTGGATTGTTTTTAGGATGGAGGGAGTATTAAAATGAGTAATAATATTTTTTTGTGATTTTTTGTAATGAAAAATTATAATAATTGATGTGGTATATTAAAAAGACAAAATTATTTATCACACTTTTTAAAAAATTCAAAATAATAATAGATGATTTTATTTTTTAAAATATATCACATTAGATATTGAAGGATTAAATAAGTCCTTAAAAATAAAAATAGTCTTTTACTTTGATTGATGTGATATATTTAAAAAAATAAAATCATCCTATAACTTTTTACTATAAAAAGTGTCCAACATTATAGTTAATATTGAAGTTTTTGTCAATGGATTTCGATGTCTTTCCATTATTCTCTGTCGAGGTAAATGCAGTGGGCCTGAAATCCAATTATATGTTAAAGATAAGTTGAAATGACTCCATCTATTGCGAAGCATAATCAAAGTAATTGAGAATTGTACCCTTATTGTATCCATTTCCAAAAAATTATGTTCATTAATTAATTATAATCATAAGTAGTTAACAATATCACACTGCATTTTGCATCATAAATTATAATTGGCTTGTTAGAGGTAGACTATTCCTAATTTATTGTAGTCGGATCTATTCTAAAAGAGAAGATCCAATTAGTTTGAGAAAATTAAAGGGAGAGAAATTATTTTACAAACATGAGATGTGCACAAGTAAACTTATCTAAATCTAATCTATTATAAATATTAAAACTTAGCTAAGATCCTTTGTCCTAATTAATGTATACTAATCGTATCTGTTAATGAAATGACACAATTTTATTAAAATTAAAATTTATATATTTTATATTATACTTTAGTATCTATTAATGAAAAATTAATTGTCATTTTATTAATAAAACACGATTGATATATATTTATTAAAATATAGAATCTATCCTCGTTAAAACTGTATTGTGTATAAAATTAAATGTATTTTCACATTTTCTTAACCCAAAATAGTTATGTTTGTAGAAATACTTTCCCAATCAGTGTAGAAATGAAGTGATGCTTGTAACTCAAAAAATAGAGTCCAGTCCATGTATGAGCAATAATTTCTCATGGGCTTATAGGTACGTAACATGGTTAAATTGGTGCTGCATGTGTTCTTGTAGTTTGCACGTGTATTCAAATGTAATGATAACCATGGATCTAAAAAACCGAACTGGCTGTCTCTTGGTTGAAAGAAAAAGTTAGCAGTATGAAAAATGTTTGTTGCATGATGATCCACGAAGTGCACTAACCCTCAAAGAAGGCAAAATTTAAAAAATGGAAGACATGACACATTCACTCATGACATTCACTTTTCTTTGGTGTACTCTCTTGATTCAAAGAACTAATTGTGTCGTTCAAACTATTGAACATGTAAAAAAATGAATAATATAGCAAAAAAAGAAGCTTTACCAACGGAAAGAAGGGAAGGAAAGGCAACAAAGAGAACCCCTTTTGCATGGTCTTCAAGAAAAAACATGATTGAAATCTTGAAGCTTTTAAGATGGGAAGGAAAAAAAAAAAACTTAATAAGATATCAAATCCATTGCCAGCAAATCTTTAGCTGTTTGCTTCATACGGCCATTGAGGTCAGCCACTTATACTTGTACTTTAGTTTTTTTTTTTATGGTTAGACTGATCTTTAGGGTTGGAATCTTCCAACAACCATATGAACCCTTCAAATTCAATCCATGAATGCTGCAATTCATCAGTTCTCATTGAAGTGAAAAAGGCAAAGAATTCAAAGGGGAATATATATATATGGCAGAAAAAAAAAGTAGGTAGATTTGTGAAGCATCATCATTAGAACGAAGAATATAAAAGTTGTCACTTTGTGTAGGTTTGATGATGGCTAGGCTCGTTTGGAAGATTATATTCGTCCACTTTTCAAATTAATTCTGCTTCTTTTGACCTAACCCGAAGTGCACTTGACTTAATTTGTGCTTCATCAATGTATACCTGTACTTAGGAGGAGAGAGTCATCATCGATTTATGGATTTATTTTGACTGCAATTTTTCATTGCTACTACTATGTTTACGTTTGTAACTAATCATGATTGTGCTGTCAAACCAAGTGAAATGTCAAACAATATAAAGTTAGGTTTACTCAAAAGAAAACCAACCAAGATGTGTTCATTTGGATCCAAAATTATTATGCTTGCTTTTCCGTAGATCTTTTAGGATTTCACTTTTCTTGAGATGTCGTTCACTTGTAACGTTTTACCTTCTACGAAAGAATGAAGAAGGTTTTTTCAATTGGAAAGAAAAAAGTTCAGAGAATATGAGGTCTTTAATATCTAACTATTACGTCAAAGGCGGTAAAGTTTGATTAAATGCAGTTGAATAATGATATTTTTAATAATTTTTTATAATAAAAATTAATAGTGATTGATGTGATATGTTAAAAAAAATGTTCACTATTATTTTATATTTTTAAAAAATATGATAAATGATTTTGTTATTTTATATTTATTACATTAGTTATTATGACTTTCATATTAAAAAAATTATTAAGAATATCATTAATCAATACAATCACTGATCTTTATTGATTAAATAGGAAATGTAAATTTAATTAATATTTTAACATTTGATCATTAAACAAAAAACTAATTTTAACATTTTACATTTTTGGAGACATTCTATTGCCTTTGGGGAGTAGATTAACACATCTATAGATGATTGTGGCCCATTTTGAAGCGACATACAATAGTTTGCTTTGCTCTAGAACTTGAAAGTTTAGTGCATTGCCTCATATGCGGATAGTCGTTGCTAAAGCCTATATTCAATTTTCAGAACATGATTGAGGTTGCTATTGATTCGTTGCTAAAGCCTATATTACAAATGCTATGTTTTTGCTGTTTATGCCTTTACCCCTATGGAGCAAATGAAGAAGGAATTAATTTCTTGCATGCCATATCCCACGCTATCTTATAACTACTAAAATTTGGGGATTAAATCGCAAATTTCGTTCTCAACATTTGCACTAAAACTCTTTTTAGTCCACAACATTTCAAATAGTTCTTTTTAGTTCACTACTGCTTTTCAGCATGTGAAAACGGGTTCAAAGTTGCAAATGTTGTAAATTTGAAGGCCTAAAAAGAATATTAAAAATTAAAAAGAACCGTTTGAAAGATCAAATTTATAAATGTTAAAGACTAAAAAGAACCATTTGAAATATTGTAGACTAAAAAAAACTTTAGTTCAAATGTTGAGGAAGAAATTTGTGATTTAATCAAATTTGGAGAAAATTTTTGACGAGGGTGATGGAGATTTAAAAAATAATAGAAAGTTTTATTTAATTCTAAATGAGGGATAAAGTTATTTTTTCAGTTAAACATAAAATTATTATTTTGAACAAAAAAAGGACTTTCACATCCCTAAGCTTTTTTTTTTTTTTTCCAAAAGAAACTATGTGTATAACTTTTAATGAAAAAGTTAAACAGTACATAGAAGGTCCATTTAAAAACTCACCCTAACATATCTAACCTAAACCCAGTAGGTGTCGGTTAAGGCATCCCACCTCGATAAAACGGGACACACCTCCTAGCTAACCTAGTTAAGAGAAACAAAATTCTTAACTTGTCGGCCTCTACTTGCAAGCTACCGTTTCGGCTTCACGCTGCTTGATATCGTACTTGACCATCCTCTCAAACTAGAACACCAAAATCTTGTAGTAGGGAGGCCTCGCCAAAAGCATTTTGAAATAACCAGTGGCTTCGAAATCCAACATAGGGTGTCCACGATGCTTCTCAGTTTTTTCTCCCATACTAGGGACATCTATAACTTCCAACGGGAGAACCAAAACCCTATGACTTAGACACAAAAGCTCTAAGAAAGAGAGACCGCTGGAAACCTAAAAATAAAAATTGATTTCTATAAAATTTTTATAAATTAGAACCCATATGCCCATTATTTTTAGTGAGTCAATATTTAGGGAAAATGAACTCCACTAAACCAATAAAAATTAATGATTCTTTCAATAGAACGGAACCAACAAGAAGAAAGATTAGGGTTCATAAGAATTAGGCTACATTAAAAAAATATATATTATGAAGACAATTGGACAACGATGATGAAGTTTACGTAGACATGAATGACATAAATGTTCAATGCTTTCCACAAATGGCTTCACAAGTAAAATGTGAATGATAACAAAATGATGAACAAAGGGACAATCTCGAAGTGTTTTGGAATTAGAATGTCAATTCAAAAGCATCTCAGATGAACAAAGGGACAATCTCGAAGTTTCGTTTTCAGAAACCGAAGTCTGGGAAGCAATCAAACAGTGTGATGGCAATAAGGCGCCTGGGTCCAACGGGTTTAATATGAACTTCTTCAAGCACCATTGGAGCTCAGTCAAAGCCGATGTAATGACTTTCTTGGAAGGCTTTTTTGAGCATGAGACCTTTGACAAGGCAATAAACTCTTCCTTTATTACCTTGGTTCCAAAGACGGAAAATCCTGTTCATTTAAAAGACTATAGACCTATTAGTCTTGTTAGGAGCATATATAAAATTTTGGCCAAAGTTTTAGCAGTCAGATTGAAAGAGGTGATTAATGAGGTGATCAGGAGCAACCAATTTGCGTTCCTAAAAAATAGGCAATTGTCTAATTGTTTCTTAATTGCCAATGAAGCTGTTGACTATCTCAAGAAACATTGCAGGAGCGGTCTATTGTTGAAGGTGGACTTTGAAAAAGCGTTTGAAAATGTTGACTGGAATTTCCTAGATTATGTCATGATAAAGATGAATTTCAGAAGAAAGTGAAGGAGTTGGATTCGTTTCTGTGTTGCCACTGTATCACTGTCAATTTTGATCAATGGTTCCCCAACAAAGCAGTTTGGTATCAAAAAAGGTCTCCGCCAGGGATGCCCCCTCTCTCCAATGCTCTTTAATATCATGGCTGAAGCATTTAGTGTCCTTATGCAAAAAGGAGAAACATCGGGGCTGTTCGAGGGATTAAGCATCGGTCAAGGAAGTTTCAGGTTAGCTCATTTACAATATGCGGATAATACTCTTGTGTTCATTAAACTTGATTCCGAAAGTCTCCTGAATGTGAAAAGAACCCTAAGATGTTTTGAGGCGCTGTCTGGTTTGAGGATTAACTTCAACAAGAGCAGTTTGATTGGTATTGGGGTTGATGCGAATCTCTTGAACGACTGGGCTGAATACTTATCATGCAAGGTTGAAACCTTCCTGGTCAAATATCTTGGCCTTCCTCTAGGGGCTAACTCAGCGGCCCAAAGCATCTGGAGGCCTATTTTGGATAAAATGAGATCAAAGTTTGCAGGCTGGCAAACAAGGTTCCTCTCCATTGGTGGCCGAGTGACACTAATCAATTTTGTCTTGTCGAGTTTGCCAATCTTTTTCATGTCAATCTTTAAACTCCCTTGTGGGGTAAAAAATGACATGGACAAATTGATACGGAGATTTCTCTGGGGCAGTTCGGATCATCAACGGAAATTGCACTATGTGGATTGGAATACAGTGAATGCCCCAAAGTGGCTAGGTGGGCTTGGAATGATTGATTTTCACTTAAAAAACTCGGCCTTGCTATCAAAAAGGTTATGGAGGTTTGGCAATGAGGTGAATTCATTATGGAGGATTTTTTTTGTGGAAAAATATGGGTTGGACAAGAGTCAACTCCTCCCCACCCCTAGTAATAATAGATTTGTTTCTTATTCATGGAAAGCTATAACTGCTCCATTTATTCCTTCCAACAAATTCTATGGAGTTGTATCAACTGGAATGAGAGCGATGCTCGGGAAAGGAGACAATATCATTTTCTGGCATGACGAATGGATAGAAGGTATGATTCTAAAAGTGTACTTTCCTCGCATCTTTGCTTTGTCTGTAAATAAGGATGGATTTGTGGCCGAGTATGGAAACTAGAGGCAAGGTCAATGGGAATGGAGGATTGATCTCCGTAGGAATGCTCTCGATTGGGAAAACCAACAGTGGGAGGACTTGTTACGTATCCTGTATGAGCAATATCCTAGTCGTCACTCCCAAGATCGGATTATTTGGCGAGGGGTCCCGAATGGTACGTATTCCACTTTTTCTTTCTACAAATCTGTGCTGCTGCCTCAAAGGCAAGGTGATGGTATCTAGAACCTCATGTGGAATGGGTTTGGTCCACCGAAAGTGGAAGTCTTTGTCTGGCAACTAATCCATCAAAAGCTTCCCGTTAGAAGTTGCTTGCTTAGGAGAGGCATTATTCGAGCAGAGCATGCAGTATGTCCGTTCTGTAATATTGAGCCGGAAACCATCTAGCACTTGTTCTTTGACTGTTGGAGTAGCTGGGTGGTGTGGACGAGATGTTTGGAAACTTGGGGTGTTACCTGGGTCTACCCTGGAGATCCTTCAATCTTCATAATAAGCTGGCAGCAGTCCTCCCCGGATCTTCAAAGAAGACAGCCTTGGATCCTACTGTTTTATGCAATTACTTGGTCTATCTGGCTATACAGGAACCAGGTCACTTTTAACAATCAGAGATTTAATTTTGAGCATCTAATGGATTTGATTATCATTAGGTTCGCTACTTGGTTTAAGGCGAAATGGCCATCTTCATCAGCATCCATTACAGACTTATTCCGGGAGCCGAAAAGTGCAGAAGTGAGGCGGGTGCACAGGTGCAAGAAGGAAAGTACCGTTTGGTCTCGGCCGCTACTTGGCAAAATGAAATTTAATGTCGATGGCTCAGCAATTGGAAAACCAGGTAGGGCCGGAATTGGGGGAATTTTGAGAGATGATCTGGAAAAAACAAAGGCCGTGTTCTCTAAGTATGTTGAAATTTTGGATTCAAATCAGGCCGAGTTCTATGCTATTCGTGAGGCTTTTAGGATGTTTTCTGAATCTATTTGGAAGAGCTTTCATGTACTTGTAATCGAAAGCGACTCTATTAATGCAATCAGTTGGCTCAAGAATTCAGAGAACGCCCCCTGGCACCTTAAAAACGTCTCAAACCACATAGACCTGCTGAAGGATAAAGTCAAGCAATGGGAGGGACATCATATTTCAAGAGACATTAATACTGTGGTCGACAGGTTGGCAAAGTCAGGAGTGTCCAGAGTGCAAGATTTGTTGGTGATCATGGAACAATGAGTGTTTGTGTTCGCTATTTCCTACCTTTGGTTTGTATATAGACCAAGTAGGAAAGTTACTTGTACTTATTGCTATCGACTCCTACTTTGTAGACTTTGCTCTATATTCCTAATAATAAACTTTGCCTTCTTGGCTTGTCAAAAAAAAATGATGGATAGACAATTATTTAAATCAAATTCTGAAGAGGGCGTTGATAAATTTGGTGCACTAAATTCGAAGTCCAAACCTGTTAATAATTTCACAAAATGTCAGCATTCCATGAGGTTGATTAGATTTGGATTGATTAGTTAGGCCAATGGTCAATCCTAATGGCTACAATTGCTCATTGAGCATGCTAGATTCCATGAATTTGATGAGTCTATATATGAAGGTTAGAGCATATGGGACAGAAATAAAATTAAAAAAGAGTTATTTTTAAAGCATATGGGAAAGAAATAAAATTAAAAAAGAGTTATTTCATGATCAATTTTAATTATATTGTTACGATAATCAAACACTTGATCCCTTGTATGATTGAAGATTAAGGTCAAATAGGGTACAATTTTAAATTGAAATATTTTCATTAGTTACATTTGAGAATAGAGGGTATACCAAGTCTTTTCAATAAACTAATAACTTTTAATATTAACGAAATTGCCCAAACCCTAATTAGAAATTAGGGAAAGCATTGGCCCTTTCTATTCATTTTAAAAATTCTACTGCCCAAATTCAAAATTTCCTCTAAAATTTATGTTATACCTTTCAAAGAAATGACTAAATATCTAGTTGTTAATACTCCCTTCGTCTAAAAAAATCACTTTTAATTTGGTATAATTTCTTTCAAATTACAATATACAACACTTAATGTACCATTAAATATACTTTTTAATGTGGATTTATACATGTCATTATTAGTGAAGATAATATAAAATTTTACACAAAAAGTGAACTCTTTTTTTTGGAACCAAAAAATTATGAAACTAAACTTTTTCGTTATATTCCTAATTTAGTAAGTTAAATTTTCTTTACTCCGGAATAAATAAAAACTGACTCAACCAAATTTACCATATAACCAATGATCTAAACTGATTATTAACCACTAACTTGGCATTTTGAGTTAGCGGTCGTCCAATCATCCCCTCTTCTTTGTAACTAGTTCAGTATTCCCATGCAAAGCATGGGATGTCTATTATTTTGTTGATAATTTATTAAATACAGATTGTTAAAAGTTTAGGGAAAACAAATATTAAAAAATATTAAAGAGAAATTCTTAAACAATTAAAATTAATAAAAGTATGAAAAGAATATTTGTTGAATAAAAGTATATGAATTTGTATACTGTGGTAAGAAAAGTATTTTAAAATAAAACTAATAAATAATTATTATAATTTTAAAAAATAGTATAAAATGTAAAATTATAAATTATCAACTCTTTGTATACAAATCACAAAACTAATTGTAACTTTGACTTTTATTATAATTTTATATTATACATTTCACTACAATCTTTCAAAATTTTATATATAGATAAAGTGAATGGTTAATCCCTAGAAATAAAAATATCAAGTAAATAAAAAATCATAAAACAAAAAACTAAACTCTTATAAAGAAATGTGAAATGATCCTGCAAAAGTACAATTCATAGTGACCCAAAACTCAAAACACAAGAAGACATGTCAAATTAGGGGAGGAAAAGTAGATAAGGTCATAAAAGAAAAAAGAAAGAATAAAAAAAATGAAGATAATAATATTTTAGTAAAGGAAATAGATATTACTGCTAAAGTTCTTATATAATTTCTAAGAAAAGAGAAAATTAATTAATTAATAAGGAAAAAGCATACAAATGAAAATTAAACTATTGAAAAGAATCAGAATTTTAATAAATTTCAAATTACTAAGAATTAATGGATAGTAAATAGATTTTTTTTTAAGAGTTTGTAAGATTTAAAACTTTAATCATATTCTAATTGCTAAATATTGATATTACTACTAATATTATAGGATAATAAAAAAACAATTTAATTTTTAATATTTGTAATAATTACATTGAAACGAACAAACAAACTTTTCCATTTTATATAATAGTGATATTTGAACATGGTTGATCAAAGGAATTCTAACTTTTTAAGCACATTGAACCTTATGTTTCTCCCAAAAATATATATATATATTTTTTTTGACAAACTAAGAAGGCATAGTTTATTATTAGAAAGTTGGAAAAAGAAGTTACAAAGTAGGAGTCAATAAATAACAAACCTACTCGGCGTACAAACCAACTGAAAATAGAAAAGTAGCAGAGACACACACTTATTACTCAATAAACACCAACAGGTCTTGCAATCTGGACACTCCTGACTTTGCCAACCTATCGGCCACACTATTGATATCCCGTGGAATATGATAACCTTCCCATTGCTTGATTTTCTCCTTCAGTAGGTCTATGTGGTTTGAGACGTTTTTTAGGTGCCAGGGGGCAGTCTTTGGATTTTTGAGCCAATTAATTACATTAACAGAGTCACTTTCAATAACAAGGACATGAGAACTCTTCCAATTTGATTAAGAAAATACCCAAAAAGTCTCACGGATATCACAGGACTCGGCTTGATTCGAATCCAAGATCCCAAATTGATAAAATTTATGTGTTTGTGCATAAATTTTGGTGGAATTTTGGAATAATTGAGTACTTTATATTGCAAATTTTATCCAAGTTCCAAAATTAATTAGATATTAAAAAGCTTAATTTCTTCTTTGAGAAACACTTTTTAGTGACAACTGCAAAAGAGACAATGATTAAATGGAAATCTTGAATTATTGAAAGAATCACTTGCTGCAAATAAAAGTAGTAACAAAGGAACCCAAAAATGTGATTTACTTTATCTTTTCTGGTACACAATGAAAGTTACCCATAAAGGTAAATTTTTTCACTGTGTTACTAAGCTTTATATCCAGCTTTTGTGCAACGTTGTTTCCCTTCTTTGGGCGACCATGCATGGGACAGAAGATGTGTTATCAAACCATCATCAATACATTATGGTCCCCTTCAACAATGAGAATTTTGGTCCTAGCTGTTGACCTAGCAGATCATCCTTGATCTTGGCCATTATGCTTTGGTCTTATGCAAGCTGTGATAAAACGCAGGCAGGAAGAAGAAAAAGCTGGCTAAAGATGGATCCATCCCTGTTTATTAGTGTATGGACGGGCTACATTTGCATTGAAATAATGGACATATGCACAAAGTTCTTCATTCTTGTCTCCTGATTAATTTTCTGAACCCTTTAATGGCTAGAAGTAGTACTTTTTGCTAATCATCTTCACAGTGAATGATTCAACAATCTTATGCTTCGCAATGTACAATATTTCACATCATTCTTGTCTGTAGTCTTATGGTATAATGGGCACATAATACTATAGACGGACCAGTAGATCATGACATAAATAGTAGAGTCCCATAATTTGAGATTCTAACCTCTATATATTGGCATATTTAAGATTCTCTAAACTTTCAAAAATATTTACATTTTACACCCGAATTAAAAGTAAAAGAACCATGACTAACACACTCGAATTAGACCTCATGATATAAAAATCAATTAAAAAGAGAAGGGAAAAAAAGACAAAAAAATTCATAGATGGAGTTAGACAAAATCCAAAACTAGAGTACTAATTAATAGGAAAACCACTTGAAGCCTAAAGCACAGGGACTATTACTCGATCCCACAACCAATTCTAGAGCTTTGGCTACATCACTTGCAAATGGTCTTGCTGAGGGATCACTAGCAGTGCACTGAAGAGCCAAGTTCATGATCTCAACAATTTGATTCTGACTATCGTCCAGTGCATTTCCTTTGATGTTAGGATCAACCCATGTTTCAAGATGACAATCCGAGTAGCAGTAGCGTGCCCATTCAACAATGCTCTCGCGCACACCAAACTCGGTGTCTGTGGGGCTTTTTCCGGTCAACAATTCAATCAAGAGGAGGCCGAATCCGTAAATGTCACTCTTCTCAGCGATGATTTTGGATTCTGAAGTTTCTGCAATCAAGTAGCGATTATTGATACGTGCATGCATGGATGAGAAACAAAGATATGTGGAGAGTTTGTTTTACAAAATGATTGTCACACATAATTTTTTAAAAAAAAACAAAAACTGGTGAAGATAAGACTGTCAAAATGTTCATAATTTTGTTGATTATCTGTGACTGGACGAAAAAGCAATAGTGGAAAAACTGACTTTTATACTAGTAACAGTACATGGGCAGTCAAAGAAGCAATGATGAATAAGCACTTCTACACTATTTCCAATAAGCTGAAAACTATCATGGCATGAGTCATGAGTAGATGCGTATTATTGACGTTAATTACGAAATGCTCACTCAAGATAAAGATTGAAGGTTAATTTTATCATTTTTTTTACTTGTATATGATTTTAAAAAACTATGGTTTGACAAAAAAAAGGGTTATGGAAATGCAAATTGATAGAGAAAATTACAAAACTGGAGAATACCCTGACCAGTAGTACTTGAAAATGGAAGGGAGAGGTACCTGGAGCAACATGGGCTGAGGAGACAAAACTTTTAGTGCTTGCACAATTAGTCAATCCTGGGAAACTCAATCTCATGCGCGGTTCGTCTTTGAGATCAACCATCACTTTGTGAGCGGTGATTTCACCAACTTGCATGCTTGGTGAACAACAATAATGCAGATATTTAAGAGCTCTAGCAATCCCAATGGCAACTTTTTGTCGCCCCTCCCAACTCAATCCTCGAACAGCTTCACTCAAGATTTTCCCTTCAATGTACTCATAAACCAAAATGGCTCCCTTTCCTGATTTGCATGCAGCAATGATTTTGACGATATTTGGATGATCAATTCTACCAAATTCTTCCATTTCAGTCCAGTAACTAGATGGAAATGAACTCATGTCGCAAAAGACTTTGGCGACAAACTGCATGTCGCTGATGCTGGCGGTTCCTTTGTATGTCGCTCCTTTAGTTCCTCGAGAGATGAGATTTTCCTCCTTCGTAGATGAGAAAATATCCATCACCGTCATCAATTTCAAAGCCTTGGAACTAAAGAACTGTACCTCCCAAGTTCCATCTTCGGTTTCCATTCTCTTGGAATCCAAATCCAATTCTCTTCTGCGTTTGATGGCAACAAATACAAGGGCCATGATCACAAATGCCACCAAGATGGAGGAAAGAAGGCAAGTCAAGAACAACCACCATGCACGATTTTTGTTCTGTTTGCATGGTGGTAACCCGCTCGTTTTATCGCCTCCGCAAAGATCATTGCCCGCAACAGCACTTGAATTGATAGCCAGGAAAGCACCAGTGGACGGCAAACTTCCGTGAAAATGATTGTGAGAAATATTCACTTGAACAAGTGATCCAACAGTGCCTAACTTTGGAGGCACCTCGCCTGACAACTGATTCACAGACAAATCAAGCAGACCAAGGACAGGCATTTCAGATAGGCTAATGGGTATTTGCCCACTGAGCTCGTTGTGGCTAAGATCAAGACTAACGAGCATCTTACAAGAAGATAATTCTTCCGGGATTTTCCCTGAAAGTTTGTTCTTTCGGAGTGTTAGCTCCACTAATTCTGAGAAGGTTCCGAAACTCGGAGGAATGCTACTCGAGAAACCATTCTCGGACAGGTCTAGGTTTTCAAGCTTGTTGCTGCCAAAGGAATCAGGTATCTCCTTGGAGAACTTGTTTCTTGCCAAATTCAGCATTTGTAGTTCAGGCATATTCCATTTTCTTCCACTGATTGTGCCTTCAAGATTGTTTCCCGATAGATCAAGGAAGTAAACAAGAGGAAGTGTCGTGAACTCGGGCGATAATTCACCAGACAATTTGTTGTTCTGAAGGCGAATTCGTTGCAAGCTTTTGCAATGGCATAAACTCTTTGGTATTTGCCCTTGAATGGAATTTGAGAAAAGGATGAGCTTGAAAAGGCGACCTGATTGACATAGGCTTTCTGGGATTTTTCCAATGAGGTTGTTTGTGGAAAGGTCTAAGATAGTGAGGTTGTTGTGCTTCCCAAGGTCTTGTGGAATCTCACCGGATAATTTGTTTGACCATAACTGAAGGACTTGGAGGTGAGGCAAAGAGGACAAAGCATCTGGAATTCTTCCTGTAAAATTGTTGGAAAATAAATGGAGGACCTCCAAGTTCTCCAATTGTATAATGGATTCAGGAATTTCTCCTGACAAAAAGTTGTCACTTAAATCAAGTGATATCAAACTTTTGAGACCAAAAATGGATTCAGTAACAGGACCAGTGAGTTTGTTAAAATATAGGAAGAGGTACTGAAGATTGATCAGGTTACCAAAAGATGTTGGAATTTCCCCAGTGAGATTGTTGTTGACAAGATCAAGATGATACAGAGATGTTAGTCCACCGATTTCTGTTGGAATTCCACCGGAGAAGTTGTTGTAGCCCAAATAAATCAATCTCAAACTCTTAATAAGGCCTAATTCAGGTGGAATGTCCCCAACCAATTGATTGGAGGCTAAGGTCAAGAATTCCAGTCTAGTCATATTTATTATGGATTTTGGAATTCTTCCCTCCAAAACATTTCCACCAAAATCAAGTATTCTAAGGCCTGCAAAAGCTCCAATATCTTCTGGGATTTTCCCTGAGAGCATGTTGTTCGATAGATCAAATGTTTGAAGGAGTGGAGTTGAGCCTTTGGGAAGTGTACCTGTGAAATTATTGTTGCTTAAATTGAGATATTTAAGCGACAAATAAGAAGATAAATTGCCTGGAATTACACCAAACAACTGATTCTGGGAGAGATCAATGGTTTCAACATGTTGCAACTGGAATATTGTCTCTGAAATTGTTCCAGACAAATTCTTCCCTGAGACCTCAATTTTGATGACGCGAGATGAATTGTCGCAAGAAACACCATCCCACTGACAAAAAAATAGAGAGGAATTCCAACTGGATAGAGACCCTAGTGGATCACTGAATGATGCTTTGAGTGTTTGAAGCAGCTCAAGCTCAGAAAAATCTTGGGATTTGCATGGATTCCATAATATGAACATGAAAACGAACAAGACAAGGAGTGCTTCATGCGCTCTGCAAACTTTCTTGGCCATCTTTGTCTCAATCTCTCTGCACTTTTCAGCAATATCTTCAGCTTATAAGACGATGATCGATCATTTTCTGTCATCAACCGACAAAAATGAGAAAATCCCAGTAAGAATAAAGCCTTGGATCTGATGCTTATAACAAAAAAGTCATGAACAGAAACAGCTTTAAACAATTATTAATACTTAACCAAACAATTATTAGCTTTCATGTGACCACTTTTTTAAAAATAAAATTTCATACCTTATCATAAAACCATGCAACGTAGGTACATGATTGACATACCAAGAATTGAATGATTCTGGGCTACCAAGAATATTGTTGCTAGGCTAAGGTTTGATGATATTAGAACAGGTATTATAAAGCTTGGAGTGAAAGAGAAGTGAGGTTTATTTTCTGCTAACAAAGGCTGTTTAAGTGTACTGAAGTGAAGAGTGAGGAGCTTTTTGAGTGTAAGAATATGGCGAGTCTTTAAATAGAAGGGGAATTATGGATTGGCAATGGGGCTTGGAATTTAAGATTTATTACGAGGTTGCACCTTGACTTAGGTTTGAACACGAATGGTTTGAAAGGAAGTAGGCAGGGACGGATGTTGGCAAAGCCTCTGATTTTGTCGGATATTACCAAAATGTTCTTTTGACTGGCTTTGAAAGGTGACACAAGGGATTGTTTGCGTAACCGTTGAAAAGTTTGAAAGTTTTTTTTTTCTTTTTGCTTTTTGAGTCATGTGGAATTGCCTCTCCCTGTTTTGTCGTTATTTTTCAACAGTACAATAAAATGCCATAAAAGTTGAAAAGAAGAACAAAAACAAAAGCAAAAACTACAGCTTAGTGTATCAATCAAAATTTGGGAAAATCCAAATACTTTCCAACAAGTATCAAAAATTTTCAATTTGTACTCATATCGATGTATGTTGTCTTAATGTATTTTTCTCCCACAACAAAACAACTAGTCGTTTTTATAGTACCTGATTTAGTTGATTGACTAATCAATTTGGTTTTAGATAATTGTCAATTCGGGTCCATTCTAATATACCAGATCTTATGACACCTATCAATGATTTCTTATTACTATTATATATAAAAAAATTAATTGTAGAGATTAGTATAATTAAATTCACTCTATAAATAAATTTGGAAGTTGCAACCGCAAGTAAGATAATCATAAGATCCTTTTTTATAGGATAGGAAGAGTTGTACTTGTGACATAAATGTATTTTTAAATAATTTTTTGATAAATCCTTTATTTATATGAGCAATTCGCACAAATTTCTAATATGTTGAACAGACACCTATATATATATAGCCCATAGTATGTGCAAAATAGAGAAATAATAAAAAAATTGTTAAGCCATTAATACTAATTAGAAATGATTTACTATACAAAATTGGAGACCAAAAGTCTAAGTAAATGATAAGTGTCCTTGAGCTGAATAAAATAATTTTCTTGTGCATAATTCTCAGTCATAATTTTTATATGGAATCTAATTATAGAAAAGATCATTTTCCTTTACGCAATAACCTACATAATTGGATCAAATCTTGAGCATTAGATTCTCAGATTTACCATGAAGGGCAAATATGCATAGAAATTCCCCAAAAAAAAAAAAGGCATATTTCTCTCTCCCATTTTTTTGTTTGCTCTTTGATATACATAGCTGGAAGAGGATTTGCAAGTCATCGGATCTATTTTTTCTCATAAAAAGAAAACGTTGAACATGGAGAAGTCCGCAAAAATTAGCCCAGTTGATAAAATTTGAACCTCAACCTCGAAATGAACCATAAAGCATCCACCAATTCATTTCCATCATTGAATCCTCAAGCCTCATTGAACTTAAATAATCATGCTCTGAGTTGTCTTCTCCATTGTGCACATAACGAGTCCACTCCAAATTATTGCAACTTAAATTCTTGTTGAATATACAATTATGTTATGCACTGCCATGCAACTTTTCTCTACGTTCTGCAGTAGTGTGCAATGATAATTTCTCAAACCAAGCCAGCAGCTCAGTACTTTTAATAAGATCTAGTACGATTAGTAATTTCAAAGCTAGAATTATGGGCTGTTTTAATTAGAACACAGAAAAAAGGAAGAAACTTCATGCATGTAAAAAGTAACATTCTTCAACCCTTTTGTTTGGACACTTCCACAAATTACACTACCATCTTGGATTCTCTCTTTCACTTTCTCTTCTGTCCTGCCTTTCTCGCCCCATCACCATCTCTTACACAGATACATACACTAGGAGATACAGGTGAGGCAAGAATCAGAAAGGGCACAACCGCATAACACGTTGTAAAACACTAATGGAATCAAAATGCATTCTAACTGCGTGTGTGCGTGAGAGAGAAAATCAAACCAAAAACAAAAAGAAAAAAAATAAATTGTGGGGATGAAAAAAGTGGGATGTCTTTACATTACACTAATGGCAGCTCGTGCGCCCCCCTCTCTCTTTCTTGCAAATGGGACCCTTTAATCTTCTTTCTCGAAGGAATATACAGTGTGTGGTCGTTGTCAACCTATCCAGCACGCTTTGATGATCTCCATTTTCTAGGGTTTTTCGCTGCCCATTCTCTCTCTTTCTTTTCTTTTTATGTATAAGTTTTGCCCTTCAGCATCCCACGCCCAACCCCCATCATCCAATCCCTTTCACATTCTCTCCTTTTGGCCCCTTTTTCATGTTTAATTCCCCCTTTTGGCATATAGGCATTGTGATATTAATTATGCAAATATGTTAGGGTATACAGAGAGTTGTCCTCAATCGAGATGAATGGACATATAAATATGTATGTGGTGGATTCGAAGGCATGCGTCTGTACGTTTTGTTTGCATGTTTGATGTAATTTACGCATTGTGGTGCTTGTGTTGGTGGGATTATTTTTCCACTATGGTTAATTTTATATCAAATTGGGAACACATCCATGACTTTTGGTTAGCTAGTTATGCTTGTTGTTTGGCTATAAAATGAATGTGGATTCAGATCATCGAATTTAGGTTCAACATAACATAGGGTTGGGGCCAAACTTTTTGTGGGGTGGCAGATGATCGTATAAGATTTAGGGCCCCTTGAATGGGGTTCAGTTTATAGCCAGTAGGGAATCTATGTACTATTACGACCTTTTTCTTTAATTCTTTTAAGAATTAAATTTGGTTTTGGTAATTAAAAATTTGTTAATGAGTACTACTTTAGTTTATATATTTATTTATACAAACAAAAATATAAAGTAGAATGGAAAAAGAATAAGATAAGTGAGAATCTATCACTCTATAATAAGAAATAAAAAGTTTATTTTGGTTGGTACACTTTAAGGGATGAGTGATCCTCCTAATGAATGTAATGTTCTATTTAATAAATTGATTCAGTACTCTAAGTGTGTTTTGATAACTAAAAACTAAATGTTCTAATAATTTAAGTTATTTGAAAATAAGTGCTTAATTAATTCAGTCTAGTTAATGACGAAAATGTCTTAATGGATTATGTGAATATGAAACGTTATTAGAAATATTGTGCTAAAAATAAGTTATAAGCTTTTCACTTATCACTCAATTAAATTGTCCATTATCCATAGCTTTTTCTCTTATCTTTTCATTATTTTCTTTATTTCATGATTTTAATATCTTAATTTTTTTATATACTTAGAATTTGTAAAATAAGTTCTATAACTTAATAAAAAATATTTATATGACTTCTTTCATTTTATTTATTCATATATTGGTACTATGATTTTGTATTTAAATTTTTCTAAAAAAAATCATAATACAATTATTTTTCATTCAAATACTCTATAAAACATTTATAGAATTTCTATTTATTTTATTATTAATGACACCAAAAAAATACTACAAAGATTATGAATTTTACTACCATATACATTTAGTGTAAAATAATAAATTTTTGTATCATTATAGTGTAGTTTGTTTATGTAATCTGATCAAATATGATTTAACCACTACTTCAGTTCAGTTTGAGTAACCTAATAGCTTCAGATTTAGATTTCAAATTTAAGACTTCAGACTACAAATTTTAAGTTTCAAATTTATGATTTCATACTACTTTTCATCAAACAGAATAAGTTAATAAATTCAAACCTCAGACTTCAACTTCAGATATTAAATTCAAATTTATCAAAGAGAGCCTAAGTCAACTTAGAACAAAAGCATCCTTAAGGGATTCACAAAATTTTTATCTCTCTTTCACATTATTTAGTCTGCAAATTTATTTGATGGCATCTTACAATATTTAACAATTGCCACATTTTGAGGGATGAATAATCACCTAATTTTTGGGAAACAGAAAATTTTGTGATGGTTTCACCGTTCTTACATGATTTCTTATTTTGTTGAATGTACACATAACGCAAACCATAACTTAGGATTTCTTATCTCTTTCTTTTTTCACCGTCAGGTTATGGAAGAAGGATTGGAAAAAAGATATCTATAACAAATATTATTATGCAATTTCATCCAATAATTGTTCTACCTCTACCATATACTAAAGTAGACTAAAAGACATATAAACATAATTTTATGTTGATTATCGTTAAAAAAATAAATAAGGGGAAAAAAACTCCTCTAACAAAAGAAGAAATAAGGGCAATGAAACAGAATTATAAATAGAAAAGACATACTAAAAGTCACCAAATCCACCACCCTATTCGTTTGATTTAAGCGTAGAAGATCTAGGGCAGTATCATATCAAAATATTTAAATTGCTCTTCTTCCAATCGATGTTTATTTATATAGTGTGGCATTATGCATATTTTAACCAAAAAAATCCTTCTTAGTACTAGAATGGTGTATACATGAACAATTTTATAGTAGACTATAGTAGTAGTATAACCTTTTGAATATTTTTTATTTAACTAATTAAGTTAGGTATTTTTTTATAAAAATAATAATATTATGTAACATGATCATTGCTGCTGATTCATTTCATCACCTTGTAGATAATATTGGGGTAAAAAAGTGGATCTGCGCCATTTTCTGTAAAAAGTTAGCAATCTATATAAAATTGAATTATGGGGTCTTCATTGTACTTAAAACTAATTACTTTGGAACTTTTTGTTGCATGTCTTGAAAAAAATTCCATAATTTCTTAATTTTTCATGCTTTCCTTATAATTAATTAGATTAAGTACATCCTCAATCAATTGTGTGAGTGAGGTATACATGACGTGAAGCCGACACATTTCCACTGAATAAGGATCGCAATGATCTTTAAGATTAACATCAGTCCTTAAATATTCTTCTTAGCTGTGGTCCAGTCTGATCACTTGTGAAAATAAAGCTTAGTCTATTAACATATGCTTTACCAAAATGTATTAAGTGATAATGATAGAAAAAGACATGGACAAATGGGGTGACATATTGTGTGTTAAAAAAGGTAAAGTTGGATAGAAAAAACCACACTTTAGTTTATCAATGTGGGGGGATCAAAGCTCCACCAAATGTGTTAACATCCTTCTTTTTCACTTTCATGAGTTAAGTGCATGGCTAATTTGATAACAATCAAGCCAAACAATGGCTTCCTGATTGTTCAAATCAGCTGATTCATGAATCTTTTCCCACTATGCATTTTAGTGGCTCCTAGTCAAATTAGTTTGCTGAATAGGAAGAAAAAGTTTGTACCAACTAGGGCATGATTAGTGCCATTTGAGGCACTTCCTAAACAAAATAAAATTAGATTTTTGAGAAACTAATATGAATTTTGTTTCCTAATTCGAGAATAAAATTCGTTTACGAAGAAACAATCATTACAAGGGACGAAATTATAATTAACACTAGCATATTCGAAATGCCCGTTTTGATCGATCAATTACATTGCTAAATACTTAATTTAGAAATTTTCTTAAGCAGTTATACCTTTTTTTCCCTCATACTTAGGCGCGAACGAAGTGCGGTTTTGATATAGAAACTAGATTAAAAATGTAAAATGATGAATGTATAATCTGTAACTTGATCTAGCGAACACAACTTGCAAAGTTACAAACGAATCAATTTACGAACACCTGTAAAACAAATTCTAAAATAGTTCTCCGAGATAAAAACTCCTTAGAAAGCTCAGGTTCCTCAAAATAGCAGAATTGCAAGATTAAGGCTTTTTTTTCCCCTTTTTTTTTTTGGACAAGTTAAGAAGGCATAGATTTTTATTAAAAACTGAAAGCAAAGGTACAAAGAAGATGACCAATTGAAAGAAGAGGTCCAAATCTCTAAGGACAAAATAGAAAATTCACCAAAAAGGACTACATTAGACAGTAGCAACAATATAGCGGGTAAACCTAAAGAAATGATCAACAATATGGCGGTTTTTTTCCCCTTTTTTCTTGCCTGGTGGCTCAATCGTGTATATATATCTTACCTCCGAAATTCACGAAACACATTCTAATGGTTGATCACGTTATAATAATTCTTCTCAAATGTTGCATGCTAGCTGCTTATGAGTAAGTTTTGATTGTCGAATTCCTACGTTGCTAGTGTGGTTTGAATTCCATATTATTAAACCATGGGCCGATATCCGATATACATCATAAAAAAATTGCCTAGGCAATTCATATGGAGCCATATTTTTCTTTGTTTTCCTCTGTTTTTTTTTTCTCTGTTTCTCCTTTTCTATTTTATACAAGAATTCAGCCAACCAAATTCAATTAAAGAGTCTCCCAATCATGTACTTAATTATTGTCCCTAGTGGAGAAAAATGAATCATATGTTACGATGTCTGTTACATTTGTACCGAAGAATGATTCTCTTTTTATGATTACTTCAGTTACTAGTAGTTTCACGCCATGCTCTATATTCTTGATCACCAATCTTCCAATACCCTTTTGTTGATTTGATCCTTCGAGGGGAAATAGAAAATCATTCTATTCATGAATGATGGGAGACGGAGCCCATAGTTTGTAGGATCAAAATCCACACAAAATCAATTTAAAATAGTATAATTGAATCGGTGAAATTAAATCATATGACAGTGAAACAATAAGAAAATATAATTTATAAACTATTTTAAAGGAATTACTAATCAATACATGAATAGATATGCATAAAATTTATGTATAATTCATAATTAAATGTTTTTAATTAGATTTTTATTTCTTATAATATTTGATATGATTTTCTCAATATTTGATTTATTGTCACAATTGAAGGGTAATTATGTCTAATTTATATAAGGTTTCAATTAGATATGATTAAACTAATTAAATTATTTATATAATGATAAATATTAATTTCACTTAGATATCAAAAGTTTTTTTTTAGCAAAGTTTGTTTGGGTGCAGCTTTTTTGAAAGAAAATTAAAAATATATATATTTCATTCAAATCATAAAAGATAAAATTAAAATTAAAATTGAAATTGAAATCATTTTGGTAAATTTGGATAATAAGATAGATACGATGGAATCAACCCATAAAGATTTCCATTTCTTTTTTCTTTTTTTTTTGAATTAAACTAACATTTCCATTTCTATTTAACCCTTGGAGTCAAGTGAGCTTATTGAAGTAGTTGACCAATTGGCTAAATTTTCCAGGCCAAGACTATCCTGGAGGACCTGGACATCATAGAATTCACTCAACCCTCTGTCTGAAGCCTAGGCTCATTTCTGTCTAGCCCATCTCTAATACCACTGGCAGGGCCTTGTATAGATATATCCCACTTTCCAACTTCTAAGATTATCCTCTAGTAATGGTCTCTAAAACAGTATTATAACTTATAAATGGTTGGAAAGTTAATTCTGAAACTGATCCAATATTTAACTTGCTTGTTATGGGCATTAAAAATCACAATTAATTTAAGATATAGTATGTTAAGGTTCTGGTTATAAAAACTTATTTTGAACGATGTTTCACAAGTTGTAGTTTGAAATTTAGTTTAGGTTTGAAGTATTTGCATATATGTAATTTAAGTTGGCTAGATAATTGTATTGCTTTCATAGAATGTTGGTAAAGAAATTATGCAATAAATTATGAGAAAATGGTTTATTTTATAGTAATAAAAAGCTCAATGGTTATAAATTTGTATGATAGCTAGATCATTACTTTGGAAATCATTCGTTTTAATTAGTTAAATCGGAAGAAGTATGAATTAGAGGTTGATATAAGACCCAAGTGCATGAAGTAAAGAATCTTATAGCTTCCCTTTAATTAATTCCTCTATTATCTCTCGTGACAAAATAATCGCGCACAAGAAATGAATTGTACTATACAAAATTACATAAAATAAATTTGAATTTATTATTAAAAGAATATTCACCATTTTTTCCAATTTTTCCTTTTTATCAAAAATTGATAAGAAATCTTTTAACCCATTAGAAATCGAGGGATTTGGTAGTGTATGCACTGTTTGCAGGAGTTGACATGTTTGTTCTAAATTTTTGCTTCCTCTCTTGTTTGTTGTTTCTCATGTCAATTTGTTTGTCCAAATTGTGATTGTGGTTTTTGTATTCCTGTACTCGATTTATGATGCTCAGTAGATAATCATCTTAGACCACTTGTAGATGACTAAATCTTAGACCACTTGTGGACATTTTTGCTTACTTTATAGTATTTAATAGTAGAGTTTTTCACAATTTTAATCTTCAAATCTTTTAAGTCGATAAATTTAATTTTTATAGTTTCAATTTGTAACAATTTAAAAGTAAATAACAAAAAAAAGTTAGTGACTTAACGGTTAAAACCTATGAAATCCACATTTATAAAAAAAAAATTTAATATATAGTTTTAATTCACAATATTTAAAATTTTGACAATTTTATAAATATCATTCACTTTTATATTTTCATTAACAAACATTGTTGATCTAGCTAATTATATTTTCACTTTTATTATACTTAGAATGAAGAATACAAGTTTCTAGCTAATCATGAATTTCAAGAAAATAACAGAATAGTGTTCTTGCCACAAAGCATAATACATTGGAACTAGAAACAAAGTTAAATCTAAAAGTGATATCAGGTTAAACATTAACGACTAGAAATACTATTCACCCCATAATATCTCTTCCAATATAGTATTAAAAAGAATTAGAAAAACACTAACAATGGCTAGAAAGAATTAAACCTTCTTCTATTATTTATTTTTTTTTAAAAAAAATTGACTGAAATAATTTTCAATGTAAAAGGCCCGTGATCCTGTGCTTACTGGACCGCCATTTGCGACTCTTTTGTGAAGAGTTATAACTGATCACATGAAACTTAAAGAAACCGTGGTCCAATTAGCCATGGAAATGGAGTTTATATGAATAACGTTTTAAAAATTATTTTATATTTTCTTAAAAAAAATAATTATAAAATAAAATATGTATTAAAAATTAAAAATTTTAAAATACTAATCAAACAAATCTAATTTGACCCACTAATTGCACATGTGCCAGCTAAGATTCATGTCGGGGTGGCAATTTCTGACACAACACGAAAACTCGACATGAAATTGTGAGACAAAATGTGATCCGAACCTAATATAAAAATTCGACACGAAAACAATAGCATTTGTCCAACTTTTTATTGCTCTTTTTTTTTTTTTGTAATCTTGTTACTTTTTCAAAACACGACACGTGAACCTGAAAGCTGACCTATTGCCACGCCTAGATTCACGTGACAGCCCAATCTAATGTTTAAGCTTGGGCTTATCTGAATTTGTTCCTTACTTCCAAGGGATTTCAAATTTCACGTGTGCTTCTAAATTGGGTTGAATTGAACTTTCAAGCATAATTTTCCTCCACCATGCTAATGGAGATCATGCTTCTCTTCTTTTTTTTCTTTTCTAAAAAATCCTACACTATTACACAAGGAAGAAAGATGGGAAAAAATTTATTGCATACGCATTTTGGTGAGAATTGAATTTAAATTTGTTGTCCATTAAGTTTTTAGTTAGAATTAAAATTAGTTTAGAATTAAATATATTTTGTATGAATTTTAGTATGAATTTTATCAAAAATTTCACCAATTTGAGAATAGTATAAAACAGAAATTTTTAATAGGTTGAAATAAAGAAAAAAATCATAAAATTTAACTGAATGTAATAAAAAAGTTTTTTAATTTTAAAACAATTGTAATTCAAATGAAACACCCTGAAAGATATTTTGTTAAATATCCAAATTAGACTTTCAAACAACAAATTTTATATCCATTTGGAAATTTCTAATCTCTTTTTCCAACAAGAAACATGAAAGTTGAATTCGAGACTTTAACGGGGGCATGGAATATACATCACATTTCCCGGATCAAGTAAAAATATGGGGTTTTAACAAGTTATTCCTACATCTATTTGATTAGGAATTGATGATGGAATTGATGACGTTTTAACAATATTTTCAAAAAGATGCCTAGTTCAAAATGTTAAATAACAAAATTTGACTTTTGAAAAACTCCACCATTCTGGGAAATGAAAGTCGAATTCAAGACTACTCTTAAGGGAGCAAGAGCTTTTGGTCCGTGTATATAACTCTGGAAATGATACGTACACTACGTTACATCAACTTTTTGGGCAAAGAGGAAATTCAACGAGTGTTTCACTATCACAAAACATGTTCACGCATCATCATAAAATTAAATTAGCACTTTACAAGTTTGTAAAGTAGATAAAAATGTGTTTTATATTACTTTATTTTCAATTCAAAGAAAAAGACGTTTAAAAAATGTACTTTCAAAAGAAAATGATTAGGGAAAAAAAAACAAGTATTTTTATACAACATGTATATAATGAATAAATGAAGAAATGAAGAAAAATATGCATTACAAATCACAGAACTTACATTACAAATCAATAATACTCACACGTAAAGTTTTGTGCGTAAATATGCTCATGCAAGCTTAGGAACACAACTAGAACGTGTAAAAAAATGTACGTTCAAAAGAAAATGATTAGGGGAAAAAAAACAAGTATTTCTATACAACATGTATATAATGAAGAAATGAAGAAATGAAGAAAAATATACATTACAAATCACAGAACTTACATTACAAATCAATAATACTCACTCGTAAAGTTTTTGTGCGTAAATATGCTCATGCAAGCTTAGGAACACAACTAGAACTTCTAGCGATCTTTGAGAAAGATTGATTATTATTAGTATTATTATTTGTCCTTCTCAGATTGCTTCTCTTTGCTATTTCCCTCATCGTACTGGTGAATGAAAGTTTTGGGTTCATTCTCGTCGTGGAATTGAACTCTGCACAGAAGCTTCTATGGTTGCTCAAAGCTGCTGCAATGGCGGTGCTGCCGCCTGATGGCAATGGCGGATATGGTGGCGTCCTCTTTGATTGATCTTTCACAGCTTCCGAGCAAAGCCCGCAAACCCATTTACCCGAATAAGAATCTTTCACCCGTAGGATGTAATCTGGGGTGCATTCTTCTTGGAGGCCACAGCAGTAGCATTCTACCTTGATGACGACGACTTCACTTATTTTGGCAATGGTCTTCAAGTCTTTTCCAAGTTTATCTATTTCCCTTGAAACGTCCGACACGACTTTTCGTAGTATCTGCCCATTCTTGCCAACCAAAAAATTAAGGGTAAACAAATGTCACTACAAATGCTTACAAACAATTTTCTTGAATGGATTTTTTGTTTAAAAGAAAAAAAATCTTTTTATGGTGTTCGAGATTTAAAATGATATACTTGTATTCGAGATCTGAAATACGTATACATGCATGTACTATGGGGAGCTAGATGAAACTATGATTACCAAAAGAAAAAAAAAAGCCTTATATACCCTTGAAAATTAATTAACTAGCTATTGAATAATGATTTAAGACTAGAATGATGGAAGTTATATGATATTTTTTTTTTGACAAACCAAGAAGGTAAATTTATTATTAGATGATAAGAGAAAAGTTTACAATAAAGAAGACAGTAAATAAGAGTGGCACAATACCAATTCTACTCCACAAACTACTTTATAGACAGAAAATAGAGGCATGCACTTATTACTCAATGATTGCCGACATTGAGTAATATGATACATGAAATGTTATATACGCATATAGGATGGTGCATGTAATTAGTTGAAATTAAGTTGCATACCACGATAGGCAAGAGGCTTGTTTCTCTGTAAGCTGCTTTGCTTGTCATTTCTTCTTGTAAGAAAATTATCTTCATTGAATTGAGAGACAAAATTAAGACTTGTCAAATGCTGCGGTACGAACAGAAATGTTTACAAGAACGAATTTATAGGCGGAAAAGATGGGGTAATTAATGAAAGCATGCGTAAGGGGTTTGATAATGATACCATTAAGAGAACAAGAACTTAAGATAGGAATTGCATGCTTTCATAAAACCAGCTTCCTGGCTTGTTTTTCTTGCTTGAGAAGGACCTTTACCAGTTAAAAATATATTTGGCTTTTTTTGCCATGCAATTAATGTGGGAAATCCACGGCTAGGTTTGCTCTGCCATGCAATTTGGAGCATTGATAACAAAAAAATTTCCATACGATTGAATTGAATATACCAAAACAACGGCCGGCTCTCCGCCCATTTCCCTCGTCCACAGGAGGATCAAGTATGTGAAAAAAAAACCTACTGCCCGTGAGGATTCACAAGTTGATAATTAAAGTTATCAAATCTGATTGCGGCAACTAGGGGATGCTTTTTGTGGTCAATGGTACCTAGGACCACCATGAAGTTAGGCATGCATAGGTTAGGGAATGTGTATCATGTGATTTCTGTTGATAAAAATTGGGAAAGAAAAAAAAAACAGAGAAGGGAAGGAGGAAGGAGAATTCAAGATTTGAAATAATAAGAATTTTAATAGAGAGTGAGGAAGGAAAGTGATGAATTTCATGCGTGATTTCACTTTCATTAAAGTGTTTATTGCCCTTTTTATACTTGCTAATAGAAAACCACTTGCAATATACCTTTAGAATATAAGAAATTCAATAGAAACACTACGAAATAGCAAGTTTTTGTGGTTTTCATAAAAAGTATATATTCTGTATATTAGTTTAGTTTACACTCGTATTTTATATGCAAAAAACTATTAGGAACCATTGTACAATAGTTACAAATGGTTAGGCATCACTTTGAATGATAGGACATCAAATTTGGTCACAACTCTTCAAACTTTGTCACCTTTTCATGTTACAAACTACATTACCAACATTCCCCCATTAGTTTGTAACATGAATACCAAACTAACACAAATGATTATCATGCATAAAGACAAGTAACATAACTTTTAAACTTGTCCTTAGTGTAGTCATGTCACAAGTCCTAATTAAGTCATAGGTGGCTAAATTGCTTAAATCTAGACTTAAAAATTAGGATAGAAATGATACATACATGAGCTAATTAATTCACAATACTTTCACATAACGATTTAGCACTTTTACCGGCTATGTGCTCATTCTAGTTCATGATCATATACAAGAGATCACCCTAAACTCTTGTTGAAAGCGGCACCACTTCCTATGATCATACAGGTGAACTAGGTGAACTAAAATCCAAGATTTGAACATCAAATCACTTAGAATTTGTTCATTAAGAGAATATCTCAACCTACTTACTCAAGATTTACTTTTGGCACTACACTTTGGAATGGTATACACAACAACATTGTAGTGTTCACAATCACTTATTAGCAATTTGTTTTTACCCTTTAAACCTAGCAATCTAGGGTTAGTACTAGAAAAAGTTTGGTTTCCCATTGCTAGTGATTCTAGTTGAAGGATTTTAATCCCATTCTGGACGTTGTCAAATTCACCAAGTCTCTTACTAGAGGCTTTGTTAATGGATCTGCCAACTTGTTGTATGTTCTTCTGAATACAACCGTGACAACGTTATCAGTCAACATTTGCCTAATGTAAGCATGTCTTAGGCTTACATGTCTAGATTTCCCATTGTAAACTTTATTCAATACTCTAGACATAGTACCTTTACTATCACAATGCAAGGCAATTGCCAGCATAGGTCTAGGCTATGAGATATATCAAGTAATAAATCCTTTAGCCACTCCACCTCCTTGCAAGCCAAAGAAAGAGCTATAAACTCGGCTTTCATGGTGGAGTGAGATATTACGGTTTATTTCTTTGGGGCTCAAGAAATAGCTCAACCACCAAGCATAAAGATCCCACAACTTATAGGGACTTGATCACTTATGCTAGTAACCCAACTAGTATCCAAGAAGCTTTCAAGCACACTAGGGAAACTATTGTAAAAAAGTCTCAAATCCTTAGTTCGTTTAAGGTAACTCGGGACTCTAGTTATAGCCTTTCAATGATGTGGTCCTGGATTTTTAGTGTACCTAGCTAGCCTACACACAGCATATGATATATCTGACCTTGTACAGCTCATTGCATACATTAAACTCCAATTACACTAGCATATTCTAGTTGAGCAATTGGTTTTCCAACATTTTCACATAACTTGAAGTTAGGATCGAAAGGAGTACTAACCTCTTTCACATTCAAATGTTAATACTTCTTTAGGATTTTATCAACATAATATGATTCAGACAAGGCATAACCCCCACTATGCTTCCTAACTATAATGCCTAAGATAGTATCTACTTCACTAAGATCTTTTATCTTGAATTGAGAAGAAAGATACTTCTTAGTTTCAAGATGCCTTTATAGTTGGTACTAACAATGAGTACGTCATCCACATAGAGACAAATGATTATCCCATACTCTTCACTAAATTTAGAATTAATGCACTTATCAGCATTATCGTATCTAAAATCGTGGAGAGTAAGGCAGAATCAAATTTTTCATGCCACTGTTTTGGGGCTTGTTTTAGGCCATACAACGATTTAACTAGGTTGCACACCTTGTGTTCATTTCCGAGCAACACAAACCCCTCAGGTTGCTCTCTATATACCTCTTCATCAAGATCAACATTAAGAAAAGCTATTTTTACATCTATTTGATGCACAGATAGCTTATATATAGATGCAAGTGCCAACAACACTCTAACTGAGGTGATACGAGCTGCCGGTGCATAGGTGTCAAAGTAATCAATTCTTTCTTTTTGTTTAAAGTCTTTAGCTACCAATCTAACTTTGTAAGTTAAAATGGTCCCATCAGCGGTGTATTTTTTTTCTCAATACCCACTTACAACCAATTGATTTATTTGCTAAGTCTATTAGGACCCAAATATTATTTGCTAATATTGAGTTCATTTCATCACTTATCGCTTCTTTTCAAAAAGCCACGTCCTTAGATTTCATTACTTCACTAAAGTTCTTAGAATATTCTTCAACACTAAATAAAATAGGAATTTTATTTAGCACGAAATTCTTATTACCTTCAACTAAGAAGACAATGGCTTGTAAATAAACAAAATCAGAAGGTAATTGTTTTTCTTTTCTTAGCCTTTGACTTCTCCTTGGTTCACTAAGAACTTCGTTAGAAAGTCAAATTCCTTTCTTTTTGGAAAATTTGAGGAACTAGCACTTTGGAAATTATTAGGCTCACTTATTGGACCATTTAGTGCTATTAAGTCACCAAGGAATTTATCCTCAAAGAATTCAACGACCCTTGATTCCAGAATCACATTGGAATCAAAATCAAGTAATCTATAGGCTTTAGAATTTTCAGCATAACCCACAAACACACTTTTATGTGCTCTAGGTCCCAACTTGGTTTCTTTAAATTCTGGAACTCTATAATAGGCAATGCACCCCCAAATTTTTAAGTAACTTAAGTTTCGTTTTCTTCCTTTCCATAACTCATATAGAGACACTTTAGTCCTTAAGGATGGAATTCTATTGTGAAGATGACATGCTGCCTATAGTGCCTCACCCCACAAATTCTTTAGCAAACTCAAACTCACAATCATGGCATTTACTATATCTTGAAGAGTTCTATTTTTCTTTCTGCCAAACCATTTTGTTGGGGAGTATAGGGTACACTAGTTTGATGTACTATATCATTTTCTTCACAAAATTTTGAGATTTCATTAGAGAAGTATTCACCTCCTCTATCACTTTTCAAAATTTTAATTTTCTTATTCAATTGATTTTCAACTAGAGATTTAGAAGCTTTAAACAAACCAAAAGCTTCATCTTTTGCTTTATTAGATATGCATGCACATACTTAGAGTAATCAACAATGAAAGTAATAAAATATCTATTTCCACCTCTAGTAAGAAAACCATTTAATTCACATATCGGAATGAACAACATCAAGTAAATTTGTGCTTCATCCTATTTTAGGAAAATGTAATCTAGCCATTTTCGATTGTGTGCAAATTTCACACATTTTTTATTTACATCACCAAGATTTGAGATTAATCAATTTTTAAACATGTATTGCAATACTTTATAATTCATATGTCCTAATCTATCATGCCATAAAGTATAAGAAAAGTCAACCAAATAAATAGAACTCTCAACTTTATTAATGTTCAACTTAAACATGCCATCACATGAATATCCCTTTCCTACAAAGACACTATTTTTGGACAAGATAACATTGTTACTTCCAAGAACAACCTTCAATCCTTTCTTGTTGAGAATATCCGCTGATGCAAGATTTTTTTACCACATCTGGAACATGAAGCACATTGGTGAGAACCACCTTCTTACTGTAAGTGAAATATAACTCAACATTTCCTTTCTCAAGCACTTTGACTCTTTGTCCATTGGTCATTACCACTTCATGTCCCTCAAGCACTTCATAGGACTTGAACTGTGTTCTATCATTGCAAACATATATGGCTGCCCCCGAATCGTACCACCAATCTTTAGAAGAACAAAGTGTAGCCATATGAAGTTCTGTGACTGTTCCAACCAACACCATGACTATGATTTCGGAGCCTTCCTCAACATGATTAGCATTTGGTGCACCATTGGTCTTTTGCCTCTTAACAACCCTGCACTCATATTTATAGTGCTTTTTTTTTGCCACAATTATAACATTTTCTTCTTTTTTTTTATCCTTGCCATCATCCTTTTCAGTCTTTTTCCTCTTAGAATTTTTATGATGCTTTTCCTTAGCAATATTCACTTTAGTATCTTGTTCAATTTCTTTCTTATTATAGCATTCTAGCATCCTCTTCAATCCTAAGATGTTTAAGACACTATTAATAGTCAAAACTTCATATGTATATAAGAATTTTTTCTGATAATCATTCCAAGACAAAGGAAGTTTAGCAATTATTGAACCAACTTGGAAAGATTCAGAAATTTCAACTCCCAAATGTTTAAGTTTTGACACTATAACTTGCAAATTATGTATTTGATCCATCAAAGAAGTATTATCAAGAAATTTGAACTCAAAATACTTCTTAATAATGAACTTATCTGAGCCTTGTTTTTGAGTAACATACGGCCTCTCCAAAGTGTTCCAAATCTCCCTTGGCGATTTGACGGATGTGAAGAGGTCGTAGAGGCTATCCGACAAAGTATTCAATATGTGCCTATTGTAAAGCACTTCCTCTTCAATCTGTTTCTCCCTCTTTGCCTTGATTTCGTTAGAATCATCCTCCTTTGGTGATGGAATTTCGGGCAAATCAGGATTGAACACATAAGTAATCTTCAAGGCGTTGAAGAAGAACATGAGTTTGTCTTTCCACCGGTTGAAGTTGGTTATAGTTCCATCGACCCTATCCAACTTCATAAAGTCTTGGTTCATTATTTTCATGGTTGTCTCTTTCGTGGTCTCATAATAAATACATTAAGATTGTTGATAAAAATTGGGAAAGAAAAAAAAACAAAGAGGGGAAGGAAAATACAATGTTTGAAGTAATAAGAACTTTAATAGAGAGTGGGGGAGGAAAGTGATGAATTTCATGCGTGATTTCACTTTCCTTAAGATGTTTATTGCCCTCTCTATGCTGGTTCCAACACTTCTTGTTTCATATGTGGCCAATAGAATAGTGCTTTAATCCTTTGCAAGCATGTTTGCTGTCTGGAATGTCCCCCCAAAGGTGATAAATGTAAAGACTGAATGATGTTGCTATTTAGTTCCTTGGAATCTCTAATATAAATCTTCTCATTCCTCTTCAGTAGACCATTCACATATTAGAATTCAGAAGATGAACTGCCTAAAATTACTAAGTTGGATATGAGTTCTTGACAAAAAGAATCATTCTCATAACTAGATTACACCTATTGAACCCAGTCTGGTTTGATGGATGATATGGCCATAGAAGACCCTTCCTGCTCCATTTGATCTCTTCTAGATAGTACATTAGCCCTTACATTTTTTGTTCCTGGTTTGTACTTAATAGTGTAGTCCAAGCCTAATAGCTTGGTGAGCCATTTGTGCTGCATAGGAGTAGTTAATTTCTATTCTAATAGATGTTTCAAAAATTGGTGATCAGTCTTCACAATAAAATGATGCTCTACTAGATACCTTCACTTAGTGACAGCTTGCACTAACACGATTAGCTCATTTTCATAGGTTGAAAGCCCCATATTTCTCATGCTGAAAGCTTTGGTCATGTATGCAATTGGCCTCCCTTCTTGCATTAGGATAGCTCATATCCCTTTTGTACTTGCATCTATTTCAATGACAAAGCTTCTACAAAAATCTGGCATTCTCAAGTTTAGGGCTTGACAAAGAGCTTGTTTAGATTTTTAAAGGTATTTTCATTTTCCATGGTCCATTAGAAATTATCTTTTTACAACATGTTGGTCAAGAGCTTGCAGATGAAACCATAATCCTTGACAAACCAGCTGTAATATCTTATAAGGCCTAAAAATCCTATCAAGGCTTTGATGTTGGTTGGCTGCAGCCATGATCGAATGCACTCCACTTTGCCAACTTCCATGCTCACCCCATTGGCATTGATAACATGTCCTAGATACTCCATAGATGTTTGAGCAAAAATGCATTTGCTTCTTTTTGCAAACAACTAATGAGATTATAAAATTTGCAAAACAACTTTCAAATGCTTCACATGAGATTGCAAGTCAGGGCTATATACTAATATGTCATTTAAAAAAAAAAACCAGAACGAATTTTCTAAGATAAAAGGCAAAATTTTGGTTCATGAGGGCTTGAAATGTGGTAGGTATATTGGTTAATCCAAAGGGCATCACCGAGAACTCATAGTATCCATGGTGAGTTTGAAAGGCAATTTTTGATATGTCACTAGGCTTAACTCTTATTCGATGATAGTCTGCTCTCAAATCTATTTTAGAAAAAAGAAGCAAGCTCCAAAGAGTTCATCCAGTAACTCATCAATGCTAGGCATAGGATATTTGTCTTTTATTGTCACTTTGTTTAACTGCCTATAATCTACACAAAATCTCCATGTATTATCTTTTTTCTTGACCAAAAGCACATGAGATGCAAAAGGATTGTTACTAAGTTGGATTATGCCATTATTGAGCATTTCTGTGACTTGTTGTTCTATCTCAATTTTTTTGTGAATGGGGGTATTTGTATGGTCTTAGTTTAAAGCATTGAGAATCTAGTTTAAGTGGTATTTGGTGGTCCAAACTTCTACCAGGTGGTAGGGAATTAGGGATAAGAAAGACATTTGAATATTGTTCTAACAAATTCAGAATTACATAAGGAGTTTCAGTTTGCTTGTTCTAAGGAGATCATTTGTATGCATAACTACTTCTTTTTTTTCGTGCATCAATTTGCCTGCTTCCTTTCCTCTGACCAGCTTAAGGATTGGATTTTCTACATGGCCCTGCAGCAATAGATCATCCCCTTCTTGCAATATCTGGATGCTCATTCTTTGAAAATCAAAGGTGATGGGACTATACTGACTCATCCAATCCACACCTAAGATAATATCCCACTTGTCTAAGTCCATGCTTTTCATATCAAAATAGAATTTATAGCCTTGAATTTCCCACTGGACATTTGTACATAAATTGTGACTAGTTACTATCTTTCCATCCGCCAAGGTCACAGTAAATGGAGCAATTTGCCTTTGTCTTAAGGCCAATTCTTGAACTTGCTTGTAGTGGATGTAGCTGTTTGTACTCCCAGTATCAACAAGAATGTTAAAGGAATGCCCTGAGATCTATCCTTACAGCACTATAGTCTTTCTTTTCATAGTGTTGGACAGGGCTTTCAGTGAAGCCCTCATGATCACATCAGAATCCTCTCCTACCACTTGCAGTTCATTTTCTGTATCTTCAAATTATGAATCCTTGTCTTCATCCAAGATCATGAAATTAAGGTGTTTCATTGCACATTGAGGCCCCAACCCAAAATTTTCACCACACTTATAACACAACCCTTTTTTGTTCCTTTCTTGAAACTCTTGAGGACTGATTTTTCTTATGTTGTTAAGGTTGGTTAGGGGTTTTATCTCTGCACTCGCTAGAATCTTGTAATTGCTAGAAGCCTTACTAGTGGAATTCTGCCCTTTACTACTCAATTGGGTTAGGTCATTGCCAAATTTAGCCAAGAATTTCTATTTATTGATCATCATTTCCCATGCTTACTCCTGCAGTTGAGCAACTTCAAACACTTTTGAAAGTGTTTTTGGTTTCATCAAACGAATCATAGGCTTCAATTCCTCTATAAGTCCGCTGATGAAACTTGATATGAAGTATTCTTCAATGAAATGGGGATTCTTGAATGGTAACATTGATCTTGGGCTTTCAAACTCCTCCTTAAGATTGAATCCTTTTGAGTCAGTTTATTAAACTCCTTCACCTTGTCTCTTCCTTCTTTTTCTCCAAATCTCTTGACCAATGCACCTTGTACGGGTGAGTTTGAAACTCTGAAACCACACATCAACCTTCCCTTCAAGGTACAACTCAACTGTATCCACCTTGTAGGCTTCACAGACTTGACAGATTGAAAAAAAATTGTCACATTTTTTGAGCCATTCAAGGGGATTTCCCAATTGAACATAGGTAGTTCCAAGCGTGGATAACTGGCTATGATAACACTACTCCATAACAGCAAAAAAGGTGATAACTTGCAATCTATTCCCTCTACTCCAATTAGTGGCTTCTTCCTCCCAAAGATTTTTAGGGCGTGATAACAATGTTGGCAAAAGGGCTGTTTTATCAATTCCCTCTTCTGCTCCTTGACCATTCTTGTCCTTGCCCAATACCTTGATGAGAGTAGTGAATTTAGCATCCATTCTGGTTTCCAACCTCGATGCTTGCTCATCGAGTTTGGACTCCAATAGCTATTCAAGTTGCTGGAACTTGGAATCCATCTCTTTTCCACCTGTATCCCAACTTCTTCCAATTGCTTCTGGAATTCCAAGGCAAATTCTTGAATCCGACTATCGCATTTCTTGACTTGCTCTTCCAAGAGCTTGGAGCGAGTTCCGTTAGCCATATCCACACACCTCAGGTAGAGAATCACCTCTCTGATACCACTTTGTCACGCACAAATTCAATTAACCAGAAAATAGAGAATTCAAAAAAGAATGAGGTTTTCAATGCAGAATGAAGAAGAAATTAGAAAAGAAAAGAAAAGAATGAATGAATGAAAGAATAAGGAACCAAGAACAAAGAATAAGAGAAAGAGAAGCAGATTTCATTGATGGAGCAAAGAACAATCAGATTACATGTTGGAATCAAAAATTGATTCACAAATTTCTATTTAAAAAAAAAAAAACAATACAAATTTTGGAGAAACACAAATATTGTTGTAAAAGAAAAGAAAGTGTGACAATTTTTTAGCTATTACAATAGATTTGCCAATACTTTACCATCACACTCTTTATTTTTCAAACATATCTAACTATACTATTTATAAACATCAGAATTCATGGAGTGTCCAACTTGTTCATTGCATGGCTGACAACTCATGACAACCTATCACCAATTAGTTTTCAATTTAAACTTATCTTTTTTAATTACTTCTTTAAATTTGCATTTAACGGCCACTAAATTTGACATTTCAAAATTAAATTTATTAGTATTTTAGCTTTCCAAAAACATTTTAATATTTTCAACATTACAATCATCATTAACACCATAATTGAGTTCATTTTCTATCAAGCTTTATTTATAGCCGCTGAAGTACATAACTAACTCCTCTAACTATAATTCTGAAACGGATTTACCGTTTTTAACCAACTTCAGCTCATACGACGTCGTTCTTCTAAGTGCTGGAATATTCCTTGGGCTTCCCGACCATGACAAACATCCACCGGATTGGAATTGCATTTTACTATTTTAGTAGGCTGAATCTCTGGGCAAGGCCCATCACACATCACTTGGCGGGAGATTGACCCATCGGATCGCCAACACGACATCGTTAAATGCTACCTTCTTCATAACAGCAACAGCGTCGATCGATCACATGCTCTCTCCCCACTTATCCACCCTCCCTTTCCCTTGCTTCATTGAAGCCCGAATTGCAAAGAAAAGCTCGAGGGATTTTGTGGGTTCTTTAAATCATCAAAGTGTACCCAGCAAAACTTGTGATCTTTTCAAGCATTTCGTTACAGAGAAGAAATGATGCGGCTCATTTTTCAAGCGGTACCACTTGGCATGACTTTGGATCATTTGTGTATAGAATTATGCTGGATTGCATACTGCATGTGAGGATTATTGTGTGTGCATTGTTGCGAACTTTCTTGTGTGGAATAGGGACCAAGATTTCATCCTGCACGAATTTGTTTTTTTTTTTTTTTTTCAAAAAACTAATTTTTTTTGGTTCCTAAGATAAAATTTCCTTGGTTTACTTGATCAAAAACATAGGATGACTTCTCTATGTGTTTAAGGATGGAAAATGTGAAAGATTCTTGATTAATGATTGGTTATTTGTTTCTCACTTTTGCCTGTAATCACTGGAGGAATGTATTACATAATACACTCTCGTATGGAATGAAGAATGAACTATATCTTAAAGTATAACTTTACCTGTTTACTTTCCTTTCAAACTTGGAGCGCTTGTCCCTTCCTCGGACAGAGTATGAGCTACCTTGAAGGTGGTTTCCGTTTGTAACTCAAGAATTTAGACTAATTAGTTCCACGGATTCTATAATAGCCAATCTTTCTGGAGGACGCAAAATATCTGATGAAAATAATTTTATATTTAAGATGGCAGTTTCTCATTTTGACTTTTTTTTTTGTATGATTTGGCAGTTCAAACAGGTAAAATGGATCAATGTGGCAGCTTAGACATATCAGATGGTGATAATGGTGATAATCATACTAGTGACCGTAATAAGAGAAGTGTGGAGAGTGAAATTAGGGCGGCCATTGACAGCGAAAAATGAAGTAAATCTGATTCTGCTAGACAAGATGACAAAAACTATTGTGCACATGAAAAGATATTTGGGGCCTAGTGAATAAAGGTTTAGATGAGCTGACAGAAGAATATGTAATTGGCCTTAAATTTTTACTCTCGTGAGGCAGCTGGATTGTTCTGGGAAACTTATGCAAAATTGTTGGGTTTTTCCAGACAGTGCCATTGTTGGATCTCAACCCAAAATATAAGGTTTACAGAGTTACATATATGAAAAATAGTGAATGATTATCACGAAAGATTTAGTGAATGATAATGATAATGATAATGTGTTGATAATACATGTCCTAATTTCACTCTCCTCCACACTTTTCTTATTACGGTCACTAGTGTGATTATCACCATTATCAACACATGAAGCCTATATTCATGTGTTGATAATACATGTATTTGTTAAAAGTGTATTTTTACAGTACTTGATGTAACAAGTATAAAAAGACAAAATTATTCTTTGTTATTTTATATTTTTAAATAGGGTGATGAGTGAATTTTATATTTTTATATTTGTCATGTCAGTTATTATAAAAAGTCAATATAATTAATCACTAAAAGTATAATTATTTTATTGAAAAATGTATAAAAACTGATAATTTCAAATATACGTTCCTACAATTTCATATAACAATTATAATAAATACATCATTCATGGTCAACTCAAGAAGAGAAATTTTATTCTTCTATTTTGAGTATTCAACTATCTCAAAAATTTAGCACTAATTTAAGCATCCAAATCTTGTCTGCTTGTAAATCTGATCTATTTTACAAGCATAACGCCATTTGACAAAAGTAGACATAACGTTTGCTTCATCAGCCATGTTAATAGGTTTGATTGGAAGCAAGAACCAAAACATCTAAGTGGTGTTGGATGCCTAGCCAGCTTTCGTATCAAGTACGATAGGAACTTGAGAAAACATGTCGTTACAGGCTTTATTAAAGAGCACGATCACAATTAACATTGGGAAAACATTTACTTATGCAATGCAATTACATTGGGTGCCATATAATCAAGCCTATATGCGCCATTAGCATGATTAAGATTTAAGGATTTGGCGTGGAAATGAATAATTTCAAGTGAGCAAGTGTTTGGAATTCCAAGATATAAATCATAAATGGACTCAGGTTGCCGTTTTGGTTAGAGGTTAAACAAGAGCAAAATGCACACAGGTGGTCAGCACAAGCTTATTAGTGCTTAAATACTATTTGGTGAATGACAATGGTCTGTTGCTGCATTACTTCAGTTTGTGTAAATTTTGGAGGAGAAATTCTGAAATTGAAGCAATTCTGACATGGAAACGCTACTAATTTGGGATAACTAACGTTGGAATTTGGAAGGATTAGGTTTTGCTTCCCACATGTTTTTGTTTAATTACCGGCCAGCTGGGGTGTAAATTTCATGGTTGAAAATGCAGGTGCTCTTTTGTCCAAGAGGCTCTTTTTGTAACGAATTCATAATGTTCTTGTGTGCAATCCTTTTGCTTAAGATCTTGAATCTCGAAATTATAAGCCAAATTGCTCTTGCCCGTAATCCTTGGAGATTTCATAATGTTCTTATAGCGCTTATATGATTGACCTTAGGGCCTTAATTTCTTGACAACCTCCAAATGAGCATTGGATTTATTCATGCCTGTTTTATTCATTCCTGTAAAAAGAATTAACAAGTGTCTTTTTATAATTCATATCACCAAAAAGAAAAAAATGATGGCAGCCCTTTATGAGTAAATCATGTCCGTAATCAACAACACTTGAACATGTATTATCAACACATGAAGCCTATATTGAACTTGAAACAGAGAATACACTTCTAACAAAGGTATGGATACTTGATGAACCATTGTGAATGCCGTTTTGTACAATTAAAGACTGGTTACAATAGATGCAAGGGCAGAGTAATTTATTTATAAACAAGCCCATCCGACAAGAATACAGATGGGTAGTTAGTGGTACTGACAGTCCCTGAGCTAATCATTAAAAAAAAAAAATCCCCTAATCCAAAGAAAATAAAAAGTTTTCTTTGGCAGATTCTGGACTATGATAGAATTAACTATGCATATATATATATATATATATATATATAAAAGGGATTGCAAGTTAAGTATCGTAATCCAAAAAGAAAAAGAAAGGCAAAATGCCCTTTTATTCACCTTGCTTTGAACTTGGAACCCTAATTCACTATTTCTCTATTCTTGATCTCCTTGGAAAATGCTGGCATACAACTTGAACTCCTAGCAAGTTTCTCTCCTTTCCTCTGAGCAGTCTTGATTCTAGGACTAAGAGACTTTGCTCTGTTCCTTTTCAATATTTCTCTCATGGCCTCAGCTTGGCAAAGCACTGGATATGCCCTGTCAAGGCTGTTAAACCTTATACAAGCATTCATGTGCTCGTTGAGGGCTTCTTCTCTTTTCCCACCATTTTTCTCCATTTCTTGATTAACGGCTTCAGCGCACAGCCCACAAATCAGCCTCCCCGTAAACTCGTCCCTCACCCTTTTGATATACTCTTGTGTGCACTCCTCACTCAGACCACAGCACTCACACTTGGCATCCTCAACCTCCGGAATGGATGAAAGTTTTGTATGATCATCAATGGCATGATGATGGTGATTATTATCACCACCATCTTCTCCATAATCTTCTTTGCTTAGTTCCCATGAGATATCAGATATTGTTCTTTGGATGGTTTCCATTGAAAGCCTTGGAGACCTATGATGATGGGAAGCAGTGGCAGTGGTTTTGTTCGTATCACTCATGTAACTTCCCCCATATCCCTGTTCACATGGTGCCACCATGATTGCATATGATTTGCAATCTTTGAAGATTTAAGATTTAGTTTTTGTGCAATGATTTTTGGAATTGGATTGGATTCGTTGTTGTTGAAGGAGAAAATAGGGGTAGTAGTAGTAATAAGAGGACCATGTCTTGCATGAATGAAGGAATTAAAAAAGTGCCTGTCTTCTTCTCATTTATAAACAGGCAAAGTTGTGCACAAAGGTGTGCGCGTTTTATCTGGAAACTTCTAAATGTAAAGGAATCTCGTGTCAGCATTGCCACTAGAGATAAAAAGTTACTTACCTATTCCTTGAAAAGTGCAACTGCTAACTTCATTTTTGCAGGTAAGTTAAAAAAATGGAGACATTCACGTAAGTTGTATTAATCATATATGTATATTTTCATCATGAAAGTCATTATTCATCATCAAGACGAGTGATTTATTATTTAGATAGAGTTACTATCAAACCAGTTACATATCTACTAATTTGATAGTATTTATCAACTTGTGTTATCTATAATCATTATTTATCTTCAATCATATCTATGAATATCGATCTATTCTTTACTTCCTAATAATCCGCTCAATCTTTTCTGCGCGTAGAACTTGAAAATAAATGAAGAAAAAGTGTCCATGGGATTTTTCATGATGACTTCTTGTGATGAAATTAATGACACTCATTTCTCGTGAACTGATTGAACATTATAATAGGGAAGAAAACGTTGAAATACAGTCGAAAAAGTTATTTAGAGCACATAGATGTTTGCTTTCAGAAACTGCATAAATATCCCAAGTTGTGATTTAAACAAGACAACCACAAGTCTACATTTTTCACGTGCACCACACATACATACGTCTTTGAGTCAATGACTAGTTGAGAACTTAAATCAGAGCTGAATATTCATGAACAATCATGAGCTAGAGTACCAATGAAAAGCACAATATATTTTGTTGGTATTAATTTGGACAGTGATTTCGAGCCTTTTCTGGAACAGCTCTTGTCAATTTCTTGGGATCGCTTGCCACCATGCTTCATTGATGTTCTTAAGGTTTTTAGATTCAAAGTTTTATAGTGTTCGCTTTTGTATGCGGCTTACATGGTCTAAAAAAGCTCACAAGGAAGTAGATCCAGAAATGAATCATTATTTTTAGGAAAGCACTTAACCATCTATCAAAAGCTTAATTTTGTTTTCTTACCCAATAAATTTATCAGGTAAATTTTTGTCCCAATTAATGTGTGCCAACTATGTTCATTAACGAAATCACGTAATTTTATTAACATAGAATGTATAAACTTTAGTTTTAATAAAACTATGTCTGTTTATTAATAAGACATGTCTAAAATACATCAGTGGAGACATAGTATCTCACTCCAACAATGACAGTATAAAAATAAGAATTGTTTTGATTTTATGAATTTTCTCTAACAGAAAACTAAGCACACAGAACTAGTTCAATGTTTGAAAGGTACAATGTTTTTGTAAGAAAAGTTTAAAATGACAGTTAAAAAGGAGATGAACAATTGCAATGAATGTACACATCATTGCTTCAGAACTAAAAAAGTTTCTCTTTTCTCCAACAGAGATCTAAGCGCACAGAACTAGTTCAATGTTTGAAAGGTACAATGTTTTTGTAAGAAAAGTTTAAAATGACAGTCAAAAAGGAGATGAGCAATTGCCATGAATGTACACATCATTGCTTCAGAACTCAAGATTTTCTCTTTTCTCCAACAGAGAATTAAGCGCACAGAACTAGTTCAATGTTTGAAAGGTACAATGTTTTTGTAAGAAAAGTTTAAAATGACAGTTAAAACTTAAAAGGAGATAAATAATTGCAATGAATGTTCACATCATTGCCTCAAAACTCAAAATTTTCTCTCTTTTCCCATCTTCCTCGTGTGAATTCTATGCTTGAAATGTATGATATGTCATTGATGGATTCACGGGAAGGTCCATTGCAGCCTCTTGATCTTCCTTTTTTCACTCCCATCCAAGTCTTGTGATTCTTAGTGCTACTTTGTTGGATGTAGAAATTTGCATGAATATCGAAAGAAAGAATGACTTTTTAAGAGGGAACGACTTTAGTCTTTATATTAATTATCCATTGACCAAACTTAGACAAATGAGAACAAAGAAAACATCACGAGAAAGCAAAAGAAAAAAATAGACTAACTTGTTCAAGGTTGCTTTTATCAATTCACATGATTCTTGGATTATGAGAAGAGCTAAACAAAAGTGATGTCTAGGCTCTGTATTTCCCTTTCTTCTGCTTAAATAAATAATTGGTTTGCTTTTAGTAACTAATGAGCCATGAGATGCCTACTAAGAACTTTTAAAGGTTTTGCACAAGAAAAAGAAAATTAAGAAAAGGATAGATACAATTTTTTTCTTTCTTTTACTCCAATGGATATATATGGATTATATTTTAAAACGTATTTTTATGTATTTTTGACAATTTTTTTTTTGTTTAAAAGTGAAAAAATATGTTTTAAAATACGATTCATACTCACGGTCCTCTACATATGCATTTTGTTCCAGCAACATTTGTTTTCTTGTTCTTTTGGGACAATCTATTAAATTATGAATGCACAATCTCATGGATTAACTTCAAAGTCTAATCTAAGCAACAACAATTTATGAACAAAAACTTACTCTAAAAATCAATCAAAAAAATGCTAGAAACCAAGGATAAACTTTGAACTAGTAGCATTATACAACAATGTGAATCTCTTCAACCAAAACAAGACATAATATTTTCTTTTGTCATACGTTATGCTTCTTGTTTGTTATTGGCACTCCAAAAGTTGGCTATGAATGAATTTTCAGGGACAAAAATTTGATTGTCCACATCGACAACATTTTCTCGAATGTTAATCGACCTAACAACTTCAAACCTTTTATTTAAACCAAAAAAAAAAAAAAAGAGAGAGAAATAATTTTCTAGATTTTTATTTTCAAGTGTAAAAGTGAATTCTCAATTTCTTGCCTCTTTTGTGTTTTTCATTGATAAAAAATGCCAAGCAGTAATCCCAATTGCTAGTGCTATCACATATTCCATGCTATTAAAACTGCAAGCTCCAATTATGTGGGGAAACAAAGGATGAAGATTTTAGCCGTCCAGAAGAGTAAAGGGATCAAACAACTAGCCTAACAAGGGAAACAAATTAGAACCTTTTGGCCTCAAATTCACGGGAAAGAAAAGGAAAATTTTTAACATTATTTGGATGGAATCTTAAAGCTTTTTAGCCTTTGAAGTTGAGGTTTGCATATTAAGATGAAGTTTGCCCGCTAAAGATTAAGGAGGTGAATCCAAGCCTGTTATTTTGAAGATCTAATTGTAAAAGGTATCCAAAATTTGATGCAGTCCAGCTTCCTAAGGGTATCAAATAGGTGAGTTGGATTACTCCACACGTTGAATTATAGGTAGAGTGTAACTTAACATATTATAATTTAACCCAACCCATCTAAGGATGTGTCACTACACAGATGGTTTACTGCTAATAGGGAGTAGAGATATAATTTTTTAGTTTTTAGTTGAATTTCAACTATTAGCGAGTGTATAAATCTCTAGTTTTAGTTGCAGTTCAACTATTAGAGAGTCTATAAATCTCCAATTGCAATTTGCTAGTCAATTATTAAGAGTTGTCTTTACTCCCGATTTAGCTAAACTATTTGATCTAAAATAAGTGAACTCGCTAAGTATATCTTGATAAAGTTAGGAAACAACCTTGTGCCAATGCGTTTGTGTAAAAAAAAATTGAAATTTTAGTTTACTTGTTAGATCTTAATGAATGCTAACAAGTGTAGTTAGCCAGTTGGTTATGTACCAATTTTATGTATTTTACATTAATAAAAAATTTCTATTGTTTCGGGGAAAAAAAATCTAAGGATGTGTCACACTTAAATTGAGTTAGAATTAAATTGGATTGAACTCATTTGACTCATGAATTAAAATTATCAATTTTAAAAATTAAATAAATAGCCAGTCAACAACCCACGGATCACTACTTACTGCTAACCAATCAAATTTTGACAACTTGACCAAATTCCCACCTGGTGACTTCCTACTTTTAAAAAAAAAAATTAATAATTTTAACTCATATATCGAATAGGTTCAACCTAACCCAACCTATTAAATTACAAGTCATTATTCAACTTGCTACCTATCTTATCTAATGGGTTAAAATAATAAATGGATTAAGTTAAATAATTTAGTTTGGTTTGTTTTTTCCAGCCCTATAATTACCATCCCAATTTCACAACTTTCGCCTCCATACAAAAATCCCAAACACAAGACATTCTTGCTCACTCTAACCATTGAATTTGCCCGATACGTGATACACCATCCACCAAACGAAAAAAATATTATATATATTAGTTGTATCTTTATTTTTATTAGTCACATAAATTTATATTTCTTTTAGTCCTACTTAAATAATAAATTGTCTTTCAAATTGGCTCTAATTATACCATCTTTAGGTTGTAGTGAATGTATGAAATATTTTTTCAAACACATCAATAGTGCAAACCCAAATGAGATAATGTCCAAAAAGGTCCCTCACATATTGACGAATGAGCATTTTAGTCCCCCAATTCCAAAATGAGACAATATCGTCTCTCACATTATATAAACAAACCATTTTCGTCCATCATATTATATAAACGAACTATTTTCATCCTTCACATTACATAAACGAAACCATTTTAGTCCCCCAAATCACGTGTAGTGTAATGTGAGGGACGATTTTGTCTCATTTTAAAATTGAAGGACTAAAAAGCTCATTTCTCAATATGTGAGGGATTTTTTTAGACATTATCTCAACCCAAATCAATGAACGAAGCAATAGGGCAACTTGTGTGTGAGGCATGCAAGCTCCTACAGCTATAACATACTTCCAATGGGGCCACACCTTTCCTCTAGGGATGTGGGCTAGTAACCAGAGAAGAGGAAGAGCAATGAGGTTCTTTTGGGTGTTGGATTTGGTTGAGGAGGGACAGTCCAGTAAGCAAATGGCAACTCGTTCGTGAATACGCTCCAGCTAGGAAAGGAACGTGACAAAATCCGCCCATTCAGCCCAAACACTAGTCCAATTTTGTCCAGAAAATTTACATATTTATTAATAAATGAAGAAACACCCAAAATCGTCCTTCACATTTTACCGAATAATCTTTTTCATCCTCCACTTTTAAAACGGGAACAAATAGTCTTTCAAATTTTAAAAACCAAAATTTGAAGGAAAAATTCAGGACTAAATGTTCTTGTTTATGAAATTTGAAGGACTAAAAGTTCCCTTTTATTTCACGAATAGTACCAAAAGTTTCAATTTATGAAATTTGAAGGACTATTTGTTCCTGTTTTAAAAGTAAATGATGAAAAAAATTATTTACTGAAATATAGAGGACAATTTTGAGTATTTCCCCTTAATTAATTACTCATATTATACTAATTCACGTTACGTAGTACAACAGTTGCATATAATATCTTCTCCTTAAAACCACACATTTTCGTATTGTTTCTTGAAACTATTTTGTGAGTAAACTTTATTCGTTTGGAACTAAATTCATTTAAGAAAGGAAATTGGGTTCAATTTTAACATAATTCATTGCATTTTACGCTACACTTACTTGGTAAATTCATTTTATTATTAGTACTCAAATTCAGCCTGATTTTAACTTTTTAGACATGTTGATGATATAATAATTTAGATACCATACTATCAAGGCCCTGTAATTTGAAAAACCAATATTAGAAAAAAAATGGAAATAAAAGTATACTTTCTCAAAGAAGAAAAAATAAATAAAAACACCTGGGCAAAAATACACATTCCTCAAAGGAAAAATGACGTAAAAAAGAGAAAGAAGAAATATCAAAAATATGGAACTCAATTAAGCAACGCAACCAGAATCGAATATAGTGCATAATAATCAAAATTCATGATTGTCATAATTCATTTAATGTATTATTAAATATATAATTTTTTATTTTATTTTTATTTCTAATGTTCAAACTTATATTGCCATTATTACTAAAAATAACATAAAAAGTTAATATAATTTTATGTAGAAATAAAAGTTTTTAGTAAGTACAAATTTTGAAAGGAAACATCACCTTATAGTAAGCAGTAAGGGTGTAAGTGAATAGATCTTTCGAAAGCAGTAAGGGTGTAAGTGAATAGATCTTTCGATGAATAATTCGTGAACAAAATCAGTTATGTTCATTTATATTTGTTTGTTAAGGTAAACGAATAATAAACAAACATATTTTAGTTTTCGTTTAATAAACAAACACGAACACAAACACGAATAGACATGTGTTCGATTCGTTTATGTTCGCAAACAAACTCATACAGTGTTCATGAACAAGTTCGTTTAATGTTAATTTAAAGCTCATTTATTGTTCATTTATATTAGAATAATAATACAAATATAATATATATAATAAAAATGTTTGTTCATTATAAGTAAGTATGTGTGTTGTAATGTGGTGGTTAGTGTTTTAGATTGCCAAATTGAAGTATGCAGGTTCAATTTTTTGTATTTGCGCTTGTTTTATGTTTTTAGTCTAATCTTGAATAGCACATCAATTGCACAGAAGATGAAAAGGGATAATGCATTTATAAAAACTAAAAAGGGAGGAGACACATGATAGAATGCATGTAAAAACTAAAAAGGGAGGAGAGATATGATAGAATGCTATGTTTAGTCTAATCCTGAATCGCACATCGATTGCATAGAAGATGGAAAATGGATAATGCATTTATAAAAACTAAAAAAGGAGGAGAGACATGATAGAATGCTATGTAAAAACTAAAAAGGGAGGAGAGATAGGATAAAATGCTATGTTAACGGGTAAAGCTCTTTTGCTTAGTTTGCACTGCTCATTTAAAATTTTTTATATTAAAATAGTATTACATATTTACATGTATAAATATATATGTAATATTTATATATTATATTATTTTAAATTTTTATTTATTTAAGTGCTTACGAACATGTTCGTTTAAATATTTGTAAACATGTTCGTTAAGTGTTCGTGAACACTAATAAACATTAATAAATATGTTTGAGATCTGCTTATATTGATTTAAATTTTTTATATTTGTATTCGAAATTAGTTTATATTCATTTAAAATAAATAAACAGATCTTAAACAATGTTTCTTTAAGATCGTTCGGTTTTTCCGGCACGGTAAAAACGAGAGGCCATTGAAATTGAATGCACCAAGATTTGTTGCCACTAATTTCCATGCGATAAACGAACCACCACCCACGTCTCCCTTAGTAGGCTTTTATTTATCATTATCACCCCACCGGCCCACCCCACAATTACAAGTCCAAACAAAGCTGTCGATGAAACTAACAGCCAACAAGGCGGTGATTGCGGTCCGAACCGAAATGACGGCGTTAAAAGTCATTTCTGCTATTATTCATGCATCGCTTTCTAAATGTGACCACATGATGGATCACTGAAGCATCCTCAACTTTCTTTTAAATATGACAAAATAATAAAAGAATAATATATTAAAATGTTTGTAATTATTTTGATTTAAATTTTTAAATATAATAACACAATATTTAAATTTTAAAATATGTAACAATAATATCTTTCTATTGGAAAAAAAAATGAAAAAATCTTTCGATATAAAACATATAGTCTAAAATTCTAAAATAAATTTTTAAAAAGATAAAAGAGATAAAATTTAAAGAAAAAATTGAATAAACTTATTTACACTATATAATAAATTTTTTTAAATTAAAAAAAAAATTTAAAGATGAAAATTTAATAAAATTTAGAACACAAATGACAAAAAAAATTAGGTTAAAAAACAGAATATCATATCATAATTTTTTATTTTTGTATTAAAATTTTTAATAAAATTTTACATAATTTTATTAAATTTTTTCTTTTAAAAAGTTAATACAAAAATTAAACTATATCAATTTTTTTGTCATTTTTGTCTTTATGAAGGGCTTTTTCGTCTTTTTTTAATAAAAAGACATTATTGTTGTATATTTTAAAATTTAGATTTCATATAATTATAATTAAAATTTCGAATCAAAATAATTATAAACGTTTAAATTCAAAATATTTTAATATATTATTTCAATAAATAAAGCCTCTTGTTTTTAGGTACAAGACTAATACTAATACTTCTAAATTATCAACAAGGACCTTAAATACTGACAACCAACAATCGTTATAGAGATTTAATCTCAACTCGAACAGTTTCTCAATGCTTTATGATACAATACTTGTCATTAGACCAACTCCGGTCAAACTCCGGGTTGGCCGGGGGTGTTGGTAACAAATGGAGCCTTGGAAAGAACAACATTGGGACCGTTATGATTTATTTCCATGGCGACTTTACCACTCCAGTTTGTGCCCCACCAATTTGGACAAAGCTACTAATTTTGTCATTCCCAAAAAAAAAACGCTAACAATAATTAGGCATTATTTCTTTACCAGTCCAGCTTGTTTTTTCCCCCTACTTTATTGTACTTTCTGTCTTGTTTTTGTCTTAAAAAGTTCAAAGCCATCTAGGGTTGGAGCAAGCATCATCTGGCTCTTGTAGTGGAGTGCTGAATTAGAATTAAGTAAAAAGATAAATTTATTATTTATTATTTTATATATTTTTTTAAAAATAATAAATAAATTTTGTATATTTTATATTTATCACATTAATCACGATAAAAAATCATTATAAAATATCACTAAATATCATTCCTCTTAAAAGTTAATATCTCATACTAGTATTTTGGACATTTAACGTTGAAAGACATTAATTATGGTAAATTTATTAAGCACCAATCACGTAATACTCTTTATTTAAAAGAATTAAAATTTATATAGATTCGTCAAAGAAAGTAAATAAATCAAAACACAAGTAGAGAAAATGACATAATATTATCCGATTCACAAGAATAGAGATAAAACTCCACATTGGCTAAAGTGAACCATTTTCTAAAATAGAGTAGGCCTAATTGTTGAACAAAAAAAATATAATAATTGTCTAAAGTATCTCTCTATCAATAATTATGCGTGGCTTATAATTAAAAAAATGTTAATAAAAATAATATATATATATATACACATTTGTGCTGTTTTTTTAATTAAAAAACGTTATATTTAGATTTCTTTTTTTCTAGTACTAAAAGAATATGATTTAATTGCAATGAGAAAATTGTATTTATATATCCATGAGTAGATTACCTTTGATATTGAAAAGAAAAAAAAGGAAATCATGCATAATTTCGCTTACAGAGAACGGTTTTGAATATGATAATGTCATGCGCCAATTATTGGTCGGGCGTTACTATTTATCCTTCTATTAAGCTCCTCATTTCATTTCCGTTCATTTATTTGTGGTGGATGTGACTTAAAAGAAATTGTTTCGTCAATTGAATATGGTTCTATTCAAGTGATTTCTTTTTCTTTTTTCTTTTTTTTTGGTGTCATAAACGATCAAATTTTACCATTGAAAACATGAATAACTGGTTGAAATCTATCCACTGGAAAGTGGAAACCCTGTAATTAATTTGTCCAATCCTCTCCAGTTCCATATTCAATTTGAATAAATCAAACCCATGGTTGAAATAACCAAATGGTTCTGGGGTTGCTTTTTTTTTTTTTTTTTTTTCCAAAATAACTGTGTTTCAGATACATAAATTAAGGATCAAAATCAAAACGTTGTCAACACCATAATTTCCTTCTACATTTTATATACAAACTCATGCCTTAGTCAAGAGGTTGATCTTTGCCAGTAAGAAGACAACATTTTGATGAAGAGTTCACACTTCATATATACCAAGTCAAAACTGCCAGACTTGTCAAGTTGTCATCATCGATAATTTGATCACTGGCCTGATCAAATTACACCAAGTTTGAGAATTTATTAAACCAGAGAATGATCATAGATCATCATGATGAAATCTGATCACGTTCAAGAAAATCATGGCTAATGCATTATGTGTTAGTTTGTTTATATCTTTCAAAAGAATATAATATCCTATATTGAAAGTTTATAACACTTAATATTAAATCACCTTTTAGTTAACTTGTGATAACAAAAGAAATAGAGATGGAATTGTAAGTATTTTTTTTCGTTTAAAAACGATAGAATTGTATTAAATTGTCAATGACAAAAGATATACAAAAATTTAACCAAAAAAGCTTACAATGAGAGAATTAAGGATACCGATTAGAAAAACTAACCCGATCCATAATGATGTACCGGAAAAGATAACATTTTTGCTACTTGACCAACCGTTCGAGAGAAGCAAATATAACAAGCACACTAATCAATAAAATTGATGAAATAGCAATTAATGCAAAAACAGCCAATTGAAAAACAAGGGTTCTCAAAACGAGAAAAAAATATTAAAATCTCATAATTTACTATCAATTCATTCACTATTTCCTTTCTTACGTAAGCATTAGAAAAGGCAAATTGGGCAAAATGCGGTTTAATTTGATTTTATTTCGATTCTAACTTTTACCTTGTTGTTACATTAATTTAAGTGTTATTCCTGTACCTCTAATTTATAGAGAAAGTTTGTTTGATCATAATGAATATTTCTGCTACAGAAATAATCATTTAAAACAGTGCAAAAGTTATGCACCACTCAAACCCCTGCTGCTGCTTTTTGCTTTATTGTTATCATTATTTTCTACATTATGCATCCTAAATAAAGCTATTATTTCTTTCGAAACAATCCCAAATCAAGTCATATGTTTTTATTTCTGGTTATAAAATACGAGTTCGATTCTTATGCTGGTTAATCTTCTTTTTATCTCGTTATTTTTTCTTTTCTTTTTTTTTGGGGCTCTTTAAAAACAAAAGAAATGCAGATAACATCGCATAATAATGCAAATGTCAACGGGAATGATTCTGAAATGGAGCCATTGGATGTATCCGGGAAGCCTGCAAATGCACTTTCTGCGCAAGTAGATTGCCTGAACCTCAGCCACATGCAGATTAGCTAACAACTAGTACGTACTAATAATACTATAACATAAAGATATGACTTTCCTAAACTTTGGGGATAAAGTATGGGATTCAATGCGTTGGATTGTCATTTGTCAGCTTTGATGCAGAAATGCCGTGGAAATAAAGTCAGGAAATCAAATCATATGGTTCGTCTTCTTCTGCCCAAAAGAAATTTGGTATGGTTGTCCGCCCCATCCCCAACGGTCCCCCCTTTATCTGCTTCCTAATTCTACCACCCTTTTATGAGGAAAGGAAGAAATTTCCCATTAGTGTCTCTACCATATTCCAACTGTCTTTGCTCAGAATATTAATTTACGTAAGTAGGAAGAAGACCATTTCTATGTGTCAATCTTAACAAACCTCACTTAAATAATGGAATACTTCTATGGTTGTCAATCTTTACAAATCTTTACAAATCTTAATATCATATTGCATTTTGAATAAATCATGTCTCCGATGTGGATGGTTAGTATTTTGATACGTTTTCTAATACATTTTTACAGTTTTTAATATATTTTTTATATCATAATTACTATCTCGAAAAATATAAAAACGCGAAAAATATAAAAACGCGTTTTAAAATACAATTTATATACAGTCACACTAGATAATAAGAATCTTATGTGGAGTTACAAAAAAAAATTTACTTATTTTAAACACCCATTGTCACAAATTATCCCTATAAAAATAAAAATTTCAACTTTTACATTTTTTGAGTTTAAAAAACTCTCTGACAAAAAAGAAAACTTTACTTTTTAGTGTAAATATCAAGGAAATTTCAGCACATCTTTATTGTTGGGACAACTAACTAGTGAAAAAAAAATCTACTTTTAATACTATATTTTGACTTATATTCTATCTTAAATTTAGCGGAAAAATAAAATATTATTGCTTCGCTATAATCTTATGTGATACAATTGTCACCGAATAAAAATAAGAATTAATATCATTTATTTTTCTCAAAAATTTGACTTTTATCAAATCGAGCCTTCTAGTTTGAAAAATAAAAATCGGCCCCCTTGACTAATAATCAACTCAAGTTATTTAATTGAAATTGGTGAAAAGAAGAAAAAACCCTCAAAACTTGCGCAAAAAAGACGAAAAAAATAGCAAAATTTTGAAAACTTGTGCAAAACTTATATTGTATTTGTGAAGAATTTTGTTTTTTACTATACTTTGTTTTTTAAACTCATATTTTTTTTTTAGGATTTTTCATCTTTTTGACAATTTTAATTAAGTAATTTGGGTTGACTGTTAATCAAGAAAGCCAATGGTTATTTTTGAATTCGATTTGATAAGAGCAAGAAATATCAAAGGAAATAAATAATATTAACTCTAAAAATAAAAAATTCTCAATTTTGTTTTGGGTGATTAAAATTTTCTCTAATAAAAGAAAAACAAAACTTTATTTTTGAGTGTGAATATGGAGGAAATGGTCTACGGTAACTCCCCTAGACCACACATACAAGATTTCCCAGCTACTTATGGTTTCTATAAATACCGTCATGCGCGGCTTTTACTTTTCTTTCTTCCCTTCCTCCCTCTTTCCGTTTCTCTTCTCCTCTGCTTCTTCTTCATCATCATCCCAAGTTCCCCAGGACAATAATAAACATTCGTATTGTTTCATTCACTTTTCTTAATTTCTCTGCAAATTATCCATTTTTTTTGGTTTTTTGTTATCGATTTTTAATTTAATTAGTTTTTTTTCCGTTAATTATTTGATTAATTACGGAATGGAACCGGAGGAGTTAACCTCCGGCGCCAGCGGGCGGATAATTCCGGTGTTTAAAAACCTCCACCGCTCTGTTTTCTCATACGACGCCGTTCTGCGAGGTTTTGTTTTGATAAAATCCATTTTCTTGTGGATCATTCTCCTTCGCCTCCCTCGTCGCCACTTCTCCGCGTCTCCTGCGTCGGATTCTGCGTCGGAGTCGTGGTTAAAGAAGAGGAAATTCAGGAAAGATGAGGAGGATACTCTTAGACGTCGCGCCTTGGCTGAGGCCTTGCCAATGGTCGCTGCTGGAGATGGGGATGCGGATACGACGGAGTCGGAGAACGAGATCGGGAATGGGAGTGGGAATGACCGGTGTCTCTGGAGTACCTCGTTGTTCTTTGGAGTTCGGCACAATGCTTTGTTTTGCCGCTCGTGGCTTCCGGTTGTTGGTGAATTAGAGTATGATATGGTTCTCTAGTTCTTATTATTTTGCACAATTTGTAATTTGAGCTTCTTCTGTTGTGAATTTTCTCCGTTTTTCTTCTTCCGTGGCCATTTGAAACTTTAAATCATTAATCTTTTCACGTGTTGGTACGGAAAATATTGTAGGCTGGCTGTATGTGAAGATACTGTCTTGTTTTAGTATATGTAAATGGTTGATTTATTTGCGTATTGTTTAAAGGAAAGGTAGGAACTTGATCTTGCTTGACAGATTGAATGTTTAAAGGGTAGTTGGAAATTTGTTGATTTTGATTTTTAAACAAAGATCGGATTTAAAGAAATAAAGAAAAAAAGAAAAAAGGAATAGCTTGGTATTAGTCTTGGAATATATTTTTTTCCATTCTATGCTTTAGTTTGGGGTAAGCATGTGGTTCTTGGGGATTTGGGACCGGCAGGCATATTCTCTTGCCTTGATTGGATGGATAATTTGATATTGTTAAGTCCACATCACGAGTTTAGAGAGTTGCCTTGTCAAGTAATATAATTTGGAGAAAACAAACAAGCTTTTATGGATTTTAACGTCTTGCAAATTGAAAATAAGAATTCTACTTTGTCCTACTTTTGTGGGACACGCTTAATGTTGGACTAGTTCAAACTTGAGAATGGAAGGTATAGATGGGAAGTTAAATTAAGGAGCAAAAGGCATGATCTTGTTAATCTGAACTATTCCGCTCCTGTTTCCTTATGATATCCTAACATACCATGAATTAGATATTTTAATTATGCCTTTTAATGAAAATCTTCTTTCAAGTATTAATTAATGATAATAGTTTGCTGTGTCTAAAGATGTAACGATTATTTTGGGACATATATGGACACACGAGGTTGCTGCATTTGACCATGAGAAAGTGCCTGTTTAATATTTGGACTGTTTTTCTGTAGTTCCACATTGCAGCATGGGTCTTCCGTTTTATTTGATTCACCTTAAGTGCAGTTATAGTCTTCTTGAATTCACTTTCACATTCTAATTTTTACTGATGTACAATTGAAATAAGAGAGATCTGCTTTTTGATTCTTGGTTCTACTTTCTATCAAGTTTATTCCTGTGTTGGACCCACAAATTTTACCTGGAAATCCCAGTTTTTTTGATACATACGAGTCTTCTTACATGACGAACAAGTCCCCTCTTCTTCTTAGGATTTTATTTTTTATGTTATTGCTCCTTGTTGCTATTTATATATGATTGGTGGTGGGGTAACAGTTATGGTGGAATTTGCAATTGATACATAGTTGAGTTCTAATGTTTATGCTGGAAGAGCATGTATCTGTCCTGTTAAAATCTGGATTGTGGGGTAAGGAAGATCCATATCTGATAATTTGGCTAAAATATAGTTTCTCATACCTGCTCAGTATGTCCAAGACTGTTATTTTATGTATTACTAATGACTTCCCAAATATTGTTTATTACTCAAGACATTGCATACCATGTTATGTTGTATTATCATTTCAAGCGCAAGATCTTTCTCTTCTATACTCATATCAGATTCAATCATTATATTTGGTGAATCAAGAATTCTTGGAAGTGTTTTTTTTTATGCTTTTGCTGCTTTGTAATGGTGTCATCTCTGCATCTTCCTGACTTCAATCCTCTATCATACTATTTTTTTGAGCCATTTTGATTGTTAGAAGAGCAAGCTCTGGTTCTTGTATGTAGATTTTCCTCTTTTTCTTCGTCTCTTTTTAGCCGACTTTGTACAGTAGACGTTTTCCTTCTAACAAAATTCTGGAAAATCAGGATTTTAACTGGAAGAAAGGATAGGGGTTCTGGTCCTGCTAGTCTCTGAATTTTGTTGTGTACATTCCTTGCATCAAGTAAATGTACAGATCTCAGTTTTCAGCTGCTACTTCTTTTACTCCTATCTGAAAGTTCATATTAACAGATTCTTGTTTTTTTTTTTTTCTTCAGAGGTATCCTGATCATCATCCATGGCCTTAATGAGCACAGGTATTACTAGGAAAATGAAGTTAGCTTTTTTCTTTTGGGGGTGGAGGGTGGAGGGGGTTTGATACTGAAGTTCTGGCTCAAATTTATATCTTCCTTGCTTTGACAATTAAGTTGGATTGATGTGTTTGGTGAAGATTGTAGGACTAATATAAATATCATGATATTTTCGTGTGCAGTGGGCGTTATGCTGACTTTGCTAGACAACTCAACTCCTGCAACTTTGGGGTCTATGCAATGGACTGGATAGGTAGCTGCTTTACGTCATATACTTAGTCTGATTGATTTATGATTTAGGTACTTAACAAGCTACCTGATTTATTTGGGTAAACTAAAACATTAACAACTTATTAATGCTATTTCTGATTGTTCTGTACCCATTGCATTGTTCATCCACTATGTTTTTGATTTCAGAATTTTAAGAACCATGTATCAGTTGAGAAAAATAATTTTTGGGCAACAACCTCCCTGTTTCATTTGCAGGAGTATTTAAATGATTTTTTGGCTGATTTAACACATGGCACGTAGTATTGGATTGAGAGTACAAGTTGAATTCTGTGAGAAGTAGGCAGTTTCTGCTGCAATGGTGTCTTGATTTTCACAATTTGTTAGTCTATAGGTTGTGCACTGGTTGAAGTTGCTTGGGGTTGATTTTTAGTGTTAGTGCCTTGAGATAGCATTAGTCCTTGTTGACTGAGAAGCTCATTCCTGCTATAGGTCATGGAGGAAGTGATGGTTTGCATGGTTATGTACCCTCATTGGATCATGTGGTTGCAGACACTGTAAGTTTGTTTGATGTATTCCTTTCTAGTATGTGTTTCATTGTGTTTTTTTCCCAATTGCATATCAGTAAAAAATTTGTTTATCCAAATATTACGTGGCATTGACTTTATCAAGTTTGTTACTTTCCCTCTGAAAACTCATTTTATGTCATATTATCTCGAGTGGCATTTCCTCATTTCATCTACAGCCTTGGACTGTTTTTCCACATTTTATAAGCTCTATATGCCATCTTCTCATATTTATAGTTCATTTTAAGTTGTTGATTTGGTCAAGAAAACAAGCTAAACTCTTTGTTATCCTAACCAGGGAGCTTTCCTGGAAAAGATCAAAATGGATAACCCTGGTGTTCCATGCTTCCTATTTGGCCATTCAACTGGGGGAGCAGTGGTTCTGAAGGTAAGGCTACCTAATGGAACTAAACATGAGGGTGTTTATAAATTCCTGATTGTCTATTTGAAATTGAGTCATCTGCTCTTTTGTGTAGGCAGCTTCATATCCCCACATAGAGAAGATGTTGGAGGGGATCATATTGACTTCACCAGCTCTGCGAGTAAAGCCCGCACATCCAATTGTTGGTGTAAGTTTCTTAACCATAGCCTGAGAAATAACTTTCCGAGTGGATGAATTTGATTTATCTTCTTGAGCTAGATTTTTCATTTGCTGCCGTACTTCAATTGAGTTACTTGTCATTTTATCGATTTGCCTTTGGTAATCAAAAATGTATAACCGCCTTGTGATCATGTGAATATTTTTTACCTTCATGCAGGCTGTAGCCCCATTTTTTTCACTGGTTGCTCCAAGGTACCAGTTCAAAGGTTCTCACAAAAGGGGCATTCCAGTTTCGAGAGACCCTGCAGCACTAGTGGCCAAGTATTCAGACCCCTTAGTCTATACTGGTCCAATGAGGATCCGAACTGGCCATGAGATCCTGCGCATCTCTTCTTATTTGATGCGTAATCTCAAGTCTATTACTGTCCCGTTTTTCGTCCTCCATGGAACTGCTGACAGAGTGACAGATCCTTTAGCTTCACAAGATTTGTACAACGGGGCAGCTTCTGAAATCAAGGACATAAAACTCTATGATGGTTTTTTGCATGACCTCCTCTTCGAGCCTGAGCGCAAAGAAATTGCTCAGGATATTATTAACTGGATGGATAAGAAGTTGAACCTGGGGAAGTTTGAAGGTACTGTAAATAGTTTCTGTTAGTGGAACATCACCGAATAGTTTGATTAGGGTTTGGGTGGTGGAGGAAGCGACTCAATTCTGTGATCCATTTTGGCGGGAAGTTAGTGGCGTCTTAATGATCTTTGTCTAAATGGTGATTGATTGTAAGACTTGTGTATAGTTGTATTATATTCGGAAACTTTTTCCTATTTTTCATGCTAGCTCTCTATGTGAAACTATTTGTTCAAAATATTTGTAATTTTTAAAATAGTTATTATGAGATAAAAAATATATTAAGAGTGTAAAAATGTATGAAAAAATTAAAAAAAATATATGTTTTGAAATTGTAATTTATACAACACTTCAAAAATTTTATCCGTCAAAGTTGGACGGTTTGGTCGTTGGTTTGGATCAAATTTCGCGAACTTTATAGTTCGTGACTGTCGATTTGTACGTTTGGCATCAACTAAATTCCGGTCCAAGATGTTTAAAAATTCGCCAGAGAACCAATATATGGTGTAAAATGAAAATTTTGAGCGGTTTTTAATTGCTAAATTAAACTCAATGTTAATTTGAACTCATGAGTGGTTGGTAGCATTTATTTTTGGGTTAATTACATTTACTTTTACTAAAGTTTTGATATATTACCAATCAATTTTTCAAGTTTCACAATTCTATTCCCAAACTCCTGAACTAGCCAAATATTAGGTTGCCATTACAAAAACATGTAAAATTCCTATAAGTCCCAGTTAGTCGTTAAAGTTAAAAGAATTTGAAATTAACTTAATTATATTTACCTTCTTTGAGATTTGGATTTATTACCGATCAAATCTATCAAGTTTTGTAATTCCACCATCAAACCTCTGAACCAGATAAACATTCGGCTACTGTTACAGAAACATGTGAAATTTTTAAAAACCACATGTCAGTAATTAAGTCAAAAAAATTCTAATGAGTTATCATACGACATTTATGTCAATAGACTAAAATTATATTTTGACTTCAAGACACTCGCATTCCCTTGATAAATCGCCAGTAGTCCAAGAAACTGATTCTCATACTTGTCAACATATATGTTTAGGAATATAGTCTCTCTTGAGTTCAAAAAAAAAAAATTAAAAACAAGTTTTTCTTAACCAAGCTCCTCCTTCAAAAGATTGATTAGATAACCTCTAGGAATTACCCACTTTTCCAAGTCGTAGCAAAAAACTGATGGACGGGCAACAATAGCTCTAGGTGGCATTTTTATGGTATTTACAATAAAATCCACAACCCACATGATTCTCTCCTGAGAATGATATAGAAAATCACTTTTTAATCTAAGAAGTTTTGCTATCTCATCGTCTAATAAGCCAAGCCTCCTACAAACCTCCATTTTGCCATCCCGATTTGACTGGAATATTTTAACAAACACCTTAAGTGTTAAGGCAATAACAATATATTCACTTAGACATCCTATGCTTAGGGTTTCGCCTATTACATTATTCGCCCTCTACAATCACTGGAATTATAAAATTAAGTAGCAATTTAAGTGCCAATGTTAATTACTAGAGAAAAAATATTTACCCCATGCCTTCAATTCGCCTTTCCACTACTTCAATTTTCACATAGCCAACAGCTTCCCTAACCCAACACGATTGTGTGTTTTCGACACAAAAATGCTTTTTGTCTTATTTTCTTCCTATTGCTTACAAAAAGTTATCTTAAAGTATATCTATCTGATTTTCTTCTTACCGCTTGCAAAAGGTTGTTTTAGGGTATTTTTATTTATTGATTATCTATTTTGCTTTTATATGTATTGTGAGGGTAAAAGTGACCTCACAAAGTAAAGCTTTAACGACATTAACGCAAATTAGGTTATTTGTTAAACGTTTAGCTAATTTAAGATTTAACCGTAATCAGCCCAATCCTCAAGAGAGGTAAATGTAATTAACCCTGTATTGTGAGGGTAAAAGTGACCTTACATAATAAGGCTTTGATGATGTTAAGGTGAACTGAATTATTTGTTAAACATTTGGCTGGTTCAAGAGTTTGACCGTAGCATTGCAAAACTTGAGAAATAGATCAATAATAAACCCAAATCTCATATGAGATAAATATAATTAACCCTTTATTTTTTGGATCATAATAAGTGTTCATAGTATGCACACCTGTTCTCCGAACTTATTGTAATACTTTCTTCTTTATAATTTAGATATGTGTTTAAGGGGAAAAACATAAAAAACGGGGAAAAAAAGAAGAGAGAAAAAGTGTTCATAGTATGCGATGTTCATTGGGTCTGCAAGAAACGTATACGACTAACTAAATAAAAATAAAAGTGACGTTTGGATTAATTATTCATTCACGATAATAGGCATAGAAAATATTATTCTTGGTTTCAAAAACACAGTTCACTTTCAAAAATTTTCGTCATTTTTTTAAAGAAAAAACCCCCTTATAAAATATAATTCTTATATTACTTATATTGATAATAATTCATATAGTTATAATTATTCTTGTGTTTTCGTTTAATAATAATTAAAAAGTATAATTTTTTTCACATAATAACTAAACAAATTATATTTAATACAAAATAATTTTTTTTAAATGAAAAAGTATTTTTTAAAATTAGAATTGACATGCATATGCTAAAAATTCAGTACAATCTCGATTTGATATTGTTTTGTTATTTACTTTTCCTCTTCGACGATCATTATTAGATTCTACTTTTAATTGGAACTGAATCAAACCCGACTTGGAGGTTCTGCACCAGAAATTCAAATCTTGATCAATGGTTCAATAATCGTAAAGTAATTAATCAAGTTTGAAATTTTGATACACTCTTTAAAGAAATTCTCATACATATCATTTTCAGAACATTATGATCAGTAGAAAAAGTAATAGTGTGGCATCTCTTAAAGGTGAATTTCTATTATGTTCCTCTTTAAACAAAAGCAAAAGGAAGAGGAATATGTCAATGGAGTGAAACGTACGAAAATATAAAGAATTTGACTTGTCAAAAATTATATATAAAAAAAATTCCACCAATTCTATTCATGTACCCCCACCCTCTAGTGGCTCTACGCATGCAATTATGCATTGCAGCCATTATGATGTTGACGAATTGTATTTTCCATCTTTATATTCCTAGCTACTTTCTTAATTTAGGGTGCGTTTGATTCCTAATTAAAATTGGAATGAGTTTAGATTTGAATTTTACAAAAAAAAATTAATAATTTTAAAAATCTTACTCTCATTTTTTTTTAAAAAAAAAAGAGTCCACTTTTGATTTGGTATAATTTTTTTAAATTATAAGATATAACACATTTAATACACCATTAAATGTATACTTTTTTATTTGAGTTATATATTGTTATAAGGGTATTATAAGAATTTCACACTAAAAATGGACTCTTTTTTTTGATAATTTTTTTTGAAACCCGACTATTTTTCGGGACGGAGTATAAAATAAATATCGTGAGAATTAGAATAAAGAGAAAAGAGTACAAAATTTAACTAAAATATAACAAAAAAAGGTAAATTATATCTACTACTGTTGTAGTTTATAGAAATTACCAATCAAATCTCTAAATTTGGAGAAACTATCAATATTCCGTTAAATTTGATAAGTTCATAATATTTAATCCTCTACCGTTAGTTGACTACTGTTGACCATTGACTTTTGAACAAGTCAATGATTAATTTGTTTAAAATTCCTAAACTACCTTTTAAACTATAATATTTAAATTACATTTAACTCATTGAGATTTGTTTTAATTACAAAATAGACCTTGAGATTTAGAGAAATAGATCTATTTCTGCTTTTTTCTTTTTTAATTAGTGTTACAAAAAAGTTAATAACAATTACCGATAAACAAATTTGGACACAATTTAGACAATTTAGACAATTCTCTACATAATTTAACAATCTAACATCTTACCAAAATAGATATAAAGTTTAGATGTTGCAGTATTTTATTATGCTTATTTTTTCATTTCCATTCAAATAATTTAAGTTCAGTCTAATAAATATAATTCTTAGTTTTACAACTATTATATCAATTCATAATAACCACAATAATTCTTAATTTGACAACTATTACATCAAATTCTAATAACTAAAATAAAACTACAAGACATTTAAATAAATAATTAGTGGTTAAAAGTTCATAGTGATACACAAATAAGAAAAATAATTATTTATTCATTTAATCATTTAAAGGGACAATAGTGGTAGATTAATATTGAAAATATAATAATAAATTTAGAAAATAAGTTTTTCAAATTTCAAGATGATGAAATAGTAATATGGTAAAAAAAATTATTAATTTTATTATTCAGTTTTCAATAATTCTAAAGGTACGTATTTATATTATATTTTTATTACTTTTTCAATTTATTAATTTATAATATAAAATAAGATTATAAAATTATTACTTATGAAAAGAAAAGTAAAAGAATATAAGAATATAAAATAAAGAAATAAAAGTTATTAAATTTTATTTAATAAAATTTTAAAACTTTAAGGGTCATTTTGTAACTAGAATAAACTTCAGGGGGCTATATGCTATTTTTCTAAGCTAATTTTTTTTGTCTTTGATTTATTCTATTAGTTGACTTTAATGGTCGTTAAGTCAAATGAGGTATTAGTAATTTTTCTAAATCTCGAAATTCAAGTGGTAGTTTTCATAAACCACAAGTGATAGATATAATTTACCCTAAAAAAATTATCTAATGAGAAACCAAATACACCCTTAAAAAATCATATTACTGATTTTTGATTTCATGCTTTTTGATATTCCTCAATTATAGATTCTTTTTTTTTTTTTACTTATCGAAGTTTTTATTTGATCGATATCTTTTCATAGTTTATGAGTTGATTTAACAAATTAAGCGTGATTGAAAGTTTACTTGTACATCTTGGTAACGAATGCACAATACAGACGTACACGCATCATCTTTTTTTCTTCATCAACAAATAAATAAATAAGACAGACTAGTTTCAATCATATATTGACGTGGTGGAATTTTTTTTAAGAAAAAAAATATTTGATCAATATGCATCCTAACATATTTGAAGTGTGATATATATCTGTCATTGGCCCATCAAGTTTAGTCCAAAAGGTCCTACCTAAAAAATGTTTTACACACAACCAAGTGTATTTGATCTCAAATTTTTATCACCACACGTCTTGTTGATATGTTTTTGTAGGCTTTCATCCAATAAGAGAATTTGAGAGCTATTTACCCTAGATTATGTATCGAATATTCCTTTTATCGAAGATAAAGGAGAAGCTCAACTAGTTATGCGAGAATATATTCAGAATATTTCTTTATAAATATGTTAGATAATATTTAATCATAATTAGATAATATTTAGTTTTTTTATATTTATAAAACGCTTATATCAAATTATATCAAAAAAAATTCAAAAAATTTAACTAATTTTTTTTCTCTCAATTTTTAATATGATATCAGAGCCAGTTTTGCTTTAGTTGTGTGCGGGTCCGCACACAGCTGCCCCCGCTTGCACCACTCTTGCACGGCTTCCAGTCGCACATCACAGCCTCCAATCGTCGAATTTGACTCCTCCAAGCTTCATCAATTTTTTTTGTCTTATGGGCAAAGCATCTTTGGCCAAATCAATTTTTCTCTTGATTGTTTGCAGCCAAGCTTCATCAATTTTGTTTTTGGGCAGAGCCGTCCGTTATTTGTTTGTGTGCGGGCCAGCCGATTTTGGCTCTCTTTTATTGTTTTGGAAAAAAAAAAAAAAATCCTATTCAGTTGACTTTCAAAATTTTGTGGCCCATATATTTTGGTTCCAACCTACCCAAATCGTGGTGTTTATTTCCCATTGTGCTTCGATTTGTTTGTCCAAATCTTGGTATTTGTGGTCGATTGTACTCCGATCTTATGTTTACTAATCATGTGTTGATTTTGGTCCTCTCCTATTCCATTTCTTGATCTTGTTTCCAAACTCAAATTTGCTCCCTTACCTTAAGTTTGAGGAGATGTTAGAATATAATTAGAATATTTCTTTATAGATATGTCATGTTAGAATATATTCAAAATATTTATTATAAATATGTTAGGCAATATTTAGTTTCCTTATATACATATTTTATTTCTATATTTATACGATGCTTGTACAAAATTATATCACAAAAAATATTTAGAAAATACAACTATTCATTTTTTTTTCTCCCAATTTTCAACAAGTTATATGAAACATTGGTTTCTTTAAAAGAAATTAAAAATAAGAGGTAGCTGGTGATATTGAATCTTTCATTTGGAATAGATTGAACTGTTTATAGGTTTATGTATATAAAATAAGATATAAAAAATAATTAATTAATCAAATCTGTTGCCCCAATATCTACCTGAATGAAATTTTATCAAAACTTTAATCAAAGAAATTAATTTAAAATATTAATTAATAAATGACATAATATTTATCAATCAATGAATAATTGATTTACACTTATCAACCATTAATTGATAGGAAATTTTATGGTGAGAAAATCTCAACACGATTTGCTTTCTATCTAAATGTGTTATGCAAAATTTTTATGGTGAGAAAATTTCAATATGATTTACTTTATATCTATGCTTTACTCCCATTTCCCTTTAGCCTTGACTTTTAACTTTTAAGGGGGAATGAGATAAACTTTTGTTTTTTTCAAAACACAGTAAACCCTTACACAATTATTGGTGCAATATTCAAAGTCAGTATCATTACAAAGTTGTTGCCTGTTGCAGCGATCCTGACTGAAGAGAAATTAGAGGGCTAAACAGTGAGTGAACTGATATTCACTTGGCATACAAATATTGGATGATTACAGTAATATTACTTAGTAGCTTTTATCAAATACACATAATGTGTCCTATTTTTTGCACAATAAAATTATGAAAATTCACGAGAAGCGACTGAAGTATTATTTATGTGAATTGTCATTTAATAAGTAAGTTCATCAATATTGAAACTCCATAGGGAGTATTTCCCGATATTGTCTTTGAGTTAGTTGTTTTGAACATGATAAAAATAGAGAATGAGTGTCAGATAAAAATTTCATATTGATCCATATCAATTCATATGAAGCATGCAAGTATTATAATGTGCTTATTGAAATTTTTTATTGTGTGTATTTGATGGAATTTGTAGAATGAGAAACCTTTACACAATTTATTTATGATCTAAATAGTGCCACTCAAAATCAATTGCCAAGCTACTCAAAATCAATTGGCAAGAGTCAAGTTTAAGCAATCCCAATAACAGAAAAGCTTTGGTCCTCCTTTGGGATGTGGTTGTCCCTAGCTGGGAAGGACGAACTGGGCAACATCAAAAAAGGTTTAGGCTGGAGCTATGACATCATATATGCATAAGTGGCTCTTTTCAATAGTTTGCCTTTTTAAAATGTTCAAGAAGAGGTCTCCTCGCAAGATTTTTGTTTCTTTTTTGCTGTTTTTGTTTTTGTTTTTAGAGTTAGCCTAGTTTAACTCTGGTAGTTAGGTGTTTGCCTTAATCAACATGTGGTGTTAAAGAGAATCCGTCTTTGATGGATCATTTTTGTATTAACTTTTTCAAAGTTAATATAATTACTTTCTTTTAGAAAAAAAAAAAAAAACAGAAAAGCTTTCATTCTTCAGCCTAATTATTCATTCTCCACTGCAATAATAGAACCTTAACTAGGTATCCGTGATTTGTGGCTGGTGCCAAATCACAGGACATGTGCTTTCACTAGTACTAGAAAATCAAAACCACAGCATTATCATCAAACCACTATTTTTACCAAAGACAGACACATAAACAGTATATCATACTTCAATGAAATTCAAGGATATTTTCAACCAGTAAATTACATGCTAATGCATTTAATAATCAGTTTTTTACTGCTCATTAATCGAATGACAGTCACAAATGCATCAACATATGCATGATCTAATTAGATTAATTAATTTGATTGTAAAGCTCTCTCCATGTTCTCTGCCATGCCTTGCAAAGCAAAGTTAATGTAAGATGAGAAATCTCCATAAGTCATCGACCCTTCAAAAGGATCAGCCAAGAAGGACCACTGGATCTGACAACCAAATTCATCATCATCAACATCAGCACTCTTAATTGCTGTTGTTGGCAATACCTTGATCGTTGAAACATAGGATTTGATTCCCATGTTATTCTCCAAAACTTCATAGCTCAGACAACGTCCCACAGGATCCACTGCTGTTAATTTCTCATGGCACCACAGTGTGTCCTTCCTTACAAGATCATCACGAGCTTGAGCACCATCCTCTGGCGTGGATGCGCAGTAGCGTACAAGCCCAGGTTGCCCACTGACCCCTTCAACTTGGCGACACGTATCAATGGTGGGAAGCCATTTGTGGAAGCTGCAAAAATCATCCAAAAACAGAGGCCACACTTGCTCTGCTCTCACCCCTTTCAGCCTTGCAGTGGCTTTGCCTTCCCATTTTTCCAAGACTGGTTCTTTTTGTTGTTCTTCTTGTTGGGCTGCCATTGTTAATGGAGCAGCAGGGGAGAGAAAGCAGGGGAGGGGGAATATGGGAATAAAGGATGACTACAAACAGCAACAACAAACACTTAAAAAAAGACAAATACGAAAAAGATGCCAGTCATTCACACACCAACCACGCGGCCATTCAGGGCACCCACAGCAGCCTTTTTGGGGCTGGCCGTGGGTGGCGTGGCCGTTTGCTTGTTCTATTTTGCTGTTTTGTTCGTCTAGAAAAACCAGAGCATGGCCAGGCCATGCATGTGTTTTAAATTTTTTTTTTTTGTTTTGGTGTTAAAATGACAGTTTTGGACGCCAAACGGCGTCATGGCTTTCCGCGTTAGACGTGATGCGTGCCCAATGGGCGTGCGCCACGTCTAATGGCTATTGCAAATCAGCCATTGATTTGCAACAGTCATTTCTACTATTTTTTTTTCAAAAAAAAAATTTACCAATTAATAGGAAATATTTTTCTCTACAAATTGACATGCACTTTGACTATTTTTGGAGTTAAATCTGATATTTTTATTTTTCATTAATTGTAATAAGCATTGCATAAAGTATTTATTTTTATTTATTAAATTTATTATTAAAATTTTTATTAATTTAGAGTATATTTTTTATTTTAATTTTTGTGTAATGAAAAATTTATTTTCTATTAATTGTTTTAAGTATTTCATATTTAATTTATCGTATTTATTTTTATGTTTTAAGTCTATTATTAAATTTTAATTTTAATGTAATGAAAAATTTTCTATTAATTGTTTTAAGTATTTAATATATGATAAATAACATTATAAGTTGTATTATTAATATGAAAAAATTAATATTGGCCGTGTGAATAGTAAATGTTAGGCCTTGAAATAAAGGCTTGGTCTTCATTATTCGCATAGCGAAATTATTAAAATTACTCACATTATCAAAAATTTTATGTTTAATTGAGCTTATTTATTCGAATATTTTAAGTATATTATTAAATTTTATAAAATTATAAATTATATTATTAATATAAAAAAAAATAATAATAGTTGTGTAAATAGTAACGGCCAAGCCTTTAAACAAAGGCCTGGCCTTTACTAGTGACATAGTAAAATTATTAAAATTACTCACGTTATTCAAAATTCTATGTTTAATTTATTGTATTTATTCGAATGTTTTAAGTATATTATACAATTTTAATTTTAGAGTAATGAATATTTATTAAATTTTAATTTTAATTACGGACGTTTTTTTTAAGTATTTCATATTTAATTTATCGTATTTATTTTCATGTTTTAAGTGTATTAGTAAATTTTAATTTTAATGTAATAAAAAAATTCATTAATTGTTTTTAACTATTTAGTATATGATAATTAAAATTATAAATTGTATTATTAATATAAAAAAATTTAATAATAGTTGTGTAAATAGTAACGGCCAGGCCTTGAAACAAAGGCCTGGCCTTCACTATTCACATAGTGAAATTATTAAAATTATTCACGTTATTAAAAATTTTATGTTTAATTTATCGTATTTATCCGAATGTTTTAAGTAAGTATATAACACAATTTTAATTTTAGTGTAGTGAACATTTATTAAATTTTAATTTTAATTACGCACGTTTTTTTTAAAGTATTTCATATTTAATTTATCGTATTTATTTTCATGTTTTAAGTGTATTAGTAAATTTTAATTTTAATGTAATGAAAAATTTTCGATTAAATATTTTTTAGTATTTAATGTATGATAATTTTAATTTAATGTATAAGTTGTATTATTAATATAAAAGAAATTTGATAATAGTTTGGAATATGGTGAAGGAGAGAGAATTAGTGATGTGGTAGAAAAGACCAGAGGCTGATATGGGTATTTTTTTTTATCATGGCTGTGTGAATATTATAAGGTTGGCCATAAGTTAATGTGGAGCTGATATGGTAGAAAAGGCCATGGCCTGGGCCAGGGACTTCTGTGCATGCCCTCAAAGGGAGGGGTTGATTAATTGACCAACAAATTTTTACTACGATTAATTTAATCATTCGATCAGCCCAATTATTGCTCACAGAGGTCTATGTTAAAACAGTATTTTAATTTTAAATTTTAAGCGAAATAATTTTATTTTTTTTAAAAAAAGAATGGGGGTGCAATAGTTGTATTTATCTTTATACTTATAATAAATTAATTGTAATAAAATAAATATTATTTTAACCTTTTTTTGTGTATATTTTGATTAATAGATGTTAAAGGGATTTCTTCCTTTACAAACAAATTCTCTACATCTATATATGAATGATGGTTTACCAAAAATACATTAAAAAAAACACTTTGAATTGTTAATTGATTGTTGGAGATTATTTAGTATCAATAGTTCATTATTTAATGAATTTTCCCGGTCTAATACTTTTTTTGAGACATTTGTTATTCGTGGTTTAATTGAACAATATCTTACTCCGAACATAAGAATTGCAAAGAATAAAATTCAAAAAAAAATTTATATGAGAAATATTTCAAAAAAATTACGTAAAAATATCTGGTATTGTTGAAGAAAACACACACTTTATATAAATTAGTCATATTTTTATCCTTTAATTATTTAGATGGTAGTATTGTACTTGATACGTTATTATATTCAGATGGAAATAATATAATAAGACACAATTATGTGGGATTGACCATTTTGTTTTGTTAAAACTTTTGGACGGTGCAAGTAAGCACCCTAAATTAAACCAAATAATGTTCTCCCACATAAGAGTCTAAATGCACTAAATCATATTGTGCCATGCAAACTCTTCAAGCCGAAGTAAGCAATACTTTCAAATATTGTTTTAAATTTGAGGAACCACGGACCGACATAATTGATTAAGCGCATTGAACATTGGATGATGCACAAAGCCAAGGGTTTTTTGTTTTTTTTTTTAATCTTTTTGGTCAACGCTAGTTACCATTGGGACTTGGGAATCTGATTGGAATTTTTGGAGAAAAGGGAATAATCCGTAAGGGTATCACATAATATATTTTGAGGAATAGGTATTCGAGTTTACCATCTTTATTATTTTTTTTTTCTAAAAGTAACTGATTGTATTAACTGATAAAATTACAGGTTAATACAGTACATGCAAGGGTCATTTAAGACATCGTCCTAACCCAGTAGATCGCGGTTAAGACATAGCAACCCGATAAAACGAGACAGTACCTCCTAGCAACCTAATTAAGAGCATCAAAATCCCTAATTTGTTGGTCTCTACCTGCACAGCGCCCCTTATGACCATCCTGGATTAACGGACCAAGCAGATTTATCCTACACTACACTGGCTGATCCGAACCCCGATCCCTACACTTACTACGCTGAATAGAAGAAACGGATCGCAAAATTCCGTGTAGTGCAGCTCTGCGTTGGTCGATTCCTCCTATTCTTGCGCTGTCGTACGTTGCGCATCATCGTGCTTGACCCTCCGGCCAATTAGGACATCAAATCCCTACAGTATGGAAACCTCCAATACTAAGAACCCCAAAACTCTTCAATAGGGACGCGTCGTCGGGACCGCATGCCTTATGAGAGACACAAAATCCAACTATCGCCGGCCACTAAAAATAATAATAAAAAAAAAAATCATAAGAATGATTGTCATTAAATGACTTTTGTCGTTTAAACTCTATGTTAGTTATTTAAAGATCTTATTATAATTTTTCACTTTATATATTTATTATAATGAATTAATAAAGTTCTCAACCTCTTTACGTGATCATATATTAGTTTAGAGTTATAATACATTAAGTAAAAAGTTCAAGAAAAAAATTACAATGATTAATATAATAAGAAAAGACAAAATTAAGTATTACGCTTTTTAAGAAATACTAATCAATAATGAATAATTATATATTTATTATTATTCTTACCGTTCAATATTTTTCACTAGAATATTCCATCATTATTCATTATTTTACCCTGCTCTCAACTCTTATTTTTTCATAAAATCAATATGTTTGGATCGTGGTTTAGTTGAGAAATTTTGTGTTAGAATGTATGAAATTTTTTATGGAATTTTTTTTATAAGAAAAATATTTTGGAAGGAAAATAAAATTTGTAGGAAAAGGCAAAAGTGCAAAAAAAAAAAAGGAGAAGGCAATGCGATTTTCTTTTTAAATTATTTTAAAAAAATTTTTATTTTAAATTTTTTGAGCATTTAAAATTTTTTAATTTTTTTTTTTTTTTTTTTTTTTTTTTTTTTTTTTTTTTTTTTTTTTTTTTTTTTTTTTTTTTTTTTTTTATTTTGATCGAATGTAGATTGTCGTTCGTTAGGGTCGTTCGTTTTCTCGTTAGTGTTTTTGAGGGGTGGGGGGTCGGGGTTGTGGGTGGTTTTTGTTGTACTTCTTGGGGTGCAGGGTGTTTGGAGGCAAGTGGGTTGTTGTTTTTATTTATGTGTGTGTGCATGGATAGGAGGATAGGATAGGAGGGCTCGATCAATGCAGCAGTCGTTTGCCGTTTTTTTTTTTTTTTTGCGGTTTTTAAGTCGCGGGTTAGGTCTGGGAAAGTAGAGGAGCGTGCCAACCGGACGCAAGTAACGCTGTAATATTGCCATGGTCTTCTTCTTGGTTGGTGTTTGAGGAGGTAGAGAGTTATGGTAGTTATTGCTAGTAGTTTTGCTCTGTTTTTTAATGAGTTTATGTTTATGCTTTATCTGATGCCATGTCTTAACCGCACCCATTGTGTGTTGTTTGTTGTGTTAGTTAGGTCTTATGATGACCACTATATTATTGTATTATAAAATTTAATTCTTTATACAAATGATTTTTTTTTTAAAAAAAAAAAGGAGAGAATTTAGGATGAAAATTTAATTTTTAAATTTTAAATTTTAAAATAAAGATGTATTTGAATATTTTATTTATTTTGTGAGGAAAAAAATAACTTTTTGTATTTGAAATTAGAAACTAGGACATTGAACATATGTTAAAGTCATGAAGTAGTGGTCCTATGGTGTGAGCCTAAAACAACTTTTATTTTTATTTTTTATATTTTATTTTTTTTTTTTCTTTTTTTAACTCCACTTTTTTTTTTTGTTTTTTTTGTTTTTTTTTTTCTGAAAAAAATGTAAAAATCAAATCAATCAATCGCCTATTACTACCGTTAAATGTAGACAAATGTTCATTTTCATTGGACAAAAAAGTCATTTTATATTAAAAAAAAAATTATTTCTTTCCTTCTTTCCTTCTCTTCTTCTCTCTTCTCTCTTCTATTTCCTTTCTCTTTTTCTCTCTCCCTTTTCTTTCCTTTTCTAATTCTTCTTATTTTCTTTCCCAAACCTCAATCTTTCTCAGCCACTCTCCCCACTTCTCCACCCAACCTCAAGACCCTACGACACCTCCACCTTCACCACTACAACCACCACCACACTTGGACAACCCCTCTTCATATCTACCCATTTTGCACGGCCATCAATCCACAAACCCAATGTCCCACAAGGAAGAAAAACCACTATCTAGTAACCCACTGATGAAAACCTAAGGAAGGCCAAGACATCCGTTCAACCAAGTTCACCTACAACTTCACAACAAGATCCATTGCAAGACATTGGAGGACCTATGACTAGGTCAATGACTAAGCGAATGCAAGTTGCTCTAGTAACACTAATAAATGAGTTAATGGAAGCGCAAGCAGCAGCTAAGATGGCTGAATCTCAGTCACAAATTGTCACTCTACTTAATATTGAAAATGAAGGATCAAATGCCAAGTCCAGATTGGAATTCTGTTAACCGAATCCAAGGTGGAGTACAATCTTGCTTAGCCAAAACAAAAAGGCAACACAAAAAGTTCTAAATCCATTGCCAAGATAAATTGAAGAAGCTTCTAAAGTCTGCATGAAGAAGTTAAGGAAGCTACCAAATACAAGACACCGAATAGAAGCTGCCAAGACAAGCAACATTCGGCCAAGTACAAATCCAAGTAGTCTTTGGATTAATTATTTCCTTTTTCTTAGATTAGTTGTTTCTTTTAAGTAATTGTTCTTTAGTTAGTTTCCTAAAAGGTTATGAGTTCTAATCCTTTTAAAGAATAGATTTTAGTTGCTTAAACCAACCTTGTAACAACTACAAATAGAGGCATTTAGCCACAATGAAATTCAGAATTTGATCAATTACAAATTTGAGAGCTTTGAGCTTTTCTTTGAGTTCTAGTTTAGAACTTGTTTTGAGTCTTTGAGGATAGCCTCTTAGGTTTATGTTTAAGCTATTTTGTTGAGTTTCTTTCCCTCAACAATCTGAGTGTGCCGGTTGGTTCCAAGGATAGTCAAAGTTCACATCTTGGGTCTTTGATAATTTCATTGGGTGTCAAGTAGACAAAAGCAAGGTCCTTCTTCAATCTTAGAGTTGGTGTCTTGCTAAAGGAAGATTTAGTTCAACCTAAAGGACGATCCTAACACCAACACTTTGATATAAGTTCGAATTCTTATTCTTTGGCTTAAGATTCGTATCACCCACACAAAAAAACCCATTAATTTCACAATAAATTTTCTCAAATTTCTAAGAAGCCACAATGGAAAACCAAAAAAAAGGACATAGATCTCAAAATTTATTTCATTACAAATTTGTTTGGTTTTGATGTCGAAGGTATGAAATTTTCAAATGGGTTTATGTAATATTGGTTCTTTCCTAAAATCCATGACACAATTTTAGCGTAAATCCAACACAAACAAAAAATTTTCATGTTGTAGTCCTATCCCAACTCTAGTAACTTACATTTAAATTTTATCGTGGGATTGCAAATTTAGATGAAATGAAAAATAGGAGAGTAGCAATCCATTTTGAAACTAAGGGTAAAAATAGACAAAAACAATAGACCAACAAAAAAGTTCCATTGGAACACCACCGCCTGTCGTCGCTGCCTTCATCCTCCTCAGCCTTTGTTGCCCCGCGTCACCACCACCTACCCATCGGCCGTTGTAGCAATGGAGGATCAACGTTAAGGGCATCCACGATGGCCTTTAGGGCCTATGTGACGCATGGGCCACGCCACATCGGCTATCTTTGATGTGGCGTGGCCTTAGAATTGTATGGCTATGGGAAGTGGTCTCTGCGCTGTTGCTTCTCACGGCCTGGCCATGAAATTTTTTGTTTTGTTTTTCAGAAGCAAAAACAATGTGGTTTGATGTCAAAATAATGCCAAACGGCGTTGTTTTTGCTTAATTTTTTTTCTTATATAGCTAGCAGGCGCTGTCAGATGTGACACGAGTCTATTGTTTGACAGACCATTGTAAACCAAATATTAGTTTGCAACAGTCATTTTCCCCTTTTTTTAAAAAAAAAAACAAAAATTACCAATGGTTAGAAAATATTTTTCTTTATAAATTGACATACATTTTGCTTATTTTTTGTGCAAAATATGATATTCTTATCTCCCAAACTCCCTCAAAATTATTCTTAGGCTACTTTGTTTTTTCTTTTTATTGAATAAATCGCTTCAATGAAAATGCTAATATTTATATTTATTTAAGAATTACAATTTGATAATATAAAATTTGTTAAATGAAAAATAGATAATATTTTAATAAATATTAATTTAAACAATAAATATTAAATATATTAAATAAATGGTAAAAAAGTAGATAGATGAAAGAAAAATTGGTGATGTGAAAATAAAGACTAAGTCATCAGCGTAGGTAATTTTTTTATGAAAGTTGTGTGAATAGTGAAGGTCAAGCCTTAAGTTAATATAGCGTGACCTTAACCTGAACTTCAAAATGGGATGTTGTGGATGGTCTAAGGAAAGAGAAGAGAAAATGAAAGAGAAAAAGATGAGTGAGAAAAGGAAAGTAGAAAGGGGAAAAAAGAATATATGGAAAGAGAAAATGAAAGAGAGGAAAGGAAAGAAAAGGAGTGAGAAGAAGATAAGGAAAAAGACAAGGAAAGAGAAAGAAAAAGACAAGGAAAGAAAAAGAGAGAGAAGAACATAAGGAAAGAGGGGAGGAAATGAGAAAGAATAAAATAAGGAAAGATAAAAAGAATAAAATGACTTTTTTGTCCAATTAAAATGAAATTTGTCAACACTTAACAAACTTATTAGAGGGAGTGACTGACTAACTTTGAAATACTTTTAGAAATTTATTAACTAAGAGTGAAATAAAAAAAATCTAATGACTAAAACTGAAATAAATAAAAAATATGATGACAAAAAATATAATTAATTCTATTAGGTTGAGTTGTGGTAATGACAATGACATGTCATTGTCACATTCATTTCTTGATTCTTTGGAATATATGTTTATGCAATGCACTCGGTGAATGGTGACGGTTATTTGTAGCCTTTAACCCCACCAGCGATTAATTCTATGAGTCTTGTCCAGCTTGTCGCTTCGCCAAAGACGCCTAGATCACATGTTATGATATTATCATATGATATTTGTACGCAAAATAATAGAAGTTGTTGGCGCTTTCAAAACTTATTTTTGACGTTTTTAAATATATATTTTTATTTTTAATATATACCTTATTTTATAATTATTATTTTAAAAAATATAAAAACATATCTTAAAATATTATTTATATAGGCCTTTAGTCTTGTAGTAATTGTGATTGTTTTACGAAGGAATCAATCACCTGGTAAATTTGGTGTGGAATAAAAAATATATATGGGGTCAACACTCTCATGTCTCACTATTATCTGCATATTTTGATATCAACACTCTCATATCTCTCCAAGAAAATGGTTGGACGAAATTACATTTTCTCTTTCATATATCTTTTTACTTGAAGATAAATACTATCTAAACCTTGAGCCAAATTTAGCTGCTTAATCACTCATTAATTCGGTTCTTTTCAGCCTAATTCCTCAATGGCGCAAGAAATTTTGCAGAAGCCCACCAAGTGGGAAACCACGGTCTCAGAAAGACTAGCCAGTGCAAGTGCAGACCAAATATGGCCCTTGATAAAAGATTTATTTGGCATAAACAAGTATTTCCCCAACCTCCTCACTTCCTATGGCATCCATGGAAATAATGGGGAGATTGGTTCCATCCGTTACTGTGAAGGGCTCATAGAATCACCCCAAGAAAGCAATGAAGGAAATGTTGATGGGAAGCCTTTGGCCATGAAATGGTCCAAGGAGAAGATAACAGCAATTGATCCAACTCAAAGGTCTCTAACCTACGGGATTGTTGATGGCAATACTGGATTCAATTCATATGTTTCGACCGTGAAGGTTGTGATGAATCCCTCAGAAAGTGGTCATGAAGACGAACGTGTCGGATGTGTTCTTGAATGGTCATTCTCAGTTGATCCTGTGGAAGGTTTCGAATTTGAAGATCTTGTTAAACAATATCAAGTGTGGCTGCAGGTAATAGCTCAGAAAATGGAGAATTCCCTGGTGAAATCAGGTATAGGAAATTAATCAATTGACTCAAGCTCTTGCTTTTGTTGATTCAACTTTGCTCTTCCTATTCCATGTTCAATTAATCGTGCTTGTAACGCATCTAGAAATTAACTTTGCTTGGGTTCAAACTTCAACGCATGGTATAAAATAATCTTGACAGTTGATAGTATTGTTAATTTGCATACATGCCATGTTTCAATTTGAAATTTCTGTTAAATCCTACTTTAAACTTTGGAATTTACCAATCTGAAATAAGGCTTGATTCCTGCGCATTTAAAATCTCAATTCAACTGATTAGAAGACGTGCAAAAGAGAGTGGACCACGTTAATTTATATGCATGCTTATGTCTTAATTAGTAGATATACATGAGTTTATTTGACGTATATCATACCATAGCAAGTGTTGTATTAAAATTATAATTGTATTATTATTTTACATTATATGAGATATTAGAAAATTAATCTTTACAAAAATATAAAATAAAACTTAAAAAAAATATTTTCATAATTTAAATAGGTTTTCAAAATGATGAAAATGAAGCCTTACACATATATTTAAACCTTAAACGAATTCAAAGTGTAAAGGGGAAAAAAATTCTAAACTAGTTAGAATATTAACATGTATCTTATAGTGATCAAGAGGACAGAATTTTAAGCCAAACCCGTGGAAATAATGGGGCAACAACCTAATTATATAAAATCTGATAATTCATTCTTTCCCAAACCCCAAAACAACGGCATCCTAATTTTAATTACTGCGCATTTAAAGTTTAAATTCAACTGATTAGAAGAAAAGGGGACCACGTTAATTCTAATTCAATCATATTAGTAGATATACATTACTAACTATTCCACAATATGTTTTATAAGAAACACATTGACCGTTACATTTGTAAGATTACATCACTACAAATATTATAAAAATTCAATCGGCTAAGTTTCCTTTACTTTCCTTGATTTTTTTTAATACGATTAATAAATTGAATTTCAAAAGTCAAAAGCCCGTAATTGGTTTATGTGCACCGACTACAACAAGCCATAGTACTTCAATTCTGTTTAAAAGTCAAGACAAGAATCTTTTATGTTTGCTGTCACTTTGTCGATTAAATATTCCATGCAACAAAAATTTTTTTTTTTTTCACACAACAAATCAAATCAATTCTGATAAAAAAATTTAAAATTTTGGCCCCTTTATTTTGTGCATCTTTAGGCTTATAAAATTATAATATTTTTATCCCGCTAATTATATCTAATTCTACTATATTATCTGGTGTAATGAATGTAAATAATGTTATCTTTTTGTCATAGATTTGATTTAACATTTCGTTATATCATTCTCTCATATTTTAATATTTTCATATAACTATTTTTATTTTTATTAAAAATTATACTACTAATGACCTCTTTCATTTTAATATATTTTAGTGGGGAGATTTATTTTTCCACACTCACTTTATATTTTTAAATTTTTTATACAAAATATATATATATATATAGTGAGAAAATATTAAAAATTGATTAAAAATACATGCCTAAAATAGAAAAAAATAAATCTTCATATTTAAAATAAATATAATAAAAATAAATTTTAACAATTTAAATAATGAGATAAACTAGAACAATTATTTGAAAATATTAATATATATATATATATATATATATATATATTACAAAAAATAATACATATAAATATTACAGATCATGTGCTCCAATTTTGAGGGAAAAAAAATCTTTAGCTACCATACTGACAAAGTATAAAAGGGATTTTCATACAAATATAGATTTGAAAATATTACATGGCAAACACAAAAGATATGTATGCCACTTTTAATGTACTTATGTATATAAGTATATATAGATATAGATATAGATATAGTTTATAAACATTTGGGAAATTTGCAAAAATAACACTTTTGATTATTGACTTTGTGAAAATAACACCTCACTTTTTTTCTTTATCGTGATAGCGCTTCAAAGCTGTATAAAGACCAAAATACCCATCATATTCTCTTCTAAAACACAAAAACATAGCACTTCACCCTCATCTTCTTTCTTTTTTTTTTCTTAGAACTCATTAGTCTCCTGTTTCATTGATTCAACAAAATTTATTTTCACACCTTATTGTTCGCACACCATATTGGACTATCATCTTCAAACAACAAGGCCACGACCATGGAGAAGAAATCGCATCAGCTAGACGTTAGTTGAAATTTGTATTAGTTGAACTGGGTTTGTGAATTTGAACGAGAAATTGGTTGAGCTCGAAGTCGAGTTTTTAGTCGAGTACTAAGTTTGGTCGAATAAATCGAATTTAGGTCGAACTCGACTTAAAACTTGACATAAAACTCGACTTAACCTTGTGTTCGACCTAACACTCGACCTAGGGCTTCACCATTCTCTCTTTCAAATTCACAAACCCAATTCAAATAGGCAAATGTCCACTTTTTCATCTCCACGGTGGTAGTCTTCTTGCTTGAAGATGATGGTCCAATGGAGTGTGCGAACAATAGGATGTGAGATCAATGGGGTGTTGTGTGAGAACAATGGATTTTGAAAGAAAAATAGAAATTTAATCTCTAAAAACTTGAAGTGTAATGAGAAACTGAAGTACTATTCCTTAAGTTTTAGAATAGAAGAGAGGGTCATTTTGGTCTTTATGCAACTTTAAAGTGCTATAACAGCAAAAAAAAAAGGGGAAGTGCTATTTTCATAAAATCAATGGTCAAAAGTGCTATATTTATAAATTTCCCTAAACATTTTAGCCACGAAACAATTCATTCAGAAATTTATTAAACACCAAATAAATCTTTTAATATATCGGTGGAATAACGCCATGATAAGGCATATATCATCTATTCAAATTTGATTATTTAATGCGAGTCAATTTTTGATTAAGTTAATGAAAAATAGCCAGTCCAATAATTGTTTCGATGGCAATGGAAATTTATTTTATTTTCATTATAGTTTACCTATTAATGTATCTCATGATTCTCATCTCACTAAAATGATACAGTTTCATAATATTTTAGTGATTAGAGAGATTAAAAGGGAAAAAGAAAATTTGAAATGGCATCGAAACATTACACGTTTACTTTTCTTTTCTTTTTTTTTAAGTTACTGGACAATTTAAGGTTGAAAAATCTCTAGGCCAACATTAATTATGAAGGCTATGTTTGAATTGTGGTTTAGTTAAAAAAAAATTTATATTGGAATGTGTAAAAATTTTGGTAGGGTATTTTTATTAGAAAAAGTGTTTGGAGGGAGAATAAAATTTGTATTGGAGGAAAATTTTTTTAAAAATTATGTGAAGATAATTTGGGAGAGAAATTTTGAATTTGGAATTTTGAAATAAAAACATGTTTAAATGTTTTATTTATTTTATGAGAAAAAATAATTTTTTATACTTGAAAGATATTCCAAACATAGACTACTTGTTTGGGCCATAGCTTAATCACTTGCTGCTAACTTTTTATAATATTTTCTTTGTCCCAAATAAAAATTCCCTTTTTATTACTTTTTTAAAAAAAAAATTCACTCTTGAATAAATTTTTATACTACTTTATTAATTATATGATTTAAAATAAAAAAAAATAAGGATAAAATAAAAAATTAAAAACAACTACTTTTAATAATTTTACTTATAAAATTTTTAATTTAATTTAGATTTTTTTGACTTTTTAAATTTATAATAATTAATTTTTTCGTTATTTATTTGTTTTTATTAAAATTGTTAAAAATTATAGCGTTACACGTAATGGCAAATAAAATAAAAAAAAAAAAAAAAAAAAAAAATAAAAAAAAATAAAAATAAAATTTTCCAAAAAACAAAACCGCAAAATTCTTCTTCTCTCTCTCTTAAAATCCGTATCTCACTCTCTCTCATACACATTTCCTTCTTCACCATCATTCCTCTCTCATTGTCGCCTCCACTCAAATAACTATTAAAAAAAAAACTAAAAAAAAAAAAAGGGGGAGGGGAGGGGGGAGGGGAGGGGGAGGGAGGGGAGGGAATGTCTGGGCTCCATTCCATAGGAGCTCTAATAATAGAATGAAATGAGTGCCGAAGATAGTTTATAGTGGACAGCCAGGGCGTGAGAGTGTGGATGTGTAGCGGTGGGCAGGGCATAATCGCGAGGGCGTGTGTGTCGTCGAGGATGCGATGGGTCGATGAGTGGATCAGACCGAACAAAATGCCAAAAACAAAACAAAAAAACAAAAAAAAAAAAAAAAATCGAGAAAAAACCCAAAACTAACTCAAAAAATGAATTTATGATTTTGAATTTTGAATTAAGATGAAAGAGAAAACTGAGGAAATGCAAGAAAAAGCACAAATGAACAAAGGTTACTAAAAGATATCGATTAAAAACTTTATATATATCAAATAAATCATGGAAGAAATGGATAAGGAGAAGGGGGGAAGAGGAGATATGATGGGGGTAGTTTTTTTTTTTGGGGATGGGGGGTTTTGAAAAAAAAAAGAAAAAAAAAGGAAGAAGAAAGGAAGGGAGAGCTAGGGGTTTTTTGAGAGAGAGAAAAAAAAAAAAAAAAATTTTTTTTTTTTTTTGTTATTTGCGTGTACCACATGGCAGTCATGTCATCAATCATCAAAATTAAATTGAATTTAGATTTTTATAATAATAGTATATTGAAAAGGAAAACAAAATATTGTTAAAATAAAAAAAAAATTAAATATTAATAATTTCTAAAAAAAGTAGCTATTTTTTTATATTAGGCCAAAAAAATTATATATTTAATGATACATTAAATTTGTTTTACTCTATAACTAAAAAAAATTATATCAATATTAAAGTAAACTCTTTTTTATTAAAACTGAGGGACTAAGAGAAAACTTTGTTCATTTACCAACTCATTTATTACTATAGAAGTAATAAAGGATGATGAAATTGGGATATTTTAATCCTTGCATCGGAAAGTTAAAATATATATTAATAACTTGATTTAAATATGAGCAACCCATGTACCTTAATGTATTATTGTAATCCTATATACAAGGGAAATTTGAGCACCAATATGACCAATAATGTAATTCTATACACTATGTACAAGGGAAATGTGTTAAGGTAATCCATACAAGGGACAAAGGGAAAGGGAAACGTATTAATGTAATCCTATATACAAGGGAGATCTGAACTCCAATATGACCAATAATGTAATCCTATATATACAAGGGAAATTTGATCTCCAATATGGCCATATGACCTCAAAAATGGTTAACCATAGAGGCAACAATGTACCCGATAAGCTGTGTAAGCAAAGCAGTCATCATTAATCTCATTAATCCCATCATTTAGTCCATGCAGAGGCTAATCAGAGATTAACCTTTGTCCCAGCTTTAGTTAATGCGTGACCAAAACTTTGGTGCATTGAATTTTGTAAATAGATAATAGTGTAACTCAATTATTAGGGTTGGATTTTTGTTGCACCATTGTCCAAATTTTGCTGGATTTTTGTGGCTTTTATAATTAGACTCAAAAAACAGGTGGATGAGAGGTGTGGATTAATTTTACGTGAATGATGATTAAAAACGTACGAGTTCAATGCATTGGAGCTAGCAAGCTCATCATCCTCTTGTCCTGTGTCCTTTCCAAGCCCCACTCATTGACTGGAACATCATCTTGTCCTGTGTCCTTTCCAAGCCCCTCTCATAGCCTCCAGTCATTATCAACTTTTTTTACATTATATTAAAATTAAAAATACATTTAATAATACAACTTTAATAATTTTTTGTTCCATTATTAAAAATATTTTTTGGCAAATAAATTTACATTACATGAAAAACTTAAATTTACATTACATGAATTTAAATTAAATATAAAATACGTAAAACAATCAATAGAAAATAAATTTACATTATATTAAAATTAAAATTTAATAATACTTTTAAAAATGAAAATAAATACTCTAAATTTAAAATGAAATACATAAAATGAAAATAAATACTCTAAATTAAATATGAAATATTTAAAACAATTAATGGAAAATATATTTACATTACACTAAAATTAAAATTTAATAATATACTTGAAACATGAAAATAAATGTGATAAATTAAATATAAAATTCTTAATAGCATGAATAATTTTTTTATCATACATTATATACTTAAAAACAATTAATGAAAAAACTTTCATTACTTTAAAATTAAAAATTTATAATATACTTAAAACATGAAAATAAATACTCTAAATTAAATATAAAATACGTAAAAAAATCAATAAATTTTTTTTTACATTACATTAAAACTAAAAATTAATAATATACTTAAAACATAAAAATAAATACTCTAAATTAAACATAAAATACTTAAAACAAATAATGAAAAATAAATTTACATTACATTAAAACTATAAATTAATAATATATTTAAAACATAAAAATAAATACTCTAAATTAAACATAAAATACTTAAAACAATGAATGAAAAATAAAAATATCATATTTTAATTTGTAGAAAAATATTTCCTATTTTTGGTAAATTTTGTTTTTTTAAAAAAAGCATTAGTTAGAAAAAAATTAGTGCGTTATATTATTAAATATTACACCTGGCAACTTGTTTTATTCCAATAATCATTGTCTAGCCTAAGTAAGAATGGTGGAGATATTGTCCCAAAAAGTTTAAAGGGCCATTTAATGTGGGAATTTTTGAGTCATAAAAAAAAAAGTCCCCATATTTGCATAATTAAATAGTAATTATATGAATAGTAAAAATAAACCTTTGCGCCGCTAAAAAGTTTAAAAGGTCATTTAGTACGAGAATTTCCGAATCATATAAAAAAATAGTCAAGATATTTGCATAATTGAATAATAATTACATGAATAGTAAAAATCAATATGATAAATATTGAATGACAAAGTTTATTTTTTAAAAAATATCATCAATTATTTTATTAATTTATCGTAACTGAAAATCATCTTTCAACTCGCTGATAGCTCGGTTCCTCGAAGGAGGACTTTCCGCATTTTATGATTTTAGGCATATTAAATTCTCTACTTATTGTGATAGTAATTATTATTTCATTTTAAAATTTGAGTGAGAGCGTGACAGGATCTCTCTGCATTTTAAGTCGGTATAACTCAAACTTTTAGATCATATTGTTATAATTTGAAGCACCAAATGGTAAAATACAATTAAACAATCATACTATACTAACATTCAAAAGAACTCGTTGAGCCACTCAAACTAAAAACATGCTGTGATAACAAAGAACTGCTGCAATATCATTATGATTAAGATCCGAGCACTCCTATTGAATTTGAAAATTAAAATGCATGTTTATGCCTCATTAAATAATTTCCTAAAATTTCGTGACGGCATCCTCCATTTTCTGTGCCATCATCTGCAGACCTACTTCATATTTCTTAGCCAAATCTTCAAATTTCAAGCCTTCCACTGGATCAACCGAGAATGACCACTCAATAACGCATCCACCGCATTCACCATCATCGCCACTTTCCGGATCCCTCAACACCTTTATGTTCGAAAAATACGAATTGAACCCAATATTGCCATCAATCATCTCGTACATCAGCCACCTCTGAATTGGATCAATGGCTACTATTTTCTCCTTAGACCAGCTCACCGGCGGATCGTCATTTCCTCTGGCTCCTTTGGGTGGAATTCTGGACCCTTCGCAGTAGCGGATTGAACCGACCTCGCCGTTGTTTCCTTGGACGCCGTAGGAAGTGATGAGGCTCGGAAAATATTTGTATATGCCGAAGAAATCTCGTAGCAACGCCCATATTTGGTCTGCGTTGGCATTTGCTAGTCTTGTTGTGACGGTGGCTTCCCACTTGCTGGGCGGCGGCAAAATTTCTTGCTCCATCGGCGGGATCGATAAGATGGCCGACAATCTGCTGTTTTGGGTTGGAATTAAATATTGAGCCTATTTATTTTGATATGAAGACCGATAATTCCAGCAGTTAATATCGGCTCTTCGAAATTGTTTTGTATTTTTTACAGAGACTTTGACAAAGAGAATGAGCAATCGGTTCGTTCAAGATTCATGCCAGGGGCGAGTGGCAGCCGTTTCAAATGAAAAAATTCATTTTAAATTAAGTATATTAATTAAGTGTAATTATAGAGATAGTAACAAATTATAATAATTTTATATAGTAACTGACGTAGTAATCATGAAAAGTTAAAATTATTTTTTATTATTTTAATATTAAAAATTATATATTTTTAAATCATAAAAAATAACATTGTTAATATATCATCAAATGTGAAATTTTAATTTTAACTTTTAATAGCGAGTCATAGATAATTATTACTAATAAGAATAATATAAACTTTTTATTTAATTCTTTTTGGGATAAAAAAAATAAAAAGTAAATTTATTTTTGGCACAAATGTAGTATTTTATTTTTTCCAGCTTCCGCGCCACATCCAAGATGCATTTTCTTTACTATATACTTCGATCCACCATTTAAGGTGGAGGGTGGAAGTATCCAGTTAATTACAGGTTGCCTAACTTTGTTAATTGAGGAAAATCTCGAGGTAAGGGATCAAAATAAGTAAAAATTAAATAAAGATATTGTTAGTGAAAATTTATAATAAAAGTTAATAGACAAAAAAGAATTATTTATTATATTCATCAATAAATATAAAATAATAAATACTCTTTTTGTCCAAAAAAAAAATATTTTGAAATTTATTTCTTGTCCTACTTTTAAACCAAAAATTTTAAATATCCTTACTAATAATAATTATGTATATTCAAAATTAAAAAGTAATGATAAAAATGTAAAATTATACACTAAGTGATGCATTAAATGAATTGTATATAATAACTAATAAATAGTTATACTTTAACCAAAGTAGACTTTTTTTTAAGGCGAGGGAATAATAATTTTACCTCTTTAACATGAATGTAAATTACTATACATTTTCACTATAATTTTTTTATTAAAACTATCATTACTTTCAAAAAGTCATACAAGTGAAGGGGTACTTGGTTAAGGGGTTTGGGATGGAATATAATGGAAATAAAATGAAATCTAATACTTGATTAAGAGGTATTATTTCGTAAATAATAACTCCAAATACCAAAATTAGGGTATCCTTTGTTGTCTCCTATTTTGAAATATGAAAATGATTACTCACAATTTTTTTTTTTGAAACTAAACTGTAGAAACAATAGTTTACATACTTAGAATAATAAGAATTATTATTATTATTATTATTATCATTTCTCAACACAATTATAAAAATATATATATATTATCATTTCTATTATCTTTTTCCATTTCCTTCTCAAACAGAGGGCCCATGAATATGTAATCCACTTCCCTTACAGAGGTGTTATATGACGTGCAAATGCACTAAGAGAAATTATCTATTGTTAACCAAAAACGGAAAACGGAAAACGGAAAATTCAATGACCATAATAAATTCAGTACTTTTCCTTCCTTAGAACGGAGAAAATCTCCATTGCACAATGTAAGAAAGCATAACATGAAATATTCTCAAATAAGATTCTACTTATCCACTGAAGTATGCATATGTAGGAGGCAAAATATATGTGGACGCTTGGTCTAGTGCACTAAAAATATAGATATAACAACAATATAGCAATTTTTTTTACTCAAAATGTGATAGGTTTCGAAGTTTGGAAACCTTTTTCACTCTCAATGTTAGTGCTAAAAGGGCGTTTGGTGTAAATGGTGGGTTTAAAAATGGAATAGATTTGATAAAAGGAAAAATTTGGAATAAAATGGAATGTAGTAATTATGTTGTTTGGTATTATTTTGTAATAGAATGAAATAAATTTTATATTAAAATTTAATATTAATATTAATATTAATAAATTTTATATTAAAATTTAATATTAATATCATAATAAAAATATTATTATTTTACATTATATGATATTTAAGAAAATTATATCTTGTTTAAAAAATAGTTAAAGTGCAAGTCAATTTGTACAGAAAAATATTTTCTACAAATTAGTGAAATTTGTTTTTTTTTTAAAAAAAAAGGTAAAATGGCGGTTCCAAACCACTAGTGGGTTTGCAACCCCCAAGACATGGGTGCGCGTCACATTAACGCTAACAGGTGCTGTTGGTTTTTTTTTTTTTAATTTAGCTCAAAACGACTTCGTTTTGAGCTCTTCTCCAAAACCTTTCTCCCCAAACCAACCGGTGGGGTTGTTTCCTAAACCTATCACCCTCAACCAAACATCCATTTTTACCTCATTCCATTCCAAACCCAGCGAACAAACGCCTCCAAGTTGAGTTATAAACCATGACATAATTGTTTTTTCCCAATTTGTAAGGTATTCATTTATGAGTCATAAACATGAAGGGTTGTATAGTTTGACATTTTATTTTATGTTTTTACATTCACAAAATAAAAGTTATTAGAGAAAAATTATCTCTGTACCGTTAAAATGCAAAATGAGTTAGGAAACCATGCAAACCCAAAATTTTATACTAGTTCGTGGAGACTAAATATATTTCATCTTTAATTATTTAGTAAAAATTTTCAATATCAGAAAAATACTTCTATTGATTAGAAAGGGCTTAGCTTAGAGCAGCGATTGACTATCCTTCACAATTGCAATGATCTATTTGATTTTCATATAAAAATTATGAAATTTTCACATAAAGTTTATATAATTTTTGAATTTTTTATTTTACAAACTAATTTTTATTATGAGTTTCCTTAAGTTCCATGACAAATGATATTAAAACAAACCATAGTATTCACCTTGAACTACATTGTGAAGCTGATATTGCATTATTCTTCCGGGACTGAGTTGGTAATATCAAATTACAGTGTACACCCCAAACTATAGAAAAGAATTTAGTACACATTGCAGTGTTCATTCAAGACTTTATATTATAATTTCATGCAAAACTGCCTAGTACATAATTATTTAGTGTAAAGTCAGTCAAATGCAAATCCTATAATTTTGAGTGGACACAAAATTTAGAGTGTGGTAAATTGTAATAATTTATTTGATTTTCACATGGAAAGTATAGGATTTTCATGTAGAGTTTATATAATTTTAGATTTTTTTTTATCTCATAATTTAGTTTTTATTGTGTGTTTCTCCAATTTTCATGACAATAATAAATCCTTAACATAGGCTGCCCCAAGTATAAGCCCAGACTCAGTTCTATTACGCATTAGCCCAGAGAAGCAAAAACACATTTTATGAATGCAGCCCAGAGGATAAAGCGTTAACCCAAAAGTAAATTTGTTGAAAGAGCCTGCCATTCAGCTGAGCCCCATTTCGCCTTTTGCTAATGGAATGGCGTCCACTTTTGTTTCTAGATCTCTAGAGAAAGTTCTGGAGGCAATCGTCCAAATTTTGGAAGTGCTGCCGACCACCAATTTTTTACGCTTTCGGTGCGGCATTGACAACTATAGCCGTGTAGTGAGTTGAAAAAGGCTGAGTGTTTCTCACTTTCCTTCCTTTTACTATGCAAAAAAAACAACTATAGCTTCAGTTTTTGACGGCTGCTTTGGTGTGTGGGCGGGGGAGGGGGGGGGGTTGTGGTGGGGATGGGGGGAATGAATTGGTTTATAATATTTGATTGAATGGTATTATTTATGAACAAGAATACATGGGGTGGCTCTCTCCAAATACTATAGTTAGGGGCGATCAAAGGTGCGAATTCAGTGAGAACATTGTACTATAGCTATTGTAACTATAGAGTAATGTTCAAAATTTTGAATTTTTTTTTTAAGGTACTGTAGTCCATAAGGTAGTAGTAGAACTGTTTGACTATTCAACGCTTGCGACAGTAGTTGGGTGGTGGCACTATTCAACGTATTAGGTTAGCTTTCACGCAAATGTATGAGGTGATAGTTAGAGATTTAGTTAGTTTCTTTCACCAAAGGCCATTCGTAGTGGGCTAATTAAGATGAGCAGCATCACTTTTGTATAGTATTAGTGATCCGAAAGAACCTGGTTTTTGTATTTTTGGTTAATCTTAGGTAGTCTAGGTTTTTAACTTTTGTGCTGCTAGTCGGCTTTTTTCCCATTAGTCGGGTTGATTCGAAAATTTTGGTAGGTATTTTTTGATAGAAAAAGTATTTTGGAAGGAAATAAAATTTTTTAAAATTATGTGAGAGGAATTTGAATGGAAAAATTTGAATTCTAAATTTTAAAATAAAAGTGTGTTTGGATAGTTTGTTTTTGTTTAAAAATTTTCTTATTTGCAAATGGAAAATACCTATCCAAACACACCTACTTTCTTGTTTAGAAAGAATAACTTAAAAAATGAACTATGTTTCTTTGAGACAAAAGGAATAAAAAGGGGTTGATCTCATAATTTCATCACAAACTAAACTAAAAGCAATAGAAGTATGAAATTAGCTCATTACACCTTAGAACAAAAGGGAGTATGCATAAATTTTATTATATTTTATATTTTTATGTTTATTAGGTAAAGGATATGATATAAAAATTATTTTTAAAATATAAAAATACAAAATAATATGTAAATTTAAACTCATGCTTTCAAATGTTAAACTTAGGCGAATGTAAAGTCTACGTATGATTTACGTTTTGTAACACATTTTTGTATCTTTCGCAATGTTGAAATAAATGTTGTAAAATAATTTTTTTATTTGAAAGTGTAAAATATTATTTTAAAAATCATTAAAACACATTTTGAAAAATTAGGACATGTATGAATATTATTTCAAAATTTATTTTTATATTTTTTAAAATAATAATTATAAAATAAAAAAAATATAAAAACACATTTTAAAAATCCAACCATAAATCCCAACCATGCATGATGCATTGGAGGTAAAAGGTAAACTAGCAAAAATGTTTTGAATTCCCTCTCAAAATCTTTTCCCCCACTCCATTCACCAATTTCAAAAAATTTACCGTCATTATTAATTCTAGAGTACTTCCCCACGAGCCCTACTCCCAGCCCAAACAATCCAATTATCCTCAATGACCTGTCCCCTTCTCAATGGTCTAAACTCACCCATTATCCATTCATCATTTCATCCTCCCTTAGAGCCCAAAACCATCACAAAGAACTCCTATACGTCCACCCAATCAAATCCCTCCACGTCAACCATCCCTAGCGGCTCCTCTCCACAAAATAAACAAAACACGAAATTACCAAAACGTGTCGCCCACAGAGGATCATTACCCCGGGCAACTTTCTCCGCGATGGCATCTAAATAATACGAACACACATTATTCTGACTTCGTGAGTAGTAAATATATTATATATATATTTTTTTTGGTCGGAGAAAAATATTTATAATCATTTTTTCACTTCAGATCTCTCCCGATTTTGAAACCCTAATTTCTGAATTTCGTTCACCGATCGAGCCGATTCGATCATCGAAACGACGAGGTCTCGTTTCGATTTTGTCTTACGCCGATTCGAAGAAGAAGAGTTTGAGAAGAAGGAAAGTTGATGAGATTAATTGATGAAGGTCGGATTAGGTAATTGAGAAGAATTGATGGACGATCGCTATGCCTCAACTGCGTAGCGGAGTGAGAAGAGGCCGCCGTGGAACTGCTGTCAACAAGCCGGAACCTTCCGAGCAAAAGAACAAGAACGTCAGGAATAATAATAATAATCGAAGAACTGCAGCGCCGGCGAAGCGAGCCGTGAGGAATACTCGGCAGAGACGAACCGGAGGGAGGAATAATAAGAAGGCAGAGGAAACGGAGGAGCAGCCTGCGGGAGCTGGAGTGGGAGTGTTTGCCGTGGGTGATGAGGGGGGTGAGAATGCTGTGAAGGAAGCAGCGTCGTTGGGTGAACGAGAAAGAGCAGAGGAGAAAAGAGAGCTGGTTAATTTGAACTTACAGGAAGAGGTAGGGGAAAAGGAAATAATGGATGAATATGATAGCGGAGGCCGCAGTGGGGATAAGGGTGTGGGAGCTGAGGATGAAGGCAGCACAGCTCCCCTTCCTGAAAAGGTAAATTCGTTAGTGCTGTTGCTACTTACTACTGCGTTTTGGATTTTTTTTAACCCCCCTTTTCTTTAAATAAATTTTTTGTGGGTTGTTGTTGATGGCCGTTTTCGAAGATGAGGGGGGAAAGTTAAAAACTTTACTAGTTAAATTTGCCTTATATAGTTCATAGTAAAACAAAAAAAATAAAACTCAGTGGGTAGATTTTTTTTCTTTATATGTGAGTTATATTTTTTGGGGATTGATGAACGCCGGTTGGTTCTCAGATGACTGATATTTGCGTTTAGGATGGTGTCACTAGGGTTGATCTTGTTGCTGAAGTCTAAGTACCTATAGTTTGAGTACTTAATTGGAGGCAGGAGCTGCAGGTTATGGGGGTTGAATGTAATTTTTTTGGCATAATACACACACCTACTGTTGAAGCCTTTCTGAAGTAAAGTAATCCTTTTTAGACCTGTTTCAGGCTGAAAGGCCCCATACTCGGATAGTGCATTAATAAATGTGTTATTGTTGAATGCTCTGCACCTTTGTTTAGGTTGGGCTTTTTCTGTTGGTTGTTTAGATGGAAGTTCTTGTAAATGGTCTATTACCTGATGGATAGTGAAATCGGGAGCAATTTAGCATTAATTATCAAAAGTGGTTATTGTGTTTGAGTAAAGGGCAGCCTGGTGCATAGAAGTGGTTATTGTGTCTTGAGTAAAAGGCAGCTTGGTGCATAGAAGTAATAGCAGTGTCAGGAGGGTCGGGTCATTGAGGCCTTATGTATACAGTCTTACTTTATATTTTTTAAGACGCTGTTTCCGCAGCTCGAATGCATGACCTCACTGTGACATGGCAACAGCTTTCACTAATATGGCAAGGCTGCTCATCGTTATTGTGTCTGTGTGATTAAAGTATTTACCTTTTTTGTTTGCATTTATAGGTCCAAGTCACAGGCTCACCAGCTTATAGAATTGAGAGGAAACTAGGAAAAGGAGGATTTGGACAGGTATATGTTGGTCGACGCATTAATCCACCAAATCCGAATGAGAGGACTGGACCAGGAGCTGTTGAGGTATGGTGTTCACTGACCTTTAGCTGCTTACTGCATGAATATTTAGGGGTTCTTATGCTGATAACATTAAAATTGGATCTCTAATTTTAGGTAGCCTTGAAATTTGAGCATAGAAGCAGCAAAGGTTGCAATTATGGACCACCTTATGAATGGCAAGTCTACAAGTGAGTAAACTATTTGTTTATCTTTATGGAATGCGTTATTTCTTTTGAATGTTAAAGTTCAATAGCTGATGAAATACTTTGATCTGCTTCTGTATTTTAGTGCACTTGGCGGCAGTCATGGCATACCACGTGTGCATTACAAGGGACGGCAAAGCGACTATTACATCATGGTATGTTCTTCCGTGTCACATTTATTGTTGCAATTTTACATTTCTTGCTCTAGAGTTGTATCACAAAGTTTCTATTTGCCAGGTTATGGATATGCTTGGTCCAAGTTTATGGGATGTCTGGAATAACAATTCTCACACGTTAGTTTCTCTTTGGGAACCTGAACTTTGTAAATCGTTTGTGTTCATTTATATTTATAATCTGTAATTTGTCCGGTTGTATAAATCCTTTTATTGTTTTGCCAATTACAGGATGTCTATTGAGATGGTTGCTTGTATTGCCATTGAAGCTATCTCCATATTGGAGAAGTTGCACTCAAGAGGGTAATTTCCTCGTAGTCCTTGTTCTTTTGGAACATTCTTGAACTGAATTGATGTGTTTAGTTTTGTTCTCTTTTTGTACTTTTTAAGTATTCTTAGTTCACATGTAAGGATGCTCAAAGTGATATTTTAGAGTTACTTTATTTTCACATTTAGCTTCTTCTTAGTGTTCAAAACATCATCAAGCTTTTTCGTATTTGGATTTTAATAAGGTATAATAAGGTAGTATACTTGGAAATATAAAAATTTTGGAATGGTAAGTTCTAACTTGTAGCTGAATTTTCTGTTCCTGATGTCTGCACCTTGACAAATAGTTTTTTTTTTTTCAATTTATTTTTTAAAATGACTTAAATAGCGTATGAATACTCAAGGCTGGTTATGGATATTATGTGGTTTAGATGAAGTATGGAATGATTAGGATGATTTACAGCAGTCAGAATTTTGTTTGATGCCTTTTTCAACTTAAGTCTATCTTTGTGCTACTCTTTAACTGTTGAAATTTTGCAGATATGTGCATGGAGATGTCAAACCGGAAAATTTTTTGCTTGGTCCACCGGGCACACCTGATGAGAAGAAATTGTTTCTTGTTGATCTTGGACTAGGTAAGCATCTGGAATTGTTTCTCATCAATCTACAATGTATTATGACGCAAGATATGGTGGGGAAGGTGTCAAATTCTTATTCTGTTGGATGTCTTTTTGCATTTCAGCCACAAGATGGCGTGATAGTTCAACCGGCCTTCATGTTGACTATGATCAACGACCAGATGTGTTCAGGTATTGCAATATGCAGCATCTCACTTCCTTTACTTGTGATCCATGGTCCATGTTGAGCCTGCACTTTTATGTCGTTGCTTTTGCGACACTGAATGCTGTGATTTTGCAGGGGAACAGTGCGTTATGCAAGTGTTCATGCTCACCTTGGAAGGACTGGGAGTCGCAGGGATGATGTAGAATCGCTTGCTTATACTCTTATCTTTCTTCTTCGGGGTAGGCTGCCTTGGCAAGGATACCAGGTCTGTTGTTGCTTAAACTTATTGTAGCATTGAATTATTAGAATCTGTTTGCTTGTAATACTTATGAAATGGTAACACAGGGCGAGAATAAAGGCTTCCTTGTCTGCAAAAAGAAGATGGCTACTTCTCCAGATACCCTTTGTTGTTTTTGCCCTTCACCTTTCCGGCAATTTGTAGAGTATGTGGTGAACTTGAAGTTTGATGAAGAGCCTAACTATGCAAAGTATATATCACTGTTTGATGGTATAGTTGGCCCAAACCCAGATATCAGGCCTATCAACACTGACGGTGCTCAGAAGGTATTCTTAAAATTTTGTAGATATTATCCTTCATTGCTGGTAACAAAGAGCTTGAAATCTTATGTGATTTGATGTTCCTAACAATTCACTTTGTTTTTTGAAGCTTATATATCAAGTTGGACATAAGAGAGGGCGTTTGACAATTGAAGATGAGGATGAAGAACAACCAAAGAAGAAAGTTCGAATGGGAATGCCTGCAACCCAGTGGATTAGTGTTTACAATGCTCGTCGCCCAATGAAGCAACGGTATTTGATCTCAGCTATCATTCTCTCCTGGTTCAAGCTTGAGTGGTGAAGCTAGATTAATATGGGTTTTTTTGGTGTTGTAGGTATCATTATAATGTTGCAGATTTGAGGCTTTCTCAGCATATTGAAAAAGGAAACGAGGATGGTCTATTTATTAGCAGTGTGGCCTCTTGCTCAAACTTGTGGGCCTTGATAATGGATGCAGGCACGGGATTCACTGCTCAAGTTTATGAGCTGTCAGCTTATTTTCTTCACAAGGTGACTTGCTGTTTATTATAACTTGGAACCATCTAATAATTTCTTTTTGAAATGTGTTCATTGTATGTCAATAATTGGGAAACAAACTCATTTTTCCACGTCTTCTTTTTTTTTTTTTTTTTGTAGGAATGGATTATGGAACAATGGGAGAAGAATTATTACATTAGTGCAATAGCAGGAGCAAACAATGGGAGCTCATTGGTGGTTATGTCAAAGGGTTAGTGTAGCTTTTCTTTAACTCAGTATCTCTCATTTTATGTAGTGACTATATTATAATTTTGGGTTTCTGTAAAACACAGGTACTCAGTATCTACAGCAGTCGTATAAAGTCAGTGAGTCATTCCCTTTCAAGTGGATAAATAAGAAATGGAGGGAGGGTTTCTATGTCACTGCAATGGCAACTGCAGGAACTAGATGGGCAATTGTCATGTCCCGTGGTGCTGGATTCTCTGATCAGGTTTGTTGGAATATTGGTCCTTTGCAAGTTTGCATAGGCTCTACTTTTGGAAGACTAACTAATAAATATTCTGAATTGTGCTTTCATTTCTTCCAGGTTGTGGAACTAGACTTTCTGTACCCCAGTGAAGGTATTCACAGGAGATGGGATTCTGGATATCGCATCACAGCTACAGCTGCTACATGGGATCAGGCTGCTTTTGTTCTTAGTGTTCCAAGAAGAAAGCCTGCTGATGAGACACAAGAGACACTTCGAACTTCTGCTTTTCCAAGCACGCATGTGAAGGTTAATTGTTTATCCTTTCTGTATGTATTCAAGTTCCTAAAATTTTCCCTGATTTTGGTACTAAGTCGTGTGGATGCTCCTTGCAGGAGAAATGGGCTAAAAACCTTTACATTGCATCTGTTTGTTATGGGCGAACTGTTTCCTGAAGCATCACAATTTTGTGATAGAGTTCATTACAGGTGGTGATTATTGACCATGTTCTATGATCCTAAGAAAAATTAGCTGGAATTTGGTGGTTTTCGTCCTGTCCAGGTGACTCATCATGCCTTGTGGAATTTGTGCTGAGACCCAGCCATGAGGACTTAAGAATTATGGTTGTGCACTGTGTGTCAATTGGATCATCTGTTTTGGGCATTTAACATCTTCGACATTGGGTAGTTTAGGTGGAGGCGAAGGTTTGTATAGTAGTCTCAGAACAATAATCATCAGTTACCGTCTACCATATGCGTTATTTATGGCTCTGTTGGACTGGCTATTAGTAACTGACATGAAGTATAAATGTTATTAGTTAGATAGCCGCTTCCTAGGATTTTGGCTACCTGAAATGTTGATTGTGAGAATGATCCCGGGCGGTCGTCAGTCATACACAAGTCTCTCTGAATTTACTTTGTGATTTTATTTAAAAAGATTGTTATGTGTCTGCCTGTAAGTCACCAACTAAACTAGAGAATCCATTGTTTCGTGTTTCGCCTAGTGTTCGGTTTATGCATTCATTCGAGAGTTGTTATTGCTCTGCCAAAATCCAAGCTTTTAGAGTAATTACGCCATGTGTGTAGAATTGGCTGGCACTAGATAGGACAAGAACTGAAATAATCGGTGAAATTAAAAGTTGGGAAAAGAAAAAGTCAGCAAAATTAGGAGGAAACAGGCCGTTAATGGCAAACACTGCATTAATTTTTCTAAATGTTACGCGTAACCGTGTTTATTGGGTAAATTTGTGTAAATGCAGGTGAATGGAAAGTTTCATGGTCCCTGGGTATCATAATCATCATCGTTTCACCTTGATGTGGAAGCTGGCGTTCTCCAAGAAGCTAATTGCTTTGTACACATTCGCAGGCAATGCATCAACAATTTCTGTTCGGAGCAATGAAAATTATTAAAAGCAGCGGAACAGAAGTTCAGTTTCAGTCCAACAATTGCTTTCTTGAGATAAAAAAGTAGAATTGATGTACATTGCTATCAGCAAATAAGCAAAGCAGGCATTGATTTTACAAAGGGCAAAGGGCGAAGGGCGAAGGGCGGGCAGTAATTTTTTGGACTCAAATGCTAGGCGTTTTCTTTTCTACTTGGTAAACTATCAAAGTTCTAGTCAAAGAAAAAGACCTCTAGGAATCATAGTATCATCTTGGCTGTCTACTTTGTATGCTAGAGGCTCAACGCATTTGGTAAAAAAGTAATTGCACATTCTTAGGTTCATAAAAAATGGCAAGGCATCCCTTAGAAGCCTTAATATATGTATATTGCGGCACACCAATTTCTTGATTAATTGTTTCCTGAGACCCCTAATATGCTAGGTCGGAAACACAACCTCCTCAAACGAACTTTTTCCTGAGACAAGAAGAGGAATTACAGCAGAAGTAAGATAAGAAAACATAATATGTTTAAGGAACTAGGTACATAAATTCATTGCAAAGGCAACCCAAAAAACTAAACAAATCCGTTGACTATTTCACATTGTGTGGAAAGCAGTACTTACCTCTAGTTTATCATGAGTGTATCTGATTGTGAAAAGACATCTACAACCTCTCATGTCATGCACCCTTCTTTGAATTTCTGTAATTTCAGCTTCAAAATATCTTGCTATGTCTTTTCTTTCCTGATGAAATTCAATAGAAAATAATATAATAATAATAATAAAGTGTAAGCCTGTCTGTGTATCTGTTCAAATGGAGCAAGAGAAGCAGAATTTTATTTCATCTCTCTCCACCCAACCCCATTCCTTTAATGACAGACACCCTTTGACCTTCTTTCCCAAAAAGCATCTCTCACAAAGCAATCCACGTCAAATGATATTATCTTGCTCCCACTAAACCTTGTGGGCGTGGTGAAATGTTTACTATAATTTGATCAATGCGACATTTTTATTCCTAATTTTTTTGGGTTCATTGTGACTTAAGTAATAAATTTTATGAGTACTTGAAGATAGAAACACAGTAGCATATCCATGTTCCAGTTCATGCTTGTAGCTAATGTGTTTCAGTTTGGTGCATAAAATCAAAAGAAAGATAGGGTACAACAGACCTCCCTGCGGGTAGTTTTTTCTTTTTCTTTTCCTTTATCCAGTTTATGAAGCGGTATACGCCACTTGCAAGGCAGCTCTCAAAGAGTGAAGATACCATCTGTTCATTTGTTATTATATGCATTTATTGGATTCCCCAGCTTGATTACTGATAGAAAATTTTCTTATAGATATCTATTACAATATCCATCTTCACTCTTTTACCTTGCTCTAGTTCCCACCCACCACCTATACACTGACACACAGAGGAATGAGGTGAAGTACCTGGAAACAAAGTGCAATATCTCCAACCTTCACTTTTTGACATTCAGAATGTTCCAAGGTAATAGACCGTTCACGCACTGCCTTCACTATATTTACCCATTCATCCTCATCTGGCCCAAATCCAATATATCTAACAAGGACTTCCTGCATAAATTAAAAGCTGTCAAACTTGAGAAGAAAATCCACTCTCATATACATCTTAAAACCTCTCCTATTGGTCACAGAAATTCATATTATGGTTCAGGAATTTAGGTCCAACTTATAGCTTTAAGGCTCAAGAGCAAAAAAAATAGAATCAGATATAATCATTACCAAACAGCTTTTGCATGTCAAAAATTGAAGAATGAAAAATACAAATGTAACCGTCAAACATTATTTACAAAACACTTGAGCATATGGTATAAATATACACTGAATTATCAAGATTATGGAAGCAACAGATCAAATTTGGGTACTTACTGCATCTCCTGAATCAAGGAATCTGTGGGCCAGAAACATCTCAATGTCATACCTATAAAGGATCAGAAATGGTGAGAAAAAAGTCTTTGGTAGAAATTGCAACATTTGCTTCAACTTTACCAGGTAAACAAAGGAAATAACATTGTAGAAGACATTTATGACAGTTTGCTTCTTAATGTATGTTACATGATGGAATCAGTGCCAAAAACAGAGTTTGAACCATCACACATTTTAGGTACACAGTACAGAGTAAAATCTCTACACCTAATAAATTGTTCAGGTAAATTCACTTAATAGTGCGAGGAACTGCACAAGTGGTGTAAGAGATTCATGCAAGAGCCATCTGCAGTCATAAATGGAGAAAGTATTATAGGCACTCAGATGATCTACTCAGATCTGTAAATACCATGTGCAGGGGATTAATAATATGATATGAGCATATATATAACTGATCTAAAATCTAACAGTTAATGCTTCCTTATTGTCCAGCTTATATGTCATAGAAAAATACAAGCAATTACAGAAGCACCAGTATCAAATTTGATAAGTTATATGAATAACAGTACGTATCTATCCAGTCAAAGAAGATCTAGGTAACAAGTTCACTTCCCAATTGTTAAAGGAAGGAAAACAAAAAAGTTATTTATTTGCTACACCACTTACCATGCCCCATCTTTAGCTGATTTTGCCTCGAATTCCAGCTTTGGCAGATCTGAAACCTTTTCAACTGCCGTGACAACACCATTGTAAAAAGTGGGAAAAACCAACATTCATTTTAAAAAATAACTACCAAGTTGCTAGAGATACATGATTGTAGCTTTCTATAAGTCATTTTTCAAATTGTATTGCCACAAAAAAAAAAATAAAAAGAAAAGAACGGCCAAACAATGCAGCACCTGAAAAATAAAGGATGCAACAACTGAAAACACAGCAGTATATACAATCCAAAATTGTGAAATTGTGAACTGGAAACAAAGAACTGTTTCCTGAATGAAGGTATCATTTTCCAGAGAGCTTTTTAAGAGAAAAGAAAAAAGAAATATGCCAATTATATATATTCTCTATATAAATGCAAAGCATATTATTGTTGAAGTACCTTTTGGCATTTCAGAATTCTCACTTTTCTTCATTAAAGTGCAGTCATCTGAAACAGGAGGTAGTTTTGTGGCAGCTTCAGCTGTAGCATCTTTAGAGAGATCATTTTGATGCCTATTCTGAAACCACTTCTGGACCTGATATAGGCTCATTCTTACGAGTATTATTTGAATAAAAGTGAATATGACTGACCAACTTGGCAACTTGCTATTTGAGAAGAAGACGAGAAGAAGTACCTCGGTCCATTTCACCACTGGTTTTCCAGCACGGCCTTTAGAACGACTGAAATTTTGTCATTGTAAAAAGGAGTTACCATTCACATGGTGTGTGAGTGTGTGTGTATCCAATTCATCATTCCTGAAGGAACAAAAGAGTTGTTTCTTACTTAAAAAGATTTGCCAGCTTCTTACAGAAGTCCGGGTCATAAGAGTGCTCTCTTTCATCCTTGAGCAATTGCTCCATTTTCTCAGTCTAGTTAAGTTGATATCATAGCAAACACAAATCACAACTCTTGCTGGACTAGAAATGCACTTGAAATTCATAATTTGCTAAACAATTCTCCAAGTTTTCTTCCCACAATGGAAAGGAAACATTAATGATTTTGGACAGAAATTCTCCAGGAAAACAGATCTCGGTGCATTCAATTTTTGAATTGCTAAACAAAACCATTACCAGCAACTAATTCATGATTGATTCTCCTATGTCCAAATTCTCAGTTTCAGTGAAGAGCCAAACCTCAAACTCCGAGTTTGGCAAGAAATCAAATCGAATAAAAAAATTAACAGTAAACACCATTTTGACAGTCAAACAGGGAGAACATCAAAAATATTTTTCCCAGATTCCTGAAGAATGAAAATGAAAACAAAAACCTACTCATTTGTTGTGGTTTCCTACCCAAAGAACTTAAGAAATGAAGTTTATATTCACTGCATTATTAGTTTTATAGAGAAATTAGCTTATTATGCTTTTGTTCTCCCTATCATCTGATTACTTAGTTTACTAATTAATTACCAGCAGCATTTAGATCAATCATAGTTCTTTATTCGAAAAAATAACGATAAAGATCACAACTTTAGTTTTTCTATAAAGAATTGCGTAGACAGAAACGCAGAACTAGATAGACCACAATGCAGAACCCATTTGAGGAGTAATTACTACTCTAAGAGTAATTTAACCATCACATTAACAAATACTCAAACACCAGGATGTCCCATATCTTTAAGCATTGAAACGCATTATATGAGAAACATACAAACACACAGAAGCGAGTAAACTCGAGCCCTATACACATACATTGTGATATCTAGTGAGAAGAAAAACAGTACAACTAGATTGAGATATACAGAACAGATACGCATGTAAGGCATGCAATGTCAATAGCACCCAGTTTGCAGAATTTCTCAAAGACCCCAAAAGCTATATTACAGATTTTTGAACTAACAAGATATCCATGTGATCAATCACTGATAATCAAGAATTTTCTATTGAGGCGCAGATTTTTAAAAGTTCCTTTTAAAAAAAAAAAATCTTTTTTCCAAAAGACCGTAAAGGAAAAGGAAAGGGAAAAAAACCTCAGCATTTGTGAACCCAGAAAAGGTAGTTCTTTGGCGAGGACGAAGATCCATTGAGGAATTCCAGCGAGAAATTTGGATAAAACCCTTTTCAATTTCACAGTGGTTTTTTTGCTAATCCAAAAATTTAAAAAAAAAAAAAAAGAAGCTAAAACCCTAGCTCAGTTGCGGAGGCACTGGAGCATGGAGACAGGACTTCTCATTTTCATTTCAGGTTCCGTACAAAGTCATTGGCGCAGTTTTCAAACAAAGATTTGTTCTTTTTACTCTTTTCAATTAAGTACTGTTATAAAATTTTCATTAATAAATTTATATTCAAATATATAATATAAAATGTCAACAAAAATTTTTTAAGGACCCCAAGGTGAATAAATTCAGTATTAAAATCTTTGGCTATAATTGGATTGGAGTTTCTTTGAGAAACTTTTCATTGAAAAGTGTGAATATTCTGGTGAAAATTTTTATTAAGAAAAAGTGCGTTTAAGGAAAATTTTTTAATATAATGTGATGAGAATTTAAAAAGAATTTTAAGGTCCGTTTGGACACATTATTTTTATTTACAAATAAAAAAATTCTTAAACAAAAACAAATTATCCAAACACATTTTTATTTTAAAATTTAGAATTCAAATTTTCCCACCCAAATTAGTCTCACATAATTTTAAAAAATTTTCCCTCTTATTTTTCCCTCCAAAAAAATTTTTCTATAAAAAAATACCTACCAAAATTTTTACACATTCCAATAAAACTTTTTTCCATTTGTAAATAAAAATGTCTTGTCTAAACGGACTCTTAAATTTTAAAATAAGATAAAAAAAATTATTTAAACATTTTTTTTTCCCATAAAAATTTATGTTGTTAATTTGATGACTATCCATACATATTAGAAAGGGCCGTTTGGATTTGGGCTAAAATGGACAAGACCACCTCTGGGTTGGAGCTGGAATGGACCATGCACACTACGAGACCACCTTGGATCCAGTACAAGCAAGCCCTACTACTAAACCAGCAATGAACATTATTGGTTTCAGTAGATTATTAATAGTACATTTTTAAGAAAATGTTACTAAATTTTAAAATTCATTTCATTTGTCACTAACGACAATTGTCTTTTTTTTTTTTCATATGGTTGTTGTTCTTTGATTGGGTATTGGTGTAATATTACTTATTAAAAAATTCTTAACTTTAGATATTTTTTAATTCAATTTTGAATAAGCACTATGTGTATATTTAAGCAGAAGTCGCATCAAAGCAGCTTTTCTCTAAATAATATTGTTTAGTACCCCTCTCGAGGAATGGAAAGTGTTCAGTTAAAATTTTTAATAAATTTTCAAAATTTTAGTAATTTTTTTATATTTTTATAAATATATAATTACTATTACTTTAAATATTTTTAATTTATCTGTCTACTATATAATTATTTAGCTAAAATAATTAAAAGTAACACAAAAATTTATACTAATAGTGTTAATTGAAATATTGATAAGTTCTTTTTTGAAAAAAAAAATTGTTGCTAATGATTAATATATATATATATATATATATATATATATATATATATATATATATATAAATTAATACCGCATAAGAAGGTGACTTTTATTGGAACAATTGAATTTAATATGATAGATTATAAAATTCTAATAATTAGATATGTTATTAGTTATTATATTTGCATGAATTTAAATGATTTTAATAGTTCATTTTTAGTTAGTTTTGCAATGATTAATAATAATGATAATTAAAAAAAATCTCTTGTAACATTTTTAACAATTAATGATAAATGAAAAAAAGTTAACTAAAATTTAATATTACGTTTTTGTAGTGTTTTATTTATTCATTAATATATAAAATATCGGCAAATAAAAAAATTATTTGATAGGAATATTTATAAGAGAAATATGCAAGTGTATGTAGGTCATAAAATTTATATATTATTTTTGAAATTGAACCATCAATTGTATTTGTAATTAAAAGCTAAATAATAAAAAATAATATTTTTTACTTAAAATAATAAAATTAGTGATTTTTTAAAGAATAAATGCAAATAAGATTTAAAATAAATAATTTAAGAAAATAATGAAATTAACCTATGAGGATTTCTAATAAATCAATATAATTAATTAAAAAAACATTGTAAAAGTTTTAAAAACAAATTAAAACTTACATTGCTTAATAAAGATTTGTAAACATAAATATGTGTTTTTTTTGGAATAAATAAACACACCAATTGACATGTTTGGATAAATATATGTTATAAAATACCCAATGACAATTAAAATGATTTTATACAATATTTAAAACTAATACTGATATTTTAAGTTAAAATGCTTAAAACGATAAATAAAAAACAATTTATATTATCTTTAATGTTTATGATCAAAATTACATTATAATTTATGATAACACAATTTTTTTTTAATATACATATGTGTGTGTCCAAAATTAACAAAAATTATATGATAATATAAATTAAAAAAATCAATCCCCATGCATAACAAAAAAGGTTTGATTTTTTGACTATTGATTACATTTGAAAGTAAAATTTAAATAACTACTAATCATTTTTATATTAAAATAAAGAAAATAATATAAAAACTTTTAAAACAAATTAAAATAATCATTTTTACAATTATATCAAAAATAACTTGCAATTTAAGAGAAACCCTACTGATAATAGATCACCACTAAAGTCACCCTTTTAGAGTATAGATGTATATTCAATTCTAAATTTTTCTAAAATATAAGAATTAATTTGCCTTTGGATATTTATCCTCTTATTTTGTCATAACAAATAAAATTAATGACACAAAGTGTCTAGAATAGCTTGGTTGATAATATTAACTGTCAAACATTATAAGATAATTTATACCCCATAAGATATATTGGATGCCGCTCATGTATAACTAGGCAGGTTGCATCTAGAATCCTTTGAATGCAAATTTTAGGTTACAATAATTTCTCACTCCTAATTTTTATTAAATTGAATAATACATTGAACAAAATGTAGTTAAGCACGTCAAAATAGTTGACAATTTAGTATTAGACTTTGAATATTGTAGATTCTGGTAGGTGAGAAGGGGATTAGGAAAAAAAAAAAACAAAGAAGCACAAAACCAGTACAATTAAGTATTAATCACTTTAAATTAATCATATCTATGGCTAATTTGATGACTAAGATTTTTATTATATGCTCAATTTGTATTAATTTATGAACCACTCTCATTCAATAAAATTCTGAGTTAGTTATTAATCAATTAATTTTTAGGGGTGTAAACAACATATAGTACTTTAGTAACGTTTTAAAAACATTCAATATAAAATGCATTTTATCGAAGAAAATCTAATCAATCAATCTCCTAATTTAAACACAAATATTCAAAAAGACAACTCATAAAATTATTTACATAGGATTATGGCTAAATATTAAAATTTGAAGCAATGAAGGAAAATTCATCAAGTTCTACAATTTGGTCTAAAAGCAAGAACCAAATTTTTGAACTTTCAAAAAGTGTATTACAAAGGATTCATTGCCTAGCTAGACTGTCATTAATCATCAATAATACAAAATGAAACATGATTTTTTTTAATACAATTAATAATAGTACTAGATTTTAAATAGATTAATCAATAAATTCATTCTCCCTCCATCCAATGTAAACTTAAATTTAGGTTCTAAAAACAGGAAACACATGATTTCATGCGTGAGTTTGATCTTAATTAGGACACATAAACAAAATAATTTTTAGAATTAATTAATTTAGATCTACCCTTTTATATATATATATATATATATATTATTATTTTCTTGACTAAGGAATATGTATATATTATTGTTATTAATTTAGGCATGGGTGGTTGTCGTTCAAGGGGTTGGTGAGGTTATTCTTCAACTTCAAAGTCAAATTTAATGGTTCAAAATTTCGATGAGGATCTGGTCATGCAATTGGGAAAAGTCTTTACAGTTGTTGAAAAAGGGTTGAATCATCACATTCTACCATTCCCGCAATTACTACAGTAATGCATACTTTAATTGATGGTCACTGTTGCATGCATGGCTACCAACTCATTTTATTCTCACAATCCAAGGACTCAATGTGGGACCAAAAAATATATTGAAATTGCTCTTATTTCTCTTGTTGACATTTTATACATTGACCAAAGGACATATGAATGCAATCCATGATGTGAGAAATCATGGGTTTGGATGGATTGTATTTTTATTATGAATTTTTACATTCACGACATAAAACTTATTTTACAAATATAATATAAAAATATATTTTAAAATATAATTTATACATAACATTGGTCTCTTTCTTGTTTAATTGGCATATTAATAGGACACTCTTATCAAGCATGCAATGCAAAATCTGGAGGAAGAAAAGAGACATATATTTACCATAGTAGGATAGAATTAATTATAGGTGAGGCAGTTTATACTCTCTGTATTTGTAAGGTTGTAGCAAACAAATGATATCAATTTGTTTTTTGTTTTTGGTCCCTTTACCCTAATAGTATTAACGAAACCCTGAAAACTAAATGGAGAAATTTGTTTAAGTATTGCACCTTCCACTTTTGCCTTATTCATAATATCTAATTTTACTACTCATACCATTATTTTTTTCCCCCATTTTTTTCTTTTTACTCTTCCGTTCTTAGGTTTCATACTTTTCGTACAGGTGAAGAGTTGCTTGCTTCGTTAGTTAGCATGATGGAGCTCTTCAAATTAACGAGTTTGCAACTATTGATGATCAAGGCATTGCAGATTTGGTTTGAGCGTTTTAGGGTCGTCTTGATGTTGAGGAATTATGCCATGATATGAAAGATAATGTGGTCTTTCCATGCATGCATGCATGCATGGAATTTCTGATTCTCAAGTTGTGGTAATGGTGCTAAACAAAATTTAACATACACACATTTTAGTTTTGCTGCTTTTATTGATCTAGTTGTTTGCTCTAGCTCTTTCCAATCACTTGTTACTTCTACAGTTCTACTCCATATTTCTTTTGTCATTTGATTTTTTTTTTCTTTATCTAATAGTTAAATCCATAAATTTTGAAGAAAATATGATAGGATAAAGGCCACGCCTCGCCTGGTGAAGACCTTTGTTAGGTATTAATATATATGAGATTAAATTCTACCATCAGCATAAAAATTCAAAAGAATATCAAGCACCTCTTTGATATGATGATTAAATTTTAATTTCTTAAATCACTCACTTGGACCACTCTTTCCCTTATAGAGAAAGTTGAAATAGGTAAGCTTTGCCGATTGGGAAAAAAATATTATTAATAATATAAATTTATTGAATGAATTATTGAAAAAAAGATATTTTATCGAGTAACTATACTACTTAACATGATATAATCTCTATAATTTAATGATAAAAGTATAACTTCTTAGGTCAAGAAGAGGTTAAGATTAATTTTGTAAAAAAATTGTATTCTCCTCTCATTTAATTTGCCCCCCTTAAAAGTTAAAAAAAATAAAATGTTTAAACTGCCATTTTAGTACTGAAAATGCATTTTTGGTAAAAATAAGGTACTCAACAATGCATGTTTACAAACTTCTAAATAAAAATTCATATATATTGTTCACCACACATCTTCTAAATCATATTTATAGTTCCAAACTATTTTTAAATATTATTATTAATTTAATTTTTACCCCAATATTCATTGCTAGATTTTTTTTTTTTTTAAAAACACCTATTTTCTCCAACCTTGAGGCCCTGATTTTACGCCTGTCATGTATGTTCCCATGAAGGGGGAAAGGCACCTTTTGCATTATAATTTGTATATGGCTTGCTTGAAATTTACAAAATAGGTCTCCTGTTACACTTATTATATATCATTTTATATTTTACAATCTAATAAGTTGGTATAAATATTTTAATTTGTATTAATATTTATATCATTGATATTTATTTTCATAATAATTAATTTTAGTTTTAAGGGTTTACATTTTTGTTATTAGGTTATATTTATTTTAAAATTTTAACATAAAAAATTCATAAAATTTTATTAAAATATTGGGTTAACACAAATAATAGAAACCTAATATTAAAATTAACTAGGATGAAAGTAAATACTAATAGTATATATATTAATACAAATTATAATATTTATGTCTAACTTATTAGAATAACATGAAATGACAAACAAAAAATGTAACTGAAAATCCAATTTGTGAATTTTAACGAACATAAGGGTACATAATAATACTAGTTTGGCATTTGTGGACAGGCAACAGGGTTTCAATAAGGTATAAACAACTTAAACACACATGGAATGCCTTCGTTTTAAAGTAAAGCATTTCTCATCACCTCAAATTCTCAATTAATCTAGAACAATGAAGAATGGGGCGAGGCAAACCTTGCATTATTTTGGTCCTTTTTCCCATTAAAAATTTCAAACGAATAGCCGACTTGCTCAATAGTTGTGGACGAAAGATGAAAAAAGATCACAAGAGGTACGTCTAAATTAATGAGAATTAGGAGGTTTGGCACTGACTTTCACCATTTCATCTGCCAAAAATCCATGACTTTGGCATGCTCCTTGGATTTCGCTGCTTTTTATTTATGTCTTAAATATTGCACCATCCCTATTGAATAAAGAGAGAATACAATGGCGATAATCATAGTCATAGGCCTTTCTTTCTCAGTATTTGACTAAATCAGATGTGCATGGCTTTAACATGATGTATGAACATTAGAGAATTCAAGGAAATTGACATTGTTTGTTCTAGAACTTCAATGGATGCAAATTTCCAATGACTTTATGTTGTTTTTTTGGGTGTAAAGGCACAAGTTTAATGGTGAAGAAGCAACAGCAAAACCATATTTGTATCAAAATTTGGAAAATCTAGAACTTCGTTTAGTCGAACATGAATGGTCAAAGGCAAACAAGAAGAGAATCTTATTGGAGAAAATTTTGGTGCGACATGCATTAAAAGCCAAATGAAATGATGTTTTTTGTTGGAAAAGGACACAACAATTTTCATTAGTTGTTTAATCAAAGAAAAAAACCAACACCAAATGGTAAAAACATTGTTGTTGGATAAAACTTTAGACTTGGAAAATAATTACCCATTGATTAATAAAAACAAGTTATAAGATGCAGAAATCAATAAGCAATTAATAAACAAGGGTTATCATGTGCTATTACTTTTCATCAATATTACAAATTGTATTATTGGAGTAAATATTTATTGTGTTATCTTGGGTAGTCATTATTTCATTCTTTCATTCCATGCTGCAAAGAAAATAATTGCATGAAATTGTTCTTGACAGTTTTTCCTAAGAGTAATGATTGGAACAGTGACAAATTATAGTGACTTTGTATAGTGACTGATGTGGTAACCATGAAAAGACAAAATTATCCTTCATTATTTGTGTTTTGTAAGGAGGATGAATGGATGATTTTGTTTTTTCATGATTGCCACATCAGTCACTATACAAAATCATTATAATTTATCACTATCTTTATCATTACTCTTCCTAATTGTTATCAATGATCCCATAAAACTCTTTCATTTAATAAACAAGATTCTTGTTCTTAAAATGCAAATGACATTTTTATTGATTTGTCTGCCTAAATAGATCTCTTCCTTTCACTATACATATCAATTAAGAACAAGAAGAAGATCAGAATACTTATTTATTTCGACTAGATTACCATAGTCGTCGCACTAAATATTTAATTTTATTTTGAAACTTTTTATGTCATCCAAGATAAATAATCACTCATTATGTTTTAAAAAAATTATTTTTAATTAGATATAATTTTTTAATTATAATGTGTTCATTCCATTCTACATTAGTTGTTATTTTTAAGAAAACATGCAATTTATATATATTATTCATACGGAAGAGAAATTTTAATTTCTTTTTACATTTGCAGTGATGGACCATTTTTTATTTGATATTAATAATTGTAAAGAATAAGCAGTAGATTACATCAAAGGTAAAGATACAATTTCATCAGAAAATATGAATTGACGTTTCTAAAATGACAAAATATTTGGAGCAAGAAAAAGTGACAAACATACTGGTGTAATATCGGATTAGGGAACGCAACATAAATTCTAATAAATAATAGATCGTATTGTCGAAAATAATTTTTTAAATTTTATTTATGTATTTAATTTTAAGTCATATATTATTATTATTAGTAAAAATAATATTAAAAAAAAATTAAAAGGTGCCTTCTTTTAGACGAAGAAATTTTTAAAAAAGAATATTTGTTTTTGGAACAAAGGAATAGTGAATATTTTCATTCTCCTTAGTTTGTTCTAGAAGTTTTCTTTTGGATATATTATCATTACCTAATTAATCACTTTATTAACAATTTCCATATTTGGAAATGTATGAAGCACTATTTCTTCCCTACCAAAATAAAAAACAGTCAAAATTTACAATAAAAAATTATAAAAAAAATAAAAAATGATATTATTTGTTTTTGTTTTTATACTTTTCAAGAAATGTGAATAATAATTTTATAATTTTCCACCCAAAAACAGAAAATAATAAAATAAAGGCGGCAAAGAAACAGAATGCGCAGCTAAATAAAGAAAGGAAACCTTCAACAACTGCAGATTTCATTCGTGGCAACTTCAAGAGTTGCTGCATTCATTCTTTCTGTCCTGAAAACAAGGAAATCTCCAACGTTCTCTCTCCAAATACGCGGAGAACATACACCGTTTCCTTTGTCCACACGTTACTCTCCCCATGATGCTCTCATTCAACGCACGCACACCCCATTTTCTGGTAATTAATTCACTCAAAAGCTCAGCCAACAACTGGGGTAGTATTCTGTTTTTTCAATTGTCTTACAGTTCTCTTCACACTAGTCCAAAAAAATTTCAATTTTTTAAGATAGCCCACCTGCTAGAAGTTCACTTTTTTGACGTTGAAAAGTGGGGTTTTGTCAAATTTTGGAGTTAAAAATCTCAACTTTGTTATTTTCTGTTTGTTATAAAAGGTGGGTTCTGAGTTTTTGCAGATAGAGCAAATTGTAATAGAAAGTTTCGTTTTTATTTTCCTCTTTGTGGTTGAATTTCTTGTGGGTTTGTTGCTATTGTTTTTCTTTTGTTCAGTTTCTGTCATTGGCAGACGAAAATATTTGGTTTCCTGAGAAGAGGGGAGAGGGAGATCAGTATAGCAATGGAGAGTACATTGAAGGACATGAGAAATGGTGACACTGTTCTTGATATGAATGATAAAAATGGTGTGGCTGGTGGTGTTGAGGATATCTACGGAGAGGATAGAGCCACAGAGGATCAGCTTGTTACCCCTTGGAGTTTTACCGTTGCTAGGTGGTCCCAGTGTCTTTAAGTGCTGAATTTCGAATATTTCTGTAATTTTTAGAACTTGCATTGGCCTATTCATTTGATTTACAAAATGATTTGTGGTGGAACATCTGATCATTTAAAGAATCTATCGGTTCAGTGCTTTATTGATTTATCTAATATTATATCTTTTGCAGTTTACTGATAAGTTTCCATGTAGAATTATGCTCGATATGATTGTAGAACATCAAGGAGAATTATGGTTTAGATAGAGAATTTAAATTGATTTTGAACTCTTAATGCCTTTGATCCTTCAGATTAGGAATAAAATTGTTGCGGCCATTGTATTCAAATTCCTTTTTAGTATGGGCCATCCAGGTTCACGATTATCAGTGTGTGTGTCTATTTTTTTTTCTGGGGACTTCAATACGCTGTCACTTAAATTTGCAGGAGTTGTTACTTCATTAAGCTGTAAAATTCCAACTTTATTTTGCTGTGATTAATAATTTAGCCTCTCTATGTTGATACAGTGGCTATAGTTTGATGCGTGACCCACACTTCAACAAAGGTCTTGCTTTCACTGAAGCAGAAAGAGATGCCCATTACTTGCGTGGTCTTCTACCTCCAGTTGTTTTGACTCAGGAGCTTCAGGTTGCTTCAAAAGCCTTGTTGAATGCAATTACCGTTCCTATAGAATTTTTATTCTAAATGGACAGTTACCGATATCATTTTTGGATTTCTTAATTTAGGAGAAAAAACTGATGCACAATCTTCGCAATTATAAAGTGCCTCTGCAAAGATACGTGGCCATGATGGATCTGCAGGTATTTGTCCCTCCCTGGAATCTATAATTGATGGAATCAGAGACTATTATACCTTAGTTCATCCAAAACATTCAGCTGCATGCGTTCATGAAAGAGTCTGACAAATCATGTCTCTGGAAAAGAGAATTAAAAATAGCTACTCAATATTCTCATGCTTCATTTTGATTCCACAGCAAGAACAAAGTTTTTAATCTGTGAGTTCTTCTGATGATTCACTTGGTTATAAAAATGGTACATGCTATTCTGAATTGCTCTGTAATAAGTTGATGCAATACTTGGATTTTATCTATCAGAGACTTTTGATTTTTAAATATTTTGGCTCTATGTGAACTGAATGTCGATTTGAAGCATCTGCCATCTCATCCAAAGTTTTACAAAAAATATCTTATTAGAGATTTTCTAAATTTCAAGTGCATGGAATCTAGTATTTTCGTGATCCCGAACTTTTGATTTGACAAGTGGTGGTAATAAAAATGACAGCTAATTCATTTACAATCTTTCTGGTTTTCTAAATTCCTGTCTGAAAAATGTGAAAAATACTCTATGATCAATCTATCGGTTTCAGAGATAGGTTTGTCTGTTAGAATTTGATCAAAGAACTATAAAAGTAGTTAAAAGACCTAGTTTGTTTTGGTAGTATTTGATACATAATGTAACTTACTGAAATGATTACTATTAAGGGTTTCGTTATGAACAATCTATACAAGTTTCTTCATAGGTTGTATTAGCACAGGAAGATTTGCCAATTCACGATGATTACAAAGTTTGAGTTGCAATTAGCCATGACAAACCTTTCACTGAATCGCTGGTGATGGGTGTTGGTTAAAAATATTAGAAGTTCTCTCAATCTTCCTTTTCTCTTTCTAATTGTTTTCACAAATTTGCAGGAACGAAATGAGAGGCTATTCTATAAGCTTCTGATCGATAATGTTGAAGAACTCTTACCTGTGGTATATACTCCGACAGTTGGTGAGGCTTGTCAGAAGTATGGGAGCATTTTCAGACGTCCACAGGGTCTATACATTAGCTTAAAAGAAAAGTACCACCTGCTTCCTTTCATTTGTTCCCTTTTGCCAAGTCATAAACGTGTCTTTGTTTAAGTAAGATGAATGGTTTCTTTTAAGATTTTTTCAACATAAGTAACTTGTTTGGTGCTGATTTATAGGGGGAAAATTCTTGAGGTGCTGAAAAATTGGCCAGAGAGAAGTATTCAAGTTATTGTTGTGACTGATGGTGAGCGAATATTAGGGCTTGGGGATCTTGGATGCCAGGTAAAGTTTTTCTGTTCTCTTGCATCTAAATCAGATAATAAAGAAGCATATCTGTTGGAATTCCACATTAAGAAGCTTTCTCTTGGCATGTTCATCCAATTGTTTCTATATGCCTCGGGTAAAACTGTCAATGTGATTGACCAAAATATGGAACCTATTACAGGGAATGGGGATTCCCGTTGGGAAACTTTCTCTGTACACAGCCCTTGGTGGAGTTCGCCCTTCAGTAGTGAGTTTAATCCTTCCACGCGAAGCTTTCTCTTTCTATCCCCTTTTTTTTGTTGTTTGGGGGGCGGGGCTGTGGAGGGTATTTTTCATCACACGTAGCTTGTTTAATCTCAGTTCAACAATTCGTCAAGTGAAATTGTCTTCAATTTTATGTTAAAAAGATAGATAATTTGGCTAAGGCTTTTACTTGTAATATTACATATCCATTAGTTCAGTGTAACAATCACTAATGGACTGTAATTGCAGAAGTCTGTTATTGTACTATGTACCATGATATTAAATATGAGCAAATTTGGCAATCCCTCACCCTTGAGGGGGGCCAAAAAACATAAATTTGACTACACTTGCTTTGACAGATCAACATTTTATGGTCATGCTCTTATTAGGAAGACAAAAGTTTATACTCTTTGTTATATACAGTGCCTGCCTATAACAATTGATGTTGGCACAAACAATAAGCAGCTACTGGAGGATGAGTTCTATATCGGACTCAGGCAGAGGAGGGCGACTGGCCAGGTCTGTGATTTATTTTAGTTCTTGAGCTTTTGGTATTAAGTTGAAGAACAGAATATATATCTGTAAATCCTCTCGGTTTTTGTTAGTTTGAGGTGGTTTTTATTTTTTATTTGCAGGAATATGCTGAGCTTTTGGATGAGTTCATGGCTGCAGTTAAGCAAAACTATGGGGAGAAAGTCCTTGTACAGGTATGTCGAAACTAGCTTCATGTTTGTTACAGGAAGCATCATCCTTCTGTATGTGTACTTTGTCATCATATAATATCAGCACCATTGACACAGAAATTTGTGCTCTTGCTTCCTTGTTTTTTCTGAGAAGTTGGTATAATTGTCCAGTTTGAAGATTTTGCAAATCATAATGCATTTGACCTGCTCGCAAAATATGGAACAACTCACCTTGTATTTAACGATGATATACAGGTAACTTATGTGGATAGATAGTCTGGCGAAAATTTTTTATGCTTATTTTTAGGATTTCTTAGCTGCCTCTTTTGTACAGGGTACTGCATCTGTAGTTTTGGCTGGACTTGTTGCCGCTCTAAAATTAGTGGGAGGAACTTTAGCTGACCATACTTTCTTATTCTTGGGTGCTGGAGAGGTAACACTGGGTTGTGTTTGGCTTTGTTTGCTCATGTTTGGTACGACTTATTGTGCATTTTATCATACATGAAGGGACCATGATATTTGCACACATTAGTATTCCATATTGTATATGTTCCAGAGACTGCTGAGAGAGTTATGTACCATAATGCTAGATTGGCACAAATTGTTCAACATACTCATCAGGCATAACAGTGTCCCGTCTTTTGCCTGTAAGAGCAATGTATAATTCTTTTGTAGTTCGTCATATATCTCTCCTTTGAATAAATCTGCAAACTATGCCCCACCCCACCCTACCTAAATTCTCAACCTCTCTAAATGCATGTTAATTTGATAAACTTTTGCACAGTTCATTGATGGAAAATGTTCTCTCTTTCTGAAGGTAAGTATGCACTTTGAATCACTGAACTAAGGCACAGCATTCTGTTGTATTATCTCACTACCATTCTATGTTTTAAATTATCAATTAATAGTTTAAAACATGAATAAAATTTCTAGTGCACGACAAACTTGTCTTTCCTTTATATTGATAATTCAAGTAAGAAAAATGTTGGTCATCAATGACATCAAAAAACATAATGGGGACGAAGGCATCAAATTTTTGAGGTTTCCAGAATAAATTGCCTAGGTAGTGGCAAAGACAGCTTCCTAGCCCTCAGAATTGGCGGTTGACTGCAAACTGGCATCATGATTATCAATGCATTTACATTGTTACTACATTTCAACTCAGCTGTTGGGCGGTTTCTTTTTCCTTTTTCCCTCTGTTTTTGACGTGTTCTATTTTGTGAAGGCTGGAACTGGTATAGCAGAGCTCATAGCCCTTGAAATATCAAAGAAGGTAATAATTAACCATGCTTATGAAACTTTGCACCAAAACAGAGGTATCTGATCGAGGGTTCTTGCTTTGGCAGACAGGAACTCCCTTGGAAGAGGTCCGCAAGAAGATTTGGCTTGTTGACTCAAAGGTATCAGGGTCATGATCCTGGCTCTAAAATGTGCCTCTTGTTAATACTAACCTGGGATCTACATAGGTTTTGGCATTAATCCGTCTAGACTTCATCTTTTGTTGACTTGCATGACAGGGACTGATTGTTAGTTCTCGTAAGGAATCCCTTCAGCACTTCAAAAAACCATGGGCTCATGAACATGAACCAATTAAGGAGCTTGTTGATGCCGTCAAGGTGTGGAATTTTGGCTCTAACTTTATTGTTGATAATTTTAGTCTATCTTATCGTTTCTTTTATCTACATCTCCCAGGCAATAAAACCAACAGTTCTGATAGGAACTTCAGGTGTAGGAAAAACATTCACGAAGGATGTTGTGGAGGCCATGGCATCCTTAAATGAGGTTCTTTCTCTCTCTGTGTCTCGTGAACGAACACATCTACTTAGTACTAATCATTATGTTCTCTTAAAGTGTGAAGCTTACAACATTATATATGGTTTACAGAAACCTCTGGTTCTTGCTTTATCAAACCCAACTTCACAAGCAGAGTGTACAGCTGAAGAGGCATATACATGGACTGAGGTATATAGTTTTCTTATTCTTACTTTATGGACTTAATTTTCATTAAATCTTGCCTCATAGGACATATGTAATACTTGAAATGTTCATGTGCTATTTCACGTCTGCAGGGTCGAGCAATCTTTGCCAGTGGAAGCCCATTTGATCCTGTTGAATACGATGGAAAAGTTTTTACGCCAGGCCAGGTGCTTGCTCATACCATAAGAAATAATCATATTTCGTACTCAAACATCTTGAGACTCTTTTAACACTTCTCATATCTGCAGGCAAATAATGCATACATATTCCCTGGATTCGGATTGGGCCTGATCATGTCTGGGACAATACGTGTGCATGATGACCTGTTGTTGGCAGCTTGTAAGTACTCAAATATTTAAAATCAGTGTTTGAACACATGATTGGCGTTTTCATTTTTGCTGAATCGGTGTTGAAATCACATCTCCGCATTAGTGGTTTCATGCATTTGTTTCAGTATTTCAAACGTGTGAAAAAGACCATAAATGAATGAAGGTTTTGGCAGCTCCAGGGATAGATGATGTGGTCATACATTAGCCCACTATCCCGGGCATTACTGCATTTCTTCCAGGGAATGCATCTCAAAATACATTTTTTTCACTTTTTCCACGTAACTTTTATTTCACAACCTTTATCTTGGAATGTATTTTGAAACGCAATCTACGTACTAACATGAGGATCAAAATATGTGATCAGCTTCAGATTCCGTAACCTAAGTTTAAGAATTAGATGAAGGTTACCTACATGATTTAAATCTGGCGTTAACTTTTTGGCTTTGTTACTACAGCGGAAGCTTTGGCAGCTGAAGTTACAGATGAGAACTATGCGAAGGGACTTATTTATCCACCATTTACTAATATCCGAAAAATATCAGCAAACATTGCAGCTAACGTAGCTGCAAAGTCATACGAACTTGGTGAGTCCATTGGAGATTTGGTTCCATCAAAGTTCGTAGTTTCTTTAGTTTATTACACTAACACCGTTGTCTACATATGATTATCAGGTCTAGCCACCCGTCTGCCTCGGCCTACTGATCTTGTCAAGTATGCTGAGAGCTGTATGTATACTCCAGTCTACCGCCATTACCGCTAATCTTTGGAGAGTATTGATGCATGAGAAGCACGTTATTTATTTTGGTTTGTAGTTTCTGATGTCCTCCTGTGATAGCTTGTAATTGAATTCCTCCTGATGGCTTATAATTTTATCAATTCTTTGGAGCGTAAAATGGATTAACATGATTTTCATAAGAAACGCCTTGTCCTGTGATTTTTAATTTAAGAGAACTACATCATCATTTTCCCCAATCACGTTCGACTTCCAAGATTCTGGAGCGCCTGCAACAATTTTGTCAATCATTTAGTCAAAAAATGCTGCATATTACTATGACATACATTTTCAAAATGCATTTTTCCAAATAATTTATCAACATGTATCAGACTTGAAAGTGACTGCAATTTATCATATATCTTTCTTTGACGTTCATCCAAACAAGGATTCTAACCGATTAGGCCTTCTGTTTCATGAAACGAACCTTTTTTTCGAACACTAAAATTACTGATCATTTACACCAAAAATGAAATGTGTTGTCGGCTCGGAAAATTTAATACGGTTTTGCCAAACACTACTACACCCCTGCCTGCCAGTCAACCATTGCGGACAAATTTTTTGATTACTCAGCGAAGCCCCTTTAAATTATAAAAAAAAGAAAGAAAGAAAGAAAAAAAACTACCGAATAAACAGAAACGGAGTTGGCTGTAAAAATTTACATACAGATCGGACATACTGCATTTTAACTGAGAAGGCAGTATAAACAAATGCAATCAGGTCATCTCAGCGCGTATCATCAGCAACTTGGGAGCTCCTAATGCCCCAAAACGACCTGGGCTTTAATTTTTTCTTGGTGGTTGTAAAAAGCCATCCCATTTGGGATCCACAAGTGGCACATTCAGCAACAGACCAAGCATACCTGCAGAAGATTATCTTGTTAACACAATATCATCTTATTTTGAAAGAACAATCCTTGTTTTCACATCATTTCTCTTAAAAAGTGACAGCTCTGCGCTGTCCCAGATCTACAACTAAAAGCATCAGATGATTATTAAAAGAACAATTAAAAATACCTGTATCTCACATTGCCCATAACTGAGGAATTCTCTAAAAATTAGAGCTCCCTTAAAGTAGGAGATAGTTTGAGGGACAATATATGAAAAAGAATCTTACCCAGGAAACCAGCTATGCTCTTTGACGGGATGTCCTGAAACTGCTATTCCAGTTGCTTTATAAAGGGTCATAACTTCATGTACACAACCATGTGGGTTAACATAAGCCCCAAGCGGACCTTCACTCGACATCACCAGCATATCACTTCGCCTTGCAATCAGGCTCTACAGGGTGCAGAAAGATACACAGAATAAATACTACTAGAGTTTTAAGGCAAACCTAAAACTTGCTCCAGAAAAATACACCAGACACATTTAAGGAAACCTCAAATATGTCTAGTCAAAATTTCCACATTACCTCACAAGTTTTACATCGAATGCGATCAAAACCCTCAAGCAACTCAATTTCCCGCCGCAATCTATAGGAAATCCCATCTATCTCAAGAAGCTCCTGCCTCCTTGATTCAGATACAGGAATCTTACTGGCAATATGAAATGAAAGAAGATCTGGCTTCATCACAAACCCGTCCATATTAGGTGCTCTAACTATATGTTTCCACCTATCTGCAATATATCAACTCAATATTATTTTGGATAAATAGCAGTATTCAGAAGCAACATCTAAAGTAATTCCAAATTTCCAATGTAGAATATGGCATACTAAGATTTATATTCTTCAATAATTGAAGAAAACATGTTTATAAAGCCATTGTTACCCAAAATGACAGCATGAAGAAAATATAAAGTAATCTATGTCAAAAGAACAAGAAGCCTCAACAAACAAATGAATTACGTAGATGTCACCATTGATGAAGTGGGCAAAAGCAACAAAATATTCAAAATTTTCCAAAAAAGCAATAAGGTGAATCCACAATGTTTAATCTGCTACTAGATTTGTATTTAATGGAAGGCCGCAACTAGGAACATTTAACGCACGTCTGTGAAGAAATATCCACAAGTTTAGCATGTAATATATTTAGGTAATTCCACTTCTCCCCAGAATCAATTCACGCAAATCCTCAGTATCAATATATCTACTTTCAACTAAATTCACATTGGGAACTACAATTTTGAAGTGGTAGACAGTGCGGCTCCGAAAATAACAACAGCTAAGTTCAGTAACTGAAAAAGACCAATGCCACAAACCTGCTGCCTTCTGAGCAAGGGCATAGGAATCATACATGTTGTAAACCCATTTAGGCCAGAAGGCTCTCGGAACTTCGCGCAGCTGTCTTAATGCATACTTCCCCTGTTTCGCCCGTTTAAACAAATGGCTACGAGAAAGATCACTTTTACCCTCTTCTCTTTTTCCAGTATACTCCACCTGCAATGGCCCCTTAAGGTTGTCCAAACAAGAGCCCCACTGTTGCACTTGCGCCCCTGAATCAAGCTTTTCATCCTCGCTGCTCATAGACTCATAAATTGTATCAAAAGAAGAGAGAAGAGCAGAGCAGTGTAACCTCCTTTCGTGCAGAGAAAGTTCGCTCTCAAAACTGTCTTCTGACATTGCATCAGATTCATTTCCATCATAATCTCCTGACCGTCTAGCTTCAGGACTATCCAAAGGTTGCGCTCGAAACATATTACTTCGAAAGTTCCTCAGTGGTGACAGCCTTCCAACAGCCTCTCGCGGTGTCCTCAATGGTGAATCTTCTTGGATTATTTGAACCTCCCCACATGTCTATTTGCAAGAAAATGACATAAAGTCAGAATTTCAATCAAGCCAAAACACCTGATATTTTCATCAAATGCCACATATAATTGTACTTACTGCTCCAACTCCATCAATCCAGCGCCGTCTCAGACGAAAACGCTGTTGACCACGTGCAACAACATTCACTGAGCCATCTTCCAGCCTTCGATATTGCCGAATCTGAACACAAACGAAAAAGTTCAGCAAAACCAGTGAGATACCCATGCTTCATAGTAGAAAGACTTCCAAAAGCAACTCTTTTGATGCAACCTACGCGAAAGTAGACTATTTGCCTCTCTTCCTTCTCTATTCACATTAAGACACGGTAATCAGTCTGCACTGGGATTACAAGTGGAGAATGAGTAATTGTCCACGCTTGTGTTAATAACAAGGTGTAGTACAATTAATTGTGGCATTTCATCTCCTGAAAGTCAATGAGTTACATTTGTTTTGACTTCACAAAATCATTACGGCTAAAATACTCGATGATATTTTGAGCACTTCTTGTTTAAAAGCAAAAAGAAGAGTGGCTCCTGAAGTTATTATTCATATTGCTCACCACATGCTTGGGACCTCAGTTGCTGAGGGCTCATCATTCTAGCCAGAAGCTCTGCCCAAGACCGACTTCCTTGTACTTGATTATCAATTTGGTACGAAGCCTCCCTGAGACTTCCTCTTCACTTCTTCTAGAGGAGTTTAGAACTCATGCGTAACACTTTAAGGCCCACAAATCCTATCCAGGTGGTGGACTAAAGTAGAGCTTGACCCTCACTAAAGTTTTTTCAATGTTTGAGGATTAAAGCTTAAGGAGAAGGTATGAATCTACTGTCACACTCTTTTAATTGTGCTGTAAATATAATTTATCAGAATATAATCCAATCCACACATTCAAATTACTTCTAAGAAGTTAATTTAAAAAAAAAAAAAAACACTTCAGGTCCACCATAATAATTACATGGAAAATACCAATACTTTTATGTAAGCAACCTAAATAGTATAGAAACTTAGAGATGGTTATTTGTCCATTCCTTCATTGATTCAGTACAATTTATGATCTGCTACACATAATTCTTAAAGGTATTTGACAAAACCAATATATCAGACTCCAAGAACATACTGCAGCAGCAAAAGATGTTTTGAAATGATCAAGTAAAAAATCTCAACAAATGAAACTAAAAATTTAGACCGACAGGTTATAACATGCATGACGATTTGCTAAAACTTTCCACGGTGCAGAATTGTGTAAATCATTTAACAAGAAGTAAGCCTTTATCCCACTATGCTAGAGCCATATGTATCACATCACACCACTATACTTAAAAGAAAAGCCAAGGTTAACTGATGAAGCACAAGGGTACACTATCTATGAATACAAACTACACTTTACAATTAATCTATTCTAACCAAAAAGGTAGAATATTAGATTACCAGGCATCAAACTTGTTAACAAAATAACTATGCATCACATGTATCATGTGTGTTCTCTATAAAGCACTTCCAATACCTACCTCAGCAGTGGACCCGATATTTGCAAATCGTAGTCTCCCGTTATAAGAATCCCTGTAAATACGAACCTGAAACGCATTCAAGTTCAATCACAAAGAATACCAAGCATTTGACACCAGAAAATAAAACAGAAATCACCAGAAGTAGTCCACATACCACACCAATGGTATAAGGAGCTTCAACTTGTGTCAGAGCTCTTTCAACAGCAGCAATAAAATGACTATCAATAACTCTAAGTGGAAGAGTGGCCTCCGGAAACAAAACAACCCCTGAGAAAATGGAAGTAAGAGATGTAAGGAGAGATTTAAGGCTGTAAAATTAAAGGGCAAAAACTATGCTTTTACTGATATTTATAGGATAGATAAGTGCAGAATACGTATAGAGTACTTAAGCATAGCCAAGAATTCAGATACTTTAAAAGCTTTAATTTCATACAGACAAAAACATAATAACATAATTACAAACTTCCAAAAGAGGATACAACTAAGGACCACTAGTAAAAGCAATCAACTTAACATATAATGAAGGTCATTTTTAAACCCCAGATATCGACATCAAGATCAATGTCACAAGTACATAGAGGACATGTGAAAAAGTACCTTCAAGATACAGCATTGGAAGGTTTAATAATGCACCACCATCCAAAAAAGAGAGCCTATTATGAGTGTCCTCAACATCTGATTAAGAAAATCAGTTATTAAAACTCAATAACATTTAACTAAAAGAGGCACAACAGAATCCTGGAAAAAGACGTACCACCCAAGTACGAATGTAAAGCAGCCAAAGAGGTGTCATAAGTAAATTCAATAGAGGAAGAAGCTCCTCCAGGATTGCGATAACTGAATTACAAAAGAAAAAGCCAATAGAATTCATAATCATAACTTGCAGAATAAACAGTACTGGGTCTAAAAACTCAAAGGAAAAAAATGCACACCAACAAAAGCATCTTGTGATCCACCTAAAAAGTAATACTAATATCCAAACCAATGACACCATTATTAACTAAAAATCTCATACATGTTACCTTTAGACTGATGCAATGCCTTTAACAATTTTCTACCAATATTAGAAAGAAGAATAAAGCCATTTAACAAAATCCAACAAAACTTAAACCCGATTCACCTCCTAAATTAATCTTCTAAAACTTTTGGATAATTCATTCAGGCACACAGACTGTTCTATCGTTAACCATCTTGCATTTCATATTTAACTTAAATAGAGACACATGTAAACTAACAAACATTTGAGAAACTAAAAGTAAGCCCCAATACAACAAACTATACCTAATTGAAACGCCATTGAAAACCTAAAAAATACAGAAAACCAAAAAAAAAAAAAGGTTCGCTGATAAAAATATATAGGTTTTTTGAACAGGAAATTTTTATATTAAAAAAAATTCTCTAATTGAATTTGTTTTTTAATTCCTCGAATTTCAAATTCTAGCTCCAACTTTCGAATCCCAGCTCTAATTCCACGGAAGAAAAGCAATATTTACAAAAGCGACACTTCATTACAAAAAGCAAATGGCATTTTTTGAAAACGAGGAGAGTAAATAAATTAAAAAAAAATTCTCCACACTTTGAAAACAAAAGAGTACAATACTTGTGTCCGCGGCCGTGGCCCAAAGTATACTCCTCGTCGTCGTCGTCGTCGTCATCAACTTCTTCAACCTGCAACTCCTCCAAGTCGAGCTGTCGTATCTGTTCGATTTGGTACCTTTCTCTCTCTAGAAGCCTCCTCTGTTCTTCCATTTTCTGTTTCTTCCGCTTTTTTCACTGTGCTTGCTTTGCCCTTAAATTCGACAATTTCTCGATTCCGTTTCGAGTGGATTTCAGTGCGTGTGTGCGTGTTTTATTGTCCCGCATTTTATTATTATTATTATTTTTTTTGAGGTTTTTGGTTGTTTTACTAATTTACTCATTTATGCCAGTTTAAAAATCTGCACGTACGAGGTTTTTGGTTCTGCTCCCTTATTATAGTCCAATTCCGTAATTTAACCATAATATGTATATTTTAATTTTTTTTTTACGCATTGGTTATTATAAAATACAATAAGTTTAAATGCAGTATTAGATACTATATAAATATTTATTTTATTTTTTATCTTTTAATAATATAACAAAAAAAATTTAAAATATACTTTTTTAATATATAAAAGTTTACAAAAAGGGGTGATACTACTACCATATTAATATTAAGAATAAGAAAAAATCTCATTCTCAACACTTCTATAGTTTATGATGATTTTAATTCTTTTCAGATTTTACAAAATAATCAATTTTTTATCCTTTTAGAAAAGAATTAAGCCAGGATAACAATGCATAACTATTTGGTTCTGATTCAGAGTTTTATACTATCAATAAAAAAAAATTATTTTAAAAAATATAATAATTTTTTTAATAAACTCTTCTAAATCCCAATATAAGCACATTCAAAGGGGAAAAAAATAACTTAATTGATAAATGCGGCTTTTGAATCAATATAATTAAGAAAAAACCTTAACAAAAATAATTTCCTTAAATTACATAATTCATTTATTCACTCTGTCCAAAAAAAAAAATACTCTTGATTTTATATAATATTTTTTAAATTATAAAATACAACACACTTAATTCATTTTTAAATATAAAATTTTTTTATTTTTATTTGTAATTTAAGTTATATATTATTATTATTATTAAAGGTAATATAAGTTTTAAATTTTTTTGGGTCTCTTTTACCACAATTTTTTTAAATAAGAATATTTTTATATAAATTAATTTACATAATAATAATAAATAAATAGTTATATATATTTAAACTTGTAATATGTTTTAATTTTGATACGTTAGTGTTAATTAAAGAATTAATTGAATATTTGTTATTTAAAGTTGCATATATTAAATAAATTTTTATATGCCCTTAATACAGTATTTTAAAGAAAAAGAAAAATATGATACTCTAATTAGCAATATAATTATACAAAGTAGTAGTTAAATTAATTAAAAAAACCTTTATAAAGTTCATAAATACGATAAAATAAATTAAAATATAAATTACATATTTAAAAAACTAAACATAATTTTTCTTAATAAATTAATATTTATTAAATTTTAAATTATTACTTGGCACATTCTATCTTGGGCTAAAAAACTAGTTATTATTAAAGAGAATATAATTTTTTTTTGAAAATTTTAATTTTTTTACAATAATTTTTTTTAGCTAAATATTTTTTTTAGACGAAAATAAATTAGTGTTCGCCAAAAGAAAAATGGTAGATATAATTTACCTAATGACAATAATTGTTATAACATGGTTAGTTGTGAGACCAACAATGTTGAAATGAATTTGTGGTAGTGGAAAAATATTATGTTTTGATTATACTTTGCAATAATTATTATAGGAATACAAGTTCATTAATATTTGATACATTCCTTTAATATATATTTTATTATGGTTGGGCATTTACCCTAAAACAAAATTTCCCTATTAATTACTACAATAAATAATACGTACTATGAATAAGAAAAATATAAAAGGAGCAACGTGGGGAAGGCTGAGGCCTGAAGGCGCTAAGGTTTATTTTGAGTCCTACTGTGTTCTTTCTTCTTCCTGCTCTGCTCTGAAAGAAAGCCTCAAAGACAACAATGGGACGTCCGCTTCTCTCCCAATTCCTCACTTTATCAAACTCTTCGCCACTCTTTACTGCTTCAGTGTAATTTCTTAATTACTCCCAAAAGCCTCTTTGCGTGTGTGTGTGTTGGGGGGGGCATTGTTTTCTGTAAACCGATTAATTAACTGTTAGTATTGGGAATGTATTTCCTTACCTTGATGATGATTGTTAAACTGTTTTTGAATGTTGAGCAGGGCATGTAGAAGGAACCCGAGTGAGTTCTTGAAGAGTACAACTGGAATGTTTCCGCATATTGGTAAAAAGATTCGGTCTTTTTGTAGTGTCGCGCTCTCGGAGCCTGCCACTTCAGAAACGTCTTCCAGTTGGATAAAGTAGTTATAAACGATTTCTTATGCTTTAATTTATGTTCCTCATGCTTAATTATTCTCTTAATAATTTTCCCTAGTTAACATTTATTAAATCCAGGTGTTTTTTTTTTCCCTTAGCTTAGTATTGTTTTATTGGGGTGTAGTAGACTCAAAGACATTATCTTTCAGTGACGATTTATGGCTTAAATAATGTGCTTGTTACGACTCGATTTGTTGATAAAAACACATTGCGATTTTCTGTTTTGGCTTCGTAGAATCAAAACATTATATTGAGGTGGTAACAGCCTTTCTAGTAATGAAAGGCATGCTGTCATTTGATGGTTTTACTTATGCATTTGATGAGATTATTCTAGTATTGTACAAACAATTGTTTGATGGTTTAAAGAATTGGATAATCCCTCCATCCTGTCACAACTTATCTCTTCCATGGCTGATTTTGATACTCTTTAAATTGTTCAAATACGCTCACTTTTCTCTTTATTTGAATAGTTTTGACTTTTGATGGAGCTATAGAACATGGGGATGGACTGAGGGAGTTATTAAAGATTCTTTAAGTTTTACACCTCTAGATGCTTGAAATTTAGTCTCTGGAGTGAAAAGCATATATGGGAGTTGTGCAGAAGTGAAATGTTGTCTTTTTGTATCCATTGGAATTTGCTTATTCTGTATAAACGTGCAAGCATTGAAGGATGGATTGGAAAGTGTAGAAGAAAACGTTTTATCCTTGTAAAGGACATCCCAAAGGAAAGAGTTATGTAATGTGAAATGTGAAGTATTTGTATTGCACTTCCAGAAAATCTCTAGGTTCTGATGTTGGAAATTTGTCTCTTCTTTCCTTTTTCCCCTTTAACAGGAAGAGGGTCGTTTCAGGTGTCCAGCCCACTGGGTCCATACACCTCGGGAATTATCTTGGTGCCATAAAAAATTGGATTGATTTACAAGTATGGTTTGATAATGTCTTATTGTGTTGTATTATTTTCAATGAAGTTTTACTGCTTGGAATTATACTGCTTTTAAATATTGCTGGTCATCACCCATAAAGCTCATCATTTAGCCACTTAACAATATAGTATGATTTTGTGAATCTTCGTGAGGATTAGCTGCATAAACTTGCACTTAAGAATAGTCTGTATAACTTTCAGTCAATCAATTGCTTTTGCTGTTTGATCTGAATGACCAGTCAAATTTATGGAGAAGTGTAGCTCAAAAACGAAATGGATTAACATATTGCTTAGTTATTTTCCTTCTTTGAAAATAGTATCTGTGTTATTTCCTCTCTTGAGGTTGTTGCCAGATCTCCTATACTATGTTTTGAGCAAAAGAATAACCATGGGACGTGGGTTCCATGCTACCTCGTCCATTCTGTCAACTAATTAGTTTGAAGAGCTTTTTATGTGTTTGTTGAACTCTGTTTGGTTCTTAAACAGCACTTGTTTGAGCAGTTTCGTATTATAAGATGTTGTTCCTTTTAATTAATCAGTTGCTTGATTTCGTTTGTTTTCTTTTTCTTTTTTAAAATCTTTTTTTCTTTTCTTTTTCAGAATACATATGACACTCTCTTCTTCATTGTCGACCTCCATGCGGTATGTTCAGATTTGTCATTAATATAATTTAGCTGTGCACTGTTGATTGACACCATGGTGGATCATTCTAGCTTGTGTTTGTTAAATCATGGTTTACATCATGGATTATTATTTTCTGAAGTTATTACTGGTTTTTGTTATCTTTCCTAACCGGCAAAACTTTCCATGACCTGGTAAATAAAGCTTATCTGATATTTTTGAGAATAGTTTAGTTCAACAACAGGGTGCATAGTTGCCTCACCAGTGTAAGTTGTAAACAGGTCGAGAAGTTTGATATATAGTTCAAAATGATGGTTGTAGAGAAGAGGATTGATGAAGTCTGTTGATAAGAGTAGTAGCTATTTTGCATTAAGTGTTCATGGCCTTTGTTGCTTTGAGTGATTGCTTCAGAAAGGCATTTTGTAGCAAAAGTTCCTTCAGTTTTTCAGGACATTCATTTTACTGTGAGTTATTAGCAGTAATAGTAAATAAACAGACTTTCATACATTCCTCCTTGAATGGCTTTGAACAGGGAATTTGTCTTTGTGATAAAATGGGATCAGCCTCCAACAGATAATAGGAGGCTTCCCAGGCATGACCTAGTTGTATTGCAACTACTAGAAGTCATTTGACATTTATGGGTTCATATGCATTCAGTGCCAATTCAATCTCTCTGGCTTTTGTTTTGGTTGTGCAGGAATTAAAATGATAGAAATAGGGGTGCAGAATGAGATATAATTATCAGAATTATCTGGTTCTACATGTTTACATGCACAAACACACACAAACACAAGGAAAGAAAAACTTGGTATATCTGATGATAACTATAACTAGAAGAGTAATAAAGCTAAATTCTGGAATTGAATTGCAGGAAATTACAATAGTTCCCTAGAAATCATTCGTAGAACCCTTAGGCATCATGTGTAGGTACCTTTAGGCCCAAGGCAAAGTGCATTAAAACACCCTCAAATCAGAAAACAATGTTGCAAGAATTTTTATTCAACTGAAATCTCTCTAAATCTCTCCCTTCTTGTAGAAGGGAACTAAATTATTTATAGAGACTAAACTAAATCCAACTTGGATTAGAATTCACTTTATCCTTTTTTAAAACACTGAATTCCTGAATTAGACTCGAGCCATTGCGTTCCTTATTAGACTTTAGAAACAGTAACTCAAATGAGAAAGCAGCAAATTTGCTGAACTACCCTTAACAACTAAAAATTCAGAAATTGCTAGAAACAAGCCAACTAAAATTCCTCTTTCAAATTCTTGATTAAGAAAAACTTCATTCAGTTATCCGCCTTGTTGAGTTCCTTCATGGATCCTAACAGAACTTGGGCACAAGTAGGACATTTGGATTCCTTAAGTTCTTTGTTGTCTGCATAAGATGGCCTTAGCTATGGTGAATATGCGGGGACTTTTGAAAGGAGTTGAAAAGGAGAAAATCTTGTTTGTGCATGATGGGATTGTATTTGCTAATACCATATGTGAATGCGGAGCAAATGTTTGTGCCGCAGAGAATTCTCAACCATCAGAAAATGTCTACTGTGGGAGACGGAATATTTGTGGTGACATTGCTAGTCATTACCCATAAATCTTGATTATTTTTGGAGTTAGAAAAAAGAAATAATGATTTTTTGTTGAATGTTCCAGCAAATGTTTCGTGACGTTTATGATGTGATCCAAAAGTTGTTTCTTATTCTTATTTGCAGATAACCTTGCCTTATGATACACAACAACTATCAAAAGTGACAAAAGAAACAGCAGCAATTTATTTGGCATGTGGAGTGGATGTCTCCAAGGTTTGGTGCTGTGATTATTTTTATAATATATTGTTTCGAAAGGTTGAAATACTTCCAGACGATCCTACCTGAAAGAAATACTTGTGTTTATGTTTTCTATACTTAGGCATCAGTTTTTGTGCAATCTCATGTTCGTGCTCATGTAGAATTAATGTGGTTGCTGAGTTCTGCCACACCTATTGGTTGGCTCAACAGAATGATCCAATTTAAGGAGAAATCACAAAAGGAGGTATACATTTACTTTAAAGGGCAATGTATATGCTTTACATGCCTCTTCTATTATGTACATAAATGGGTGGACAAAGTAAGCTTTGAAATAAATTAAACAGTGCAGAGATTAAGTAATGTTTTGTAAGAAATATGAAAGAAGACAATTGGAGATCTTGCTTTTTGAATGCGTTAATTTATAATGATTTTTTATGTAAGTTCCCATGACCTTGCATGTGGTTAAGCATATTTATTGGGCAAAGATTTCTTATTCAAAACAGCAGATTTCTCATGAACTTCTTTGCCCCTACCTTTCTCACATTTTGTTTACAACTCAATTTAACTGCGTTCAGCTGTTATGCTCATGAATGATAACTTATACTTCCTAAACTTGCTCATCATTTTGAAGCAGGACTTCCCACATAATGATCAGATACTCCATAATTGCAAAATGTTGATATACATATCCACTTGATGAGTGCTTGTTCCTTCATACACTACTACTTTTATTTGGGTGTGGTATTCTTCTTTGTGAGCTTATGCAGTTGTTTGCCACTTAATGTCATTCCTGGAGTTGGAGGTCTTTTCTCTGGGAGTTTTTATTTTTGTGCTTATGAAAGACATGTGGGTCTACTTTGAAGTAAAATTGTTATCTATTACTTAATAAGCAAGTTTGTGCTTTGCAAGTTGTCTAGTGATTGTCCCTTAAACAGTCTTGGTTATTTATTCTGTGTGCAGGGAGATGAAAATGTTGGAGTTGCTTTACTGACTTATCCTGTGCTGATGGCTTCTGATATTTTACTATATCAGGTAGGTTTTTGTAACAAGACATTCATATGGTAGATTGTAGATAGAATTTATCTTTGTAATGATGGATGTGGATACTAAAGTTGAATTTTAACCATGAATTTCAGAACAGAAACATAGGCCATCACATTGTGTCTTTTATTTTGTTATGTTGATTATTGTAATTGTGGTAGTAATTGCAATTCTCGGTCATGCAAAGGTTGATACTTTGCCTTTTATTATGTTGTGAAACAAATCCATATCGATGATAACTGCCTGAGTATGCATGATTCTGATAAATTGCAGCATCTCCCTGCAGTCTGATTATGTCCCAGTTGGGGATGATCAGAAGCAACATCTGGAGTTAACTAGAGACCTTGCCGAGCGTGTTAACTATCTATATGGAGGAAAGAAATGGAAGAAATTGGGAGGGTAAGGAACAAAATTAAAGTTTAGAGATAACTGAGCATTCTGGTTTAGTTAGAAATTCAGAATGAGGTTTCACTTGTTTTTTTTTTTTTTGGCATTAGTTTTACTTATCGATTTCAATTTTGTTTACAGGCGTGGTGGTGCAATTTTTAAGGTGGTTGCTGTTTTTTGTTGTCTGGTTGAGGCTGTTACCCATTTGATGTGTGTTTGTTGTTGCCAAGAGTCTTAACCAAAGTGCTTCATATGAATTTTAGGTACCCGAACCCCTTATTCCACCTGCTGGAGCTCGAGTGATGTCCCTAACTGATGGTCTTTCCAAGGTTTAAGTTTCTTATTAACTTTTTGTTTTAGGTGTAATTCTTTCTCTCCTTGCACTCCATACTTCTAGCAGATGATAAAGTTAAAGGGCAGGATTACATTCAAGTGCTTATTGCTTGCTTCTCTTTTGTTTGTGCTAAACAAAGGATGGTAGGAGGGAGTGTGCAAATGTAACCAGCAACCAGAGAGTGACCTAAGAATCCCTTTCTGTTGATACTCGTTTTTTGGAAGGAGAAGTACGCCCATTTAGCCAGGCTGAATCTTAACCTAACCCCAAACGACTAAACCTCATGGGACCCTCCAGTTTGTTGGACCTGGAATTTGACCAGGAGGGTTTTCTTCTTACAACCCCTGAATAGTTCATAGCTCCCATATTCATGGTTTGATCAGGTTTTGCCTTTAATTTGGGCAGAATTCAACCTCCGCAGTTTTTGCCTGCAGATGGTTAATTTTTCCTTAGGGAGCTGTAATTTGACTGGGCGAGAGTTTCAGCACAGCAATTCAACTCTACAATCTACCACTCACTCTAGCATTGCTTAGTTCCATCAAATGTTTTGGGAGTCTGTACCCTCCCTCCCTACCCCCTTATCAACTTTCAGGAGTATGTATTGAGTGTGGGCTTTTATGGCATGCCTTTTATCTTGGTTAACAGAGAACATAAGAACACTTATATGGTGATCACATAAAACTATCAAAGTTTAGATTGGCTAGTACTATATGCTGCTTGAGTAATGTCATTATATTGGTTTCTGTATTATTCTCAAATTATATTTTCAATTGATGTCCTGAATGGTTTTGGTGCTGTGGTCTGACATTGTTTACAGATGTCCAAGTCAGCGCCTTCTGATCAGTCTCGAATAAATTTACTTGATCCAAAAGATGTGAGTTAAATACTTTACTGTTTTAATGAGCAAATGTTTTATTGGATTTCTGCAAGTCAAACTCCTTTTTGTTTAAAATGTTACATTTGTATGGATACTGGATAGCATGTACAAAGCTGCAAGCTGCTAACTTATATTGCTTGTGATGTTGTGTAAGAAAAGACACTTATATTCTTGTTTGGTTGATATAATGCTGATTTAAATCCTGTCGTGTTTTCTACAAGCAGACATATTTGGTGCATATTTATAGAGTTCTTCATTATCATTATGTTCATTTGTAATGAGGACTTCATCAAATGATGGGTGGAATCAAGCACATGAGTGGTAGTATCTCTTTAGTTTTCAAGTTAGGTCAGATCAAGCAAAATATGTGGCCATACTAAAGTGTAAGAGCAGGGTTGTTGAGTTTTAAGAAAATGACTACAGCTACATTTTAGGGGGAAAAAAATCATTTGAAGTAGCAGCAAATGTTATGATATCTGCACTATTTTGTGCTGATTTGAATCAAAAGAGGATATTTATGCTTATGAAAATTGTATAATGATTATATACATTTCCTGGATTGATATAGTCTGCATTCTTCAGGCGATTGCAAGCAAAATTAAACGTTGCAAGACTGACTCATTTCCAGGGTTGGTATTCATTGCCTCATATATCTTATCAGTAATAACATCTCTCTTGTTCTTGGAATTGTTTTGCAGAGAATCTGACAGTTTGATGTTTTCCTAACAAGCTTTGTATTTTATGTTCTTTTAACACTTTTTCCTCTCAATTCTCTCTGGTGTCTTATTCAGAATGGAATTTGATAATTCACAAAGACCTGAATGTAACAACCTTCTCTCAATTTATCAAATTGTCACAGGGAAGACAAAGCAGGTAATATTACGCTCTCTTGCAAATTTTGTGATTATATGTCCTATTATTCATTCTTCAATTTATAATGTTTATATAAGCTTTGTCTTATTATGAATAATTTATGTGATTATTCTCTACATGTAAAGTATTGCCATCTTTGTACATGGTTTGTTTGATCAAGAAAATCCTTTTTCGCAATCCTTAGTTGTCAGGCATAGAAACGTTCTTGTAGGATAGCACATTCACTGTGCCAGTTTTAAGCAATCTGTGTATAACCTAAGATTATGTAAGGAGCTTTGCTTTTCAACCTATTAACTTGATTGCTGAACCAGTGACCCTTTCTCCAGTCCTTCTGTTGACTGGCTTTATGTGATACAGTTTCTATTGCTATGACCCAGATCTCTATCATCTATACAATATTGTTTTGCTTTTCTTTCAACTTTTCGCAATTGCTTTACAGACAAAAGTCTTGCAACCTCGCTCTCTCTCTCTCTCTCTCTCTCTCTCTTGGGTCCAGAGGAGAAACTAAAATCTTTACTCTGTAGTTCATGAATGAGAAGGATATGTCTTTGTTACCTTTGTTAGTTTATATATGTGGACCAAAGATCATTGGTCTATATTCTTTGGTCAATTGCATGATAATTGAAGTAGATTTGTGATGGATACTAGCTTAGAAGGCTAATTATGTCAAGGTAAACAAGCTAGAGAACCTTTAGGTGGGTCCTTGACTTATGGGCTCGGAAATCTCTTGCTCATAGAAAATTAGATCAAATTAGGGATGTTAAAATTGCTGATACCATGTAGTCGCTTTTCTCATTGTTTTTTGTGGAATGGTAAGTGGAATTACATCTAACACCCCTCCATTGAAGGTCTGATATTGCACAATTGTTTGAACCACTCTTGCTTCATGCATCTGACTATATTGAAAAGAGTTTGATGACTTATACAATCTGCATGTCTGTGTACACGCACGAAGGTACTGTTATAGCATTTTCTGTGCATCTTTCTTCAGGAAGTTGTGGAAGAATGTCAAAGTATGAACTGGGGAACATTCAAATCTGTTCTGACGGATGCTCTGATCGATCATTTACACCCTATCCAGGTTTCTGTTCTGATTATGCAAATGCATTGACTACATATCAATAGTTGCAATCCCATGTATGTGAAACCAGGAAGTCTGACAAAAATGCCAATAGTGATGCAGTAATGAATTTGTTCAATTTCTAGTTTGTTGCACCGGGCTGCTCCTTTTTTTTCTAGTCATCGTTTTCCTGTACAAACTAAGCAACTGAAAATTCTTAACTTGATCTAGGCATTTGTGGGTTTTAATTTTTTATATTCTTGATTTGTAGAAATGCTCAAAGTTATGAATTCAACTTAACCAGAAGCTGGAAAAGTATGCATTAATAGTGGCGATCTTACCAACTTGCACTTGGCATGTAAAAAAGAAATACAAATATGCTGAGCAGAGAGACTATACTTTTCTAGTTTAGTCATTAAAATCAAGTGTATAGGCATGCCAGCTTCTAGGTTGGAAGCAACTTTGCCATATTACTTGTATATTTATTTTTCTACTACTAGCTTAGTTCACCCCATAATTGTCAAGCCAATAGGGTAGTTCCATTTGAATCCTGGGAACCTAAATCAGGTCTGTAATGTAATCTTTTTCTTTGCTGACAGTTGTAACCACATGCTGAACCTGTGATTTATGAGCCTAAGCCAATGAAATTTGTCTAATCTGCTAATTGTGTGATTTGGATAATTCACTTTTGCGCTGTAGTCTCTTTCTTCTCAGCCTAAGTAGTTTTTTTTATTTGTGGTAACATATAGCAATCCTTTGGTAACATATAGCAATCCATCTGCTTTACATTTGCTGCTGCTACACTGATTGTGGTTCAAAACTTTTCAGGTTCGATATGGGGAAATTATGTCTGATGGAAGTTATCTAGATACTGTTTTGGCAGAAGGTGCTAGAAAAGCAGCAGAAATAGCAGATAATACTCTAAAAAATGTTTACCAGGCAATGGGATTTTTGAGGTGATGGACATAACTGATGCTTCTTCAGGAAGTTGGTGAAAAGGTCAGTTGATGACCACCTTAAAGCTCCATTATTAAAGCTCCATTATTGTTACATTCAGATTCCATATTCTCGAACTTGTTTTTTTAGTTTGCTGATTTTTGTGAGAAAAGAAAGAAATTTAATGAAAAAGCTTGCTTTAGTTTTTATTCTTATTTTAGTTCTTGTATTTATCTTTATCTAGTTTGATGTATGATGTATGATGTGGCGTGTTTAGTTTTTTGTATGTGCAGTACATAGTCTGAGATGTCTTTTATGTTGATGTAGATCCATACACATTCCACCTGTAACTGCAAAAGCAACACTTCGTTCCTGGACATGGTTTGATATAGGGACTTCAATACTTTGTGTCATTTCCCAAGGGGTTTAAAGTGTACTGCCTTCTGCTGAGAGAGACTTGCGTCAATTAGTGCAGCTGCCTTTCCATCAGCTATCCTGTTAGCCAGATTCTAACCAAGGCATTTTGTTTGAGAATTTGCGGTGCTCTTTTGTATTAAAGCATAATTTGTGACTATCTGTTCTCAATGCATGATTTGATTGGCGAATTATCACCAAAACAACATGCTTTGGCATTGCTCACATGGAGTTCTTATCCTACCCACGTCGAAAGGAACTTGCGAGGTGAACTAAATTATCAAAGCGAAAAGAATACCTGATAGAATAAGAGAGAAGAATCCAGATCTTGTTCTTATCATTTAGAAGAAACTTTTGGATTTTCGCAGTTCACTTGTTATTGGAACCTACGTTACCCAGACTTAGGTACGGGTGTAAATCTAGTTATCAGACATGTTAAATTCATAATTTTAAGGGACGGGATACTGCATAAGTGTCAGATATGGTACGAAGATATGGCAACAAAATTTTAAAATATTTAAAAATATTTGACAACAAACTAACCAAAAAACAAATATTATATAAATAAGCAACCAGGAAAGCCAGAAACATTAAAACAATAGGAACAAATACATAATTATTTAAGTGCAAAACTTCTCTCAAAAAGCTTGTTTATTTTTTGTTATTTGAATCTTGGAGGACTGAGACGCAGAGTCCAATTGTGAATTTAATGGCTCTAAGTTGAGATAAATTTCATTCTAAAAATAATTTGATACAATCCAAGAGCACTTGCACATTTTATATTGCCTGGATTCACATATTAGTTTTATCATTTCCTTTCTTTCATTCATCTTACGCCAGTATAATTGATGTGTAAGAATTTTTTTTCTCCCCTATAGATAGTGTGTATAATTTAGAGTTTCACATAGTACACTTATCACTTCCTATCCAACTCACACCTTCTCTTCATATTTGTCTTCTCTCTATCTTCTTCCTTGTTTCTGCAACTCATAAAAATGAAAACACAGATTTCATTTTGTTCTATTATTGGGAAACCAAAAGATAGGCAGAGACAACTCACCAGCCACCAATTGTATCCATCATTCGCTCTCCTTCCCCTTCCCCCTTCTCCCTTCGGATTTTTTCATCTTCAGCATAAAATTTGGCTGCCTTTTTACAATCAAAGTATCCAATTGTTTTTTATTGAATCGATTCTATCAATCATACAATTTTACGATCTAAATTTACTAAAGTGATTCCGATTCTAATAAAATATAATTAGATTTACTTAAAAAGACTTTCTACATTTAAGTAAAATTAATATTTATCTTTATATAAATAATTTAATTATTTTAATCATATTTTTATTAGTTTTTAACAATAAATAAATAAGCAACTGAAATATTGAAAAAAAATCATATAACATGTTATAAGAAATAAAAATTAAAATAAAATTATTTAATTATGAATTATACATAAATTTCTTATATGTCTATTCATATATTAATTAATTAATTTTTTTAAAAATAACTTATAAATTATATTTTCTTATTTTTTAAAAAAAAATTTACTATTCTACTATCCGATTCTATCGATCCTATCAACTATGGTTGGGGTCATATGAAGGGTCCGGGTAACATAGATTGGAACCCCAGTTGAACTTTTTGTTTGTTAATGGAAGATTGCCACATCCTCCCCGGGTTCCTTATCAACATAGGAGATAAAAATTGAGAGAGAATATCCATCTGTTGTTACGGAAGGAAGAGGAAAACATTTAATCATAATTCCGATACCATTTCACAACCCACCAACAGTTTTTGATTCTTTTTAAAAATGCTGGTGTGAGACCACACATCTTCCTATACCAGGAAAAAGAAACAGTGAGAGGTCGGTGGTCCTCTGAAAGCTGTACTCTTTCCCTTCTGAGCATGAGTGCCGTTCCTTTGGTGGCAAAGGAATAAAGGATGTAATTCTCAATTATTTCTTTGCCTTTATATGTAATGCTTTCAAACAGCTAACGTGGGTATTCTGACGGGACGGAGGAACTTGTCTCCTTGTGAGGAAATGTTCTCTTCATTCATCATTTACATTTTTCTTCTTTTCGCTGTCATTGCATGATCATTCACTTTCTTCATGAGACATTATGCAGCTAATTTATCAGAATTAGAAATGAGATAAGTTTCTGTACAAAATTCGTGTGTTTTTTTTTTGTGGTAATTAGACTGCGCGCCAACTTCTGGTTATTGCTGTTGGGGGTGGTTTGTTGATTTTTGCTAATACTTTATTAACGTGCCTACGGATCAGGTGCTAAGGCAAGTCTCCTTTGATCTTTGCTAAACAAATATATTTTTGGCTTCTAGGTTCAAAGCAGATGCTCCATCAGAGGTGTATAACACTATTGGTCTGTTGGCCTGCAACAAGAAGTTTGCTTTTTGTAGCACTTGACTAGGTGATTGATTGCTCAATTACAAGGTTAACACAGCAATGCTGCATTAGTTATATACTCTGCATAACGAACGAATATTATGTTTTAGATGATTGAAGATAATTTCGTTCCGAATCAGTTTTGTTGCGCAAATTGATTGATTGTGATCATGCTACTACAACTTGTACCATTTGATCACGGCTCTTTTGATTCGCAACGCTTCCTTTTTCTCTAGTTTCCTTTCTGTGCAAAATTTGGAATGAAACATTCAAGAGTCGTTGACAGGTTAAAAGGGTAGCTATCGAGCATCCACCAGGATGTGGCATATTTATCATTATTTGTAAGAATAATATGAAAATTCAAACAAAAATAATTTTTTTAAGAAATAAAGAAAAATTTTGAAACTCCTTTGTTTTTTTTGTATTGGAGACGGAGAGAGTAGTTTTCATAATTGGGGAATGAGCTAAAATAGTTTTGATTGAAGTTCGTTTATGGCTCTAGTTTGAATCGTCGTCTACATAGCATGTTTACTGTATATGGATTGTATTTTAAAATATATTTTTATATTTTTTAAAATAATAGTTATAAGATAAAAGAATTTTTTTTTTTCGAAACGATAGTAGATTAAAAGGCGCAATAGCAACTGTACAAGTCAAGAGGGCGCAGAGGATTTCGTGGTATCGTTACTGAAGACAGCGCTATAACCCACGAAAACAAAAGCCCACAAAAGGGCAAAATCCCCGAAAGGCAACCCGACGAGTGGGAAGAAAAAGAAAAAAGAAAAACAAAATAAACCCGCACTAGACGGGAAGGGTTGACAACCTAAACAACCTAAGTTCAATCGAATTTAAACCCGCACAAGACGAGAAGGGTTGAGGACTTGGACAACCTAGGAACAACCCAAAGTACCAAAATACAAAAGTTCGGTTATATCAGAACACTAATACTATACACAAGTAATGCTACGTATTTCAAGTGACCCACTACTAAGGGCTTGTGGTGTAAAAAACTAGAACTAAATCTCTAACTCGCACCTCAAGCCGTGACGTGAATCCAATATGTAGACGTTGAATAGCGTCGCCCCCCAATTACTACCGCAAGCGTTGAATAGCCAGATGGATCTGTTGCCCCCCAACTACTGCCGCAAGCGTTGAATAGTCAGATGAATTTGCTACTGCCGTATCGAGAGACCGCAGCACCAAAAAAAAAAATTCAAATTTGGAACTGTTACACTATAGCTACAGGAGCTACAGTGCAACGGTTCGCACCGTTTTTGCATCGTAAGTCGCACGCAGCTACAGTGGATTGTTGGGAGCAAAAGCCTTCCGGCGGAATTTGACGATGTTAGATAAAAGAAATATTGAAATATTGAAAAATGTAAAAATGTAAAAATTTATTTTGACTTGGACGAGATTCATTCCTCATTGACTTGTGTGGGTTGGAATCATTTTGGGGGAGGGCAGAAAAGAGTTATCGTAAGAAACCGTCCATTGCATATGCACTTTTTTCCTTTCTTTCAGAACTTTCCTCTACCTTCGTTTAATATTCGTCTTGAACAATCATTGTGAGGGGCTCATGATAACTACATAAGTGAAGACACACCCGCCGGCCACTGAAAGGAGCCGCGCCACCTCATGAAAGTTGTTATCCGTGGCCGCCACCGGCTGCTCTCTGCCGCTTCTTCCACCTTCGCCCCGTAGACGAACACACACGTACAAAAAATAGCTTTTAATCAATTCCCGAAGGCAAAGAAATCATGTACCATCTTCCTAATCCGATTGAGTTGTTTGGAGGACGTTTACGTGATTAACTGAGAAAAAATGGACAACCAAAGAGCATCAACAACGGCAAGACTTTCAAACAACACCAACTATGAGGTGGGCACATAGCAGGTTGATTGATAGTGCTTCATATGCTCTGATAGAGAAGACTCAGAACTCAGAAAAGTTTGTGACTTGCTGAAGTCTGAAACGTGCCTGGAATGACCTTCCCCTTGTGTGTGGCTTCCTGGCTTGTGCTCTTGCAGCCTTTGCTACAAAAATGGGTTGACTCAAGAACTCCAAATTTTACTTGGTCCTTGCTACTCTTCAATTTGCTGGGAAATTTTTTTTGCACGTCATTCAAACTGTTTTAGATCGTGTTTTTACATTTCCAATACAATTTTTATTCACAATCTCCATATTAAAAGATGTAAAAATACGTTTTAAAACACAATAAATTCTACAAACTCTTGGTAATAAGAATACTATATTATTGGTTTGGATGTGTCCGCTACTACAATTGGCTTTATGACCCCAAATAAGGTTTGTTTTTTTAATGTCTGCATTTTACTTCCTCACCTGTAAAAGGCTTTCTGATCCAGTGTCTTCTGATAAAAGTTCAAGAATAATGCCTAGTCAGAGACTCAAAGGGATTAATAGGAATCTCAATTTTCTATTGGATATTTCTTTGTTCCTTTGTGAAGCAACTTGGTCTGTTTGCTTCATATTCAGCCCCAAATTCGTGTTTTTGCTCAAGTCTCATCTTTATTCAAACCCTTCAATCATTTGGGAATCTTAATTTTGTCCCACTTTATAGTCTCATGTTCTATGTAACTTTATAGTCTCATGCGTCAACTTTAATTTATTATTTTCCCAAAATTAGATTTATTTCGCTTTTTATAACTTAGTATCATACTTAAAAAAAAAATGTGTCAATACAATCCCAAAAAAAAAAATTCAATGAAATCTCTCAATAATTGGTATGATGGAGTTACTAAACAACCATCTTTCAATCATTCAATTTTAATTTGTCATACAAATATTAAAATTCTTAATAATAAACCAAAATCCTTATACATTAGTTACTTAACCAAAATTCTATTAATAAATAGGAGTATACTTCTAGGGGTGTAAACGAGTCGAACATAAACGAACGAACATTGTTCGTAAACAGTTCGTTTATTTTTAAGACTGTTCGAAATCGGCTCGTGTTCGTTTAAACTTTTATATTTGTGTTCGAATACTTTTATGTTCGTTTATTAGTGCTCGATAAGTATTCGTGAACATGTTCATTAACACATTAAACAAACATGTTCATAAACAACTCATTAAAATGTTCGTGAACAATTATAATATATTACTAATATTATAATGTTTTGACAATTACTAATATTATTATATATATTATATTATATTATTATTTTAATATAAAAGAACTTTATATGAACATTAAATGAACTTGTTCATGAACACTAAACGAGCTTGTTCGTGAACATAAACGAACTAAACACATATTTGTTTATATTCGGTTCGTTTATTAAATGAACAATAAAATTTGTTTGTTTATTGTTCGTTTAACTTAACAAACGAACATAAACGAGCGTAATGGAATTTGTTCAGGATCTGTTCACCAAACATACTAGTTTGTTTACACCATTTCCACTCGAGCATTGAGTCGAAACATTTTCTCCATTCCTTTACCCTAAAAAATAGAGATATCTCACGTCTTTTAACCAATAATCATCTATAAGCTAACTTAAACGCAAAAATTCAATAAGAAGTTTTATTACAAATATTATTATAAGATGTGGACCCGTTAATTGTTGCTTTTATCTTGGCTCTCACCCTACATATAAGAGAGCAAAATTTACCTTCTTACTCCACAACTTATATCGCCACAAAATATTAGTTTTTCTCTTCTGTCCTCTACATATCACCACTGAGAAAAGAATGGAGCGAAATCAACAGCAACGCCAAGCTGCCTACGCGAGGAGAACCCTCTTTGATCAGGTTATTTTTTGGGTTTTTTTTTTTCTCTTTTATTCCAAATTTTTGCACACTTCATGATTCCAATATGCATATGTTTGAATGAATTTGATTTCAGGGATATCTTGATGAACAATTCATTCAGCTTGAAGAATTGCAAGATGATGCTAACCCTCACTTTGTGGAAGAAGTCGTTACACTTTTCTACACTGATTCTGCAAGATTCATCCGCAACATAGAATTTGCAATGTGCTAAAAAATCACTCTCTCTCTTTTCTTTTCTTTTTTCTGTCTTTTTTTTGGCATAAACCATTTTGGTTTGTTGCTCATATTAATAGTACTATTATTTGTTTTTGCAGGGAAAAAAGCCCTTTGGATTTTGAGAAGTTGGATGATATTATGCACCAGTTCAGGGGTAGCTGCTCAGGGTATTTAAAATAAAATCTACTTATTTTGAAGAAGTGCAAAATTCATTTTTTACTTGGAACAACCAAGCACAACAATGATTTAAAGGAAATTAGTGTACATCTCTAGAGAATTATTTATACGTCTAAGTTGGAAACGCATTATAAACTCCAAGTCTCCAACTAACAAAACTAATTAGAGAGTAAATAATCAAAACTATATAAGCCAGCAAAATTGAAGGGGTTTAAAAGTGCCAAAATTTTGTGCAAATTAAAAGAAATAAATATCTTTGGAAAATCTCAATGAATTTCACAAAGGATATATAGAGTGGTGTCAAAATATCAAATGATCTTCATCTTGTTGAGATTTTGTTGGACACTTGTCAATATTGATATGAGAGCATCAAAATCACATCATATGCATTTTTTTACCTATACCTTTTTCTAAAGAAAATATTTGATACATGCACTGTATTATATAAAATGGTGCAATGAAATAATTATAGAGGAAAATATTCCTCTCAATGTAATTTCGAACATCAATCTTTTGTTTTCTTATCTTGTGTGGACTTCAATGAATGATTTTTGCAATGTACTAGAATATGCACCACAAAAATTTCAAGAATCATCATCGATTTTAAAGATTCCAAGGATCCAGAATGCAATAACTTGGCCAGTGCTGAAGTCAACCAGAATCATGTTCCCATTTCTACGTGCACCAAAAAAAATATGCTCATCCAAGATTCTCCTTCCCAATCAAATAAACCATGCATGCAAACGTCCACCAAAACGCTATAATCAGTCTAGTTAGGAAAGGCTTATTCCAGTAACACCCGAGAATCCCATGTTATAGAAATGGTTCCATGGCACTGATTTTGCTTTAAATTGCTGCAGCATTGGTGCCAAAAAGGTAAAGAAAGAATGCACACAATTCCAAGACTACTGCAAGGCAAGAAATGCCGAAGGGTATGTGACTGTTTTTTTTTTTCTATGCATGTCTTCAACATATACATGTTCGTTTTTTTCTTTCTGAACTTTGTTCAACAAGTATAGAGTTAATTAATGTTGCATGGTTGTTTATAACTGGTAAGTTATACATTTACATTATTTCAAAGATGCATGGGGACCCTCCAAGCAATGAAGCAAGAGCATGCAAACCTAAAGGGGAAACTCCGTGCTTATTTTGAGGTGCCTCTCCATTGATCTCTCCTTATATAATGCACGCTATGCACGTATATAATTTTTAGTAATGATATTTTTAATGATTTTTTATAGTTAAAATTTATAGTAACTAATGTGATAATAATAAAAAAATAAAATTATTTATTATAATTTTTTAAAAATATAAAATAATAAAAAATAATTTTATTATTTTTTAACTTGTCATACAGTTAATATAATTTTTCATTATAAAAAGTCATTGTAAATATTATTATTCTGTTTTTTGATGCCCTTGATTTGTCAATAATTTTGGCCAAACATAGAGGAAGAAGGACTAGTGGTTGTTGCTTCCTTACATTTTACAAAATTTCTTCATTATATTTATGTAATTAATGCCTTAATTGCTTTTCAAATATTTTACATTTTTTTAACTTGGCATCTTATATAAAATTTATAGCTCCCTTTACTCATGTTGTAGATTTCTCCATATAAAGAAGGTTGAAACTCTACAAAAAAAAACAAAAATACTGGCGTTTAATTTATTGTAATTCTTTGAAATTTCTATTTCAGCTAGCAAGACAATGTTGATGATGAGCCCAGCACATAAACCATAGCAAGCCAGTAAGATGGATGCTACTTAACTATTACTAGTATGTACAAATAACCCCACAATTTGGACAACTATGTATAATATTATATATCCACAATTGTGACAGAAAGTATTCCAGCATGGTTATCGAGATAGCAAGAAAAATGCTTCGAAAACAGCATATTTTTTGTGGAGATCTTTTTCTCTACTAATTCCACCAAATTAGATTTGCTTCTTGGAACTTGTAAATTTGGACAATTTGGTTATCTTATTCACAAAGAGTTCCGCGATTATGGACCACATGGAACTACATAATCTAACCAAAAATATGTGAATTTCTTTGAGTGCTTTATTTTAAAAGATTATTATTATTATTTTGTACTTTTCCTTCTTCAAAAAAGTTTTTTTAATTATTTTTCTTAATAATAATTATATATGTACAGTTCACACTTAAAAAGTAATAATAAAAAAATTATACGTTTAAAAAATTATACTACATGTGTTGTTACTAAAAAAAAATATACAACTATTACACACAATAATTTTGTCACTCATGACAAATTCTATTCCAATACTACTAGAGCCCTCTTCAAATAATTCGCAAATCACAAGATAGCAGAAAGATGACTAAAGATTTAAACCCTAAAGGCTCAAAACAGGAGAACCCTTTATCTCAAAACACAACTCACGTTATGTTTCTACTCCTATAGTTATTACAATTCTAATTTGGAAACAATTTAAAAATCAATACTTCCAAAAGACCTAAACCCCCAAATTACTATAAATTTCCAAAAATCAATAAATATCTCTCTAGTGTAAAAAATATTTTATGTATTTATCATATGACATAATCAGAAATAATTAAATTTATTGTAATAAAAATAGAGATATAACAAATATACATGATCACGGTGGCAGCAGCCCTTCAATCTTGGAAAAGCCATGTCCGGTCGCTATGGGAATTGAACAAAGCAATTACTAGATTCCCTTATCATCGGCCTGCCTTGTTCATCCATCCATTGGATTAGCCAGTGATACAACAACCTCCTCATTTGAGGCTTCAAAAGAGACAATGATAACCACACACCAGACACCACCATAAATCGTTGACTGAATAAATAAAGTTAGTACTGAGATGAGGGGAGAGTAAAAACAGCGGGAACCAAATCCACAAAAATGAGATCAATCCAGGTGAGAGCGGTCAATGCGTTAGACATTGCGAACCTAATGGTTAATGGTTAATGCTAGCATACACAGGACAGTAAAAGCTAGTCATGAAATACACGAAATGCAAAGAAGGCGTGTTCCTGGTTGGCCTACTCCTAACATGCGCATTAAAGTTTTGCCTTCAACAACCAAGCCTGTTACTCCACAATTCCCGCCAGCCTTAAGTCTCCAAAGAACTCACACAACTTTAAAAGGAGAAGTTCCTCTCTCTCCCTCTTCCTTTGGCTCCAGAGGACCACCAAAACAGTGTCAGGTTTCGTGATAGATATAAAGATCATTCTTTTAACTGACGGAGTCCATTCGTTGAACAAAAGTAGATAAATGAACAAAACAGATAAGTTCAGATGCTTTTGGAAGTGTGTAATAATGTAAGATATCCATTTCCTCTTTTAACACTTTCAAACCGAATTGCTTGGTCGAAAATTCAAGTATAAAGATACAGACAGCTAAAAGAGACATAAAACTTTCATGCCATTTTCCTGATTTTCTCTCTCTTCAGAAGATGCTAAATAGCTTCAATCTGCCTGCTTTGATACCATTCGATACTCTCCGTTGAGATCAATATCTAATGGAAGAATGATTATCTTTAAGAGGAAAAAGAGACTATGTCATCATTTTAGACATGATTTGACGCATAGCATCCAGAAAAACAAAATTGCACACTCAAAAATATACTATATTGAATGAGAATAAAAGCCAGTGCCCACTGTATCTCTCAAACGGGTACAAACTTACAAGTATACTAACCAAAAAGAAGTACAAATGACACCAAATGAATCCTTTAAGCGTTAGAATGGAATTCAGCATATATTGAAGAAAACAAGAAATTTGAATTCCCCCACTGCAAGACACACGCGGTAGAGAATGTGTAGCATTGAAGGAAATCAAAAAAGAAAAAAAATCACCTAAGAGCACGCATATCTGACAGAGTAAATCCCATGGATGACACATACCAATATACACTTTGTAAACCAACTGGATGACAGACAAAATTAAGGGACAAAACCAATATCATTGAAGTACTCATGCTCAAGTGCATTTCTGGCAGTGATTCTTTTGCTGGGATCCAAGCACAGCATTTTCTGAAATACAAACAAATCGGTAAATGAACGAGAGGATCATCATAGCTAAACCATATCGTACATGGCTTCCACATTGTAAGAGTCTTCTGAAAGCCAATCAATCATCCACATTCAAAAGCAGGACAGATAGCAGCCGATCAAGCAAAAGGAAAGCAGGTAGAATATCCGGTATATGAAGATTGACCAAGTAAGAAAAGAGACTTAATGCTGACGAGAGAAAGACACAGAGAGAGATGAAGGATATGATTCATCAAAAAATAACCTTTATCAACACAGCATACATGAACCTCTTAAACCTAATTAGAGCATACAAACTTAACAATAATAAATTTTTATCTGGTGAATTCGAGCAAATTTTCATTTGAAGCTTCCCCACATAAAGGCCAGAGTTCCATAAAGCCTAAATGTTAGTGGCCTTTATTATGTAAAATGTTAACTCATATTCCATAGGGCAAGGCTCAAGAACATCAACGTTTACACATTCAGATTCTCTTGGACCCTGATCAATATATGGCTCTGACTGGGCAAAATAAAGATACACAAGCTGCAGTCGAGCGCAAGCACTCTAACACATCATTTACAGTAGCAAATAATCATGTCCAGTAATACAACCAGTCATATAAAAAAGTAACTTACACAAAGGAGATCGAGACCAGCTGCATCAAGGTTGGGCACCACAGTTGCCAGATCCTTCAAGATAAGGCACCAATTAAGTCCTCCCATAAATAAAACAAGTATTTCTTGTTTTGGGGTTGGGGCATCTAGGACCAGTGGAAGGGTGAAAAAAAAATACATAAAATGCATATATGATCACCTTTGAAGGCCACTTCGGGAATGCAGACTTAAAGTCGGGCAGAGAGGTCACTCCAGGCCAGGTATCTTCATTTGGAGTACCCATGACTCTGAATATAACAACATTAATCGATATAAAACAATTAGCCATGAAATGCATATGAATTATTTAATCTGTATTCTGAGAGGGAATAACCGAAGTGCACTAAAGATATCCTGTATCACTGAAGTCAACAAAATCATTACAATGATCAACAAACTTATTTAAACCAAAATTCAAAACCCCATCCACCAAAACAAAACAAACAAAAACAAATAAATAAAACAAAAAGAATCCAAAAGAGACAACATGTCGCATACAAACTTAATGATATCAATATGGTAAAAACAGGTCTATGTAAGACATAAATCCTGTCTAGCAAATTTATTGAAGGTGGACAATGATCCAATTTGCAAACCATGAAATAAGAAGAGAAAGCTAGTGAACTAGATGTAACACCTGAATATTTTGAAAAGTTCATCTATTTCAGAGTCCCCAGGAAACAAAGGCCGTTGGTTTACCATCTCAGCAAATATGCAGCCAACTGACCATACGTCAACTGGAGTAGAATAGTGCCGTGAACCAAGAAGTATTTCTGGTGCCCTATACCACAGTGTCACAACCTGAAGAGAATGCAAAGAAGAGCTATTAAAGCAGAAAGCACGTGCTTTCATAGTTAACTGGTCATACACACACACACACACACACACACACACATATCAGATTTTAGGAACAGAGAAGTTCCGTGACGCCAACCATTTTTCAATAACCATTCATTTTGAGAACACAAAGACTCATAAAATTTTGATAGCAACCTTTATGAGGTTGAAGGAATCAGACTGTCAGAGTAATTTTAATAGAGATACCAAAGTCGATTATGCTAACATCATAATCAACTTCAATATGGATGCAACGAAATTGAATTTTCATCTATTAAAAATCTTAAAGAAACTGCTATGCACCTCATGGGTGAATGTCCTGACAGGAATACCAAATGCCCTGGCCAGTCCAAAGTCTGCAAGCTTAAGTGCATTGGTACGCCTATCTATCAGCAAGTTCTGTGGTTTCAAATCTCTATGAAGAACTCTATGAGAGTGACAATATGCAATACCACGAAGGATTTGATACAGAAACTTCTGCAAAAATAAGAATATACATAATGATGTACAGAATTTGAATAACTTCTGAAACCAATCAATTAAAATCATACTTCTAATGTATACATAATCACACATGTAAAATTTCATGTAACAGGTGTCTCTACCCAACCCTTCCAGACACCACTTATCTGGTAAGTATGAAAATGGAGAACAAACAGTTTAATATCCAATTGAAAGTCAGCCTTCAATCCAAGAGACCAAACTCATGAGGCAACCAATCCCATCTAGCAGTCTAGCACATCAAACAGAACAAATTAAAGGTCCTACCTTGTTTAAGGAGCATATGCCCTATCAGAGAGACAAATTTCAGAAAGAATTGTTTTCTGCTCCAAGCTTCACAAAGTGAAAAATAACTAGCCTTTATATCTTTAGATCAGAGGGGAAAGCCTCAAACTAGAATATACATCCCAAACAATGCACTAAAAGCCATTGCACTTATGTTTCCTATTTACGAAAACTTAGTTACCATAAACAACATGAACACATATGAATAGACCAAAAGATCTCACTTTTACAAGGCGTGGGTCCTGAGAGAATTCAGGACAGGAATCCATATGCTTCTTCAGATCCAGGTCCAGATACTCAAATACAAGATATAATCGCTTCTCACTGTGCACCACATCCTGCAACCTGCCAGCAAATACTGTAAAGGACTTTGAAGAATGAAGTGTGTTGTCACAGAATGGATGCTTTACAAATTGCACAAAAAATAAATCAACAAAATCAGGAATTTCTTAACCTTTTGTATGCAATCTCTCACAATAATTAGCCAAAGAAAGATTATTTTGCAGATGATATATTCATACTATGTAAAGTAAATATTCAATATATCCAATAGCCACAAACATCAAACACATCAACCCCCACAAGTAACACTCCTTTGGATCATCCTCTCCCTTGCTCAGATGGCATATCATCCTCTCACATGAAAATTTGAAATGAAATTATCTAGTAGAATCCAGTTGTTACATTCCAAAATAAATAAATAAATAAAATGCACAAGCAGATGGAATAAGCAGATAATGATGGTACTTCCAACAAGGGGAGTAACAAGTAAAATCCAACCACAAAAAGGATAAATAACGAAAACATCATTTCCATATTTTGATAAGCATCCCGAATCATTCACAGGAGAACTACAATATATTATTATAAGTACACCTTTGCATCTACAAGTCTAAGCTATAAATACAGTAAAACTGAACTGACAAATATCAAGTAAACATCTCCTTGCCTAATCATAGTTCACACTGTAATATATTGCACAGATGTACCCATCAAAATGATACACTACCTGACAATGTTCCCATGCTGCATCTCTTTCAAAAGAGAAATTTCTCTAATAGCAGTGCTTGGCACACCCTCATCTTCCTGCTCCAGACGGATCTTCTTCAATGCAATAGTTTCATTCGTCACCTTATCACGTGCCTTGTACACCACTCCATATGTTCCTTCACCAATCTTCTCAACCTTCTCATACTGCAACATTTTCCCAACAATTACCACCATCCAACACCAACACTAACTATAAATGAATAAAACATAATAAAGTCAGTAATAGTCCTCTACCTGGTCCATCTAGCCTCCGTAAACCGATCCACTGTTAGATGAAAACATCAAAAATAATGAAAAAGCAGTCCGCATTATCCAAACATCAAAAATAATGAATAAGTAGTCCACATTATCCAATTGAATATGTCACAAGCAAAGGAATATATACATTTCTACTACAGCATGACACTGATTGTAATAATGCTACGAAAAGCATAATAATAAATAGATAATTATGTTGGGGGAAAAGCACAATCTACATCATTAATAGTTAACTACACAATTAATTACAATTTTCTTGACAGATTTCACAGCTAAAAAGAATGAACAAACCGGAAAAGATGATTTTTCCATTTCTTCATGATTTTCCATATAGCATTAACAATTAATGACACAAGTTATTATAAGGATTCATTAATTATCTAAAATAAACAAATCAAGCACACACACGCACGTATATATAATTAACATATGTTTTATAATAATTAACAACGATTTATTTCTGGTCAAGGAAACACAAATGCAGAAATTAAAAGCATTAACGCATCAACTTCATTTACTCCAATTAAAACGGAAATCCGATTTCGAATAAGTAGAACTTCTATCCAGCATTTTCCAGTAATTACTGAATAAACTTAAATTACAGAAATTAAAGAAAAAAAAAACTGAAAGAACATTCATATTTGCGCACGTACAATTTTGTAGATTACAACGAAATGCAGAAAAACAAAATAAGTAAATCATTCGGAGAGCCGAAACTTACCAGAGAGATCGAAGGAGGAGGAGCACTGTGTGAGTGTGTGAGAAGAAAAATAATTCCAATGACAGAAGCCAAAAAAATAAAAGAAATAGCAGTGGCCGGGCTGGGCAGGGTTTATAGCACCCTTTAACTTTTTAGAGCGCGTATGTACGTATATATGTGTATGACGCTTCTTACTTTATATAAACTTGTTTTGGAATTTCTTTTTCCGGAGTTGGGAAGGGGGCGGTTATTGTTTTTTTTTTTTACAGACTCGGGTTGAGGATTGACCTGACCATGGTTAATTCCAACCCAAGTCAAAAGGTCAAGACAAAGTAGTAGTAAGTAGGAAAAAAATAAATAAATAAGTCCATGACATTGTATCAGGGCAACAAGTCAACAAGTCAATCAAAAAATAATAAAGTTTTAATTACTTACTTGATCAAGACTAACTCATTCAAAAATAGAGTGCTGATATTCACAATGAAAAATTACAGTAAAGTCTTACTTACAACCCAACAAAAAAATAGTTTGCAACAAATAAGCGAGTCAAGTCAATCACAAAAATAATAATGACCATTACCCGTATTGTATTTCAAATTACGTTTTTACAATTTTACATATATTCTTGTATATTTTTAAAACAATTTCTACAACATACAACACACTTAATGTATAATTTTATATTTTTATCTTTATTTTTTAATTTATGTAATATATTATTAATTATCATTATTAGTAAGTATAATATAAGAACTTCAAAATCCCTTTTTTTTTTATAGAAGTTATACAATATTTAACTCATAAACGTAAAAACACGGGATGAAAATACAATTTATACTAGCTTTATCACATTAAAAATTAAAGTTATAATAATTACAGTAAAAAATTATAATAATTAATGTCATATTCATGTGATAGAACATTAGCGGATATTCATCTTGGCTACTGCTTAGTGACACGTGTTGTATAAATGCTATATAGTCATAGAGAATTTACTGTTATTTTTTAGTAAAAGTATTGCTAGTTTCGTTCCAAACAAATAGTTTAATTTGATTTAAATATAATTTTTTATTAATTATTAGATATAATACATTTAATGTATTAATTAAATATATTATTTTATATTTTTATTTTTATTTTTAATTATGAATATATATAATTATTATTAATAATGATATTTTAAAATTTTAGTTTAAAATTATACTCTTTTACAAAAAAAAAAAAAAAGTGGAGTATTGTTTTAATACGAATGGACTATTACTCGAAGATGAAAGGAATCATTGACAATATAAATATTAACAAAAATAAGATTATTCATGTGAGAATATTAAAATGTAGTGGAAAAATATACAAAGAAGTAGTATTACAAAAGATCTTTGTGGATTTTTCATTCAACCATGGACATAATTTTGGTTCAGTTCCCTCGTATTGTAAGTGAAGATAATGAAGTATTAGTTACATGCATAACAATAATTTAGATTCACTCCCCCCATGCGAGGGGAGATATAGTTAGTAGGCTAATGTATTAGGTATGATGATACAAGAACGTGAATGGATTAGGGGTGAGTTTATAATTTGAGGAGATAAATTATTGGAAAATATGTGTTGAAATAATTTAAAGTTATATATTTCTTAATTTATTTACCAAAACGAAAAAGACACGCCTATGACCTATTGCTCTCAATAATTGGGGCCATGTATTTATGGGATAGAGAGAATGTCTTGCAGTTCCACGAGTACTTCTCAGTTCTCATATATATTTGAGTTGATTAGTGAAAGACGAATGATATTTACAGTATTTTATTTTTGGTTATTAACCCTCATTTTTTTTTTCTATAAAAAACGATAGTGTATTAACAGGGCAAATTGTCAAAATAGATAACCACAAAAGAGCTAATTGTTCTTCATAGTGTTGGTTCAACCGAATTCACCAAGACAAATGACCATTAGGGTAAAAAATGACCACAAATGGTCAAAAAACCGGACAAGTAGTAAAATGCCGCATAAGACAGCAAACAGAAACGACCACCAAACGACTTAGGGCGCCAAAATTACAACTAATTACTAACTAAGATGTTGTCTTCATTGGAAACCTCAAACTGCACGTGTCGAAATAAACTAAACACCAGCGTTCTTAACTCTCGCCCTATGCCTTTTGTGATGATTCTGAAAAATTAGCAGACATTAAAATAGCTTGAACCAAATTATCACTGTTTACAAACGTTGAATAACTTGAACCAAACTACTACCGTTCGTAGGAAAAACTGCACAACCACCAAAATCGTAACAGATACTTAAAAAAAACGAAAACAGTGCAAAATTTCACCGTTTTCACACCAATGTTCGCCCCATAGCTACTGTTTGGAGAGAGAGAATTTGGCAACTTGGTGGGCCAAGCTCAACATCCACTTATTGACCCTCATTTTACTTATTGATAATTTCTCCACCAAAAAAAAAAATCACTTTCAAAAAAAAAATTATCAATAAAAGAAAGAGTTCATTTTAAGAATAAAAGTTTTATAATACCCTTAATAATAATGATTATGTATGATTATAATTAAAAATTATTAAATGTATTATATTTAATAATTAAAAAAGATTATGCTCCACCAAAGTAGACATTTTCTCTGGATAAATCTATTGCAATAAAATATAGGTCTTGCATGGCCAAGCATTTTGTTTTGCATATTTATATTACCAAAATAACTTTTTTTACTACTTAGATACCATTTTAGTCTCACATTCTTCACTCTATAACCTTTTTTTTTTTTATAAACTTAAAAATACAAAATGAGATATAATTCACAAGGACCCTTAAGATTCATCAGTGATCATAACATACTACTCCCCCTCTCTAAGAAAAGGAGTTCAATTTTTAACCAAAAAATAGTACTCCTTTTGTTCTTAAAAATGAATTCACTTTTAACAGAAAAAATAGTATTTCTTCATTTTAAAACAATATTTCACTTTTAATTAAATTTAAATTTTGTATGTAAAATATAACCAATTAAATATATAATATGTCAATTTTATCTTTAATTTTTAATTTTATAAATACATAGTCACTATTAGTAATGATAATATATGAAAAAAATTTAAGTAGAATACTCCCTTCATTCCCTCCTAAAAAAAATTCTACATTAGATGGGGTATAATTTTTTTTAGTTATAAAATATAATATATTTAATATATTATTTAATATATAATTTTCTTCATTTATCATTACTTTTTAAGTTTTGAATATATATAAATAGAATAATAATACTTTTCGTGAATTTTTTCATAATAAAAAGTTATAGTGACTAATGTGATATGTTAAAAGAGATAAAATTATCCCTTATTATTTTCTAATTTTTAAGAAATATAATAAATGATTTTCTTTTCCAATACGCAAAGTCTGTTTTATGATTTTTTTACTATGAACAGTTATTAAAATATTACTCATATAATTATTATTAATAAGAATAATGCAATAATTTAATTTAAAAATATACTCTTGTAGGGCAAAAATTAAAAATGGGCTCCTTATTTTTTTGGTGGGAGAGAGTAGTTTTTTGGATAGAAAGGAGTATATATACTTTAAAATGGAGACTTAAGTAGTGACCTACTGTCAGTAGGTTTCCTCTAAGTTGTAGATTACACTTTAATAAAAATATAATTTATTAATTTTTTGAGACTATGTTTTTAATTGTATACTTTCAGTATATTACTTTAAAAGTTTTTACCATTTTATTTTCTTTATTATCAATTTAAATTTTACTTTCAAGTGCAATTAGCTGTAATCTAAAATTAATCAAAATTTTTATTGTCCATGGGATTTTTTTTCTAGTTTTTATTACCATAAATTTTGTAACTCACGTACACTTATATATTTCTTTTTTTATATATTCTTAAAATTTTTTTATTCTAATAATAAAAAAATTTAGTTAGTAGTACAAATTAAAAAATTATAGAAATAAATGTTTAAAATAATTTAACTTGATCCCCGTTTATTATTTTAAATACATTGACTAATAAAATATCAATACTAATTCAATACATTATTTAAAATTACTATAACGTATAATTATTTAAATAAATTATGAACACTATGATTACAAATAATTGGCATATTTATTTGCAGGAAAAAAATTTATACTCTACATTTACATATCTTTATTTAAATATTTTATAACTATTATCTTCAATTATTTCTACTTAGTAAATTAACTAAATATACTTTTATATAAATTAATTTACATTGTAATAACAAATAAATAGTTAGTGTATATATATATATATTTTAAAGTTACACATACTAAACAAATTTTTATATACGTTTAATAGATTTTTTTTTAAAAAAAAGGAAAAGATGATAATTTAACTAGTAATATAATTATATAAAATAATATTAAATTAATTAAATAATAACTTTATAGTTCATAGACATAATAAAATAAATTAAAAATTGTAAATTATATATTTCAAAAACTAAATTTTTTTTTTGAAAAATTAATATTTATTAAATTTTAAATTATTATTAGACACACTCCATGCATCATGTGGGACTAAAATACTAGTTAATAACATAAAGTGTGAATGAGATTAGTTATTTATCATCCACATCTTTCTTGCAAAGAAAGTCACATCAATCACTAATTAATGATTAGAGAAAATACAGGCATCGAGGCCATGAACTAATTATTAGAACATAAGCGAACTTCATTCGCTTATTTCGTTTATGTTCGTTTATGTTTGTGAAATATGTGTTCGTTTATGTTCGTTTATTAGTGTTCACGAACAGTTCACGAACACTTATCGAACACGTTAACGAACACTTAACGAATACGTTCGCGAACACTTATCGAACACGTTAACGAACGAGTAAACGAACATTTAACGAACACGTTCGCGAACACTTAAACGAACACGTTCGCGAACAAACACGTTAACGAACGAGTAAACGAACACGTTCGCTAACACTTAAACGAACACGTTCGCGAACAAATAAACAAACACATTTACAAATTGAAAAAACAAATAGCATTATTGAGAATTGAACCTTGGTCTCAAATGTGGGGAGCATGGCTACTTACTACTACACTACAACAAATTTGTTTATGAATGATCAACAAACATTATTATTATATATATTATTATATTATTATATTATTTATTATTATTATTTTAATATAAACGAACAATAAACGAGCTTTAAACGAACATTAACCGAACTTGTTCATGAACACTAAACGAGCTTGTTCACGAACATAAATAAACGAACGTATACTTGTTCGTGTTTGTTTATTAAACGAACACTAAAATGTGTTCGTTTAGCTTAACAAACGAACATAAACGAACGTAACTGATCTTGTTCACGAACCGTTCACCGAACGTACTAGTTCGTTTACACCCCTACTAATTATGAGGGAAACATTTTACTCTTTTAAGGGTATTCACATTGTTATATTTTCCATTTTTAGCTAATTAATCATGATGAAAAATGTTGGGCTCCACAACATTCGTTAATGTACCTATGCGTCGAGGGAATCTACGTGTTTTGAATAATTGAATCTGCTGGGTTCTTCATGTCTTTGATCATGCCTTGTCATTCCTAACCATAAATTTGGCTCATAAACCATATATATTTTGGTAAGGTGACAATTCGTCCATATTGAAAACATATTTTATGCATATATTATACCACCCAAATACATAATGGGGGCAAATAAAAAAAAATTATGTGATTGATTTGTTATACTAAAAATAAGAATATAGTATATGTATGAAATATTTTTTCCATTTATAGTTGATTATTCATCAAACATTTCAATTATTATGAAAACAACATTTGTACCACCGCCCAAATTACTTCTCTATTTGGTTTGTATTTTTATTTACAAAAAGTTAACTTTTTTCAACTATAAAAATAAATTATCCAAATAACTTTTTATTTCAAAATTTAAAATTTAAAATTTAAATTCCCACAAAAAAATTTTTTCCCTCTAACATACTTTTTCATATCACTTTTTTTTTTATATAAAAACTTTTCACCAAAATTTTTACACATTCCAATACAAAATTCTCAAATACAACATAATTCAAACATAGCCAAGTTTTCAGAATAGGATGATAGTGGAAATTTTTTTTATTCGAACATTAATTGGTTGGATCATATATAGGGTCGTTATGTATTCTCACTAGAAATTGAAACATTGGTATTGAAATCAAAATATTGGAATTATATAACCTTTAGCGTTGAAATCGATGGCGATAGAGATGCTCATTGATCAATTTAGAAATTAAATAGTTATAATTACGATTTCGAAGTTGAGAGTTGGATTTATATTGCTCAAACTAAAGATGTGGGGTTCGATTTTCATAATTAGGCCATGATATAGCCTCTTTGCCTTATTTTCTACTTTCTGTTTCCTCTTTGCTTTTTGTGTTATCAAACTTGTTAGGTACATGCAATGTATTATAGTAATTTCATCATTCATTGTACGCAGGCAAAACATACATTCATTTATTAATAATTATGTATAGTTAAAATTAAAAAGTAAAGATAAAAATATAAAATTATACATTTAATTGTGTAATAAATGAATTGTATCTAATAATTAATAAAAAATTATATTTTAATCGAAACTGACTATTTTTCTGGAACAGAGGAAGTATAAAAAACGAAAATTTACCATTAACATTGCATTAGTAAATATAAAAATAAAATATTTTTCACACAGATCTTTTGTAATAATATCTTGTAGCATTTTCTGCAGCGCATCTTAATATTTTTATATTTTTAAATTATATAATTAACGTGTGAATATATTAAGAAATTTAGAGAAATTATTAAGAAATTATATCATGGTTAAAAATAAGAAAACCATGTGAAGACATGATTATGTACAACAAAGGATCCTATTCTGTTTTTTGGGACAGAAGGGGTGTAACGTTAATTATAAAAAAATAATCATTTTTAATTTAGTATAAATTTTTTAAAGTTACAATATACTATACATAATTAAATGTGTACTTTTATATTTTTATTATTACTTTTTAATTTGTGTTATATATTGTCATTATTAACAATTAAAATTTTATCTAAAAAGAAAACTCTTATTTAAGAATAAATAAAACTTTGAAATTAGACTTTTTTTTTTTTGACGGAGGGATTACAAAATAGAATCATTAATTTAAATATTTTTAAATTATTTTTTTGGGTGAAAATAAGAAGAAAAAGAATGAAACCGAGTGGGCTCTGGACGTTGGGCTATCATCAACAAAAGCCCAATGCCAGCATTACCTTTTCCGAATGATTTTCATGTTTCACCGCCAGTCCGCCGTTAAGCCTCCTTTTAGGTTTGGGGTTCTTCCTTCCCAAGTCTTTCTCCATAAAACCACCCTTCAGAATTGGCTGCTCTGGGGTATTGCTTCGAGAGGTACGTCCGAAAGACCCCTTTTGCTTATTGAAACGTTTTAGTGTAAATGTTATTGAGTGGTTTCATATTTGTTGATCGTGATTTGTTCATAGGTTTTTGATTTATTCCCGATTCTCCCATCACTCAAATTTTTTCTCGATTGTTTATGTCCAAGTACCTTTCCAGTATGGGTATTTATGTTCATTGATTACTGGGTTGTATTTTTTAATTTTTTTTTGATTGGGTTCGTGAAGAAATTTGCATAACGTAGAAAAATTTGAGGTATTTCTGGAAATATTTAGCTTGAGTGCTGATTTATGAGGGTAAAAGCGAAAAACATGACAAAAGATGACATTTTTATGAGCAAATAGAAATTTCTTGTGGAGTAAGATAGAAGATTTTCTTTCGACTCCGTTGCTTCCCTCTAGGTCACTTGCGGTGCATGTGAGATCAATCAGCTTCTGGTAAAATTTACATTATTTGCTACTTTTTTTCCCGTACACATAGCACCTGGCCTGTTGAATACGTTAAATAGAGGACGTTATTACAATCTTCTAGGACATGCACTAGAATTTTCTGAATGTTCGAATGAAGAATTTGGATTATTTACAACAATGTAATGATCGTTATTCTTTCTGGGATGTTTTTGCTCGTGTGCAGGGAATGGGGGTTGATTTTTGAAGTAATTGTGGAGGACACAATTAAGTGAAGAACCATATTAGAGGGCTGTTGTAGATCTTTTGCCAGTCAATTCTCGCACCAGTAATTTGTCTGTGCTGCTTTTCTGATTCTTGCCTTATTATGGGTACTCCAGAGCACTCCCGTGAACCTTGCCCTGACCGTATACTTGATGATGTTGGTGGAGCTTTTGCGATGGGTGCTGTTGGAGGTTCAGCTTTCCACTTCTTGAAAGGCATCTATAATTCTCCGAAAGGCGACCGGTTGATTGGTGGTACTCAAGCAGTGCGCATGAATGCCGGTCGAGTTGGTGGTGGTTTTGCTGTATGGGGTGGACTGTTTTCCACATTTGATTGCACAATGGTTTATCTTCGCCAAAAAGAGGATCCATGGAACTCAATCATCGCTGGTGCAGCAACTGGTGGCTTTCTTCAGATGCGTCAAGGCTTAGGTGCCGCTTCAAGATCAGCAATGTTTGGTGGGGTATTGCTCGCATTAATTGAGGGAGCTGGAATTATGATAAATAAAATGCTTGCTACTCAACAAGCTATGCCACAGTTTGAAGAGCCACTGCCCAACATGGCTGGCATGCCTGGATATCAGATGGGTGGACTGCCTGGTCAAGCTCCTGTAAAGGTTGAAAGCTTGGATACTGCATCTTCATCAACCTCTTCACCATCATCTTCATCTTCATCTTCATCATGGTTTGGAGGATTTTTTGGTGGTGGAAAGGAGGAAGCAGGTACAAGCAGTGGAAGCAAAACTGAGGTCTTGGAGAGTTTTGATTCTCCGGCTCCACCAACATTTGAATACAAATAAGCTTGACTGCAGGCATTTTGTTCAAGTGAGTGGCTTTGTTTTTTTTGCCATATATACTTTTTGTATCTTATTCCAATATGAGCGAATAAAATTTAATGCAATAATTTGGCATCTTTTTCCTGTGAATAGATTGGCATTCATCATGCTTGCGTGTTAAAATGATAGTGTCCAATGAGTTCTGCCATCTTACTTCAATCAACCGTGTGCTCTTATCACTCGATACAACTTTTTTTTTGATAATTTTGTCGTCCTTTTCTAACAATTGGCAACAACCCATTTTATGGTGGGAGGGGAAGCCCAACTGAGCTATTTAAGGGGCTGGGGGTGAATCAGCAGACCAGCAAAGTGCTCTGGTGCCTTTGATTAGATGTCTTGGTACGGAAGAAAATAATCAACTGATCCTGTTGTATGACATCTAATTTCTGGGCCTTTATTTGTCTGTTAAAGAATTCACAATCATCCAAATGGCAGGACAATATTTTCTTTCCTTCCTGATTGATATAAGCTTTTTGTTTTGGCATGTTGATCAACAGGTCCTGAATTTTATGGTATATTGTCCAAAAGCAGCAATGAACATCTTTGAAAAACTGCTATGTCAAAATCTCAAATGCACAACACCCCCACCCTTCCCACCCCTGCTTTTTATGAACTCATAATTATGTTTTGTTTGGTTCAAAGGATGGTAGAAGGGATGCTGGTGTTTGTCCTGTTACTCTGGTAATATAGGACAAGAATTGGTGGGGGGGGGGTGTTGGTTGTTGTGAGGTGGGTCTTGTCTACACACGGTAGGAGGTTTTGAGAGGATAGAAAAGCTGTTAAGGGTCTGTGAACACTATCCGTGAGCAGTAAAACAGGAGAAAAACAAGAAGAAAATAGAAAACTAAATAAAATCTAAAATAATTAAACTGGAATTGTTTTGATCAAGCATTGTACGTGAAAACAAGACAAGGACTATTTATAACCTGAATATTACCTAAAAAGTGGGAATCCTATTACGAAAAGTATTTCCTATCCTATGACTTTCCCAAAACAAAGAGACTTACAATCAGTAAGTATTAATGACTTCTAAAATATTCCTAATTGTTAAAACTGAATTAAAATCCAATTCTAAATGTAAGAATTTAATGTCAACTTGAACTATTGTGTTAGCAAGTCACTGGTACTTGAGTAATGTTCTATGAGGTTTTGTTTGTGGAGCTTTGTTGAAGTGGGACTTTGAGTATAAGAAGCTTTTGCTTCTTATTCAATTTGAAGTTGTACCTCTTTAGCCAGTGAAGAAGTTGCAGCAGGATACTTTTTGTTTTTTTTCAATCTCAAACTTCACCTCTCCAACATATTAGTGGAAGGATTTAAAATGGGGATGCACTTTGTTTTTTAGATACCACTACATTTACCTTCAGAGACATGCTTTAGGATTTCATTTAGCTTGCAGGTATTTTGATGTCTGAAAATAGTCTAGTGGTTTCATTTCTTCCTGGATTTCAGAACATGTTAGGAGCAGACAAATCACTGCCTTTTCCCCCACTTTTCTCTCCCTTTCTGTTAAAATGTAATTGAAATGGCTATGTTAAGTCTCATTTGCCATTAATCAAAAAGAAAAAGAAAAGGCAAGAAGTGTGTATATCCAAGTTTTTCCTTTAGGGAATGTTTGGTTCATCTATGGGTATTGGAAGGCACCAGGGAGGGGGGGGGGGGGGGGGGGAGAGAAGGGGAGAGAAGAAAGAAGAGGGGGGAGGGTTTGTATATATAGGTCTGGTCCTCCAATTGTTTAGTTAAATCTTGAATGAGCATAGCTGTTGGGCATTTAGATATAGGGGAACTGTTTGCAAACCCATAATCCCTTTTTTCTTTTTTTTGGAGGGGGTGGGGGGGTGTTGTTGTGTCCGCGTTTCATGTCCTCAGCATTCACTTTCATACTGAATCTCCTTGACATGAATAATACTTTTAATTGATTCTTGAATCCTGAGTTCATCTCCTTGAATTGTGTATATAGGTTGCATCAGGTTGACGAAGAAAGAGCAATTGGTTCAGTTTACAGAATGAGAAGACAGATCTTAGTGACTAACGTGGCTGTTTTGTCATGAATGGGAAGACTATCTATGAGAAGTAGCTAAAACATACAACTTGTTAAGTTTTGGAGGATGCAGACCTTATCTGATCTTTGTTTTCTGTACTTCTTCTATTGTTTATTTGTACCATCAGTTAGCGGCATATGAAGTTTGAAGTTGTATAAAATAATCTAAAATCATGGTCGTGCTCTACGGGAAGTTATGATATGCTAGTGACACTGTTTTCTGATTCCATTGTGCCAGCAGAGGTGAAACTGTCATCCCTTGAAATCTTGAATGAATTCGTCCCCATCTTACGTATATATGCTTTGAGTTTGATTGCTTGGAGGAAAATAGGTGGCAAATGCTTTAAAGGGTTCGCCCATAACATAGTCTTTCATCTTATTCACTTGAGCTTGCCAAAATCGGAAGAGGTTGTGGTGATGAGCTAATGTTCGACTGAATCGGATGCTACCTAGAAGAATGCCGCATATTACCATTTAAAGTGAAAAAAGCGGCATGGTGGCATAACAATCCCCTCCACCCTTTTCCTGTTTCTTTTATTTGCATTACTTATCTTTATTATTCTTGGATAATTATTGCCGAACTAGTGGTTGGCGGCTGAGAATTTGGTTAGTTTTTAAATTGCTAAAAGCAATCTTTGTGGGGTCAAAAAGAAGAGGAGATATGTATTGAGATATTTTGTCATGAAAAGAATGTGGTTAATTGATTCTTTAAGACATTAAACTTTTAGCTCCACCTATGTAGTTGATCACTTACATTGATTAGAAATGGTGGGCATAGTGAATGAACAATTCATGGGCTGGATGATTGGTTTTAAGTGCAGGATTCCATTGTGGGCGGGTAACAAATTCATTATCAAAGTTACAGTTTGATCGCTGTTGGAAAATATCTCATTGATCAAAGCGCATGAGTTTCTTATATGAGCTAGTTGGTTGAAAGCACTGCGGTTCTAACTGTATGAATGAATTTTGTGTGTGAGGTTTAATATTATTTGCTTCACCATTCGTGGAACTACAGAATTGTAAGCAAGTGGTGTATTGTATTATGAAACATATCCTGGAAACAGTTTTGGTTAAAGAATAAAGAGAAGAATGTGGCTACCAAGCATTTATGGCTAAATTATGCTGCTCTTCCTTGTACGTAATGATCTTTCTAGTTTTTATCAGGTTGCACAAACTTTCCCCCAAACAAAAACAATATATTCTTTAATAAACTCTTACCTGATAATATGCACATACCAAAATTTCCAAACATAATGAAGTAACAATACGTACATACCAAAATTCCCGTACATATGTCAAAACTCTTAATAATTGGCTTGGCGTCCATGATTCAAAACGTGCCTGATGCCGATATTGCAAAAACTGTTTACCTGTCAATCAAGTTGCAGCACTTTATGAAACACTGATATGTTAAATCTCCCATTATAGAGTAGGCCAGCCAAGAATCATAAGAACATCCCATTAATCAGACTAAGGCCAAAAGGGAAAATTGATTGGAAAATATGTGATGAAGGAAAATAAGGGAAGTGATATGATTTATGGTGAGGGAAAACTATCAATGAGACGATTTGTTGGGGATCGACTTTGAAGTCGATTTTTAAAAGATTGACTTCAAAGTTGATTTTTCTAAAAATAGATTTCAAAGTCGATATTTTAAAAAGTCGAGTTTTCAAATTAGATTTTAATAAATTTTAAATTTTTTATAATATAACAATAATTCTTTTAAAAAAAATCAATATTCAGTCAATTTACCCTTTTGTACGAATACGAAATACAAAAACAGTGAATTTTGATGAGGAGTTTTGAGTAAATAGAAACAAATTTAGGTAGTGATGAGCAGCAGCATAATCATGAATCAAAGGTAGGCACCAGCATGATTGTTAAAAACTTGAGTTAATATTACGTTTTTACGTTTTCACATTTTTACGAGTTTAAGATTTGATTTGCTGCCAATTCAAAAACCTCCACTAAAATATTAATTATGTTGTACTATTAAAAAGAATTTGAGCCTTTGTTAGATTCTTTTTTAAATTTGAGTACTTTTTATAAGTTTGAACAGGTTTATAATTTATAAATTTAACATATATTATATATAATATTTATTAAATTATTTTTTATAATTAGTAGAATCTTACGATTTTACAATTCGATTTTTTAGACCTTCCATCTTCCATCGATTTTACCTAAAAACTTGATTTTAACAACCATGGTCACCACCCTCTATACTCTCTGGTCTTCTCTGGTCTGCTCCGTGTTACACGTACTTCATTGTGCAAATACTGTCCTCCTTCCCTTGAACCAGGCCTATATATAGGATGCTGAGACTTGAAGTGTGCCACATTGCTTATGGGCATTAGCAAATTGACTTAATTATTGAGTTCAGAAAGAAGATCTATAGTGAAGAATTATAGTATTAAAACCTTGATAAGTTATCTTTATCTTTGTACTAATGAAGACAATGGTAAACGTTGCCAACAATGGGCAACTGCGCTTTGAGCTATGTGAATCTGGTTTGGAGATTCAGAAAGGAACAAACTTGTTGCTGGATGATGATGGCAGACCCAAAAGAACAGGTACATCTTTAAGTGATTTGATCTGTCTGTTTTTCAAACATGCAAAACATTTTCTTTTCTGCATGAACTAGTGCAATGCTGCTCTTCAATTGTTGCTTTGTCAATTATCATGTGATGTTCCATCTTCTAACTCAGTTTCAGTGGTTCGGTAGTTTAAACGTTTACCGCATGTTATATCTAGGAAATGTCTGGACAGCAAGTGCACATATTATTACAGCCATCATAGGCTCTGGAGTCCTCTCACTAGCCTGGTGTGTTGCACAACTTGGTTGGATTGCAGGAGTCGCCACCCTTGTAGTTTTTTCGGGCATCACACTCTATACTTCCAGCCTGCTAGCGGATTGTTATCGCACCCATGACACAGGAAAGAGAAACTACACTTACATGGAAGCTGTCAAGAGTAACTTGGGTACTTGTTCATATGCTGTTATTTATCTGTCTTTTGTAGCTTTTCAATGTTTTGATGGATTGTACTATGAAATTAACTCTGCGATAAGCATCATGAAGTTTAGCATAGGTGAAACATTTCTTCATCTTTATACATGTTAATTGTCTTATCTAAATCGACTTGGAATTTTTTCTCTTGCAACAGGTGGCAAAATGTACATTGCTTGTGGAATTGTGCAATACGCCAATCTAAGTGGGATGATAATAGGCTACACCATTACAGCATCAATAAGCATGGCGTATGTATGCTAGTAAATTAGCATCAGCATCCTGAATAATACAAAATCTTTTGCCTGATTCCTTTCAGCTATAATAGGGGATTCCTTCTAGTACACATCTGATTATATAGTTCCCTTTGCAAATGCCAAGATTCCCAAATTGTTAATGCACTTCGTATCTTAACATGTTAAATGTTGTAATGCAATTGCATTAATGTCACGTCACAGGGCCATACAAAAATCAGATTGTTTTCACACTAGAGGTCATGAAGCTCCCTGCAGAGTTTCACAGAACCCATACATGATTGGCCTGGGAATTCTTGAAATTGTACTGTCTCAGATTCCCGACTTCCACAAGTTATCGCTGCTTTCTGTTGTTGCGGCAATTATGTCCTTCAGTTACTCTTCTATAGGAGTGGGGCTTGCGTTTGCAAAATTCATTTCAGGTAAAAGGACTATGATACAGAAACAGATAGGTCTTTTATGCCGTAAATAACTTTATAAAGCTGTAGGTATTGAGGATTCTTCAACCCTCATGTAGGAAATACGCAGAACAAAGATAAGATCAGAATTAAGGCTTACATTGTCTGGCTGGTTTTCTGATCATCTATCAGCCATCTATCGTCTGAGATAGGAAGTTCCTAAAGGAAAAATTCGTTTTGTCAGGGATATGATAGTTCTCATGTCAGTGACCCAAGTCTTTCTAAAAATTGCCATGATTTTGAAAACTCAACATTAGGCGTTTAATTTGTCAGGAAATGGCGGTAGGACTACATTGACAGGAATAGAAGTCGGCATTGATTTATCAGCATCTGAGAAGATCTGGAGAATGTTCAGAGCACTCGGTGATATTGCATTTGCCTATACGTATTCCCAAATTCTGATCGAGATTCAGGTAACTAAGGATTGTTTTTTTTTTTTTTGGGGAGGGGTTGGCTAACTTCTATCTATGAAAAGATTTTATGACCCTTCACAGACACAAGCTATTCTTCAAGCACTTGAGTTAATAATCACACTTAGGACCTCGTTTTTTAGTTTTAGATATGCGAGTCTCTCGTCGAATTGAAGGCCAGAGAACAGATGGAAAAGCATTAAATGAGATTTTTCTGATTCCTTTTAGGCTATTGAACCCTTAATTTAAAGTGTTTGCTGATTCATTAGATGATATTATTCAATATTTTTAAAGCATAAGGCCCATCCATAACAAGCATTTCTTTCTCCTTTTAGAATACATTGAAATCGCAGCCACCTGAAAACAAAGTAATGAAAAAGGCAAACATTATGGCAGTGTTCACCACCACAGCATTCTACATGATGTGTGGCTGCTTTGGTTACGCTGCATTTGGGAACAATGCACCAGGGAATTTGCTCACAGGCTTTGGATTTTATGAGCCCTTTTGGTTGGTTGATGTGGCCAACATTTGCATTGTTGTGCACCTTGTTGGAGCATATCAGGTCCAAAACCATCTGCTTGAACTTTCATGCTAGAATGTTAAATTAAATTCTTTTCTATTTAAGAATATTACACTGTAAACAATACGGTAAAAGGAAGTAAACTGATTTTACAGGTATTTTCGCAACCCATCTATAGTGCGTTTGAATCATGGGCTCTCTGGATGTGGCCAAATTCAAGGTTGGTAACAGGAGAGCACTCAATAAGCCTAGGTGGTTCCACCAGATACACATTCAGTGTCAACTTTCTCAGGCTCACATGGAGAACTTTGTTTGTGATACTAGCAACAGTGCTTGCAATGGCAATGCCATTCTTCAATGACATACTTGCGCTTCTTGGAGCACTGGGATACTGGCCACTTACAGTGTATTTTCCAATAGAGATGTACATTGCAAAGAAGAAAATTGGAAGGTGGTCCGCAAGGTGGATTAATCTCCAACTTATCAATTTGATCTGCTTAATTGTCGCAGTGGCTGCGGCTTGTGGCTCAATACAAGGATTGAGCAAGGATCTGAATGCTTTTAAGCCATTTAAGGTGAAAGAATGATAAGCTAAGTCTATGCCATTTGTATCCAAGTAAACACAAGTTTGCAGACTTATGATCAATAAAATTTCTGTGAGAATTGATATTGATGTGAGCAAACATTTTCAAATTTCTTCTTTATATTGAATACTTTTGATTGTCAAAATATGTATATATTTTCTGCGCCAAGATGAATTCAAGTGACCCTGCCCTGGTAGCAAGAAATCTCAGGCCACTCACATGGTGAGAACAATACACTCCAAAATTAGATGGAGTGGTAATAATTGTTCTGAAATAGTTTCATTTTTGTTCTACCTATTCCATGTACTATAATCCAGAATTTACTATTCAGTCTGCATCCATCTACTTCCTGCTGTTGGTGCAATTTGAAGTTGTTTTAATGATGACAAGAAGAGAAGAAAACTAATGCTAGCTAATTTAGAAATTCACTGACTCCATTATTTTTTCAAAGGCATTGATCAGATTAGGTTTCTACCTAACCTAGCTGTTTGGCAGAAAATCATCCGCTGTAATCTTCCATTTGCCTTCATTTAAACATTACATGAAAAAATATTTATTCTCACAGTCAAAGTCATGCACCATTTTCTAGAGTTGAACATAGTTTGTAATTTTCATTATCTGAGAGAGGCAGTGCACTCAGTGAGGCCTAATTATGAACCTTTAGAATAGCGGAGTTAGCAGAGCAGAGAGATATTCAGGTCATCGACCACTTACAATTAAGAAATATGACTTGTGATTATAAGTCTAATGACCATAGCATTTGAAGACTGGTTTAAAAAACAAGAGTGTATGACAAAACGCGTTTTTACGATTGTCAAGATAGTGATAATGAAATAAAAAATAAAATAAAAAATATATTTTAAAATAACAATTTATACACGTATTAAAAAGTTTAGCCTAAAAGTACAATAATAAAGTTATCATTATTTGGAGTTATATTAACTATCCACTTGTTTTTATGATAAACACAATTTGATACATAAAAACTCCCAATTAAAATATTAATGTAGGCAACTTTACTTTTTCCGCTCAAATCCATAGTTTCATGGTCACATGACAACAGCGCCTTTGAGATAAAACTGAAAAAATTAATGTAGTTCTAAAGCATACATCGCACCATTCTGCTTATCTTTTGAGGAACTGTTAAATACTGGTTGGTTCAATTGGCGTGCCTGCTATGGCCATGATTGTTAAAAACTCGAGTTAACATTACGTTTTTACGTTTATATTTTTATATTTTTACGTTTTTACAAATTTATGTAAAAAAAATTTAGTTTGGTACCAACTCAAAAGCTTTCACTAAAAATATTGATTGTGTTGAACTATTAAAAGGAATTTGAACTTTTATTAGATTTCTTTTTTAAATTTAAATACTTTTTATAAGTTTGTATAGATTTATAATTTATAAATTTAATATATATAATATATATAATATTTATTAAATTATTTTTTATAATTAATAAAATTTTACGATCTGATTTTTTAACCCTCTATTAATTTTACGTAAAAATTCAATTTTAACAACTATGGCTATGAATTAAACAATGAACAATATAGTGTTTACAGGAATAAAGTTGCTTAGATCGATCATTTTCTTTTCATCGGTGGATGGATATTTTGACTCAAAGAAGTCACTCAAAGATGCCAAAGCACATTTGTGCACAAATGGGGTGAGCAAAGTTTCACATCAATTTAATGAATATAGAACTAGCAGCCGCCGTGCCTGACCTATGAAACAGTAATGGAAAATGGAGAAATTGCATGCGGGACAATTTTTAATACACATCCTAAGTAAGCAAATTAGTGATTCTTGAATTAGCCTGCAGGTCCACTGTAGTAGTCTTTAATTATGTTGGTTGTATACTTCAAGCATTAAGGTGAAATTCAACTTTATATACTTATTTATTTTTTGACTTCAAGAACAAGTAGTAGTGAATCGAGAACTCTTTAAAAATCAATTTCGAATCATGCCAATTGCAAGAAAAGTAACCTTTTCCGGTTTTTGACTCAAACAATCGCCCAAGTCTACCGTGAAAAATATGTTACATTTAAGATTTGGGAGAATTTAGGATTACACTATTGATTTGTGTTTTTTTCTTTTCTTCCTTATTTATTAGGACTTTTATCGTTATTTATTAGGGGTTTATCCTCCATGCTGGAGGTGCTTTGATCATAGTTTGGTTGCAGGGACTTTCAAGATATCAGGCAATATCATGAAAGATATAGGGTGAGAATTAGGGACTCGAAATTCAGTTTCTTTTATCGTATACAATTTGAGATGTTGAGGTCACCACGCTAGCCGCTAGGACGCTAGGTTTTTTGTTTTTGTTTTATTTTTTTGTATAACAAGATATCAATGTAGCTTATCATACATTAGCTATTATTGCAAATTGGTTGGGTACTCTCCAAACTATTATCTATAGACTCACTGTAACACTATGAGATCTAAGATAATTTTTACAATAATGTTGTAAATGTAACACATTTGTCAATAAATATATCTATCGTTTTAAAGGAAAAAAAAAAAAAGGGTAAGCTCATCCATTATGGTCATTCATAAGATTCTCATGTAGTTAAAGAGATGATCAATATATCCAAGAAGCGAATGGCCCCAGCGCCATGAGACAATTATACAAATATAGAGACAGTCCAATTTCTTTGGTTCGAGCAAAATAAGACCCAACAGACACTGCATTTGCCCCAATGGTTACCAACGTATAGAATAACGTGTTACATCTAAGGATGAAGTAGAAAATCTTTTGATAACACAAATCTTTATTTCTTAATGATATTTTGAGATCAAGACAATTAGTTGATTCCGTAAAATCATCTCATAAAAATTCATTGATATCTTCGTTGTATAAAATAAATTGACTTTGATTTTTAAATAACCCACATTACCTATATTGTACCACTAGGAAATAATCCCTTAGAGTAGATACGTGCAATTTATGTATAGCGACATCTTTGGTACTGGAGCATTTTTTATTTGATATTATGATTGTAAAGAATAATTTGTAGGCCATATGAAGTGAACTAATAATAATAATAATTCAGCCCTTTGACCCTTTTGCTGGATATGAGTAAAAACTCCAATCAGTAATATAAACGAGAAAATTGTTTGGATACTTTTTTTTTTTTTGTTTTTGTTTTGGATAGTTTAATTTAGTTGAGTAATTGTTTTTATATTAGTCCATGTTCCTTCAAATGAAAAGAAGACAAATGGAGTTACGTTATGTGTGTTGTTTATTCTTTATTTGTACCAATTTATATAACACAAGTTGAAGAAATGGTTAAATGCTTCGTAGCATAATTTTTAGAATGTCGATCAGATTCCATTAATCATATAATTCTCCAATCTAAATTTATTAAAATGATTCCGATTTTAATTACGATCTTATCTTATTATATGAATAAAATATAATTAAATTTACTCAATTTTTTTTCTATATTTAAGTAAAATTAAGAGATATCATTATATAGATAATTTAATTAGTTTAATAATACTTTTATTAGTTATTAACAATAAATAAATAAATTAGACATAAATACGTTTCGATTGTAACAACAACTGAAAGTCTGAAATATTGAAAAAATTATATAAAAAATTATAAAAAATAAAAATTGAAGTAAAATTATTTAATTATAACATATATATAACTTTTCTATATATCTATTCATATATTGATTAATAATTATTTTAAAAATAATTTATAAATTATATTTTCTTATTATTTTTAGAATGTTACAAATCTACGATCCAATCCCAACAATCTAATTCTGTTACTCTAAATCGATTTTATGTAGCATTCCGATCCTTCATAGTCAAAACGCAGAGTGAGCCCCCTCCAACACACGGATTGATTATCAGAGAAGAGGGTGTAAGATTTTTTTCTCAACTAAGGCTTACTAGGTGGGCCAAATGTGGACTAAAAAAAGTAAAGTTTAGAGTGACATTAGGGCCAGTAGGAGTAGTTGAAGACTTTAGTCCATGACATATTACATTCTTATTTTATGGTTACATACATAATCTTTGATGTATCCATTGAAGAAAGAAAAAATATTTTATGTCTCCCATTGTCTTATCTTCAATTTGGCTTTGCTAGGCAGAAAGGCTTTGTTGGGTGGAAAGATCCATCCGGATTCTGCCTAACGGAAGGGGAAAAATGAAAGGGAAACCGAAAAAGACAGGCACAATTGCACACAAGTTTTTGCAATAGCTTTGCTAAGAGATCATACTTCATTTTGTTCTCATGTTTCTTGCCATCTTAACAGCTACCTTTAGTATAAAGAGAAAAAGACTTGAGCTATTCTAGAAGCCATTGGCTGCTTAAATGGTTACTAAGGTTGGCCATAAGTTTTTTATGGGTGTAGGCGTTTGGATCAAATTCTAGAATACATATTTATACTCTTTAAATTTAGTTGTGGTATAAGCTCTTTTTTCTAGTTAAAGGTGAGTTCTCTCTTTTTAGTTTTCAAACTCAATTGAGTTTTTTCGACAATGACATGTTAAAACAATAAAAAGGAATTGGTAGAGAATAAAATTGAGTTTTCAAACTCAATTGATAACGCGTTTATTTTTTATACAAATAATCACTTAATTGAAATCAAAGATAGGAAGATCTATTGAAATAAATTTGAATTCGATATAACTCGAGATTTATCTATTGACATCCATTTAAATTCAGTATAATTCGAGATTTATAAGGAAAATGAAGAAATGTAAAACTTAAAAGAAAGACAAAATTACACGCTATGTCGTGTGAGATGGGAGGGGGGGGGGGGGGGGGGGAATTCTCAATTAAAAGGTAACAAAATTAGATCAAATTCTAACCTAAAGCTTGTGATTTTTGAGAGTTATTGTCTTCCTCCTCGTGATTCTTGCTTCTTTTATCTTACCAATTTGCATTTGATTTTGTATCAAGACTTGTTATGAAACATTGGCGTACCTTTCTAATTTGCATCCCAATGATTCACAAAAAAGTTTACTATTTCAACAACATTTTTGTATAAATTACTAACGAAGTGATTAGAACGTTTTGGATGAGCAAAGACGGATTCTTTATAAACTGTCATTCGGATGAAAACAGCATAAAAGTTAGAAACCTTTCTTCCCAAACCGAACAAAACAAACGAATAAATACTTCCTTTGTCCAAAGCATTTTAAACCCCTCTTTTTTTTTTCTTTTTCTTTTTTTCTCAGAATGTATCCCCACATTTATTGTTACTCACATATTGTATAGTCACTCACCAAACTCTCTCGCAGTACGAACCCGAGGGCCCCTTAACACTTGAGCTAAGGATCATTGATCACACTCCACGAGTGGTCCAAGAATGGGACTAATATTCCTGGTTATGATAGACCACCCCTAGTCCTTACAACATTGTAGTTGTAGAGTTTCGACCACGAGATCTATGACGCAAGGGTTGTCGACTATTGCTATATCTTAAGTCCCTCCACATGAACCGTTTGGTTTAGCCCCAAGGGGTCAAAACATTTTAAACCCCTCAAAACACAAAAATTCAAACTATGGACTACCAAAATATGTTTCTAAAACAAGGGAAAAAAAGAGGAGATTACATATTTTGACTTTATTATTAATTATTTTTTAATGTTTAGAAATATTACAATCTCTTCATGTGACAATTTAAAAGTTAGTTTTTAGTATATGATTTATGATATGACCAAAAAATAAAACAAATAAAGAGTTTAATATCATACTAATGTTTATATTTACGTTTAATAAGTACTCCTTTTCAATAAATACCTTTAATTCGTTTCTTATTTATTTTGAAAATACTTTCCACTCATGCTGTTGAATAGTACTCTTTTTGTCTCAAAGAAAAGTCCACTTTGATTAAAGTATAATTTTTTTATTAGTTATTAAATACAACTCATTTAATGCACTACTAAGTGTATAATTTTATATTTTTATCATTACTTTTTAATTTTAAGTATATATAATTATTATTATAAAGATATTTTAGAAATTTGGTATAAACCAAGTAGGCTTTTTTTTTTTTGGAACAATAAAAAGTTTTCAAAGTGGTTTTTTTTTTTTTAAATAGAGGGAATAGAAGAGGGAGAGTAATATTTTTTAATTTTAGAGGACTGTCAGTGATAAAATCAAATTTTAAAAGATGTAGATGTAATTTACCTAAAAAAAATCTAAAATTTGTAGAGGACCCTACGTGAAAGCTAGCAGACTGAGCTCAGTCCAAACGTCCAAACGGCCAAACCGTGTAAGACCAGAACTCTTAAGTTGACTGCCCGGCCTTCCATTATCTTTTATTTCAACCTTGTCATGATAACCCCACTAAATAGTTTTCTTTTTGATCTTTCTAACAAATCCCCAACCAATCTTTAGTAATTTACTACATAAATCATACTTAACACTCTAAACAACATTCAATTTTCAAACGTTACCGTTACTATCGCCACCCTTTTCCCGGGAAAAAAAAAAACCCAGAAAATCCCATCTTCCTCCACCACCACCGCCGGCTACGCCAAATGACTCAACTAACCTTACAATTCACCAAAATCCCACTCCTTCTGCTTACTTTCTTCCTCGTTTCACTGCCCCTTTATGTAAATTCGCAAGTTTCAGTGACGGAACAAACAATCCTACTCAACCTTAAGCAGCAATGGGGCAATTCATCCTCACTCCAGTCATGGAACTCTACGTCTTCACCTTGCAGCTGGCCGGAGATCACCTGTGCCGGCGACGGCACCGTCACCGGGATTCACCTCGGGAGTGCTGACATCTATGGACAAATCCCAGAAGTTATATGTGACCTTAAAAATCTCACTTTTCTTGATCTTTCCAATAATTACATTCTCCAAACGTTCCCCACGGTTTTGTACAGCTGCTCAAAACTCCAACATCTGGACCTCTCACAAAACTATTTAGTGGGGTTCCTCCCGGCTGACATCGACCGCCTCCGGGCGCTTCAGTACCTTGACATCAGCTCAAACAACTTCACCGGCAACATCCCGCCGGCTATCGGCAATTTGACTGAGCTGAATACCGTGTTCTTGCACGCAAACTTGTTCAATGGTACATTTCCAGCTGAAATTGGGAACTTAACCAATCTTGAAACTCTTGCGATGGCCTATAATATGTTCAAGCCGGCCGCGATACCGCCAGAGTTCGGAAAATTGAGCAAGCTGAGATACATTTGGATGGCGGGAACAAATTTGATTGGTGAAATTCCAGAGAGTTTTAGCAAACTTGTCAGTCTTGAGCGTTTGGATTTGTCTTTAAATAACATGGATGGCAAAATTCCAAGTGGGCTATTCTTGTTAAAGAATCTCAGTGTGATCCTTTTGTATAGAAATTCTTTCTCAGGGCCACTTCCATCCGTGATCGAGTCATTAAATTTGACCCAAATGGATCTTTCTATAAATCAATTGACAGGAAACATCCCAGAAGATATAGGGAAGTTGCAACAGTTGATGGTTTTGAATTTGTTCTCCAATCAGCTGTATGGAGACGTCCCAGCAAGCATTGGCCTATTGCAGATGTTGACGGATTTTCGGATTTTCCAAAATAATCTAAGCGGGATTTTACCACCTGAATTAGGCCGTCATTGCAAGCTTGAAGCTTTTGAAGTTTCAGATAATCAATTCACTGGAAACTTGCCGGACAATTTGTGTGCTGGTGGGACTTTGTTTGGTTTGGTTGCCTTCTCCAATAATTTAACTGGAGGGATACCAAAAAGCCTTGAAAGTTGTGATACTTTAAGGACTATTCAGCTCTATGACAATGGCTTCTCAGGTGAGGTTCCAGCAGGGATTTGGACATTACTGAATTTGACTACTGTGATGCTAAGTAATAACTCTTTCTCTGGTGGGCTTCCGAGTAAGATAGCATGGAATTTGACGCGGTTGGAGATTGATGAGAACAAGTTTAGTGGGCAAATTCCAGTGGAGATATCATCTTGGGCGAGATTGATTGTGTTCAAGGCTAGCAATAATATGATTTCAGGGCCCATTCCAGTACAGTTGACGGGCCTTTCTGAGCTCGACACGTTAATGCTCGATGGGAATTCTCTTAGTGGTGAACTTCCATCAGAAATTATATCCTGGAGTTCTCTTATTACCTTGAATCTTTCAAGGAATAGCCTTTCTGGCCCAATTCCAGCAGCACTCGGTTCTTTACCTGGCCTCCTGGATCTTGACTTGTCACAGAATAAATTTTCAGGTGCAATACCACAGGAACTAGGCCATTTGAAGCTTACCTCTCTGAATTTGTCTTCCAACCAACTGGAGGGAAAAATTCCCAGTGAGTTTGAGAACATGGCCTTTGATACAAGTTTCTTGAATAATTCCAATCTTTGTGCCACAAATCCTTTTTCAAATGTTCCAAGTTGTTCTGCCAAGTCCCAGGGGACTAAGAATCTATCTCCTAGAATTCTTGCTGTGGTTCTAGTGATTGCAGTAACCATATTCCTAGTAACTATTGTGCTGACCTTCTTCATGGTTAGAGACTTGTGGAGGAAGAAGCATAAGAGTGATCTTGCTACTTGGAAATTGACCTCGTTCCAGAGACTAGATTTTACGGAGGCAAATATTTTGACCTGTTTGACAGAAAGTAACCTGATTGGAAGTGGTGGTTCAGGCAAGGTGTACAAAATCCCGGTAAATAGGCCAAGTGAATATATTGCTGTCAAGAAAATTTGGAGTAGCAAAAAGTTGGATCAAAGGCATGAGAATGAGTTTCTTTGCGAGGTTCAGATATTGGGTTCTATCAGGCATTCTAATATAGTGAAGTTGTTGTGTTGTATTTCAAGCGAGGATTCGAAGCTTCTTGTGTATGAGTACATGGAGAACCTTAGTCTTGATAGATGGCTACATAGAAAGAATAAAAAGGCTCCTTCACTGGTCTCTTCGGTTCACAAGTTTGTCTTGACCTGGCCTATGAGGTTGAAAATTGCCATTGGAGCTGCACAAGGCCTTTCCTACATGCACGATGACTGCAGTCCTCCAATACTTCATCGAGATGTGAAGTCCAGCAATATCTTATTGGATTCAAGCTTCACGGCAAAAATAGCTGATTTTGGCCTGGCAAAGCTTTTAGTTAAGAAAGGCGAGCCTAACACAATGTCTGCTGTTGCGGGCTCATTTGGATACATTGCCCCAGGTAACTACACTTTTTGTTTAGTAAATTTCACATTGTTCTTGAATAAATCATGAACCCTGATGGTATAACTGAGTTCCAATTCTTTTATGTTGCTTGCAGAGTATGCTTACACCACTAAGGTTAATGAAAAAACTGATGTCTATAGCTTTGGAGTTGTCTTGTTGGAACTGGTGACCGGAAGACAACCTAATGGTGGGGATGAGAATACAAACCTTGCAGATTGGGCATGGAAGCACTACAGCGAAGGAAAACCTGTGACTGATGCTATCGATGAGGATATCAAGGAACAATGTCATTTGGAAGTCATGACAACAGTGTTCAGACTGGGGCTTCTCTGCACTAATCCAATACCTAACGGTAGGCCTTCCATGAAAGAAGTTCTGCAGCTGCTTCAACGCTGCAAATCTGTGGAGGAGAATGGAGGAAAGAAGGCAGAATATGACATTGCTCCTTTACTTGGAAGTTCCAAGTATCTTTCAAGTTACAAGCGCCACTCTAAGAAGTTTGCTGAAGTAGAAGATGACAGCTGCATGTGCATAGTCTAAGCTAATAGCATGCAACTTCACAAGGGATGAGGGGCAAAAATCTGAGAAAGTGATGGATGGATTGTAATTGATCATCTTAAATACACGCCAGTGATTCTCAGCATATTGATCAGAAAACTTACAAACTAGTTTTACCATACTCTGATGTATCATAGGCAATGCTAGTGGCTGAGAATTGTTGGCATTTGCAGTACGTATTGTAATCGCAAGTAACACAATAATATCATGTAAATTTTCAGTCAAGGTTATGCATTTCGCAATCCTTGGTTCAAATTTTTGGTACTTAGATCAAACATAAGTTGATGGCTGACACTGGTTGAGTTTCGAATAAGAATAGATAAATGATTTTATAGTGAAAAATGACTAATATAGCCTGAATGAAAAATAAAATTATTTTTTATTCTTTTACGCCTTAAATTATTTTATTTTTTTATACTTATTTCATCAATCAAATTTTTTATTATAAAAAATTATTAAAAATAATATATATAACATGCTTAAAATATATAATTATTTTATTTTTCATACTTATGCCATCAATCAATCAAACTTTTTATTGTAACAAATTACTAAAAATTTCATTACTTGTTTGTGAGGAAAGATATCATGCTAGAAAAAGGTGAAAACGACGCCGTTCTGAAATTTTATTTAAAATGGATTAAAAAAAACCTTCAAACGCGGAAGCAGCGGAAAATATTCCCACGCCCTCACAGTGAAATTCCGTCTGTGCGGCTGAGGTTTCTATGCCTGCACCCCAACCTAGCCGTCGACGACGTAGCTTTCGCTTTCCCGCACACACTCACACAGTGACACTGTCACCCTGTTCTGTGCTCACTTTATACTCGTTTCTTCTTCTTTTGTTTCGCGAATTAAATAACGATACTGAATGTTCTCTCGGCTCTCTCCTCTCCTCCATACTGTCCCCTCTCACTCACCTTTTGCCGCCGAAACCATGGCGGCGCGTTTTCTCTCACGCGCCATGGTCTTGCATTCTGCCACGGCTCTATCTTCGAGCGCCAATTGCTCCAAGTATCCACTCTCTCTCCCGGTTTGGCCTCCGCTTCTTTCTTCCACTCCTTCGCTCTATCGGGAGTCCTCGATTTTTGGTCCGGCCGTGTTGAGAAGCTTGAGCTGCAAGGAGGAGAGGAGACAATTGTGGAGCGTCGCGCGAGGGTTCGGTAAAGTGTTTGCCTCTTGGAGAGAATATCGGCAGGGGAGGAGAAAGCCTTCTTCGGCGGCAAAGAAGAAGAAGAGTAAAGAGAAGGAATTGGAGCTTAGTGTCAATATTTGCATAGAAGAGCAATTGCCTGACGATCCCGAAATTATGGTATATTTGTTTCGATGCAAATGTATCTTGAGCTTAGTGTCGATATGTGCGTAGAAAAGCAATTGCTTGATGATCTTGAAGTTCTGGTAATATTTGTTACTATGCAAATGTATCTTGTTCTGTGTGCTATTCGTATAATTTTGTATGTTTATCTTGTACAATTGCTTGATTTTGAGTGCAATTTCTATGTAAAAGACTGCATTTGGAAGACTTCCATACCAAAAGTCATTTGCGCCTATTGATGTTTGTAGACGTTAGAGGTTAGTTGGAGAAAGTTGAGATTGTCTCAGTTAATGCTTCTGTGGAGCCATGGGATAGTTAATGAACTAAGCTTTCGTGTGAAATTGAAGTTTTTCATTTTTTCTAATCTTATACCATGTCACAGGCTATTGCAGAAATGCTTCGACTTGATGTTCCAATGGCAATGAAATTAGCATTTGATGGCCTGAAAGATTCTGAATATAAAACAAGAGATGCTTCAATCAATGATGTTGGTTGTTTTGATACTGTTGAATTGTCGGTGCTTCTTTGTAATGATGAGTTCATTCGCAAACTTAACAAAGACTGGAGGGATGAAGACCATGCTACTGATGTCCTCTCAATGTCTCAACATATGCCTGAACTACAGCTTCCAATAGTAAGAATTTTCTCTAGGATTTTTTTTTTCCTTATGTTTGGAGGTAAAGAGTAATGTTCTTTAATTTGCAGCTCATGTTCGGCGACATTGTAATATCTGTTGAGACAGCTTCAAGACAGGCAGAGGAGAGAGGTCACGCCCTTCTTGATGAGATACGTATCTTATTGGTGAGTGTACCGCTACTCATGATAATTTAACATGGTTGTTGATACGAATAGTGCAGGATTGGCACATGTAATTAATGTAATCAACTGATTTTAAAGATTTATGCATCTTTTTCAAATATCTGGTCTTAGATGGTTTTAGTTTTTAAGTCCTTTGCTGCAGGCTTTAACTTAGCTTCGTTATTCTTTTTTCCAGTCTATAGGTAAGTGAAGATATAATCAAAACTTTTGTACCTGGGAAAATGCATGAAATAATTTTTTGGAGATCAACAAAAACAGAAACATATTCAATCACAAATGCAAAGCTTTAGAAGTTGAGAATAATGATCGAAGAGTAGCGGGCTTGATATCAAATATGGTTAGTTTAAAAACTGAAAACAGAAGTCACCTAATGTAAAGAAATGAAAATGGTCAGAACTGAGAATGTAGCGACCACAGGGGATTCATGAGTGGGGAATTAAAGGAACTGTAAGTGCCCATAAGAAATTCTTCCAACCAGAGACTGATTCTGCTACATTGCCTACTCTGTGTAGGTTCATGGGCTGCTACATCTTCTGGGATTTGATCATGAGATTAGTGATGAGGCAGAAGCTGAAATGGAGAAAGAGGAAGAGTGTCTTCTGAAGAGTCTTGGGTGGAAGGGGAAAGGATTAATTCAGAGTGCTTATGATGCTCAGGGTAATGAAAATCCTCCCACTAATTGTCCTGATGGTAAGATTGGTTTTAACCTTGTCTATTTTTCTCGTTAAATTATGTACTTTTGGCTTGTGGATTATTGTCCTTTTGAAGTTTATTGCTGCTTCTGAGATTTGCAGAGAGAATCTCATGTGTGCATTCTTAAAGACAGGAAGAGAGAAGGAAGCCTCCGGTTTTACAAACCAAAATATAGCTTCATCTTCTGCGACATGGATGGTAATTTGCATTAGATTTTTTTCCTCTTCATTGGCATTCAAAATACTATATTATGTTAAATTTCAACTTTTTATCGTGAAGTAATCATTCAAGTCTTCTGATGCGTAGGCACCCTGCTGAACAGCAAAAGTCTGATCTCTACATCAACAGGGAAAGCTTTAAAAGAGGCCATCTCAAGGGGTGTGAAAGTAGTGATAGCCACTGGAAAAGTAAGAAATAAACAATCAGTCTTTCTACTACTTTTTACCTATATTTTCACTGTAATTTTCAGTTGCATTATGCTGTCAACCATAACTTTTCACATTTTTTTGCCAAATTTATCTTTGCCTAGGCTCGTCCAGCCGTCATTAGTCTTTTGAAGACAGTAGATTTGGCAGGAAAAGATGGTGTCATCTCAGAGTTTTCTCCTGGGGTTTTCTTACAGGTATATTTCATCTGCATGTTTCATCTAGTTGGGTGGTCTGAGGGGGCTCAAAAATACTATTGAAACTTGAACATAATTTCTCATAAATTTGAAAGTTTGATCCTAGCCATTATGATGAGGGGTGAAAGTTCATCTTAAGCAACATTTCTATATGATGCCATAACATGCAATCCAGGAGAAGAGGGCTTCCAGTGATACCAAATTTCTTCTTGCAGTCTACTAATTAACTATTTTGATGGAGATATTTGCTCTTTTAATTATCTTTATTTTGTGGTCTCTTATTGATTCAGGGCTTGCTTGTGTATGGTAGACAAGGTAGGGAAATTTTCCGGAGGAATTTAGAGTCCAATATCTGCAGAGAGGTAAAAAATTCTTTTGCTTTGTCTTCTGTCCATGTTTCATTTCTATTTCTGAAAGAGAGGGATAGACACAGCAGTAAAATGATTGCTTGCTTTGAGGCTGCCAGTGACTGCAACACTGTCATATATTACCATGTTCTATGGAAAACCGTTATCTTCTGTTTCCTGATTTGTCATTGGCATTTAAGCATTCCACTTTTAAGGTTTTAAGCGATTGACTGCTTGAGAGGATGATCATATTTTCTTGAGATGTGCCTTTATCAATCTGCTCAGATTTTCATATTTTGTGAATGAATAAGCATGGGTCCACGTTCTGTTGATTGCAGGCATTTCTATACTCTCTTAAGCATGAAGTTCCTCTCGTTGCATTTTGCAAGGATCGTTGCCTAACCTTATTTGAGCACCCTCTAGTTGATTCACTACACACTGTATATTCTGAGCCAAAGGTGCTGAAAATTTCAAATTTTCCTTAATGATAATGCTTTCAGTAGGTGCAGCTCCCAGTGGTTGAAATCTGTCTCGTCTAATCTTTCAACAGGCAGAGATTATACCTTCAGTTGAACAGCTACTGGCAAGTGCAGATATACAGGTGGGATGCTAACTATGGCTATCCGTTATCTTGGGCTTGTGAATTATCATTTAACTGTAGATTGTAACAGACAGAGCCTCTGACCAAATTCCTGCTAGAATGGTAGTTACGCTCCTTTTTCGCCGTATGATTTCTCCAGAGATAGAGTAGCTAAAATGTAAATAAACAAGCAATTCATTTTTGTATGCTGCTTAATATATTACTGATTTTCTTCCACAACTTGGCTTTTCAGTCTAATCGTGATGATTGAGATCATTTTCATACGATTTGACTATAATGATGCAACTATTGGAGCTCACATAGCAGATGATTACGTTGATGTTGTAATTGGCATTATTTTATTGGAAAGTAGTGAATAAATTTGTACACCTGTTTACATTGCTTGCCTATTTATCTAATTGCTCATTTTATTTTCACATTTTATAAGCAAGGTGCATATTCTCCATAGATCAGTTATCTAAATGCAGATTTCTTTGGCATCAACTTTAAATAAAGTCTGACCTAATGCCTGAACTGATGCTTTTGAATATGAGGTTGTCTATATTGAATAGTGGCATCTTCAGGCATTTGGTGATATGAGGCATGCATCATTCTGAGACAGAGTTCCTTATGCAATTTTTTAGTTGTATGGCTGACCAACTGTTCAAAATTTTCAGAAGCTGATATTCTTCGACACTGCTGAGGGAGTGGCTACTACTTTGCGTCCATACTGGGCTGAAGCAACAGGAGATCATGCCTCTGTAGTTCAAGCTGTTCCAGATATGCTAGAAATTGTTCCTTCTGGAACTTCAAAGGGGAGTGGAGTAAGAATGCTTCTTGATCATTTAGGTGCTTCTCCCAGTGAGGTATTGTCTGACATATCTTTTTCATTTTTTTTCCCTTTTTCCCTGCGATGCCATCATGGAGCTTGCGTACTGTCTGGCTAAGAAAAAGATTGTTAATGTTGTAGATACTGACTTTTGAGAAAAAGCCCTATGGTCTCACATGATCCTCTGTCCCCCTTATCATGTATAAATGGTTTCCCACTCCCATAAACGACATCATTTTACAGGAGTACGGAGGATCTGATCTACTATGGTCTGATAGGAGTTTGTCACTTAATGTATTCAATTTCTTGTGAACTTTTATCTTTTTCTTGTCAGACATATTGATTTTTCACTTCTTGCACCTGTTCTTCAATTAAGATATTTGCATATGTCTGGTCATTTGTTTAGCTTGCCATAACCTATCACTATGGATCAAGATATGTGCTGACTCAAAAGAATGTAACTTTGCATGTGATTGTTTTGCAAGTTAAACAAGGACTCAGCTACGCCAGTATCGATTGCTGTGCCTTGTGTTTGTGATGTCCTTGTCTAGATAGCCAGATAGGTTTGGCTGCATTGTCAATGTGCCAAAGGGTGATCTCCTTGATACGATTAGAATACTAAAAGTCTCTCCCTCCTGGGACAGAGGCTGTAATACTCCATTTTGCACTGGAAGAGGGGGATGAAGATTGTTGTTAAAATGGACGCAGAAACACCTAAATCTTCCTCTAATATAGGTCTAACCCAAAGTAGATATACCAAATCTAAGATGAAGATTACTCTTCTTCAAAATTTTCAGCTTTTGGACAACTTTATAAACATCCTACAACTTACCGTGTTCTTATTTATTTTCCTCTTATAAGTAAATAAACCATGAACCAGTTTTGTGTTCTGTATTTTAGCACATGGGTCGAATATTTTGGGAATGAATTTACGGCATGAGATAGTTATGTAAATTCTTTAAGGAAGACGAGTTGATTTTGTATTTTGAAAATTCTTCTAGTAGTATTATGGTCCTCTCCATTGATTGTCAGGTGATGGCAATTGGCGATGGGGAAAATGATGTCGAGATGCTCCAATTGGCTTCCTTGGGTGTTGCTCTTAGTAATGGGTCAGAGAAAGCAAAAGCAGTAGCTGACGTAATTGGTCTGAGCAACGATGAAGATGGAGCAGCTGATGCGATCTATAGATATGCATTTTAAGAGCCCTTCTTCTTAAGGTTATTCCTTTCTTCAAGAATGATATAATTTTCTGTTTGCATTTATATTGGAAAAGAACCCTTGGCCTATTTATTTACACGTCAAGAGTTTGTTTAACTTTAGTTTTACATAACCCCAATTTTTTTCTCATCAATTTGTTTTGGGGAATGTTTTTTGAAGTATAAGAATACTCTTATGAATTCATTGCTTTAGTCTAGCAACAGAGCACCATCGAATCGATGCGGAATAGCATTTCCACGTTTTAAGCGATTGAAATATACTTGGTGGAGGCAAATTCTAAATGAAATCCCTTCTTGATTCTCAAGAGAAACATGGATTAGAGATGAAGTATTAATCCATTCGCCTTTTCCTTTAATGCCCTTTCTAGGTTTAAGTTGTGGAAATGATTTCAAATTCTGGGGAAAGAAGATAAAACTCATAAAAGGCCCAAAAACCAAAAGAAAAGAAAGAAGGCTTCATTCCTTGCTGCTGAATAGAATGGAATAATCTCTCTCTACAGCTTGGAAAACTTAGTCTGGTTTGTAGCTGAAACTGAAAGAATGATACTCCTATCTAAGAAGTTTCAACCCCAAAAACCGAATCTTAAAGACTTCAACATATGTGATGATGAATGATGGTGGTGTATCAATAACCGGCATTCTTCCTTTTCCCAGCTAACTAGTTTTTTCAGAGTTCATGAAGAATGCAGAGTCGATGCTGTAAAATAAACAAAAATTGAGGCAAAAAAGGATTTTATATCTTAATTCTCTTTTATATACATTACACAAAAAACTTCTGCAACGGAAAGAACACACAATCTAAAAATATTAGTAAATCATTCTCTAGAATCAAAATATTACCTCCGCCAATGATGAGTACCTGAGCTGTGGAAAATAGCTCCGGTAAGATGGGTAGATCCAGAAGGGGAAGAGTTAAGTTTTTTTTGTTGGAAAAAAAAAATGATGAGTGCCTGAGCAGTGTAATTAAGGTTTGACCTAGCCCAAGGAATTGTACGCACAGCAGCCAACTGAAAACACCGGAAAACGCATGAATTACTAAATTAAGAATTCTCATTATTACGTTGCTTGTTATGCAATGAGAAAAAAAGGAAAACTGTGTGAACAGGAATTACCGTTGGTATGGCGCCGGCAGCGCATGCAATTGCGGCAGCTTTAAAACCGTCGGGGGTGCCCACTGCATTTCTCAGAATCAAACTCCACCATCAAATGGGCACTGAAGGAGAACACACATAAAACAACGAGATTTCTGTGTTTGAGAGGTTACCATGAGTGCAGTTTTCAGCACTTAAAGTCACATTGTCTTCAGATGATTGATTATTAGGTGCCATAATATTGTTCTTGCATTGATTGATAGCAGCAATTCAAACAGGCAGAGGAAGATTCTCATGCAACCCTGTTGGAAATAAATCTTACATTTATATGTGATGCTTGCAGAGAGGTTAAGCAACTTTATCGTTCTGTTTTTATGTTGTTGCACACAATGCAAGCCATGATTCGAGTGACTCACTCTTTTTGTCTAATCCGATTTACCCAAAATTTATTTTAGTGATAGTAAAGTGGGTTTTATGATTCAGTGATTTTGATCCACCATTGACGTACATAACGTTTGGCTTTGAGTATTCATGGTTCAGATTTCATTCCACAGTTTCTGGCCTCTTCATTTATCCATTCATACTCCGTCCACTGTCTATTTATACACACAGATTTTATCTAGACCAGAAGATTAAAAGGCTTATCTGGGCAAAAATGGTGACAAGATTTGAATTAGTGTAACGAAAAATATTAACAAGAATCCACCAACTATCTAGCTAACCATACGAGGAAAAATCCTTATGGAAAACTTTGCATATCACTTCTAAATTTTTTACTTGTTAATTCTTTTTTTCTTTTTTTTTCAATAACGGTAGAAACTTAATTGCAAATTGCAAAACTGACCTAGTGGAATCCTAACCCAAAATGTGGATAGATGTTCAGTTTTGGGGGGTTTATTCCAGTTCCCTCAGCTCCAATTCTGCCAATTGGCAAATTCTAACTTTCAAAGATAGAACACATAGTTCACAGATAATAGAAATTCGCAAAACCAAAGGAATATTAACAAAAGATGTAGCTCAGTTATTTCACAGAACCCAAAATGTAGCATGATCTATCTCATGAGGAACGCTGCAGCACAGATCGCTTCCCCCAATGAAGATGTCTACATGAAGGACTCGGATTTTGCAACTACATAAAAACTTGAGATTGCGACTACAACAATAGATCCTTGCCTTAAGCTGATCTATCATAGTGTGCGTTTCTCCTAGCGCACTCCAGAATAGTTTTGTCTGCAGTTATGAAGTATGCCGCAATGGATGCTGCTCAAGGTTACGAAAAAATAAGCATGTCAATATATTGGAGCACGGAGCATACAACTCAAGGGTACTCATGAACGTGTCACCAAATAACAAAACAAGCTCCTTTCTTACCTGCAGATATAATTAATGCCTGCGCAGTATAGTTCAGATTTGCCTTAGCCCAAGGAATCATACGAACTGCAGCCAGCTGAAAAAATTATGAAACAGGGAAATTTAAAATTTTGTCAGACATAAAGTAACATAATGTATCTAACAACAGTGATGGAATAAACCGATAAACTTCTCTTTCCCCTCAATCAGGTGCAGGGAAAAAAAAAGGCATTCAGTTATTTAAATCAAAGTGAACTGCACGGGGGATATGGTCAATAAACCTGATGAAATTTATGCAGACAAAACTTGGCATTCAGAAATCGGAAAGAATCATTTTTCCAGTCAAATATCAATCATTTGATCTTCCATTGGGAGATAGTCTAAGAACATGCAAAAACAACGGCACCTTCTAAGTGTTCCATAAACTAGAGGCAACCAAGAGGTGTCTTCATTGAAGTTGAGCATCCCTAGCAGAATAAGCAAACCACTATAACATGCATGTTTCAAAACGAATTTTACACAATGTCATAAATCATCAAGAATGAAATGGTCCAAATATATCGAAAATTCAGTTTCAGTTCTTGAACCCAATATACAGGAATCAAAAATGGGCTACAACACAATAGCTTATTAACAAAATTGATTACCGTAGGGACTGCAGTGATAACACCAGCAACTGCAGCTGCCTTGGCTCCAGCCCGGACACCTTCTGCAAATACGCATACCATCCAAATTCAAACTTGATTCTCATAAAACGGAGATTCACAACATATGTTTGTAAACCCCAGAAACTAAGCATGATACAGACTTCTCAGTTGCGCAAAATAATAGTCTTTATGTAGCCAAGAAAATAAAGAAATCAAGGAAACTGGAACCTGCAATGCGCTGAAAGAATATTTAGCACTGGCAAACAGTTATTTCAAAGTGAAATGAAATTAATTCCATTTCAAAAGCAAACAGAACTTTTTGACACTAAAAACTTCGAAATGTACATCTATCCAGAAAAATTAAAGCTTGTCATCATGTCTGCAAAGATTGGACATAATATTTGCTGCATCAACAAAATTTCATAATATTTTAGCTTCGTAGGCATGTTAAATGGATACGAATGTGGACTTTCCCAGCCCTCTACTAACTGGAAAAAAGAATCATCCGCAAAACTTTGTTTGCCCACATCAACCCCTCTAATGATGTTATAAAGCACAATTTCTACCAATAAACACTAAACAAGTTCAGTTAAAAAAGAAATTCAAGCCAAAGGGAATTTAATATCAAGATTGAACAAACAAATCACTACCAGACCTTTCACAGCACAATTCATGATAAAGTTCACACCTTTGCTTGCTTATTTTTCCTTTCTTTTCAAGAAAAGCGCAAATTGAATTTCTACCATTTATCCTATTTTTGAATTCTATTGAGAAAATAATAATCAGAAGTCCAAATGGACAGAACCCAGAAAAACAGTATTAAAAATCCTCTATTTTTTGGCCAATATTTTGGCAATAATTTGAAAGAAACAAAATGTTTAACCGAAAAAATAAAAATAAAAAAGCTACTTGTATCTAACCTTGAGTGCATTCTCTTGATCGACGAAGCCTCTCTTCTTCAATCGGAGATGCAATCCACAAAGATTCCCTGTTCTTATTTGCCCAAGCATTTCTCATCTCTGACAAACTTCCCATTTCACGGGTTCTCTTTTCTTTCGATATGATCTTTAAAGTCTGGCAATTCTTCAAGCAGACAAAAATGAAGCCCAGAGCAGAGATAATACTTATAACTTACAAGCAAACATGAAATAAAATAGAGAGTAAAATCAAACGGCGAGAAAGAAGACAAATTTGATTTGGGTTTTGGGGTTCTAGATCTATACAGCAGACTTGAATTGAATTTGATTATTTGGTGTAGGAAAATCAAGATTGTACTGCACTACCCGTCTGCAGAGATTTCAGCAATATCCTTAGAAAAAAACAATACAAGAAAATAAATAAGAGTGTTATTTATTTTTTTTAATTCTATTCAGAAAATGATATAAATAAAACAACCCGTAGTAAAATCTTAAAAATGAGAAACCACCACATGGGATTAAAATATTAAGCACAATCCTTAATTTTGGTGTAAGAACATAATAATTTTAACTCCTAAATTATTCATATTTCGACTATAATATTTTTATTTTTCTGATAAAATTTAAGATGTTAAACAGTTGCACCTAATTTATATTTTTTTTTTATAATGTCCTAAATGTTAGAACAGTTGCACTTAATACTTTTTTTCTTTTTTTGGCAATGTCTTCTTTTTTACGAGGGGAGAGGGATGACAAGGCCTTCACCAAGAGGGAAACCTAATGTTTTTGTTTTTTTTTGACAATGTCCTTATTTTTTATGATGAGAGAGGGATGTCAAGGCCCCACCGAGAGGGAAATCTAATATCTTTTTTTATGTTTTTTTATTTTTTGACAATGGGAGAGGGATGTCAAGGCCCCTATCAAAGAGGGAAGAATTTTTTTTTTTACAATGGTTCTATATTATTACAATAGCTGCATAATACTTTTTTTTTTTTATTGACAATGTGTTTTTCTGTAAGAGGAGAGAAGCATGTCAAAGCCTCCACCAAGAGGGAAACCTAATACTTTTTTTTTTTTTTGACGATGGGAGAGAGATGTCAAGACCCCACCAAGGGAAGAATGACGAAAGACAGAGGATAGGGATGTCAAGGCCCTCACCCTCGCTGAGAGAGAAGGAGGACAAAAGGATTTTTTTTTTTTTACAATGGTCCAAAATTATTACAATAGTTATACCTAACATGTTTTTTTTAATAATGTCTTTTTTTATGAAGGGAAACGGATGTCAAGACCTCACCAAAAGAGAAATCTAATACTTTTTTTTTTGACAATGTCTTTTCCTTTTTTTTTTTACTATGGGAGAGGGATGTCAAGGCCACCACCGAAAAGGGAAGAGGATGAAAGACTTATGTCAAGGACTCCAGCAATCACACATAATACTTAAATTGAACTAGTAAAATTTATGAATATTATTTTTTTTTTAAATTAAATAAATATTAATATTTTAAAAATTCTTTTTCAAAATAGTAAAGTCCATAGTTGATATATCAACTTTAAAGTCGATATTTTCATAAAAAAAAAAAAAAAAAAAAACCTTGTGAGCAGAAAGCTGGATAACCTCAAGTAATCCGTCCAAAATTCCAATTCAATCAAGCAAGTACCTCGGCCAATCACACCCAAACGGAGTCTTCAACCTTACTAGATCAAAGGACAAAACTTCATTGGGTGAGATCTGTAGTTTCGGGCACTGAAAATTAAACCCAAAGTGGATGGATTTGCCAAAAACACTCTAACAGAAGCAGTGGAGGTGGAGTGCTACAATAAAAATCTTCAAGTTTGAATTCAAGAGGACGTCCGCTCTAAGCAAAATCAAGGGTAATTCACAAAATTCTGGGGCGCAGAAATTCCTCCAGAACAACATAGACTCTTAGTTTGTGCAAAATCCAGAAAAATTCAAAAAACCCACATCGCATGCAAACCCAAGAAAATCTATTTGTGCATAAGCAAATATCCATCTTGATTTAGAAAGAAGCAATCAAACATTATTCAAAGCAACACCATCCCCACAGACGAAACCCTCCACTGCCCCATTTGCAATCACCTCCTTTTGTCCTCACTTGGAACCACAAGCAAAAATCAGTACCCAAAAAGAAAAAGAAAAAGCAAGCAAACAGAAAAAAGAAGAAACCATATGAGGTGATGATGTGAGAGGAAGGGTTGGGACGGGATGCAAAAGAGAGGAGGACGATGTGTGCAGAGAGGAAGGAAGTCTATAATGTGGGAAAAAGAAAATGAAGAGGAAGAAGTTTTTTTTTCTTTTTAAAGTCAATATCTAGGATATCGACTTCAGTATTTTGCGAAGAATTTTTAAAATATCAATATTTATTTAATGTTTATTAAAAAATACAATTTTTATGGGAAAAAACTCTAAATTGAACACAAAGTCCAATGACTATGCATGTTGTAGCCAATTGCACCCAATATTCAAATTGGAGAGTGTAGTGTATAATTAAACTAATGCTATGTTTGGATTGTGATTTATTTGAAACTTTTGTATTAAAATTTTAGTAAATTTTTTTTGTAAGAAAATGTATTTTGAACGGAGAATAAAATTTGTATTGGAGTGAAAAAATAAGAAAATTTGGGATGAAAATTTTGAATTTTAAATTTCAAAATAAAAATGTATTTAGGTGTTTTATTTGTTTTGTGAGAAAAAAAATTAATTTTTTGCAATTAATTATCAATACAAACATATCCTAAATTTCCTATTAGATTTAGGTTTTGGATGGGGGTTTATATTTGGGTTTAGGAGGTGCATGGTTGAGAGGCTTGGGGAGGGGGGGGGGGAAGGTTGGGGATGAAATGGAATGCATGGTTGTATTTTATTTTATTTTATTTTAGATTTCTTTTAAGGACAATTTTCTAAAAAAAGATATGATCTACATTTCAAATAAAGCATGTATACTATTAGTGATAATAAATTGTTTTAAATTGCCAAGGTGAATATGAGTCAAAGTTGTCTTTTTTCCCATTACCCTCACAAGCAGTGAATCATTTTTTTTAGTTTTATAATGTTTGATGTTATATGGTTGTGACATTTGCGATATGGGAAACTTGAGCTTTGATAATTTGAAATTTCTTGCAAGAAAGAAAAAAGTTTATGGATTACCTTATATTAACTTTGGTAATAAGAAATGTGAATCCTATATTTTGGGCAAGAAGTATCGAAATGTATTTTCCAAAGGAAATGGCTTAGAGAGCTAATGAACTATTATAGTTGGTGCATTCAAATTTGTGTTCGGTTGAATTTCCTTCAAAGAGAGGTAATAAGTACTTTATTACTCTCACTGATGATTTAGCAGGAAAACGAGGGTTTATTTCCTGAAGAACAAATTTGATGTTTGTGATGTTTTCAAAAAGTTTCAAAGTTTATATAGAAAAGCAAAGTGGATTTTACATCAAAATTTTAAGAACGGATGGAGGTACATAATTTATTGTGTGTGATAATTATTTGAAATATGTGCGGTTTCTTACCACACAAGCAATATGGTCCTACAAAGATATTTTGTGATAGTATGTCAGCTATCGAGTTAACAAAAAAATCAAGTGTTTCATAGACGAAGTGAACACATTGAAATTAAATTTCATTATTTTCGTGAGTGAGTTTAAGAAAAAGAAATCATCATTGACTATTGTAAAACTAAAAATTAATTGGCAAGTATTTCACAAAGACGTTAAAGATAGAGACATTTGTGAAACTAAAGAAAATACTTTGTATAACGAATTATGAAAACTTTGTTTAAATGAGGCTAATATAGTATAATTAAAGTAAATTTCCTATGGGATTAAGATTTGGAGTAGTGGTTCATATTTGGATATGTTGTGGTGATCAAATCCTATTCTAAATTATATTTAAATTAGATAGGAAATTTGGTTAGATTTAGGTTTGTTAATTATCATAAATAGAACATGTTGTCCAATATATTTGATATACGAGAAGAAGGAAAAATAAGCCTCCAACTTTTTAAGAAGTTAAACATTCTTGAAAATTTTAATTTATTATTTTAGGATTTAGAACGATATTATCTTATTTAATTTTAATGTATTTTGGATTCAACAGAGACAATCAAAAATGAGTTTGTTTGTGTAAAAGAAAGACAAAAAAGAGAATTGGTGATGACCAAGTTGTGGATGGAGAAGTTAAGAACGAGTTTTTCGTTGAGTATATTTTGGTTAGATTTTAATTTTATGTCATAAAATTTGGGGTTAAAACTAAAAGTATTGATTTCAATGTTAAAGAGGAGTTATTGAATTTATCGGCTTTTAGTTTAAAAAGATAAAACAAAGCGTAGCAAAATCTGGATGTTAAAAGAGGAGTTATTGAATTTATTTACCAGTGATGTGATGATATTTATAGAAATTTTTTAAAATAAATTCTTATAATGATTAACCTCGATGAATCAGCCATACAGAATTAGGAATGAAGTACTTTTTTCCTTCTTCCACTTGACTTTTGGTTTGGGTCACTTTTAAAAAGGTTGATGTTGAAAAGGAGTGGTTACTTTTTTTCTAACCACTATGCCCAATGTGTTTCATTTGTTAAATAGGATTTTATTTGTCGATTTTTTTGACTTTAGAAATTTAACATTATTATTTTTGAACAAGTTAAAATCAAAAAACCTTTTTTTTCATACTATTACGAATTAAAAATAATAATAAATAATCAAAATAATTTTTATTATTTAGTTACTCCTATTATATAAGCGCTACATAGCCTACATCACATACTAAAGAAATCACCTCCACTATATAAAATATTGTGTCAGATACTACCTTGTCAACCACTAAAAGAATCAATCTTTAGCTACTAAATTTTTTTTAGTGATTCTTACCCTACTATATAAAAGCTACATCAATCAATAAGGAAAGTAGTCACTTAAAAAGTTTTAGTAATTCCTGCCACTTAAACACTGCATCATCAATCCCTAGGAGAATCATTCACTTAAAGAAAATTTTACTGAAATTGTAATCACTTAGAAATTTTATTAAAAATTTTTACTATCTCATGACTCTCTATTTATTCTACTTTGGTCTAAAAAAATACAATTACTATAAAAATTTCATTCAAAAATAAATTATTTTTAAATAAAAGTTGGTTTGAAAACAATCTTTTCTTTAAACAAAACGAGTATTTATTATAAATTTGCCCTTTTCAAATAATTTTTTTTTTTTGGAAAATAGTCGCTTAGGGAAAATGGGAGGAGCAATTTATTGTTAATACACGGTCCTTTGAGTCTTTGCTTCTTATAAGGATCAGATATCATCGCGATCCATTTAGTAGAATCTCACAATGAGAATCATCATTCATCCATCCATCCCTTAACCATTGTCCATTTTTATGACTGAAAGCCACATTTATTGGCTTATATAGTTTACAAGTAATCCATAGATCGTGATCTTGATTCTTAACTGTTTCATTTCACTATAATGGTACTATGGCAGGCTGAGGTTGAGGCATTTGGATGGTTCATGGTGCCTTGATTTGGCATGGAAGAAAGTGATTTGAGGATGTCTTCGACTGCCCCGTAACAGGAAAAGGAGTTACCCATAGCCTCAGTCCGGCTCCAGGAAACAAAGAAACATGGGGCATAACAAAAACTGCCCATTTAGCAAAACTTTCATTAAACAAAAACAACTTGCATTCAGAAGGCCAAATATCCCAATCAAATCTCATCATCCCATTTAGGTATAAATAGCATCCATTTCAACGAGAGGCGAAACAGCTTATCACAAGAAGAAGATAAAAATACAATGATAATATAAGTTAATAGTACAAGAAATTACTACATCCTTCGCTTTTGTTGTAGAAAGGCACACCCAAACTTTGTCCACTGCTTCCCCAGAAGGAAATACTAATACGCTGCGAAATTACAAATTTGGGTTAAATAAGAGACTGGGAAATGGGAAAGCGAAGAAAGGAATGGGAATTTATGCAAAACACCATTCACATAAACGAAAAGGAGAGACAACAAGAGTGTGAACAAGGAGCATACCCACCAGATTAAATATTCTGCTCAATAAGATAATCGCCCAGCCTTTCCACTATCATGTTGCACTGCCCAGGAGTCATGGGCTCAGAATATATTCCAATGATCAAAGCCTGATTGGTCTTCTTAATGGTTATACCACCAGGACCCTGAAAATTCAATTCAATGATGTCAACCAAACCTACATAAGAAGTAACATGATGCAAACAGAGTTGATAGTTGCAAAGGCGTGAATATGTATCCTCATCACCATCATCTTTGTCATCTACTATTACGAACTTGCACGTGGTAGGATTGAAAAGCAAATTGAATACCAAAAGAGAAGACAGAATAACATCATCAGAATCAAGAAAAATTACAAAAATCACAAATCATCTTTCCATAATTCAATTATGAGAGCACTCCAGATGATAGTCAATATCACATCAAATCAGAAGAACAAATGGAACAGGAGTACCCAAGAACACCCACAAAATAATATATTTATGTCCTATGCTTTGTAAGATTCCAACTCAAGTGCAAACGAGATTAATTCAACATTTCTTCTTGAATTCTTAATTTCTTTTTTTCACCGTGAATGTTTGTTGCATCATTCTTCCCAACCAACATAGGCAATGGACCTATTCAAGTTCCCAAATGCATCCTAACCAATTTTCTGTTATTTCAACTTTGTATAGGCTCATTCCTTGACATCCCACTGTTACAAAGTTCATGCTCAATGTTTTTCAGAAGACGAGAACAATTTATCGTACCAAGAGTTATAGTGTTTAATTGCCAACAATTATGACACATATGCCAGTAAAAGATTATCAAGTTCCAAGCATACAGAGGAGAAGCATTAATAAAATGCTCCTTTATGTCAAACAGATCAAATCCAACCATTACCTTCTTTCCTCTGATAACAGACCCAGGCTCCCCTTGAATAACCATATATTTGGTTCCACCAACATACAATCCAGTTGGCGCAAGGGTTCCAGGTTCAGCAAAATCATTCATAATGCCAGTTATTTCATCTGGTTTAAGCTGTTACACCATAAGAAAACAAAAATTAGCAAATGCCACTAACACAAATTTTCAAAAAGTTAACCTCCACAATGCCAAACAAAAAGCCGACTTGTTAGATGCACAAGCACCAATTACACACAGAAAACTAAATTAAAACGTCAAATGCAGATACCCGAACACTCAAATTCCAAAATCCCTACAACATAATGTCAGCTGGTAATTAAGACAAAGCAATCAACTGACAAATCAGTCATCTAACTCCCACATGTTGGGTGACCCTCCAATTGGCTTAACCAACAATTTTTAACATGAGGATCTTACTCAAAATCATCAATCCCTTTTAGCTGGATGCTTTCTGTTTCCTAATTTAACAAGCTTCAAAGCCCATGACTGGCATTCTTCACAACTCATAAGTAACTCCAAATCTATCAAAACCCAAAATATCCAAAACACACGTATTAAAACTTTCCATGGACTTCCACTCAGATCCAAAACTAAACAGCCAGTGTCCATCTTAATCCAAAAAAATTACCCATAAGGGATAAAAGTACAAATCAAAATAAATGGATAGCATCTTCAAACGCTGGTACTAAAAATCCTAAATGGCCTACTTTAGTAAAGCGTCTGCTCCGATCATCCCAGTACACGAGGTTCCTGCTCCAGCGGATATAATCATTACCATCGAGAACCCACTAAGAAAATTTCCCCATAGATCGAATCTTCTTACTAACTATTAGTATTGCGGGGTAAAAAAACAGGCAAAAGCCCCAAATCTAAACGACTGAACCTAAATCCACGATAGTACAATCAAGTCAAATACACAAATAAGGCCAAAAAAAAAATCCCCAATTCCAGTACGCAAAACAGGGGTCAACAGTAAATCAAAGCAGAATTGACAGAAATTGACCTGAGGAAATTTCTCGCTAACGGCCCATGGAGTGCCATCCTGACCAAGGATACCAGCAGAAAGGAGGGTATTCCCCTCGATCTCGCACATCAAATGATCAGTAACATACGCGTCCCACGACATCTTCTTCTGCAACTAGTCTCTGCGTTTGTGTGTGTGTGTGTGCGTGTTTTTTTTTTTTTTTAGATTTTTTTTTTCTGGGTTATTGAGAAATTAATGAACGAAGAGATCGAAGGAAGTGGGGGTTTATGGAGAGAAATGGGTTGCGTCTATTTTAAGCTTTTCTTATGGGGTAATGATGGGGGGATGGGGTGATATCCGATGAATGATGATGATGATGGGTACATGCGTTGCCTGTACGGTCTCTATGGTATGGTGTTGCGGTGGCATATATTATGAGTATATTACAGAATACCCTCTAAACTATTACTTGGTTTTCATTTATACCCTCGATTAAATTATCAATTGCGGCATTTTGCTATATTCTAAAATTGGGTAATTATTCCTTAAATTCTGAATTTAAATTTCCACGAGTGTTTGTGTCCTTATAGAGACTTTGTAAATAAGGGATGGAGTCGTAAGCTTTGATTAGAAAAAAATAGTCAAATTAGAAAATTAAGAATTTGTGAAGTAGATCGTCAATAAAATAGGAGATAGCTATAACCATCTTACATCTTTTTATTAAAAAAATCTCAATAATATCATTGGAAAATATCGATAAAATTAAAGTTTTCAAGATTCTTAGTAAAATATTTTTTTTATATCAAATATTTGAATCAAAATAATCAAATAATCAATATTAATTGATGAATTTGATATAAGTTATTAAAAAACAACTAAAATTTTAAAAATATATATATAGAACTACAATTATTGATAAACAAAAGAATAGCACGTGTCTAATTGTGAAAAAAAAATCTTCTTATTTATTTATTTATTTTTGGTTGTGTTTAAATCTTCTTTTATGTGTGTTTCACATAAAGATGAAATTTTAAAATATTATTTTAATCTCAAATGATATGACCATCTGAATAGACGAGTTTGTGAATTGTAGTGAAATCTCTATCTAAGTGGAAACGAAAATTAAAAATGTAAAAAAAAAAAAAAGAGTTAAGGTTGAAAGAATATTTAGGAATCATCAACTTAAATTGTTACCAAATGCTTTTAAACTAGTTGTGTTATTTAGTAATTTAATTAGATATTTGATCTACAATTGCAAATTTGCAACAATAATTGCACAAACAATAAAGGGACAATCATAATTGAAAACATCTTAATTAGTAATATTTTTTATGAGTATTAAGCTTTGGCCTAAGTTTAGTATGAGATACAAAATCTAATCTCTATGCTTAATTAGGGTTGAGTATTAGTGTAGTACTGTAAATTTAATTCCCTAATTGATGCAAAAGATAATCACACTTAATTATACATGATCTTCTTCGTATTTTGGAAATAACTTTCAAGCATTATTAGTATAAATATCCATATTATTGCAATGAGTAAATGATCAACGATTCCAACTATTGATATCCAAGATATGTTATACATTCTCATCTAAGTATGATAATATCATCCATCATGAGATCACCCAAAACTTTGTTTTAGAATCTTTTGTAACCAAAACAAATTTATTGGTGATTTTTTTTTTAATTTATCAGTTTCATTGATTAGAAGGGCAATCGTCCAGGCATATTATGGATTTCAAGCATGTTACTTTTTTCCTTTTTCAATTTAGTAGATTTATTTGAGTGAAAATATATTAAAAACTATATACTCCTTTTGTTCTTAAAAAAAAAAGTCAATTTTTTATTTTTTATAACTTTTTTTTTAATTATAAGACACAACACATCAAATAAATATATATTTTTATATTTTATATTTTTACTTTTTAATTTAAATTATATGTTATCATTATTAGTAATAATAATATAAAAATTGACTATTTTTTGAGACAAATAGAATTTTTAAAACTAAACTTTTTATTTAGAACATAAAAAGTAATTTAGAAGATTATAACCAACTTATCTACTTTAAGATATTGTATTAACATGCCAAAAATTAAGAATCTAAGGTAATCAACTCATATAAATCAGTAGTCTAGAGGAAGACTAACAATTAGTAATAGTTGAAGGAGGTATATTGCAATTATCATAATATAATTAAAAAACTAAAAAAAAAATTGTGGATTTAAAAAAGAGATTATACCAAAAAGGGAACTATTGAGTGGGTCCGGTAGGGCGTGGCTGAAATCTGTAAATGTTTGTGATGTCACGTTGTATTCAACGTGGATCCCACGTGCCACTTGATGGCCCAAATAGAGGAGGGAGATCTTCACTTTACAATAATACTTTTTTTTCTTTTCCTAATATTTCTTTTTCTGTTTTTTCCTTTTTGAAAAAGGGATTTGGAATAATTAGGAAGGGTTGGTGTGGGTGGAAAATATGTACATTACCACAAATTTATTTTTTTTTTATGATCGTGAATAAATGAGAAATTCACCTTCATCTGTATTTTTATAAGTGGATTTGTTAATCTATTATTAACAATGTTATTGTAAGATTATGTGAAAACGAATATAATTATTCAAATTAACCAAAGTTTATTCTTCGTAAAAAAAATTTGTTAACACTGCAAATCAACGAAACGAGACAACTTCAATCCATGAGTTTGAAAGGACCTTTATCTTTAATGGCTTTGTTTTTTTTCTTCTTTTCTTTTCTTTTTTTTTTTTAACTCAAGCAAACTTCAAAGTTCATTTCACACCTTAAAGTACTTATGAATTATGTTTGACAATGTATTTTTACATTTTTTTTTGGAAGAAAAGTTTGTGAGATATAAATTGTATTGAAAATGTGATTTTTTTTTTAAAAAAAATGTAAAAATACATTTTAAAATGTAATCTAAATGCATTTTTTCTTAAAATTCATTAATATATTGTCCTAACTCTCTCTATAATAAGTTGATGGTATACCCAAAAATATATATATATTGTTATCCATAGAAAGGAAAAAAGAGTTGGGTGTATATTGATTATATTTTAAAAATTATTTTTACACTTTTTTAAAAATATATATATAATTTTTATTTTATAATATTCATTTAAAAATATAAAAATATAATTTATACACGTATAATTAATTAGTAATGCTAGTTAAGGGCTTTTGATTTGTAGAATTAGTTTGGGCTTTGGGATTTGTGCAAAACGTGAAGGGGATGAAATAAATGTGTTTCAGTTGTGTGATTTAATGGGCTGAACCCCACATTTAAACGTTACTTTGTGTACAAGAATTAGGTCCACCCCAACCGGAATTAAAATTTCCAGCCTTTGTTACGTGTCCAGATCTAAAACAAGGCCAGAGGACGCTATCGAGTTCCATCATACATAACTAATTCGTGGGCTCTTCCAAATCAATTTCTGACCAAACTTGGAGCAACATGATCCTCGGTCCATGTCCACTCTACCACCAAACTCCATGTGTCCATTTAGCGGATGTAAAACTAGTTCCCTCATAATTCTTCATCTACTTCGCTTTTCTCATTGAATGAATTTAATTTCCTTGTATTCCATCATTGAGTAGTTTATTTAATTTCAATTTCTTAAACTAATACAAAATTTAGTTTGATCTCCATACTATACTCATATCAAGCAAGGGGAGAATGTTTGAGTTGAAACTTGAGTGAAAACACTAAATAATATTCCATCCGACCTAAAAAAAAAATTTTATTTTCAAAAATTTTATTCGTTACACAAAATTTTCATATTTTTGTATAAAATTTTTGTATTATCTTTACTAATAATAATAATATATAACTCAAATTAAAAAATTATACATTTAATTGTACCTTAAATGTATTGTATATTATAAATTAAATTTTTTTATTAAATTAAAGTAAATTATTTTTGTTAAGAGTTAATGTACTATCTATGTATAAATAGTTACACCATAAATTTTTACTATAGAAATGATTATGTGTAATACCATTGAATTTGCCCCCAATGACAACTCACCTAACATGGTGAGGTGCCAGTCCATTCAACTGGTCTAGAGTTAAGTTTTCTTCCTCTAGTCGAGCATTCCCTTAGAGTAAGATAGTGTAGGACATAACAATTGTAAAAAAAATTTAAAAAAAATCATTATGTGTAAAGCGACATCAAGTTCAAGAAAATCCACCAATCATCGTTAGAGTAAGATAGTATAACACATACAAATTATAGAAAAAATTAAAAATTATCACGTGTAAAATGACACCAAGCTCGAAAAATCCATCAATCCAAAAACATAAGGTGTCTGTTTTTTTTTTTTTTTCAAAAAAAAATAATCTTCAAGATTCACCATATCACGAAGATGTGTCCCCTTTATAGTGTATCTTAATGGCATGGAGAATAGCTCATCAAGGTGGTCCAAATGGCAAATTATATGTTAAGAGTATTTCATAGGCTCTTATTTCTAACCCTACGAGTATTTCATAGAATCATTTCCTTATTTTACTTTTCCTACGGTAGACCTACCTCGAAAAAACCAATAATAGTGAATTAATTTAGCATAAGTTGGGACATTACCTGCGTTGAAGAGTAATAATAATAGCAACGGCAAGTAGAAGAATAGTTGAAGGTGTTTGGTACGTGGAATCTAATGATTAAGTTTAGATGACATCTAATATATTATTAAGCCTATTAGTGAAATGTCACGTTCAATATCACACGTCCTCCGACCAACATCCAAGTGATCGTCCCATTCAAAAATATTCAGTCTAGCTAATCAACCTACATTTATAATGCAATAAATTCAATAACAAAAAAATATTATTTCTTTCGTCTCATAAAAAGAGTTCATTATGATTTAAATATAATTTTTTATTAATTATTAGATATAACACACTTAATACACTAATTAAATATACGATTTTATATTTTTATCTTTATTTTTTAATTGTGAGTATGCACAATTATTATTAGTAAAGATATTTTAAGAATTTAATTTAAAAGTGAATTATTTTTTTGGAATAAGAAATTTTTTTGAAACTGGATTACTTTTTTGGAATAGAGGGAGTAGTAGACAAAATTTTACTCAATTCGTCCCAAAAGAAGACACAATTTTTTTTAAAAAAAAATTGCAATATGCAATATACTTAATACATTATTAAATATATAACTTTATATTTTATCATTATTTTTAATTTAATTATTTATTGTCATTATTAATAATACACTAAAAGCTATTTTTTTAGACAATTTTTTTTTGAAATTAGACAAAGAAATTCATTTTCCTCTATTTAATTGAGGGGGAAAAAAAGTACTTCATCAATTATAGACATTTTTAAAATGAAAATTTTATAATACATTTATTAGTCATCACTATGTGTAGACAAAATTCAAAGCAAAGATAAAAATATAAAATTATATATTCAATAAGGTATTAAAAAAATTTAAATCTATTAACTGAAAAAAGTTATATACAATGATTTTTTTTTTAATGGAGGGAGTAACATTGCCAAATGAGTCAATTAAGAGAATATTGCTTTTTTCCTTTTTTTTTTTAAATTAAAAAAGTTACACTTGGCAAAAATAGAATCCCATTTACAAATGTAAGAGTCCGTTTGGACAAGGCAATTTTATTTGCAAATGGAAAAAGTTGTATTGGAATGTGTGAAAATTTTGGTGGGTATTTGTTGATAGAAAAAGTATTTTGAAGGGAAAAAATAAGAGGAATTTTTTTTTAAAATTATGTGAGAGGAATTTGAGTGGAAAAATTTAAATTCTAAATTTTGAAATAAAAATGTGTTTGGATAATTTATTATTGTTTAAAAATTTTATTATTTGTAAATAAAAAGAACTTGTCTAAACGGACCCTTAATATTTATTTAATTTTTATTATAATAATCAATTTTTTTTGGAAAAAACTCTGGCCAAATGGTCGACCAATTCAATGAATCAGATTCGCCAAAAATAGTAAAAGAAAGGGCCAGACAATGACAATGTGCGTCGCCCAATGCATCCCTTGCCACCACCAGAGGGAAATAAGCAGTGGCCGCCTGTTTCCAAAACCACGGGCACCCATACCAGTGATTTTGCTTGTGTTCCTTGGTTCTTTTTGACTTTAGCTTTATTCCCCACTTTTTTGACTATTCCGTCGTTCTGTTTTTTCCCTCATTTTCCATTACCTTTGGATCACGAATAAAATCTTTCTTCACACGTTTTGGAGTTTTTAACACAAATATTGTCCTATTTATTCCAATTTCAATTGTTTTACTTTTGTTTACCAAATTAGTGTGGTAGACTTATAGAAAACCGACTCTAAAGTCGATTTTGATAAAGCCAAGTTTCAATTAAAATGAATTTCACTTATATTTCTTTATTTTTTAAAATAATTTTAGAGAAATTTAAATTTATTCCAACTTTTACAATTTATCAACAAAATCAAGTATATCAAATTAATAAATGAATTAAATTCCATTTTTTAAAGAATATAAGTGAACTCCTATTTAACACAATATATAATAGAGCACGAGCTCTAAATTAATTTGAAATATAGTCTAAATTACAATAAAATGTAATCGAATCAAATATGAGTTTGTTTTGATAACATATATTGATAGAACTTATAAGGAAATCTCGCAAAATAAGTAATTTCTACTGGGCTTTTATTTTTTTTTTTAAGTTCAGTAAGAATCCTATTGGTTGGAATTTCACGTTTTCTTGAAAGATGTTAGATATCTTGTTTTTTTTTTTTTGCAAGAGATCGTGATGTCTTTTTGGGGAATAAGTTTCATTTGATATAGTATTGTATTAGTGGTGTCTAATCCCAAATAAATAATATTTGATTTTGAATCAAATTCTTGTAAACTAAATTTAAAAAAAAAATAAAACTCTATAAACTAGGTTTTCTATGAACAATTCCTATCTTTGAGATGATAATTTCAAGTATGAATGTTTGCTTTTAAATAAAACTCTACAAACTAGATTTCCTTTTTAACAATCCTTATATTTGACATCAATAGATAATGAAGGTTGTGGAAATGAGGAGAAAAAAAAAATGGTACAAAAAATGTTGAAATTTAGTTGTATAAGCTAACTGAAAAAAAAAAGAGTGGATGAGTTATTAACTTCACTAATTTTGAAATTCAAATAAAATTATTATAATTTTTTTAAAAATAGATAAAATGTTCAAAATTAAGATAAAAAATCCTTTTATCATGATATACGATTTTATCTTGTTTCAATTTTATTTATTATTCGTTATGTAGAAGTAACCTTTTTCTTTCCTTAGACAATAGGGTCTTTATGTGAAGCAAGGTTTAAATTTCGTTGAAAAATAAAAATGGCCCTTAAAACGTTTTCTTATAGTATTATTATTAATAATGGTAATAAATGACATAAAGTTGAAAAATTATACATTAATAATAAATGTTGATATATATTATATTCTATAACTAAAAAAAGTCATGATCAATTAAAAGTAATTTTTTAACGAGCGGAGTATTATAACTATTGCTTAAAAAACTTAAATTTTAGCCTTCCTAATTGTAATTTGCAATTAGAAAATCCAGTCAACTAAAATTTTATACGTCTTATGTGGGATGGGGATTTTTTTTTTACTATAAATATTATTACTATTTTTTAAAAAAATATATTTTTAATGATGACTTCTTATACTAAATTAAAGATGCACATGGTATATAAATAAAGTACACAATTTCAGTGAAATTGTTTAGTAATTAAAGTGATAATTATGTGACAAAAACTATTCAATAACACAATTATTATGATTATCAGACATTATTTTGCCAACGTCATTTAATTATTTATAAACTCTTGTATTCATGATATATTTTACCAATATAAGAGTAAATTAATGTATGAATTAAAATTTTTGTTATCTCTAAAAAAAGTTTATTTTTGTATGAAATTTTTATATGAATTTTAATAATAACAATAATGTATTAAATATTATATATATTTAACAAAATATTAAAAATAAAAAATTATATATTTAATGACATACTAAATTCGTTATATCTTAAAATTTAAATTGTACCAAATCAAATTATAATAAAACATTATATATTTAATAACATATTAGATACATTTCATCTTATAATTTTAAAATTTTTTACCAAATCAAGTCATTATTAAGATTAAACAATATCATAAACAATACTAATTACTTAATTTAGTTGGAGTAGTTATAATTATTTACACTACTTTTTTGAATAGGACGGTTTAATTAAGTTCAGAACATACAAGAAACTGAATCTATTTCAAGATTCTTCCCCTCCGAATTTACTTTTATTTACGCATAAATTCTAAAATTCCCACTGATCTCCTTTAATTAATACGACACAGTGGCAGTAAGCCGTGCATCTTGCTCCTCAAGAGCCAACGCCACCGTCCATACAATTCCGATAACTCTCTCCTCTCGATAACGCCGCCGCCGCCGTTGCAATTTCCATAGTTAATTTCCCCTTCAAAATCTTATTTATTTACTCTGATTAATTGTTGTGTCGCGAAGTTTCGTTAGCTCTTGGTTTTAGGATGGGGACGGAAAACAGTGGCAGTGACGACAATGGCTTCATGATGAAGGTGGTAGAGGGTCCCGGCGGTTACGTCCTCCAAGATGTCCCTCACCTCACCGATTACATATCCGATCTCGCTGTTCGTATATTCTTTATCTAAATACTCTTTTCTTTTTTGATGTTTATTTATGGATGTGTGAACGAATTATGGGGCTTGCTTGCGCGGGTTTTTAGTTTAATTTTGTAATGGTATTTGGTGTTGTTCCAGCATGCTTGTTGGATCATGATACGATTCTTATCAATGATTTGGTTAAAGACGTGATTTTTCTCACTGTAATTATAATGTTGCTGTTATGGTGTTATGGTGGCTTTGGATGATTCAGATCAAATGTGTACACGAATTTAATCTCTAAGAGTATTCTGGACCATTGCTACTTGATTTTTGCAAAGGGAGGATTGTTTTTGTTTTTTCTTTGGGAAATGTAATCTGTTCAGGAAAAGTTGTAGTTTGTTATTTTGCTGACTTGCAATGATTTTGTTTACTTGATTTTGTGGTCTTAATCGTGTTGTAATGATGCATCCGTATCTATTGATTCTGACATCTTTTTGATTTAGCTTTTCTGTTCAAATTCACATAATTGGATAACTTTTTGACATTTCTTTACAAGAAAACCGGAAAGAAAGCAGCAAATTAGAGATTTCTAGGTACGTGCAAATAATCCATCATTAGGAATCTTTCAACGATATGTTTTACGAAGCATGCAAACTATTGTAGGATTCTGGTTTATGTGAGTGCCAACTGCATTGCATCAGTTAATTCTGTGCAGGAAATCATCCCCTAATTATTGTTCTTTTCCTGTTTTTTTCTCTTTAAGTTTTTCTCATTGGATTTTGATTTCTGTGTCAGACATATCCCAATCCATTAAGGTCCAATCCTGCATATTCAGTTGTGAAGTAAGTCCAGTTTATTTTTACTTGTAGTCTGATCTTATCTTTGTTCAGTAGCTTTTGATCATTTCTTTGAACTTTAATTGAATAAGTCATTGTGCACTGTTGTTATTGCAGACAGTACTTTGTTGATATGGAAGACACTGTGCCACAAAAGGTGAGCTCTTAATCTCGCTGTATGTGCTGGCCTCTGAATACCAGTATTTTCTAGAAGTACATAGTTATGAGGCACCTATCCGTGGGCTGGTTTAGAAGGATTCTGGAACTCACTTTTCATCTGTGGTTACAATCATGCAACAAATAAGTGGCAAATAAGAGAGTTATAGATACAGTCCATGAGGAAAATGTCTTCAAAACTTATCTCAGGCTTCAAAAAAGTTGCTAGTTTATTTCTTTTTAAGTTTTTTTGGTGAAAAACATTAGGGGCCACTAAACTATTGAATCATATAGTTTTGGTCACCCAACTATTTTTTTTGATCCGTTTGGCTACTCATCTAAGAAAAATGGTCATTTTGGCCCTTTTGTCAATTTCTGCCGTTAGTCAAAATGAAATCAAGACATATGTGAAACTTGTGACTGATTTTAAGGGCAATTAGGTCCAAAATAGCCTCAGACTTATTTGAGGTTCAAATTGCAAAAATTGAAAATAGTGGAAGAATGTCCTTCCCTTCTTCAGGTTGAAATGGTCTCCCTCTAGCCTTCCACATCATGGGAGCAGCAGTTACCACAGCAGCAACAACTCGGTCCAGTACAGTGGACTCACTGTTAGGGAATCAATAGCTGGACCTATTTACATGACTGAGAGCAGAAGTAGGTCCTCCAGTCCTCACTGGATAACCAGCCGGCCAAGCTCCTGCCAAGCACAACAAAAGAGGAAGATGATTGCTGTGTATTAAGCCAAAATAACTTGGAAGTGGGTTGGAGAAAATGACTTAATATGTGAAAGAATCCCTTCCCTCCTATTGTCTTGTTAAAGAGCCCTAAATCAGTTTGCCCATCTTTGCAATTGGAAGTTTGAGGCTTTTTTTGACCTAATTTCCCTTAAAATTAGTTAGGAGTCTCGCACATCTTGATTCTGTTTTGACTAATGGCTAAAATTAGCAGAAGGGCCAGAAGTGACAATTTTTTTTTTTAGATGAGTACCCAAATGGGTCCAAAAAATTAATTTTGTGGCGAAAGTATATGGTTTCAATAGTTTAGTGGCCCCATTGTTTTTTGCCCGAAGTTTTTTGGGGTATTTCTGTATCCAACCACTACTCATTTAAGCAGCATCCATCAATTTTTCAACCCAAATGATACAATTTCCAGCAAGATACTCTTCTGGCTAGCTTGTCTGCCATGCAGCAGTACAGGTTAAACTTTTATTTTCTGCCTGCAATTTGTGTGGATACAACTACTGTAGCTTCACATTTGAAAGAGTTCTCCACTCGGAAAATGAGTTCATCCAAGCTAGTGTCCAATAGTAGACTCCATTTTTTGCTTTTTAATTTGCATTCTACACTATATAAAAACACAGACAGACTAATACTTGCATGTTTACATCTTTTATCCTCCTCTTCCATCTCATCTTTCTGCTCTCTTAAGGGAGATTGTATTGATTTTTGAGCCTCAAATAATTCTTCCATTGATGGGATAGTGCAATCTGCCACTGTCTCATATTGTTGTCCTTACTTGATAACAGAATGTTTAATGTTTTTGTCATGTGTTTTTGCCAGCTTGTAATTTTAGATAGGTGTTTATAGTACATAAATGAATTTTTAAGGGCTTCTTTGCTGTGTGAAGATGATGACATGTTTGTTGGCTACCTCATATTAGGTAGTTGTTCATAAGGATGGTCCAAGGGGGATACATTTTCGACGTGCTGGACCACGCCAGAAGGTATGCAGTTCTTATTGGTATAAGAGGTTGTTCATAGAATAGCTTCCACTTAATTTTTTTTTGATGCAAGCTTCATTGCTCAGGTGTATTTTAAACCAGATGAGGTGTCTGCTTGTATTGTGACGTGTGGTGGTTTATGCCCAGGACTAAACACAGTGATCAGGGAAATTTTTCAGAGTCTTGATTATATGTATGGCATCAACAAAGTCCTTGGAATTGATGTAAGTTCACTGATTCTTAACTTTAGATGTGATAACTATTGTTTCCATCATATTGATAAATTAACTACTAGTTTAAAGCACTTGATAAATGCAAAGTTATCATCTTCAAGTTTGTGTGCATGTGACTAATTGAACGATCACGTATGTGCCAATTTTGTATATACATGTGACCAGACTATTCGTTGGACATTATAAGCTTCATTAGTTTGATCAATTGCTTGAACCCAATATAACCTTTTGTGGGTATGTGGAATGTGTATTTTCACCCTGGTTTCTACCTCAATTCACATACATCTTTCCATTTTGGATTCAAACTCTTGGGAGAAATATTTTTGCATTACAAATACTGGAGTATTCAGGATGCTGGTGTTTTCACTTCTAGTTTCTTCGAGCATTATGATCGAACTAAACTTTTGTATTGCTGATTCTGTGCACTTCTTGGTTAGAAGTTGTAACTTGAACAACTGATATCTTGCTGGACTTGGTCAATTAAAGAATAGTTTGAGCTTCATCATTATATGAAAAAACAACTTAATGATGTTGAATTTTTTTAATGGAAATTAAAGCTGGAAAATTATCTATCCCTGTATGCATAGTTGCTATTTTTTTTTTTTTGGTTAGCTTTGAGTTATGTTTAATGTCATTATCTTTTTTTTTAACAGGGCGGTTACCGGGGTTTCTATGCGAAGAATACTATTACCCTAACTCCTAAGATTGTGAATGACATACATAAACGTGGTGGTACAATAATTGGAACATCTCGTGGAGGCCACGATACCTCAAAGATAGTTGACAGTATTCAGGACCGTGGAATCAATCAGGTTTGTAGATTGTCAGATTTTATTTAGCAGTATGAAGAAATAGTCATGTTATAGTTTCCAAGCATTTTCTTCTTCCCCCCTCACCCCCCCCCCCCCCTCTTATTTTAGTGCATTGGCTTGTAAAATTCTTTGGTTCCGTGTTAGTGATGCAAATTATGATCAGGTTTATATAATTGGAGGAGATGGTACTCAGAAAGGAGCAGCTGCAATTTACAAGGTATGCTTGGTTCCTAAGTGAAAATAGTATCTTTCCTTGACTTCCTGTGGAAGTTAGTCAATGATTAAGCACATCTCTTGAAGGGTCTCCCTATTGTCTGCTCAATAATCAACTATGATATGATGCATGACCTTTCAGCTCCGCGTTGTGCTAGGATTCTCTTGATTAAGCACATCTCTGTTGTATTTTCTGCAGGAAGTTAGGCGTCGAGGTCTGAAAGTTGCTGTTGCAGGCATCCCCAAAACAATTGATAATGACATCCCGGTACTTGTCATTCTTGATGGAACATGAGCATTTGCTTTTGTTTCTTCTCCTTTGAGAATGAAATGAGTTTGATAAAGAAAAATTGAAAAATCAAATCTGTTTGTTGTAGAAAAATATTGTTTGATGTCAGTTAGCAGCATAATCTGATATATAGGTGAATAAAAAAAAGGTCATCTGATAACTATGTTCTGATTGATGTAATAAAACCTTTTATCTGAATTAGGTTTTCTGCTATATTAATTTTTTATTGGCTTCCACATTCAGGTTATCGACAGGTCATTTGGATTTGATACTACTGTGGAGGAGGCTCAACGTGCCATCAATGCGGCTCATGTTGAAGCTGAAAGTGCAGAGAATGGCATTGGTGTGGTGAAGCTCATGGGTCGGTACTGTGGTAAGATTTCCTTCTGTACACTCGCCTCCAATGTGTCAGTTGAGTACAATTACTATAGTCCATATTTGCCTGGATTAACATTCTCCTGTGACCCAGCCATCTTGAATGCTTCTTCACACCATGTTCATGGTGGTAACAAATGAGCGGTAGTTTGCTAGAAGCCAAGGAAATGTTTCCAAATGCTTGTACTCTTGGATTTGGTTTGACTCAAAATCCCTAAGAACAGTTTTGGAAAATTAAGAGTGAGAAATAGTTCTCTTGTAATGTTGAGACAGGGCAACAGGACAGAAAACTACTGTCTGGAATGCATATACTGTTTTTGCTTCATAGTAGAAGTATTATGTTAGTGTTATTAGTATTTTTTGGGTCCCCCCAGCACCTCCTAGAATTCTTTTGTTAAAATTATTGAATTATTTGTGCAGGATTCATTGCAATGTATGCTACTCTTGCCAGCCGAGATGTTGATTGCTGTTTGATTCCGGAGTCACCTTTCTATCTTGAAGGACATGGTGGACTTTTTGAATTCATTGAGAAACGGCTAAAGGAGAATGGACACATGGTGATTGTGATTGCTGAAGGTGCAGGACAGGAGCTAGTTACAGAGAGTATGCGTGCCAAAGATGAAAAGGATGCTTCAGGGAACAAATTACTTGAGGATGTAGGGCTGTGGATTTCACAAAAAATTAAGGTATCAGTTTATCTTTTTAGACATTTTTCAGTCAAATCTTCAGTCATGAACTTTGTTCCCTTTATTCATCTTGGCGCTGATATACTTGATATAGCTGATAGGCATGCTTCATGCATTTGTTTCTGCTTGAAGTTAGTGTACATCCATAATTATTACGCGTGGCTCCGTTTGGGTTGTGTTGTATTTGAGAATTTTGTATTGGAATGTGTGAAAGTTTTGGTGGGAATTTTTGTAAGAAAAAGTAGATTGGAGGGGAAATTTTTTTGAAATAATGTGAGAAGAATTTTGGAGAGAATTTAAATTTTAAATTTTGAAATAAAAAGTTGTTTGGATGTTTTATTTTTGTAATTAAAAAAGTTAACTTTTTGTAAATAAAAATGCTTCCCAAACGGAAGCCTTAGTTTTTCTATTGCAAATGACTAGTAATGCTGACAAGTGATTGGATTTTTTACTTTTTTTCGGGGTTCCCACTTCAGAATACTGACTGAAAGAACAGGGCTAATCCTGCTAAACTTGTATGTAATTATTAGTCTTTTATGGCAATCTTCTCCTCATTTTGAGAAGAGTCTTTATTTTAAGTAGTGTACAACATTTGTGATGTTACACTAGCCAACTAATGCTTTTTGTGTTGTTGTAGGATCATTTTGCTAAGACACAAAAACTGGCTATTACTCTTAAATATATTGGTGAGTAATCTCATCATCACATCTGTATAGTTAAAATTTAGAAAGGTTTTAAATCTGACAAATAATTGACAGATCCAACTTACATGATTCGAGCTATTCCAAGTAATGCATCTGACAACGTTTACTGCACACTTCTTGCCCAAAGTGCTGTACATGGAGCGATGGCTGGATTCACAGGATTCACTGTTGGTCTTGTTAATACGCGGCATACGTATATTCCATTGAACGTAAGTGTTTCTTTTTTAACCATTAATCTTATGTTTTGAGGTCTTTTGGTGATATCAATAGATGGATATTCTGTCTTACCTTTTCATCCGAACTGGGTGTTGAATGATAAAAGAACCTAACTTTGTGGTCAATCCCTCTCTTCAGGTTTGAAACCATTTAAAGCAACTTCAATGGTGTTTGATAGGTCTAAGAATTAGAATTGCAAAATTTTTCTTCCAATTGAACGTTTTTCTTAGATAAGTTATTTAAGTTTTCCATGGATATTTTGTTGTAGTTGTAATTTATGTCCTAGGATATGTTTGCCCAAGGTTTAAGTTACACTTGTTATGTATAAGAAAACTCTGTTGCTGTGAACTTTCCTTCTAAACACAATGTTTTCTGATCCAGCGTATTATTGAGCGACAAAACAAGGTTGTCATAACCGATCGGATGTGGGCGCGTCTTCTTTCATCAACTAACCAGCCAAGCTTCTTGCGTCCTGAAGTTGTTGCTGAAGCCAAAAAAGAGGAACGACCTCCAACCCAGTTGTTGGATAGGGAGATTGGTGGTGATGAAAATTCAGGTAATAACAACACCAGCATTCATGAAATAGAAGCACCTGACACTTAACACATTCTCTTTTAACCGGTAGCCATGGCAACAGCTCTCCTGTCCTGCCAAAGTTACATGTGCTGCGATATTTTGGTGTAATTTATGATTACTCGGGTCATGTAGGAATCAAGTTTGATGGTCTCTTACGATGCCTCAGCTGCAGTTAGTGCCTCTGTAATACTGCAAAAAGTTTTTTTTTCTAGAGGTGACTCTGTGCTACTAAAAAATGTCTTAGCAGATGTAGCATTTTGATCCACGATCCTTGGTATGGGCGATAAATATGGAAGATGAATGCGGATTCTGTGATGATGCTTGAATTCGACTTAATTACTGTGCAAAGTTTTGGTCCAATCACCTTAAATCCTGTTTTTACCCTATTTACAATAAAGTACTTTTGAGAGAGGAAAGGCTGAAAATGGGGTTGAAACTGAGTTAATAAAGGTTGGTTACTTTCCAAACAGAAAATTATCACGCAAGATATGGTAAGAGGTTTGTAGTCTTCATTTCATTTTACTCTTTTCTTATCTTTTCGTTTCCTTCTATTTGTATAACAATACAGCCTTTCTAGTTCGCTTAGGGTGGGGGCGATCGACAAAAGTTGGCAAAATAAGCTTTGAGTTGGAAAACGAGTATATTTTACAAAATGAGTTTTTAGCAGTTTTAGTCCATATGAGACCTATAGTTATATAATATTTTTGATAATTTTAGTTTTTAATGTTTCAAAGTTTGACAATGTTAGTTTAAAAAATATTTGACACAATGTTGTACCACGTAAAATTGTGCAATAAGTTATAATTAGGAAGGATAATTTATAAATTAGGGGAGACGGTCTATTTACATAATAGGAGGCAAGAAAAAAAATTATGTAATTGGTTTGTTGCATTAAAAATAAGGATGTATCAAATGTAAGTAATATTTTTTCAACAATTTTAGTCGCTAAATAAAGTGGATAAATTTATTTATATAATTTAAATTTGTAAAAATAAAAAAAAATGGTCCATTAGTTTAAAAAATAAGAACGGTAAAGTGAGATATATTTGTTTTATTTTTCAAATCAGCTTGAGTTAAAAAAAAAAAAAAACATCTTTTGTTTGATATTTTTCGTTTTTTTTTTCTATTGATACTAATTTAAAATTTTAAAGTAATTTACTCTTCCATTTCTTTTAAAGAAATAATGTCAATAAATTTTAATTGTTGTAAATTGAAAATTTAAAAATTCAATTTACCTACCTAAATTATTTATAAACTAATACTTGTAAACCTTTAAACATTGGGGATTAAAATTGTAAAAAATATTATATAAATGTCGTGTTTCAACTTAATTGTTACAAAGTCATGAACTTTTTCGTTTAGTTGTTTTTAAATGGTTACAAATTAAAACTAGAAAAACTAAATTTGTCTATCTAAAAACATTAAAAATTAAAACCATTGAATTCTCAAACATCAGAAGAAATAATTTGTCAATATAAAAACATTGAAAATTAAAACTATTGAATTCCCAAACATTAGAGATTAACAATGTCGAAAACTTTTTGGATAAATCATTTTAAAAAATGGTTACGCAATATTTGATCTTTGCTGCTCTCTCAATTTCTAAGCAGGTAAGAAACTACTATATTCCGTTAAGGTTAAATAACACTAGTTTTTATCTTGATTCCCCTCCAAATTTGATTTAATCTTTAATGTTCAAAAAATTTTAAATAAATCTTTAAACTTAGATAATTTGGTTTTATTTTATCTCTCAACAAAAATCATGCTAAAAGAAGAGGATCCGGTCTTCATTAAATCATATGGAATAAAAATGTTTTAGATGCATTAATTGAATACTTAAAAAATCAACTAATTTTTGAGTGATTCTAACCTAAGAGATGAAATAGAACCAAATTACAAAGTTTGAGGACTTAATTTAAATTTTTTGAACATTGGAAAGAAATCAAATTTGGAGACTAAGTTGAGGGATTAGTAGTATTATTTACCCTCCCATTAGAAAGAAGGGAAAAAGATATGCAAGAAATGAGAAATGCTTGGCAGTGTTATTGTACTTGTACAAACACTTTCACTTGATCAGAGTTCACTCCTGTTCTTTCATGCAAGATACACCATCTTTCATGTTACTACAAAATACACCATTTTACACTAAAAGTTACCACAACTCAAAAGTTACCATTTTCCATGTCAATAAGGATTGCATATCAAAAGAATGAAACAAATACAGTACAGAATCAACCCCTATACATGCCAGAAGGTTCTGCATTTTGTACAATCCAAGGATGCTCAAGTAACTTGTGTAGAGGTAGGCGTTGTGACGAATCCTTGACCAGCATCTGTTATTGGGAAAAAAAACAAAAAAAAGACCTTTAACGTTGTTTGATATTAGTAGTGCAACTGGGTTTAAGTGCAACTGGGGTAAAAATTTAGACCTGGCTAATGAGATCCTTTGCTGCTGATGAGACAATTGGCTTGGCGGGGAATTTTAAGTCCACTTGGACTATCCTGTTTGTTTCAGATAAGTAAGAAAGTATCAGTGGAGTGGAAAATCTAACGGAGGTCCTATGTACTTTCATCTACTGAAAAACAATTACAGGCGTAATAATAAAAGCACACCGATAAAAACAATTGCAGGCACAAAAAAATGGTCATCATAGGAATATACATCTTGAAAGATGAATCCATGGATTATTCTCTTTTTATGTCTCTCCAAGTCAGGATAAGAAGCTTGGATAATAAACACAAATACCTTTTATATGTGTCTGAATGTTCCTTGGCTTCAAAAGGTGGCACCCCATAAAGAAATTCATAGCACAGGACACCAAGGCTCCAGATATCAACATTAGCATCATGCTCCACACTCTCCACTGTGAATTAATCAACAGCAATATTGTCAATGCTTCAGTTAAAATGGCGGGTAATGGATTCACTGCCAGGAGGTGCACTCTCTTTAGATCAGTTCAGTGTATTTCCTCGAATAGAAAGCTTTAAAGTAATAACTAAAGAGTTACAATATCTATAACCTAATAAAGTGTAAAGTCCAAAAAGAACAACATTCAATAATAATTGTATCAAGAAAACTGAAACTGGCGTACCCATCTCGGGTGGCAAATAATCTAGAGTGCCACACATGGTCCGTCTGCGATTGAATGTGTGAACTGACCAGCCAAAATCTGCTATCTTGAGTTCACCCTGTAAGAGAATATGATGCATTAGCAATAGCACTGTTACTTCATCATAATATGGAATAGTAATTTTACAAGATCCTACCTGTGCACCAACTAGAAGGTTTTCTGGTTTAATATCTCGATGAATCACATGCTTCCCATGACAGTAAATGAGGGCGCGAGCAAGTGAAGCAACATACTGCTTAATGGTCCATAAGTAAAGAAAAAACAACATTATTTAGTTCAAATCAGTTGAATGCGTCATCATTGTCAAATTAGGAACGTAAAAGAGTTCAACATAATCGTTATTATCAAAAAAAATCAAAGATAAGTTTTCATTTTGCAAAATTTCTCAAGACCTATTATGCTACTTCAGATTGAAAAAGAACTGGGCTTTAGAAGAAACATGGAAGAGGACTCACAGTAGCTGCTCGTCTTTCACTGAAATATTTACATTTCTGCAACTCCTTGTAGAGCTCACCCTTAGCAGCATATTCAAGAATCAAATATACTCGTTTCTGCAACAGTTATTCCCAATCATTCTTCTATTTATTTTGTTTTCTTTTCATGCTTGAAATTGACCGACAGACATGTCACCTGATCATAAAAGTAGCCATAGAGTCTTAGAATATTAGGATGTCGAAGGTGACTTTGTATTTCAACTTCTCGGCGGAGCTGGTGTTCAACCTGGGACTGTTTCAGCTGGCTTTTGAATAGAACCTTTAGTGCCACGATGTGATTACTCTATTTAGATCCAGGAAAAACCATGAAAAGAATAAAGATCAAACAATAACTACACACATTCTAGAACTCGAAAAGAATGCAGTGGCAACTGTAATTGGGTCAAAATAAAGGCAATCTGAAAATTGATAGATATAATATCTTATAAACATGTGAAAAAGGAAGAACTTCTATGAATCCAACAAGTAAAGAACAGCAAAAACACGATATTCATAACAATAAATATTTTGAGGTAAAAATGTGGAAGAAAATGGTAGTAAATTTGAAAAGATAATCAAGTGACTGTACCCTCTTTTCCCTAGCTAAATATACATGACCAAACTTTCCTCTGCCAAGAGGCTTCCCAATGTCAAAGTCATTTAAGGTCCACCTCTTTTTCTCCACTGCTGCTGAACCCTCTGAAGAACCCTGAAGAAGATAGGAACTTGAATGAAAACCACCCCAAAAAAAGAAAAGAAGGAAAACCGCTATCAAACTTGCATAACTTTTCCCATCTAATAACTTAGTAATTGAACTTTAATTTCAAATTGGGCAAAGAAAAACCCTAATTACCACAAAACTCAGATATTTAATTAAATGGCAGGAAATAAAAGGTCCCAGTTTTATCCGACAAGCAGAGTTAATCAAATACAGAAACCGAAAAAACAAACAACCATCAGCACAAAATATGTAATGATGCAAGAAGAACATTTGAGAAGATTAAAGAACTAGACAAAGATCAATTTTTTTCTTTTTCCAAATGGGTGTAAACAAACCCCAGGTTCGGGCGGCATTATCAATAAACCACATCGGTAAATCCTAAAAAGGCACCAATTTGTTCAAGAACACCACATTTATTCAAAGATTCTCAGTACCAGAAGAGCCCCCAAAACAAAACATCAACCAACAAATCCCGCACGAAAATTACGAAACTTAAATCGAAGTTTGAAAAACATAAAAATCCCTAGCGATGGCTCTTCTGTTTTTTCTTTCGAAATGTTTTACCTTGTGATCTTGCTGAGTCTCTGTGGCGATCGCCATTTGAGAGAGAAAAATCGGCCAAAAAAAAAAAAAAGAATTGCAGCAATGGGAAGAAAAGACAGGGAGAGAAAAATGGGGAACGTCGAGAGAAATGTATCGTAGCGGATTTTTATTTTTGAATTTGGAGAGATCCCTAACGGTCATATCTCGTGCTGAGGCCACGTGGTAACTTCTTTTTTTTTTTTTGCTTTTTTTTTTTTATTCCAGTTCTACGTTTACGTTTGATTTTGTTTCTCCCGATGGAGGAGCGTCATATATTTCCCACTTGGCACTTGGCAACCCAGTGGTGTGTGGTGATTGTGTCCGTAAATGTATTTTCACATTTTTAAAGATAATCTTTTATGTTTTAAAAATAAAATTTATTTTACACTTTCTATTTTAAAAAATAAAAAACACATTTTAGAAGTAATTTACATAAAACCAACCATGATTTTAGAAATACTCATCTTGAATTTCTCACGTATTTTATGTCCCTCCAATAAATGAAGTGAGATGCTCTAATCTCATCCTCTTTACTAAAATTTAAAGATATACTTTTGGTCATAAAAAATGTTTCGGATTATGGGTATTCATTTTGATCCGCAAATTAGATCAAAATAACTATTTTGATCAGTTTTGATTCGCAAATTAGATCAAAATAACTATTTTGATAAGTTTTGATTCAAATGAAAATAGATTAGATCGAATCAATTTACTTTTCAAATCAGATTGGGACTTGATCATATCTGATTCGTTTTGATCTAAATAGAAAAAAAAATTATAATTTCTTTCTTCCAAAAATATCTAACATTAATTATAAAATATATATTCATATTGTTTTTGATAATTCAAACAATTATTTAATTACAATTAGTCAATTTGTGACAAAATAAATTAAAATATTTACATAAAAATATACAAATTAATTTACATGAAAAATATACAAATTAAAATATTTACATAAAAATTATTTATTATTTTTACATAAAAAATAGACAATTTTTTTAACATGAAACTCTTAATTTCAAACATAAATTAAGCTACCTAACATTGTATATGAAAAAAAAAGTAAGAGCAAAAAAAAATAATAATAATAATAAATAATAAAATAATAAAAACCTACCAAATTCGAATTTGACCCAATCAGATCCATTTAAATAAGGATCGGATAGGATTAGATTTTGATTGGATAATTGATTTTGAACCCTCCTATTTCGGATTGGTAGAATCAAGTTGTCATAATGTTAAATTTAAGCATTATTAATTCTTTTTTTCTAATAGGGGATGGTATAGTGATGTTTCTCGTGGTATAATTTATTTATTTTTTTGACTCGGAGACTTTCGCACTAAACCACCATTCGGGCCCCCTGACTAGGCACCAACTCCGAGGCCCACTGGTCATGTTATAATTTTTGTGTACATCAACAAGAGGAAGAGGGGGAAAAGGGGGAGAAAGAGGGTTGATTGTGTCTCTTATTATTATTAGATTAATGATATTCATAATAATTTTTCATAATGAAAAATAATAATGACTGATATGATAATAATGAAAAGATAAAACTATGATTTATTATTTTACATGTTTTAAGAAATGTGATAATTAAATTTTGACTTTTTATATTTATTACATCAACCGAATGAAAAGTCACAATGTGAATCATTATTCTTGCTATTATTTAATGGGGCTGATGTAGTAATGTTTCTCACGATACAATTTTGTATACATCAATGACCAGAGAGGAAGAGGGGAGAGAGAGGTTGATATGACTAAAAACAATGTTCTTGTGACCAACTAGATAGTAGTAAGTTAATGAAAGTGAGTTTGCTGCTCTTCAACTTTGAATGAGGGCGATGTTTGTAATCTTTAAGAAATGCGTAAAACATTAGTTAGGGATTTTTTTTCTCCTGAAGAATTTAATTGTTAAAACAATCTTATGCTATTAATTATTAATTCATTTTGTGGGTGTATTATACTTTCTGCATTTTGAAAAAAGTTCATTTTTGATTATGTATAATTTTTTCATTTATAAAATATAATACATTAACACACTATCAAGCGTAATCCAACCGCATGTCAAGCTTTTGAGAGTTTAATATAAGAAAACAGAAGATAAATAATGCAACAATGATTAACACAGTCAGAAAAGCAGGCAGCCTCACTTTGCATTCAAATAAATGAGAATCCAGATTGCATCAGGGAGAACAGAAAAGCAAAGAAGAAAGAGGGAAGTCAGGGGAGAAAGGATTGCAGAAGAAATGAGGGAAATTTCTAGAAAAGGGACAATAGAACGGCTCAGGAAATATGGCAAAAATCATCCTGATAACATAGTACCTAGACCACCTATTTATACTGCAAATAGAAGATTTTATGGACATAGCAAAAACGATGTTGCTTAACATAATAAAAGCTGGGACTGGGAACCACGACGTTCCATTTATTCTTTTTAGCAATTCGGTTACTGAATTGGGATAGCAAGAAATGGGGCAAAATCAAGACGACATCGTGCCTAAGTGTTAATGGTGCCATTTTGCCTTTGACACCTTATAATAGATAAAGACACTTGTTGATTCTGCTGGACTTAAACCCAAAACTGAAAGCATAACAGGCCCAGATTTAAAGACAAAAAGATGGGATGCTTCATGGAACTGATTACATTCTTCTTCTGCAAGACAGATTTTGTTATTCATAATAGAATATGCAAAACCAACAATTGCATTTCATTTAAAAAGAGGTTGCCGAGGGCCCAGAGCAGTCCCAGGAATTCAGGTGGAGAAATGGGAACAAAGTTCTTTGCCACATTATGCAACTTCTGCATCAATACAATACCACTGAACACAAGATAACAAAATCATAAACCACAATGCACAATGTACAAAAGGAAATAAAGACACCATGCTTGCATTGCATGCGTCAACGCAAGATTATTCAATGTCTAGGCACAGCCCAGCTACATCTGGTTTGTTTGATCCACATTGATCGATTCATGATGACGCTTGTTGACTGGCAGATTTATGTTGGGCGTGATGCCCATGCTCTTGCGCATGATGCCCATGCTCTTTAGCCTTCTCCTTCACATCTCTGGCTGTGTTTACAATCTTCATTCTGGCATAATCAAGTTGTTCAGCACCAGGAGGATTTTTCCCAGCTACATAATTGTATATCCATGTCAGGGCAGCTATTGCAGCCAACCCACAGCCTCCAGAGAACAAGAATCCCACAGTGATTAGGAAAAACACTGTCGCAGCTGGGACAAGAATTGGGCTGAATATGACCAAAACTGGGGTCGAAAGGATCAGGGCCACCACTGTTCCGATTAAGGTCAATGCAGATATTACAAGCATTCCAGCACCAATGGTTGTGGCAGTCATTACCCTGAACACTTGCTTTGAGCGTGGAGTTGATTCTTGGTGTTTTGGGGACATGGATTTTGGTTGATCAGACATGGTTGATTGTTGTTTCCTTTGCTGGTGGGAAAAATGTTGGAGAGGAAGCTAGAAGTTGGAGTTCTTGTTGCCTCGAGTGTATCTAGATTGGGGTAATCTGTGTTATATATAATACTGATGGTGAAATGGGATCAGCTGACACACGGCAAATTTTCAGGACATCATCTCCTAGGGTCGCGTGAGGACTCAAAGTATCTAGGTAAGTGTGCAATAGTGGTGGTAAAAATGCATGCCTGGTGGTAGGTTATTTGCATGACTAAAGTTCATAAGTTAACACTTTCCTGAGAAAACTGGAGATAAATACGGTAACGGTCCTGGCTAAGAACGCAATCCACTGGTTTAAGGTTGAAGATAGTACAAGGAGTTACAGTGTTGCTTAAAGACAATATAATGCAAACGGAAATTCTTTCCCATCCCCAAAAATGGTATGAACAATACATTTTTAATCCATCAACCCACATATCCTCCAGCTTCACACCCCACAGCTAATGGAAGAAAAGAAATATTGCAAACTTTTTCAGAAGAAAACTAATTGAACATTTATATATATGCACGCAATTACTCTTCCCTAAAAGGTTAGGAAGCACGGTGTTCCAAAAAAGTTTACACTCGTTCAGAAGTTACTCGAGCACTAAGCAACAGCATCCTTTCTCAACCATTGTCCGAACGCCACGAATGATTAGAAAATGCCATCATGAATCTTTGGACACAATCTGGCTTGGTCCATGTGGGTTTTGATTTTTGGGAAGAAGATAAGGTGGAAGAAGAGATGGGATCACAAATGCAAATCCCAAGAGAAGCAATACCAATATCACCACATACCAGGCTTTGTGAGGGATACCCATGAATAATTCATCACAAACTGCCATGAAAGAATTAACAATATCAGGACTTGATGAAAAAACACAAAAAACAGGAATCTTAAGATGCAATGTTGAACTGCAAAATCAAAAAAACTAGAGATATCCACATGAGGTACCAAATTTCAATATAATCACCGTGCAAAGGAGGCAAAAAAAGAAAATTCATAAAGATCACCAAATTAAGCTGAAAACAGTAAATAAGCATCTGATAAAGTTGGTAACAGTAAATAACTTAAACTGCGGGACAAGAACATCTCAGAATCCAACTTTGTTGACAAATGAACGGAATTGAAGTTGAAAACAAAGACATGATGCCCTATTAGTTATAGAAGTTATGTGTTATGCGTAAGATAATTACGATAATGGATTGCAGCTACAAAAGATTGAATAATAGGAAGATAAGCACCAAACTGAATGGAACCTAACTGCAGGCATGGAGGACGAACAATTGAACTTCAATAATTGCAAGTGCTTCTAAAAACTTAAGCCTAACAAGACTGAGGAATCGCAGTGTGTATGAAAATGGAATGAATGCTTCATTGTGAAAGCAAACTGAGATATAATTTAGTTCAGTAAATTATTGAGCACAAAATTCCATGAAAGCAGTCTAACACCAACAGCGTACCTAGATTAAAAATGACATATTTCCTCTCTTGAACTCCTGGTATTGCAACAATTCCCTCAGGCATCACATTCACCAAAACATAAAATTCCATCTGAGCAAAGCTAGAAAATTAGAATCTTATCTTCAGAGCAAGGAACAAATTAGTTTGCGAGGGAAAAGTTATAAAAACCTGATCATTATGCAAATCCAGTAGTTCTGTTTTGAAAATTAACTTTTCCGTGTTCAGCAACTTTCTTCCAATGTTTAGCCCAACATCTGAGCTTCCCTTTTGAAGTTGAATGGAGAAACTAGCTGGTATCTGTAATTCATCCAATAACATTTGCAATAATTTTTACCAAGAAAGATTAAACTAATCATCTCAAGGCAAAGATAAAATGAACATACAGAAGCGGGATATGATATCTTCACTTCATACCACATGTTTGATTTTAGCCCTTGCAGTTGATATAGGCAGGAGCCACCTTGTAGTGGTAGAGTTTCCTTCTGTAGCTCCTTCCCTACGTGCAACACCCTATTGTTGACCCTATAACATTGTAAAGCGTACATCTTTCATGAGAAGGCAATACTCAAAACCATTAAAAGAAAGTGTAATTTAGGATTAATGTTGTCAAAGAAGAAGCAATAATGCTACAACAAGCTTAATTACTCCATTTGTTCATAAATTTATTGCAAGAAAATGAACTTAATTACTCCATTTTTTTCATAAAAGAAGTGAAAAACTGAACAAATTTCCCTGCCATTTCTACCCTCAAGCAATACCATCATCTCTAAACCTCAAACATGGAACTCTAAGTCCAAATTTCTTAAGTTTAACATCTAGTCTGCTTATAATTCCTTCATGCGCATAGTCCTATCCAAACTCTTTAAGTGGCACAGATTAATAAACGTGAATTATTAAACTTTCTGAGCTAAAGTAACATATTAGCTTCCCCCAATTGTCCAAACAAACCAAATAAACTCAATCAAAATAAAGTCTACGCAATTTCAAAGAAAGCACTAAAACACTTACATACTGCTTTGACTGAAAACTGAGCCAGTGAGAATGAATAGCAGTAGGAAAAAATGCAGTAGGCATGAATAGAAACTCATTTTACAGCGATGACTAAGGGTCTCTGAACCTGAAAAGCGAAAATTTCAACGACATAAACGAAGAACAACATCAAAGATTCAGAAAACTAATACTGAATTCTGCAACATGAAAGAATACAGTTCTCTAAGTAATCTCATTAATGAACCAACTAAACCCACTTACTGTCGATCTTAATCCAAACCCAGGTAAAAAATACAAGTTGAAAAATTGCTGGCAACAATAACTTCACATTGGCATTTTGTCGAACAGTAGGGATGATGAAACGTGTAAATAGGGAATACTCACGCTGCTGTTGTCAAAAGAAGCACAGCATAATAAAGGGACTAATTACTTACCCTGTCAAAAGTATATTAAAAAGGAATGAAATCTGAAAAATGCAATTCGGGTAAGAGAAAGAAGAAGAAAATTGCGCAAAGGGTTTAGAAAAAAGATTAAAAGAAAATTTTGAAAGAGTTAAATAGTGAACAACCGGTGCGGTTTTGGCTCTGAACGTAAATACAAAAATAAATGATACTATTATCCTTCTGAATTTCGATGTAGGACTGTAGGAGATGAATTTTAATCATATGGTATAGTATAAGGAAAAATCATACTATGAATTTCAAAATTTTTGTTTGCCATTTTGCATTCCAATATTTGCTTCCAAAAGAAACTATGTTTAGATTGTGCTGTATTTGAAAATTTTATATTGAAATGTCTGAAATTTTTTTATAATAAAAATAAAAAAGAGTAAATTAATTTTTTTTGAAATAATATAAAAAAATTTGGCAAAAATTTAAATTTTAAAAATATTTAAATATTTTATTTTTATAATTAAAAAATTAAGTTTTTACAAATAAAAACACAAACCAAACATAACCTAGGCTCATTGTTTCGCGTTCGTATCGTTTTCATGTGTACTATAGAAATACGAGCCCCTTTTTCTTGGATGATGTGAACGCCATTGGCAGATCTCTTTGGCAAAGATAGCTCAAACTATTTGAATTCCCGTCTTCCTACAAATGGTCCTATTAATTCCTCAGTCCTGCTGCGCCAAATAAATAGGGCTGTACAAGAAGTACGCACAACAATCTCCTGAGTTCTTATGTATGCCACTCACTACTGCGATGCATCACTTCAATCATACTAACTGTTAGCATTTCTCAAAAATCCTCCGTCATTTGATGTGAAATACATTCTCTTACTATGTAAAGAATTTGGCAACAAAAGCATCATAACTGTCGTTATAAGCATATTGAACAACTAATTGACTGCAAAACTTCAAATATTGTTATTGCATTGAACCTTTTCCCGAATACAGCACAGACTAATACAGCTTAAAATAGCCAATTTAGACTGATGTTTCCAAGCCAAATGAGAAGTGGGAATTGAGCCAACGCAATGAAGAGCAAGAGGTAATGATGTCTGCTTGAATCATAACTCCTGACCTCGGCGAAGAGAACTCTCTTCATTGTCTTTACCAAAAAGATTCCCATGCATAAGCATGTCCATGGCATTAGAAAGTAGTATGAATAGCTCCAAACTAATTTTCCCATGACAGCCAGAGACAAGCCTGTAAATGTATATCCAGCGTATGCCACAATGTCAAGTAAAGGTGCCTCCCCGCTACCCAAAGAAAACAATGTCATCTTCAGTAGTGCAACTTGCATAAACCATCCTAACAATCCTTTGATAAAGAGCCAATTTAGAGCTTCTGGCCTAAACCTGTAACAGTAAAAGTATTTTTACATTTGTAAAAAGACTAAATGACACATACAAGAGTACAAACTAAACTATCAGCCAAAAATCAGAGGAACAAAAAGGCTTTAGATGTACGTTACAACCCAAACCAAATTGACAAGCAAAGTGATATGTAGTTCAGGTCAGAAAGCTAAATTTCACTTAACAAGTCGTCCATGTTTTCTTCGATTCCACAACAAGAACAGAGAACTTGATTTCTAGATGACTGCTAAGCAACCAAATCACATCCTCATTTGGCCACATTTCCAGTAAAGCAAAGATAGATCATCCAAAAGAAAGACAAAGATCAGAAGCTTACTTTCCATGAATACCCAATGACAATCCAGCTAGAACAACATAGGTACCAAATGCCATGAATGGAATGTACAAATCTGGAGCATTTATATCATAGATAGGGGGCTTGTAAGATAGCCTACCACCTACTGGCTCTGTGATTCGTGTCCAATGACCCTGAAGGAGTCAGATAAAATCAAATGGCATTACAGCAAGCAGGGACAGCAGGGGAAAAAAAAAACAAATGAGGAAAAAAAGAGAAAAAAACAGAGGAGGTGGAAACAAAATGCAGTAAACTGAAGCTTACCCTGTGCAGGAATGGGAAAAGAACCACCTTTAATTTGTTTCTCACGTACTGGTCATTGACTTGGAAATAGTATTGTGGATCAGAGAAGTATCTACTTATCTGTCCATCATAAAAATAACTATCAATCATCATTTTGTGACCCAACAAAAGGACAAACTGGACCAGCAATGAAACATAGATAGACATGAACTGACACATAATTTTGGACATTAACATCTTAAGTTTTCAAGTTAAAAAAGTAACATTGAACATTAAAAGTACACTAGAATAACATTTGTGGAAACACTTGAAAAATTTGAACCAGAAAGGTGTTGTTCAAACTCGTAAAAGCACAATTAGGGGATAATTATTAGAAGATTTTACCAGTAAAATCAGGCCACAAGAGAAACCTCACCCACCATTTATATGGCATCTGCCCGGTGCATCACGTGAATCCTAACATCGTAAACACATAAGAGATACTGTCTTACTTAAATCTTATTCCAGTGAAGAACAGGCTAAAACAGACAGGACAGTGTACTTCCATTTTTTTGCCATTGATGCTGGATATACCATTTTGTGTTTTAAGTTGATAAATATCTAAACACAAGGTCCAGTCAACTTCCAGGTCCCTCAAGATCACCTTTTCAGTTCAAAGGGATAAACTATGGATGTAATCCATTTTTAGTTCACAAGAATGATATGGTGCGATTGTTAATCAATTGAAACCAGCTCCAACAGCAATCATTCTCTAACCATTCAAGTTCATGCTCATTTAGGTTAAGCTTTAATTTTCACTTAACCTTGGGCCAAACATTTAAGTTGGATTTCCCTCGGTTTAGTTGCATAAATGAACAAAAGAATAATAAAACAAAGAGGGTGCTTCTAATCTGCAATTTATATTTTATAATTTAAAAAAAAAAGGATAATTAAAGGTTAATTCAACTAAAAACACAAAATTCAGCTTTTTGCAAAGGATAATTGTGCAAGGAAAAAAGATTAAAGGTTAAGCACCAAAACAACAAAAAGCAGCTCCATCCATATAAGATTTCATATCGCTTCAATGAAGAGTAACATTTTTCTTGTAAAACGCTCGCCATCCTTTATATATCTAAATCAGATAACTCCTAATCTTACAGAGAACTATGATATGCAGAAATAAGTATTATCAAAAACCATAAACCTCCTGCAATGGTACACTACTACAATAGGCAATCTTCACATATGGCAAAAGAAAAATCATTTCACAACCTTTAAAGCCTGACACTGACATATTTAACGGATGCAAAAGCCATTACAAACGACTTACATTGCTTTGCACATACTCGGAGCTCGATCCCAAAATTTTCTCCCCATAAGCACCCAATCCACCTCTGATAAGCCCTGATCCAGCACCGTAGAAGGCATTCCCAAACGGGCTTGGATGTGTGTTGGTAGGTGGTCTTGGTACCCCAGGCTGTGGTCCGAGATTATCATACATTTCTGAGCCAGCCAGGGTAAAAATTACATTACGAGGGAAAACAGCTCAAGTAATATCAATGCAATAAAAAAGAAAGATCATTTTGCTAAAGAATCACAAAGTTGATGAATGAAGCATCAAGTGACATGCACCTAAGGTAATAACTTAATCATTTCACCTTCATTATTTCACAACCGAGACAAGTATTTAGCTCTTTTCCCATTTTCCCCTTGCTTTCCAGGATCAACTTCGTTTTCAGCACTTTAACCACAAAACAGAAGACAAATTCTATTAAAATTGCTTTAGCCTTCCAGAACCTACTATTTTCAGTTGTCACATTAGCATCAAGGCTAAGTACGATGGCTCCAGAAACCCAAATCCTGCACTACTAAAGCAAGTACAGCAGCATTCAAGTTCTAAGTACAAAACTAAAATAACAGCTAAAACCTCATTTCTCTACTACTTAAATACCTCACTCTAAGTCGCTAAAAATTTCATCTTGCTCTGAATTTGACTGTGGATACATACTATTCATTACTTCCAAAATTTCACAAAAGGTTTAAAAAAAATAACTTACACCTAGGATACAACACGTAATCAAATCCTTATTTTCCAAGCCACCCATTACAATTCTCGTAATTTCGAGCTCCTAAGCAATACGATTACCGTCATCCAAATCACAAGAAAGCTCCAATTCTTCAGAATTTCAACGGACAATAAATCTTACAAGAAACCAAAATCAAATACGTATTAAAAGCCGCGAAGAGGAATTAAATCCAAAAGTTACACGTTTCTGAATCGGAAGCAGTACACCGGCAAACAGTTAACACAGAAACGAGTCATAAATTAACCCAGAAGGAACAAATTACGCCGAAACCCTAGCAAGTCATAGCATTCGAATGTATCGAAGTATACGGTACATATTCAACATATCAAAATGACTAGCAACAGAAAACGACGGCGAAGAAGAGAAATGGATAGAGACGTTACCAAATTAGCGCGATGGAGATGTATAGAATTTAGATCTGTAAGTGAAGGTTTTTGAATCCGGCGATTTCCTTCCAAACAAAAAGGAGAGATCGATCACTGTGTGAGTGCGTGAGAGAGAACAAAGAGAATAACAGTGCAAGGTCGATATTTGTTAATTTCAAGTTTCAAACGATTTCCGGGCAAATTCTTTAGCTTAATCGTGAGGATAAGTAACAGTACTACGCCGGAATGTTAAATAAACCGTAAAATAATAATAATAAATAAATACTCCAAAGTCCTGTTTTTTTTTTTTTTGGAATCGAGAATTGTTTGGGAATTGAAGAATTCCTTCCTTCACAATTTAGTTAAATTTTATAAAAAATCTAATAATACTAATTTATTCTTAATTAAACATTACATAAACAAGTTGAAATTAAATAAAAATTTTCAATTTTAAAATAATTCTAATTTTGAGGAAGAACTAAATGAATCATAATATGAGTTTTTTAAGATGATGAAATAGTGCACTTGTAATCCCACTTTGATATAATAAGCATCACAATCAACTGAATTTATTTTTAGCATGTCGATTTATTTATTTCTTGAATAATACAACTTAACATGTTAAAAATATAATTTGAATGAAGAATAAGCAAATGAAAACTTAAAGGAGTTGTGGAATTATGTTTTAAAATGTATTTTTATAATCTTTAATGTAATAATTGTTAAAATGCATAAATTATTTTAAAAAATAAAAATATATATTTTGAAATACAATATAATATAAAAAAAATTAAAAAGTTAACAAATAATCTGAAAAATAATATTATAATAATTAAAGAAAATAGTTCACTTTTAAATTTTTTATTATCTCCAATGAAAAGATTACGTCTAAATTAATTTTTATTAATAATTATATTTATTTACAGTTAAAAAATAAATATAAAAAATATAAAATTATGTGTTTAAATGAATATTAAATGTATTTAATAATTAATAAAAAAATTTAGAAAGGAAAGAACAGTTGTATTTTTTTTTATAAAAATTATAAGTATAATATTATATAAATAAATAAATAAAAAGTTAGAAGGGTCGTACATCATAATTTTGATGGATTACAGTGACCAATCAAAAGGATGTTGATTTTTTTCCCTCAAATAATAAGGTTCATATAGTAATTTTATTAAATTTTAAGGGAGGTGAATGCAATTAATTCAATAATAAATCATGGGAGCAAAAAGTTGGTGAAATTAATCAGAGCAAAGGAAAAAAGAAAAAGAAAAAAAAAACAACCTGAAACAGCAACAGAAAGTTCAGCGACAAAGCCCCGCCTAAAATCCCAGAGCTCATGAAGAAGACCCTCAAACACTGTTCTTGAAGGGATTCTCACCTCTGAATACAGAAGAAGAACAATGGTATACTTCTATGATTTTCACCCTTTATTCTGCAGAATTTCAGGCTTAACATTGATTCTGGGTTTTTCTGTTTTCTGTTCTGTTCTTTGTTATTGTTAATTCGTTGAAATTTTTTTCTGGGCTTTCAGTTTTCGATTGCAGCGATTAATGATACAGACTCAAAAGGGGAGTGGGAACCTCTTGCCCCAACTAAAGAAGCCCAGGCAAGATTTTTTTTTTTTGTTTTGTAAAATTACTGATGATTATATGAATACTCTCTCCCAATCAAAAGTTTTATTGTTGGTGTATGCCGTTATGTGTATTTTCGCTTAAAAGGGAACAGTTGTTAGTGTGAATGGTTATAGAATTTATATTCAAATTTTTTGGTATAGCAACTGCATTTGTTATGCTTAGTAGCTTCATGTGGCAGCTAAAAATTGCATCTTTGGAGAACAAACAAAGGGTGAAACATGGTTAAAGTTGTGTTACGAGATAAATGAGTAAAAAGTAAGTTAAGATAGTTTAAATATTTGGATGGCAGATTGATAGTGCACTAAGAAGAAGGAATGACATAAAACTACATGGAATGTTGAGATGGAGAATATGGCCAATTGTGGCTGAATTGAGGAAATAGACTAGTGTGGAATTAAAAGCATAAAAGGGAATTTGTAGCTTCCATGCTTCTATGTTGCTAAGGCATTGATGGGTCGAGTAAAAGATTTGGCTGAATTTTTTTTTTTTAATGAAGCATATTTTGTAGTGTATTGCAAATCAGTAATTCTTGGTACCAATATAACTCATATAAACTATGTTTTCTTGTCATATAGACATGCATTACTGTTTCTCACTCCTTTGATTTTGCATTTTCAGGAATTCCATTTATCACAACTTTATCAAGAGGGGCTGGCAAAACTACTAGCTAAAGACTTTGAAAAGGCTCGTGAACTCTTAGAGTCTGTTATAAAAGATCCTCTGGTATCAAGTGCTCAGGTAGTTTCTGTTTTTTGTCAACTTCTGTGAGTACCTCCAGAATTACATTGTCAACTTGAATTCTCTCTTACCCCTATGCTTTTGTTTTAAAGGTTGAAAATAATGGTAGCGATGGTCATCTTTTACAGCTCAGGTCTGTATTGTAACTCATACCGATCAAATGTTAAACATTCTTTTACTGATTCTTATTTTCAAATATTGTAATTATTCTTTAGAATCATAACCGTAGCATTCTATGGTTCTTGTTAATTTACTATATTAACTGGAAGTCATTGTACTCCTTTTGCCTGTAGTAAAGATCATATGGGCTGACTATTCATAAAGATGGAAAATTTATAGTTGTGATTCATCTGAATGAATTACTCTCCAATAAGTATAATATTTTCTTTTCGAGGAGATAAATTCATTATTGAAATAATTGTGAAGGTTAGCATTGTCTTCAAACTCATGCAATTCTACCTGTTTAACTTTATGCAGATTTTTGGTGCTGAAGAACCTTGCCAGTGTTTTTCTTCAACAAGGTTCTACTTATCATGAGAATGCTTTACAGTGCTACCTTCAAGCAGTGGAGATTGATGCCAAAGATTCAGTTGTCTGGAACCAGCTAGGAACACTATCCTGCTCAATGGCGCTTCTAAGTATTTCACGATGGGCATTTGAACAAGGACTAGTCTGCAGCCCCAACAACTGTAAGCATTTTGTATTTTGTCTCTGGGAGAAGCACTGGAATTTTATGTGAATTCTCAGTATCATTTGCATTTGGCACCATCTTGATTACATTAGCAACAACAAATTTACATAAATTATCCAGGCTTTGTTGCCATATATTACTAAATTTTCCGCACTTGATAATGAATATGTAGGGAATTGCATGGAAAAACTTTTAGAAGTTCTTATTGCTATTGGTGATGAGGTTGCCTGTCTTTCGGTGGCTGAATTGATATTGATGCATTGGCCATCTCATTCGCGTGCTTTACATGTTAAAACTACAATTGAAGAGTCAGAACTAGTCCCATTTTCTCCAAGAGGTATAGACAAACTGGAGCCTAGACATGTTTGGCTGAAATTTCCCAAGAGAAAAGCAGAAAGTGATGATGTTCTTGAAAGTGTTCCATCAAAGAAGTTGAAGAAAAGTGTAGAAGTGCAGCTCACTGATGCATCCTGGGCTGCTCTTGCTGGTCACCTCCTGGAGATTTTGAATTCAGATCAATATAAATCTGGGGATGTTGGTATAGGCATTCAATTGCCAAACACTTCAGGAAGTGTCACGGGGACAGCGGAAAGCAAAGGATCTATGTTAACTACAACAGGTATAGATATGTCCACTGGAAATAGCAATTTTGAGAAAAATTGTTCCACTAAAGAAAAGGAATCTAATATTTATGAGGATCAACCTCAAGAAAGGCGAAGTAGTCGTCTTGAAAGGCTTAGAAGTCGTAAACCAGGAAAAGAAGATTCAGATTTTGCTGCCACGAAGGATCTTGCTAAAGTTATAATGCAATTTCTAAGACCTTTTGTTTTAGGTGGAGGAGGAAAAGATGGCTTGAACACTGATGCTGGTTCCTCTTTTGATTGTTCTGATGTTGTAGCCAGATCCCAGGATTCAGAGTGTACAGATGTTATCAGATTTGTTCAGAAATTTTTGAACAACTATGGTGCTTGCCACATAGGTCACTTGCTTTTGGAAGAGGTAGCTAGCAGATTGTCGCTTTATCAAGAGTCTAATGCTAAATTTCTGGACCTGGAGAAGTTAACCAGGCAATGGGGGCAGGAAAGATCTCCAGAATGCAGTCTTTTTCTTGCGGAGTTGTATTACGACTTTGGACTACATTCTTCGGGCTCATCAATGTCTGAGTACATTTCAGAGGCTTCGTATCACCTTTGTAAAGTTATTGAATCTGTAGCTCTGGAGTGTCCATTCCAAAGTTTGTCTGTGCCTTGGATTTCTGGGAAAGAGAGTTCTACAGACAATAGTCAAGTTTTACTTGATAGCAGTTTTCCGTTGAGCAAAAATCATCCCTTCTGGGTACGCTTTTTCTGGTTGAGTGGGCGGCTCTCAATAGTTGATGGTGACAAAACAAAAGCTCGGGCAGAGTTTTCTGTTTCTCTATCACTGTTGGGGAAGAAAGATAGCACAAACAACTCTACTTCTTCTATTTGCCTGCCACACTGCAAACTTAATCAAAATTTAACTGTTGATAGAATTATCAACGAAATTAATTTGCTAGAGGTTGACTTCTTGATGAAGAAGACTGTGCATGATATGATCGAAAAACATATGTATTCAGAATGTGTAGATATGCTTGTTCCACTTTTATTCTCTGCAAAAGAAGTCCATGTTGCAGGGGATGTTATGGGGATAGATGAAGGATTTATGCATGTTGAACTATCTGCAATAAATGCTTTGATCAAAGCATGTGAACAATCTGAGGCAATGGATATTGAAGTTTTTTTGAAGTGTCACAGGAGGAAACTTCAAGTGCTCATGTCTGCAGCTGGTCTAGGGGACTATTCTGCTGCTAACAAAAGCCAAGGTATGAAAGTTTTCTATGCATCTGAAACAGAATCAAAAGAGAGCCTAGGCATGCAATGGAAACACTTGGTTGCTGAAGAAGTGAAGGCAATTTTTGAATGTACCTCGTGCATAAAGAGCATTACTCCATGTGAACGTTGGGTATGTCAATCAAAATTTAAAAGGCAATCTTTTTAAGGTCACTGGTCAACTTTTTTCTGAACCTTGATATCTAACCAGTATGGGTAACTGTTCTGTCACTCATGCAGAAGTATAAATATTTTATGCTCTTCTCTACACGTGCACCTTTTACTAAAAGCTAGAAAAGGAATTTGTTGATGTTTTCATGTTGTGTCATGTCCTATATTTGGCAACATGTTGAATATCAAAGGTCACAGAACCTAAACCAGGCTTTTCTTTGCTATACATAAATCATCTTCTTGTTCACCATCTAGGATGCACTTGTTATTGTGTGTCAATTGGTTAATTTTCTTCTTCTTCCTGTGTTTTAGTTAAAGCTTGATATCCTGCATGACATTGCATTGCTAACTTCTTTATTTGTTTGCAGAATGGTGTTGTAGGTCCAATGACAGTCATCGGTGATATTCAGGCTTTGCTGCTAGAGCTTATGTGCAATGTTGCCAACAAATACCTCTCTAAGAAGACTTCTGGGTTTGGTACTTCGGACCAAAATGATCAGGAAGAAAGATGCTACTTTGTAGATGCAGCTATCGCGTTCTGCAAGCTTCAACACTTGAATCCTGATGTTCCCATAAAGACCCAGGTGAGGCTAACCTCCTATTCCTGGGAGTTTGAAGTCTTCTACTTTGTTGTATCTCCCTTTAATACATTTTTATTATATTCAGACTGAGTTGATTGTGGCAATGCATGACATGCTTGCTGAGTTTGGTCTCTGCTGTGCTCGTGGAAGTGATGATGAGGAGGAAGGAACATTTCTAAAATTTGCTATTAAGCACTTATTAGCCTTGGACATGAAGCTTAAATCTAATTTACACACTGTTAATACAGCTGATAATCATGCCAAAGATTTGGAGCAGACTTCCCATATTTTCTGTGCTGAAGGCTCTAGTAAAGAATCAAAATTGATTGATCTTAATGCAGAGGTGGATCAGACTGATAGAGATGAAACTGGCAGACGTGAAAAGGATGATGTTAAAATGAGCATTTCAGAAGGCATTTCAACTCATGAAGATCTGAAGAAAGAGAAAACAGGAGTAGAATGTGACAAAGATGATGGTGGTCTGCCTAATGGGAAATCCGATGAGGAAGAAAAACAAAACAATCAGTCTACTGAACGTGGAGATGAAATAACAGAGGATGAAAGAGAAGAACTTGAGTTGGGGATTGATAGTTCTTTGGATCAGTGCTTTTACTGTTTGTATGGTTTGAATCTTAGATCTGACTCATCCTATGAAGATGATTTAGCTGTGCATAAAAACACTAGCCGTGGAGATTACCAGACAAAGGAACAGTGTGCTGATGTTTTTCAGTATATCCTTCCCTATGCTAAAGCTTCAACTGTGAGTAGAAACACACCTTTATCTCTCTTTTATTCCTTTTGTGCTTCTGGTCTGTCTAATCTACATTTTGTGTTGCTAATAACATGCATATGTCCTTCAGCGAACTGGGCTTATTAAACTTCGGAGAGTACTAAGAGCTATACGCAAGCACTTTCCACAGCCCCCTGGTCCTGTTTTGGAAGGAAATGCAATAGATAAACTCTTAGATGATCCTAATTTATGTGAAGATAAACTTTCAGAAGAAGCTGGGTCTGATGGCTTTCTGGATTCTGTTATAAAAAGAGTATTTTCTGATCCTGGAAGCCTCAAACAACAGCAAGCATCATTAATAAAAAGGTAATGTTTCTACTCTAAGTTAATTTACATTTCAAGCTTGTGGAACTCAGAATCAGGAATTCTTGGCAATCTGTGACTTGTTTAGGTTGGGGCTGGCTGAATTGTGTTTGGTTTGTTGCAAGTAGATTTGCGTCATAATATGTTGGCTGTTGATGCTTTCTATTACTTCAAATTTTAGTCATAAACTAAACAATATGCCAACTAATGCAGTTCTGAACCTTATCATGATGTATACTGCAATCTGTATCATGTGCTTGCGTTGTCTGAGGAAATGAGTGCAACCGATAAATGGGCTGGCTTTGTTTTAACTAAGGAAGGTGAAGAATTTGTTGAGCAAAATGCAAAGCTCTTCAAGTATGATTTACTCTACAACCCTCTACGCTTTGAGAGTTGGCAGCGGCTGGCAAATATATATGATGAGGTGACTCTAGTTACATCTTTTGGTATTCTGAATATATTGAGAAAATGGTGAAACAATAAAGCCCAAAAACAGAGTTTATGGAGTTCTTTCCAAATGCTCTTTTGTGTGTGCAGGAGGTGGACTTGCTACTAAATGATGGAAGCAAGCAAATAAATGTTTTAAGCTGGAGGAAGAATGCTACTTTACCTCAGAGAGTTGAAGCAAGTAGAAGAAGGAGCAGGCGATGCTTATTGATGACTTTGGCTCTTGCAAAAACATCAATTCAACAGGTTTTGTTCCATATTACCCATTCAGTTCAATTTGGTGCATTTTCTTTTTCAGTAGGTACAACAGGCTTGTAAACTGGGGTGGTCATATTTATAGATATTTTCTGCAAGATCTTAATCTGGGAATTCAGCTTGTATAATTGGATGATATTATTTGGTGTTTCACTATGGGTAATGTTCTGTGACTATCTATGGATGAGGATATAATAGTTGCAGTGTAATAGTGAATTTTTCTGATGCTAGAACTTGTATTTGCCTACATGAATGATGGCATAACCCAATTTGAGTCTTAGTTAATTTACCTAGATAGATAGTTGGGCTATTGTTATGTAGGGCTTTATTTGGAAATGTCAAGCTTATCATTCAGCAATATTTGGATGAAAATGATGGAAATCTATGCATGTCTGCTTGTGTTGGGAATTTTAGTTTTCAACTCTATCGCATTTCTTAAGCCCCTTATAAATTCTACTTCATTCCAGGGCGAGATACACGAATTGTTGGCATTAGTGTACTATGATGGTGTCCAAAATGTTGTACCATTCTATGATCAAAGATATATCTTACCATCCAAGGATACAGACTGGATGATGTTCTGTCAGAACTCAATGGGACATTTCAAGAAGGCCTTTGAACATAAGTATATCTTTTGCTCAGGTTATTGAGATATATTTGTCTCAAAGCTTAATTGATCTTACAAAATTTTTCTCAGCAGGGAAGATTGGTCTCATGCATTTTATCTGGGTAAACTCTGTGAGAAGCTTGGTTACTCAAAGGACACATCTTTTTCATACTATGCTAAGGCTATTGCTTTGAACCCATCAGCTGTGGACCCATTCTACAGGATGCATGCTTCTCGACTGAAGCTACTCTGCACATGTGGGAAACAAGATCAAGAAGCTCTGAAGGTTTTCAAACAGCTGAATATATTTTCACTTGGCGTTTTCTAATTCATTTTATTCTGCTTAAGTTTTAAGCACACAGTCCTTTTTGGGCAGGCTTCTTTAATGCTGCATGTCATTTGAATCTGTTGATTGCTGCATCTGCTTTTGTTGCACCAGGATATGTTACCCTATATTCTCTGCATATATGAGTGTGCTATGTGTGTATAAGTTTGTATGACCAATATTGACCATTGCTATTGATTTATTATAGATAGTTGCAGCATATGCATTTATGGAATCAACAAAGCAGACTGTCATGAGTATTCTTGGTGAAGTTGGCCCTGAAATTCCCGAATCAACTATGAATATTGATGGAAGAATCTCAGTTAACTCTACCAGTTGCTTGGTGAATTTGGCCAAGTTGGAAGAGATTTGGCATATGCTTTACGACGATTGCCTTGCTGCACTGGAAATTTGTGTGGAAGGAGAACTCAAACATTTTCATAAAGCTAGATATATGCTTGCTCAAGGATTTTACAGAAGAGGGGAGAATGGGGATCTGGAGAAGGCAAAGGAGGAGATGTCCTTCTGCTTTAAGTCATCTCGCTCTTCATTTACAATAAACATGTGGGAAATTGACAGTATGGTCAAGAAAGGAAGGTACAGATTTTGCATATGGTTTCTCTTATCTATCTTGTCATTTATATAAATATCAATGTAAACACAGCTACTTCAATTCATTAGCTTATTGGAGTGAAGTTTGTTATGAAATGATCCTGAGTCTAACAAATTAATAATCTGCTTATGCTGAGATATATGAAAATGAGTACATATAGACTTATTCTTGGAGATAAGGATCTTGTCACAGCGTGTAACTACTATGAATTTCTCCAGAAGCTGATTTCATATGATGTTGAGACAAATCGCAATGAGATTGCAGCTGAGGGATATGTCATTTCCCTTGTGATTTGAACCCTTTAAATGTTATTCAACATAAGTTCTAATGTTGTTAGTCATGTCTTTATTTGTTTGCAGACGCAAAACACCGAATCCTTCCAGTAATAGAAAAACTCTGGAAGTTAACCTTGCAGAAAGTTCTCGAAAATTTATTACTTGCATCAGGAAGTACATATTATTCTATCTGAAATTGTTGGAGAAGACTGGAGACATATCAACCTTGGATCGGGCTTATATTTCTCTTAGGACGGACAAGAGGGTATATTACCATTCAAATGAATTTGAATTTCTACTAATTTTGTTATATTGCTGCTTTTGTTTTATGTAAATGTTGTGCATTTATTCAAGTTAATTTATAGTGCTGTAATTTTTATTATTTGGTTAAAAGGTTAAAGCAGGTAGTGATGTTGTGCTGCAACCTTGAATTCTTGATTTAGAGTTGTGTTGTGAAAATGATTGTGATGTGAGGATGTGATTGTTGTTTCTCTTGTACGGGATGATATTATATTTTTCTGCAATAGGATTAGATATTTTTGTAAGTAGATGACCATTTTCTACATTCTTGCAATTCTGTTAGCATTTTTTTTTTTTAAAAAATTTTATCTCTGATCAGTAGTCTCATAAATTTTCCCTTGTAAATTGTGCTTTTCTATTTTGCTTCAGCTTCCATAAAGCTTCATCAAAGAAAACGAAAGGAAAAAAATTGTTAAAGACAACATGAATTATCTAAATCTAAATGAAAACATGTGTTTTAATAGAAAACAATAGCAAGATATGATCCATATAGCCGACCCCACATAGTGCGATAAAGGCTTAATTATTGTTCCATAAAGCTTCATTAAAGAATTAATGTCTGCAAATGCTTTAAATTGATAAATAATTGTTCTTAAAAATGAAAGTTGTTCTAGAAAAAATCGACTCTCCTTATCTTATCCTGGTTAGCTATTTTTTGGCTTAAAATAAGGTTAAGGACTATTCCAATAAAAATGACATAACCTCAAAGAGATGCTAGTTTAAAAAGCTAAAATCAGCTTGTTTTATCAAATGTGGACATGACCACTTCTTGTGAGAATTGAACCATGTTGGAAGAAATAGTATGTGGACCTTTTTGGCATTGTGCCACTTTGTGAATGCAAGAAGGGAAGATTTTATGATTTTATTTGTGATCTTACTGATGTTATTGGTAATTATTTAGTTGAACTTTCATGCCTCTCTCTCTCTCTCGCAAAGTTTTTGACAGGTGATTAAGAGATTATCTTCTTGCTTTTGACATTTTACATGAACTGAGAGATGTTCATCCTAATTAGTTGTTTCAAATTATGCAAACCAGTACTTCCATGAAAATCTGATGAGTTGGAGTATCTGCTCTTTGCTCTAGAAATACTTCTTGTTGGTTGGATTACTGTCTCTCTGAATGTGATATACATCTGATTCAATTAGCATTTCAGTTCTCTCTGTGCCTTGAAGATATTGTTCCTGTAGCCTTGGGGAGGTATATCAAGACCTTAATTTTGTCCATCAACCAATCTCGCCCTGGCTCTGAAGCTGTTGCTACTGGTGCTATTGAGCATCATCTGGAGAAAATATTCTCTTTGTTCTTAGAACAGGTCAACTTATGGTCGGATATTTGCAACTTGCCTGAGATTAAGACCCCAGAATTGACAGACAGCTACTTATATGGGTAACTCCCATGTGGTTGAATTGTCCTTTTGTTTCATGCTGGTTTTTAAATTAAAGGAGTATAAAATCCACTGATTTTCTTTGATACCTTGTTTTACCCATAAGAGATATGTATTTACTTTGTGTAGATGTTTTGCTGCAGATATCTCTATCAATACATCCAGTCATTAGAGAGATGTGTCAAGTTTGAATCACTTGAGGGCATAAGTGAGAAAATGAGGAAGCGATTGAAGAACCCAAAATTATCGAATAGCAACTGTGCTAAAGTTTATAAGAACGTTTCCGTTGCTTGGTGTAGATCTCTAGTAATTAGCATGGCTTTGATAACACCATTGCATTCAAGACTTTCAAGTGAGATCCATGTTCCAGGTTTGTTAGGTGGTGGATTAGAGAACACACAGTTACTCTGTGTAGATCTTCAATCAGATGAATTATGGAGTTCATCATCTGAGGACCTAGAACATCTGAAGAATCTTGAAACTAAATGGAATCCTTCATTGTCTAAGATCAAGAATGTGATAGTTAAGAGAGTTTCTGATGAAGACCTGGAGACTGCTGCCATTTTGCTTAGATCTTGTTATAATTTTTACAAGGACACCTCTTGTGCTTTGCTACCATCTGGTATAAACCTTTATATGGTGCCATCACAGTTAGCAACAGAAACATATGTCCAGCCAGGTATAGATGGGGTGGACATACTTGACATGAATACATCACGGAAGCTTCTCTTGTGGGCCTACACACTTTTACATGGGTATTGCCCACATCTCTCAGTTGTCATTAAATACTGCGAAGAAAATATTAAGGTAAGCGAGTAATCTTTTTATCTTGTTATTTTCAAATAACCAGTTAAATTATGATGATATGAGTGAATGAAATATCAAAAAGGCTTGTTAGATGTAGAAAGCATGCAGTGAAAGTATGAAAAATCTTCATAAACATAATTCCTTGCTTATATAACAGGGATATTCCTAATTCCTAGGCTATTGGTGTTTTAAATTCTTTTGGTTCATTGTAGAGAATCCAGGCTTCACTTCCCAGTTTAGCCAGTGTTGACCTAACAAACTCAACCCCCTGATCCCACCGCACCATAAAAGGAAAATGGAGAATTCAGATACTGCTCTTTTAAGTGGTTTAACTTTTCCTTTTAAAAAGGACCACTTATTAATTATTTTGACAAACTCCCCTCACTCCATGCTCATCCATCAAAATGCAGTGAGGATCATAAAACTAATTTACCATAAACTCGTGTGGAGGTGACTCAGGGCATCCACACCCAAAAACGCACTATTATATTAAATAGAAAGTAAAAATTATGAAGTAGAAGCTCTCAGTTGCTTTTTGAACGAGTTAATGTATGTGAAGTGAAAGGAAGCGCATTGCCAATTTCAGCATGAAGATGGCTCTGTTATTATTCTCTTTACTTCTGTATCTTAAATTCTGGTTTTGAATTGCAGTTAAAGCTGAAAAAGGGAACTGGCAGTCCATTTATGCCTTCAAATGCAAATATGCCTTCTGCCACAGCTTCTAACACAAGTTTGTATCTATTTATAGGATCATTTAAGCAAAATCCCTTTTTACACCAAGCTCTCTGTCGTAACATCGCTCTCAAATTCATAATTATTTTGTAGGTGGCTCGAAAGATGGAACAGTCAAAAGTAATGAGCCGGATGTTTCCTCTATTTCCTTTATGGGTGCTGGTTCTTTGCCCGAAACTGATGGGACACCTAAAACAGCGAGTTCCACCTCACCTGAAAAACAAGAAGCAAATAACACTGCATCTGCTTGTTTGCTTGAAACTAGTTTGGCATCTGTATCCCAACCAGAAACTAAGATCCTTTGCGGCAAGTCCTCAGCATCTTTGCCTGAAATTGGGAGCACGGACTTGGCAAATGTATCATCCAATGAAAATCAAGAGTTACCTTCAGCTACTCCCCCTTTGTTGCATCTCAACGATTTTGCTGCAGGAAGGAGCAATGCTGATGAAGAGAGTGTTATAGATCTCAACAAAGATTGATTTAACCATGCTAACAACTTAGGCTAATTGTGATTGTTCTACCATTGATGGCCCTTGTCATTTACCAGCCATTTCTTGTAAATGTTGATCTAAATTTCAGGGCTTTTTTTCCTGTGTGCTGTTCTGCGGGCCTTGTAAAAAGGGCTTGCGCTGCTCTTGAATGGCACATGCTTACATGGTACAGGTTGCTGATCGATTTTAGCTCGTGTTCTTGCTCCGTTAATAATCTTAGTGGAGATGTAATCTAGAATGAGTATTCAACAAAAAAAGCAATTACTATGAGTATTATTCATTTGTCAATAATGAGCAGACCACACAGAAGTTTAGAGACTTTGGCATTTCTACGTGAACTTTCAATTATACAACTTTGTAAGTTTTATTTATGGATAATAATATTGGTTTGAGGAAACCAGTCCTGCAATGAAGAGGCTGGGAACACTTCCTACTCCTGAGGTATCAAAAGTAAGCCACTCAGCAAGACAATGACAATTATTAGCCAAATGACAGGAGCTCTGAATATCCCTTACCAGAGACAGACGATTCTTATTTATGGATGAGCTTTGAATCCCTTTCCTTTGGCAAATGACTCGTATTTATAAGTGCAGGTAAAGGATATCTCCACCAGGAGTTAAAGCAGCCGGTAATACGAAAAGAATCAAAAATATTCTTTGTGTCGTAAGTTATGGGTTCAAATGACCAGACTCAAGGAAAAATTAGTCCCACGCCTAGGTTTGTAAAGTGTGTGTGCAAGTCTTATAATTTTTCAACAGGAGCGTAAAAAAAATAAAGAATTATCTAATAGTTCTTTGAAAATAAAAATTATAATTAAAAAATTCTGAATTATGACTTCTATTTGTAAGTGCAAGTAAAGAATTATCTAATAATTCTTTGAGAATAAAAGACTCCAGTCCCAGTTGTTAACAGGAAGGAAAAAAAAGAAAAAAGAAGGTCAATGATGTAAATATTAATGTTTCCAAAGGACAATTGTTTTTATACCACAAACTATGATGTGGGATAAAATAGTTGGGCCTAAATTTGAAATCAACCACGATATAGGCTGTCTCATTGAGGTCAAAATTAGGCCCACATCCACCATAGCATTTAAAGGGGGTGGGGGGGAGATGGCAGATTATTTTTTCTGTTCTTCAGATTGCACTTTAGCGATTGCCAAATTCTGGGCGGATTTTGGCTGTGATTAATCCTAACAATGGGAATCAGGACATTGCTCTTACTAACTCATCGAGCGCCCATTACTCGTTCTTCTCACTTCTTCTTCAGTTTCAGGGAAATCCCTCTTTCTGTGGTGAAGAGATCACTCGTACAGTACAAGAATCCGGGAACCCGGAACTACTCCACCGCAAAATCTAGCCTTGAACCACCTAATCTTTCACGGTTGGCTGAAACTGCCCGTATTTCTCTCACCCCAGATGAGGTACCACTACTATTAACATGCCCCTTTCTTTTTATCCCTATGTTCTTCTAATTTCTGTGACAGTGTCGCTTGTGTGTCTTTTTTGAGCACGTGAAATTTATTGATTATATATACCCTTCTTTGTCTTTTTTGCTTTGTTTTTTGGTGTCTGCAGGTGGAAGAATTTGCTCCTAAAATTAGACAAGTGGTAGATTGGTATATACACTTTCTCTCCCCTGTGGAAACGTAGAAAATTTGGCTGCATGAATAGAAATGCAGGATTTTGTTTCCTGCTTAGGGAAAAAATGGAGAATTTAACTTAAAGAATGCATATTCCTTGACCCTTTTATTGGGACTTTATGACACAGGTTTGGGCAACTCCAAGGTGTTGATCTTGAAAGTATTGAACCAGCAATAAGGGCAGGTACTTGACAGTTTGAAGAAAAAATCCTTTTTATTTGGCAAGTTGAGTGTGAAAGAGGTGCCATTACGTGAAACCAATTAAAAACATTTTATATTATTGCATTATGTAATATTATGTAAAATAAGTGCGTGTGTGAAACCAGAGATTAAGAAGTTAAATAATCTTCTGCACTTGTTATTCTTATTGGACCTTTTTTTGTCTGCGTTCTTCTTGTTGTAGTTGATTAATCAAGAAATTATTCTCCACAAGCTGCAGTTATATGAAATATTTATTTCCGGTCTGAAACAGCTGAACAAGCCCAAAAAATTTAGACGTTATTTGAATTCAGTTGCAGGAGGACATGATGCAGATAAGATTCAAATTTGAAGCTGAATTGGGAATGTTTGATTTCTTTAAGCTTCACCCTGAAAACCAAAGAAGTAGCTGTTTGCTTTATTCCACTTGCGATGCAAGTGATTTGTACATTGGCACAAACTAGCATTCCTTTGTCCGAACTTTGACATTAATTGTAGTCTTCCTTTCAGCTGCAGATTTTTATACATCGCATGAAATTGATTTGTTGAAAAATGTGATGTAATCTGCAGATACTGAGGGTGACAATTTACGAGATGATTTACCTGAAAAATTTGCTAACAGGTTGGTATTATGTGTTATCTATTTCCTTGAACGTAAACATTTATGTTTTTGTCACTTATCAAAATCATCACTTGATCAACTGAAACCATCAAATGTTTGATACAGGGAAGAACTGATAACGGCTGTGCCAAGCTATGAAGAGCCTTACATCAAAGTTCCCAAGGTCTTGAACAAGGAGTAAAATTGTAAGTTTACTCTCTTCCACTTTCCAAATGTTAACTAAGATTACATCTGAAGAATTGCTTACATTTTTTTTTTTTCAGTACCTCTGCAGCTGCACTTCATTTTCCTTGCTCTTGTTTCTTTTGCTATTTCTCCTCTGTGTCAAACTTCAGAAGTTACCTTTTTGTTGCTCATTTTCCTCTGGGTATTATGATCAGAATATCTTTTAAGTAGGGTTGCTTCCTTGTAACAGGAGCAATAATTATTTTGTTTAAAATCATAATTTTATTTTCCTTTATTTACTTTTATTTTACCATCAGTACCTAGGTTACCTTACAGAATGATTCTAATTCATTTGTTTCATTATCAATATCCCTAGGAACTACAAGATTCTTGATACTAGAGCATATTTTTCTTTCTTTGATAATGTTGAACTGGCAGGGTAAGCCTATTGTCGATCTCTGTATGCTTATAGCACTTATTCATTTGTTTATAGAACTTATTCATTTGTTATGTGTAATTTAGACTCTTAGCAACATTTTTCTTGGATACAATTCTCTTACGCTATAGCTTTCTCACTTTTCAGCTCTACAAGAGTCCCCGGTTCCAGGGTCATCAAGTGGCACCAATTGGAAGTTAAGGGTTCATTTATTGCATGTCTAATCAGGTCGGGAATGAGCCTGAAGTAAGTGACTATAAAGTGGATCTGGGAATTTGCTGTTCCACTTTTAGGGCTGTCCTTGCTTAGTTCAAAGTGCGCTAGCAGTTCATAAAATGCATTTCGTGGCAATTGTCAGTTGATTTTGCTTTGTTGTTGAATGTTCTAAAATTTTTAAGTATAAGGACATCAAAGCTTTCATGTCATGTGGAAGAATTTTTTGTTTGCATGAAATAATGACTTGATAGGATGCAATGGATGCACTAGTCCTTGCATCCTATTTGTACATGAGTGACATCTTGGCCTAATAACTTTGGTGATCTGGCTTTCCTGATTAACATATAAAATGATTTGATTTATTCATTATTAGGAGCACAACCCATGGCGAGTCATTGGTTTCGACTTCAACCATCATTCCAAACCAAGGACACACCATCTGAACCACCAATGTTTAAGCACCACCATAACCCTTCTGGTCTTAGATGATCCATTAATCGATCAAGTGCAATATGTATTGCATTTAAATCTTCATGTCTATGGTCACTCACCATGAATTCATGGATACAGCCACAGATTTCAATAGAGCTAATGGCGTCATGCTTTTTTACACCATGTTCGTTCATCAATTTTCTCAACTTCTTCATGTCTTCCCATCTCTGGGCTTCAGAATAGATGTTTGACATGAGCACATAAAGTGCACTACTATAAGGTTCCAATTCCAGTAGATGCTTTAAAACCTGCTTTGCGACCATGATATTACGATGAATTCTACAAGCACCCAATAAAGATCCCCAAATTACGGTGTCAGGCTTCATTGGCATCTTTCCTATCAGCTTCACTGCTTCATCCAAGAACCCTTCACGGCCAAGAATATCAACCATGCAAGAATAGTGCTCGGTTTCACGTGGTAATCCATAAACAGAACTCATTTTGTCGAAGTAATACCGCCCTATATCTGTTAGACCACTGTGACAACAAGCAGAAAGCAAACCAGTGAAGGTGATCTTATCAGGCAACATCCCACTAGTTTGCATCTGTTCAAATAGCTCAATGGCTTTATATCCAACACCATGAAATGCCAGAGCTCCAATCATTACATTCCAGGAGACAATGTTCTTCTCTGGCATCTCCTGAAAGAGATCGAAGGCCTTCCCAATGGAACCACATTTTGAGTACATATCTATTAGTGCATTATACAAAGTAACAGTATGTTGCATATTCTTATCACGAACATAAGCATAAATTTTATCCCCCATATCCAAGTCACCAAGTTGACAACAAGCTGAGAGAACGCTAACCAAAGTGGTCTCATCAGGCTCTACTTTAGAGTTGTACATTTCAAAGAAGAGATCCACTGCTTCCTGCCAGCAACCTTCACGGACAAAACCTGAGATCATGGAATTCCAAGAAACCACATTTTTCACAGGCATTTGGCTAAAAATATCCTTGGCCAATTCAAAGCATCCATTTTTGGCATAAGCACTAAGAAGGGAGGTCCAGGAAACCACATTTCTATCAATCATACTATCAAAAAGTGTTTGAGCTTCATGCAGCTTCCCACAATTGGCATACATACTGAGAAGAGCATTTTGCACACGAACATCAATACCAATCCCATTTATCAGAACATAGCAATGGATGAATCTCCCCAACTCTAATTTACAACCTTGAGAAGAAACTGGAAGCAGATAGAGAAGAGTGAAACTATCAAGTCTGACCCCACTTTCCCACATTTTCTTGAACAGCAATATTGCTTGTTGACCAGAACCCAGTCTTAAATACCCACCAATCATCGAGTTCCAAGACACCGTCGTCTTTTCCCAGATTCCATCAAACACTTTTCTCGCATTAACAAGCTTTGCGCAACGAATATACAAATTTATAAGACCATTTTGAACACAAACATGCGAATCATATCCTAACTTTATGGCCATAAGATGAACTAAAATCCCGTCTGTACCAGCCTCTTTAACAGCACAGGCTTTCAGAACAAAAGGAAACGTAAACTCATTGGGATATACAACCAAAAAAACCATTTCTTTATACAGTAAAATGGCCTTATCCGGGTCCTGAACATTTGAGTAACCCCTAATCAAGCTGTTATACATGTGACGATTTGGTTTGGGTATTTTATCGAACAGTAACTTTGCATACCGAATGTCGCCGAATCGTGACAAAGCACAGAAAGAAATAAGTTTGCTAATGGCGAGGGTATGCTGGGCGAGACCATGAATGATGATTTGAGAGTGGAGACACTTGAGTTGTTTCATGGATGAGCATTTTCCTACGAGGGAGAGGAAGGTTGACAGAAGGGGAGATTGAAGGTTGTGGGTCAAAGAGGTACTAGTGCCGAAACAACCATGCAGAGAAAAGAGGGTATAATTACGGCGGCACCCAAAGATCAAGTGCTTCATAAATCTGAACATAGCAGTGGATCATCACTGAACTGCAAATCTACCGCTAAAGGCCGCAATAGAATTTGTTGTTTTAACGTCTTCATCAACTCGATATATAGGATTATAGACTTAATAGTTAGTGTAACTGTGTAAGTAGCTGTCAGCTTTCATTTTCCTCTCGTACTTTGCGTTTGCTAAGTGACAATTGTGAAAACTATTTATATCATAAATGTAAGAATACATTTTCATTTTTACATTTACAAAAAGTGGTGAAAACAATGTGTACATTAATTACTTTGCGTTTACAAGATAAAATTCGTGAAATATTTAAATTAAATTTCAAAATGCATTTTGGTATAATAACGTCGTAACCTAAGACCCGGGGGTTGGCTTGGGTAAATTATTGCCTCACTAAAACGTAGCACAGTAATGAATGTTCGATAATGGTATACCCCAACATCGTGTAGTTTTATTCATTTTTTTTTTCCTCTAAAACTTAAATGAGAGTAGCAAAGAATCACTCTCAAGCTCTCCAACACTAATCTACCTTTTGATAATGGTTACTTCTACTCTAAAGTTCAAGCTATAAACAGGAAGGAAAGAACCGTAAAAAAGAGAACATACTTCGCATCGATCTTTTGTACAAACCCTGCAACAAATACAACATACCATGTTAACAAACGTTCAAGGAAAGCTATCTGCCTGCGCAGGAAACTTCCGGGAATGGCAATCACCGCAGGACTGCCGCCTGGATTGACTTATTAAGGACCCAAGAAGCAACAACACCAGTGGCTGAGTACAAACCCAGTTGGCTCTAAGAAGTCTCAGCAGCTGCATTTTGCTTGAAACCCATCCTGGACATTGATGAACGGACTTTCCATTGTTCAGTAAGTGTGTACATTGATGAAATGTTTTCATTTGCCCTGTCATGGATCACCAGGTTGAAGACATGGCCTCAGCCAGCAGTATAAATCAACTAGAAAGGAACTCAAATCAAATCAGTAATACAGACGATGGAATTCTAAGGTCTAGATTACTAAATCTCGAGCATCAATAAATAACTGAAATAAGAGCTCCAATACCAACTGCAAAAAATAGAAAGGAATAAATAGCTAGAAGAATTTCTTGACCTTGGGCTTTACAATGACACTGCAAGAACGACAGCTGCACATTCAAGAAGAGTCTGCTACATATCCCATTCCAAATGCACCCTTTTTCTACCTAAGTCAATTTGTACTTTCTTTTCTTTGAGTACCTATCCCACTCCTATGTTAATCATTACACTCTCTACAAATGGAGTCCAAGCTCAACAAGAAAATACAACAAAAGGAGCCCCAACAAAAACAGGCGGTGTTAGCTTATGCTGATAGGTATCAAGTTTGCCAAAATAATTCAAAATCAGTGCTGTACAATGAGCGATCCTGAATCTCCAAATTAGCAACATGCCAATTAATAAGCTGCGACTGGATACATTTACATAAAACCAAAGCAAAAGGAAAAATCCACCATTCACTTTCATCCCTGCATTCACAGAAAATAGAAAGACAACATAAGGAAATGCACTGGTTTCTCAAAATAGCCAAAAAATTGTCATATGAAATTCTTTCACAGTGCTAATGAATCCTCTCACATGTTCCATGGCTGAAAGTATGGAAGTCTTTTCCTTGACTGCGTGCTGTAATGGGCATAACCACAAATAAATGCAACCACCTGGTAAAAGGATGCACATTCCAAAAAGGCAATAAGTGAAGGGGAGATCATTATGCTAGAAAGTTCAAATAAATAAACAAAAAAATAAAGAGAGAGGAGCCAAAATTTCCATTCTAGCCACACCACAGCAAAGGCATCTTTGTGGGATCCTAAACATGCTTGTTTATTTGATTTTTCTAGAGGGCAAGGAGGGGCAAATAGGAAGAACTGAAAATGATGACCTCCGAAAACAAAAATGAATGGGAGAGAGAACAAAACAGTCAAAAAAAAAAGCAGAGAGAGAGAGAGAGAGAGAAAAAGACAATATTACCACAATATATGAATACCATACATGCCCTTGATGATAAATAAAATTCTTCAGTTTAACCTTTAATAAGCTACTTACAACATTTATCAGCGAGGTGACATTCCATAAAGCATAAACACGAGCAAGACCAGCAGAATGTCTTGGCCCATGACTAAACAGAGCATTGATTCCAGCCGGAAAAGGAAGTAAGATCCCAAGTGGCAAAATAAACAAAAAAAGGAAGACATCCACCAATGAAACAGAGTACAACTGGAGCATCATCAACAAAACTAAGCTAAAATCTCCTAAAAGAAGCATTGAAATGACCAGCCCCACAAGATCCTGCAATAAAGGGTAAGGGGTATTCAGTAAGTTACGGTACCTCCAAATAGTAACAACAGGAAACACAAAGATATACAAGAAGCAAAACAAACCATCACAAACAACATGTGTCTACTTCTAGACATAAGATAGAAAATTGAATAACCACCTGGTGACCAACAGGTTTAGTATTATGAATCAGAAAAGAGAGGGCAAAAAGTATCTCTCTTTTTTCTTCGAGCATCTTTACGCTGTTAACATCCAAAGTTCCACCAAAAATCTTCCGCCTCGAGCTAATTTCAATGCCCCTATGATTTTGACCTAACAGTAACTCTTCTGCCGAAAAACTGGATGGATTCTCCCTATGAATGGCACCAGCACTGCATTAGGGAAAAATAAAACAGAAGCACATGAAACTCACTTATGCCATTAAAATTAATAAATAAAAAAAGGGTAAAAATTGCACCTAGCCTTTTCATTGTCACTTTTCACCCAAAATATTTTGAATCAAAAGTACACTACCATCATTCAAACCAACATCCAATTGAAAATTTACATCTGAAGAAACCATAGAAACAATTAACAGTAGAAACCAACCCTGAAAATCAGATATTTTTACTCATTCATTTACTTTCCCTTGGCTTTTCTCAAGCCTGTTTAGACTAACAACAACTTAAATTTATGTATTGCATACATGTAACAAAGACTTGGCACATCAAAAAATCCACAAAAGTTTCCTGGACAGGGGAGAAGAATATTCTTGGTAGGTTCTGGTTCAGAGTTCTAATCTGTTGAGGTTCCTTCTGGCAAAGGCTTCCGTGAATTGTCAACCAAAGAATGAATCTGAATTTAAGTTTTAAAATTATCCAACAAAAACTAAGATATTCATTTCACATTTAAAAAACCCAAAAATATCTGATCTTCAAATTAAATTAATCCCTCAATACTATTTACCTCATCAGGAGACATTTCACTTTTGTGTAGGAATAAGTAATGCAAAAAGATATGGAGAACAAAACAACAACAACTAAGCCTTTATCCCACTATATGGCATCGGTTATATGGATCATATTTCAACACATATTTTCATTAAGTTTAGATAACTCATGTCGATTATAATAGTTTCTTTCCAAGTTTTTAGGTCTTTCCCTTCCCCTTTTAGTTTGAATTAATATTTCTCTAGTTTTTAGACGCTATACTGGTGCATCTAAGAGTATCCTACACATGTCCCAACCACCTATTGGAGTACTCCTACTAATACATGTCCAAACCACCACATTTTCTCATCTATTGGAGTACTCCTACTTTCTTTCTAATACATTTATTACTTATTCTATCTAAACTCGTCTGTCCATACATCTATCTTAACATATTCATTTCTGCTACTCACATTTTTTGTTCATGTTTATAATTAGTGCCCCAATACTCTGATTCATAAAGCATAGGAGGTTGAAACTTAAAACTAAACAGGTTGGTAGGCTAAAAGCAACCAAGAGCAAGTAAACTTAGTGCAATGATGCTCGATAACATTCACAAAATATTACTGAGGGCCATCATATTTAGCGACAGAATAATAAGTAGCCAGCCTTGAGCTTCAGTTTTGTGTAGTTCAATAATCCTAAAACTAGTCAATAACCAATGGCCAGGAAGTTTCTTGCCTGCCACCTGAAAATGGACAAACATTCATCTCACAACAATATAAAACAACCAGATCTTAATCCCCAGCTCCTTCTCAAACAGCCAGAAGGAAAAATAAGATAACAAAATCTAAGACGACTTGTGTAAGAATAAAATCACACTTGCAATACTTATGATTTTGCTACAAGCTAAAAGGTTAATACTTTTTTTTTGTAGCTATATTTCTTTCTTCTGAAGCTTAGTACAGGAGTTGTATAAGTTACCCTAAACCACACTTGCAATACTGATAATTTTCCTACAATTTAAAGGAAGGAAAATTTTAAAGGCTAATAAAGCAACAAAATGTCTTCCAACAAAGAGACCATAACAGAAAGGTAGAAAACAATCATTCACACTTCATACAGAAAACATAATTATAAAGCAAAAGCCATGGAACCACAATCAATGCGTATAAACAAAATACCGTAATTGTTGTTCGGTCCAAAGTGTTCCTTCAAGCCCTTGATCAGACAACTGTCCATTGTCTCCATCAACAGCATATACCAAAAGCCCATATTGACGAAAACCACCCGTAGTTTGAAACCAAGCAAGATCTACACATATGCCATATATCCTTAAAGCAGGATTCGCAAAAGTTTCCAGCCATTTAAGGAGAGGGCGAAATGTTGATCTGAGGCAACCCTGCCTTACTAGGCGTAATTGGGCATTCAAGCCAGCAACAAAACGATACCACGTAGTAGGCGGGACAGCCTGCAAAAGTAAGAACTTTTAATACAAAAAGTAACTATAGCATGCAAGAGAAATGCAAGAGAAAGAATCACTCAGTTGCAAACCAATCTCCATCAACACACTAATTCAACTGCCAATCCTAGTTAATCAAGCAATTTACGAGAATTGGATAAAAGAGATGTTATTTTGATTTTATATTAACAAAGCCAAATGGTCTAGTTCTTTGTGAGGCCTAGATATTAACTATAGCATTATGAGAAGACAAACCTGACTCATAAGACTTGTGATGATATTGTCACTGTGGAGTAAAAAGGGAGCCATGTAACTTCCATCACCTCCAAACAACAGAGATATAGGAAACCTTTGATGGAGACGAGGTGGTAGATCACTTCTTTTCTCATCCCCACCAAGAAAGAAGTCTAGATAGGCAAGCATCAGGTCAGATGTGGCAGCTACCTAAATTATCAATAAGAAAAAGAGATTAGCATAATTTACCATCTCCGTACACCGGAACACGACCATATCTTTTGTTCTGTACACTTGAGCTCCACAAGACTTTTCCCAAAAAAGGAAAGGAGAAGAAAAGGAAAAGAGGGAGAGGGTGGGGGGGAAGAAGTTTCTCATGAATCACATGTCAAAAAGTAAAAGAGATCCAGGAAAAAGTGGCTTTAAAAATAATAACCCATATAGAAACATGATTAGAAGAACGCATAACAAATAAATAAATGTCATAAGAAAAAGAAACCAGAACAAACTACACCACCATAAAAAAGACACTACCATATTTTTGTTTGTTAACCAAAAGAACCAATTAATTTATTTAAGACAACAAATTTGAAGAGCCCATCAGAGAATTTCTAATCTTAAGTCGCACACAAAAAAAAAAAAAAAAAAAGCCAAATTATACAAATTTTAGAATCCAAGTACCAGCCTTCCAGATTCTGTGATATATAAGCCCGCCATAAACAAAAGTCTGAAAAGCTAAAAATACCAACTTGAACGTTCAAAACCACAGAAATAAAACAGAAATCTGCTAGAACAAAACTCTAAGTTCCAGTGATTGCAGCAGAAAGTGCAAAGCAAGTGTCAACAACAGAAAATTAGACTTGAATTGCAACCTTGAACTCCTCCAGAAGTGGAAGAACAATAGGGTCACTATCTATGGGTCCAAAACAAGGGGATTGTAGCATTCAATGAGCTAACCTTTATCCCTTCATAGAGAGCACGGGATCGGCAAGAACGTAAACAAGCATGATCATATTCTGATCTCACATATTCACGAAGGCGCTGTAATTTAATTCTCCGGCGCCATTGCTGCCATGACCATGCAAGAGGATATGCAAAAATACATAGAATGCTATACACTGATCCTTCCCACCATTGGTATGATGCAATGGCATTTATCTCATCCACGAATGTATTGAATGCACCCTCATATCTGCAATTTCAGTTTTAAAATGCCAAAAAATAGCATCCATTAATAGTGAGCTCAAGCACAAAATTTTATGTATTAACCAGCGTCCCTCCTTGCATAATCAGAAAAGATATACAAGCAAAAGACACATATCAAAAACTGACACTGAAGTTAATAATTAAACAAAAAAACATAATTTGTAGTAGCTATAGATGTCAAAAAAGAAAAAAAAAACGATTAACATAACAATATTGAGTCTATTGACAATCGTAATCGACACGAAACTTACACTATCTCTCTTATCTGTTCAGGCGGTGTATGAGGAAGATGCCAGGGATCCCCAAATGTATTTGGACCCAGAAAAAACATTCTGTGTACATGACTCTGTGATTCCTCCACTCTGTTAGTCTCCAGAACCTGAAAGTTATAAGTTCATAAGCCCCAAAGAAAAATGGAGTTGCAATCTATGTTCTTTTTCACATTTTTGTAGTTTTACAAACACATTCAGCAAAACTTGAGAATAGACATCCACAGAATACCTCATTAAGTGACTCAAGGAATGGAAATGAATGATCTATTTGTGAACCCTGTTGTGTGGGTCCAGGGCCAGGTAGCTCATCAACCCCAACAAATTTCATACGTGCAACACTGAGCACTAGGGCTAACAAAATGAGGAGACCCAGAAGGAGAAGACCAAACAACCAGGGCCCACCAAATGTGTAAATCAACTCCTCAAGAGCTGTATAACAATGAGGCATGTGATATCGATCTGAAAGACATTCATAAGGACAAGGTGTGTCTGTAATGCCACCTGTAGTAAGAAATCAGTGAAACAGGAGTTGAACACACAAACATCTTCACTGCAACAATGAACAGTAAACTTAGGATAACACTGAACATATTCAAACTGGGAGGGACCAAATTAAACGAGCTCAAACCTGTTGCACATAATCCTCTTGCCAATTAAAAATGATGTATAGAAATGCTGATGTGCATACAACTTGGTAAGCGTCAAATATGTTGAACTAGGAGTAACATAAACTCAGAAATGGACACTCACAAGTAAAACACAAATGGTTGTACAAGTTGCTCTGGCACCCTCGTAAACCAAGCTTGTTTATTTTTTCCTTATTAAAATGTCAAACCACTTTTTGCCTAAAATGCTTCCTTACCTCCTCCCTTTGGTACAAATACCTTTTCCAACAAATCTTGTGGTAAGCATAACAATATGCCAATCAATTCTGTTGCAGTATTCTTTAGTATGTTCAGATTCGTCAATATAGTATTTATCTTAACTCCTATTAACTTTTTTGTTACACTAGTCTCCTCCTCCTCCTGAATGCCCATACATGCGTCACTGCTCATGGAGAGGGCACAGATGCACTACATAACAGAGGCACCATAAGAGATATGAAGGGTTGTGGTGGTACTACCATATAGTAGTTTCACAAATCTGGAACAAATTGTTTAGTTGGGTGGTTCAGGCACCAAATGGAACATAAGCACACATACAAAACATAATCACTTATTTGGTCTTGTGAACTTAACATTTCACTTGAAAATTGCATATTTACCACAAGTTTGGTTTAGATATTTTGCAGCTTCATTCATGGGTTCAAGTCAACTGTTAAAGAATGCTCAGATGACCACTATAATAGGGTGTTTTTTTCATCTTGAGGTTTGAGATTTATTATAGCAGTTTCAGTGAACCAATAACTAGTGGGGTTCATTGCAGTCTTTGGTGAGAACTATATGTTCAATTTTATGGCTCGAAAAGAGTTCAATAACAAAAACTTTACACCTTACATCTGCCGGCAGCAGAATATTGCCACAGGTGGTTCAACTGACATCACTTCCAAGATTTCATCCAACACAGAAAGGAGGGAGGAACAAAAAAAGCAAAGATAAGTTACAAATTGCCCCACAAACAGCCTTGCACGCTGTTAGAACTAATAACTAAATTTGACAGGAAGGGTATACACAACATACTCAAAGATCAAGAGGGCACTCTGAAAAATCAATTAGTGGAGACTGCCAAACATAACATATATCATGAAATGGATCCTATATGCTTTTCCAAAATTTAAATGCTCTAATGAAATGAATGAGGATTGTATCTATCATAATCCAGCACGCAGCTCATCATACGTAAAACTCACAGCAGCCACTATATCAAGGTATACCTCGAACAGGAACATAAGTAGCACGCCGAGGAAGCTCATTTCTTGGGCATTGCCTACAAAGAGCTGGACTAGATCCGGAGACATTCTTGTAAGTGCCAGCTGGACATTCCTGTGTTTTTTCCAGAACAAGAAACTTCAGTTCAGCAATAAGATTGACACAGAAGCTTCAAAGACATAAACAAAAGCAAAGTTAAGAAGTTATTTTTCTACTTTAAGGTAAACAAAAGGTCAAGTTTGAAGCTTTAACACATACCTAAAATGAAAAAAATAACACACACCACCCCCCCCCCCACCAAAAAAAAACCCTTTTCTTTAAAAACAAGAGGGGAGAGGGGGAAAGGGAGAGAAATTCATGGTTTATAATATGGAATATCAGGAAACCGCTCCAAAACTGCAGGAGACCAAGAACATATTCCCATTGAATCTTCAGTAATAATCTAACTTAGTTGCAAGACGTTATGCACTCTATAAACACAGAAATAGCAAATCAACCACAAGAAAATAAATACAAATTTGAACCTCCCAAAAACCACCCAAAAAAAAAAAAAAAAAAACTAACATTTAGATGAACAATCATGTTTTTTGATGAACCATCACCATGTCAATAGTACCACCAGAAATGACACTATAAACATACCTGACAATATATTCCATAAAGTCCTTTAGGGCAAGCTCTCCCAGTAACTGTACCATTTTCCCCAGCTCTGCCTTGCTCTACCCCCACACCACCACTGACATAGAAGCAGACAAGTTACATAAAAATCACAAGCACTAAATGTTGGGAGACCAATCCATGGTCCAAAATATGAAGATTTATGAACAAATGAGAAAAAACATCCAAAACGAGACTCCAGGCATACAGAGGTGGTTCTTAGATGGCAACAAAAACAGGAACTTGACTAGTTGCACAATATCAGCACAAGTGGGAATATAAAAAAGATTGCCCAACCTCATCCTAAAATAACCCTTGTGTAAGTTTTGGCTAAGCATGATGATGATTGTCTAACTCCGAGAAAAATATACCAAAAGTTTTAAAAATCCATGTGGTATATTAAGGATCTTCACAATTAGCTACAGGAAATACCTTTTATTTCAAGCAGGCATTGCCAAAATCCTCATCTTTAGCTTTTGAACTTTTATAATTTACATATTCTGCCATCTACTCCTAATAGTTTATCTAATGGAACTTCAATGAGTATCTGCATGCAAAGTACCAAAGCTCAAATGCGAAACCAAGAGTCAAAAACCTAAATAAAGCTTGCTTAAAAGATATATATCCAAAACTCATAGACACTGGCTAGGAATGTAAAAATAACATTGACTAAACCTGAGTTTCTCATACTTTGGTTGATAATTCAAATGTTTAAAGAAAAACGTAATTCCTAGAAATGATGGAATGATGTTTATCACGAATCTACTGGCCTAGGAAAGAAATTTTAAGAAGCTGTGGAACCCCATGATGTTAATTATTTCAAGGAGTGAAAGGTCAGCTTAAATAGGGGGACAAAAGGATTCTCATGAAGTGGTATCTGTCTACCAGCCAAATCATGGGCGAAATCATACTCAACAAAAGAAACAGAATGATAAACACCAAAGGACATGCATTCTGAATATTCTTACTAACCCCGTATGGACACTTCCATTCACAGTAGCTATGGGTTGATACATGTCTCCAGTGGGAATGTCTGACCAATGGAAGTGAATTCTACCGCCGCCGCCGCCGCCGCCACCACCAACACTAACATGACCGCCAGCACTTGTCATAGCACCAGACACACCAAGATCCAGGAAATGCAGAAAAACTAAGATTGTTCCACCAGATCCTCCCCCAAGACTTAAGGTAGAATCCATAACATAATCTTCTATTGGCAAGTGTCTTTCAAAACTGACTCCATCAGCTTCAAGTGAGCCTTCAACAGATAAACTCCCTATCGGATGCTCCAAGGAGCCCAGCACTGAATTAATCAAAAGTACAAGCATTAAACCCAAGAAACTTGTAAAAGCATTCAGCAAAGCAAGCATGAATACTTGTAAAAGCCTTTTTTACTTGATGTTTAAGTATTGTCAAATAATACCCAGAAAATATCTAATGATAAATGGGAAACTGTCACGGCAACCATAACAACAACACACAAAATTAAATCAGCATCTCTACAACAACTTTGTTGAGGACAAAAAGTGCATGCAGATTTTGTTAGAGAAATAAAACATTAAAGCAGATAAAAGTACCATATTATCATCATAACATCCACAATATCAAAAGCTGCTTTTTTAACCGAAAAAGAAAATTGAACTTTTTTTGCACTTGAAATTTGATAGTAGAAAATGCTTCCAAAGTTGGCTTATGGTTCATTGGGGAACAATATTTAAATCTCCAAGAACAATTAAACAAAAAATTCATTTTTGCAAGTAAACTACCTGTTTCTTAGTGGTAATTACATTCGAAGTCAGTGACAGTGAACCAGACTGCTACAAAAAAGCAACTTTTGGGTGCGTGTATAGTGGAATTATATTGAACAATTCTTATAAAAGTGTTTTAAGATGCTTTAATAAAGGGGGTTCAGGGGATTCTATAATATTAAAACTCATTTGAATTACTAATTTAGAAAAAGAATTTGAAGATCAAAAACCTCCCTTTTCTCTCCTCTCCCCCCTGTTATCCTACCCACCCCACCCCACCCCAACCCTTCTCTCCCAACTTTCCCAACCCCACCTTTTCCCTCCTTCAAACCAGTTCCACCTCTCCCAAGAACAGAGCTCCTGCCTCTCACCCCTCCATCAACCTCCATCTCACTCCCTCCCTCCCACACCCTCCATTCCAGTAGCCTCTTCTCCAGCCACCTCACTCCCAGCCCCCTACCCCCACCCTTTATTTCACAAACACCGATACAGAAGAGGGGAAAAAGATGAAAGGGAGGAATGAAACTGAATACATGTACAGATCTCATCCGGCCACTGTCAACACTTTTGTGGCATGAACTTGTGGCAGAAACTTCACATTGGCCTCAAATTAAAAGCGTTTCTTTTGTCTATGTTATTTCTCAGCTTTATTATTGCAAGAATCACAACACAACAACAAAGCCTTTTATCACACTGTGGGTCAGCCATATGAATCATATCTCACCATCATATTCTATTAAAACACATATTTTCATTTAAGTATAGATATATCAAATCTTTTATAATAGTTTCTTTCCAACACTTTTTAGGTCTTCCCTTTCCCCTTTCAATTTGAGTTAATAGTTCCCTATTTTCTACATGCAGGATTGGTGGATCTGAAGGTGTCCTAAGCACATGTCCAAATCACCTTAAGCATGTTTCTTTCTAATGCACTCATTTCTAATTCCATGCAGTCTATTGTGTCCATACATCTACCTCAACATTCTCATTTCTACCATCCTCATTTTTTGTTCATCTTCATAGTTGCCCAACACTCAAATCCATAAGGCATGGCTACTCTCGTGACTGTTATATAATTATTATTTTTTTTCCAATTTCAGCAGTAATTTGTAATCAGAAAATATAGTGGATGCATTTTGAGTTATATCCTCCATTTTATCGATAAAGATATTAGACATAGAATTTAGGCAGGTTGGAACAAATAGAGAATTTTGAGTTCATCCTCTTTTCATTTTCTGCTCTAATACCATTTTATAGATTGTAGTATTGGTGGGGATAGTGGTGGTGGCAGAGTAATGGTAGTGTTGGATGTAGCAATGACCGGGGTGAAAGAGAGACATAATTTCTCTCTTCGTAATATAAATTGTTAAAATAGCTGAAAAAATAGGAAAAGAAGTTCCACGTCTTTAAAAACCACACTAAGAGAGCATTTTTTCTAGAAGCATTTTATAAAAATTGTACAAAAAGACTGACCAAACATGTATTTTCAGGACTGGTACTAAAAAATCTCCAATAAAAGCCTACCCAAACAGTTCATTATAAGAAATAACTTATCCATCATCTGGTACAAGAAATAAAAACCTGGCATTTTTTGGACTCCGCCCATGTATTCACACCAAAGAAATCACAACTCTTTGGAACAAACTTACACATAAATCACAACTCTTTGGAACAAACTTACACATACTTACATAACCATTCATTTCCCAATAATTAACTAAATAAACAAATTACTGAGATTCTCATCAGGTGTCTTGACAATTTCTAGTCCTATTTTCTCCAACAAACTAAAAAATGGCATACCAAAGCAAAACCACCAGATGAAGAAACCAACAAAACAAATAACTCTGACAAAACTTCCATGGGTCAAACTTTTCGGACCGTAAAAATCTCATACCGAAGTTGATTCATTGCAAGACCATTTTGGAGCACTGCATGATCTACAAATCATGTGAAATAAAATGTTCATGTTTCTCAATTGTTTGTGCATTACTAACCGAATTGGTTTTTGTAGAAAAGATGCATGTCCAACTGATTCCAAATCAATCCTTTATCCAATCAAGATAATTCATTTCCAAGTGCAACAATGCTAAACGTAGGAAATGATCAAATGTGTATACTCCAAACAGCAAGCTCACCTAAAATACCACCACCAGCTGTTGCACCAGGTATGGTATCATTCCCACTTCCACTGCCCAGCTCACAAGGTAAATTAGCATATCCATATGAAGTACCCCCCTCAACACACGTATTATTGAAGCAACCAACACCACCTTTACCACCATGCCCACCACCACCACCAATACCAAAATTTGAAACTTCACCTTGTCCCACACCTCCAGTGCAACCTGAACAACAATAAACAGCAGTATTTCAATTTAAGAATCATAACCACAATCAAACCAAGTGCCAAGGTTTTGACAACTTTCTTTTCACTGACATTATAGATGACAAAATACTATTCCGGTCATCCAGAACTTAAAAAAACCAACTGCATGACAAGAGATGGGTGATAGAACTTTCAGTAATGTAAATAGAAAAGAACTCAAATGCATATATATATACCCATCCCAGATGAGCTTATTGTTCCAGAAGAAAGGACAGAAATAGTTCTTGCTCTATGAAAATGAACAACAGATCCCTTTATAAGGCCTTCAACAAGGATATCTTCAACTCGGCATATCTGCAAAATGAAACAAACTTAAGATATTACTGACAGATGTGATAACCACCAAACGTCATGTAATGCACGGCCAGACGATCACCACCTGAAGAGTAAAGGATAGTGAAGAGTTGACGTTGCAATCCTCGGGTGGATGAAGAAGTTCTACAGGACAATCTTGGTTATTGCAATTCAACTTCGGTACCCTACCAAGCATTTATGGTTCAAAATTACAGCAGTTCGATGGTAAAAACATGACACAACAATAAGTATTGAAACTTACACTGCTTCAGCTGAGGCATTCTCTAAAGGACCACGTAACATAGATCCAGGGCCAACCTATATCCAGAAATGGATAAGTAAAAGGAGCCCATAAAAAAAGTTTAAAGCCTATTACTATGCCCACCATTTTGAAAAAGCACAATTTTCGGAACACTCTAACATGAAGCATGCACACTTTAAAATTGCAGACAGAATAAAAAGAGATTCACACATATATACAAATGCACAAAAGTGCATAAACAGATATATACACAAGTGTATGTATGAATTAGATTGAGAGAGGAAGAGAGAGAAGAACAGAAAATTAGCAGGATTGTATTACAAAAAATTCAACTTAGCCCAATATCGAAATAAGAAATGAAAAACTCTCACTGAATAGTGCAACAAACATAATAAAACAAGCCAACCAGCATTTTGAATATAAACTACCAAATCAATAACTGTAACACAATTTTTACCAGCAATCACCAGGGAGTATACCATCCTCTGTTTCCCAAAAGTTATCGTTACTGAAACTTTAAATCACTAAGTATATGCGCATGAAACAAGAATCAAATTACAATACCAGAGCACTCACATGTATACTATAAAACAACGACAATACCAGCCGTTGTGCTTCAATAATATCTCCTGGTCCAGACAAATTCAGAAAACCTTGCCCGTGAACTCCAAGATTAGCATTTGAGTGAATAACAGATGACTCCTGCGATGAAAACCATAAAGAAAAACAGGTCATACAAGTCATGAAACAAGCAAAATTCTATGAAAAGAAAACAGACAGAGTCATTGGAGAACCTTAAGGACAATAAGATTACTAGCTTCAAGCGTTGAGGTTTCCACATTTTCATCTCCTTCACCATCAATTAGCATTCTTGAGTTCCACATTAGAAACATTTTAACTGACATACGAAGAGCACCAAAAACCTGGAAGAAAATAAATAAATTAATAACTGTTATAAGCATATGCACCAATTAAATCATATTTTTCAATGGAGATCAACCAAAAGAGTTCCCAAGGAACAACTAAAATACAAAAAAGAGTACCCAAGGAACCTAATCAAGCAAAAAGTCATGTCTACTGAATAAAAGGAACATAAATGAAAAATGATGCTTGTGACCCAATTTGAATACACTCAATTTCTTTGGTGATCCTAATTTGGTTTACAATACCAGATTATGGACTAACTAGAGCTTTCTTCAAAAGGTATAAGGCCCAGATGAAATTCTAAGACTTCTAGCAAACAACTAAATGACTCCAACATATACTGACAATAGAGTTTAAAAGAGCATGCAAACCATAAAAGACGCTGCTGCATTGAAACACAGAAATTTTTATCTGTGCACCTATTGTCTAACTGAACTACAAAAGAGACACACATTTACACATGAAATTTATACAGACAAATACAGACATAGATTTAGGTATGTAAAAGAACAGATTAGGAAGCAGATAATATTAATTACTTCCAAAAATATCTTAAGTGAAAAGACCACTCAAATTAGCATGCTAATCAACATTAAGAGTTTCAAAAACTTTGCAGGAATATCCACAAAGTTGCAACTACCTGAATAACCGAGTTACTCATTAACAGTTCTTCTGCCAACAATTCGAACTCTGACATAGAATAGCGTGCCAAACCGAAGCTTAATACGCTGCTAGAAAAGAGGCTAATTTGTCCTTGGACCTAATAAGCAGAGAGAGATAACTTCAATATTCAGGGAGAAAAAAAAACCAACTCGAGAAACAGTAGAATGTGAATCTGCTGATACAATAGGTTACATAAGTAAGACAAAGCACATATGGTCGAGGATACACTGTCAGAATTATTGAAAAATAGATCAAGTAAAATCACTTCTATCACATTGAAAGTCAAAGCAAACAATGCAACATTCTTTCTCCAGCGAACAATCTTTCTTCCTTTGTATTTATGCATACTACTTTTCATAGAGTAATGATATTCATAGTAACTGACGTGGCAAGTATGAAAAGACAAAATCATCCCTTATTATTTTGCATTTTTTAAGGAGGATAATGAGTGAGTTTTGTCTTTATATGCTTATCACATTAGTCACTATGAAAAGTCACTATAATTAGTCATTAAGAGTATCATTACTCTTTTTCATATTCAAGCCAATAATATCCTCCAGAACTTGTATCAGTTACATCTGCGATTTTAGTGGATTTCAAGTTATTACATCAAAACATGCCAACTTAGGAACCTCATTAACTAGATGGAAAAAAAATTTAAAAAAAAATAAAGCACCTAGCTAACTAGAAGGGAATTTTAAAAGATAATTAGGGAATTTTAAAAGATAAATAAATAAAATAACATTAACACCAACACCACCACCAACAACCACAACAATACTTGTGCATAGCTGGAGTAAACAGGAAATATATAGCTTTCATCAATGAATAGATTACTATATCCTAAAAAAAAAAATTTTAAAAAAAAAAGGGAAGGATAGAAACAAAAGGGACAATTACCAGAAAGGAATAAGTAGATGAAGCGTATGTACAAGGGTAACCGCATGAAAAGTGAGAATCAACATCAAAATACACCCAGCAAAGGAAACAAAAGGAAAGGGGAAAAAAATTCTGAAATCATACAAGCACCATGCATCAAGAGGGATACAGTAACATAGAATGAATAGCAAGAGATCAAAAGCTAAATGTCATGAAAACATTATCATGGAATCCCATAAACAGGTGTTTGGCATAAATAATCTCCAGAGATTAGAGAAGCTCCATTTAGTCACTGAACTAAGATACAGCTGCAAACCCTATTCACCAAGTACTGTCACACACAATAAAATCTCAGTAGAAGAAAATTTTAAAAATAACTAAAAAAAGAATAACAAGAAAAACACATGATTCTTGGAAGAGCAGAAAACTGAGGAAGTAGAAGGGTTTATCCTATCCAGTTGCCTAGCCCAAACCCCTAACAACACATCCCTTGAAGCCAAAGGCATGACAACACACTGCCAAAAGGATCACTTTGACTCCCTACAGCATGTAGAGGAGGAGAGATGATGGGAGGAACATTGAGGAAGTTGCTATCCTTTCTTCTTTAAATGATCAATTTTTAAGTTCATAATGACAATTTATTCTCAATATGGAGTATGGCAGTAAAGAGAAATTGCATGCTCTCATCAGTTTTCAAAAGCAAATAAAAACTATAAACAAACAGAAAGTGGATTTGTTATTCGCCACCAATGTCAAAAGGGTAATGTAATTAACCTCTTCATGAAACTAAGCCACATCATCAGTCAGACAAAGGCAATTTGTGACTGCCTAACGTAATTTTCAACTTTACATGACATATCTTGAAGGACAGATGCGAAAAATTAGACAAAATGCCCAAACAAACATTAACAAATTTCAACTTTATACAATGCTGGTAAGAATATGTTTATAAAAAATATTTTAAACAAAAAGTTGACCTGAACACGACTCCATAGCAAGGGTACAGAAGCCTTGGCCCGATTATTTATATAGACATTTGTCAGAAACGGTTGAGGAAAGTCCAATAAAAGTGTGTCAGTATCTGTGGATTTGTTGTGATTGCTAATAGTAAGGCTGCGAGGAACGGCATCATAAACAGTCCCAGCAGCACCAGCATTTTCCGGGCAGCCATGACTGCTTCCACCTGCAAGAACAGAAATTAAATTAAATTAATTCCACAATGAAATTTGAAATATTACAGTTTGAAGAAGATAACCAGCAAGCATAGTTATTATTCAATGTGTTGCCTCAAAATATAAAGAAAATTTCTTCAACTTTGTTCCCATTTGAAGGATTGCCAAGGACAACCATCATGCAAGAATGCTTTCCTTAAAAGACTTCAAAGAATTAAAGTGGTATCCACCATTGCACATGCAAAATGACCATTACTTTAGAAAGCAACCAACAAACAGCTTTGACATGGAGAACATAAAGGAGAGAAAGATTAATGCCAATCCATCAAGCCTCATCATGCATATCCCAGCCTTCAAATGTCAAGATATTACATTTCGTGTCCATAGAATGCAGAAAAGCTTCCCGGTTACCACTTTTCTTTAACTACACCCCGGATATCAAAACAATCCAAAGCTAAAAATCTCTCTGAGTGGTCCGACCTTTCTCGTGCAACTTCCATTCAACTCAATCCGCAAAATAATCAAAATAAAATCTTTAAGGCCAGAGTGACACGACTAAAGAGAAACACAAGCCCCTTTGAAAAATTAAACTTTACAGAAAGAACACCAAACACTGGATAAAAGAACACACAAGCATAGAAAATAGAGAACCAGTGACAACAAGAAGCTGAATAGCACATGAAGGACCTAAAATCTATTGTCCGGAGAAGTGAATATGGAAAAAAATACAAACTCTTAGGCTCTGTAACTACTGGTATACCATTCTCCAGCAATGCAAGATCCATGTACACTTTCCATAGCCTATGGACTAAACCAACATGACGTTCAACATTGCGCAAGGCATGTGAATCCAGAAGAGAAATTTTTCAAAATGATTGAAAACTTTGGTTCCAAAACATAATCTCCTAATGAGTCCTACCATAGGCATAAATTTGTGGATCCTCATGGCGGCTAAAAACATCAAGAGAAACTCTTCCGCCACCTCCACCAGCAAAGCCAGCACCTCCGCAGGCAGTTATATAACCACTTCCAATCCTGCACATCACAAAAAATACTGCAATTTAAATTGCAAAGATATGGTTGCATTGCATTTAAAAAAATCTAATGTCAGCACAGAGCACAAGATATGATGGATTAACTCAGACAAGTACCAATTTATGAGGTTCACATGCATTTACAAAACCATACCACAATCATGTAGCCTAATCAGATCCAAAGGAGTTAAGTTTCCAAAAGTAATTCAGAGCAAATAATAGAGCCAAGAATTGTAATGAGCAATTCATCACAGGGAACAATTCTGACCAACCAGAAGCACTCAAAGCATCAGCCACAAAATTAAACAAATGCCAAAAAATAAATGGCGATGGATAATTTAATAGACTAGTGGTTGGGAAATAAATACTGAAATGAGGAGAAAATCAAAGGAATTTCAGCGAAAATACCAGCAAAACTTAAGCTCATGACACGTTGAAGTCAGCTAAGAAACAATACATGCATTTAAAATAATGGTGGAACAAATTTTATACTCCAAGAGAACAAACCTTCATAACAAATCAACAAAAATTTTTATTTTATAATCTTTACATAAAATAACTGGCAAACCCAAAAGCCATCCTCCACTCCACTCCTCTCCTCTCCATAAACAAAGAGGTATGCGTTTGAAACACAATATCTCTTGCATTAACAATTTTACATAACTATAAAACACAATCATTGGCCGTATGAGCACCTCTTAAGCAGCTTTCACAAGCAACTATCACAAAAATAACATTTAAAAAAATATTGCATTGAAAATTTACTTTGTAATGAGTATAACTAAACAAGCTGACATCATTGAAGACATCAAACCTAATCTACAAGATGAAACTTAAAGTCTCACTAGCAATTTCACTCTGATTATCTATAAATTTATGAAAGCACGTCTATTTCTATTCCGAAATAGATTTAGAAACACTATGTAACAAAGAAGTTTCCTAACTCAATTTAGAACCATTAGTCAGTGTTCCCTCTCAACTACTGAATTTTCTTCCCATCCACATGGAAGTCAATAGAAAAGTTAAACAAATAAACTAAATAACAAATAAAGAAAAACAATAATTGACTACTTGTAAGATCATCCTAAATCTAAAAAGACTGCAGTAAACCTCAGATCAGATTCCAGAAATATGTTCTGCAAAAAATTAAAAAATAAAAAATAAAAAAATAAGGTCAGAGAAACTTTGAGGTAGACACCACATTAACTCCAAAGAAAGTGAACGCATGATCCAATTTACTCAAACTACTAATTACCAATAACACAAGAAGATAAAGTTAAAAATTTGATGCTAAACTAAATTTATCTCCCACAAATGCTGCATGATTTGTTCGATGACTTCCTGCTCTAACACATTTTGAATGCTTCACACTCCTTGTAACAAACTGAGCCTTCTTCAAAATTGAACTTCCCAAAATGATACTAAGTGCTAAACATTCCCTCCGCCATTAGGCAAAGTAAATGTCTCAAATTCCAATAAAACAGAACCGCAGCATCAGCTACAATAGACCACTGTAGTACTTGCGTGGAAAGAATGACAGACAAACAAACTTCTCCCTACTGTCCAGAAATGTACAATAGCAGCTGACAATTCCAAGCAACTAAGAAGACCTAACTATCAATAGTATAGTTGAGCTCAGCATTTATACTGTCAAAACAAAATCAAAAAAGCAAATGCATATATTGCCTCTACATCTAGAGATATTGTCCACATATTTCATTTATTATTTAAAAAAATCCTTCCAAAAAGGTAAAACAATAACAAAAAACTAATTTATTATTTTTAAAAATCCTTCCAAAAAGGTAAAACAATAACAAAAAACTAAGTATCAATGTGAACATTGACCATGTTAGCCCATGTACAATCGTCCAAAGGAAATCCCATAAAATCTAGATGGAAAAAATTTCAGCAAACAGCATTGTCATCAGTTATCATCAGATTCATAAAAACTCACTGAAATTTTGTACGGGATGTATAATTTTTCACTACCTCTCGCCACTTTAAGCAAGCTGAACCAGTTAAATAAATAGAATCCAACAGAAACAACATACAGCTGACAACGCATGAAGTTGCTGGCGTATTCCATTTAAAATGTGAAATACAGACATCAAACAGACTCACCATTGTGTACACACTTTAGATCAAATAAGGGAATTAATAGTGAAATGCAAGTCCACAAATTCCTTTTTCAATACTCGTGAAATTCCTTATAAACTAGTACAAGTCAAAGCAAAGACAACTTACATTTTAGAAGACTTGATGTAGATGCTGCCACCAGACCCACCACCACCTTTGCTTCCTCCATCACCACCATCAGCCAGCAAGCTCCCATTCACTTCTAGAAGTTTGTGCACTACCAAATATATCTTCCCACCTCCACCCCCACCGTAATCCACCTCCCTGCTCGTAGTTCCACCTTTGCTCCCGTAGCTGCAGGGCATCTCCAACGAAGCCCAGCCATAAACATCCCCACCCCACACGTCTTCCGGAAGCTTCTTCTCATCCATCAAACAACCGGCCCCTCGCCCACCATAACCCCCACCAGCACCCTCCAACCCCTGTGGTGTCCCACTCGTCTGGGGCGGTGGATCACCGGCCAACCCAGTAGTATTCACCGCAGACCCATTACAAAAAGTAGCATTGCTCGCCGTCAAATCAAAACTTCCCGCAAAAATAGTCGAATTCTCGCCCAAATTGAAGTTCCCAGACATATTAATGGAAAGCTCACAACCAGAAAACGTGCAATTTACCGTAATATTGGGAAGAATATAAAAATTTCCCTTCCCTTCTATATACACATTCTTAGTTAGATTCAAATCAGAAACTATCTTGCAAGTAGTATCTAAAGAACCCACTCCTCCGAGATCGCCTTCACAGGTCACCGACGGCGGGTGCGGCGGAGGTGGCGGTGGAGCCGGCGGTGAGTAATCCTGATGGAAGAGCATCAAATCGGAGTCATCCAAGTCAAAATCGGCGGCACCTCTCCCGCCTCCCTCAGCTATAGTACCAACACAGTAGCAGGGGTTCGTAAACAAACTTAAACCTAGAAGTATAAATAAAGAAACCACGAAAATGAAGAAGAAATGGGAAGCCATTGACGAGAATATTCATGACATAATACAGCAGCTTTTCAAATTGAAAGAAGAGGATTGAATCGGCGAAACAATCGTGAAAAACCTCAGACGGCAAAATAACCCATCAAAATCACGCTAGCCCCGGCACTACAGATTATATATTGTGTGTGTGTGTGGAAGAGAGAAGGATTGGGGGGTTTGGAATGGAAAGCCCTAGAAGGGTTCTGGGGGAGCCGGGGCTGGCAGAAATAGGAAAGAGGAAGAGGGGATGAGGAATACTATTAAGGCAGCGTTTGGGAGGATGAGATCGATGGAATCGGAATGGGTTTAGTTTTAGATTAGATTAATGATGCTGACGGGAATGGTAATGTCGTGTTTGTCTGGTTGGGAGCGCAAATGTCAAAATCTCAGTACGAGAGTATACACTTGGAGGGAGTTCGGAAGTTGGAAACTACGAGTGAGTTTTTTGTTGTTACAATGTTGTGTTTGTGTTTTTTTTTATTTTGTCTTTTTACTTAGAGATAATTCCAAAATAATCTCTCACATATTACGAATGATCTTTTTAATGTTTTATTTTTAAAATATAAACAAATAATCCCTCATATTTTATGAATGTATTATTTTGGTCTTTCGTTACTATTGTATTATTATTCTATCACTATTCTGACAAAAAAAACAAACGTTAATATTAGTATTATTATTCTATCACTATTCTATCACTATTCTGACAAAAAAAACAAACGAAATATTGACGAATGATCAAAATAGTATATTCATAAAATATGATGAATCATTTGTTTCTGTTTTAAAAATGAGGAATTAAAAAGATTATTCACTAATATGTTATGGATTATTTTGAGGGTTATCTCTTTAAAATGAGAGGTTTTGGATTTTTTTTTTCTCGTTAAGAATATGGCAAGTTTTGGTTTAAATTAAAGGGACAATTGAAAACAAGTGTCATATATAGGGTATAAATGTATCTTCTAAATCTTAATTTTAGGATTTTGTATTTTCAAAATATTTTTCATTCTGGTATTTTAATTTAATTTTATACTAAGACAAATATTGAAATTTGAAAGACCAAAAAAAGTAAAATTGTTCTTTATTTTTTAACTTATTCTAAAAAACATGTTAAATTTCTTAGTAACCTTTGTAATTCCCATAATGAATTTTTTTTGTTTGAGTTGATGTTGCTGTAATTATTACTCCCTTTTTCCAAAAAAAAATCACCTTTAATTTTGTATAACGTTTTTTAAATTACAAATTACAACATACTTAATGAATCATTAAATATATAATTTTTTATTCTTATTTTTTATTTTGAATTATACATTTTCATTATTAGTAATAGTAATACAAGACTTTCGCATAAAAATGGATTTTTTTAACAAAAAAATTTAACTGAACTATTTTTTGTGACGGAAAGAGTATCATTATTGGGCCATTCTATGACATTTCATAACTAATTCTCCAATCCTAATTCAATGAAAAGAGGAGTAGTAATCTTATCGTTTATATTATCAAATAAGCGACGAGCTACTTTGGTTAATTTAAAACATTCATGTTTATTTATGTCCTTTTGCACCTTAATTTCATTTGATTTGATTATATTAGGGTAGCATAGGAAAAATTGACAATTTAAGGACGCACTTCTAAAATTGAATTTTATTAAACATATTACCGTCTAGTTATACGTTAGGAAAGTGGTTTACAATTATAAAAAATTACACAATAGTAAACCCCTTACTTTTTTAATTAAATAAGCAATCAATCTTAAAGTTTGATACTATGGTTTAAAATATGTTAGGTAATTTTAGGGGCCTTGAAATATTAAGTGAATTAACATCTAAATATTTTTTACTTTTCCTTAAAAACAATGACTACAAAGTTAATGTTGATACTATAATTCTTAAGTTATCAAGCACTCCCTCGTAAATTATAATATTATGTTGAAATTAGAAACTTTAAACTATTAAATATGTTAACTTTTTTGACTTTTTCTATAAAAAATAGTGAATGCAAATTTAATGTTGTTGTCGTTGTTGTTGTCATTGTTGTTGTTGTTGTTTATTTCAATAGAAAAGTCACATCTATCTCCAATTGATTTGATATTTTGTTTGAACGAATTAAATTTTGATTCAATTGTTTTTCATTCTGCTTCAATCAAGTAACATTATTAAATATTCTATTGACATAACACGTGAATAAATATTCTTTGTGCAAAAGGGGAAAAAAAGGAAAATTAACAAAAAAAAAAGAAGAAATTTAGGGTGCTTGGTTGAGGGGTTTGGGAGGGGATGGAATGGGAATAAAATGATTTCTAATGTTTGGTTGAGGGATATCATTTCGTAAACTTTAATTTCAAATTTTAAAACTTGAGTATTCCACATTCCCCATTTTGCGGTTTGGAAGTGATTATTTACAAAAAAAAAAAAAAATTCCTCAAGGGGTTCTTAGTTGAGGGGTTTTGGAAGGGGATGGAATGTGAATAAAATAATTCTTGATGTTTGGTTGACAAATATTATTTTGTGAACTGTAACTTCAAATATTAAAACTGGAGTATCCTTCATCCTCATTTTGGGGTATGAAAGTGGTTATTTACGCAAATAAAAAAATAAAAAAATCTTAAACCAATGTTGTAGAAATAATGCTTTGCATATTTAAAATAATAATAATAATAATTATTATTATTATTATTATTATTATCATTATTTCTAAATACAAACCAACCAGCATAATTATTTTTTTCATTCCTTTTCCTGAATCAAGTGCCCCCTCAATTGGGGAATCCTTTTTGAGCAAGATTTTGAAAGATTTAGAAAGCAATTGCTTTGATTCGATAGTATGATGCACTTGGAAATGGATAACTTAAATGGACGAAAAGCATAAGAGCACTATTGTTTGCAAGTAGATGAAAATCATTGTCACTATTGTTTGGTTGACAGATATTATTTCGTGAACTGTAACTTCAAATATTAAAACTGGAATATCATTCATTTCTATTTTGGGAGTATGAAAGTAATTATTTACAAAAAAAAAAATCTTGAACCAATGTTGTAAAAATAATGCTTTGCATATTTAAAATAATAATAATAATAATTATTATAATTATTATTATTATTATTTCCAAATACAGACCAACAAACATAAATATAATAAAATATTTTATTATCATTCCTAGTATTTTTTCCATTCCCTTTCTTGAATCAAGCCCCCTCAATTGGGGAATCTTTTTGAGCAAGATTTTGAAAGATTTAGAAAGCAATTGCTTTGATTTGATAGTGTGATGCATTTGGAAATGGACAACTTAAATGGATGAAAAGCATAAGAGCACTATTGTTTGCGAGTAGATGAAAATCATTGTCATTATCCATTCCAAAGACCCAAAAGCAAATTACCCCACCTTAAGCAATGGCAATTTGCCACATGATTTAGTCCAAATTGTGGGCTAATTTGTACTTTGGAGAAATTACGTAAGAACTAGGTAATTGCCTTTATGAAAAAAGCCTAATACTCCCTCCATCACTTTGAAAGCTTTTTTTTTTCCTTTTTTGAGAAAAGATTTTACTTTTGGAACAATTTTCTATATTATTTTTATTAATAATAATTATACATAGTTTGCACTTAAAAAAAAGTAAAGATAAAAAATTATACATTTAATAGTATATTAAATGTATCATAACTTATAATTAAAAAAATTACTCCCTCCTACTGAAAAAAGAATTCAATTTTGATTTGATATAATTTTTTTAAAATTACAAGATATAACACACTTACTTACCATTATATGTATATTTTTATATTTTTATTTTTACTTTTTAATTTGAATTATGCATTATCATTATTAGTTAGTAATACAAAAATTTTACACATAGAGTGAACTATTATTTTGAGACAAATAAATTTGTTTGCAATAAACTTTTTTTAAGACAAAAAGAGTGCAATTTATCTAAATTGAACTCTTTTTGAAATTGAAGAAGTACACAGCAATTAAGGATAGATTAGTAAAAATTGAAAGCCATAAATACCAAAGGTCCATGTGCATCTTCTTTAAAGATGGGGAACTTCAAATGTCACCTACCATATCTTCTTTTATGTGCTTTAACCAATTTGACCATAGGAGAATACATTGCGAATATTCGCTTTGAGTTATAATCACTGCTTTGATGTAGTCAAAATTGTCCTAAACTTACCAAAAGAAATGTAATAATTGCATTGCTGAAATTCTTTAGTTGAGTTCCCTGATAACCCAAATTATATTAGGATATATACAGCTATTGTTAAAGTTGTTATTTAAAAAATAAGAAAAAAAATACATAATAAAAAAATATACTTCCTCTTTTTTCTAAAAAAAGTTCAGTTTAAAAAATTTTCTTTGTCATAAAAAAAATTTCTACTTTTGGTGCGAAAATTATTATATTACCCTTACTAATAATAATAATGTATAAATTAAATTAAAAAATAATGATAAAAATGTAAAATTATATATTTAATTATAAATTAAACATATTGCACTTTATAAGTTTAAAAAAAAATTATACCAAATCAAAAGTGCATTAATTTTTTGGGATGAAATGAGTAATAAAATATCTTAGTGGGTGGAATATTTTTTCATACACTCACTATAGTTTGCATGATAGTATTCTCAAAAACAATTAAGAAAATAACTCATCTATGTGTAAAGGCCAAAAAAATTTATATGATTAATTTACTATATTAAAAATAAAAATGCAATAGTTGTATAAAATATCTTCCTCACTAACTTTACACGAACTTTCATATAATTGCTTTCATGTTAATCTCTAATTCTGATTTTCTTTCCCCACTTGATATCATAATACTTATATAGAACGAAATCCCATTCATAATATGTGGCTACGTTTGAGCAGACCATTTCTATTTGCAAATAAGAAAATTCTCAAACAAAAACAGATTATCCAAATACATTTTTATTTCAAAATTTAGAATTCAAATTTTCTCACTCAAATTCCTTTAATATAATTTTTTAAAAAAATTTCCTCTTATCTTTCCATCCAAAATACTTTTTCTATTAACAAATACTCATTAAAATTTTTACACATTTTAATATAACTTTTTCATTTATAAATAGAAATACTTTGTCCAAACGGACTGATCTAGTACTCATTTACCACGTAAATGTCACCTTAATAATTCTCATAAATCTTTACCTTTAATGTCACTAAAAAAGGAAAAAAGCATCCAAGGTTCTTTACAGGTGTTAGTTTTATGGCATAATATTATATTCCGGGCCCTCCAGATGTTGGAAAGGTTGGCAGTTAGAGTTGAGCCGTTGATGGGTTTTTCAACTAAATTTTTTCAGACGGACAGCATCTGAAAGTTACGTGTGTCTTTGGCATTGCTGTACGTCCACAGCCGAGAGAAAGACCATCAACCGCAAATGTACTAATCTCATATGTTATCTCAATTTATTTATTTAAGAAATTTTGTATTAAAATACATAAAAATTTTGATAAATTTTTTTTATAAGAAAAAGTATTTTGAATGGAGAATAACATTTGTATTGTAGGAAGAATTTTTTAAAATTATGTAAGGAGTATTTAGGAGCGAAATTTTAATTTCAAAGTAAAAATGTGTTTAAATATTTTATTTATTTTATAAGAAAAAATAACTTTTTGCATGTAAAATGCAATTCAGACATTATTGTTCCCACACTTACTCAAGGCCTTTGATTGTGATTTTTAAGGGTTACAAAATAAATCTAACCTAAAAATTCAACCTAATTAATTTATTATTTTTGACCTATTGGTTTGAATTAAATAAATCACGGAGTTATAAGTTAAATAATAATTTGTAATTTTGCAAATTAAGTTGAGTTGAACCCCTTATAACTCAACTGGTTAATTTCCTTTTTATAGCGATAAATGTGGTTTCATATCATATTAATAAGAAATAATATAGACGAAAAGGTCTTATTTTTTTAGGATACTCTTGCAAACACATTCAGTGGAGACGCAATAGAATTTGTAACTCAGAAAATTATAGCACGTAGCTACGAATCATGGTGAGAACATCTGCAAGTGACTGATTGGTCAGATTCTGGTCAAGTTGCTAAGATTTGACCGGAATTCAACCCGCCAGTTGCTTTTTTATTTTCTTAAAATTAATAACTTAACGTGTTGAATCTGATTGAGTTCAACTCAATTTAAATTTAATCCGTAATTTTATAAATTAGATTGAGTTATAACTCACAGAATTACAACCTATAAATAACTTAACCCATGTGTAACAAAATTTACCCATTCGCAACTCTAAATTGATTTCATGCGCGTCAGTCTCGTGAATTCTGTAATCCATAATAAAAAATTCATCGCTACTTACATATATTGTATGTGCCATATATAGATCTAAGGCCCAAAAAAATTTAAGGGATTTTGCTTTTGCTTTGAGTTTTGGACGAATTAAACATTAATCTTGAAAAAAAAACACACACACAATTTGAAATACGATTGAAATCGTTATTAATAATTACTCTAGTTATTTTTTCTGTATACGTAAATGAAATTGCAGGGAACTTATAATAAACAATATTGATTATCGTGTTTAATGCAACCATACATGAGGTCACATTGCAAGGTCATTTTTTGAGTGATTTAGTTGCTGTATTGGCAATTTAGATGTCAGTTTCTTTCCTTTTCTAGATGTTTTTATCATGTGATGAAGACACAACAATATTTTACTAGAAATTTTATTTCTTTCTTTTTTGTCATTTACCTCTTACTCATTTTCAACCGCATTCACCCCATGTAGAGCGTGAACCTTGGACTATAATTTTTATTTTATAACATTAACATCGAAAATTATAAAAATACGATTTGAAATACAACGATATTGATTTATTGGAATTCTTAGTTACTGATTATATCGTTCAAGAAAAAGGCAATACATACACTCAAAGCAGCAGGGGCATGACCCTAGAATGAAATCTTGAAATTAATTTACTAAATTCTGTATGGAGATTTTTTATGTTATAATACATTGGCCCATCTCAATAATACAAGGCGATTGATTCTTGAACCCTCCATTGAAAATTTTCTTCAGGTTGCCCTAAATCTTGCCACCTTCTGGGCTTCATGCCCTGGTACTGAAAAGGACAACAACTGTACAAAGATTCTCCATAGAAAATGTGGGGACATGCAGAAGTGTACTGTATCTGATATTATTCCATGTTAACAAAGCTCCATGGAAATTATCCCAACAAATAACTCAATGATGATGATGATTGTGGTTGAAGTGTTGAACTCTAGTCCACACATTCCACGATAAATAATGATTCTGCTGAAACTGATAATGGTCAGAATGGAAACCAACAAGTTCCAACAACATAGAATTTTGGGAGAAAGATCATCCAGAAAAAGCAAACAGTCCCGGCATACCCCAGAAAGAAAGGGGAATGTTTAATTCTTTGGTCCTCCATTTCAGGGAGCAGAAATCTATGGGGCTTATAGTTTAAGAACCACAATCCATGTGATTTGTGAAATAAATTTGGTTGTTATTGTCTAAAATGTAACCACTCTTTAGAAAATCAATAACAATAATTTAATAGAACAGGCATATATCTTGATGGATTGTAGATTCAGAATTTCACAATCCTTTAACGGAAGAGAAGGAAAATGAGCAGTACAGTAATATCTGTTTTTGTCTGGTATTCAACAGGCAAATACGTTTAACTAGGCAAGTTTTGTTTTACTGCATTGATTTTTCTCGACTTTCACCAATTTTGGAGCTTGAATGCAACTTACAATGCAAAATGCCTTCTTAGTAGGATCTGGTCCTGAACAAATAATGATGGCAGTATGCCATCCCATCTGAATGCACAATTCTGCTCAGATTTAACATAGTTTTGTTCCCATGAAAAATTAATCTCCACCGAAAGACAATCTGTGTTACTAATCAATGAAATCCAAGTCTCAGATTCCTCTCCGATTCTAAGTACAGTAATCCAAAGGAAGCAATGGAATCCAAGTTTCAGAATGAGGTAAACAAACAATCTAAAGACTTCGATACAATGACACAAAAAACTATCAATTTCCAGTGTAAGAAGTAAAAATGCAGAACAAAACCGGATAGCATTATGAAGACCTCACATTCTTAGTATTTTCAAGACGATTCTCAAAGTCAAAATTTCAATATTGTTGGTTTCTGAAATATGTTCTTTACAACTACATGCAACTACATATACAGGAAATGACTTAAATTTTGAGCAGTGACCTCTTTCCTTATTTTTGTCAAAGCTTTGCTCTGTATTTTTCTTATCCATTCTTTGCTTACAGAAAATAGATTCCCAATCTCCTCAAGCGACTTCTGCTGATGAGATCTAAGCCCAAATCTTAGGATTAACGATTGTCTTTCTCGAGGCTCCAAGTTTTCCAGAAGGGTATAGATATATTGCACCATGTGCTGTCTCAGCACTGTTTCCTCTGGACTCCTTATTGATGTATCTGGTATAAGTTCCTGCACCATGAGTTTCAGAGCTCATTACGAAATGAATCATTCAGTTAAAGATACTTTTACGCATCATACAATATGATTCATGACTCTCCAGACTCCTTCCTGAATATGGAATTAAACTCTTCCAGTTTCCAACAAACCAAACCAAACAAAAAAAAAGAAAAAAAAAATCAAGCCAGAGATTCTACACATCTGTTGTTCCTTGCCTCTAAACACCATGCATATTTGCAGAGAAGTCCGAGATACATGGTAAACAAGGCTGATTATGTCATGCATTGTTCCAGGATTAAGATAAAATCAGCTTTAAACAATTTTAACAGAAATTAGAACCTGAAATAATGATCTAAACTAAAGAAAAATTCCAAGAAAGGAAATTTATAATAAAGAGCATCTCAAACACACCATAAGTTTTGTACTAGCAGAGTCTCCAACTTTTTGATCGATTGAGCCCACAACTCTGAGGCATCTGCTGGCTGACAAAATTTTAGCGGTGGAGAACCCAGTCGACTGGGCAATTTCATCAACATCTGGATATTTTCCATGGCTGCTCTTCATAGCCTCTTGAGCTTGATGTATTTTATTCATTACCCTACTTAAAGATGACTGCATGAAGATCAAAGAAACAAACGGGTGGAGATTCAGCTTTGTTTCTCTCCTTGTGGAATTTAAAAACAAGAGACAATCTCAACAAGGAGAAAATTGTATACAGGAATTCTAATCCCCCTAGCATGTTGAGCTAACAACACTGACATCGATTTCTTTATCCAGTATTTGACATAAGTCGAGAATTGGTATCCCCTTGTGTGATCGAATCTTTCAGCTCCTTTCAGGACACCAAGATTTCCAGCCTGCCAAATTTAGTAAACAAAGAACCCAAGTATTTGAATATAAGGAACATTTGAATCATAAAATAAACTAACTGGATTCTTTGAGGACACTCGACAAATAGTCCCTCTTCATCAATAAGAATGACATGTAGTGTTGTGGTGCCAGAAAGAAATGACTGATGTATCAAGTTAAAACCAAATACTTCTCTGCAGTCAATATAATTTTTCCTTTCTCTTTATAACTAAAAGAAAGGTATAAACATTTAAACAAATCAATTCTGAACAACATATTTTCAGGTCAGGTTGGATTCATTTTCTCTTCACAATGTATCTTGTAATGATCAGTAAAACTAAAATTCGAATGGAGGAGCAGGGAAGAAGGAAATGACCTAAAGAACAGAGACAAACACAATAAATACCATTCCCCAACCTGAACTAAATCTTCAAAGGCCACTCCTAGCCCTCTGTAATTTTTGGCAATGTACAAAACTAAAGATCGCGTGCTTCTTAGAAGTGCATCCCGGCAATACCAACCGAACAGCAGGTGTCGATGCAAAACCTTCTCATCAACTTGAGCAGCTTCAGCCCAGCTACTCAAGCTAACAACTTCACCAGTGTTTTCTTCAAGTATTGTTCTGATTTTCTCAAGCTCTGCAAGCAACTGCATGTTGCAAATATTACGTTCATGTGATGTATGAAATCTGACAAGCAGAAAGCAGTAATAAATTCAGAACATGAAACCACCTTTACACCTCTAGACAATTCTGCTTCATTTGTAGCAAACTTCGGTCTTCTTCTGCAATTTGATGACCCCCCACCGGCAGCAAATTGAGGCATTTGAGGTTTGTTCAGTCTGTTTTTTGAGCAGTTTCCCTGCATAAATTTATCATTGCTTTTATCCAACGATCTCTTTCTTCTTGATTTTCTTTCTGCTTTCTTTACAGAGTGGATAATCTTCTTACCCACAAAATCTTCCCAGGGGCCACTTCTCTCTGGTACTTCAACAGGCTCAGTTGGTTTGACAGACGAATCAGATAGGTTGGAGGAATTCAATGTTCTGCATAGGCATGCCTGGAATAATTTCAGAGCTCCAAGCCTCTCCAATTGCACCAGAATATCTCTTTCCAATGTTATCACACCTGAATCTGAAATTGTATTCTCCAATGCATTCAGATTTTTCATCAATACACCAAAATGTAATGCCTTGGTATCCTCAAAACTTGTATGTTGTTTAGAATCGTCTTTCTTCGCAGATCTCCAGAGAGCATCCTGCACCATATTGCATCAACTACATGCGATAATTTCATTCTTAATAAGGAACTACAAGTTGAATGTGTTAAAGAAGGAAATCAACTTAAGAAAATGATGGGCGTGAGAAATGAATATATGATATTTAAGAGACAGCAATTTGATAAATGGGGAAAGAGACCTCCATTTGTTCTTTTCCAAAGTTGTCATTTTCACACACTTGAGTCACAGATGAATGCATTTCTGCTCTCATTGGATAACTTGCAGTTTCCCCATAGATAATACATTGGGAAGACATCCTTGCAGAGTCATACAAAGCCTCCCGGCCTTTAACTGTATCAATCAAAGGATATGTAAATTATGGACAATACATTGAGAATAGGTGAAATAAAAACAACATGGGTATGTAAATGATTGAAAAGATATTCAATCAAAAGATATAATATAGCGATTTGCCATGAAGTGCACAAGAAATGATACTAAACACAGGTCATAGTAAAGATTAACAGATATTTTTACAGATACTAGCACGCGATCATAATAAACATGAAATGCACAGCCAAATATTTTAACAGATACTAGTACATCATTTCATGTCAAAGCATGACTCCAATAGAAATTAACATATTGATATCCAATAAACTTGTTAAAAAAGACTAAAAATACTATAATAACAATGGCAGGAATCCACTAATTTACATATTTCTAAGTCAACTATTCAAAGGAAGTCTAGTAAAAAGCTAATATGCATAGCCTTAAGAAGCAAAATTGTCAAAAATCAATGTGCAGCTGTCTTCCTTTATAAGGTTATTAAATTCAATTATCAACTAATGAAATCCAAGACAAATTGCAAGACAATTTGTGTCTTCCTTTGTAAGGTTATTAATTCCAAGCATCAACCAATGATATCCAAGACATATTGCAACACAATGGGAGATCGATTGCCATATAAGATATAAAAATTCATTGGAAATGCTTATTACTTTTCAGAGAACACATAAATTCACAATCCACAGAAATAAATAATGCCTGCTTGGCAAACTTTGGATCCTGCTGCTCTGCTGCTCAAAAGAAGTTGGTAGTTACTATAACTTTCAATGCAAAAGGCCTACTGGGTTATGGCTGTTGCCAGCTAAATCAACATTTGTAATTAGTTGGTATGCAGGACTATTCTCATTCCACTCGTGAAGAATCTTGTTCCACAAAAAGCAGCATTCTAGTTGAAAGGTTCATCAATTAAACAGTTACTATAGGAAACAGAAAAAGGTTACAAGGTCTACTGTGAAACTAGCCTATGATCAGGATGTTCTGAACTCTAAAATATTGATAATAAACTAACTCACAATGCCCTCAAAGAATGCCAATATGGCACAAATAACATGGACTTCTGCTGAAAAACTGTTCACTAGCTAAGGTAATCATTCAAACGCGATAATTTATCTGTATGATATTATCCTACACTGCTATGCATGACTTTCTGCAGAACGACTACACCTGAACCTCCCAAGTTCTAATTTTGACGCCACCAACTACTGAGAGGAAAAGTATGTATAGGTAGAAAATGTGAACGTATCAACTCTAGTTCTGCACCAACAACATTATCAAGTGATTGAACACAATAACTTATGCCCATTACTGATTCTGAATTTTGGCCACTAGAATATTAAATCAGACATTTTTTTTTTGTGTGTATAGATATCGTCAAACACAGTGGATAATTTGGCATCCTCCTGATGCTAAGTTGCTAACGGTAAACCGTGCAAGTTCTTTGTTTTCTTAGTTGTTAGAAAATGGTAACCATGCCTGAATCTGCAAATTCAGGAGACAATTTTTTCCCACTTCAAGGCAATAAAATGTCAAATTGTATGACACGCCACGCATGCGAATTGCGAAGACAATTATAAGGGAACAGTATACACCAAATTCAGACTAATTAAGAGCGCATAACTTCTGAGAAATTAGAAATTAGCAAAAAAGAAAAAAAAAGAATTTATCTTTATGAATTCTGTAGGCAAAGTTAGAACAATTTAGATTCTTTATAAACTCACTGGAACGTAAGGAGGGCCAAGATGATGAACTGGTGGGAAAAGAAGGCTGGACCAAAAAATCCCATTTCAAAGTCTGCCTAAAACCCATTACCCGAGTGTGTCTTTGAGCCCAGAAAGAAAAGGAACACTGCCCATCAAGTATTTATCACGGTAGGTTGGAATGGAGGAAGCAGGGCTTAATTACAGAGTTGCTTGGAGATGGATTTTGACGATACCCGTCATCCAGGTGGTGCAATGTTGTAGGATATACGAATACGAGTCTTGTCTGCTCTCAGCCACTGATTCCCCATCTAAACCCAAAGGTGCAGAAGTCACTCCATCACTCCACACTCAAAGATCTTTTCTTTCTTCCAATGGAGTTTTCAGTTATACCCCTTTGCTAGGGATGACAAGGATAAAATGAATAACTATTGAACTCTTGTTTTACGATTAAAAAAAAAATAAAACTATTAAAAAATCTTTAGATCGTATCGAATTTTCATTCTACTTACCACCTTAATTGCTCAAATAATCTAATATCCAAATTGAGCACCACACTTTTTTTTTTTTTTTAACTAAGGAATCGCCACTACTAAAGATGCGCATTAAGAAAAACCCAATCCAAATGAGCACCACACTTTTTTTCTTTTGTGGATATGTTTGCATGTATCTATCACAATTAATTTAATTGTTAGTTAATCTATTCATATGCGATAATTACGCATTACTAAATTTATAAAATACAATAAAATAAAAAGTGTTGAATTCAATTATTAAACTGACCAACATAATTTATTCATGGAAAGTAAAGATAATTTTTTTTTTTGATAAACCCCAAGATATTATTTCATAATCAAGTTACATTTACATCAGGAACAGAAAGTTACTAATCTAGCATACGCTAACAAGTGCGCTTTAATAACTATTATCTGTGGAGTTTTGAACATAAAACAACCCTCCAAATGGGTCACTACATTTGCGATGTCTTCTGCTAAACTTTTGTCCTGTGGGTTAGCAGCATTTGGATTTTCTATAGCTTGCAATGCCCATAAGGAGTCAGTCAATAATACCACTTTAGACCAACCTTTCTTGACTGCTTCCACCATGGCGTCAAAAATTGCCAATAATTTCACTTGAGTAGAAGAAAGAGCATAGGCTGTTTTGGAATTTGAGGATAAAACTCGTCCATCCTTATCCTCTATTATCCAAGCCAACGCAGCTCTGCCATGTTCTATTTTGAAAGACCCATCTGTGATAATTTTGACAAATTCTTTGTCTAAGCAGTATATGTCATTCTTGTCGGTCTTCCAGTTCCAACTTATCTGCATGGATCCCAACTTTGTTTTTGTTGCTATACAAACATTAAACTCCTTCTTGTCTTTTGGCTCTACTTCCCAACTATCGTGCCATTCCTTTAGGACAGTCATAGATCTTTTCCATATGGAAAATGGGGATTCTACTCTATTCTCCCAAACAGCATCACATCTTGCCCTCCATAATGTCCACAATATGGAAGCTGAAAGCTATATGTCGACAAGCGTGGGTGCTTCAAGAACCCAATTCCTGAACCACTGCCCAAATTTCATTGGAATACCAACATCAAAATTGAAACCCAATAGGGAGCATTTCCATATTCTTTTTGCCAATTCACAATTTAGTAAGGTATGGGAGATGGTTTCTTGATTCTCTCCACACCTACAGCATATTGGTGGCATAAGAACCCCTCGCTTCCATAGTTGATCGGCTGTGAGGCAAATGTCATGTATTGCCTTTCAAAGAAAAAAGGTGATCTTTGATGGTAATTGTAAAGACCAAAATTTTTTCTAGAACTTCTCACCATCAATTTCCTCTTTCCAACTGTTACTTTCATGGACTGAGGATGAAGGCTTCTTCTGTTCTTCCACAGACATGCCCAAGTGGTATCCAGTTTTCACACTGTAGATTCCATTTTTTTCCGCTTCCCAGTACATCATGTCTTCAACCTCCTCGAATTTTGGCAAATGAATGGCAAGAATTGATGAAATGATATCCTGTGGAAAGATTGCTTTTGTAAGGGGAATTCTCCAGCATCTGCTGTACTTATCAATCAAGTCTGCAACTCTGAGATTGAGCTTTCCTTCCTGGAATAAGGGGCTTGCGGTTAGGGGGTTGATCTTGTGAGGAATCCAATTGTCTTTGATATCTAATTTCTCTCCATTTCCCACTTTCCATTTCAATCCCTTGCAGAGTAGTTCCTTTCTTCACATAATGCTTCTCTAGCCCCATGTCCAATTATACCCTCTGTCTAGTTTCAGAAATTCTTTTTTCCCACAATATTTAGCTGTGAAGAACTTCGAGAAGAAGGAATTCCTGTCTGAGTAAATTTTCCAAGTTAGCTTGGCCAATAGAGCTTGATTCATTAACCGAATAGATCTCATTCCCAGTCCTCCTCGAAATTTAGATTTATAAATCGATTGCCATGATTTCCAATGTATTCCTCTTCCCTCCTTGTCTCCCTTCTATATGAACTTGGCCAGAAAGCTATCAATGTTTCTTGAGGTAGAGCTGGAATTTTGAACACTCCAAGCTATCAATGTTTGGAGATGTTACACAAAACAAAAAATTTCTTTTTGCTTAAAATCACTGAAGTAACGGGACAAGAATGGCTGTTAATGCTTCTCTATGGTCAGCCCTAACAACATGAAAGAGAAAAAATGTGGGAGGAGGTATTGTCTAGATTTCATGGAATATCATTACCAGTGGCTATTGTAGGGGACTTTAATCAAGTTTGGAACCACGATGACAAAATAGGAGGAAACCCAATTCCTAAGCAAAGGGCACAACATATGAAAGGCATCTTGGAATTGTTGGGCCTAGCAGAGGTTCAAAATCTAGGACTTTGGTATACTTGGTCCAACTGCAGAAAAGGAATGGAGAACATTTATGAAAGAATGGATAGAGTAGTGGCCAACAGCGAGTGGTTCCATCTGTTCCCTAAGGCTATGGTTCGCAATCTACCTATTTACAGGTTAGATCATGGTCCTATGCTACTGGCTTCTTATCCGGGAGATGGAAGAATCAAATTCAGACAAACAAGGCCGTTTGAGCAATTCTGGGCACATCACAAAGAAGCAAGAAATATTGTCCAGCAAATCTAGGCACCAAAAGACATACATTCTGCCTATGCCCCGTCTAAGATGGAGGAAGTTTGAAGGATGGTAGGTGACACAAGTGAACAGTTATCCAAATGGAGCAGGACTAAGTTTGGTAACCTGGAGAAAAAAATAACAACACTGCATGCAGAACTAAAAGCCATACAGAAGAAGGTGCATATTAATGATGAATCAGACCTAGAAGAAAAGAAAAAGAAAGAATTAGATGATCTAATGAAAGCACAATGTTAGTACTGGAAACAAAGATAAAAAATCCAATGGGTCAGTCACGGAGATGCTAACACCAAATTCTTTCACGACTGGGCAAGCAAAAGAAAAGGAAGAAATCATATCAACCAATTAAAGACACCGAATGGAGACTGGATAAGTAGCCAACAGGAGATGATGGACATCTTAACCAACCATCTGGAAAGTATATGGAGAGATGAATCACACATCCCAAAGGACAACCTGGATGTGAATGAGCATGCGCTCGTATTAGAGAATGTGGATAAGCAACTAAGCAGTGAGCAAAAGAAGTGGCTCAACAATGACTTCACAAGAGAGGAAATACAAACAGTAGTTTTTCAGATGGGCAAATGGAAATCTCCTGGACTAGATGGCCTACCAGCGGGGTTCTATCAACATTTTTGGGACATAGTGGGGACAGGTGTCATTGATGCTGTGTTGGAATTCTTTACGACAAAAGAGACGAAACTAGCATGGAATGAAACGGTGATAATCCTAATCCCAAAATGCCATGACCCTACATAACCCCGGGATTTTCGACCCATAAGCCTTTATAATGTAATCTATAAAGTGATAGCAAAGGTTTTAACAAATAGATTAAAAAAGGTGATCAATAATTTGATTTCACCCAATCAAAATGCTTTTGTACCTAGTAGGTCCAAGCTACACAAATGCCTTCTTTTGTACCCTCCGGGTTTACCATTTCCCACTTGACAAACTTCGACGCTGACAACCATTTGATCATTTTGTCCTCGTTACTCTTTGTCTCCATTAATAAGAGAACAGTTGGATTTTGGGAGCGGATCAGCTTATTCAAGAGTTGAACTGTCAGGGGTTGACCCAAATTCCTACAATTCCAGCTTAGTAGCCTCACTGCCCTTGGAGTGGTTGATTTGGTTCAACTACCCGCAAAACCTCTTCATGCATTACTTTCTCTTCCATAATTAGATTTAGAATTTCTGTTAGCAGTTTGGCCATTGTTACTAACTCAACTATTGCCCCAAGTTGCTCATTTGGATAGCCCAATTCATATTTCAATATAATTTGCTTCATGTCCTCCTGTATGTCTGTTTCAGTCACTCTTCATTTTTTGAAGCTGAAAACCTGCAAGTCCTGAACCAGATCTCTTTTTCTTTTTGCAGTACGCGGTTGCACCACAAGGCTTTCTCTTAAACTCCATTCCACGGCATGTTGTTGCAGATTGTGCTGATATGCTTCATCTATGCTCCATGAACTCAAATTTGGTGGCGGCATCATATTTGTATCTGAAGAGGATTCAGCTATGCTCACGACATTTTGCTGGTTCAGGTTTGGTGCAATGACGAGTGCTGGTTCTGAAAGATGATCATCCAGATTAATTGTTTGCATTTCTAGTATTGGGTTATTATTATTTTGCAGTGGGCCTGATTATTTTGTTCTTTTGGGGATTTCACATGATCTTCATGACCTAGTCCAATTTTCCGCTTTCCTCTTCTAATTTGCCTCCGTTTCTCTCTTTCCTCATTTGTAAGCCCAAGTTGTTGGGCTTGTATTTCCAAGTCCAAATCACTTGAGGTGTCTGGGCTGGTCTCATACTCACTGTCTTCATTGGATCCTCCAGCATCATCCAACAGGAACTCTATTGGCATTGGGCTGCTATTTTTTCCCCCAAGTCAAAGTTTCTCTACTCCTCTGTCAGCCCATACTTCTTTGGACCAAGTGGAATATTTCTTTTTGCCTGATACCCCTTCAATCTTTTCAGACATTGAAAGCAGTTTAATTGATAGGGCATCGACTCTGCTACTCGTCAAATCTCGTCTTGTCTCGAAATTAATTTTTGACATGAAATTGAATCCAATTCGGCTGTGATCAATCATGACCTCTGGTTCACTGTCATTCGTAAGAATGACTGTTCTGTTTGTGAATAGTCGATGAAACAGCCACGCCGGAGGCCTTCCCATATCCACTGGGACTATAGCTTGAATTTGGTTGTCAATAATTTGAAACTGATCTTCTTCAATCTCCCCTCCTGCCATTTCAATCACCCTTGTGGGCACATGATGGTTCAGTTGTGGTTCGGTGCCAACCAGGCCCAAAAGTCCCGCATCGTCCTGAGTTCCCAAGATTTCAAGCTCTTGATCAGCTAAACCTTGGTTATCAGGCTGCTCTGGTATTGCCATTCGAAAAGGATCATTTGTGTCATTATCATTGCTGTCCAGTTGCAATGTGGCATCTTCATGCAACTCAGCATTTTCATTACTTGCCAGTTGCAATGTGGCCTCCTCATGTGTCACGTTATGTTCATTACTTATCAGTTGCATTGTGTTCTTCTCCTGTGCCTGTGTGTCACTTTGAAACTCCTGCTGCAATACTTCATCCTCATGTCGATCATCTACATTTGCATCAAGCATATCAGTGTTGGAATCAGCCCAGTGGTATGCTTGTGGATAGTTTTCCAGTGACATACGGTATTGAAATCCATTAGCAAAGTGATTTGCATTTTCGGATTAGAAAAAAACGCCCAAGCCTTGCATGTAGTGGTCGGGAATCCTTGTTGATCTTCTATGAGGCATGTGCCTGAACGCTCTGATATTGCTTGGATACAACTCCTGTTGATCATCTAAATAAATTAGCAACCCCAATCTCTCTCCGATTCTTTGAAACGATGATCTAAAAAGATTTCTAGAAGCTCATCATCTCTCAAACAGCATCTATTGAAAGTATGTCGGATTGAGCCACACCTTCTACACATTTTGAATAGTCTTTCATATGAATAAGATACCCATGCTATGTTGCCATTCTCTAAGCTTAGGTAAAAACCTGGGAGTAGAGGAGATGTGACATCCACCCAAACTCTTGCTCTGAGAAAACTAGTATTCATTGCATTGAACACACCCGATTGGACTTCATGAACTTCACCCACCATACTGGCTATTTTCCTTGCTGCTCTCAGACTGAAGCTTTCTAGGGGAATACTTGAAAACAGAACCCAAAGAAGGACATCGGTTACCCTTATTCTACTCAATATCATACTCGATTCCTATCTTCTTAGGACTAATAGGGCCCCTATTACTGAATATGAGCCATTGTGTAGAACAGCATGCATCTGATTGATAGTAGGGAACTTGAAAATGAAAAAATTCTTCTCACGTCCCACTACGATGATGTCTTCACCCCAATATTGTCTCACATATGTTTGCATCCTGTTAAAACCAAAGTGCCTGTAGTCTACAAGGCATCCAATAAGACAGTTAGTGTAAAACAGTAGGCTTTCTTCATGATCCCTCGATGTTATTTGTAACACTGGTCATCTTCTGTAAAATCTGTATATGTCAGTTTGCAAATGACTATGCTAAGGAATATCCCGTCGCTCTTCTGGATATTCAGAGCCTTGGAAAGAAATACTACTATCAGACCAATTGTCTTCTCGAAAGGTGCTGTCTATGTCATATGCTGGCCTTGTAGGTTGAAAATGATGTGGAAGATTTCTGGGAGATTTTGGTTCTAAACTACGTGGATTTGTGGTTCTGGGTCTGAGTCTTGGATTGGTTTGTGTAATGTTCCCGAACTGAACTTTTTTTTTTCTGGTTTCTGGATTGTTCCTGAAGTTGCTCTCCGTTACTATTGTGGAGAGAGTTTTTGTCTTCAATACTTAGGTATAAGACAAAAATTAACAAATGCTCAAATTGAAGAAAAGAAAAAGAATTAAATTTAGTACCTTATAATGATAACAATTAGATTACTCAAGGGTACCGTTACATTTAATTCCACCGAGCATGTGTGGTGGACGGCAGCATGTGGTAAGAGAATTTTTCTTATTCGCACTTAAACAAAGCGAGTGATAGAGCTCGTGTACTTGTTTAAATTTTATTATATATAACATATATTTAAATTTTAATAAATATATTATTTATATAATTATTATAGCATCCATAGCAACTGCGTTGATTTCTTAATTATTTATATAACATATATTTATATAATTATTTATATAACATATATTTAAATTAAGGCTATGCTACATCAGCTTAAAATTTGGTCTCCACTACTCACACATTCATTATTAAAAAATTGCTTACGCTAATAACCTGGTTTTAAAATCCACATCACCAATTTATTTCTCATGTATCTTATTTTTTACTATTTTTTAAATATATTTAATACTTCTTATTTAAATTAATAATTATTAAAATATTATCTATTTTTTATTTATCAAATTTTATGTAGTTTAAGAATAATTTTGAGAGAGTTTGGAAAATAAAAATAATAGATTTTGCACAAAAAAAAGGCAAAATGCATATTAATTTATAGAGAAAAATATTTGTTAATTGGTGATTTTTTTATATTAAAAAATAAGAAAAATGACTGTTGCAAACTAGTGTTTGGTTTGCAACAGTTTTGAGACATGGTGCGTTAAATCAATTGTGGTAAGAAAGGGAAAAAAAAAACAAAGCCACGGACGACGCTGTTTGACGTCATTTTGATGCCAAACGGCGTCATTTTTACGAGCAAGAAACGAAAAAAAAGAAAAAACAAAAGTCATTTATCAGTGGGTTCTACAAAGAGGCCGTGTCAGGCGGCCATGGGCTTTGCAAGGCCATGTCATATCAGCATTTCTACTGATAAAGCATGACCTTGCAGGAATGGCTAGCTCGAAAAGGGGTTGATGTGGATGCTCTTATAAGAAATTATTAAGATTAGTTAGAATATTAATTTATTATTATATTTTTTGAGTAATTTATTATTATTATTATATAATTTAAAATATTTAAAATACTAATTGTTTTTATATTTTTTTTTACTTAAAATGAGTTTCTGTTAGGCATGCACGAGAAAATGAGGCGAGACAAGATGGGTGTGAGGCGAGACATGAAACTTCCCTGGTCGAAGCTCACTCCATTAAAACCTTGTGCGGTCCAAACCCATCCCCTTGCCATATCCTCCTGATCGTGCTTCAATATCTTAGAGCCCAATATGCTTCAATAAGAATAGACAAACGAGGTTGATTTTAAGGTTATATGCTTTTCAGAGGTGATTTAATCAATCTATGGTATTATTTGTACGTTAACATGTACGGTTTTGAATCAATTTCACACAGTACCTAACTTTCATTTCAGCACAATCATAACCACTGACATGTCGGTACACGTTTCAAACTAAGTAACCACATTGGTCTAAAGAAACCACGTTTCATAACTTTCATTTTCTTTTAATTCATTGGGATCCGAATTGGTCTAAAGAAGAATTAAAAAAAAATTATACTTCCTCTGTCCTAAAAAATATTTTTAATTTGTTTTAAAAAAAATTCTCTTTTGAGATAAAATTACTATATTACCTTTATTAATGATAACAATATATAATCTAAATAAAAATATAAAATTACACATTTAATTAGACAATAAATGTGTTGTACACTTGTATTTTGTAATTTAAAAAAGTTATATCAAATCAAAAGTTAACTCTTTTTTTGATACGGAGAAAGTAACTTTTTCCCCTTTAAAACGTATAACATAGGTTATGAAATGGGAATTTAGAATATTTTTTAGGGTTTGTTAGATAACATCAATTAGTGTTTAAAATTAATTGATTAAGAGATTTTATATTTTGGGTTGTTTGATAACGAAATTTCACTCAACTTAATTATTTAAGCATTGCTTAATCTCTATAGAAAAATTTAAACAATAAAAGTTAGTTTAATACTTATCACTTAATGTTATCAATCAAACTTTTTAACAAATTTACACTCTTTTATTAAAATCATTCAACAAACTAATTTAATTTTTCTCTAGCTTTAAATAATCCTTTTCATATGACTCTCCTTCCTTTTTTTTTTTTTTATAACACATATTTTCAAAAGTGTTTCTTATTTTTTTATAAAATGGATAAATAATTTCAATTAATTTATTTTTTATTTTATTTGTTGTATTAAATATTAATTTTGATAGATTGTATCTTTTACATGTTTTTATGAATAATATTTGATGCTTAATTTTAAAAAATTAATATTTGTACATATAAATAAAAAAATTAATAAAAGGGCAAAATGATATAATTTGTGTAATCCAGCACTCAAATTTAAAGTGGCCGCATAAATTGTATCATGAACTATATTTCAACACGTATTTTTGTATGTTATGAGATAAAAGGTTGTAAAATAAAAATCATTTTAATGATATACAAAATTATCTAGAAAATAACAACAATATATTTTGAGTAGAAACTATTTACTCTGATTCATGAATGGGATTGATTCAACTGATCCAATCCATAATCAATTAACACAAAGTCAGTTTAAATTTCTCTACATTTTGGATAGGATCGGAATAGAAATAATCCAAACAGATCCAAATTTGTTCAAAGAAGAATAAAAAATGCATAACTTTTTTTTTTTTCAAAAATAGATAACATTGGTTATGAAATAGGAATTTAGTATATTTCTTAGTAGTTTAAATGGGAATTTAGTTAAAGTTGATTAATTTTGTGGCTAAAGAGATTAAAGTTGGAAAAAAAATACATATTTCAAAACACACACATTTATGATTTTATTTGGCATAAAGGGAACAAATTCATATTAGATTGGATAAAAAAAAATTCGATCCGAAATTAAGTATACTGATCCAATCGAAACTGTAGAAATTGGTTTCAAATTGCGATTCTCACACAACCACACAATTCTAATTTTGAAGTAACTAAAAATAACAATTAAAAAAATAATTTTAAACATTAATATGTTTGCTATTTCTTAGCCCCCTCTAGACTAGAGTGGTGACTACAAGAGTTTTGATCCTTAATATAACACCTACCACTGTGGGCCAAGTGCAATGGTTTATTTTTTTTATTGATTATTATTACATTCATTTTTAAAAAAATTTTTTGTTCTAAAATAAGAGTCTAATTTTAGCATAAAATTTTTATATTATTCTTACAATAATAATAATATATAATTCAAATGAAAAAATAAAAATAAAACTATAAAATTGTATGTTAAATGTGCTGTATTTTCTAAATTTAAAAAATTATACCAAATGAACTCTTACTTCGAAATGAATAGAGTATTATTTTTACAAATTTCAATGATATTTTTGAAAAGGTGGCAAATATATGCAAAAATATATGGTGGGCCGGGACTCTGGATTTTGGAAGATGATGAATGGGCTCCAATAAGGCAATAAGTACGGTCTTCCTCCATCCATCAATTATTCATAACTGGCCCCTCCGCCGTTAATATCACTCGAAAGCTGAGTCAAGTAGTATAAGAGAATGCACACCAACCCAACCCCAAAATAGGATTGGTCGTTTTTGCAAAGGCCGTCACAACAAAAAAAAATACTGATTTGGCGGTTTTGTAGGAACAAATGGTCGTCTAACCATTTGTTCCGTAAAACCCGACCACGGCCATTCGTTATTTTTATTTTCTTTTTTGCTTTTTTCCTTCTCAAAACAGTGTTTTTGCCAAATTTTAAAAAAAAAAATTTACAATTGACAAGTGCTGACGTGTCTATCAGTTACAGAAGTGACGCCGCCCAATGGGCGCGCATCACGTGTTGAGGCCGTTGCAAACCCAATATTGGTTTACAACGGCCATTTCACTTAATTTTTTTTAAAAAAAATAAATTTCACCACTGGGTAGAAAATATTTTTCTCTATAAATTGATATGCACTTTACCTATTTTTGTTGTAAGATTTGGTTTATTTAAATATAATATAATGTTAAATTATAATATACTCCTTATAATATTAAATCTATTAATATATCTATTACTATTAAATTTAAATATATTAATATTAACTTTTAATTGTAATATAATATAAAATTATTGGAAACTTATTTTATAATTATAAAAAATTTGTTAATTTTTTTAAAATAAAATTTTGTATGAAATTATTGCATGTGATGAATAATTTTGTAGCCAAATTAATTACAAAATTAAAGAAATAATCACGTTTGTCTAAATAAAAAAGAATTTTTTGTAATTAATTTATAAAGAATGCTAAATTTATTTAAATGATTTTAAAATAAAAATAATTTTGAATTTTATAAAAGAATTAAAGAAATATTAAATTATGTTTAATATTAAATATAGTAATGTTTGAGATCAAATTAAACATCCTAAATCATTTTAAAAAATCAGTACAAATAATTCAAGTATCTCCAACATCATGCTCAATTATTGATGTTCTCGGTACAAATAATTCAAATAATGTCAACATCATGCTCAATTATCGAGAAAATCGGTACAAATAATTCATGTGTTGTTAAATCATGCTCCATTATCAAAAAAATCGATACAAATAATTCATGCGTTGTCAAATCAAACTCCATAATCGAAAAAGGCGGTACAAATAATTCAAGTGTTGTCAAATCATGTTCCATTGTCCCCAAATGTGAAAATGTGTATATAAACCATATAGTTTTCATTATTTTTGCATCATATCTCAAACTCTCGTCAAAATCTCTCTTCTCTTCCACTAAAATGGATCCATCAAGAAATATTGGAAACAACCATCCAAATTTGTATGATTATCCACAATTTGAAACCCAAATTTTCCAAAGTTCATCTCAATCACCATATTATTTTGGTCAATTCCTTCCTAATGCGCAAAATTTTACCCAATTTCCACAAAATCCAACTCAATTTTCATTAAATTTTCCCAACGATCCTACAATGTTTGCATCTTTAGGGGTTCAACAATACATGATGTCCAATGTCATGCCTCAACAAAATCGTGGAAATGATACAAATATTAATAATTTCCATTATTAGAGTCAAGGTTACAATGAAAACGCATAATTTAAATTTGAAACTAATAGTTTCATGTTAAAAAAATTATCTATTTTTATATAAAGATAGTAAATAAATTTCATCTAAATATTTTAGTTTGTATATTTTTACATAAATATTTTAATTTATTTTGTCACAAATTAGTCACAAATTGACTAATTTTTTTTTTTTCATTTGAATTAAAACGGATCAAATCGGATTAATCCGATCTGCAAAATACATTGATTTGATCCATTTGTAGATCAAAATAAACACTCTTATTGAATAAGAACATGATTTCAATTAATAAGTTAGGTACACATATTTGTACTTGCATACACTAGGATAATAGACTGTATGTATGAATAGTATTTTAAAATATATATATTTTTTGTAATATACTTTTCTATATCTTAAATAAATACATGGGTTTGTATGGATTATATTTTAAAACACATTTATGTACTTTTCAAAATAACAATAGTAAGATAGAAGGTATAGAAAGCAAAAAATATTTTAAAAAATACAAAAATATATTTTAGAAATATAAGCTATACACACCCTCTACCTCACCAATTTTATTTAGAAAACATAAAAGGGCATGTATGAATGGTCTACCAAAGCTTATTTTTAGCGTTTTTTAAAATACTTTTTTTATTTTTAATACATATTCTATTTTATAAACATTTTTTCAAAAAATACAAAAACGTATTTTGATCTACACATTCAACCAAATATTCTTGGTGATAAAAAGAGTCACTTTACAGATTTACAAAGTACATCTTTACTTGAGTTTCATCGATTTGTTTAATCTTAACACAATCTACTCCAGGCCAAATTAAGCGTTAGCCTGATCCCTTTGTCGAGGGGATAAATTTATACATAATAATAATTTCATTCAGTAGCAAATTAATTTTTTTGGGATAAAAATGTTGAAAGTGACATTTTTGTTTAGTTGGAAGGTTGCAAGGAGTACTTTAAATTTTTAAGAAAGCAGCTGAGCTCAATCATTGCTCTTGTCTAGGATATGTCATGATCATCAAGCTAGCTGTGAGCCCATTTTAAAGGAAGAAAACCACTGCAAATTTCTGTCACGTTCTTAAAAGATAAGCAGTAAAATAATAAAATATTCGATTATTTTTGCTTCGAATTAATATCTATGGATGCCCTTGATGGCGATAACAGATCTATTGCAGATGCAATTAATTAGGGTGGCAATTCGCGATACGATACGAATTTAACATGTAATTAATAGGTACAGGTTTACTTTTAACTTATTCGGGTCGAAACTAAGTCGGACACGAATAATACAAAAAATAAATAAGTCTTGTTTAGGTCGAGCTGTTAACCCATTTATTATATATAATAATATTATTTATTCATCAATTATAAAGAAGTTTATTGTGGTTTAGTGGTAAGCACATTTATTATTAGTTTAAAATTATTTATTTATTATTAATTTAAAATTTATTAATTATTATTTTAAATTTTATGTTAAATATGTATTTTTGTACTGTGTCGTATTACCCGAAAAAATAAACAAGTCGTGTTTGGGTTATGTTTTTTTTTACACAAACAGGCTCACAGTCATGTTCAGATTTGTGTAAAATTTATAATACCCATGTCAAAACACGACCCACAATTCCGAAACACATACCTGATTGCTAGCCCTATCTGCAATGCAACTATTTATATCCGCAACTCAATTGCTTGTCACTTGATATACAAATTTGTGTCAGCTACCCACCTGGGAGAGCCTGGAATTTTCTTGCATTTTAGTTTTGGAAGCTCACCAGAACCCTTCTTAATCCTTACTTACCAAAGCAAAAGATAAAGCATTCTCTTCTGAATCCAATACTGAAAAGAACTGGATTTCCAGACTTGGGGAAAGAAAGGTACAGAACAGCATTAAAACAGTCTCCAGATCCTGGAAACTTGGAGAAAATGAGCGTGGGACTTGCAAAAGTTCTCATTTACAGCTCTCATTTTGAGAATGGCAAAATGTGTTGGAGAGCAAATCCATTGTGTGGGATCAGAAGTGGCCAACACGTCAAAATGCAGAGCAAATGGCTAGTTTCTTGTCTTGCGTTGTCTGCAATTACAGGTAAACACTAAATGTTGGTAACGGTATACACTATACACAACCTTATAATCCATTTACAAAATCAGTCATCATGTGCTTTTCATTCTTGATCTTACCTTTGGTTAATATGTCTATGGCTTGTGGGTAATATATACTGTTGGCGTTTATTAAAAAAAAAACATATTTTTCCATTCTCTCACGTGTAGTTTATATTTCTGTTATTTTTATGTTTTTGGTATTTTATATTATTCTATTCATTATAAAAGTCTTTGACAATCAGACAAGCCACACGGGTTGAACTAACTCAAGCATGAATAATGGATTTACAACTCCAACAATGCCGCCAAATTAGTCTTTTTCAAATTGGATAAGAATTTTACAACTCTTTATTGGATGGAATCTTAATACGTGATGTTCAAACTTTGGATGACAAGAAATTCACCAAGTCTTTTTAACTCATAGAAATCAATTTATCATCGGAAGAAGCCCATGCTAATCAACCATTGAGCTGTTTTCAGACTATTGGAGAATTCAGGCGAGGACATGGGAGAATGGATTGCAAAAAAAGTTAATAATCTTGAAACGAGGGATTAATTTCTCTAAACCTTATATTTGGCACTCAAGACCCTTTTGGATTTTAAACTTTAATCTATGATAGTTTGGGCTCTCTAACTTTTATCTTAACAAATATCTAATTTGAGATAAATTGCAACTCGACAAAATTTAATTACTTTGGAAATCGGGTCCAGTTTTCCTCAATCCCTTTTCATCAATTGAATCCTGATGTATTCTAAGGATTGGCACATGTTCAAGAAATTCCTTAGGTCAAGAGACAATCCAGAAAGACCATTTGAAAAGATAATACTCCATTCGAACAAAAAAAAAAGAGTTTACTTTTAGTTAATGTATAATTTTTTATTAGTTATTAGGTACAACTTATCTAATATGCCATTAAATGTATATTTTTATATTTATATTTTAATTTTTTAATTTTGAGTGTATATAATTATTATTAGTGAGGATATTTTAGAAATTTAATCTAAAAGTGAATTTTTTTTTTGGACAAATTTTTTTTTTTAAAGTGGACTCTTGTTTTTTAATCGTAGGTGTATAACTTTAAAAAGTGGGTCAAAAAATTTACAAGTTAGATGTTTTGATTTGATGCAAAACATGGCAGAATCGGAAAGGGATTGAGGATAAAGTTTGGCCAGACGTTGAGCCTGATTTTGCAACGAAATTTGGGCCGGATGATGTCCCAGTCATTAGTTAATAAAATTTGTCTTCAATTTTCAAACAAAATATACGGGTGGTTTTGTTTCTTGTCATCACAGAATATGAATGGATGAATGAATTGAGATTCATGTTAAGGTTTTAGCGTTTTTTCAGGATAGAATCCAAGTCTAATCGGTACTAAAGACGGATTCCATTAACCAATGGGATAAACATGTTGCCCCGAATTTCATGGGAAGATTTTGGGTTATAAATGGCTTACAATTTTGTTGGCAGTTCCTCCAATCTTCTTCCCACTTTGTTGATTCTTCATCATCATCCATTCATCGTTCTCTGTGTCTCACCCCTAGCTAGCTCTTTCTCTCTCAATTCAGCATAACCATGGGTGCTGTTGTAGAAAGTATGCATGTTTTTGTTATTCATTGCTGCAATTTTTGCATCCCAGAAACGTTGGTATTTAATGTCGCGTATTAATGTTTGTTCAGGTCCCGTTGTTGATGTTGCCAAGAATGCGAGAGATGAAGAGCAAGAGAAGAAGAATGATGAAGCCTTTGTTGTTCCAGGTAGCAATGCATTCGGTCATTCTTTTAGGGACTATGAGAAAGAAAGCGAAAGAAGGGCTGGCGTTGAAGAATTCTACAGGATGAATCACATTAATCAAACCTACGAATTCGTGAGTTTGACATTGTTATTCAGTAGAATAAATATCTTGTATACATTGTTATTCAGTAGAATAAATATCTTGTATACATTGTTATTATCTGATATTTTGTTTGTTGTTGATTGACAATGTTGATAGGCGAAAAAGAAGAGGGAGGAGTATGGGAAGCATGATAGGGCGGTGATGAGCATTTGGGAATGCTGTGAACTCTTGAATGAATTCGTGGATGAAAGTGATCCAGATCTGGATGAACCCCAGATTGAACATCTTCTGCAGTCTGCTGAGGCAATTAGGAGGGATTACCCTAATGAGGATTGGCTGCATCTCACTGCACTAATCCATGGTCAGTCGATTAATTTACATGCATGGGACTTGAATATTTGAATTCGTTAATTTATTGACTTTTCCAAAACTTGCGAATCATTGGGATGATTTCTTTGCTTTTGGGTGAAAACAGATCTAGGAAAGATCATGCTACACCATAAGTTTGGAGCTGAACAACAATGGTGTGTTGTAGGTGAGTGACATATATGTTCTTGGTTTGATTGTTATATGAAGGGTGAATTACCTTGAACCATAACCTCTCTCAATGCATACATACAAAATATCATAGCTTGTTTCATTAAAAAGAAAAAAAAAAGTAAAAATAATTATAATTTCAGGGGAAATTTTTTCATATTTTATTATAATTTTGCATACTTTGAAGCTAAATAGCAAACTCTACTTTTTTGCCTTTTTATCAGAATTTTTTTTTCCAATGGCAATGTTGCATGCATTTAAGTTAATTAAAAAAGTTAGAAAACAAGAAAAATATCTTGGAGTTATTTTTGAAAAAACTATAATCATGTATGCATTTAGGTCAATTAACAAAGTTGGGGAAAAAAAAAGAATGATTTTAATGTGGATAGAAAACATCGATAAACACTTTTATCCAGGCAAAAGGTAAGATTTAATGCCCAAAGGGATAATGGGTAAGTTAAGCATATTATAAGGAGGCTCAAAATAATTTACCCTTATATGTACTCATTTTCAGTTATTAATTCAATTGTTAGGCTGAAATTTGATACTACTAATTTTCCTTGTTTTTGTAGGTGACACATTCCCACTTGGTTGTGCTTTTGATGAGTCTATTGTTCATTACAAGGTATTCCCCTAGCAAAATTCCAATTAGGCTTAAAGCAATTGAGGTCCTAATTGGTTTTAAAATCTACCTTTGTAAGGGCTATTGTTGCATTTCTGCATTTTACTTGACATATCTGTCTATTCATAAATTTTTCTTGACATTTGTATATGATGCAGCATTTCAAGGATAATCCAGATACAAACAATCCAGCTTACCAAACAAAGCTTGGAATTTACAAAGAGAATTGTGGGATTAACAATGTCACCATGTCTTGGGGCCATGATGAGTACATGTACATGGTACATTTCCTTTATTAAACCATGAAATATAGATTCCCAATTTGTTACCAATGTTAGTAATTGGCAACATACAATGCCACACTTCAATTTCTGCTTTTTGTTTATACTTTTCTGTTGTTTTCTTTACAGGTGATGAAGGAAAACAAGTGCACCCTCCCACCTGCTGCATTCTTTATAATCAGATTCCATTCTTTTTATGGTTTGTTTTGATTGGCAACTATAAATCTAATCTGAAAATTTTGAAAACTTTCCTTTCAACATGTTATCCCCTTTTTGTGTTATTGCAGCATTGCACAGAAGTGGCGCTTACAGCTACCTCTTGAATGATGAGGACAAGGAAATGCTCAAGTGGCTGCACCTATTCAAGTAAGACTCCAATTCTCCGAAGGGACAAAATACATTATTCTTTTCTATATGTGCAATGATATGACTTTTGGATAGTTCAATCCTTGTATTCTCAAAATGGGAATCAATCTTAGGGATGGGATGAAAATAAGAGAGTAAAAATAAACTTATTGATTAGACACTTTAACTATGCGAATCTGTCCTTTTCGCAACTAATAGGTAAGAATGTTGTTTTTTGACCTGTGTGTTTTTTCTGTGGGTATATTTGCAGCAAGTATGATCTCTACAGCAAAAGCAAGGTTAGGATTGATGTAGAGAAAGTGAAGCCTTATTACCTATCCCTCATTGAGAAGGTTTGAACTCAATTTTTTCACAATTAGAACATATAAAAAAAACAGTAAAAAACAATAGAGTTCTAACCCTTTTATGTTTTCTTTTTGCAGTATTTCCCAGCCAAGCTTAGATGGTGAGCAGAAACTCTTTCGAATCTGTGCATGTATGAATCATTCTTAGCACCATCTATGCCTGCCAAAGCTGCTCTTGCGCCCTCATTGGGATTTTTCCCCTTTTTCCTCCTCACGTTAAACTTACTCTTAGTACAAAGGCTACAAAGGGGATTTGAGGTAACAGGGCCTTTCCTTTACTAAATTTTTGATCCTAATTTGAACCCTTCTTCGGGGTTCCTAATATCGTATATACTATTGGTAATCAACGCCTGTTTATACTTAGTTTTTGTAACATCTTTATTAATTATTATGAGAATAAATCTTACTACTTTACTTTTGATTTCGCGATTTACATGCTTGATTTAAAAAAAATAAACTTGAAATATATTGTCCAAATCATCGGATCAATACTAGAGATAACCTACCCCTTGGGGGTAGCCAAGTTGGTGTGGCGGGCGAATGCGTAATTGTAAGGTCACGAGTTCAAATCCCCTGCTAACAGCCTGATATTTTTTTGGTTGAGCCCGTCCGTCGTACAGAGTTTGCCTGGTGTAGTTTACATTTCCGATGTAATCTGCGAGCTATTATACAGGGGCAGATTTTACCCAGGTTGGGAGCTCCTTAGTCGAGAAAAAAATACTAGAGATAAACTTTTATCCAAGCAACATGCGAGAGAATGTGGATTAACAAGTATATTACCAACGAAGTGCAATAACAATGGATATAGTTCGTGGATTAACAATTATTGACAGTCTGTGGATGTTTGAATAAAAATTGAGCAAGGTTCACTTAATTTTTTGGAAAAATTACATTTAAGATTTATGTAAACTATCAATTGATTCCCTCTTAAAGTGAAAGAAATTATAATAAAAATTGAGTAAGGTTCACTTAAATTTTTGGAAAAATTATATTTAACTATTTAAGATTTATGTAAACTCTCAATTGATTGTCTCTTGAAGTGAAAGAAATTATAACATATGAACCCTGACGGTTAGTGAAAAAAAATGTGAGTCATTGGACCAAAATGGCCTTGAACTCCATGTGGCAAAATTGTGAGAAGCCCCTGACAAAGATGTGAGTTATTGGACCAAAATGTCCTTGAAATCCATGTCGCAAAATTGTGAGATGCCCTGGTAAAGATGCCTGGTTGAAATATATAGGGTTGGCAAAATATTTTAATTCTAATGAAATGAGAGCTATTGGGTTTTTTTATTTCTATCAAAATTACCTACAGATAATAAATAGGAGTGATTTTATTATGATAGTTTTGGGATAGCTATGGGTCTTAATGGAAAGGTTAAATATGTTGAGCCCGTCGTACAGAGTTTGCCCAGTGCAGTTTACATTTCCGATGTAATTTACGAGCTATTATATAGGGGCGGACCGTCGTACAGAGTTTGCCCAGTGCAGTTTACATTTCCGATGTAATTTACGAGCTATTATACAGGGGCGGATTTTACCCAGTACGCACCATTGATAGCGGACCCTTGATAGCGGCTAGGAGTTAAAAAAAATACTAGAGATAAACTTTTATTCAAGCAACATGCGACAGAATGGATATAGTCCGTGGATTAACAATTATTGACAGTTTGTGGATGTTTGAATAAAAATTGAGCAAGGTTCACTTAATTTTTTGGAAAAATTACATTTAAGATTTATGTAAACTATCAATTGATTCCCTCTTAAAGTGAAAGAAATTATAATAAAAATTGAGTAAGGTTCACTATAATTTTTGGAAAAATTATATTTAAGATTTATGTAAACTATCAATTGATTGTCTCTTAAAGTGAAAGAAATTATAACATTTGAACCCTGACGGTTAGTGAAAAAAAATGTGAGTCATTGGACCAAAATGGCCTTGAACTCCATGTGGCAAAATTGTGAGAAGCCCCTGACAAAGATGTGAGTTGTTGGACCAAAATGTCCTTGCAATCCATGTCGCAAAATTGTGAGATGCCGTGGTAAAGATGCCTAGTTGAAATATATAGGGTTGGCAAAATATTTTAATTCTAATGAAATGAGAGCTATTGGGTTTTTTTATTTATATCAAAATTACCTACAGATAATAAATAGGAGTGATTTTATTATGATAATTTTGGGATAGTTATGGGTCTTAATGGAAAGGTTAAATATGTAATTGTTAGGTAATATTGAATAATTAATGGATAATGGTAATTTTATTTATTTTTTAATTTTAAATTCATTTATATATATTATTAATAAATGAATTTTATTTTTTATATTAAAATCATGGTGATTGCTGGTGGCTGAACCATCATCGACCAGTCGACCATTCCGACATGATTGCGAGAATGGTTCGACCACCAACGGCCACCATGAACTTTTCAATGAAAAATTTTAATAAGGTCCAAATAAAGATTAAAAAATTGTAATCCCATACATCCCATTCTTACCTAACTCCAAATTTTAATAAGGAATACACTTTCCATTTTCAATTATTCCATGCCCGTTAAATCCCGCCCATTGTTCAAACTAATAATAGTAACTTACATCTTCATTATTAGCTTTGGATTTTAGGGTTTAATGATTTACTCAATTGGGCATTTTTAATTCCCTTACATTCTGAGCAATTTTGTCTTTCAATATCTCGTCATTTTTTTACTTTAATCGTAATTTCCATGTCATAAAAATGAGTGTTTTCTTGGTTTTTTACCAAATTCCGTTAGTTGACTCTAATATCCGTCCGGTCCATGGCGGTCTTTATTATTATTATTTTTTTCAAAACAATTGTTATATTTTATAGTCAATATGGCAAAATATTGCATAGCCTAAAATGTTAAATGAGCTTCATGGCATTGGACAAATATGAACCCATAAAGACAGAAGAAGCATCTCCGCGGAAGAGGAGGAGAACTCCGACTAAATTGAAAAAAACAAACAATACTAACTAATATAATAACACCTCCAGAGGATGACAAAACAAAACACTTCTCAAAAGAAGAACAAAGTAAAACAAAACACCCTAACTAGTAGCGACTAAAGACAAAACCATAGCGGTCTTTATAATATATTGAAACAAAGGAATTGATTGGTATTTTAAATAAAATTCGACAAAGGTGGATACAATTTTTCCTATGTTTTTCAATCTGTTTGGTTACTGGGATCTCTATTTTGCTGCGAACCAAACCCGGCTTCAACTTTTCGCAGGCCCAAAATTTGGTCTCTTGGGGTCTAAGTAGTCTGGGGCCAGTTACAAAGCTCAAGAATAAAAGTTACAAGTAGGCTGCCATGAACGTCCAGAATCCTTTCCAAGTTCGGTCACATTGGATCTTGGGCCGAAACATCAAGAACACTCTCTTTGGTTCGTATTTTAGAGCTCTTTCTTTTTTCAATTTTTAATACATCTCTTATCTCATAATTATTATATCAAAAAGTACAAAATCATGTTTTAAAATATTATCCATACAAGAGTTATAATCAAAATTCCTTCAAATCCGTTCGTAACATGGATTTCGTAAAGTTATTGATGAAAGGATGTATTTGTTGTTAATAACCAACGCGAATTGGATATATGACGCCTTTGCTGAACTAAGGCATGCCTGGTTGGGAGGAATGGGAATGAAAGAATTCCACTTGCTTAGTTGGGAGAAATGAATGATATACAATAAACTTTGATTACCTCATTTGGGGGTATCCTCATACCTCTAATATTGGGGGATATGAAAACCATTAAACCAAAATATATATATATTTCTCATTCTCATGATTAATAATTAATTAGTTAATATTATATTAAATAATTAACTAATACTAATATTTAATTAATATTAATTAATTTAAAATCAACTTATTATTATTAATTTATAATAATTTAATTAATTAATATTCATTTAATTAATTATTCATTTACTTAATATTGTAATTTAATATTATATTTAATAATTAATTAATCTAATTCATTAAGATTAATTATTATAATTAATATTAATTAATTTCTAAATAATTAATTACTTAAGATTAATTTAATCAATAATATTTTTATTATTAATTAATTAATTAATTTAATATTATAATGAATAATTAACTAACCATCATTATTGATAATTGTAGTCATTTCCTAACCCAAACCAACCAACACAATTATAATGAATGAACCTACTATCATTCCCCACTATTATCATTTTTATTATCTTTCCCATTCTTTTACACGAACCAACTGCCTCCTAAGTATATATCAATAGTTCAACTCAAATATTTGACTTGATTATTGTTAAATCACCGATATACTAATATGACATGATATATTTTTTCTCAATTTTAATATGTAGCACAATTGGATGGGAGTTATTAGGTTTTTTGTACCAATTAAAAATACCTATTAGAGATAAATGTTAGTGATGTTATTGGAATAAAGTTTTATTGGGTGGTTTATAAGATACTTATAGATTTTAATGAAAGGTTAAATGAGTAATTATAAAATAATGTTGAATAATTATTAAGCAATATTAGATAATTAATAAATAGTGATAATTTAAATTATTTAAATACGTTTATATATATTATTAATGAATAAATTTTATTTTTTATTTTAAAATCATGACGGCTCGTAGTGGGTGGACCACATTGCTAGTTAGTCACTTGTCAACTGGTTAGATTCTGACTAAATTTCCTTACTCTAAAAATAATTTAGAACTCTAATAGCTCTTTATCCACTTTAATCTTTCTCAATTTTTTTTTCAAAATCATTTTCATTCTCTTTTTGTTATAAGATCCAAACTCTTGCTGATTTGTCCAATTAAACCACAGTTAGAACAAGACTCAACACTAGCCTCGCTAGCTTGATATATTTTTTTTTTACCAAACGATAAACATATTGCATATGATTTGTAAAAGTACATAATCAAACAGACTAATTAATTTTCGTGAGTTTTGAACTAAATCACGAAAGAAAAGTGATCACAAGGGTCTACAAGAGCGGCCAGAGCAATAATCAGGACCTACAAAAGCGACCACAACGGTCTACAAAAGTTCGAATAAATCAAGAAATACTATTACTGTTACCTAAGATAGTTATCTCAACTGGCACACCAAAAAATACATATAATGAAAGAAACTAAACGCAAAATTTTTAACTTTCATCTTATACCTTTCATGATAATTTTTATGAACGTTGAATAGTTCGATAACTAAACTACAATCACACACACACATATACATATATATATAGTAAAGCATATATACATATATATATATATATATATATATATATATATATATATATATATAGTCTTAGGAACTATTATTCCAATTGAAAGATCAATTCAATTTGCTGATAAATTTCCTGATCAAATCCTAGAAAAACAACAACTTCAAAGATTTTTAGGTTGCTTAAATTATGTTTCTGATTTCATTCCAGAACTTAGCAATCTTATTAAACCTTTGCATGAGCGCCTTAAGAAAACTCCCCCTGCCTGGACTGATATTCATACAAATATAGTTAGACAAATTAAAAAGCAAGTTAAAGCACTTCCTTGTCTTGCATTATCAGATCCATCAACTCAAAAAATTGTTGAAACTGATGCTTCTGACATTGGATATGGTGGTATCTTAAAACAGGTCCAGAATGGCAGAGAGCAAATTGTGGCATTTGCATCTAAGCATTGGAATAATAGTTCCTAAATGAATATGGTGCCCTAAGACTAATCTTTTTCTGAGAAACGGCTAAACCATTTTGTTTAATGACATGCAGAAATGTATGAACATGTTTAAAATGCTGGTCAATGTTTTCAGAGAAGACTAACACATCATCAATATAAACAATAATAAAATTTGAATAAGGATTAAAAATATCATTCATAATCCTTTGAAACTCAGAAGGGGCATTCTTTAAACCGAAAGGCATTACATTCCATTCATAATGTCCGAAAGGGACATTAAATGCGGTTTTATACATCGGAAGGATGGATTTGAATCGCCAAAATCCAGTTTCATATCAAATTTTGAAAAAATTTTGCGATATAATTTTGGAGAAGATCTTTTTGTTAGGAATTGGATATCGAATCCATTTGAAGGTTGTGTTTAAAGCCTTGTAATTAATTACAAGTCTTGGAACACCTCTTTCTATCTCGAGTTTTTATTAACATAAAGCGGGGACTCAAAGGAGATCGACTTTTTGTATAATCTTCTTTTGAAGATCATTAATTTCTTCTTCACAATGTTGAAGAAGCTCTTGATTCATTTGGATAGCTCTAGCTTTGGTAGGAATTTGACGCGTTCATCAAAATTCTTTTCATAAGGAGATAAACTACATCTTGTTTTCTATTCCAAAATCTTTGTTGGAATTTGACAAACTTCCCTTTGGAGTTTGGACTCAAGATCTTTAATCCTATTTTGAAGCAAAGGTTGCTGAAGTTGTTCTTCAATTCTTTTGAAAGATATTTCTTGAATAAGAAAATTTATTTGGTTTTGTTTTAAGGTTAGAACATTTATTTGAGAATCATTGGAAAATAAAGTATTTAATTTTCTTTCCAAAGGTGGTTTGGCAAAAGGAATATAAGAATTTGGAATATTTTGAGGGTAAATTCCTTTGAAATTAGTCAAATATGGAGTTACTTGATAGATAAATGGAGTGCCTAAATAAGCTAATCCATTTAAATCTTTTGCTAAAAGAAAAGATGTTTTTACAAAACCATTTTGAAAATGAACTTCAACTTGGGAAGTTTATAATTTATTTGTAATTTAGAACCATTTGCGAGCAAGTCGTTCTTTGGTTTTTTCAAAATAGATTGAAGGGATAAGTCCTTCTTGGATACAACACATATACCTTTGTATCCCATAGGCGAGAATTTCAAGTTTGAAATTATCTTTTATAACTAAAGTAATTAAAATATCATATTTTTGTTGGACTAAAGAAATATGATTAAGAAATTGGTCAGTTTCTTCAAATTTTTCAAAAGTAGGGGAATTTGAAGAAGAAGGTTTAGAAAGAGCAGAAGGTTTAGAAAGAGCGGAAGTTTCTGAAAACTTCCCTTTTTCAGAAATTAATGAGTCAATAACAAGACGATCCAATTCTTGTTGTGCTTTTATTTTCTTAATTTCCTCTTTGAGGAATGAGACTTCTAATTGAAGATCTTGCAAAGAAACTGGTTTAGGATTTTTCGGAAAACGATTTAAAATATCATTGAAATTGTAAATATTAGAAAATCGGGGATCTTTTGAAAAATAGTGATCATTTTTAGGTTCTTTTTCTACAAAAACTTGTTTCAATTTTTTGAAATATTTTTTCTTCTTTTCAGAATCTGAAATTTCCTCAAAAAGATCAACTAAAAGATCTTGTTCTTTGGTAAGAACATTGATTGAATGTTCTTGTCCAGAATCTTCTGAACTAGAACTGTAATAATCATCTTGATCTTCTAATTGGTTTAGAAGATCATCGGACTCATGTTCTGAATTATCAGAATTATCAGAATCAACAAGCAATTTAGCTATTTGATCTAGTACTTCTTCTTCTAAGTTTAATTCTTGAATTTTATTTTTAAGTCTACAATACCGGGCTATATGTCCTGGTTTTTTACATTTATAGCAAACAATATCTTTTGACTTTTGGAAAGCTGGTTTAGGTGGATTAGAATGTTTCTTAGGAAAATGCTTATTGGGTTTGTAAGGAAGATTGGGTCGATACTTCCTAAACCTAGTTTTGGATGACCTCTTCCTACATGGGTGGATGACAACTAGGAAGACCAAATTGTTCACAAAAGATCCTAAGTCTCTTTGTTGTTGGGCTCTATCCTTGGCTAATTGTCGAAAGATTTTATCTTGTCGACAAATTTTTAAAGCAACTTGTTGTATTTGGTAGTTAATTGACTAAGTAATTTGTTCGTAAATGAACCACGCCATTGAATTGAACTCGTAGTTCATCACGAACCATGTCACGCAAAGATTTTGGAAGACCATCTAAAAATTTTTCTTTCCAATAGGCTTGATTACCATCAGGCCTAGAATAAATTCTAGTAAAAAATGTGTCTTTGTACCATCTAAAATCAGATAGTTTTTTACATTTCAAATTATTTAGGAGCTCAGATGATCTATCTCTAAAGATCCCTGGGTCTCCAACAAAAGTTTTTGCAATTGTAAAAAGAAGAGTAAACAAAGATCGTAAATAGTTTGACCATTAACTAAAATGGGTTCACCATCTTCATCGATTTTAATAGAATTTAAAATTTTTCTTTATCTATGGATGATAGGTTCATCCCACCATCCTTTTAATCGACTGTAAAACCAAGAATTAAAACATGAGCCGCTAATTGGTCGGGACAATTATGAGTTGTTCGGTATCTTTGTAGCAACCATAGTCATTTGTTGTAGTATTGTTAAAATGTTGTATTGATCGACCACAATACACCATTCATAAATACCGTTTGGTGTAATTATTTTGGAAAACATTTGGTCTTTCTTCTAAAGCTAAATCTGGTAAGTAGCTCTAGGATAATAAAGTTTTTGTGAATTTTTCCAAGTAGAAATAGACTTTTCTTTACTATAAGTGTGAGGTCTAAAACTTACGAGTTTAGCCACTTGAGTCGGATGACTCATCATTATCCGTGTCTTTATTTAAGATGCAGATTGATTAGTTGGCCGAGGTAGGTGGATCATTTGACTTAGATGGTTGAGCAAAAGCGGAAGATGACCCCATTTCCATTTTGCTTGGGCTTAGAGTCGAAATGACTCTTCTATTTTGAATAATCTTTTCTCAAATTCAAACAAAAGTTTTTCTTGAATGGGTTTGGTTAGTTGACTAGGAATTTCATACTTGAATAAAGGAATATTTGGAAAAGAAGTAGGTGAAGGAACGTAGAAATCAGTAAATTTGAAAGAGGAGGAGCATAAAAGATTGGGGAGTAATTTTATTATTTGTAATAAAATATTCTCCAATAGTCTAAATACTTATTAGTATAATTGTTTTGTTCAAAAATACTTTGTATATCTTTACGATTATTTGTTCTGTTTTGATTCTTTGTTTAAAAGGCAGTTTTAATTCAATAGATTTATAAGAAATCGTGTTGGTTTATTTGGAGGAAATTCGGATGGGACTTCTCCTTACGAAGTTTTCCATTTTTCAAAGCAGATTGTTTTATCAAAAGGAAAATCAATTGAATTTTCTTCTGCATAAATAATGAAACATTCAAAGAAGAAAACATGTTCTTTAATTTTATTAAGAAAATTATAATAATTTTCTTGGATTTGTTTTCGAAAATTGCCTTGAAAAGAATTCAAGAACCATGTTCTTTTAGAAAGGTTTTCTTCTGAGTAAAATTCCTTCCTAAGATATTCTTTATTAATTCGAAAACCAATTTGTGTATCTAAAGTTAAAGTTCTTAATTCACTAATTGGAGTATTATCAGTAATAGTAGAGTATGTTGGAGATTTTGGTAAATCTCCGTGATCTGATGAGGATGGCTCGGTTTGAACTGTATACCTTGCTTGAGGTATACTTGATGAATTGTCAAGGTGTTGAAACATGGTTGAGGACGAAGACATTGGTCTAAAGTCAAACACGGAATGTCTAGGTTGGGAACAAACAGGATTAGAAGTAGAAATCCTAAAGCTAGAAGTTCTATCAAACCTGATTTGGGCGGCTCTGTTGGAAAGCTGTTGGATACTAGACAGTTGTATTTTCTTTGGAGCAGTGGGTGCGCGATCCGATGCGACCATTGTTACGGAAGTGTGACTTGGTTCCAAGTGATAGACACAGATGCGGTGAGTTGGGATCCGCTAGATGCATGCGGAAGAGGATAGTTTCCTTTTTGTGAGACTTTAGGGCTCATGTACTAAAAATTTGAACACATGGCTTTATCTTTGGATCCTAAACAAAATTGCTCTTTGGAAGTGTACATTTTAGTTTTATAATTTTCGGTTTTAATATTTAAAGTGAGTGTCTAAAATGTTTCTATCACGTAAAGAACAGTGAAATTTGGAAAACAATCGAAATAAATCGTCCATCACATAGGTAGTTTCAACCATTCCAAGCAATGAATCATCAAAGTTTAAAAATCTACAATCTCTTAGAGCCAGTAAAAGAGATGTATCTAGACCTTCTATAGTAAGTGGTTTTGCAGCCACTTGTACTAGGCCAAAATGAAGGTAGTTATATTTTCGTAAATGTTTTTCTATAGTTTTTCTTGACAAAAGTTTAATTTCTTCATAATCAGAATGAAGAGCTATGGTTTGTTCGACTGTTTTAATTGTGTAATCTGAAGTTAAAGACCATTTTGACTCATGATAAATATGATTAGTTGGGTGTTTAGGAATTTTCCAATTGTCTATTGTTTGACCAATGTTTTCTAAATTAATTTCTTCTTTAAGAAGAGTGTTTGAAGAAGAGGAGGAAGAGGAAGATGCTTTGGAAAAAGATCTAAAAAGAGAAGACATATTGCAAACAAAGATAAAAGAAAGCAAGCAGGTAGAGATGCAATAAACCTTATAAGACTTTTAACCCTTTCCTTTAGTATCAAAAGCTTTCGAGTTCCATGGGAAAATAATCATGAATTTTCAGTTCATGCTAAAGTTATTATAAATCTACCAAATAATTATAAATTTTAACATTTTATGCTAAAGTCGTTATAGATCTACCAATTTTTACTCAGATCTACTCATTATTTTACCAATCCTAAAGTTTTTTAGACTCTAAGACCCTCAACAGCTCAACTGGGTTTCTGCCTACCACTGAGTCTTACTACCATAACATGCTTGTTGGTAAAGCAGGCAAAATACAAACAGTCTGCGTCAAAAAGGTTAGATCCACAAGAACAATATCATAAAGCATGAAAATAAATAATTATTAAAGGTAGATGCATAATAACAATATCATAAAGTATTGAAATTCATCATTACAATCCCACTTCCCTCTCTGGCTCTGATACCAGTGAGGAGAGGAGGTAGTTGGGATTACTACCTGTTTTTGCGGATTTGGAGCCATAACTGTCTGATAAGATTGAGTGGGGCTTAAAGCCACCATTTGAGATTTAGTAGGGATGGGACTTGGAGCCATCGAGGTTTGGGGTGATTTAACTGTGAAATCCGGATTAGGCTGCCATTGGTAGAGAGTGCGATTGTGTTTGAGTTTCATCCTCTTGATGATATCGCCCATGATCTGGGTCAGGGATAGAGATTGGTTTGATGTTTTCTAAAGATTCAAAAGCTTGAATCTGGGTTGGAGTGAGGGCATAGTTTGTTGGAGTTTGCATGTTGACTGTTTTGTTTGAATCCGAGGATTCGGTTTTGGATACATGGGAAGAACTAGGCTTGGAAGGTGGATCTTCTTTTTTCTTCCTTGGTGGCATCTTTATCTTCCCTGCAAAAATTCACGATAAATATTCCAAATGTTCTACATAAAATAAATAAACATTATATATATATATATATATATATATATATAGTAAAGAGCTTGTAATTAAAGTCGTCATCCCTAGTGTTTGCCGGGTAGCAAGCCTGGCGTACCATACTTGTACAAATTTCAATTTGCCATAGCTTGATATCTTAGGATGACAAAGGATGGGTTCAAATCATTTTCTCTTTCTTGTAATGATCCAAAACTCACCTCCCTTTGGCTTTGTGTGTGTCCTAATTCACAACAACAGTGACATTTTAGTTACGTGAAATCTCGTCCTAAGAGGATATGCATCACCCAAGCATAAAACCACACATCAAAATCAATGGCCATATTTTTTCAGTTGAGCAGTCTCACTTTGCACGAGCAACATCACAGAATTCAACCCTCCCGAGTCCCTCACGTTGTGGATAAACTCGCAGACTAGAAAACGAAAACAAAAGCAAGGTTAGCAGTAGGGACTAGGCAGCGGCAGCACTTCTAGGAAAACACCAGCAAACGACACCAACAATAAGGGGGACACGAAAGTCATGAGGATCACAACACTCAAGCCCTTCATACGGCGGTGGTGGGGGTGCCGAGTGGGACCCCTATGAACCAAACCATATCCAAATCCGAACGTGAAGCGTTAACACGTCACTTTCACGCTTCCCAACGGCTAGAAATAATCCGGCAATCCGCTACGGACTAATATAATATAATATAATATGCCCACCAGCCACGTGTACCCCTCTCCCTTCAACATCTTGCTTGATGATCACGTGACTTGCATGCCACATCCTGCTCGGACCCGTACAGATATTTTTCTTTTCACATTTGCCCAACCAAACCGTCACGTGCCTTTCGCTTGCTTGCCCAGTTTTTTGTCTCTTTGTGTACGCATTACACAAAATGTATATTTCCTGTTAGAAGAGGATAATGTCAAGTTATAATGAGATGTTTTTAGGGTAGGTGGGACTCATTCAATTGGTTGTAAAATAAAGTCGTAGTGTAGTGTATATAATAGCACTAATTTTTAGTATCCCCCTCGAGATTTTCAGTTAAAAATTTTAATAAATTTTTAACTTTTAGTAATTCTATAGATATATAATTATTATTATTTTAAATTTATTTGTTTACTATAAAATTATTTTGTTAAAATAATTTCAAAGTAACACAAATTTTATACTAATAGTACCGATTGAAATATTAATAAGTTCTTTACAAAATTTGTTGGTAATGACTAATATATACAAAAATTAATGTCATATAGAAGGTGACTTTTATTAAAACATCTGAATTTAATATAATAGACTAAAAAATTATAATACTTAGATATTTTATTAGTTATTATATATGCATGAAATTAAATGGTTTTGATAGTTTATTTTTAGTTATTTTTATAATGATTAATAAAAATATATGTCATTAATAATTAAAAAAATTTGTTCTTATATTTTTAATAATTAATGACAAATGAAAATAAGTTAACTAAATTTTAATATTACGCCTTTATAGTGTTTTATTTTTACATTAATGTATAACGTATTTGTAATTAAAAAAAATTAAATTGATATTAATACTTACAAGAGAAATATACAAGTATATGTAGGTCACAAAATTTAAATATTATTTTTAAAATTGAACTATTAGTTGCATTCATAATTAAAATTAAATAATTAAATATAATATTTTTTACTTAAAATAGTAAAAATAATAATTTTTAAATAATAAATTCAAATAAGATTTAAAATAAATAGTCAACAAAATTAACGAAATTAATCACTAAGGATTTGTAATAAATTAAAAGAATTAATAAAAAAAACACAGTAAGAGTTTTTAAAACAAATTAAACTCAAATTGTTTAATAAAATATAAAATATGAATTTTTTTGGTATAAATAAATATAACCATTGACCTGCTTGGATAAATATACATTATAAATACCAAATGATAATTGAAATAATTTATATAATATTTAAAAATAATACTAGTATTTTAAGTTAAAATGCTTAAAATGATAAATGAAAAACAATTTATATTATTTTTAATGTTTATTATGAACATTACATTTTAATTTATAATGACACAAATTTTTTTTTAATATACATATGTATGTGTTCATAATTGACAAAAATTATATGATAATCTAAATTAAAAAATAAATCCCCCTGCATAAAAAAAAAGTTTGATTTATTTTACATTGTGACTATTGATTATATTAGAAAGTAAATTTTAAATAATTAATAATAACTATATGTTAAAATAAGAAAAACAATACAAAAACTTTTAAAACAAATTAAAACTCATAAAATTATTGCAAAAATAGTCATAAAAATTTACAAAATTACACTTATACAAATAAATTACCTGCAAATTGGGAGAAATCGAAAGACAAAAGGTTACTATCAAGTCTCCTTTTTATAATAATAGATGCTAGAATTAAAGGTGCATGTAGATTGCATTGTTAAAATGTATTTTTATATATCTTTTGAATATATCTTTTATTTTATAATTATTATTTAAAAAAAACGTAAAAATAAATTGTAAGATGCAATTTATACACCCTGTAAAATACAACAAAAAATGGAGCTCCTTTAGAAAAATAAAATTTGGCTATGTAGATATGTCTAACTTTTTATTGAAATTAAAAGTTTCTTCTAGAATAAATTAGGTTGAATAATCTAATCCTACATTGTAAAATTAATTTTAGATGTGTTGATATCAATGATTCATTATTTATATCAAATATTTATTTCGAGAATTCATAAAAATATTATGTAAACATTTTATCAAAATTTCCGTCGTTAGATTCTATTGGGAAAGGCACAAAGTTTTCTCAACAATCTATCACAATATGCATGATCCATGCATAATATCATAAAAAATAGATACCATTTTTTATTCCTATTTAGTATTAGCGATAAGTTTGTTATATAAATTATTTTCTGTTTTCATTATCGAGTCCAAATTTTATACTCATTTTGTTTTAAAAAAATGAATTTGAAAAAAAAAATTGGCCCAAAAAAAAAGAGTTAACTTTTGGTGTAAAATTTTTATATTAATTTACTAATAATAATAATGCATAATTCAATTTAAAAAATAAGAATAAAAATTATAAATTATGAATATAATAATAAATTAAATGTGTTGTATCACACAATTAAAAAAATTATATTAAATTAACTTAAATTACAGCATAATGAGTTTTTTTTTCGTTTTACCTTTTTTCTAGCAGTGTGAGATTAAATTTTCTAAAAATAAACATGAATAAAAAAAATTAACACTATGGGAATTGGGAAAATATAAAAAAAGGGGACAGAAACTGGAATTATTCTCTTTTGACCCTGGGGTTGCCGGCAGCCGCTGGTTCAGCTGCCCCATGGAATGGGTCTCGTGGGACGTCAGTTTTGAAGGTCAACAGCCAAAAACACGCTAATGTCAGATTGTGCCCTTAATTCCACGCTGTTGCTTTCGTTTGAATAATACATATGAGAGTTAATATCATTTATTCCTTCAAAATTTTATAATATAACAATTAGTCTTTTGTAGTTAAAAAAATAATAATTAGTCTCCTTAACTAATAGTCAACTTGACAAAAAGATAAAAAAGTCTGGCTAGTTGTTATATTACAAAACCTCGAGAAGGTAAATGATATTAACTTTATTAAATTTTTAAAAAGATAAAAATACGAAATTTAAAGATAAAAATTTAATAAAATTATGTAAAATTTTGTTAAAAATTTCAACGTAAAAAGACAAAAAATTATTATATAGTTACTTTATTTTTTAAGATTAAATTTTTTGAAATCTTTTTGTCTTTAAATTTTATTAAATTTTAATCTTTAAATTTCGTCTTTTTAGTTTAAAAAAAATTATTATATAGTTTAAATAATTTTATTAAATTTTTGTCTTTAAATTTCATCTTTTTTGTTTTTTTAAAAAATTAATAAAAAATTTTAAACTATATCACGGGTTGTATTTACAACCATATTATGTGTTTACAACTATATTTAGGTGTTTAAATATCTTTAAGTGTTCAATTCTCATGAGTTTTATTTAAACAATATTATGTAATACTATAGGTGATTTAAAAAATATATATTATGAATCCCTCAAATTAGTCTAAAATTTTAGTGGGGGTAAAGAAGAGATCAAAATTTTACATAATTTTATTAAATTTTTGCCTTTAAATTTCATATTTTTGTCGTTTTAAAAATTTAATAAACTTAATATCATTTACCCCCTCGAAGTTTTGTAATATAACAATCAGTCCCCCATAGTTTAAAAAATAACAACTAGCCCTCTGAGAGCGTTTTCGTATTTTTGCTAAGTTGACTATTAGTTAAGAGCCTAAGAGGGTTGGTTGTTATTTTTCAAACTACGAGGGGCTGATTGTTATATTGTAATATTTTGAGGGAGATAAATGATATTAACTCTACATATAATTATTGTTAATAAAAAAATATAAAAATTTACACAAAAAAAATGATTTTTGTTGGCAAAAAAGTTAGGAAAAAAAACTCCTTTTTAAAGGTAAAGAGAATATTTTTATTATCTAAATATAAATTTTCTAAATTATTATACTAAACATCAAATATACTAATAAATATATAGTTACATATTTTTATTTTTATATTTAAATTTTGAACTGTATACAGTCATCATTAGGGATAACAGTACATGAATTATTTTTTTTAAAAAAAAGTCTCTCTATTAAAAAAAATATAATTTTAAATATTTTATTTGTTTCAAAAATTTTCATTTTTTGTTTAAAATTCTTGTATTATTTTTAATAATAATAATAATATAAAATATAAATTAAAAAAATATAAATATAAATATAAAAAATACATTTACTTATGTAATAAATATGTTTTACATTGTAATTTTTAAAAAAACATATATCAAATTACAAGTAGAATTTTTTAAAAATTATGGAGTAACTCAAAAAGTTTTAGAAGTAAATTTTTACTCATCAATCCTAAAAACAATTTATTTTGATTTAAATATAAATTTTTATTAATTTTTAAATACAATACACGTAATATAGTAACTAAATACAAAATTTAATATTTTTACTTATACTTTTACTTATTAATTGTTATCATTATTATTAGTAAAAAAATTTTAATAATTTAATTTAAAGGTAATTTCTTTTTCGTAAAATTTTTTTGAAATTGTATTTTTTTATTTTTTTTTAACTAGAAGGAATATTTAAGAGTGAGGAAACAGTTTATTATTGATTTTTTTGTTAAAGTGGGCCATAATGTCGATGATCCTAGCCACTCCAACGATCCTTTTTCAACTGATTAAAAAAAACAAAACGAAAAGAATAACTTTTCAGGGTAAACTTTGTCGAGACGAACGTGGTAAAATTGTGGTCAAGTCAAGCGCATCATTGGATTTGGTGCGAGTGGAGAGAAAGTAAAAAACAACAGGTACAAAAAGAGATGCGCTAAGCTCACAGCTCACAAGGCGGGCGGTCGCGAGCCATGTTAACCTCTACTTGCGGATCAGCCCCTTGGTTCGAGATTCAGTCCCGGAGGCACGAGCTACAGAGTGCTCGTCATATCTCCACACCTGGCCGCCTGGACCCTACTTTGACAAAGCTCGATTTATAATGACTTTATGCGCGTGTTTGGGAAGCACTTAATAGTGTGTTTTGGTTAGTCGTTTTTGTCTCTTTTACAAAAGCCTATTAGTCTAGGTCTATGAAAATAAGGGGTACTCGATAAAACTATTATAAAGAATGACAAGATTGAAATATTTGAAGCCGCGTTCATAGATATTTCTAATTTTCATGAATAGCAGTGGCATGCTATTTACAAGTAATTAAAAGAAGCATATAACACAAATATGAAATCAAATTATATATAGTATATACAGAGACATAATGGGTTAATGTTTGCATTTTTGTGATTTACTCACATGGGAAAAAAAACTCAAATAATTTAGACAATTTACTATTTTCCATAAAATAGTAGTAGCATCATATTTGTTCCATCATATTTTCTAAAAAATAATGATATTTATAATAAAAAAATTTTACAAAAATTAATGTGATATTCATATAATAAGATAACATTAGATAATTTGAATGCTTATATCATCAATTTAATTCCTATCACATAATGCCATGCTGAGAAATTTGGTTAAAAATTTTCAATAGAATTTTTTTTACTAGGGTGCTCGTGTCCTGTTTAAACAACTGACTTACCAGGGCACAAGCGAGAAACCTACGGACAGGTCAATCGGGCTCGCTTTTCCCATTCAACTTGATTCATATTTCATCCGCACAGACTAGGGACATTCTCCAAAGTCCCAACTAGTTCAGGATTCAAAAGTAAAAACCAGCTTTAAACATTTTTCCAAACATGTCCTTAAAATCAGGAGTCTTAGTGGGTCCCACGAGAATCCATTTCTAAGCTAAACGGATTAGGCTGTGACCAAATGCAGTGACTGCTACGTGAAGTTAGGTTTCCCCTTTTCTTTTTTCACCCGGGACGGACAAGATAAGGAAGACGGAGTACTCAGATATTTTAACCCAACCATGGTTAAGTCCACTTTTTAACCATAGTTAACGAAGCTGTTTATATTCCAACTCACCCTCAGCCCTGTAAACCCACACAAAAGGAGAGAGACAGAGACTTTCGTTCCCAGTGAGAAACTTCCAAGAAATTTATAAAAATAAATAAAAATAAAACCACGATGATGATGATCGGAGATCATCCTCGTTCACATCCAACCGTCCAAGTCCCTCCCTGGGATTTTCTAGACGATCATCCTACGTCCAATATTCACTCACCATTCTCCGTCTCCCCCAACGGCAATGCTTCCGGTTACGATTCTCCATTCAACAGCTTAACGGCGCTCCAGCGATTCCTGCCGTCGAACACGAATACGAATACGGACCCGGACGACGTCGTCCCCGACTGGGACGACTTGGATATTCCCGTGGACGCCTTCTCATGCGATCAGTTCCGCATGTTCGAGTTTAAAGTCAGGAAATGCGCGCGTGCCAGGTCACATGACTGGACTGAGTGTCCGTACGCCCACCCGGGAGAGAAGGCTCGCCGGAGGGACCCACGCAAGTACAATTACTCCGGTAGCGCTTGTCCGGAGTTCCGCAAAGGCGGGTGTAAGAAAGGCGACTCCTGCGAGTTCGCACATGGAGTGTTTGAGTGCTGGCTTCACCCTGCGCGCTATCGTACCCAGCCTTGTAAAGATGGCACACAGTGTCGCCGGAGGGTCTGTTTCTTTGCTCACACCGCCGACCAGCTCCGTGTGCTCCCACAGACCGAGTCGTACGACGGGTCTCCTGCTCGACTCGGGTGCAACTCGCCGAGCCGGAGCGGTTCCGACTCTGGAGTTACCGTGATAGGTGGCAAGTTTGGGTCGTCTCCTACTTCGGTTCTGTACTCGCCGCCGTCCTCCCCGCCTTCTGATTCTCCTCCTATGTCGCCGAGCGGGTCGCTGAGTTTGAACTCAATGAATGGACTCGCTCTGTCAATGCGAAATCTGCAGATTGCGAACGTGAGGATGTGCATGGGTTCCCCACGGGGGATTCAAATGGGTTCTGGTTTTTGTTCCCCCCGGAGTCCGTCCATGCTTGGACCCGGGTTCTCGAGCCTACCTGCGACTCCGACCCGGATCCAAACTCGGTCTGGACCTGGTGCCTTTGATCTTTGGGAGAAGGGGTGTCTCGAAGAGGAACCCGTGATGGAGAGGGTGGAGTCTGGAAGGGACCTTCGTGCAAAGATGTATGCAAAACTCAGCAAAGAAAATTCCCTCGATTCAGCCATCCCGGTTCCTGATTTGGGGTGGATTTCCGAACTCGTGAAATGATGCGAGTTTGGGTCATGGTTTTACTCTCTGATCAGTTCTTTTTTAAGCGTTTTATCAGCGTTAACTAATTGGCGTACTTGGCGGCCTGTGGTTTGTACGTATTGCAGTTGTGGAAGATGACGATTAATTTTGCTCGTGTAAATAGTGTTTTTGACTAGTCGTCTTCTGGGGGCTTTTTTTGGGGACAGGAAGCAGGAAGAAGAAGAAGAAGAAGAAAGAAGAAGAAGAAGAAAATGCAAGATTTGTATATATAGTTTCAGTAGTGGTAGATGAGCTGCCGATGTATCATGATATAATATATCATCTACTACTGCCAACGTTTGATTGTGTAATTTGTTGTCCAGATTTGTGTATACAGTTTGAATATGATTCCCAAAGTGCCAATAATCGAGTGATTTCATTCTCATAATTGGCTTTGCCAGAAAATAGATATGAACGGTATGTTTGTCTCCCGATTGGCAAACTCTGCAATTGGAAACAGGATCCATATAAGGCAACATCCAATCTTTCTTTCCATCCTTGCCTTTGCAACTCTTCTGTGCTGATAGATTGTTTCTGGCCGTGGATATATCCAACCTAATACAGTAACAATCATCATCTAATTCAGTAACAACATCAGTGCCATGTAAGTCAGAATTCCCAGCGCCATTAATTGTATCTTGGAATTCCCAGCGCATTAATTGTATCTTGGGAAAAAATGGTAGTCATGCACATGCACAACAGTAGCATTATTAGCGCACCAGATAAAGGATTTTGCGAGCAAATCTGTCTGCTAGATGAGCTTGAATGGAACTGGAACCAAATAATAGTAAAGGTAAGGGCAAGTTCTTTAAGTGGGGAGGAGTAATTTATTAAGGACACAGAACCCGGAAAAGCAAAAGAAGCCGACAAGGGATTAGGAGAAGCCTTATCTGCAAAAAGTTAGCTTTATGACGTGGATGCTGGAAGGATTAGATAAAAAACATGTCCTTGTCACTAAACAATTTTTCATTGAAAGTGTTACGCCATATTAAGGTTCGTATTTGTCTCAATGTAATTTTTGTTACGCCATTTATTAAAACATTTCACTATATAATTTCATTGAAAGTGTTAATTTTTTTTATAAATATCAATTAATTTGGGTATTGACTTTCTGAAAATTCGAGTCTTGTGACAATTTAATTTTTGCAAAAAATTACTGCAAATATGTGATAGTTTCTCTTTTTGAGTTTTACTTATTTTATTTGTAAATACTATTAATTTATTTCCCCTAATATTTCTTTATCCATTTGCACATAGCTTTATTTTTAAAAAAAACGAAAATAGAAGGTTAAGTCATATTTTCCGTGCAGATATTCTCCCCTCAATAATAGAGATACTGTAATCTCCCACGAGACTGCTAAAACGAGAAGACCTAATCATGTAAATCGCGTGCACTTGAATTAGTACTATTAATTATTCTGTCAATTCCAAAAAAATAGTCTATTTTTAGATGGATAGTAACTTTTTTAATTATATCGTTACAACATATTAAGGGGTTGCCTAGTTCAAAGGAGGGGAATGAGAGAGGTAATGAAAATAATAGTAGTGGAGAATGATAGTGGGGTCAATCATTATAATTCTGTTGGTTGGTTTGTGTTGGGGAATAAGAATGATTACTAATAATGGTGGTTGGTTTGTGTTGAGAAATGAAAATAATTATAAAATAATTATAATAATTAGTATTAATTAATTAGTTATTATTAGTTAATTATTCATTATAATATTAAATTAATTAATTATTAATAAAAATAATATTAATTAAATTAATTTTAAGTAATTAATTAATATTAATTATAATAATTAATATTAGTAAATGAGATTAATTAATATTAATTATAATATTAAGTAAATGAATGATTAATTAAATTAATATTAATTAGTTAATTTATTATTACTTAATAATAATAAGTTAATAATAAATTAATTTATATTAATTATAATAATTAATATTAATTTCTTAATTAATATTAATTAATTAGTATTAATTATAATAACTAATATGAATTAATTAGTTAACTAATATTAATTAGTATTAGTTAATTAATTAGATAGTAACAATTAGTAATTAATTAATATTATCAATTAATTATTTATAAATTAATTATACATTAATTATAATAATTACTATTAATAAAATGAGATTAAAAATTTAATTAATTAATTAATAATATTAAGTAAATAATTAATTATAAATAAATGAATTAAATTAATCTTGATTAATTAATTTATTATTACTTAATAATAATAAGTTAATAATAAATTAATTTATATTAATTATATTAATTAATTAATATTATTTATTTATTTAATCAAATTATTAGCATTTCTTAACTCTATACCCCCCAATATTGGGGAGTATGGGGTAATCAAAAGTAGTCAGTGCTTAATTCTTCCATTCCATTCCCAAATCTTAGAAATGGAATGGATTCCATTTCCCTCCACCAGGCTCCCCCTAAATATTTTTTCAAAAAAAGTCAATTTTTAATTTTGTAATTTTTTAAAATTACAAAATAGAATGCATTTATTACATTATTAAATAATTAGTTTTTTATGACCCACATAAGGTGCGGGTGCCCTAATATATAACAAATATAAGGTATTATTTTCTACTTTGAAATGTTATATATAGATAAGGAAAAAAATTAAATCTCTAAAGTAATAAGTTTCATCCTTTCGAAAATTTAAATTTTGATTTAATATAATTTAAAATACGTTATTAAATATACAACTCTAAAAATATTGTTATTGAAACTGTAAAGTTATTAATTTTTATTATTGCAGTAATTTTTTTATAATTACCTTAATTTCTATCAATAAGTTAAAAGTAAAAAAAATAAATAAAACTTTACACAACTGAAATGGGAGTAAGAAAAAAATGAAAATATGTTGAAATTCGGGAAATAAAAATAGAAGGAATGAAGAACTATTTTAAAAAATTATTAATTTTTTAGTCTAAATTTAAATCAATTGTCTTCAATTTATTTTCTAAAATAAAATAGAGAAAAAAAATTCAAGTCTATTCAATATATTCACAAGACCAAATAGAAATAATTTCAAAATTTTAATCCCAAAAAATATAAGTAAAACACATGTATATTCTATTTTAAATATTAAAAATAAAATAAAATTCATTACAAAATATATTATCGTATCAGGATTTTTTTCTTAAACCAAAAGTTGATTAATATATGCTAATCAAATTTACCGATTAATTTTTGAATTTAGAGTAAAATTTGATGAAATAATTAATATTTTATAATCACAAAATATTAAAGCTATATAAGGATTATTATATGTTAATAGATAACTATTCGTTTTAAATAAAAATAATAATTATAAGTATATTTATATGTAAATTAAAATTGGATAGAAGTTTAATAGAACTCTTATATTACTATCCAATGTTTAATAAAACTCTTACATTATTAATTTTTATATTAATTAATTTTGTTACCACTCTTGTATTACTAGTATTTTTAATTAATTAAAAGTGTAAAAAGACAACAATATTCTTAAAAAATATAATAATTACATTTAAAATGATTGACAAACTTTTCCCTGTTTTATAATAGAGAGAGAGATACTTGTACATATTTATCTTTACTTTCTAATTTGTGTTATGTATTATTATTATTTGTAAGGATAATACAAAAATTTACCCTAAAAGTGGACTTATTCTTAGGGACAAATAATTTTTTTTTAAATTAGATTTTTTTGAGATGGAAATAGTATATTATTAAAAACATAATTTTTTTAATACTTACTTTTAAGTTTGACTATATAATATCATTATTAGTAAAGAAAAATAATATAAGAATTTGTTTTAAAAGTCAAATGTTTCTTAAGGCGAACACAAAATTTTTTTAAAGAGAGAAAGTAGTATTTATTTAGTACTACCACATTAAATGTAAAAGTTCAAGAGTTTAAACTAAACCTCTTAATATATTCCTTCGTTCAGTTTAATTTTAAAACTTTTTTTACGTCTAAAAAAAGTTATTTTTGAATAAAATTTATGCATTATTTTTACTAATAATAACTATATATGAATTAATAATAAACATATAAAATTATATATTTAATAATATATTAAATATATTTTTAATTTTAATTTAAGTTGATAGTTTTTTTTTCTCTATATGTACGTGTACAGCGTACTCCATACATATTATTTTAGAGTTGAGTAAAATTTGAGGTGATTTAGTAAATCGTATAAATAATGGTATTATTTTGATCGGAGGCTCCGTTTAGGGGCTCCACAATAAATATCTGCGAGTCTATGAGCGAGTCTCTCCAGTTTTGAAAACAACCGGTATGCATTTAATTTAGATTATTAATGAAGTGGTAGTAATTAATGAATAATTAATTAGTCAATTTGTTCGGTTCTAAGTGGCTAATATATTTATATGAAGATGTGGTCAAGGATAAGAACGTGGATAGGATATGGTGTAGGTCCGGACAATCCGGTGGGGCATTGACGGGTTTGATATGGTCATTACATTACGCCGGCCCGACAGGGTTGGATTACAAATTAAGAAAAAAGGCCGACAATACGAACTCCCTATAATGGTTCCGTAAGCTTTGGTGCCCGTTTTAGTTGTTCTTCATCAATCCTAGAAAATAAAAAATCAATAAATATTATTGATTTGGTTCCACTCCTTTTTTATAAGTTTTAAATTATATTTTAAAACGTATTCTTTATTTTTTATATTTTTTATTTGGACCAATGTTTTTACGATCTTCGTTTTGAAAAAAAAAAAATTAAGAACATACTTTAAAATATAATCCATATAATTAGGGCATACGTGAATAGAGATTCAAAAGGTATTTTTTTTTATATATTTTTTAAAATAATAATTGTAAAATAAAAAATGTATTGAGCATTGTAAAAGTGTTTTGAAAAAAGTAAATATTTGTTTTGAAAAATTACCCATACAGGGCTCAATCTTAAATATTTTGGGACTTTTTGAAATAATATGTAATCGTTATATTATAATAAAATGCCTATGATGAATGCATGATTGTTTTATTTTAATTTAAAACACTATTCATTAATTAGAGGGTGCATAAAAAATTAGAACAAGCAACTTTTTGAAATGACAGACAGTATGAGGGAGTGTTTAAAAGTGGTTAAAATAGACAGTATGAGGGAGTGTTTAAAAGTGGTTAAAACTTTAGTTATTTGTAACCAAATTAGATGCACAATAAATGGATGTTTTGTTTAAAGCTGAGTAAAGTTGTAAAATAGTTTGCTAGCTTGGTGATTCACCATCAATGGGCACTTTTCCACCACTCCATTTTCAACATAGACTAAAATTATGTTACTAGCACTAGAAAAGCAAACCCTAATTTATAATTTTAATATAATTTATCCATGATTTTAACTTATTAAATTAAATTAAATGAGTCACGAATTAAATAATAAATCTTAATTTTACGAGTTGAATCCAACTCCAATATAACCTAAGAATTAAAATTATTAATTAAAAACATTGGCAGTCAAAAGGATTTTAGTCAACTTCTAGAACTTGGCTACAATCGGATTGCTTAGCTAGTTGGCAACTAATTTTATTTTTTAAAATTAAAATTTTTTTAAATAGGTGGGTAATCCAGTTCAAATATGATCAATTATTATATATATTAAATTAAATTATGATCAATAAAATTATATTTTTTTTATAGTCTAAAAACAGTTTTTTATATTTTTAAATTAAGTTTTACATCACAAGCCTAATAATACAAAAGCGTAATATATGTCGTTTTTTTGGGTCCTTTAGGTAAGGCCATTAATGTCATCCACTGACCATTTGAAAAGGACAATATTCTCAAATTTCAATATCTATAATGCTACGTGTGTCCCAGTCCCTTTGGTCTCATATCCCCAAGTCATAGCCAATTTTGTCGGCCACCGTGACAACTTGTGCGATGGCGGGGGAGGCGTATGTATAGATTCAATGCTTTCCATAACTGTTCATCGACATGTGGAAGGGGGGCAGGGAAGGTGGGCACTGCACACAGACGCATTGACGGGGGCACAGACACAGAGTTATGCCCTGTTGCGATTGCCCCATGAATTTCCTAACTTGACGGTGCACCCAATGTTTAGGGATGTTTGTTTCGGTCCTCGTGTCGTCAATTTATGGGTAATCCCATGTGAGTCCATGCATGTTTCATTTATTTTTTAGGTAACGACAAAATGGTTATTCCTAATTTAATAAATAAATTTTTAAATTTTTTTTATATTTAAAATAATAAAAAAAAGAATTATGATATTTTATTAGTGGACATTTTTAGTTATTCGTTTTAATTTTATTTAATTTTTTATTAAATTTTAATCATAATAACACTGTTATTTTAATAAAAAATCGAATAAAATTGTGACAGAAAACTAAAAAAATATATTAATAAAATATTAGAGACCTTTTTTCATCGTTTTAATTATAAAAGATAAAAAAATTTATTTGATAAATTGTGAAGGACTATTTTTTCAATTACTTCTTCATTTTTTTTATCCACAACATTTATCCTAATCTTAATTATTTTTGTAAGGAAAAAGAATCTAATTAGCATGTATTAAAAAGTTGAGAATTTAACATCCAACTAAAGAGGTGCATGGTACTCTCCTTAAATTTTTTAAGGTGTGTTAAGTTTTAATCCTTAAATAAACTCCAACATAGAGTTTTAAAACACTGAAGTTGTGTAAAATGAGTTTCAAAAAGCGTTTTTACTTTTTTTAATATAGTGATTGAAAGATAAAAAAATTTAATAAAAACTGTATCAAAATATATAAAGATATGTTAAATGTAATCCAAATGCACCTGACGTGGCAAGATACAATTCTAATAGACCACAACTTCCAATCCTGGAAAATCAAGAATACATGACAAGATTCTAATGTTTCTGAATTTAAGAATGCAGAGCATGAGTCACATAAAAGCATTTTCGTTATTTAGAGGTATGTATAATCATTTGCATTATTCGAAATACCATAACTTAAAATTAATTTAGATAATAGAGTATTTAACGAAATTAAAATTCCATTTAGTAGATAGTTTACCAAACGCATGCAGCTCAATCAACAAGCAGTAGCATCAGAACCCTTAATTGGTGATCATTCAAATTTTTTGGAAGATGAAAATTTAAAATTATACGAAAAGAAAAAGGAAATATCCAAAGGAGAATCACTTTATATAAGAATATGTATTTTGTTCGTCCAAAGGGGATAAAAAAAAGGGCTTATTTTCAATTTTCTTTAATTCCAAAAAAGGAAAGGTTGAAATGATTAAGGACTTGTATGCAGTAGCGGAGTTAGGGAAATAATTAAGCGGGGCACAAAATTTTAAAAAATATATAAGTAAACTAGTAGATGCAATTTTTTTCTGACATTAATGAATAAAAGATAAGTAAACAATAAATAAAATATATAACATATAAAAAATACTCCATCCGTTTAAAAAAAAAAGTCTATTTTAAAAAAAATTTCTTGTCCCTAAAAAACAGAGTCAACTTTCAAATAAAATGTCTAAAATATTCTTATTAATAATAATTATGCGTACTCAAAATTAAAAAGTAATAACAAAAATGTAAAATTATATATTTAATGATGCATTAAATGAATTGTCCATATGAACTAATAAAAAGTTATATTTTGACTCTTTTTTTAGGACGGTGAGAGTACAAAATGTTTAATGAATAAAAGGAGATTTTTAAAAAAAAATTGAATATTAAAAAAAGTATTAAAAGAAATGGAATCTAAAAAGGTAAAATATTGAAATAGAATATAATTTTGCTTGCTTGCTAAGATCCAAACTAATTAAAAAATACATCTCGTTTAATAATCTTTTATTTATGTGTTGAGAAGTAAACAAATTTAGTTATTATTATATACCTTTACAATTATTAAAAAGTCAAAACATATATTTGGTAATGAATTAGTAGTTTGTTATTTTTCCAATAATTATATCATTAATAGGTTTTACTTTTACAGTTCACTAATGTCATTAATTTAGTAATAAAAAGGTTCAATTTTTAACGTTTAAAAAACTTTAAATCTAACATGGACTATTGATTGGATAAAACTAACCAGATTTTAAATACTTTTAAATTAATCTATTAATTAATAAATTTTTAGTATAGGGGTACAAGTGCCCCCAGCGTAAATCTGCTACTACTGTTTGTATGGATAGTTTTTCGAAACACAATTTTATGTTGCCAATATATATATATTTTTAATTTTTTAATATATTTCTTAATTTTTTTTATTATTATATTAAAAAATATAAAAAATATAAAAAATATATTTTAAGATGTGTCCATATAAACCCCAACCAATACTTCTATGGTGATTTTTGGTTATCCAACTCCTTAAATGGGAAATTTCCTGTGGGATGGATGCGAGGGTATGGGTCAGAAAAAGTTGTCCGTCCTTTTGCTGAAAGAAGTCAAGAACCCCAATCCAAGAGCATTGTATGTGCACGAATTCCCCCCCTGCATTTGGACCATGCGGCTCAACCAGTTTAATTTCTGGTCCCATTTACCCACTAAATTCAAGTCCCACTCCTGAATCCCGCGCAGTACACAGATTTTAAGATAATTTTTATTTCGTAAATTTTAACTTGTAAATATAAAATCATAAAATAAAATGTAATTTTTCTGTGTCAAAAATAGTTCACTATAATTTTATAAAAAAATTATAATATATAATATATTATTAAATATATACTTTTATATTTATATTTTTAATTTTAATATGAGTTATGTATTATTAATATTAATAAAAATAATTTAAATTTTTTTCATTAAAGTGGAATTTTTTTTTTGAAACTTAATTTTTTTTTTTTTAAGACGGAAGTAATATTTATGTACACCCTAGTTAAAGTAGATTTTTAAGAATCACCGGGACTGATTACTAGAGAGCCTATATATTTTATTCATCATAGCCTCATAGGTTGAGGATGATGCTGATAAAAAATAGGGCCTAATCGTAACTAAAGAGAAACTTTTCTAACTAAAAAATGTCCGATTTATAGTTGATGTCAAATTGAATAATTAGAAAAATAAGTGGAATACATCAATACGAGTATTATTTCGTGAGTATGTATAAATTATATTTTACAAAATATTTTTATATTTTATAAAATAAAAATTATTTTAAAATATTAAAAATATAAAAATATATTTTAAAATGTAATATATAGCATTATTAGTTTTGCTAGTCTTGCCATTGACATGACAGGTTGAACGTTGAATCTGGAATGAAATTCCACGATGGACTCGTGGACATTCAAAAGGCAATAAATGCTTTAAATTCAGTTGGATGTTAGTGTAGTCAATTGGATTCAAAATATATTTTCTTCCTTTAATTCTTCATGGTTCGGTTAAGTATGCCCCCTACTGTGAGCCTACAAAGTTGAAAAAGCAACATTATCATTTCTCTAATAATAATAATAATAATATCACTGAAGGGATACAGAATCCAATTCCCAAATCAGGCAACGAGGAGCAGCTTTGCTATGCTTATTATCCAAATTTCTGTCCTTTCTAACCTTGCTACCCATCATCTGTACTAATACTTCTATGTTAATGGATTTATGTCCAACCTAGTACCTTAACATTAATTCAAACAATTGTCTGTCTCATGTTCCACTTAATTCCCACTTCCAATTGTATCTTGGAAAAATGGTAATTATGATCATTTTCCCACATTTCTGCTACAAAATGGTGGCCTCCTTGCCGAGCCTTACTGGACTTAAATTATAGTTCTCCATCCATCCTTTAAGAAAAGTCCACTTTCAATTAATGTATTAAATACAATACATTTTTAGTGTAATATTAAATGTATAATGTACAATTCATAAAAAAAAGAGTTTATTTATGCCCATTGGGAGTAGCTAAGTTAATGCGGCGGGTGAACACGTAATGGTAAGGTCACGAGTTCAAATCTTCTTGATACTTTCTTGGTTGAGCGTCATGAGAACTGCTAGTCTGATTACATCTTTTATGTGGTTTGTGGGCTATTACACAGAGATAAAGTCACACAGGATTTGCCTAGTGCGGTTTTACATCTCCTATGTGGTTTGTGGGCTATTATACAGGGGTGGGATTTACTCAGTGCGCACCATTAGTGGCGGCTGCAGGTTCCTTAGTCAAGAAAAAAAAAAGAGTTTATTTTTTATATGGTTCAACTTTTTTTAAATACAAAATACGACACGCTTAATACACTATTAAATTTATATTTTTATCTTTACTTTTAATTTAAATTATATAATGTCATTATTAGTAAGGGTAATATAAGATTTTGACACCAATAGTTGACTCTTTTTGTTCAGAACAAATAAAATTTTTGAATCTAAACTCTTTTTTTGGATTAAGTATTAAGTTTTAAAAACCTCAAAAGAGTAGAATGTAAAATCTACATTTCAATAACGAGTGAAGCTTGTCAACATAATTAATGTTGCTACTCTTCCTAATTCCATAAGAATAATGGTATTCTCATAAATCATTTACTGAAATATCAATGTGGTAATGATTAACTGAAACTTGATAATTATCTCTTCCTATTTTATTTTTTCTCTATAATAATAGACGGGATGTAAATTTTTAGTGGGGAGTTTCTGGATCAGTGTAGCACGAATTGGGCCATAATCACCATCAAAGCCTACTACTATTAATGCTCAAGTTGGTCTCTCAAATTATCAAGGTCCAGTCGTAGGTTTAGGACAAGGGACTGAAAAGATTCTCTTTGTAAAAGTCCAATACTAAAGAAAACATCAAAGCCAGGCCCTTGATTAGAGATCTACCATGTTATTCACAATCTGTTGATTTATTTCCCTCCCAGCCTGCCCCTTCATCTGCACTTTCAACAGTTGATTTTTTTGCTGCACCTGATCCAGTAGGACAATCTGATAACAAGACCAAAAACCCGTAATGCAGTTGACCCATTTGCTACAATTCCACTGAACAGTTTTGATGCTTCTGATCCTTACAGTACATTTGGCCAAAATCCTGCCAATAATAGCATCCCTAGCCAGCTTGAATGAAGCATTCGCTGATACTAAACCTATTAAGCCTTCTCCACAGAAGAAGGATGCATTTCAAGTGAAGTCTGGAATATGGTCAGATTCTTTGAGCCGTGGATTAATCGATCTTAATATAACTGCACGTAAGTTTTTCTTTCTTTGATTTTGTTATATTTTTTGTTATAGCAGTGATACCCTTTCAGCTTTAGTCATTGAGTCTGCATATCCAATGGGCATTGGCCCTTTTGGTTTGAAAAGCCTTAAAATTGATTAACTTCTGCTGTTTGGATGTTAATTTGAGGTTAACATGAATGTAGAAAGCTGAAAGGTGAAAGTTCTCAGAGAATGGTGGCTCAATATATTATTTTTACCTATGATTTTTATTTACGATAAAAGTTTTTCCTAATTCCACATATGAGATACTGCAGTATGGTGGTAAAATTTTTCCCATTATGCGATGCACTATATAACAAGTATTAGTATGTAAAATTTCAGCACTTGTAACATATCAGTAAGAGAAATATTGATGATAAATCAGGAAGAGAGGAAGAGAGAATGTTGGAATGAAATAAACTGAAACAGTATGATTTCTTTGGAAATAAATAAGACAACTTATGTAGCTGACCTTGTATGGTTATCTTAATTCAGTTGAGATGACCTCAGGATGTCTTAAAGTTACCAAAGTTTCCACATTGAAGAACCACTAGTTATGTAGTGATTTAGGCCATAGAGACCCTTAAAAAAGATGCAAGCAGGGACGACAAAAAAGTTGTGTAGCTAGTAGTGTTTCAAAACGCGATTTGCAATTTAAAAACATGTTTCTACATTTTTTGCGATAATAAACGTAAAATAAAAGATATATTGAAAAACGTATTTAAGAAAAAAATAAAATTTAAAATACAAATCAAATAGCCGCTAACCTTTAGGTTGAGCTTCGTTGTTGTGAAAATACTTAGCCTCTCCCTTTCCCACCACCTCCCATTCCCCAAGGGAAAGAAATCTCTCTTCCAAGGTAATGTTACGAATATGTTGAATGGTAAAGGGTGCAGAGGGAAGGCCACGATGTACTTGCACAAATTGGTTATGGTACAGGGAGAACTGTAGGATACACATGCACAAATTGGTAGATTCATAACCTTTATACCCACAATTATGTGCCTTTTTCTGGTGGATTAGGGTGACAATAATAGGCCAACAACTACCACCCTTAGGACTGAAATCGGCTTCATCGTTACTCATGGGTTCTGCATAATAGTGGATTAAGATATTAAAATTTCCCTAGATGTCTGTCCCTCTGCCACCTACTGCACAGCCCAGCAACTGGTGCATTGGACAATTTCACCTGTGGAATTTATGGTTTTACCATTTTACAATCATGAACTTGTCCTCACAGTTAGTCTGTTTTCTATCCGTCAACCGTAATTAGTTTATCCTTGTTTCACTGAAGTTGATCTGACGACTGGCCGACAGACCTCCAGGAATAGAGACTTTGATCAATTGACACAGAGTCCTCTCATTAACTCATTTCAGTAACCACTCGTTGGCACATACATTGCGATACAAGAATGAACAGTGTATATTAGCCAACATTTTTTTTTCTTAGTAACTGCTCTTGTTTTGTAAAGATTACGGTGCGCAACAAGGCCAACAAACTATCAGAATATATCTAGCATCTTCCCCATATCATTGCTTCAGCTTTCCTCCTTATCATTGCTGCGGCTTTCCTCACCTGCTTTACGGGTCCAATAATAAAAACCTGCATGGAAACCAAACCACACACTGACCAGATAATCCAAAAACGAATATTCTTCTTTCTCCTTTTCTCTAGAGGAAATGGCCTTAAGAATGATGAACCCGCTTACAAATTATGAAAAACATTACCATCATGTGGAACAACAGGTTTAAGGGAGTCTAAAAATGTAGAATTCACAGTTGAAGGAAGACAAACCTTGTCAGGAGGCCCCCGTGCTCCCCCCGTGAATATTTTAGCACTGCCATAATGTAAGAAAAATGATAAAAAGTATGAATAACATGTACAAATAGACTGACTGACTGACGTGTATAGAAGTATGTGAAAACACAAACAAAAAATGCATATAAATATATAGATACAAAGGTAATTTCCTGAAATGCATGAAACTTCCAGGACGTTACAAAATTGTGCTGTCTGATGAACCAACTACTAGGAAATTTTTCCTAATATGATTAGTGCTCCACTGCAAAGTCCTGTTTTCAAGATTCTAACAATTCATTCTAATGGAATAAAGGATATGGTTGGATTCTCCATCACACTGAAATAAGCTACACAAAGTGTTCTAAAATTACACTAATCCACTTTTGTCATGACTTGCACTTGAATCAAATAACACTAGGGTCTATGAAATTTCAAAGACTAAGAGGACTTTGTGCCACTACAAAGAAGATATCCTATAGAGAGGAAGACACATACTCGCATGACTCCTGTATTGACAAAATAGTAGCTCCTCTTTTACCAATAATGCGTTCCATTTTCCCTGGGGGAACATCTAGTACTGATAGGACTTCTTCCTCTGGGGCATTGTCATCAGAAATCAAACTATCTGGCAACGATACAATCACTGTAAGGCAATATGCTAATCAAGTAATGACTTCAAAGTCAATTTCATTATTACAATATCGAACAGCAACAAGCTGTAGCTAAAACAGTAGTAATAATGAGAAAAAACCATCAATTGTATAGTTTCAACTTTTCCTATATCAGTCCAATTCTTATGAGCGCAACCCATGAAGAAATGGAATATCTGTCCATTTTGCAACACACCGTTCCCAAAAGTATGTCCCAAAATTGTTACTAAAACTTTGTCCCAAAACTTCCATGCGCCTATAGATATTGAAGGTTGCCAATATAACTCCATAAGAATGATATATGGTAATTTTCTGTTCAATGCAAGACACAAGTTGAACACAAGGAACCAGGAAACAAGAAAGAAAAAAAAAGGCAATATATTTACTGGAACCAAGAAGTGTGATCTGTAATATTGTTTTCCAGAGCCAAGATATATGAAACCAAAAAGGAAAGCTAGAATTTTTCCCTTCGGAGAAAGATGAAAATGAGACCTGGAACTGGAGGAAGGGATGGCCAATCTGCATAATGATTGTCATTGATACAGAAACATCGACAATAGAGTGCACCACGGACAGCAAGATACCACAAAGATCTCTGATTTAATTTCTCCACCATCTTATAATAGATTGACAGAAAAAAGCGGGCATCAGCTGCAGCTGCACGGATCATCAGTTCAGAAAGTGGCCTATATTTCCAGAAGTTAGGGTCCTGAAAAATGTCATGGTTACTGTCAATAATGTAGACAAACTGTAACAAGTGCACAGATGCAAATCATTACCCACAGGATTAAGAACATGGAGGAGAGGAATTATATCCAACTGTGCAGGTTAAACTATCAGACTAAGCATAACAGCTATGACAAAAAGCTTAATTCTCTATCTTTAATTGCAACCTTAATGAACCATATATAACTGTGGGAACTGATACATTGCAATCTCTCTGTGTAGCACGAGTTTCGCACAATATTAGAGCATTTTGTACCATATAGCAAAGACAAACAAATTATTATGCATGGAAGTAACAAGCACAAATAATGGAAGATATACAAGACAACACAAATTCAATTTGCAGCAAAAGACAAAGATAAGGCTTCGTTTGGATTGTTCTTATTTGAGAAAAGTTGTATTGGAATGTGTGAAAATTTTGGTGGGTATTTTTTGATAGAAAAAGTATTTTGGAGGGAAAAATAAGAGAGAAATTTTTTTAAAATTATGTGAGAGAAATTTGAGTGGGAAAATTTGAATTTTAAATTTTAAAATAAAAATATATTTGGATAGTTTGTTTTCATTTGAGAATTTATTTATTTGCAAACAAAAATCACTTGTCCAAACAAACTCTAAGAAACTAAATCTTGACATTTCATCCAAACACTTAGCTAATGATAACAGTATTCAGTTCCTTCGTTCCCAAAAAGTTCAAGCAAAGGCATGACAGAACTAACCTGCCTCAGAAGGACTCGTACTTCTTCCTTCTCAGCATACGATATCCCTGTGAGAAGCCCACAAAGTCAATTCTGAAGTAACAAGTTCAAAGTCTGTGCTTATACCAGTCAAAAAAAGAATAAAAAAATTGTATTTGCAGTAAACTACATCCAGGCAGAAGACAGTTTAAAAATCAAAAACCCAAGATGACATGCATGGGCAGACAAACAATTTTAGAGCTTCTTCTATGATCTGGTATAGTTGTATAGTTACAAATCCAAATTAGATTTAGCATGGGGAATCAAAAGAAGATGCACAATGATTTCAAAGAAAACACATCCAGGGCTCCTGATAACCCCACCAACCAAGAATGATATGGAGTATATAGCACATGATGATGCCATGCAGTGAGACAAGTTCAACTGTATCAATGTTCTTTCTATCTCATTTTCAAATATTAACAACTAGTGTTTTATGTGTGCATGTATGTATGCGTGTGTTGAAGCCATTGCTACAGATGCAACGTAATGAGAAAGTATTGCATATCTTATCTAGTGCAGAATGAGGTATCAAAACCTGGATTTCTTTTTGGCTTTTCATTTTAGTTCCTAATTTCAACCTGTTTATGTGTTTCACACTTCTTAAAGCAGAACTTTTTTTTCTTTTAAAGGCAACTAAACTCAAAGAAGTAATACATGGTAGCTGAACACCAGAAAATTCCAGGAACAACATCACAAAAGATTTAAGGTAGAATTCATCACATTGTTCTCAATATGGACAAACACAAGTTTAGGTTTAAAAGAATACAAAAATAAATAGATGTAAGTTAGTACATACCACCATAACATGGGTCAGCAAGGAGACGAACAAAGGAGATGCAGTCATCAGGTGCCCGTTTCTGTCCTTCTTGCTCCTTGATTAAAGAATAGGCAATCTGCTAGTGAAATAAAATGTCAATGCTAAAACATTTTCTTAGATTGCACCCATGTGAAAGTTTCAATAGAACGCAATGGCAAGATATAATTTGTATAGCCAATGCCACATAGTGGGATAAGGGCTTAGCTGTTGTACACCTATGTGAAAGGAATTTTCTCAAATAAAATGGTGTAAATGGAACATCAACTTGTGATTTATTTATTTGAAATGAGATATATAAGTTCTAAGGTCAATCCAGATCTACAAGAAAGGAAAGCTAAAATTCTGTGCCAAAAAGCAAAAATAAGGTAAAAACAACCAAAAACCATGAGCATGCCAAATTAAGCCCAACATTTAATGAGTTAAGAAGCAGCATCCATGTTCAATGAATAAATGTGACTATTTTTTTCATTCTCTCCAAAACATCCATATGAGTCAGAAATTTGTTAAATCCCACATTCAGACAGAATCATCTTGATAAGACATGCAATATTGTGCATGATGCAAGGAAACAGCATTGGAAGTTTTCCTTATTTAGTTGGGTGGAGAAGTTGGTGAAAGAAAATAGGAAAATATATGCCCTGTGCCAATTCTGAAGGGATACAGACCTGGGTATTCACAACATTGTGCAACTTGATGCCAAATTGAAAATATAATGCCTGAAAGTTAAGATTAGAGATACTATCAGATAATACATACTTCATCAAGCATATCGAGTCATGGAAATTAATAAAACTAATAAGAGACCTCACTATCTCGCTTGCAATCGTGAATAACTTTGGTGATGTAATTAGACTCAAGTGCAGGCTGACAGGCTTTTACAAGTGTCTCTCCACCGTCAATTGCATCAACCAAATATATTGCATCAGGAAAGGCAAACTGTGAAAGATGAAAACTTTAATCAACATAAGAAAGTTCAATCTCAACATGCAGATTATATGATTCTAAAAGTAAAAAAAAATTTCTTCATACAAATTATTATGTTTTTAGGAGCACGCAATTTCTTTCTGAAGTAAATCCTGCTTTGGGAAACATGATTGGAAAAGGAAATTAATAAGAAGTAACTTCTGCAAATTAGGATCTGAAATCATGTCAAAATTGTCAACATCAGTTTACCTGCATTATGCAAAGAGTTCCATGGCGAGATAGACCAACGCCCTCACATTCAAAACCAATAACCAGTTGTTCCTGAGGAGAAGGCTCAAGAAATTCAGCCGGAAGCTGAGATGCTTGGGTAACCACGTGAATAGGCACGGATGCCAAAGCATCATTTTCTAAGTTTTCACCACCTAAAAAGTTTAATAAGCATATTACATCTCTTGCAACTAAAGTTCATTACTTTGAACTGAGCACATTAATCTTCCTTTGAACTTCAAAGTAAGACTAAGACTAACGAAAAATAAATGTCATGTATTATAGCTAATAAGTCAGATAACACAATTGAGGCATGTATTACAGCTAACAAGGCAGATGACACAATTAAGAAACTTTTACACACACAAATAACCTTCATTTCTCTTCTATCATAAATCAGTCAAGTCAATGCACCTGGGCCATCAGTTCTTTAATGGGATGCAGTCGAAAACCATATCCACAGTGAACTCCAACTGTATCAGATTAAGAACTAAGAATTTGAAAATTAAAAAAAAGGAAAAAAAGAGTACCTAGCATCACTTTTGGCATTTCTATCCATAATATTAATTCCATTAGACTGAATGACAAGCATACAAAACAAAAATCAAGGGAGTTTTTTCACACAATTGAATTCCAGTTGTTATTTTTAGGTTCGTTAACTTTCATTTTTCTAACACTGTATTTGCCCGGTTATGTGCACATGCTTCCAGCCAACAAGATGTTTCTCGATCCATTGATCTAAAACCTCAGCCTTTTTAAGGGCTATTTCACTTTAGAACAGAATTAGCCCCAACAAACGATATCAACACACAGTACTTCGAGCAACTTTCCAAAATAAGAAACAATCAGACTAATGATTTCAGACATTTCATATTAGGAACAGGCTGTGCGTGTTCGTGTGTGTCTATCCATGTGGACCATGAAGTCCAAGAATATGGCAATATGCGAACCATCCAAACCAACAACTGCAAACAATTACAGTTGACTGTAAAATTTCTAATTTGACATTTTAAGTTGCGGAAACTCAAGAATCTGGGAGATAAAGTCATCTTTACCACATACCAAAGCGTATTTTCTCTCAATTCACTTCAAGAACTTTCACCGAACAAAACCCAGAAAGCAATTAATTAAAAGGAACCCACATAAACAGATTGAATATAATTTCACCATACATTTGAAAATCGATCAAATTCAAGCAAAAGACTTACCTAACAAATTAACGAAAGTACACAAAAAAGGGAGAAATATCTAAAAATTACGGGGATCAGGAGGTGAGGACATATGGGTTTGCTGAGGAGATGCCATGCGATCATCACGGTAATCAACCCCCCAAAGTTGCTCTCAATTTTTTGACGCTATTTTTAACAATTATTGCCGTCAGGTGTACGGACATCTTTGTTTTTTTTAGGGGTAATGACGGAAAATTGCAAAGGTCCGTTCGGATAATGGCATTTCCCTCTACGAATAAAAAGAATTGTATTAAAAAATGTGAAAATTTTGTTATGTGTTTTTTTATTAAAAAATATTTTTTAAAAAAAATAACAAGATTGTTTTTTAACTTATGTGAAAGGAATTTAAATAGTAAAATTTAAATTATAAATTATAAAATAAAAATATATTTAAATAATTTATTTTTATTTAAAAATTTATTTATTTACAAATAAAAAAACTTGTCCAACCCTTAAAATTTGCCCCCTTTTGTTTTGTACTACTACTAATTTAGGCCCTTGTGCTCAAGATTCGGCACCTGTCCCGTTTCATTTTTTTTTAATACCTTACATTATTACACCTTTACTATATTTTGTAATTGGTGAAGTCTAAATTTAATCTCTAAAGTGGATATTTAAAGAAAAAATATTTGATACATCTGTTGTATCTTTGTTTTTAGTACAACAAGAAAAAATAATTATAATATTTTATTTATGTGTTGATAAGTAAAAAAAAATAGTTATTATTATGTACCTTTACAATAATTAAAAAGTCAAAACATATATTTGTTAATGAATTAGTAATTTGTTATTTTTCCAATAATTATATCATTAATAGGTTTTATTTTTACAGTTCACTAGTGTAATTAATTTAGTAATAAAATTGTCCATTTTTAACGTTTAAAAACCTTCAAATCTAATATGGACTCTTGATTGGATAAAACTGACTAGATTTTAAATATTTTTAAATTAATCTATTAATTAATAAATTTTTAGTATAGGGGTACAATATCAAAATTTAATAAAATACAAATACATATCATTAGTTAGTATTAGGTTAGTGAGGGCATGTGCTCCCACTATAAATCCACTACTATTTATATGGACAATTTTTCAAAATACAATTTTAAATTTTTTTTTGAAACTTAATTCTTTTTTACACCGAAGTAATATTTTATGCACATCCTGATTAATGTGGATTTTTAAAAAATCACCAGGATTGATTACTGGAGAGCCGATATAATTTATTCATCATAGGTTGAAGGATGGATTCAAGATCCACAAAGTGATGCTGATAAAAAGTAGGGCTTAATCGTAACTAAAGAGAAACTTTTCTAGTTAAAAAAATATCCGATTTATAATTGATATCGAATTGAATAACTAGTAAAATAAGTGGAATATATCAATACAGGTATTATTTCGTAAGTTTGTATAAATTACATTTTACAAAATATTTTTATACTTCATAAAATAATAATTACAAAATAAAAATTATTTTAAAATGTAATATATATGCATTTTTAGTTTTGCTAGTTTCGCTATTGACATGACAAGCTGGACGATGATTCTGGAATGAAATTCCACGATGGACATTCTTTTTTTTAACAAAAATGGTAGATATATTATTGCAACGGTAAAAAAATATAGATAGTTTCAAAAGACTAATTACTTTTCATAATATTTGATCTAAACCACGAAGGAAAGTGCGACAATCAAATAAAAACGGAAAAGATTAATGTGTTCGGCTATCGCACAATAATTGGTATATTAATAACAATTATAAATTAAAAAAACCTAGTTTGTCGGCTTTTATTGGCGCAATTCAACCTGCATGCGACAAAAAAAACTGAATGCAAACCTTGGTCCCTAACTATGGAGTAATTATTGAACACAGTCTCTGGACCTTATCTCCTACCCATGCCGTTCGTGATGTTGCCCTGTACATTAATAGTCACATCTCCCAAACTAGTAGAAGAAACAAGAATTGCACCTTAAAAGATAAGTGCAATCCCTCAATTTTTCCAAAAAAAAAAAAAATTGCTAATGACAAACACCTCTAACATGAATGACAAAATCTTAATATATAGGAATAGAGGCCCTAATAAATAGAGACATAATACTATCTAAAAAAATAAAAAACACAAATCACACTTATCCATAGTAAAAAAGGTGAGTGCAATCCCTCAATTCTCTAAAAAAAGAAAAAAATCACACCAAAATCACCCACACTAGTGCAAATTTGGTAACGTTCCAAAAATTTCTATGATGGACATTCACAAGGCAATAAATGCTATAAATTCACTCGGATGTTAGTGTAGTCAATTGGATTCAAAATAGATTTTCTTCCTTTAATTCTTAAGGCTATCTATAGCAGGCCTTTTGAAGGTTAAGCTAAGGTCACGCCATATCAGCTTAAAACTTGGCCTCCACTATTTATACAGTCATCATAAAAAAATTGTCTATGCTAATGGCCTGGCATTTCAAACAATATCACCAATTTTTCTTTCCTCTATTTACTTTTCCACTATTTATTTAAGATATTTAATACTTCTTATTTAAAGTAATAAATATTAAAATATTATCTACTTTTCATTTATCAAATTATATATATTAATAATGCAACTTATAACTTTAATTATCATACATTAAATAATTAAAAACAATTAATACATAATAATTTTACATTACATTAAAATTAAAATTTAATAATACACTTAAAACATGAAAATAAATACTCTAAATTAAACATAAAATACTTAAAAATTAAACATTCAACACTAAAACATAATAAACATAACTTAAATTAATACACTTGAAAAATAAAACATGGGGCATGACAATGTAATAAATAAATTACTATTACATTCCTAAAAATTTGGTAAGCTTTTTCCACATTTTTTTTCCAGCGTTTAATAAGTTTTCCTTTCCATGATTTGCAAATGTAAGCCAAGTTTGAAACTTTTGATCATATTTCTTCTCTTTTCGAGCAATTCTTTCTGATTCCATTTTTTCTTTTCAAACAATTCTTTCTAATTCCATTTTTTCTTCTCAAACAATTCTTTTTAATTCTTTTTTTTCTTGTTGAGCAATTCTATCATCCTCCAGTCTTTCCCTCTTCAAAGCAATATTCTTCTTTTTGACCTCTATTTTCTCTTGATAAGCAATGCTCATCCTTTCAATTTGAGGATTTTGAGAAAATGATTGTTGGCCGACATTCTGTTTTCCCTTACTTTTAGCCATTTTCACACCCATTGGTCATTTTAGAGGACAAATAGCAGTGTCTTCTAAGTTAATTTGAATATCTTTGCCAGTTGGAGATGAAAGATTGGCGAATTATCGTGTGTGCGTGATCTCTTTTCGCTACTAGCTGTGTTTGATGTTTCAGTGGTATTTGAATCATCACAAATAATGGATTCCCACTAGGGATAAGCCCTTAACAACTTCCAGTGCTCAATAAATTGGAACTTATGACTTGTATTTGAATGCTCCCATATGGTCAGTGCATTCCGGATCACATCTTAATCGTTCATTCCGCTTTTTTTTCCCCTCTGCACATCTGCTGGAAATTCAACCCATTTTCACACAGTTGTAACAATTCTCCTTCATCTAGCTCTAACTTAATACAAATTTCGGGGATTGATGTTGGCATTGTCTTCTCGAGCAGATCTATATTGTGAAAGTATATTTTTCCACATCGTAGAGCTCATTTGGGACGTACCTGTTTGCAGATTGGTTATGGTGTTAATATATGTAGAAATCATAGCAGTGTCTTCATTAATTGACCAACCAACTTTCTTGATTTGCATGTGAGGAATCAATGGGTCGACATTCGGTTCCGCAAAATTTCTATCGTCTTCGTAGGCATCTTTATTATAACATTGACATTGATAATGGAAATTATCAATATTTGTCGAATTTTCACGATTTTGTTAAGGCTTGAAATTGAACATCATGTATTGTTGAAACCCTGGAGATTGAAATGTTGTGGATCATTGTGAAAATTTGTTGAAAATTGAGTTGGATTTTGCGGAAATTTGGTAGAATTTTGAGTATTAGGAGCAAATGGACAAAAATGATATGGTGGTTAAGATGAACCTTGAGAAATTTGGGTTCCAAATGGTGGATAATCATATAAATTTGGAGAGTTATTTGGACGAAATTGATTGCTTCCAGCATTTCTTGAAAGATCCATTTTTGAAGAAGAGAAGAGATTTTGAGAGATAAAAAAATCAGATTTTACACCAAAAATAGGCAAAATGCATATCAATTTATAGAGAAAAATATTTTGTATTATTTGGTAGATTTTTTTTTTCAAAAAAAAAAGTGAAATAACCGTTGCAAACCAGTGTTTGGTGTGCAATGGTCATTACACAATGGGCCCATGCTACATCTGACAGCTGATAGGCGCATTAGAGCCTCGTTTTGATGTGCAAAAAAAAAAAAGAAAAAGAAATAAAGGCCAAGCCGTGAGAGTGTTTTGTGAAGAGGCCATTTGGTCTTTGCAAGGCCACACCACATCAGTAGCCACTTCCCACGGCTATGGCCTCTACAAGGCTACGTGGGAAGCAGTTGCTGATATGGCATGGTCTTGCAGAGACAGCCACCCCCAAAAAGAAGCTAATGTGAATGCTCTAATGGTTCGGTTAAGTATGCCTCTAGTGTGAACGTACAAGTTGAAGAAGCAACATATCATTTCTCTAATAATAATAATAATAATAATAATATCATTGAAGGGATACAGAATCCAATTCCGCAACGAGGAGCTGCTTTGCTATGCTTATTATCCACTTTTCTTTCCATCATAACCTTGCTACTCATCATCTATGCTAAAACTTCTATGTTAATGGATTTATGCCCAACCTAGTACGCTAACATTAATTCAAACAATTGTCTGTGTCATGCTCAACTTAATTCCCACTTCCAATTGTATCTTGGAAAAATGGTAATTACGCACATTTTCTCACATTTCTGCTACAAAATGGTTGCCTCCACGAGCCTTACTGGACTTAAATTATAGTTCTCCATCCATTCTTAAAAAAAGTGTACTTTCAATTAATTATTAAATATAAGAGAATAACATTTATCAGGATGATCCTGATGAATCACTTATCAAGCATCCAATAGACACCTGCCAACTCAGATTTTTTTTATCATTTACTGTAAGTTAATTACTCCTCACCGTATACAATCATCGTAACTCTTCTAGTCTTTCACCAACAAAAAAACCTCTTTCACCAACAAAAACCCCTTCCATCGCAACCAAATGCTTACCCAAAATTAAGAGCCGGAAAATTGCTCAGCCTTCCACCAAAATCAAGAGGCGGAAAATTAACTCAAAATTAAGTTTGTATAGAGGTGCCCATCATTATTCAACCTTGTATAGAGGTGCCCGTGTTTTGGTTTATGTCGGTTCAACCCTGTGCAGTCATGGTATTAAATTGGCCAGGGAGTGGAAGACGAGGATAAATGTTGCAGTTTTGGAGAACAACAGGGGAATTTCCAAATATGAAATCTACGGTTCCATAAATGTCGCAGTTCTTGTAGACTTGCCTCATGGTGTGTGTGTAAGGTGTCTTGATACCCTTCAAAACTACACTGGATGATCGTGCCCTGGCTGAGTTAATTTTGAGTTAATTTTCCACCTCTTGATTTTGGTGGAAGGCTGAGCAATTTTCCAGCTCTTGATTTTGGGTAAGCGTTTGGTTGCGGTGAAAGGGGTTTTTGTTGGTGGAAGGGTTTTTTTTGTTGGTGGAAGACTGAAAGGGTTGCGATGATTGTATACGATGAGGAGTAATTAACTTACGGTAAATGGTAAAAAAAATCGGAGTTGGCATGTGTGTATTAGATGTCTGATAAGTGATTTATCAGGATCATCCTGATAAATGTTATTCTCTAAATATAATACATTTTTGTTGTAATATTAAATGTATAATGTACGATAAATTAGAAAACTATTCGTTGTACTATCTCTTTCATAAAAGGGAGTTTATTTTTTATATAGTATAACTTTTTTAAAATTACAAGGTACGACACGTTTAATGTACCATTAAATTTATATTTTTATATTTTTATCTTTACTTCTTAATTTAAATTATATAATGTCATTATTAGTAAGTGTAATACAAGATTTTTACACCAAGAGTAGACTATTTTTGTTTGGAGCAATTTTTTTTTTTTTTTGAATCTAAACTCTTTTTTTTTTATTAAGTATTAGAAACCTCAAAAGAGAAATGTAAAATCAACATTTCAATAACGAGTGAAGCTTGTTAACATAATTATTAATGTTACTCTTCCTAATTCCATAAGAATAATGGTATTCTCATAAATCATTTAGGGGGAGCTTGGTTCGTTTAAGGGTATGTGAAAAGGAATGGGAATGATAATAGTGCGAAATGATAATAGGTTGTTTTATTATAATTATGCTGATTGGTTTGTGCTGGGAAATAAGTATAATTATTAATTATAATTATAAATTAATTATAATAATTAGCATTAATTAATTAGTTAATATTAGTTAATTATTTATTATAATATTAAATTCATTAATTATTAATAAAAATATTATTAATTAAATTAATCTCAAGTAAGTAATTCATTAATATTATAAATTAATTAATATTAATAAATGAGATTAATTAATTATTAATTATAATATTAAATTACAATATTAAGTAAATAAATAAATAAATATATTATTATTAATTAATAATAATAAGTTAATTATAAATTAATTAATATTAATTAATTAGTTAGTATAAATTAGTTAATATTACTTTAAAAAAAAGTTTCACATTCTTTAGCTTCCATACCCCCTAATATTGGGGGTATGAGGAAACTTTTCAATGGGGTAATCAAATCCCCCCATGGGTAATCAAACCCCCAAACCAAACGGATAGAATACTTTCATTTCCATTTCTTCCCTCCCTTCCAAACCCCCAAACCAAGTGGGGTAAAGATTAACTGAGACTTGATAATTATCTCTTCGTATTTTATTTTTTCTCTATAATATACGGGATGTAAATTTTTAGTGGGGAGGTTCTGGATCAGTGTAGCACGAATTGGGCCATAATTACCATCAAAGCCTACTACTATTAAGGCCCAAGTTGGTCTCTCAAATTATCAAGGTCTAGTCTCAGGGTTTAGGACAATGAACTGGAAAGATTCTCTTTGTAAAAGTCCAATACTAACGAAAGCATCAAAGCCAGGCCCTTGATTATAGATCTACTATGTTATTCATACTGTGAAAATATATATGAGAATTTTTTGTTGTAATCGGTGAAAGCTTGGCTGAGCAATGCCACGTGGAACTAGAAACTTCATGAGTCATGAGTTTTTTTTTCTTTTGTTGGAGGAGAACATTAACTTTATGTCAGCAACAAGAAGTAAAATAGAGGATAAGCGTTTTGTGAAAATCAAATTCCAACTCTATATTCTTGATTTATTGTTCACTTTTTATTTATTAATATGAATTTTTATAGGAGTAATGATATTTATAGTAATTTTTTATAGTGATTGATATGGAAAGAAATAGAGAATAAGCGTTTTGTGAAAATCAAATTCCAACTCTATATTCTTGATTTATTGTTCACTTTTTATTTATTAATATGAATTTTTATAGGAGTAATGATATTTATAGTAATTTTTTATAGTGATTGATATGGAAAGTATAAAAAAATAAAATCATTTTTTATTATTTTACATTTTTTAAAGAAGATAATGAGTGAATTTTTTTTTTATATATTTGCCACATCAATCACTATAAAAAGTTAATATGATTAGTTATTGAGAGTATCATTACTCTTTTCATAGTTGCTCTTTTATATCAGCTTGTGAGTTCGAGAAACTTTCATTTAATTTTTTGGAAATTATATTCATTTATCCATTTTGGCGAAGTTAAATCAAACTCCATTAATTAATTTAATTCTTCAGTTAACTAATAAATAGTTTTGATTTTTTACATTTTATAAAACACTCGATATTCCTAGGGAATATATAAACGTATACTAAATCATATTAAAAGAGATAGATGATAAATAATGACTTTCTGTTGAATTTTGTTTTCGTTGTTTGTTCCCAGGCAAATGATGTCCCAAGATAGAGGCATCTTCCTAGTACACTATAGTTGTTTTAATTCTCGACGTGGTTTAATTTATTATACCGGCATCAACTACTAATTTTATGCCTAAACAATATCCAATTATATTATTATAACCTTTTTTTTTTTTTTATCTAAGTACCAAAGTCATATTGTGAAGACTTAGGTGCCGTTTGTTTGGGGGTTTGGGAAAGGAATGGAATACTATGGATTAAAATTGATTATTTGGTACACTCTGCAAGGGTTTAACCAACCCTTTGGGATGGGTTTTCAAAAAATCCACCCCCTTGATTTTTCAGAAACTCTTCATGGAGGGTTTGAACCAAAAGGCTGATGTAACGCGCGCCCAATGGGCATGTGCTACATGTCCAAGGGTTGCAAATCCTCCAATGGGTTGCAAATTGTATTTGCAGTAAACTGCATCCAGGCAGAAGACAGCTAAAAAAATCAAAAACCCAAGACGACATGCATGGGCAGACATAAACAATTTTAGAGCTTCTTCTATGATCTTGTATGGTTGTATAGTTACAAATCCAAATTAGATTTAGCATGGGGAATCAAAAGAAGATGCACAATGATTTCAAAGAAAAGACATCCAGGGCTCCTGATAACACCACTAACCAAGAATGATATGGAGTATATAGCACATGATGATGCCATGCAGTGAGACAAGTTCAACTGTATCAATGTTCTTTCTATCTCATTTCCAAACATTACCAACTAGTGTTTTATGTGTGCATGTATGTATGCGTGTGTTGAAGCCATTGCTACAGAGGCAACCTAATGAGAAAGTATTGCATATCTTATCTAGTGCATAATGAGGTATCAAAATCTGCATTTGTTTTTGGCTTTTTATTTTAGTTCCTAATTTCAACCTGTTTATGTGTTTCACACTTCTTAAAGAAGACTTTTGTTTTCTTTTAAAGGCAACTAAACTCAGAAGAAATACATGGTAGCTGAACACCAGAAAATTCCAGGAACAACATCACAAAAGATTTAAGCTAGAATTCATCATATTGTTCTCAATATGGACAAACACAAGTTTAGGTTTAAAAGAACACACAAAGAAATAGATGTAAGTTAGTACATACCACCATAAAATGGGTCAGCAAGGAGACGAACAAAGGAGATGTAGTCATCAGGTGCCCGTTTCTGTCCTTCTTGCTCCTTGATTAAAGAATAACCAATCTGCTAGTGAAACAAAATGTCAATGCTAAAACATTTTCTTAGATTGCACCTATGTGAAAGTTCACAATTTTTGTGACTCAACTCTGTTCTAACATAATTAATGTCGAAAAAATTGAAAAAAAATTAGACATTCACGACTACTTATGAAATATTTATTGAAAAGTTAAGAATTATTAATTTTTTTTAAAATCAAATGGATTCAGGTGCCGCTTGATATAAATGGTGGGTTTAGGAATAGAATGGATTTGTGGAATGGAAAGGTTTGGAATAGAATGGAATGATAATAATTATGTTGTTTGGTATTATTTTGTAATGGAAGGGAATAGATTTTATATTAAAATTAAAATTTAATATTAATAATAATAATTTATAAATAAATTTTATATTAAAATTTTAACAAAAATATTAGTATTTTACATTATATGATATTTAATAAATTATATCTTGTTAAAAAAATAGTCAAAGTGCATGTCATTTTGTATAGAAAAATATTTTCTATAATTTAGTGAAATTTTTTTTAAAAAAAATTTAAAAAAATAAGCAAAATAGGGGTTGCAAACCATAGGGGTTTGCAACAACCTTTTCCTTGCCATGTGGCGCGCGCCAGTCACATCAGTGCTGGCAGGCCCGTCAGCGCCGGTCAACGCTGAATTTTTTTTTTTTTTGGTTTTTGGTTTTTCCATCAAAACTACATCGTTTTTGAGCTCTTTCAAAACCCATTTGGATGGGTTTACACAAAAGGAGGGGGAGTGGTGGGTTTCACGTAAACCCACCCCCAAAGGATTACAAAAACCCAAAACCATGTACCAAACATCATATATGAGTCTAAAGTATTCCAAACCCATGCCAAAACCACATACCAAACACCTCAATTTTATATATATTCATCAGTCATCAAAATTTTTTACCTATATATTATTACTTTAAAAAAAATGTAATTAATGTATTAGTGTAGGAGAGTATTTAAAGGAAGGGGAAAAAAATATAAAAAAAGGAGTACATACTCTGGGCTTATAAATATAAAACGAGTATCGCATTATACAAAAAAATAAGTGGGCTGAGCATTTCACAATCATGAATGAGGCCGGCTAACTAGAAGTAAAGCCTGGGCCCCGATGATTTTTTTTTTTTTTTGGGTCTAGGTATGTTAATAAAAGGGATAATATCATTTACCATCCTTGTGGTATGGTGATATATTAAATCGAACCTTATAATTTGAACAAATATCAATAATTTCCTTGTAGTGAAAAAAAAATAAACACCCCCTCTGACTACTAGTCAACGTAAATAAATTGGAAAAAAGACAAAAAAACCCTCTAATATAAAGATATAATTTAAAATTATAAAATAAAATTAAAAAAATTAAAAAAATTTTGAAGAAAAAAATTTATTAAAATTATTTACACTATATAATAAATTTTTTTAAACTAAAATAAAATTTAGAGATGAAATTTAAATAAAATTTAGAGCAAAAAATGACCCAAAAAAAAATTAAGGTTAAAAAACAAAGTATCTATATAAATTTTTTGGGTCTTGTTGCATTAAAATTTTTAACAAAATTTTACATAATTTTATTAAATTTTTATATTTAAATTTTTTGTTTTAAAAAATTATTTTAAAGAATTAAACTATATTAATTTTTTTGTTATTTTTATCTTTAAATTTTATTCAATTTTCATCTTTAAAATTTTTTTAATTTAAATATTTTTGTTATATAGTATAAATAATTTTATTTATTTTTAAATTTTTTTTATCTTTTTGTAATTTTAAAATTTTAAATTATATACTTTTATATCGAAGGGTTTTTTTATCTTTTTTCCAACTTATTTACATTTACTGTCAGTTAAAAGGGGTGTTTGATATTTTTTTTTACTATAAAAAGTTATTAATATTTGTTTAAATTATAAGATTCGATTTAATATATTATCAAAGCACTAGAGTGGTAAATGATATTATTCCTTAATAAAATCATAAATGCCTATAGACGTGCTTGATATTTAGTACGTATTGACAACTTCACGTTTGACACGTTACTCCAGTGGCACATGCCACCAAGGGGATCTTTGCAGAGTTTTGTATACACATACATACATATATATATATTGAACATTTAGCGCTTTTAAAATTACTAATCCCTCAACAACGCCACCTAGGAAAATCTTTGGGTAAAACTTGGGGCTCTCGAAATACAAAATTCCGATTGGTTCTGATCTGATTTAAACCGATTAGTGTTTTTGATTTATGGTACGAAACAGATTCTTTAACTTAGATTGGTTTAGTTTGGTTTGATTTTAAATTTTTATAAAATAATTATGATATTTAGTTTAAATTAAAATGTTAATTATAGTGTAAATATTTTATTTGATTAGATGAGAAATTTTCGAATCAAGTCGAATCGATCTTGTTGATACTATAATTTTTTGAGTAAAAATAACCAGGTTTATGTACAATCGGAGTACGATATAATATATATTTGAAGGTCAAATGGTAACTTTAACTTATAAGTGAAGTTTGAAAATAAATAGCTGCAATATCCAACTGGTTTTCCCTCTATTTGTGTTAAGACGTGTGTTCTTAATAATAAGCAACAAATTCTTTATTCCACATGATAAATTATATGAATCATATCTTATTATTACATTATAATGAAAAAACATATTTTTGTTTAAATTTATATAATTTGTGTTATTTTTAATAGCTATTTTTAGGTTTTTTTAGGCATGTCTTCAGACAATATTTCAAAAAAATATTTTTTTATATATTTCAAAACGAAATTTTATATTTTATTAGAAAATTTTTATTCCACCACCTTTATTTCAACAAACTAAAGAATATATTTTGAAACACAAATCACATGCATCTGTCTTTTTGACTTTTAATTTTAAATTAATGATACATATATTTTTACTTTTCTACAGATTTATTAGTGCATTTAAAAATCTCCTAAACATATGTTAAACCACCTACTCACATGTGTATTATCAAAAATAAGAAGTAAAAAATTTCCGTCTGAAAATGGAGTTTTCAATTGCAAATTTTGGTGATGATGAAAAAATAATGATCTGAAAATGGAACGATCCACATGTTTGTGGGCTGGGCTTTCCTGGGCTGTTTCTTTTGTTGGACTGTGAATGAGTTTCAATTCTCAAAGGAGCCATAATAGAAAATTTTGGGGCGAAAATGAAAAAAGTCCCAACATTGGTTCAATTGAACAGAAAACGATGCCGTTCCAATAAAGAACTAGTGGAACGCTGTCGTTTTAATTATGGTAGCTGCAACATCGAACGATCCAGAAAAGAAAGTTAGCTGGATTAATTAATGACAATGCATAAGTGGCACAGAAATTGGAAGACATGGTATTGTTTTTCCTCCTCCTGTATAGGGTTGTAAACAAATTAGTACGTTTGGTGAACCATTCGTAAATAAGTTCGATTACGTTCGTTTGTTAAATTAAACGAATAATAAATGAACAATTTTTACTGTTCGTTTAATAAACGAACTGAACAGACATGTGTTTGGTTCATTTATGTTCACGAACAAGTTCATTTAATATTCATATAAAACTCATTTATTGTTCATTTAAAACTCGCTTATTATTTGTTTATATTATAATAATAATATAATATAATATATATAATATTAGTAATTGTCAAAACATAATAATATTAGTAATATATTACAATATAATATATAATAAATTATAATATAAATATAATATAATTTATTGTTCATTTAATCGTTTACGAACATGTTAACGAGCTGTTCATGAACATATTCATTTAATGTATTAATGAACATGTTCACGAACTGTTTATGAACTCTTATCGAATACTAATAAACAAACATAAACGAGGTCGAATACAAATATAAAAACTTAAACGAATATGAACTAATCTCGAACAATCTTAAAAATAAACGAACAGTTCATGAACGATGGTCGTTCGTTTATGTTCAACTTGTTTACACCTCTACTTGTAATCTCCCAACTTCATTATGAATTTCTCTAAAAATTCTTCTCCTTTTGCAGTTAACCGTGACAAATTGGTACCATTATTGTATCCAATATTCTTTGCCATTGGCTGGTAATTAGTAACCTTGTCCTTCATCCCTCCTTTTATGGCAAAAACACCAAAGAATCTCCCAAGTTTATCAGGTGGAAATGTTTGTTGTGTGATCGTAAATTCGACACAAAGTCTGGAAATGATGGACACAACCCTTAACGCCATAGAAAGTTTCTTGAAAATAAGTGCAGCACTTTTCATAATGTCTTCAACACGAATTCAGACAGGTAGGTGACAAGAAATAGGAGTATGTAATTTTCGAATTAACTAGAATATCTAGCCGAATTCGAATTTTCAAACTAACTTGAATATCCGATCGAATTCGAATTTTTGAATTAACTTGAATATTTAGTCAAATTCAAAATTTTGAATTAACTCGAATATTCATCCGAATTCGAATTTTTGAATTAACTCGAATATTCAGCCAAGTTCGAATTTTCAAATTAAATCGAATATCCGACCGAATTCAAATTGATTTTTTGGTTTTCGGTTTAAATTGAATTTCGAATTTAGTTTTCGAGTTGGCAATTTCAATTTGGTTTCAACTCGAAAAATGAATTTGATTTTCGGTTCAGTTTCAAACCGAATTCGAAAAACCAAATTAAAAGAAAAAGAATTAGATGAGTATATGAAGTCAGGAAAGTCCATGCTTAGAGAAAATGTTACAGGGGATGATATTGCAGAGATCATCCCGTTGTCCAAGCTAAAGCAATCTGAGAGGGGAAAGTTATTGCATTTGGAGGATATGCTTCATAAAAGAGTTGTCGGTCAAGATCCTATAATTAAATCTATAGCGGAGGCTATCCAGCGGTATCGTGCTGGCCTTTCGGATCCTAATAGTCCCATTGTTAGTTTCATGTTGATTGGCCCTACAAGTGTTGGAAAAACAGAACTGCAAAGGCTCTGGTTGCCAATATGTTCAATTAGTGAACATATTGAATTCATCATTGAATTCTGTGGCTTAACTCCAGATGCAGTTAGATTATGCCCAAATGAAAACTTACCAGCAAGGATGGAAGAAGATTAACTTCTTAATTGATGTGAAGGATATGATAACAAGATTGCGACATTGAGGAAGAACTGATAAGAATTGATACGAGTACATGGAGAAACTTTCAGTTTCCAGATTGACAGGAGCTCCACCTGGTTGTGTAGGCTCTGAATATAATTCAGTTTATGTATAATTTATTTATATATATTGTAGTATATTTAAATATATATTATTTATATGTATAACTTCATAATATATAAGAAAAAATAAATATATATATAATATAAAAAATATGTGTATTTTTTGATGGCATTGATTATGACATTCTGAAGTAGTTTTATAAATAAATAAATAATTACATTATATATATATATACACATTATTTGTATATAATTTATAAATATGTGTTGTATACAACAAAATGTAAATTAAAAAGTTAAAATACACACCTTCAATTTTATAAATTATTTTAATTTTTAAAGTTTCACACACACATATATAATAAATCAAATCTAATCAAACATATATTTGATATTATATATATTTATTTTTTCTATATATTATGGAGTTATACATATAAATAATATATATTTAAATATACTACAATATATACAATGAAATTATACATATATATAACTTTTTAATTCGGTTTTTCAAATTTGGTTTGAAATCGAACCGAAAACCGAATTCGAATTGTATTCAAATTTATTTTGAAACTAAAAACGAATTTAGTTTTCGAGTTGAAACCGAACCAAAACTGCCAACCCTAAAACTGAATTCAAAATTCAATTTAAATCGAAAATAAAAAAATCGAATTCAAATTGAAAATTTCGAATTCGGTTGGATATTCGAGTTAATTCAAAAATTGCGCACTCCTAATAGCCACGGGAAAATAATTAACACCACAAAGTGAAGGTAAAGTATACATGTCGAAATTGCACAAAACGTTAATGAAAGAAATATGCAAACCAACATACTAAAAAAAGTAAAGCAAATGTCAACAACTATTCATTCATCCTTAGTAAGCATTCATCATGTCAACAAAAACTTCTAAAGATCACTACACAATTACCAAAATATATATATAGTGGACAAAAGTATTAATGTTATGATTTTAATTTTATTCAATTGCTGAATATGTTAAAAAATTATATTTCATAAGTCTAATTTAATAATTACAATATAATGACATTAGTATAGTAGTTTGGGAAAGATTAAATATTGGAGAAGATTAAATGTAAATTTATTAAAAAAGTGTAAAAATTACGAAAAAAATAGATAAGAAAAAATTGTGGCCTTCAGTTAATTTGGCCAAATTTGAATTCGACCAAACTACTTTGATTCGACCGAATTCGAATTCAGTTAATCCAACCGAATTCGAAATTTGGTTGATTCAATCGAATTTCAATTCGAATAAAAAACTGAATTTCAAATTCGGTCGAATTCGGTTTGATTTTCGGTTTGAATTTTAAAAATTTTCAAATCAAATCAAAAAAACCCGAAAATTGAACAAATCTACCATTTCACCCCTAACAAGAATCAGAACTATTAGCAAGTTCTCGGTATGCATTTCAAGATTTAATAATTAATTTATTGATATTTGTTGCCACCAAGTTTTTTTATTTCTTGGAGATCATGGTTGGGTTCCACTCAATTTCTTGGAGTTTTCTGGTGCATTATGACATTGTTATCTGATTTCTCTGCATGTTCAAGTTGTAGCTTTGTTGCCTAATATAGATTATAATTACATAGCAAGTGGGGGCTTGTGGAGCGTGAGAGCATACTGGTAGCCCTTTTAGTGCAAGATTTTAGTTGTGCTTGAGAATGGGAGGGATAATAAGTAATCTTGGCAGAAAGATTCCTTCTACTCGGTCATATTATGTTGTCATATCTTTGTAATGTTACATGTCAATTATGGCAGGTTCTGCTTGAAGTCTCATTGATATTATAACTATAGGATGTGTTAAATAGTTTCCAGCTGAATTTCCGTCTTGCCACTTTACATGTGTTCACTCTTCTTACTTGCTACAAAATTGTCTGTTTTGCTTGGTTTCTTGATAACCAATGTCCTTTCGGTTATCTCTGATAATGGTTTTCAAGGGAAGTGTTGCGATTGTTGGGAGGGTGCAAACAATTTATATGTGAAAGGCAAAATCACATCAGTTTTGATTGTTTTATATGTGAGGATATCCTACTACATGTAGAATATTTCAAAAGATTCTTGAATGTTGTAGAATATTTCAAAAGGTAGAAAATTTCAAATTGAACACATGAAGAAGCAAAACCCAAATTGAAGAAGTAAAATCCAATCTGAACACTCAAATTGGAACTAGAAACTTCATGAGTTTTCCAAGTTGAAAATTCCAATTTGAACACTTCATATCAATTTTGATGCTTATATATTTATTTAGACTTACATAGAGAGTTTTTTCTTTTGCTTACAAAGCGAACAAAACCATCTTCCTTCATTTTATTTCTCTACTTATTCAAATTCTCTTTTCTTCCTTCTAAAATTTTTCATTCTGCAGGATATATTTTATTTTGTTGTTCTTGCTGCCCTCTTACGAGGAAGGCTTGTTTTATCCTGTTTAGGACAGTGCTATGCAGGACTCAAGTTTCCAGTTATTTTTCATCTCATTTCTAACACTAGATAGGTTATTATTACTTTTCATGATTCCGTTAATGGACAAATCATGTCTCTTTCTCTTTCCCGGCTTTTATAGATGAAATGTGACTCTGTTTGCAGGGCGTTTCCCAGACGAGGGATAGGAGCATTATTGTAATTGGACGATTTTACAGATGTATAAATTGTGAATCCAGTGATACAAGATATCTCTTCTGTAGTTTCTATCAGCCTACAGAACACATGCGTGTGGTGCATTTTTTACAACGATGGATTTTCCAGCCTACAGATAAGGATTATGAGGATAAAAAACAGGAAGAGATCTATCTCTTTCTTCAAACGACAATGTTATGCCTAGAAGATCTTCAGCCAGTTAATGTTGCTATTGATCAGATCACCAAATGAGGAACAAAAGATTGACACTGCTGGATGTTACCGGTGAGGAGGAGGTATCTACAAAACCGGGCCAGTCACCAGGAAGTTCTGAAAAGCAATACATCAGAATATTATACCATTCTTTCAAGTTTCAAGGCACTAACTGGCGAAACACGGCGGGATAGGTGGCTGGAAAGACCACTCCAATCAATTCAGTATGTATGCACTCCTGCCAACTATGGCCAGATTGATGGACAAGGAAAAGTGGCTCCTGAAAGTGGAATACGACGGGATCAAGAATCTAAATGTATGGGAAGTTGTTTGCCAGGTTCTACTAGAAAGACTGGAGCTTTATTATCAAGACAAACTCTATAATTTGTCTAGATGAATGTACAAATTGGCAGAGAATGATTCTTGTTTTTAGCAACTAATGTTTCTGGTATTTTTTTTACCCCTTCAGGATGGTACATCTCTTAGCTGGCCAGACAAAGCTGTGCCTGGTGTAGCTGCACTTGAGAAGGCATCCCATGAAGCTCTGTCCTCAGATTTTCAGAAGTACAATCAGAAGATGCGGCAACTGGCATTCAATCTTAAGTTAAAATCTGCCTTCCTTTTTCTTGTACATCTGTAGATTTATTTGTACATTAAGTTAGGCAAATTGTGGGGTTTCCACAACGGCTTCATAAGTATCTCTGAATGTGAAGCTTAGAAAGTGTGTCTTCTCTTATACTCAAAACATCTGGAGCTTTTTGGATGTTTGGTCCATTTTGTAATCGCTTTGGGAAATCTGCCTTAAATTCTGGACATTTTGCAGAACAATGCTGTTTTAGCCGGACGACTTGTGAAGGGAGAGTTGGAACCTTTGAAAATATTGAACATGACGCCTAATGAATTAAAGGTATGGCCTCTACTCCTTATCATGATCTCACGGCATCTGGATCTGATTTCCTTGAACTTTATTTCCTTGGATGGATGAAATGTTCTGCAAGTGTCATCAGCTTTACTTCGATTGGCCGTTGGTTTGTCTGACTTTTTATTATTTATACAGACTTACATTGCACTTGTACATGAGTATTGACACCCAATAAATTGTTGCAAATTCATTTATTTTATGGTTTTTCATTTTTGGCCTAAAAAATGTTTCAAAATGCCATGCAATGACAGTGAAAGTTTTTAGTGATTGGAATTATGAGCATTTAAATAAGTAGATTATTCTCTCATGGCTTAAAGTGCAATAAGCCTACTCACCTAAATGATCAATGCCTCATTATTAGTACAGTTGGTTCATGGTGCAGCTGATTCTGTGACTTAATACTACTGCTTCTCAAGTTCCCTTAAAATGCCTTTTTTAGCCTTTTGATCCATGCAATATGTTTACCTTGTCAAGATGTTTTATGGTTCAGGAGGGTTTGACAGCAGAGGAGATAGCGAGCAGGGAGCCTGAGAAGTCTGAGCGCATTCAGGTAGTAGTTTTTGTTAATTCAAGGTTTTTGTTGAGCTTAAGTTTTTATGTACTAAAAAAATAACAGTTTCCTGAAATAGGGAGAAAGATTCTTTTAAGATATGACTTGTATTCAGTTGCACAAAAGTAGCTTTTTCTCACTCATATATTGGTATTATGATCTGGAATTTGTTCTCTGTGCCCTTTCAATGCTTCAATGTCTCATCGCGGGCATCATTGAGATTGTTGGTTTGTAGAGCTACTTACTAACCTGAAAATACGCAAGTGTTTATTTGGCTTCATAACATGGGAATTTAATTCTTTTGAACTCTTTTGCTGCACCAGCAATATGATGTGAATTTGTCTACCCCGTTTTTAATTAGTCAATAGATGTGTAGATGTTATTTAACTTCTCATTCTGGTTTATGGTACAGATGACAGATGCTCGCTGCAAAAGGTGCAGGGAGAAAAAAGTTGGTCTTAAAGAAATTATTCAGACTGGCCACGGGGATCGATATCAGGTTGGTAGACTTTGTTTGCATGGGTTTCTATGTGCTTATAACTACTGCTTTTTCTTCTTTTTCCTTTCTTATTATACAAATGTTAGAACTTATGGATGCTTCATCACTAATTTATGTGGCTTTCCCAGTTGGAGGACTAGTCTGCTTTCAACTAGTACACAAACAATTTATACATCTTTGAGTTTTCATTGACTTAATTTTCAACCCGTCTGTTTCGGTTTTTGATTTCAGCTGGAGTGCAGTGCTTGTGGCAATGTGTGGCATGCTTCTAGAGACGAAGCATCTACTTTGACAATAGATGAGGCTAATTCTACCAGGACTGTTGGGACTGTACCTTTAGCGACCGCCAAGTTTGAAGATGTGGAAAAGAAGTAGGTTAGTCCCCGCAGGACTGACAAGTCAGATGATGATGTTCTGAAGAAGACAACTGAAGCTTACATGCCTGTTGTGGATAGCCAGAAATAATCGAAAAAGCTTACTAATCATCTTAACTACGAACTAGAAACTGCTACTGAAGAAATTAGTCATGTTGTGTTAAACTTTTTAGGTCCTCTCGTGCTAGATTGGGTCGTTTGTGCTTAGAAGGTGAAATGAGGCTTTAGGTGATTATTGTTAGCATTTTATTCTATTACTTGTTTGAGGGATGATTTTCAACCGGGACTTGTATTATGTAACCATGGAGAAGAATACGAGAAAATGAGTACTTTGTATCATAAATATTAATAGCGATCGAGCGCGTTGGGCTTCAAAAATCCGGAAAAGGGTCAAACGGCTCCAGTTTCCCGTTGGAAAAATATCCGGGTAACCGATACGTGTCATGTTCCCAGTTCCCTTAATATTTAAGCATTCCATGTACCGGGTCGGATTAAGGAACGATAACGTTCCGAAATTCCATGTGGGATTCGGAAACCTAAACCACGTTTCCATCGCTATATTTCCTCGTTCTTTTTTCTGCAGCCGCCGCCAGGTTCTGTAAGATCTCTTTCCAAAAGGGTTTAGGGTTTCATAAGTTTTTGTTGGGTTTCTCAGTCTCCACTCAGGAATCGTTTTTTGGGGAAGCTATGACCATGAGGAATTGGTCGGATCTTCGACATGAAATGCTGGAGCTCATCGCCCAACGTCTTCCTAGGATCGAAGATTACGCCGCATTTGGTGCTGTTTGCACCTCATGGCGAGCCGCCGCTTCGGACAAGAAGAACTTTAAGGGGCTCCGATTATGGCAACAGATTCCATGTCTGATGCTTGCTCCGGAGGACGACGAGAACGATGTCCATCGCGAGTTTTACAGTTTGATGGAGAGTGAAATTACGGATAGGATAAGGTTACCGCAGATTAAAGGCAAAAAATGTTATGAATCCCTTGGATGGTTGTTAGTCGTCGGTGACAATGGAGCTGTGAGTTTGTTTCATCCTTTTACTGGGGCCGAAATTCCGTTACCAGATCAGAATTTTTTCCCAGAGTATGATGTATGGGAGATAGAGCCTCACCTTCTCGTAAGAAAAATGGTGTTGTCCTCCAGCCCTACCGACGATCCTGACTTTGTTGTAGCGATCATTTGGGAAGGGATGCGATTCTTGGCATTCTGGAGGCCAGGGGACATAAGTTGGAACACAAGTGACAATGGCGGTGGCGGATGTGCATACAGTGATATTATATTCTCCCATGGCCAATTCTATGCTATTGATGATGGGGGCGGTGTCGTCGGTCATGACCTCAAGGGGCCTAACCCCACCACTGCCAAAGTAATTACTCATTTCAGCACTGATGTCAATTACCCATACAACGAATTGGTATGGGACCTGAAAATATACTTGGTAGCCCCCCTGCCGAAATCTCGTAAATCCTCACAGAAATTGCTGATAGTGACACGAGATGGTTCAGAGCGATCTGATACTGATGCTGATACTCCGCCGACGTATGGTACAACTACATTTCGAGTGTTCGAGTTGGATTTAGTACGACATAACTGGAAAGAGATGAAGAGCTTGGGTGAAATGGCAATATTCCTTGGTGATAATGCTTCAATGTCGATGAGGGTTTCCTCTTCCAAAAATAAAAATAAATGGGCTCCCGGAATCATGCCAAATCGTATTTACTTCACGGATGATTGTTGGGAAACGCAGTATTATGTTCCAGAGCAAGCTGGGAAGGACATGGGGGTGTACAATTTGGAAACGGGATCCATTGAGCCTTTTTTCAAGGGCAACCCAAGGCGTGGTCCTATTTGCAAACCCATTTGGATTACCCCACATTTTTAGTTCATTGTATTATGTATAAGCCTATATTACTTTTGTAATAACTTTGTTAACTTTTTTTTATCTGTATGGATTTGTTATTATTATTATTATTTTTTTTTTACGTTATTTATCATTACTCAATAACTACTTGAATAAGTTACTCAGTCAATAATCACTGGAATGATTCAATTCTATTTTTGTTGTTACTCATTCAATAATCACCTTAAGCATTGAATGTCATTTGCCATGTGCCTGCCGTATTGGTAGGAATGAAAATCTACTAAAAAAATTCACTATAAATATTATCATTTTCAAATAATTTACTACGCACCTGGTAAATTTTTTTTTTAAAAAAAATAAGAAAAATTCTCAGATAATTTTCTATGCAATTGGCAAAATTATATATATATAAACATAATTTTGCAATTGATAAAATTTATTAAATCTTTGACCATTCTTTTAAAAAAAATTTCACGTGCATAACATCATCATATTACACGTAGCTCTTTGAGTACTTGTAGGTGGGACACGGTAATTGAAAAATAAGTACTTTGTGTGGAAATTTATCAAAAGGATAACTGAATTAGCATTTAAAAGTATTCAATAATAAAGTGATTATTGTTTAATTAATTTTGTCATATATATTCATTAAAATATTTTATGTAACTTTTATCACTCGAATATCACAATTTTTGTGACTCAACTCTGTTCTTACAGAATTAATGTCGAAAAAATTGAAAAAAATCAGACATTTATGACTACTAATGAAAGATTTATTAAAAAATTAAAAAATATTAATTTTTTAAAAAATTGAATGGATTCAATTTTATATATATTCATCAGTCATAAAACAATTTTACCTATATATTATTACTGTAAAAAATGTAATTAATGTATTAGTGTAGGATAGTATTTAAAGGAAGGAAAAAAAAAAGCAAAAAAAGGATTACATACTCTGGGCCTCTAAATAATAAAACGAGCATCGAATTATACAAAAAAATAATTGGGCTGAGAATTTCACAATCATCAATGAGGCCGGCCAACTAGAAGTAAAGCCTGGGCCCTGATGATGATTTTTTTTTTGGTCTGGGTATGTTAATAAAATCATAAATGCGTATAGAACATTTAACATTTTTGGATATTGAACATTTAACGCTTCTCAAATTACTAATCCCTCAACAACGCCGCATAGGAAAATCCTTGGGTAAAACTCGGGGCTCTCCAAATACAAAATTCCGATTCGATTGGTTTTGATCTGATTTAAACTGATTAGTTTTTTATGATTCATGTTAGGAAACAGATTCTTATAACTTAGATTGGTTTGGTTTGATTTTCAATATTCATAAAATAATATATGATATTTAGTTCAAATTAAAATGTTAACTATAGTGTAAATATTTTATTTGATTAGATGAGAAAATTTCGAATCAAGTCCAATCGCTTTTGTTTATGCTATGATTTTTTGAGTAAAAATAAACAGGTTTATGTAAAATCTGGAGTACAATTTAACCTATATTTGAAGGTCAAATGGTAACTTTAACTTATAAATAAATTTTGAAAATAAATAACTATAATATCCAACAGGTTTTCCCTCTATTTGTGTTGAAATGTGTGTTCTTAATAATAAGCAACAAATTCTTTATTCCACAAGATAGATTATATGGATCATATCTCATTATTACATTATAATGAAAAACTATATTTTATTTAAATTTATATAATTTGTTTTATTTTTAATAGCTATTTTAAAGTTTTTTTAGGAATGTCTTTAGACAACATTTCAAAAAAAAATATTTTATATATTTCAAAATGAATTTGTATATTTTATTAGAAAATTTTTATTCCACCACCTTTATTTCAAAAAACTAAAGAATATATTTTGAAACACAAATCACATGCATCTGTCTTTTCAACTTTTAATTTTAAATTAATAATACATATATTTTTACTTTTCTACCAGATTTATTAGTGCATTTAAAAATCTCCTGGACATATGTTAAACCCCCTACTCACATGTGTATTATCAAAGATAAGAAGTAAAAAATTTCCATCTGAAAATTGAATTTTCAATTGTAAATTTTGGTGAGGATGAAAAATAATGATCTGAAATGGAATGATCCACATGTTTGTGGGCTAGGCTTTCCTGGGTTGTTTCCTGATAACATTCAAGATTTTGTTGGACTGTGGATGAGTTTCAATTTTCTCTCCATCTCATGGTAAAGGAACCATAATAGAAACATATGGGGCGAAAATGGAAAAGTTGGGATTTAAACGAATACAAACCGATTACCAATAATTTTAAAAATAAATAAACAGTTTATGAATGATGTTCGTTTATTTATGTTCAACTTGTTTACACCCCTACTCCTATAATCTCCCAACTCCATTCTAAATTTCTCTAACCTTATCCTTTATCCCAACAAAAACACCAAAGTTTCATCCAAAGTTTATCAGGTGGAAATGTTTACTGTGTGATCGTAAATTTGACACAGTTTGGAATTGATGGACACAACACTCAATGTCATAGAAAGTTTCTTGAAAATAAGTGCAGCACTTGTCATAATGTCTTCAACACGAATTCAGACTTGTATATACATGAATGGGCAGGTGACAAGAAATAGGGTTGTATAATTTTCGAATTAACTCTAATCCCTCAACAATGCCGCATAGGAAAATCTTTGGGTAAAACTCGGGGCTCTCCAAATACAAAATTCCGATTCGATTGGTTTTGATCTAATTTAAACTGATTAGTGTTTTATGATTCATGTTACGAAACAGATTCTTACAAGATTATCCTTCTATCTTCATTACAAAGCATAAAATAATGAAGGATAATTTTGTCTTTTCATGATTACCACGTTAGTCATTATACAAAGTCACTATGATTTGTCACTATTTCTATCATTACTCTTATTAAAAATAAGAAGTAAAAAATTTCCATCTAAAAATGGATTTTTCAATTGCAAATTTTGGTGATGATGAAAAAATAATGATCTGAAATGGATCCACATGTTTGTGGGCTGGGCTTTCCTAGGCTGTTTCCGGATAACATTCAAGATTTTGTTGGATTGTGAATGAATTTCAATTTTCTCTCCATCCCAAAGTAAAGGAGCTATGATAGAAAAATTTGGGGCGAAAATGAAAAAAGTCCCAAGATCAGTTCAATTGAATAGAAAACAATGTCATTCCAATAAAGAACTAGTGCAATGTGGTCGTTTTGATTTCAGCAGCTGCAAAATCGGACGATCCAGAAAAGAAAGTTAGCCACAGTTAGGATTAATTAATGACAATGTATAAATGGCGCCAAAATTGGAAGACATGGTACTGTTTTCCTCTTCCTGTATAGGGATGTAAATGAACTAGTTCGTTTGGTGAATAGTTCGTGAACAAATTTGGTTACGTTTGTTTATATTTATTTGTTAAGTTAAACGAACAGATTTTATTGTTTATTTAATAAACGAACGGAATATGAACAGACATTTGTTTGGTTTGTTTATATTTATGAACAAATTCGTTTAGTATTCATGAATCAACTCATTTATTGTTTGTTTATATAAAACTCGTTTATTGTTTGTTTCTCATTTTTGCAATTTGCATTAGCAAAGCTAATGAATCTCTCACACCCATCAACGTGGAGATCACAAATTCAAAGCTTCTGTATTTTGGTGCAAATTTGAAACATTAAAACTAAATTTAAAGTCAATCATGCATGCATGTTAATTGAGAAATTATTAGAGAGACATTTCCGAAATCGATTTGATTCTATGTTTTATTCGTTCCATTTGAGGAAAGGAATAATTTTTAAAAATTATTTTATTACAAAGACTACTAGAGAAGAATATCTTAATTAACATGAGAGCACAGCTGGTAGTTAATGATTTTATAATTGGCTGGCTCTTTTGTGCCTGCTAAATCTTACTTGCGAACCCTTTTTCTCCCCTATAAATAACACAATTCTTTTCGTGTCTTCCCAAAAATTCTACTCTGACTCTCTTTAACTTTCTACTCGTTTGAAAAGGGATCTATATTTGCATCCATGGGAAGAACACCTTGCTGCGACAAAACTAAAGTGAATAGCGGACCGTGGTCCCCTGAAGAAGATAAAATTCTTAGGAAGTACCTCCTTAACCATGGCAATGATGGGAATTGGGTCTCCTTGCCTAAGAAAGCTGGTTAATTCTCATCTTGGGCTTCATTTTTCTTTCATTTACCACATCAAAACACACACACAAACAGCAAGATGTAGTACAGTCATTTTATGTTTTTAGTACTATCATAATTCATCCTACAAGATAACTTCCTAGTCCTAACTACCCCTCTTCACTAAATTGTTAACATTTTCGCTCATATGTATACGACAGGCCTGAAGCGTTGCGGCAAAAGTTGCCGACTAAGATGGCTTAATTACCTAAGACCGGATCTCAGACGCGGTCCTTTTACTCCTGAGGAGGACAGATTGATTTACATTCTACACAGCAGATTGGGAAACAGGCAAGTGTTTTCATGTTCGTGCTGTCTAAAATTTAGTCGGTAATCATTAATATGCTCTTTTTTTCCGATTTTTTTGGGTATGATATTGTGGATTTAACAGATGGTCAATCATAGCATCTCAACTTGCTGGAAGAACAGACAATGATGTGAAAAATCACTGGAACTCTAGATTGAAAAAGAAGTTGATGGCAGGGGAAGCATTATTTAACAATAATCCTACCATCAAATATACACTTAACAACAGTGCTCACAAGGTTGTTGCTTGTACTTCAACATACACAACCACTTTCACCCCTTCATGTTTGTCTTTGGAGGCCAAAACTGAAGAATATTGTGATCCCAATTTCTCTGCTTCTGGGAGTCAAACGTTTACACCACCACCAACTTCATTTGTAGCTGATCATGATTATAGTTTTAATACTTATAATACTACTGATCATTTAAGTGTGAGTACTGATGGGTCAAACTTTTCTTCAAGCTCAAAGACCATATATAGTTCATTATCACAACCCCAAGAAGATTCGAGCATTTCTGAGTTAACTTTGTTCAGCATGCCTTGGTGGGATGATAATGGAGGTACGGAACGGAGGGACATTCCATAATGCAGGTGAGCAATCCGAATAGTACATATTCCAGTCAAAACACAAGACAGTTCTTGAAGCCCTCCATAGTCCTTAGTTTCGTTATCACATCATTCACTAGTTCTTTAACTTAGTGAAAAATCAAATTGTTCTTTTTAGTAATAATATATATGAGTATGCACCTTTTGCAAGGTTCATTTCATATCTATGAGGACATAAATTTAACATGCATTTAAAAACTATCGATGTTTCTGTTTATATTATCAGTAGATATTTTGTTGAGGAAAGCTAGAAGAATTGCCATGCATGGACTCTGTGCAATAATAAGCCTACTCTAATTCTTAGTATGGAGGGAGGCCAGGGTTGAATTGGTGCGTGACTGTGTGTTCTATTCCTGTGGTTTCACGGAATTTGTCGGCAGGGAATTGAACTTGGAAACAGGCTTTAATTTGACTAGCTAGGGTTGTCTGTCTTTGTCTATGTGAGACGACAACAGACAGCGATTATTCATAGTCAAGCTCACGAGAGTTGCATGGAGAACTACGTGTTGACTAATCTCTCTTGTAGACTTACATTTTATAAGAATCAAACAGAATTCGAATACATATATACATACGTGTAAAGATGTTTCTAATCACTAAGCTCTGAGTTCATAGGTCGGAAATTCAAATGTGGGTAGTTTTAATAGGTAAGTTTTTCTCTTCTTTTTGTGGGGTTGGAGGCAACACCATAGACGCATGCATGTTTAGAGCAGGATTTTACATGTTCCCTTATCTTCATATATTCATTTCAAAGAAGGGGTAATTTCACATTATTTCCTAGAAGCCTATAAAAAGGTAGTATCTACCTTCATTAGATAAAAGGGTTTATTTAAAAATAAATTTATTTTTAAATAAAAAATTTATATTATCTTTACTAATAAAAACTATGTATGATTTAAGACTAAAAAGAAAAAAATTATATATTTAATGGTGTACTATACTAATTAGTATAGTGATTTTTTGTTTAGGGTTCGGGGGACGAAACAAGGTAAAATATATTTCTATAAAATTTTCTGGAAAAATGTGAAATTTTGCCTTCAAGAATAAGTATCATTTAAGTTACGTGACTTATGCACACACACGGGGTAAATAGCATTTTTTGTCCCTCTATTTGAAACATTACTTCGATTGTCTCTCATGTTTTTAAAATTTTTTAATTTAGTTTTTTAACTTACAAATTTAATTCTCATTAACCCTTCAAATGGAAATGAGCCAAAAAAAAAAAAATAATAATACCTTCAATTACTAATTAATATGTATTTTGAAAAGCAACGCATAGATACTTTTTGTCTTTCAATCTTTCAATCTTTCAAACGTTATATGTGTTGCAAGTTTTGGGTTATTTTTTAATGTTTCTCTCATGACTTAGACTTGACTTGATAGACATTTTCTGCATACTCTTAAGATTCCTACAAGAGATTTCCTTAATATATACCCGCTTTACAGATACTATGGCATGTTGTTTGTGGTTGTAGTCTCTTTCGTCTTGTCCTCCACGAGGAGGAAAAAGTTTGCGTGGTTGGAATTGGCCAAGCAGAAACAAAAGCACAAAAGATACTGCTATGTGTTCTCATTTTCCCTTTCAAGGTTTTTCTCAGGGCATGCACAATAGCCCTAAAAACAACCAAAATTTAAACCGAAATACACATCGCCACATCGTCATTACATCGCCTTCAACTATTTTTACTATTCAGATAACCATCATCAAAAAAGTGCACGCCATGAACTACTTTTACTATTCACGCAACAAATTTCTCTCTCCTCTACCTTCATTTACACCATTTATTTAATATATTTAATACGTCTTATTTAAATTAATAATTCTAAAATATTATTTATTTTTCATTTATAAAATTAAATATATATAATTCTAAAATATTATTTATTTTTCATTTATAAAATTGAATATATATTAATAATACAACTTATAATTTTAATTCGTTAATACAATTAATACTTAAACAATTAATGAAAAATAATTTTCATTACATTGAAATTAAATTTTGATAATACATTTAAAATATGAAAATCAATACTTTCAATTAAATATGAAATACTTAAAACAATTAATAGAAAATAAATTTACATTATATTAAAATTGAAATTTATTTATTTTGCATTTATCAAATTCAATATATATTAATAATACAACTTATAAATTGTGCTTATCATATATTAAATAATTGAAAACATGAAAATGAAAAATAATTTTACATTACGTTAAAATTAAAATTTCTTAATACACTTAAAACATGAAAGCAAATACTCGTAATTAAACATAAAATACTTAAACATTAAACATTCAACTCTAAAACATAATAAACATAAAACGTAGGATATGACAATTACGACTACATTCCTAAAAATTCGCTAAGTTTATTAAACATTTTTTTTTCAGTTTCTGATAAATTTTCTTCTCCACGGTTTGCAAAAGTAAGCCAAGCTTGAAACTTTTGATCACGTTTCTTTTCTTTGCGAGCAACTCTTTCCATTTCCTTTTTTTGTTCTCGAGCAATTCTATCCTCTTCAAGTCTTTCCCTTTCCAAAGCAATCTTCTCCCTTTCGATATCCATCTTCTCTTTATAGCTAATGCTCATAGGCTCCATTGCAGGATGTAGGGAAAATGATTGTTGGCCAACCTTTTGTTTTCCCTTACTTTTAGCCCTTTTCACACTCATTGGGCGTTTTACAGGACTAGTAGCGGTGTCTTCTACATTCATTTGAACATCTTCACCAACTGGAGACGATAGGTTGACGAAATCATCATTTGTGCGTGATCTCTTTCCGCTACTTGCGGTGTTTGGCGTTTCGGGGGTATTTGAATCATGACATGGTGGATTTGAAGTAGGCATAGCACACCCAACGGCAGATTCCCACTTAGGATAAACCCTTAATATCTTCCAATGCTCCATAAAGTTGAACTTATGACCCTTATTTGAATGCTCCCATATGGTAAGTGCGATTCGGATCACATCTTCATCATTCATTCCGCTTCTTTTTTGTCTCTCCGCCTCTGATAGAATTTCAACCCATTTTGACACGGCTGTAGCAATTCTCCTCCACCGAGATCTAATTTGATCCAAATTTCTAGAATTGATGTTGGCATTGTCTTCCCGAGCAGATCTATAATGTGAAAGTATATCTTTCCACATCGTAGAGCTTTTTTGAGATGTACCTATTTGCGGATTGGTAGTGGTGTTAATATATGCCGAAATTAGAGCAGTGTCATCAATAAGTGACCAAGCAACTTTCTTTCCGTCTCCGTGGGCATCTTCATTGTAATCTTCACCTTGATAATGGAAATTATCAATATTTGTAGCATTTCCACGATTTTGTTGAGGCATGACATTGGACATCATGTACTGTTGAACCCCCGGAGATGCAAACATTGTAGGATCGTTGGGAAAATTTGGTGAAAATTGATTTGGATTTTGCGGAAATGGGGTAAAATTTTGACTAGGAGCAAATTGACTAAAATTATATGGTGGTTGAGATAAATTTTGAGGAATTTGGGTTCCAAATAGTGGATACTCATATGAATTTGGAAGGTTATTTGGACGGAATTGATTGTTTCCAATATTTCTTGAAGGATCCATTTGTTTGGAAGAGAAGAGAGATTTTTGAGAGACTTTGGGATATGATGCAAAAACAATGAAAACTATATGGTTTATATAGACATTTTCATATTCGTATTAATTTTTTTGATAATGGAGCATGATTTGACAATACATGAATTATTTGTACCCATTTTTTTTATTATTGAGCATGATTTGACAATACATGAATTATTTGTACCGATTTTTTCGATTATGGAGATTGATATGACAACATATGAATTATTTGTACCGAGTTTTTGAAAATTGAGTATGATTTGACAACACATGAATTATTTGTACCGATTTTTTCGATTATGGAGATTGATATGACAACACATGAATTATTTGTACCGATTTTTTCGATTATGGAGATTGATATGACAACACATGAATTATTTGTACCATTTTTTTTGATAATGGAGTATGATTTGAAAACACACTTATAATTTGTACCGATTTCTTGATAATTGAGCATTGATGTTGAAAATACATAAATTATTTGTACCGATTTCTCGAAAATTAATCATGATGTTGACATCGCATGAATTATTTGAACCGATTTCTTGAAAATCGAGCATGATTTTTAATTTGAACTCAAATTTTAATATATTCAAAATTATAAATTTAGCTCCAAAAATCATATATTGCTTTTAAAATATGAAAATCAATACTTAAAACAATTAAATATGAAATAATTAAAACAATTAATAGAAAATAAATTTACATTACATTAAAATTGAAATTTAATAATATACTTATAAAAAAAACAAATTGTTTCTTTAATTCTTATATAAAATTCAAAATTATAAATTTAGCCTTATTTATCAATTAATTACAAAAAAATTCTTTTTCATTTAGGCAAACCTGATTTTTTTTTTTATTTTGTAATTATTTATGTTGTTTATGAATACATATAATTTTTAATAATCACATTCAATAATTTTATACAATATTATAGTCAAATTAATTGTTTTAAAATTTTTGTAATTATTAAATATGTATAAATAATTTTACATAATATTAAAATAAAAATTTAATATTATTAGACTTAAACTTAAAATTAATAAAAATATTAATAATTTTATATTAAAATTTATAAAATATTAATAAGTATATTATAATTTTTAATTATATTATATTTAAGAAAATCATATATTACTCCAAAAATAGTCAATGCATGTCATTTTGTAGAGAAAAATATTTTCTACAAGTTGGTAATTTTTAAAAAAAGAAATAAAAAAAAAATGAGGCCAAAAGGGTTTGCAACCCCCCCTTGACGTGGTGCGCGCCCATTGGGCGCGCGTCGATTATCGACAGCGCGCTGTCACCAACTAATTTTTTTAAAACTTAGGCCAAACGACGCCGTTGACTAGCAATTTTGCGTAAAAAACGCCACGCCGCGGTTGTGGCGTTTTCAGAACAACCACCACATCGCAATTTTGCCGATGTGGTGGTTGTTCTCAGAACAACCAAATTTCACGACGGTCATGTCGCTACCAACTAATTTTTTTTTTTAAAAAACTTAGGGCCAAACGACGTCGTTTGACTAGCAATTTTTGCGTAAAAAAAAAACGGCCACGGTTGTGGCCGTTTTTTCCCAGAACAACCACCACATCAGCAATTTTTGCTGATGTGGTGGTTGTTCTGCAACAACCAGCCCCACGACGGGGCTGGTGTCGTTGCTCTCAATTATCAATATGCTTTATGTCACAATTAGAGTTTTGCACTTTATTTCTATCAACAACCCAAGTTGTTAACGAGATGTATTTATTGCTCCTTCCGTTTTTTTTTTAAAAGGAAAATATTTATTATATTAGCAATATATAATACATTTTTAATTTGAAATAATTTTTTTTAAATGATAAAATACAACGCACTTAATACAAAATGTAAATATTTCGGAAAAAGTTTCAAGTTTGATTATTGCACATTGAATTCTATAAGATATAACTTCTATCATTGTTCATATTCAAGAATTTTATTTATTTTACGAGAGTAATATAATAATTATTTCAGTATATATTGTAGATTTTTTAAAGTTAACCCTGATTGCAACTTGCAAGTTTGCATTTTTTCAAGCTCACAAATGTGCACAAAAAATGTGCACAAAAGTTATCTTTTTCTTCAAAAGTTGTTGAAAGAACAATTCCAATGTCTTTGCAGGCACTTGTGATTATATAGTATAATGTAGTATTTAATTTGAGGTGATAATAAAGCTATGATTAGACGCCCCTAGTTGGATTCACTGAAAGCTACCTTTGACCCAATTTTAAAGCCCATTTTCAGCCTTTGAGTCCAAGCGGCTCAAGACTGGCAAAATATTTACAAGGCCTTAATTTTTATTAACCATGACTATAGGCCCTACAAGGATAATATTTTAAAATATATTATTATATTTTTTGAAATAGAAATATTCTTTATTATTTTTTTCGCACTAAAAAAATTTTAATTTTAAAATTTTTATTTATTCAAAAAATATAATTTACTTTTAGTTTAAAATTTTTATACCACCTTTATTAATAATAATAATATATAAACTAAATTAAAATATAATAATAAAAATATAAAATTATATATTAAATATCTTGTATATTGTAATTTAAAAAATTTATATTAAATTAAAATTAATTTTTTTTAACAGAAAAAGTATTATTATGTGCTGAATAATCAAATAAAGGAATAAATAATGAGAAATTTATTACAAAAAGGATATCTTAGCAAGTACTAGGTTAATTTCTTATGCATTCTCCAAAGGGAAAAATGGTAATGAATGGATAAGTAGTGTAACTGGTGCTAAAAAGCATGATGAGTTAGTGCTATGTGCTGACAATGTCATGTCAAACTTTTCAAGAAATGAGACCAAATTTGTGGTAAATATCGATTGGTACATATTAATATCCATGATTTTTAATGGTAAAAACAAATTAAACTTTTTTTATTCATTAATTTCATGGCACATCTTATTTTCTTAGCTTATTGTATTTAACATAATTACGTGCCATAGTTCTAAAAAGACAAATTGTTTGTCTTTTCTTTAATCTTTGGAGTCAATGGCATGTAATTTGTTTACCCCTTAAAATCCATTTTTTAGTAATATCGAATTAAACTTGGAGATAGAAGTTTATTCCCTTTTTCGAGTTATTTTTAAATTTTATTCCCCCTCTCTTATAAAAAAAAAAGTTCAGTTTTAATTTTTTTTGGTTTTTTTTTTTAAAAAAAGTTATCCCTAACCAAAAGTAAATTAACTTTTAAGACGAAAAGAGTATTATTCTAAGGCCTTTCTCTACTAATAGTTTTCTTATTAAAAAAAGCTCAATTTTTTCAATTGATCAACATTATTATTGGAAACATGAGATAATAATTTAGCTTATCATAATTATTCCAAATAACCAAAGGTGCTAAGTGTAATATTTTAAAATCAGGAGGGACCGTCCGCAATTGTCAGAAATCGCAGGGGAGCGTTTATTCAACATCGTTCAAATTTCTGAGAAACATAACTCATAAAGGTAATATAACCACAAATTCTTTCTCTTGGGGGGTGCTTAAAGGCGTGTTTTATCATAACTATAAAGCTCGATTTCAATGCCCTTCGTTTAGATCTGAAATTTTCCATTTTCATTTTTGCTCGTTCTTCATCTGCAGATCTAAGCCATGGATTTTATGAAAGTCATCGATCAAACAGTTCGCGAAATGTAAGCTTAATTATGTTTTTTTCCCCTATCATTTTTGTATGAATTTCTCAATCAAGGTTAATTTTGATCATCGTTTGATTTTTTTTTTTTGGTTTTTTAATTATCAACTAATTGAATAATTTGCAGAAAGAGGGAGGTGAATTTGAAAGTTTTGAAGGTTCCCGAAATCGAACAAAAAGTAAGTACCTATATTGCCGACAGGTTTAAGAAATTTCAATTACGGAACTGGTTAAGCTTCTTGTTTTATCGGTGTTAATGTTATGGATTGATTTGGATTTTTGCTTTGTACTTTAATATAGAAAGGATAAAGTTTGATAATTTGCTGTTCCTTTTTTTTTTTTTTGGAATTTATGGATGATTTTCTGTGATGCATTAAAATTCCATGACGGGTACTGAGGTTGGAATTGAATTGCATTTACATTATAGTGTGGTGGTGATATTTAATTTAAAAAAAAAAAATTGCATCTTGAAAGAAAATATGAATGGAAAGAATTGGACAACATTATATGAATTAAGTACTTGAAATCTGATGTTTTCTTTCACAGTAATGTGGCTTTATGTCTTTCATGTTTTCATCTGTAATTTGCTATTTCAAGTCACCAAGCATGTAGCCTATGCTGGTCGAATGATTTCTTGTGATGGCTTCTGTTGAAATTAAACGTTTTCTTTTCCCCATTGGTTGAAATGACAGAAGGGTTTAAGCAGTTTTTCCAGTTGAACAGTTGAGGTCTGTAATCTTGTCTGTATTTTTCATTAATGGCTGAGTGGTGATAGATTGCATTTTCAGAATGTGATAGGCTTTAATCTGATTTTAGTGTTTCTTTTCCTCTGTTTCTGAGATGTCATTTTGTTTCTATTGAAGGGAGTGGCCATTAAGTTTATGGGGAAGCTTCATTATCTACAGCTTCCTAGATATTTACATTCATTTGAGTTTTATATTCATCTGTGTTTTGCTGCTTTTCTGACATGTTACATTACACAGGTGTTGGATGCAACTGATGATGAACCTTGGGGTCCTCATGGTACTGCATTGGCTGAGATAGCTCGAGCAACAAACAAATTGTAATTTAACCTTTTATTCTACTCATTGGATTGATTATTTTTGTGTTTCTTCTGGTATATGAACAAGAAATTCTGAAGCTTATATGTGAAGCTGGTTGATATCTTGAACTGTTATGCAGCTCCGAGTGTCAGATGATTATGAATGTCTTGTGGACTAGATTAACTGAAACTGGAAAGAACTGGCGTTTTGCTTATAAGGTGCTTATAAGATTTCTTTGTATCTTTGTATTTTTGTATTTAAATCGTGGAATGAGAACTCTATGTTTTCCTATTTTCATTTTTGTGGTTTTTCTTTTTATCATCATCACATTCTGAAAATGCAATCGGAGGATGCTGATATTAATTTCTCTTCAGGCTTTGGCTGTTATAGAATATTTGGTGGGACATGGATCTGAACGGGCAGTTGATGACATAGTAGAGCATACTTTCCAGATTTCAGTATGTATTTTCTTCTGTCATGACAAAAATTTCTCTTCCTATTCCTGATTATAATAGTTGGTCCATAACACATCCCTTCACAATGATGAAAGACAGATTTCCATAATTGTTTTGCTCTTACTGAATTTTCCTCATTCTCTTTCTGTAATTAAGTCTCTTGCAAGTTTCGAGTACGTAGAGCCAAATGGAAAAGATATGGGAATTAATGTGAGGAAGAAGGCAGAAACGATTGTGGCTCTTTTGAATGACAAAGACAAGATTCAAGAGGTCAGAAATAAAGCTGCTGGAAATCGTGATAAGTATGTGATTGCTTTCATTTGGTATCTTTTATATCTACAGGCTTCGTGTTTGTACTATTATACTAATATGCATAACTAAGATCATGATATGACTTGCTAGGTACTTTGGCCTTTCATCAAGTGGAGTTACATTTAAATCAGGTGTTGCATCATTTAGTAGCAGTAGCTTTCAAAGTAGTGACAGTTATGGTGGTTTCGGTGGTGAAAAATATGGTAACTCATATAGGGATGCTGATAAGGACAGGGATCTCTATGATGAAGATAAATTTGACCGGAGTAGTTCTGCCAAATCATGTCAGGACTCCGCCAATAATACGAGTAATGCCTATAGAAAAGGGTCTTCTCACAGGTACTGTTGGCACTTAATAATGCGCAGCATAGTTGACGATTATTTTCAAATTCAATTTACAATGAAAAATATAATGAGCATTGCAGTTTAAGTGGGTTATGTGGCCATTAAAGTGATTGTGGGGCAGATTGCTGGCTCAATAAGTGCTGCTAATGACTTGAGTCAAACTGAATATCAACTGCCAGACTTCATTGATAACTGAATAATGGTCAAGCTATGACTTCAAACTATTCAAACTTGAAATATGATATTTGAGTGGGAATGAAAGGTGTATAGAATAAACAAACGTTTTCTGATGGAAGTGTTAGATTAAGTCATCTTTAATGTATGAGTTTCTATGGGGAAATATTGGTTGAGGACAAGTTCCTAAACAGCATGACTTTTCTTTTATTCCCCCATTTCTTATGTTATCCTGTTTTCCCTGGATTAGGAGATATTCCATGGTTTTCTGCCTTATCTCTGTTAAAGACTTGCCTTCTTTTGTAATGTAATCTTGGAATTGTTTTCAACTATCACATTAATGCTGGTTGACACAATTTGATAAGATCCCTTGACATTGGAAATTCAAGGAAAACTCAGAAAGATTTACCAATTTATGAATTTCATTTTCCTTTGCTATTCCATCTTCGTTTGGCTGAACTGAATTTATTTAGCAGCAAGCTTCAAGATACAAGGTCAGCTGATTCGTCAAAGACAGCTACAAAGAGGAATGAGCTTGACAAATATGCTTCTATCCCCCCACAAAGCTCCAGTGCTCCATTGGACAATTATGATGATGACTTTGATGATTTTGATCCTCGGGGGACATCCAGTGCTAGTAAGTATTGGGCAACAGATTTTTGGTTCTTTGAACCCAAAATATTTTAATAACCTCCCTATGTTTCTATGGTTGTTCCCATGATTAGATATTGGTAGTTTTATATTTTCTTGGTGGTATGGCTGCTTGGTTTCTCAAGGGTATACCAACTACTACCTAGATGCAGGACTAGGATGGCTGGAATGAGAAATAGATAGGTTTGTTGATTCCATGTGAATGTGGTGTTATCATTTAGGCTATGTGAGTTAAGCAAGGAATAAGTGAGGTATTTGCCAAGAAAAGCTTCTTGTAATCTATATAAGTTGTTTTTGTTTTTACCCCCCCCCGTTTCTCAAAGAAAAAGTGAACTATTCTTGTGAAACTTTTAGGTAAAGTAGGCATGTGATTTATGAATGTAACTTCCAGCAACTGTTCTTAAGATGCTAAATTGAATGCCAGCATCACTTTATGTTTTTGAATTTGATGCAACTATGATGAATGTGGCCCAAATGATTTTATTGTTAGCTGATGCAGTTGCGTGGTGAAAATATGCCTTTCAAAAGAACGCAATGGCAAGATGATACATATAGCCTACACCCCTAGCAGGATGAAGTCTTAGTTATTGTTGTTGTTGTGATGCTGTTGCATTGTAATTTTACAGACAGAAATTATGTGATGCACCATTTTTCTCTTAATCCACAGAACTATCTGAGCTGTCGTTTTGACCGATTATTACAGAGCCTTCTAGTGGAACTTCTCATCAAGTGGATCTATTTGGGCAAGACCTGATTGGTGACCTGTTGGATGCACCAATCCCAATTCCAACAGATAGTTCTGTCACAAAGAATGATTCATCAGAGGTTGACTTATTTGCTGATGCTGCTTTTGTATCTGCAGCATCCCAAAAGGAAACAGGGGAAAGTTCTTATCCTCAGGTAATTGAACCACATGGAGACAGAAATTAATAAAGGCATAAATTTAATATAAACAGAAGGAAGCAGGAAATGTCAAATCTGTGGACAATTGAGTCTTCAAGAACTTAAAAAATGACAATTTATCTGCATTACATATGATGTTAATAAAATTATATGATGCAGCTTTTTCTATTTTTGCCCTTGGGCCTTGACAAATGTATAACACCTAAATTAGAGTCAACTGCAGTTTTTATCTGCCTGTTTCTTTTTTAATGTGAAGTTATTCTCCACTTTGATTTAAACTGAACTTGATCACTTGTGCAGGAAAATGTTGATTTATTTGCCTCCCAGCCTGCTCCGTCATCTGCAGTTCCAACAGTTGATTTTTTTGCTGAACCTGATCCAGTAGGACAATCTGATAACAAGACCAAAAACGCTGACGACACAACCAGTAATGCAGTTGATCCATTTGCTACAATTCCACTGAACAGTTTTGATGCTGCTGATCCTTTCAGTGCACTTGGCCAAAATCCTGCCAATAATAGCATCCCTAGCAGCTTGAATGAAGCATTTGCTGATACTAAACCTATTAGCCAAAGCAGCTTAAATGGATCTGCTGTTGATGTTAAGCCTTCTCCACAGAAGAAGGATGCATTTCAAGTGAAGTCTGGAATATGGTCAGATTCTTTGAGCCGTGGATTAATTGATCTTAATATAGCTGCACGTAAGTTTTTCTTTCTTTGATTTTGTTATATTTTTTGTTATAGCGGTGATACCCTTTCAGCTTTAGTCATTGAGTTTGCATATCCAATGTGGCATTGGCCCTTTTGGTTCGAAAAGCCTTAAGATTGGTTAACTTCTGCTGTTAAGATGAATGTAGAAATACTGCAGTATGGTGGTAAAAAATTTTCCATTATGAGATGCACTATATAACAAGTATTAGCATGTAAAATTTTAGCAGTGTTCCTTGTAACATAGCAGTAAGAGAAATACTGATGATAAATCAGGAAGAGAGGAAGAGAGAATGTTGGAATGAAATAAACTGAAACAGTATGATTTCTTTGGAAATAAATAAGACAACTTATGTAGCTGACCTTGTTTGGTAATCTTAATTCAGTTGAGATGACCTCAGGATGTCTAAGTTACCAAAGTTTCCACATTGCTGGTGCTACAACCTTAGTCCACATCAAGCTGACTTCACTCCAGAGTTGGGGGCACAATAACTTGGATTGTGTGCACAGATTTGTTTTTGCCTGCCTGTTTTTATGTACAGATATTAACTTTTAGATAATATATTCATGCAAAATGCTTTGAATCTTATCATAAGAGTTGAGATATTTTCTCTGGAATTTAGTTGAGGTTGTGTGTATGAATGGTATTCATTTACCATTACATTGACTCAGATTACCAGAGACGTAACTACTTATTTCTGTTATTTTTCGAAGATGAAGTTTAATGACATAATATGAGGTTAAAAAGAAGTTTAATAAACGAGTTCTAATTTGAGAATTAGAACAATTATTTCTGTTCTTTTTTTCGCTTGATCTTTACCTGCCTTTGCATTACTCGCTCTACCATAATTGCAGCCAAGAAGGTAAACCTAGCAGATGTTGGTGTTGTGGGTGGTTTGAGCAATGGGTCGGATGAAAAGGTTCTGGGTCCTTCCACTTCATTTTACAAGGGACAAGCTATGGGTGCAGGGTCAGGACTCGGTAAATCTGGTTTCCCTTCGGCAGCATCAGAAGGAGATGATTTCTTCTCAAGCCTGAGCAGCCAACAGTATCAATTTGGTGGTTTCCAGAAGTGATTTATTTTCTGGTTTGCACATTAATTCATCCAGAATGCACTTAGTCTTTTATGAATTTGCGGAAGTGCAGACGAGAGGGTGATCTTATATTGTTTGCAATTTTCAGCATGACTGTATATGACCTCCATTATCCATATGCGGATATAGATTTGTTCTAATTGTCTAACCTGTGAACATTTCATGGGAATTTACCGTGGCCTCGTGTAAATTTAATGATCCGCAAATGACAGTCCTTTTTGCTTGGTTTCTAAGCCTTCTAATTACCAATGAGTTGCTTAATGAGCAATCAAAAATCTCTTCACCTCTGATTTTTTAGCTGGGAAAAGGAAGAAAGAAGGTGTACTGAGCGGTGAAAAACGAAAGGCACCTGCGAAAATGTCCTCTTTCAAGACATAAAAAAATATTCCCATCTTTTCTTTTGGGACGTTGTGAATCAAGACCTTCAACATTGTATCTGCTGTTCTGGATGTCTCATTTGTATTTTAGGTAGAACCAAAGGTAGTCCCTTGGCTAGGGAAGAAACACTAGTTGTGTAGTGATTGAGGCCAAGAGGCCTCTAACGAAGTTGCAAGCAGGGGAGACTAAAAAGTCGTATTAGTATGGTTAACGTTTTAGAATATATTTTTATCTTTTTTTAAATAATAATTATAAAATAAAAAATATATTAGAAAATGCAGACCAATCAGATTGAGGTTGTAGGATGATCTTCATTGTTGCGAAAAAGCGTAGTCCCTCCCTTCCCCAAGGGCAAAAAATCTCTCTCCCAGGGTAATGTAACTAATGTTACGAATATGTTGAATGCTACAGGGTGGAGAGGGAGGGCCACGATGTACTTGCACAAATTGGTTTTCCACTGTTCAGCATAAATGGACATAAAGCGCTAACGTTTTCTTCTTTCTGCATGCGCTCTAAAACTTCATTCAGACAACTGAATTGTGTTCGTCCGGCGAGAGGGAGATCGGAGTTGGAGGGATAGAAAATTAAATAATAATTATCCCGCTCTAACAATATTGGTTTAGGATTCTTAAGCTGCCCACCGTTAGATTTCCATAATTTTGCTCTCTCAAGCCTCAAGCTTAATTTGTCTCGTCTTCGAGGTTTAGGGTTTTTTTATTTCGGTTTTGTGCTTTAGTGTAATTTCGGTTTTGTGCTTTAGTGTAGATTACGATTTGCAGCCATGACTGAGGTATGACTCTACCTTCCCCTCTTGTTAGTTTATCTTTTATGTTATCAATTCTTTTCAGCTGCTATTGAACTTTCCTGTTATTGATTAATTGGAAGACAATAACTGTTCTTTTTGTACGATTTATAGTTGAGCATTATCCAGACTTCATTATGAGAAGGTCTTTGTTAAAGTTAGAATTCGCATAACCAAATTCGACATTAAAATTTTGTAAGCCAAAAAAAAAAAATCCCTAATTTCCCCTCGCTAACCCTAGTCAAATGGCATAATTTTCTTGTTGCATTTGTTTGATGCATTCTGAATTTTTTAGACTTTAATCGAATCAATTGTACTCGTAATTGTAATCTCTTATATAGGGCCATCCTCAATGAGAATTCTGATTTAATGTCAAAGAGGCGCAGAAATGAGGGTTTTTTTTTCTTTTACCCCAAGTTTCATTATGAGTTTTGATAGTCATCAGCATTTTTTTTTTACTAGTCACAGCTAATGTAGGAAGTATGGATATCATTACAGTATGATTCCATATGCCTATCATCCTAATACTCGCTTATTTTCTTGTTCTCCAGTTTTGAGTTAGTCAGGGAAACAAATGGTGTGAGTTCTGCAAAATTTTCATATCCAATAATCCTGCCAGCATAAGGAACCATGAGCTTGGTCAGCGTCACAAGGATAGTGTTGCCCAGAGGCTAAATACCATGAGGGAACAGAAAATTGCCAAAGAAAAAGAGCAGAAGGAAGCAGCCCGAGTTCTTGAACAAATTGAAGCAGTAAGTGTCCATAACAGTGGAAAGGAGATCTGGAAATCACCTTCCCTTTTATGTTGCAACTGGGCCATTCCCATTTGAACAGTACTAGTTTTAGCTATTTCAGTGAGAATGTAGAGTAGAACTTATGGTTTGCACTGTAACAGAAGGAAACAATTCCATTAATGCTGTCTCTTTGTTAAGCATGTAAGATTAGATATTGCTGCATTCATCTGGGAAATTGGCTCTGACTTTGATTGCTAATTGGCAGCATAATCATGAAAATTCAACGGATAATTCTCCATCCTGCAATTGTTATGCAGTTGTCAGTCATTTCAAAATTTCAATTTAACACGAGGTTGAATACCAAACCATGACAAGACTATCTAATTCATAAATCAATCCAGAAGTTCAACATTGGACAATCCATCCTTCTCCAACTGCTACAGCCATTTACACTTTCAGTGCCTAATTGATATTACAACCACTTTCAATTATAACTATGTGCGCAATTTTTGGATCAACTTGAATATCTGATCGAATCGAAATCGAAGGCTCCGTTTGGAGTCTGTTTTTGTTTACAAAAAGTTAAATTCTCTCAAATAAAAATAAAACATCTAAATACATTTTTATTTCAATTTTTAAAATTCAAATTTTTTTCACTCAAATGCTCTTATATAGTTTTAAAAAAAATTTCCTCTTATTTTTCCCTCCAAAATACTTTTTCCATAAAAAAATACTCACCAAAATTTTCACACATTCCAATACAACTTTTCTTAAATACATCATTGTCCAAATGGAGCCGAAGTTTTCAATATGAACTCGGATTTTTTGATTTTCAATTTAAATCGAACCTTGGTTTCGGCTTTCGGTTTAGGTTTTGATTTTCAGGTTGAATTTGAACTAAAAATCGAATTCTAAAATTTTGAATATATATATGTATACATGTATTTTTTATATGTATATATATAATATGTATAACTTCATAATATAAATGGAAAAATAAATATGTACTATATATATCTAATATCAAGAAGATGTTGAATTAGGTTTGATGTATTATATATGTGTGTGTGTAACTTTAAAAATTAAAATAATTGTAAAATTATCAATGTGTGATATTTAATATTTAATTTGCATTTTATTATATACAACATATATTTGTAACTTTAAAAATTAAAATAATTGTAAAATTATCAATGTGTGATATTTAATTTGTATTTTATTATATACAACATATATTTATAAATTATATACAAATAATGTGCATATATTATATATATAGTGTAGTAAATTGGAAAAGATTAAATGTTGGAGAAGGTTAAATGTAAATTTATTAAAAAGTGTAAAGATTATGAAAAAAAATAGATAGATAAATGAGAAAATGAGAAAAAAATAACATTTATAGTGTATACGAGAGTTCAATTCTCTTCCTTAATAATTTATTCACGTCTTATTTGAGTGTATAACTTTGTAATTTGAAAATAATAAGTTAATAACCATAAAGACACAAAGAAATTAGTGAGTAATAATTAGATATTGATTATTATTAATTTAATAATTACAAAATTTTTACTTATTTAATACTTTTTACTTGTAATTTCTGCTAATTATTAATAATTCAAAAGTCAAAAGTTTGAAATATAAAAAATTGTCAAATTATCAATGTGTGGTTTTATTTACTTTTTAATTTGTAATTATTGTATAGAACACTTATTTATTTTTAGATAATGTACAAATAAGGTGCATCCGTGCATGTACATAATGTAATTATTTACTTATTTATAAAACTATTTGGTTTACAATATATAAATACATACATACATACATACATACATATATATATATATATATGTATATTGAATTTGCTTCTCTAATAAGGTAATGATTTGACTTTGCTCATTATAAACTTATAGGCTAATACCAAAGTTGAGTCATAAACAAGTGAATCTAATTTTAATAGCTGGAATAGTAACAATGAAAATGGCTCCCTCATTAGTGAGATTATACGATTAAATGTTATAATCAAAATATATTATTGCTGTGGGAGCATGTACAATTTACAAGAAAAATGTTTAGTAAAGATTCTTATAGTACTGTTTGGGGAATTGATGATTATATATTAAAATTGTAATAATAATATTAGCATATTAAATCAAAAAAGAAAAAAAGAAATTTATTAAAAAATACAGAAATTATTTTGAAATAAGATAAAATAATTGGAAAAATATAGAAAATAACATGTATAGATTTACTGATTGATCATATTAATATAAAATGTTACATTAACTGACTAAATTTTGTATTAAAATATTGAGAGTGCAATTGAAAGAAATAAACATATTTTGAAGATGTGATTGAATAAAGTTATATTTCTTGCAAGTTTAAAATTAAAATAGAAATAAAGTATGGGTATTATTATAATAATAACAATGGGCCAAATTAAGAATAAAATTAATTTAGGTATTTATATGTTATAATTTGCAAATTTGCAAGTACGCAAGCAATTAGGTTTTCTTCCTTCTTTGTCTCTCCCCCACCAGCCCGCTTCCACCGTGCACCCTAAATTGTCGTGGTGCCTTCATAGTCCAGTCGTCCGTGCACCATAATCCGCTTCCGTCGCAGCCTCAAGTGTGTTCTTGTCCTTGTCTCTTTTTTTTTTTTTTTTTTTAATCGTCTAGAATTTTTTTTACCATAAATTTTGTGTAGCTGCAAGTGGAATTCCTGCTACCATAAAAAAAAATGCAAGTAATTGCAAATTTTGTGTAACCGGTTAATTTTAGGAAGGTTCCTTTTGATCTATCATCAAATATGCAAAGGTAAAATATATGTATGGATATATGTTTTGAGAAAGTGTCACTTTGACCACCAAACATTTGTGAAATACATAATGCTAGGGGTGTGCAATTTTTTAATTAACTCAAATATCCGACCGAATTCAAAATTTTCAATTCCGATTTGGTTTTTTTATTTTTCGGTTCGAATTCAGTTCAAACCGAATTTCAAATTCGGTTTTCGAGTTTAGGTTTTCGAATTCGGTTTGATTCAAACAGAAAACCGAATTTGAATATATATATATATATAATATCAAAAATATGTTTGATTAAATTTGATTTTGTGTGTGTGAAACTTTAAAAATTAAAATAATTTGTAAAATTATCAATATGTGTATTTTAACTTTATAATTTGCAGTTTATTGTATACAACACATATTTATAAATTATATAAAATAATGTGCATATATATAATGTAATTATTTATTTATTTACAAGACTACTTGGTTTACAATAATATATATATATACACACACACAATAGACAAAAGTATTAATATTAGGATTTTAGTTTTATTCAATTGTGGAATATGTTAAAAAAGTTATATTTTATAAGTCTAATTTAATAATTACAATATAATGATATTAGTATAATAATTTAAATATTAAAATTGTACGAATGTCATTAGTATAGTAAATTGGAAAATATTAAATGTTGGAGAAGATTAAATGTAAATTTATTAAAAAGGTGTAAAATTATGAAAAAAATGGATAACTAAATGAAAAAAGTGAGAAAAAATAATGTATATAGTATACAAATACGATAGAGCAATTCTTTTTTGTACTAATTTTTTTAATTATTTGTCACAATTTCATCCAATTTTCCGACAGTGTTACTATGACCAAAATTTGATGAAAAATTGAATGGAATTGTGATGGAGGACTAAAAAAGTACTGATAAAATATTAGGAACATTTTTTTATTGTTTTAAATGTGAAAGATAAAAAAGATTATTCGTCAATTTGTGAGAGACCATTTTATCAGTTACCTATATATATATATATATATATATATTCTAATTGCTATATACTAAAAAGATATATTGTGATTTTAGTTTTATTGAATTGTTAAATAAGTAAAAAATTTATAACTAATAAGCCTGATTTGATAATTGTAATATAATGGCATTAGTGTAGTAATTGAAATATTAAAATCGTAATAATGATATTAGTAGTTTAGTACATTAAATCATACAAGGAAAAAAGAAATTTATTAAAAAATGTAAAAATTATTTAAAATAAGATAAATATATGAAAAAATAGAGAAAATAACATGTTTAGTTGTGTACTATATGAGAGTGCAATTATCTTTTTTAATAATTCATCTCTATTTTATTTGAGTGTGTAACTTTATAATTAAACACCACAAAGTAATTAGTGAATATTAATTAAATATTTATTATTATTAACTTACAAGAGCCTGAGAGAGTATTAAATTGAATGACAATATTAACTTAATAACTTTAATTTAATAGTAATTTAAATTTTGAAGTTTGAGTTTGTACATGTTCTAGAAAAAAATTTACTAGGAAAAATTTGATCATAACAAATTAACAATTATTCAATTTACATCTAGAAATTCTAATTGATCATACTAATATAAAATGTTACATTAATTAGCTAAATTTTGTATTAACATATTAACTTATTAATGGTGTAATTGAAAGAAATAAATATATTTTAAATATGTGATTGAATAAAGTTAGATTTATTGAAAGATTAAAATTAAAATAGAAAGAAAGTATGAGTATTAGTATATAATTACTATTTTAATTGGGTCAAATTGAGAATAAAATTACTTTAAATTAGACGATTTTGTAATTTTACAAAACTAGAACCTTAATTTGGCAAATAATATTCCAATTGCAAATTTGCAATTGCCAATTTCCTTGCTCGCTAGGTTTCTATCCTAATTGCTGAACTTTATTCTTCTTTGCCGAACCTTCCTTTCTTCCGCCGCCTTCCTTCTTCCTTTGCGTCACCATCCGCCTCCGCCGCCGCCGCCGCCGCCTCCGCCGCCGCCGCCTCTCTTTTGCTCGCGTTCTGCCTTCTGCAGGTTGCGTTTTGCCACTACCCTCTGCCTGCCGCTCGCCTTCAAATTTTCTGCCGCCTTCTGGAGGGTGCGTTTTGTTGCTCGTCCTCTGCCGCTCGCCTTCTGCCGTGTTCAGCTGCGTTCTGCCGCCGCAAGTGCTTCTCTCTACTTTTCACTTCACGAATTTTCTTCCCCACTTTCTCAAAGTTCGAAGTCCTGCAAATACTCTCTCCAAAAAGAAGGGGAAAAAAGAATTAAAAAAATCGAATTCCCGAATTTATCTCAAATGTACTCCAGATTCAGCCGCCGCCTAGCAGCTCAGCTTTACCACCATCTCCGCCCCTCCAGTCTAACAACCACCATCTACCACCACCAGCCTTACAACTTCTTCAGCTCCACATTCCCGAAATCTGAACGTGTAATCTCCCTATGGCAACCCGCCCCTCACAGCCTCTGCTCCCATTTTCGCTTCCTCTCAACCCGGCAGGCCAGCCCTAAACGTTCAGCAAGCCCCGACATTGGTGCCAGAGCCCGACAGCTCCAAAACCGCCGTCTCTGGACTTACGCCCTAACGTTCAGTTGCATCACCGGATTTATAGTTATCGTTATTAACCAATTCCAAGACCAGCTTGTTTTCTATGTCACCCCAACTGATGCCTTGGCGAAGTATGAAGAAAATCCTTCCAAGACCAAATTCCGCCTCGGTGGACTTGTTCTGGAGGGCAGTTTGATGGAAACCCCCACATCAACGGAGATGGAATTCGTGATCACGGACTTAATGACGGATATTTTGGTGAAGTATGATGGTTCGTTGCCTGATTTGTTCCGGGAAGGTCATTCGGTTGTAGTGGAAGGGTTTATTCGGCCCTTTCCAAAGGAGAATGATGAGGCTGTTGTTGGGGAAGGAGATCATCCTGGGAAGGGCTCAAACGTTTCAGAGAAAGCTAGAAGTCTGGCGTGTTATTTTAAGGGTACTGAGGTTTTGGCTAAGCATGATGAGAAGTATATGCCACCAGAGGTGGCCTCAGCAATAGAGAAGAATAAGAAAGTTTTGATCCAGCAGCAGGAGGAAGCAAAAAAGGCTAGTGGCGGTGGCGCTGTTGGCGCGGCAAGGGCCTAGCTCAATTGGTTATCATTTTTTTTCATCTTTGCTCCCTGTTTTTGAATTATTAATGTAGAATTATGTTTAAAATATAAGTGTATTTAGGTATAGAACATCATTGTTACTGGTAGAATGAGGGAGGAGAAAATAGTGGAATGGGAGGACGTGATTAGAGGCAATTGATCGATTGATCAATTGAGAGATTAGGGATTTTGTTTTTTTGTATGGCAAATGAAAATTTTACAGAACTAATTAAGAGGCCAAATCCAAGGAGGCTGAGGGATTTTTTTGGAGGTCTTTGGAGTTTTGAGTACTACTGAATAAATGGCCTTTTCAGTTCTTTTCGATGATTTTTGAGCATGATTATTTGGTTAATACTAAATTTTGCAATAAAATTTTTGTTGTTTGCGTGTTTTGGCATTGAGTGTTTGTTTCTGATTTTTCAGTAGATTTCAGCTCATTATCAACCTTGGTATGTTTTTCATCTGCATGTTTAAGTTTTAGTTTGTAGTTACAAAAGTTTTTGGAGATCAGTTTGGAAGGGGCGAAAAGGAGTGCAAGTAAAATGGTGTGGGATAAATTGGACTGTAATATAAACTGGACGAGATGAAGCAGGAATTTTAATTGCAGAATGGGTTTCTTGCAAAATCTTGGATGTGCCCTTGGTTTTTGATAATATCCGTTGTTTGATAGAATCCTATTTTAGTTTTTGGGGAAAGCTAATGCTATCAACATTAATGAAGTTGTTAAAGATGGAAAGCTGGCATAATTTCAGTTTTTGAAAGTTATGTACTTTGACTTGACATTTCTTAACCTTTTAATGGTTTCTATGCTTCTCTTAGTTGCCTTCTACAAATGTTATACCTCATCAGCACATCCTATTTATGTACTGTGTTTGATGAGTGGTGGTTTGACTTTATTGAGCAAACTTAAATTTCGGTCTCGATAGATGTGTTGTTACCCAAATGTTAAAGATGAAGATGTTTTAGGGTGGTGTCTTTTAGAAATAAGGCCATTCTTCTAGTTAGCCCTTTTTGAATACAAAGTGAAGCATTACTAGTTTCATTTGGATGCACCGATCCCAGTTCCAACAGATAGTTCTGTCACAAAGAATGATTCATCAGAGGTTGACTTATTTGCTGATGCCGCTTTTGTATCTGCAACATCCCAAAAGGAAACAGGGGAAAGTTCTTATCCTCAGGTAATTGAACCACATGGAGACAGAAATTAATAAAGGCATAAATTTAATATAAACAGAAGGAAGCAGGAAATGTCAAATCTGTGGACAATTGAGTCTTCAAGAACTTAAAAAATGACAATTTATCTGCATTACATATGATGTTAATAAAATTATACGATGCAGCTTTTTCTATTTTTGCCCTTGACAAATGTATAACACCTAAATTAGAGTCAACTGCAGTTTTTAGCTGCCTGTTTCTATTTGAATGTGAACTTACTCTCCACTTTGATTTAAACTGAACTTGATCACTTGTGCAGGAAAAAGTTGATTTATTTGCCTCCCAGCCTGCCCCTTCATCTGCAGTTCCAACAGTTATTTTTTTGCTGCACCTGATCCAGTAGGACAATCTGATAACAAGACCAAAAACGCTGACCACACAACCAGTAATGCATTTGACCCATTTGCTGCAATTCCACTGAACAGTTTTGATGCTGCTGATCCTTTCAGTGCACTTGGCCAAAATCCTGCCAATAATAGCATCCCTAGCAGCTTGAATGAAGCATTTGCTGATACTAAACCTATTAGCCAAAGCAGCTTAAATGGATCTGCTGTTGATGTTAAGCCTTCTCCACAGAAGAAGGATGCATTTCAAGTGAAGTCTGGAATATGGTCAGATTCTTTGAGCCGTGGATTAATCGATCTTAATATAACTGCACGTAAGTTTTTCTTTCTTTGATTTTGTTATATTTTTTTGTTATAGCAGTGATACCCTTTCAGCTTTAGTCATTGAGTCTGCATATCCAATGGGCATTGGCCCTTTTGGTTTGAAAAGCCTTAAAATTGATTAACTTCTGCTGTTTGGATGTTAATTTGAGGTTAAGATGAATGTGGAAAGCTGAAAGGTGAAAGTTCTCATAGAATTGGCCCCTCAATTTATTATTTTTACCTATGATTTTTATGAACGATAAAAGTTTTTCCTAATTCCACATATGAGATACTGCATTATGGTGGTAAGATTTTTTCCATTTTGCGATGCACTATATAACAAGTATTAGTATGTAAAATTTTGGCACTGTTCCTTGTAACATAGCAGTAAGAGAAATATTGATGATAAATCAGGAAGAGAGGAAGAGAGGAAGAGAGAATGTTGGAATGAAATAAACTGAAACAGTATGATTTCTTTGGAAATAAATAAGACAAACTGAAACAGTATGATTTCTTTGGAAATAAATAAGACAACTTATGTAGCTGACCTTGTATGGTAATCTTAATTCAGTTGAGATGACCTCAGGATGTCTAAGTTACCAAAGTTTCCACATTGCTGGAGTTACAACCTTAGTCCACATCAAGCTGACACTCCAGAGTTGGGGGCACAATAACTCGGATTGTGTGCACGTATTTGTTTTTACCTCTGTTTTAATGTACAGATATTAACTTCTCGATAATATATTCATCCAAAATGCTTTGAATCTTGTCATAAGAGTTGAGATATTTTCTCTAGAATTTAGTTGAGGTTGTGTATATGAATGGTAGTCATCTACCATTATATTGACTCAGATTACCGGAGACGTAACTACTTCTTTCTTTTATTTTTCGAAGATGAAGTTTAATGACATAATATGAGGTTAAAAAGAAGTTTAATAAACGAGTTCTAATTTGAGAATTAGAACAATTTTTTCTGTTCTTTTTTTTGGCTTGATCTTTACCTGCCTTTGCATCTTAAGAATTACTCGCTCTACCATAATTGCAGCCAAGAAGGTAACCCTAGCAGATGTTGGTGTTGTGGGTGGTTTGAGCAATGGGTCGGATGAAAAGGTTCTGGGTCCTTCCACTTCATTTTACAAGGGACAAGCTATGGGTGCAGGATCAGGACTCGGTAAATCTGGTTTCCCTTCGGCAGCAACAGAAGGAAATGATTTCTTCTCAAGCCTGAGCAGCCAACAGTATTTATTTGGTGGTTTCCAGAAGTGATTTTATTTTCTGGTTTGCACATTAATTCATCCAGAATGCACTTATTCTTTTATGAATTTGTGGAAGTGCAGACGAGAGGGTGGTCTTATATTTTTTGCGATTTTCAGCATGACTGTATATGACGTCCATTATCCATATACGGATATAGATTTGTTCTAATTGTCTTACCTGTGAACATTTCATGGGAATTTACCGCGGCCTTGTGTAAATTTAATGATCCGCAAATGACTGAGACTCCTTTTTGCTTGGTTTTTATGCCTTCTAATTACCAATGAGTGGCTTAATGAGCAATCAAAAATCTCTTCACCTCTGATTTTTTAGCTAGAAAAAGAAAAACGAAAGGAACGTGCGAAAATGTCCTCTTTCAAGACATTAAATAATATTCCCATCTATTCTTTTGGTACGTTCTGAATCAAGATCTCAACATTGTACCTGCTGTTCTGGATGTCTCATTTGTTTTTTAGGTAGAACTAAAGGTAGTCCCTTGGTTAGGGAAGAAACACTAGTTATGTAGTGATTTAGGCCATAGAGGCCTTTAACGAAGTTGCTAGCAGGGGGAGACCGAAAAATTGTGTAGCACTTATATGGATAGTGTTTCAAAATGTGTTTTACAATTTAAAAATATTTTTTCACATTTTTTAGGTAATAATTGTAAAATAAAAAATATATTGAAAAGTGTATTTAAAATAAAAATAAATTTTAAACGCAAATCAAACAGACCCTAACCTCTAGAGTGTAGGTTGATATTCATTTTTGCGAAAATGCGTAGCCCCTTCCTTTCCCACCACCTCCCTTCCCCAAGGGAAAGAAATCTCTCTACCAGGGTAATGTTACGAATATGTTGAATGGTACAGGGTGGAGAGAGCGGCCAACAATGTACTTGCACAAATGGATAAAAAGTATTGAGAGCCATTAATTTAACAATTCGTAAATTTAATAACCTGAAGACCATTTCGTTACTTTCAGTCGTTAAAACTAAACAAAAATGACCATTTTACCCTTAAAAAATTGACCATTTTTCCCCTAAAAAATTAATTTCTATTTAATTTTAACGACTAAAAATAACAAAATGATTATGAGTTGTTAAATTTACGAGTTAAATAATTATTCGTGCAATTTTATTAAATAAATGACCAAAAATTACGAACTTAAAAATTTAGTGACTTTCAACATCTTTTACCCTGCACAAATTAGTTATTGTAGAGGGAGAACTGTAGGATACACATGCACAAATTGGTAGATTCATAACCTAGATGCCCACAATAATGTGCCTTTTTCTGGTGGATTAGGGTGACAACAATAGGCCAACAGCTACCACCCCTAGGACTGAAATTAGCTTCACCATTACTCATGGGTTCTGCATAAGAGTGGATTAAGATATTAAAACTTGTCCTCACAGTGATTTGTCTGTTTGTATCTGTCAAGTGTCAACCGTACTTAGTTTATCCTTGTTTCACTGAAGTTGATCTGACGACTGGCCTACAGACCTCCAGGAATGGAGACTTTGATCAATCGACAGAGAGTCCTCTCATGAACTCATTTCTGTAACCACTCGTTGGCACATGCATTGAGATACAAGAATGAACAGTGTTTATTAGACAACATTTTTTTTTTCTTAGTAACTGCTCCGGTTTTGTAAAGATTAAGGTGCGCAACAAGGCCAACAAACTATCAGAATATATCTAGCATTCTTCCCCTTATCATTGCTTCAGCTTTCCTCACCTGCTTTACGGGTCCAATAATAAAAACCTGCATGGAAACCAAACCACACACTGACCAGATAATCCAAAAACGAATATTCTTCTTTCTCCTTTTCTCCAGAGGAAATGGCCTTAAGAATGATGAACCAGCTTACAAATTATGAAAAACATTACCATCATGTGGAACAGCAGGTTTAAGGGATCATATTGCGAATATTTATGCGAGTCTAAAAATGTTGAATTCACAGTTGAAGGAAGACAAACCTTGTCAGGAGGCCCCTTTGCTCCTCCCATGAATATTTCAGCACTGCCATAATGTAAGAAAAATGATAAAAAGTATGAATATCATGTACAAATAGACTGACTGACTGACTGACTGACCGACGTGTATAGAAGTATGTGAAAACACAAACAAAAAACATGCATATAAATACATAGATACAAAGGAAATTTCCTGAATTGCATGAAACTTCCTGGATGTTACAAAATTGTGCTGTCTAATGAACTAACTACAAGGAAATTTTTCCTATAATGATTAGTGTTCCACTGTAAAGTCCCGTTTTCAAGATTCGAACATTTCAATCTAATGAAATAAAGGATATGGTTGGATTCTCCATCACACTGAAATAAGCTACACAAAATATACTAAAATTACACTAATCCACTATTGTCATGACTTGCACTTGAATCAAATAACACTAGGGTCTATGAAATTCCAAAGACTAAGAGGACTTTGTGCAACTACAAAGAAGATATCCTATGGAAAGGAAGACACATACTCGCATGACTCCTTTATCGACAAAATAGTAGCTCCTCTTTTCCCAATAATGCATCCCATTTTCCCCGGGGGAACATCCAGTACTGATAGGACTTCTTCCTCTGGGGCATTGTCCTCAGAAATCAAACTATCTGCAACAGTACAATCACTGTAAGGCAATATGCTAATCAAGTAATGACTTCAAAGTCAATTTCATAATTACAATATTAAACAGCAACAAGCTGTAGCTAAACAGTAGTAATAGTGAGAAAAAAACACCATCAATTGTATAGTTTCAACTTTTCCTATATCAGTCAAATTCTTAAGAGCGCAACCCATGAAGAAATAGAATATCTGTACATTTTGCAACACACTGTTCCCAAAAGTATGTCCCAAAATTGTTACTAAAACTATGTCCCAAAACTTCCATGAACCTATAAATATTGAAGGTTGCCAATATAACTCCATAAGAATGATATATGGAAATTTTCTGTTCAATGCAAGATACAAGTTGAACACAAGGAACCAGAAACCAAGAAAAAAAAAAGCAGTATATTTACTGGAACCAAGAAGTGTGATCTGTAATATTGTTTTCCAGAACCAAGATATATGAAACCAAAAAGGAAAGCTAAAATTTTTCCTTCGGAGAAAGATGAAAATGAGACCTGGAACTGGAGGAAGGGATGGCCAATCTGCATAATGATTGTCATTGATACAGAAACAACGACAATAGAGTGAACCACGGACAGCAAGATACCACAAAGATCTCTGATTTAATTTCTCCACCATCTTATAATAGATTGACAGAAGAAAGCGGACATCATCTGCAGCTGCACGGATCATCAGTTCAGAAAGTGGCCTATATGTCCAGAAGTTAGGGTCCTGAAAAATGTCATGGTTACTGTCAATAATGTAGACAAACTGTAACAAGTGCACAGATGCAAATCATTACCCATGGGATTAAAAACATGGAGAAAAAGAGCAATTATATCCAACTGTGCAGGTTAAACTATCAGACTAATCATAACAGCTATGACAAAAGGCTTAATTCTCTTTCTTTAATTGCAACCTTAATGAACCATATATAACTGTGGGAACTGATACATTGCAATCTCTCTGTGTAACACGAGTTTTGCATAATATTAGAGCATTTTGTACCATATAGCAAAGACAAACAAATTATTATGCATGGAAGTAACAAGCACAAATAATGGAGGATATACACGAACACACAAATTCAATTTGCAGCAAAGGACAAAGATAAGAAACTAAATCTTGACATTTCATCCAAACACTTAGCTAATGATAACAGTATTCAGTTCCTTCGTTCCCAAAAGGTTCAAGCAAAGGCATGATAGAACTAACCTGCCTCAGAAGGACTCGTACTTCTTCCTTCTCAGCATATGATATCCCTGTGAGAAGCCCACAAAGTCAATTCTGAAGCAACAAGTTCAAAGTCTGTGCTTATCCCAGACAAAAAAAGAAAAAAAAAATTCCTATTTGCAGTAAACTGCATCCAGGCAGAAGACAGTTAAAAAAAAAAAAAAACCCAAGATGACATACATGGGCAGACAAACAATTTTAGAGCTTCTTCTATGATTTTGTATAGTTGTAAAGTTCCAAATCCAAATTAGATTTAGCATGGGGAATTAAAAGAAGATGCACAATGATTTCAAAGAAAAGACATCCAGGGCTCCTGATAACACCACTAACAAAGAATGATATGGAGTATATAGCACATGATGATGCCATGCAGTGAGACAAGTTCAACTGTATCAATGTTCTTTCTATCTCATTTCCAAACATTACCAACTAGTGTTTTATATGTGTGCATGTATGTATGCGTGTGTTGAAGCCATTACTACAGATGCAACCTAATGAGAAAGTATTGCACATCTTATCTAGTGCAAAATGAGGTATCAAAATCAGCATTTCTTTTTGGCCCTTTATTTTAGTTCCTAATTTCAACCTGTTTATGTGTTTTACACTTCTTAAAGCAGACTTTTGTTTTCTTTTAAAGGCAACTAAACTCAAAGAAATAATACTTGGTAGCTGAACACTGGAAAATTCCAGGAACAACATCACAAAAGATTTAAGCTAGAATTCATCATATTGTTCTCAACATGGACAAACATAAGTTTAGGTTTAAAAGAATACACAAAGAAATAGATGTAAGTTAGTACATACCACAATAACATGGGTCAGCAAGGAGGCCAACAAAGGAGATGTAGTCATCGGGTGCCCGTTTCTGTCCTCCTTGCTCCTTGATTAAAGAATAAGCAATCTGCTAGTGAAATAAAATGTCAATGCTAAAACATTTTCTTAGATTGCACCTATGTGAAAGTTTCAATAGAACGTGATGGCGAGATAATCCGTATAGCCAATGCCACATAGTGGGATAAGGATTTAGTTGTTGTACACCTATGTGAAAGGAATTTTCTCAGAAAAAATGGTGTAAATGGAACACCAATTTTTGATTTATTTATTTGAAATGAGATATACAAGTTCTAAGGTCAATCCAGATCTGATAGAAAGGAAAGCTAAATCCTGTGCCAAAAAGCAAAAATAAGGTAAAGACAACCAAAAACCATGAGCATGCCAAATTAAGCCCAACATTTGATAAGTTAAGAAGCAGCATCCATATTCAATGAATAAGCGTGAATATTTTTTTCAATCTCTCCAAAACATCCATATTAGTAAGAAATTTGTTAAATCAAATATTCAGACAGAATCATCGTGATAAGACATGCAATATTGTGCATGCTGCAAGGAAACAGCATTGGAAGTTTTCCTTATTTGGGTGGAGAAGTTGGTGAAAGAAAATACGAAAATATTGCCCTGTGCCAATTCTGAAGGGATACAGACCTGGGTATCCACAACATTGTGCAACTTGATGCCAAATTGAAAATATAATGCCTGAAAGTTAAGATTAGAGATACTATCAGATATGGCATACTTCATCAAGCATATGGAGTCATGGAAATAGATAAAACTAATAAGAGACCTCACTATCTCGCTTGCAATCGTGAATAACTTTAGTGATGTAATTAGACTCAAGTGCAGGCTTACAGGCTTTTACGAGTGTCTCTCCACCCTCAATTGCATCAACCAAATATATTGCATCAGGAAAGGCTAGCTGTGAAAGATGAAAACTTTAATAAACATAGGAAAGTTCAATCTCAACATGCAGATTATATGATTCTAAAAGCAAACAATTTTTTCTGCATGCAAATTATTATGTTTTTAGGAGCACGCAATTTGTTTCTGAAGTAAATCCTGCTTTGGGAAACATGGTTGGAAAAGGAAATTAACAAGAAGTAACTTCTGCAAATTAGGATCTGAAATCATGTCAAAATTGTCAACATCAGTTTACCTGCATTATGCAAAGAGTTCCATGGCGACATAGATCAACACCCTCACAGTCAAAACCAATAACCAGTTGTTCCTGAGGAGAAGGCTCCAGAAATTCAGCCGGAAGCTGAGATGCTTGGGTAACCACATGAATAGGCACGGATGGCAAAGCATCATTTTCTAAGTTTTCACCACCTAAAAAGTTTAATGAGCATATTACATCTCTAAGATCTCTTGCAACTAAAGTTCATTACTTTGATCTGAGTACATTAGTCTTCTTTTGAACTTCAAAGTAAGACTAAGACAAATGAAAAATAAATGGCATGTATTATAGCTAATAAGTCTGATAACAAAATTGAGACATCTATTACAGCTAACAAGGCAGATGACACAATTAAGAAACTTTTACACACACAAATACCCTTCATTTCTCTTCTATCATAAATCAGTCAAGTCAATGCATCTGGGCCATCAGTTCTTTAATGGGATGCAGTCGAAAACTATATCCACAGTGAACTCCAACTGTATCAGATTAAGAACTAAGAATTTGATTGATAAGAATTTGAAAATTAAAAAAGAAAAAGAAAAAAAGAGTACCTAGCAACACTTTTGCCATTTCTATCCATAATATTAATTTCATTAGACCGAATGACAAGCATACAAAACAAAAATCAAGTGAGTTTTTTTACACAATTGGATTCCAGTTGTTATTTTTAGGTTCGTTAACTTTCATTTTTCTAACACAGTATTTGCCCGGTTATGTGCACATGCTTCCAGCCAACAAGATGTCTTCCATTTTTCTCGATCCATTGATCTAAAACCTCAGCCTTTTTAAGGGCTATTTCACTTTAGAACAGAATTAGCCCCAACAAACGATATCAACACATTGTACTTTGAGCAACTTTCCTAAATAAGAAATAATCAGACTAATGATTTCAGACACTTCATATTAGGAACAGGCTATGCGTGTTCGTGTGTGTCTATCCATGTGCGACATGTTGGACCATGACAGTTCCAAAAATATGCGAAACAACAACTGCGAACAATTACAGTTGCCAGTAAAATTTCAAATTTGACAATTTAAATTGCGGAAACTCAAGAATCTGCGAGATAAAGTCAAATTTACCACATACCAAAGCGTATTTTCTCTCAATTCACTTCAAGAACTTTCACCGAACAAAACCCAGAAAGCAATGAATTAAAAGGAACCCACATAAACAGATTGACTATAATTTCACCATACATTTGAAAATCGATCAAATTCAAGCAAAAGACTTACCTAACAAATTAATGAAAGAACACAAAAAAGGGAGAAATATCTAAAAATTACCAGGATCAGGAGGTAAGGACATATGGGTTTGCTGAGGAGATGCCATGTGATCACCACGGCAATCAACCCTCCAAATTTGCTCTCGATTTTTTTACGCTCCTTTTAACAATTCTTGCAACGTAATGTACGCAACAGGGGTACGGACATCGCTGTTTTTTTTTAAGTGGGAATGGCGGAAAATTGCAAAATGCGATGCTCGCCCCTTCAGTATGGAAAAATTAAAAATTTGCTACCTTATGTTTAGTACTACTACTAATTTAGGCCCTTGCTCAAGATTCGGCACCTGTCCCATTTCATTTTTTTTTTAATACCTTACATTATTGCACATTTACTATATGTTATAATTGGTGAAGTCTAAATTTAATCTCTAATGTGGATATTTAAAGAAAAAATATTTGATACATCTATAGTACTTTTGTTTTAAGTATAATACGTTAATTATATAATTTTATTTTTTTATCCCTATATTATATAAATAGAATGTCTTTATACGCTGTCCATTCTAATTGTATTTGGTGTTGTATATAATATTTTCTTATGCTTAAAGACCCTAGTAGTCGTGTCATTACTTGTTCTCATCCTTATGGTTTTAGGATTACACCAATTAAAGGACAATTAACAATAGATAAAAATTGCCAAATCACAAAAATGAATATATACAAATATGTAAAATTAGAATTAATTACATTTATTTCTCTTGATATTTTGTAAAATCATAAAATAAACTTCTATAGTTTGAGAAAACTACAAGCATCCTATTGATTAAAAGTTAACCATTGATAAATAAGAAAAAAACTAAAATATCAATCAATTTACTAAACTAAAAATATAAATAAAAAATAAAATAACATTAAAAGTGAAAAAAAATTAGATGATATTCGATTATAAATATGATACAATGTTATAGTTTTAAAATTAATTTAAAATTGTACACTTTTTTCTTAATTTTAATTTTTATTGCTAGTTTTTTTAACAATTTTTTTAACCTCAAACTCAATTTTAATCACACATATTACATCTATTACTTAACTACATATCAAGAATATTTTTTTATACTTTTTTATGATAAAAGTTATAAGTATATGCTTATATAAAATAATTATTAAAAAATAAAAAGGGTAGATTTGTCTATGTATAATTTTTTTAATCAGTACAATTTATTTTGTAGTTTTATCAAAATTTATAAGTTTAATAAGTCAATATGAATATTTGTAACTTTTTTTTTTTCAAATAATAGCATTCATTTTTTCATTTTATCAAATCTCGAGCGAGGTGATGTCATTTAATTCATAAAATTGAAATATGATGAATTATGAACAATTTATATTTGTTTGTCATTTTTTGAAAATTTTCAGTACATTTAATTCAGTTATTAATATACAAGTAACTTAACAATTTTACGTACTAACGTATTGGATTTTTAGCTGGGAACTAGTTAATAATTTTGCATTTTATTTGCTCATTAATAGCTTGGCGTGTGTTGGTATTAACTTGCTCAATGTTGTGACTTTTTTTTTTTTTTTGAAGTTGATTGAAGTTTTATGCTGAGGATTAGAAAGCAAATAATTTAATGAGTAATTTACCATTATAAAAAGTTCTAACAACTTTCCATCTTCTCTCATTATTGTCAATTTGATGCTGTTCTGAAAGTTGTTAAAAATTATTCAATTTGTTCCATTATCACTGCCTCACTTGTAATGTCATCTTGCAAAATGGTTGTTTTCTTACTTTTAAGTTGTTCAAATGGAGAATTCGAATTCGATTTGACTCTATTTGTATTTTACGAGTTGTAATTTGAAACTGACTCACATAGTTTAAATATGATTAGTTGTATTTGTATATTTATATAAATAATAGATGAATAAGATATTCGGTCATATTGAAATTGATTTGAAAAAATAGATTTCAGAAAAATGTTGTATGTTACTGTGTGGTAAATCATTCATCAGGAAGAGTTAATGGGATCAAATTTGGAATTAAATTTTAGAAACTAATAAAAGTGGATTATACGTATAGTTTGGGAGAAAATGCTAAATGCATTATGGTGTTGTACAATTCAATGGCGAGGACGTTAAAAAGCCTCTTCAATCCTGGCAAGTGTAAAGTAAAAATGTGAAAAAAATATTATAAATGGAACCAAATATTGCACGGTGCAAGGATGAGGATCTTGAGTAGGGGTGGCAATTTCGGGTTCATGGGTTACAAATTACTCTTTAAATGGGTTAAGTAGGTCGATCTGTCAACCCGTCAGGTCGACCCGAACTCGACCCGTTTATTTTTTAAATTAATTATATTCGACTTAATTTTAACCCGAATTTATTATTTTTTTATTTTTGTATCGTTTCAATTTCGTGTTAGATTCGTATCGTGTTATCGTGTCGTGTCGGCCATTGCCGCCCCTAATCTTGAGAAGTCAAAATTCATACAGTGAGTTCGACTTCTTGTGGAGTAAGTGTGTAATGTGTAGAGAATGGTACAAATGGGACTTTATGAGTGGATCATTGTAGATTAAAGAATAATTACATTGGCCATTACAACTCTCATAGAGCTTTCCGGATATGCAAGTTGCACTATATTTCCTCCTTAATTTAACTACGTGTCATTGTGGAGCATAAAAAGTCCTCCTAAACAATACGAAATTTACGTTTGACCTGCAATCAATGCCAAGAAATCCAACCAATGTCCAAGCAATTTTTTATTGATGCTATCTCTTTAGGAGGTCACAGACTCAGTTCTATCCGAAATTTGGGTCCACATAAGCCTTGCACTTTTTGGCCCCATTTTCCCTTTTCACATCCAAGTTCCAACTGTGGACTACATAGGCGGTAGTGTTAGGCCTTGATCTTTTTCATCTGTCTTCTGTTCTTTCTTTCTATCAAGGAATCCCTAAAAAAATTCTCCTTTTTTCGTTTCTCGAATCTCTCCTTTTTATTTTTTTTATAATTTTTTTCCCTTCATTTCGCAGCTTTAATTTATTGCTCGATTGCGTATTCTTCTGCCACCATTGAAAGAATAGCTCAGGCTTTTTATATTTGTTGGTTTTCTGGGTCCTTCGGAAATGGCTTAATTTTGAGAAAAAGAATCAATTTTGGAGTCTGGGTTTTCAAGATTGTGGCATGTGGCATGTGGCAAATGGGTTTTGCTTTATTTTGCTCTGTTTTTGACTGTGAAGAAGGATTTTCTTAGCTGGGCTTGTTTCGTGTTATTCGGTGAGTGGTTCTTTAATTCTGTTAAAGAAACAGATTTTGATGCCTCAGCTTGTAGGTTGAAGATATTTTGCAAGTGGGCTTTATTTTGGAGCTGAATTGATTCAGGATTTCCTTGTGATTTCCAAAAATAAGTGTTCTTGATATCTCGAATTGGGCACTTTCGTGCTCTTCTTGGGGGATTTTCCTCCGGATGTTCAGGCTAATTGGAAGAAATAATTGAATTTTTCACAGAGAGGGAGAGGTTGGGTGGAGGGTTGAGGGAGTAAGAGAAGATGAAGAGAGGGAAAGATGATGAGAAGGCTATGGGGCCTATGTTTCCCAGACTTCATGTGAACGATACAGAGAAGGGAGGACCAAGAGCTCCTCCAAGGAACAAGATGGCCCTATATGAACAGCTCAGCATTCCCTCCCAGAGATTTAGACCTGGTGTTGTGCCTATTAATCCAAGCAGCACTGCGAATCCTGCTTCTTCAAGCCAGGTGAGTTGCAACTGAAGACTTTTAGCTTTTTTCCCCTCTTCTATGTGCGTATCTTCAACCTTTATAATTCTTTTGAATGTATGACTTGATGGCTAACCATAGAAAAAGGCAGTGAGAAGCTTGGTCTATGATTATGTTTTAGTTGGAGGAAAGGAGATAATAGATTTATGTTATGACATCCAAACAGAAGTTAGGAATTATCTATTGTATTCTGATGAAATTTATTTATATGGAATAAATTTTCAGATCAGCAATAGTAGGCTTGGAAGTAAAGTGGGGAATAAAAGAAACAGCCTCAAGTAAAACAATGATGATGGGGAGGAACACTATAGCCTTGTTGGATAAACGGTTTCTAGGCATTGGGAGTGCCAGACCAAAATTTAGAGCTACATATGTGGTTTATGTTTGAAGCGCTATCCAAGAAACAGCTTTTATAGTTGAAAAATCCAGGTCTATGCGTGGGCTTCTTGAAACGTTTGATGTAGTATTCTGATGAAGTCACTTTTTGGTGTTACATAGAGCAATTAGTAGCATACTTGATGATTTTTGAATTCTAGCATAATATTGATCTATTGACCAGCCACATAAACCTGTAGCTCCCTTTCACCCCTCTTGGTGAGCAGATCACTTGGGTTGTTTACCATGAATGGCTTCAAAATGTAACTTTACCTTAAAGTGCGAAGTATTGTCTTTCACTCTAAGTTAATCGAAGCTGATTATCTCTATTGCACAAGATAACTTGTGTGAAAAATTCAGAGCTTAAGCTTTGTCTGAAAGGTCTGTCCTTTCCTTAATTTGGACTTGCAAATACACTTTGTGGTGCACCAGCACCACCTACCCACAAAAGTTTTAAAGAGATGGAAAGGGGAATAGGTGGGGTCACACCCTGCAAGGTCTATTGCAATGTAATTGGAAGCAAATTTGGATAAAAAGTTCACAAAAAAAAGGACTTATATTTTTTACCTAGATGGTGTGGTTTTTTGCAACTACTTCTGAGAAGGATCAGTCCTTGTCGCATTTTCTGAGTAAGCTTAACCATTTTCCTCTTTAACTGTGAGAGAGGAAATGATGTGTGTAGGATATGAGTGAATTCATGTTATTACATTTATGATATCCTCTGGAACTCTTTAGCCACATGCACAACTCCTCAAATTGACTTCAATATGCTCAACCCCTCTGTTTTTTGCAACTGATTTGAAGATGAGAACGAGATGCAAATACTGAATGGACTTCAATTGTTCTTTCAGGTGAATGGACATCAAAGGAATATGTTTTATTCACATCCCCTTCCTCCTCCAATACAGTCTGCTGAGAAGCCAGCCAGCCTCTATTATGATTCAAGTGCTTCTTTTTTGCCGCTCGAACAGAAAAAGCATGTGGAGGAAGATGATTTTAGGGTTCCTATCTTCATGCAGTCTCACGTTGGCCAAGATAGAGGGAAACCCTTTCTGTCCAGTCCAGCTCATACTGAACGTCCAACAAAACATCTTACTAATAGCAATATGGAGCCAGGGCAGATCATAGATATTGGATCCAATACGGGACAAAAAGGCAGAAACCAAAATGATGAGAGAGTAAGAGAGTTTATGGGAGCTAGGGAGCAGTCAGTCAAAGTTGTTTCAAATTCATCATCTGTAGATAAGGCTGAAGTTGCATCAAGGCAAGTTGATACATCTGTGTCTAATATTCCTGCAGATTGTACTGCCAATAGTGGCAGTCGGTTACTCAAGGCTGATAAACCTTTACCACCAGAGCATAGAGCCAACATGCTTATTAATGGTAGAGTAACTGGGGATGCAGTGTTCAATGAGCCAGCAAGGCTCAGAAGTAATGGGAATTCAGTCCCGATATATGATTTCCATTCTGAAGAGCAGAGAATTCTTGATGACACTGAGTCCCGTGAAGAGAAGACATGTAGGTCATCTCCAACTGCAGTTGCAGATAGAGATGATGGTGCCTCTGAGACATCTATGGTGGATTCTATATCCGGATTGGACATCTCCCCTGATGATGTAGTCGGAATAATAGGTCGGAAACATTTCTGGAAAGCTCGAAGAGCTATTGTCAAGTAAGTTATTTTACTTTCTAAAGCTTATAAGCCTGTATTGCTTGTTAGAACCTTGATGTTGAGGCTGCATTAGATTGATAGAATTATATTGTGGGCATTGCTGGTATTCTTTTCTTTGTGTGAAAAATGTACTCAGGAACTCTTACCTGATCTGAGAAAAGGAAAAAAAAGTGTTGAAGTGCAATAGAGAAATGAAAAGGATTTTTGTCGGACATAAAATCCATGCACAAGTTGAAGTTTTTTATTGATACTCCTACATTTAGTTGTAGATACCCATCAATGTTTGTTTTCTGCATTTCTGTCCCTATGGATTTAAGTGATAGTGAATACAATAAAACATGGTTGGTGTTTAGTCTGCTGGAGGTGGGAGAAGAATAAAAAGTGCAGATGAATATTGTGTAATGCAATTAATGCCTAAGTGTTTACTTTTTGTCAAATGACTTGCTCTTTATTTGCATTGGTTTACTAATTCATGGAATGAGTGGCAGATGTTTACTCTTAGCTACATTTTAGTTCCATGATGTAAGAAATTGGTCATTGAGTAAATGTGAACACAGAATTTGCTGAAGAATAGTAGAGGTTGTTGTACTAAGATAGAAATGTCCTCATCAGTTCAAAAAACTTATAAGCGATGGCATTTTGGATGTAGAGGTTCTGTGCCCTTTCTATTTTGAGAACTTGGTTTTTGTTTGATTACATGGCATCTGGAGCTAATTATAGGAGTGGACATATTGGCAATATTCCGCTTTTGGGCAGATATATTGTTAGTAAAAGTGCTACTGAATAGTGGTTAGGTTTTGTGCTACAAATTCGGCTCTCCTATTATGGCATGTTCACCATTCAGCAGCAAATGATGGATTTTTGCTGTCTAATTCCATATCAGCAGGAAAATGTCTCGCAATGTCCAGTTTATATGCAAGGTGAGGTAAGTTGATGGAAGGTTCTTAAAGTAGTGTTCTTTCACATTTACACTGAGGCTACCCAATTTTTTAACTGCTGGGGTTGCAATCTGCAAGTCGAGTTGTGGGGATGCTGTTTGGACACTGTGGATAGTGGTTTTGTCATTGGTGGTTTTGAGAATAAAAAATATTTCAAAAAATAACAACGTTAAGAAATAAATGCATAGTTTTTATATTATTGACATCTGCTAATAACCTGTGCATTTGATACTCCTTCCCATCCCTCTGCCGGGCTCCTGCTCTCAAACCTATTTAAATCAAAGTAAAGGAACTGTGGATAGAATCCAACATTTAATGCATATGTACGTGTGCCTGTATGGATTAGGTTATTGGGTTATTCTCTTCTTTTTTTCCTGATCTTTATCTGAAGGTTATCATTTTTCATTGATATTTTATTTGCTCCTACTTTCTCATTTTGTTTTTCTTTTTTCTAAATGAGCTGAGAAATAATTCCTTCTTAAGGGTCTGTTTGAGGACACCTGAGTACTTGCTTCCAATTCTATAAATGTCCTTTGAGATAAGATATTATATGTTTTCATCTTGGATCATTATTCCAGTCTTAATTAAGTATCAACAATTGTTGATTTCTGTACCAAAATTATGTGGACTACAGAAATATCTTTATCCCTTATGAAAACCATGTGCCTGTTGGTTTCACTGTTGTAGCATTTAAAATAGCCTTAATATCTTCTGTAAGCCATGGCTTGGTTCACTGCAATACACTTGCCAATTTTGTCATGGGTTCTCTATCTACACGTGTTATCATATTCCTTTCATTTCATCGTTTGTGGCTTACTTCCAATAAATTGCAAACGCTTGCTGATAATATCATTCTCACCTTTCAGCCAACAGAGAGTATTTGCAGTTCAAGTATTTGAATTGCATAGATTGATTAAGGTACAGACACCTTGAGTTTCCAATTTTTATCTGCACCTTCGGTCTATCTTTATTTCGTTACATTTATTCTTCTATATAAATAGAGCTTGAGTTATAATTGTGATAGGTTCAAAGATTGATTGCCGGGTCACCGCATCTTTTGCTTGAGGATTCTGCATACCTGGGGAAACCAATCAAGGGATCTTCACCTAAGAAACTACCTATAGAGTATGCTGTGAAGGGAATTCCAAATGGTTCCAAACCGAATAATGATTCTGAGAAACCAAGTCATAAGATCGAATGCTCTGCTGAAAATACTGTAGGGAAGGCATCTCTTTCTTCAGTGCAGAATGGTAGTCAGCTGCCAGGATATAAACCCTTTTCAGCAAATTCTCCTGCAGCAGCTACAGACCATACTACAGGCTCTTGGTGCTTTCATCAACTGCAGGGGCATCAATGGTTGATTCCCGTTATGTCTCCATCAGAAGGACTTCTTTACAAGCCGTATCCTGGACCTGGATTCATGGCTCCAGCTTGTGGAGGTTGTGGGCCTCCTGGGTCAACCTCAATGATGGGCAATTTCTTCCCTCCAGCATATGGAGTTCCAACTACTCAACATTTTCAAGGGATGGGTGTTCCTCCATTTCCTGCCCCTACTGGACCTCAGGGTTATTTCCCTCCATATGGCACTCCAGTTCTGAATCAGGGAATCACAGCTTCAGCTGTTGACCCAATGACCCACTTTGCTGCATCTGGTTTGCATGGTCAGCAACCTCAATTGGGGGCCAACAACACGATTCAACATCTGAACTCAAGTAATGTGCCAAACCAGAAAAAGGGAGCTATAGTGGACGCCACGAAGTCTCAAGCATCACGAGATGGTGATTTACAAATTAGTACTGCAAGTAGTCCTAGTGAGAGAGTGCAGGGAAACGGGAGAGTTAACACCACTGAAGGAAGCAGTGTTCTTTCCCTTTTTCCGACGACTCCAATTGTCGAGGCTCCAAGTCATCATAATACTCAACCACCTCCGGAGGATGATCACTCAGCGCGAGTGATTAAAGTGGTACCTCATAACGGTAGATTGGCAACTGAATCAGTTGCTCGCATTTTTCAGTCTATACAGGAAGAGAGGAAGCATTATGATTCAGTCTAGCTGTATTTTGCCATTATGGGGATGACTGACGCATCTGAATTGATGGATTACTGTACTACTTTTTGCATGTAATGGTGTTTTTTGAACTAACCTTATCTCGCAGTATAGGTGCTCCTGTAGATATCATATGAAGTATTGTCATCTAAAGGTTGCATCAAGTCAGTGTTGATATATTGTTTTCGTGTAGCTGTTGGTGGTGTTCTCAGTTATTCTTTTTTTCCCATGAACGCGCAAGCCATTGGTATTGCAGGTTCTTTAGGCTTGTGGAATTAAAGGTTGTGCGTAAGCAGCCTAACACAGACACTAAACTTGTGTCTACCTGCTTCTTTTTTTATATTATTCTGCCTATTTATGTATTTTTTTCGCATTGGCATTACATTGTATATTTGACTTGGGATTGTAGACTTTGGGAATTGTATACTATTACTTTCTTAAAAACAAGAAAGTTTGTGTGTTGGACTAAAAGTAAGGATATAGTGAATGAATAATACTAAGAAAGTTTGCATTACAGTGTTTTTTGTACTATGAACCTTGCACCATCGGCTTAAGCCTTAAAGAATAATACTAGTATTTGGCCCAAGTGATATTTCTTTGGAGAATTTGGCACAAATGAGTTAATTATTAATTGATTGATTATTGGTGTCCCAGGAAAATTGATGAATAATCTTTTCACATCCTGAATCACTCCTTTAAGAGGTTCCAAAATCATTAGAAAGTATATTAGAGTTGATGCCAATACATGCTCAATAAACACTAATTTTCCCCTTACATAGGGGAACTTCTTTAAAGAGGATGCAACAATTCATAAATCTCTTCACTTGTTGTGTAGATTTATTCACCACTTCAAAGATCCAATTCCTCCACCTACAAAACTAAACAACTCTTGGAACATTTTATCAGTGAAATCAATCAATGAAAATATGAGAGTGGATTTTAATTTTTACCATTTAGGATTGTACTTGCTCAGGTGGAGCTATATAAATACTAAAAAATTTGAGCACACAAAATTGAAAAAAAAAAAAAAAACTCTTGACGATTTTGAATTCCTTGGATGTTAGAATTTTGGGATTTTTTTTTACAGGAACTCGAATTCCTACCAATTTTTTTTATCAACAAAATAATATATTGAAAATAGGTTAATATACATGTTGATCAACATATCTTAGATTTTACACTGCCACATTGGGAGATTTTGTTTGCATCTTTGACATGCTTTGCTAACAAATGTCATTCTTATGTCCGTATTTAGTAGAGATACTGAATATACAAATCCCTCTACAAATGTTTTTCTTTTACATTACGCCATCCAATATTTTATTTTACTCATGTATTTTGGTTGGTAGCTAGAGATAATTCATACACAATACAAATCCCTCTGGAAAAAGAGTTTTGATCTATATTTCCATTTCATTTCCGTGTTCGGACAAAATCATCCAAATGCCATACAAATTCACACACCCTAATCATATTCGAACCTTTTTTTTTTTTTTACATTCTTCCCTCTTCCTATTGTAACCACTGACCGAAATCCTACCCAATCTTAGTTATATATTTCCTAATCATATTCGAACTAAGCTTCATAATCCTAACATTATCCTGAATCCATCTCTATTTATACACTCTTATATCCCAATTTAAACACATTGGCTTCTTGTATTGTTTCTCTTGCTGTATAGTCTTCTTCCCAGTCTTTTACCATCTTTGTTTTAAATCCTTTCAAGTTTTTCATTTTTTCCACCATTGTTTTCTGCTTTCTCAGTAATCATGGCTGGCTTGATTGTGAGTTTTGGGGAGATGCTGATAGACTTTGTTCCCACCGTATCCGGCGTGTCCTTGGCGGAGGCACCGGGTTTCTTGAAGGCCCCCGGTGGTGCTCCCGCTAATGTGGCAATTGCAGTCACAAGACTCGGCGGGAAGTCAGCTTTCGTGGGGAAGTTGGGTGATGATGAATTCGGCCGCATGTTGGCCGGAATTCTCGAAGAAAACAGGGTCTCAACCGAGGGCATTAACTTCGACACCGGAGCCAGAACTGCCTTGGCTTTCGTGACTCTCCGTGCCGATGGGGATCGTGAGTTCATGTTTTATAGAAATCCCAGCGCCGACATGCTGTTGACCCCGGAAGAATTAAACCTGGATTTAATCAAATCGGCGAAGGTATTCCACTACGGATCCATCAGCTTGATCGTTGAACCATGCAGATCAGCCCATATCAAGGCCATGGAGGTGGCTAGGGAGGCTGGAGCATTACTCTCCTACGACGTCAACCTCCGGGAGCCTCTCTGGCCATCAAGGGAGGAAGCCCGGAAGCAAATCTTGAGCATCTGGGATAAGGCTGACATTATTAAGGTCAGCGACGTGGAGCTGGAATTCCTGACCGGGAGCAACAAGGTTGATGATGAATCCGCTATGACCCTGTGGCGTCCCACTTTGAAACTTCTTCTGGTGACCCTTGGAGAGAAGGGTTGCAACTATTATGGAAAGGGTTTCAAGGGTCACGTCCATAGTTTCCTTGTCAATGCCGTTGACACCACCGGGGCTGGCGATTCTTTTGTTGGAGCTCTGCTTACGAAGATCGGGGATGATCAGTCAATCCTGGAGGATGAAGGAAGATTGAGGGAGGCGCTTAGGTTTGCATGTGCATGTGGAGCCATCACCACCACCAACAAGGGTGCAATCCCATCACTTCCCACTGAAGATCAAGTTCTAGCTCTTTTGAAGAAGGGAAAGTAGAAATAATCAGCTAGGATTGATGTTTGTTTGTCTCCATTTTTTTCCAGTTGAGCCTTTCAGGATTAGTTTAGGTTAGGGTTTTAGGTTTAGTTGCTGGTTTTTTTTTTCTTTTTAATTGTTCAAAATAATGTCTTGAATTTCTTAGTTTGATGATTAATTTTATCATCAAAATGAGCTAATATTATATTTATTTCTCGTATGAATGTTAGTCTTTTAATCCCGCAATATTTATTCACAATTTTTATATAGTATTTTGTATTTGATACTATTAGTAGAAGTCATAAAATTATATCTAAGATTAATCATATTTCATATAAACATTCAGTCCTAAAAAAACCACTTACGTAAAATTTTCTAATTTTATCCTTATCTATTTTTTTATTTTTAAGTTACACATTATCCTTAGTGTTCAGTGAAATTGCAAGTGTACAATATCAACAAGTAATAAAGTGGTGAGTAGAGTATCGTTCCCACGAGAATTGTTTAAAACTAACCAATTACTTACCAATATGATTAATTCAACAACAAGCTAGCCAATTAAATTGTTTTATGGTAAATTAAACTAAAGAAGGAAAAATTAATAACAATTGATAAAAGCAACAAATAAGATGTTAGAGATTTCGATTTCACTTAATCAATCCTAATTAACTCTCTTGACTTGTCATGCAATTAAATTAAATTCCAAATTATGATGGTGAAATTTTCCTAATGTAAATTAATAGCCGACATCGGTCTAATAACCCTATTTAGATTAAAATCAACTCACACTTGGTCTAGGTGAATTTAGATTTCTAAATGCATTAGGAACTATGGAAATTCCCGGATTCAATCTAAGTAGCCACGACTTAGTTTTACTACCGAAACCACATGAACAACCTAGATTATTACGGTTTAAATTGAATTCACGGTTTAATATCACATGAGCACATGCATGTTATCTCCACACGGTATCAAACAAGCATAAAAAATCAATTAGGTGGTGATCAATCACCTAAAAGCATTAAGAACATGATATTAAACTCATAATTGAAATATAAGTTGCATGAACAAGTCTTAAGAATTAATTATTCATGATTAAGATCCATCTAATCTCTAACAAAAGAAATTAGAACATAATGAAGCTTAAACTAACCACAAAAATAAAAGTAGACATAATTAAAATTAAAACAAATTCTGAAAATTAAAGTACTTATATTTAATAAATATAAAAGCATAAATTAGTTGGTAATTAAAAATAAAACATGACCAAAGATTTCATAACAAAATACAAGAAATTAAATTACTAAAAGTACTAGACTAACTAAACTAAAACAAGAAAAGAGAACTAAATTTGATAACTAAACTAAACTAAAGAAACAATAAAAGGAATAAAAACCGAAGACTTGAAGTCAACACAAAAATTTTGCTGCTTTTGTTTCTTTGCCCGTAAGCTTCCAAACAGAAAAAGAGTTTCAGCTGTTCCAAATTCCAGTTTGGCGGCTAAGCTTCTATCACAAACTACTGAAAACAACAAGAACAAAACAGCGAAGAATTGACGGGAAAAGAATGAAGAAGAAACAAGAGGACAACTGAAGTTCTGCTAAGATTGTTCATGCGGAACTACTGCAAAATTCAGAAGAAAACCGAGGATAGGAACTACTGAATATTCTGAAGAAAACCAAGACAAGAAGAGAAACAAGAAAAACAAAGGACAGGCGGTTTCAAGAAGAAAGAAAACGGCTCCAGAAAATTCTGCTATCTCACGGTTGCTTCTAAACTAATGGAAGAAAACAGAAAAAAAAAACTTGGCTAAAACTAATTCTGAACTAAAGATACAGAAAAAGAGAAAAGAATGAAGTGCTGCTCTCCTAAAAGTTCGCACTGAGGAAATCTAAACTACAGCTAAAGAAAGCAAAAATAGAAGAAGAAGAAAAGGTGTGTAGGACTCGATGGATGCTGCCTCCTTTTATAGAAGAACTCGGCTGCTTCTATTTCCAAATTGTAGCACATTCTTTTCTTTTCCTTCTTGTCTTCAGCTTCTATGTCCTTGCTGTTGTTCGATTCCTTTGTTGCCTAAGTTGTGCTCAGCTATGTTTTGTTTCCTTGTTTCTGGTTTCTTCTCTCTTTTTTTTTTCTTCTTCCCCAACTCCTTTGTCTTGCAGTTGTCTTCTATTTCCTAATTGTAGTGATCTTGCCCTTTTCTTGTCCTTGTGCAAAGACGGTTTGCTTTCCTAAATTGTGCAAGAATGCTTTTGTCTTCTTCCTGGTTGCAGCTAATTTTGTTCTTTCCTAATTGCAATTGACTTGTATTTCCTCTTTTTTGAAGCTGCCTTGTAGCTTTCTTGCAGCTGAAGTCTCTTTTTTTTCTTCCAAATCCCAGCCATATGTTGTTTCCAAATTGCAGTAGTCTTCATATCTTTGTTGCTGCCTGAAGTTTCTTATTTCTCGATTTGTGCTTAGCTTGGTTTCTTTGTTTTCTTCTTTGCCCGAAGTTGCTTCATTCCCTTTTTTTCTTTGGCTTTTGACAATAAATGAGTCCCCAAATAATTGATTAGTCCTTTGATCCTCAAATTAGAAGAAAATTCAAGATTTTACTCAAAAGTTCTAAAAATATTTGAAAACTTGGAAATCATAAAATCAAAGGATAATTTGGCCAAAATATGTGAAAACAAATTAAAACACAAGCCAATTTCTAATCAAAATTAATAAGAAAACCCTATATAAAATAGAGTTATCACTTAGTAACGGCAATAACTTTTTCTATTATTATTATTAATATAAAAAAAATTAATTTTAAAATGACTTTTTTTTTTTTGTACAAAGGAAAAAGTGGAACCACATTAGTAGTAAGGGCTAGTTTGGTTGGTAAGAAAGTAAAGTTAGATGAGAAAATAATTTTTAGAAATTTAATTCTAAAGGAGATGAATAATTTTCTAAAAAAATTTGAATTTTAGAAATTTAATTTTGATAATTTTGAATACTTACTTATGTTTGTATAGAATAAAAATATTTACGGAAAGGTTACTATAATAGTAAAACACAATATATTTTAAATATAATTTATTTGGCATGTATATTTATTATATTATTCCCTTATTTTATATTAGTGATAGAGATAATTTTTTTTGGTCTTGTAATCAAAATATAATTTGACATTTATTAATTTTTTCAATTATAATGTACAACAATATTTAAACAAAAAAAAAGAGAGATAATTTTATAATAATATTTTTAGGTACGGACATATCTTTATAGTTTATGAAGAGTTTACTAATAATAATACTATCATAATAAGTGTTTATACTAATAAATAATGCAAATTAAAAGGATATATAAAAATTAAAGAAATAAAAATATAAAGAAAATATAAAGAATTAGTGCAATGAAAATTTAAAAATGAAACTCTTTTTTCTTTTCTTTGTGTTTTGAACCAAAAAAAGTTTTAAGAGGGGAGCAACTCGAAGTGTACATCGATTCAATAGCGTTGATTGCTTATTTTTGACATTTTTTTGAAGATAAATTATGCCGATTTGCAAGCACTAAACTAATCATTTGTGCATATCTAAATAAGGGATTGGGAATCAAAGATAATTACCATAAAACAAATTTGACTTCTTCTCTATCAGATTTGGTTAACTGAATTCTTTCGATTTCATGTTTAGATAAAGCTAATTAAGGAGGCAAAAGGCTTTATTTTTGAAAACATTCCTGAAAACAAATCTCACCCCCTTCAAATGTTATGGGGATTAAATGGGATGCTCTCCTATTTCTGGGAACCATTCTATCCATAAATATAACAAGCAGCAATGCAATTTCAGAAACTGCCTCCAGCCTGAAGAACTATGAAGTGAGAAGCATGATTCAGGTATGAATACACATGTTAATGAAGATAATACCTGGAGATTGTCATCATTTTTTAAGGATGCAGACATTGATTCTGCAGTAGTCCCATGTTCCTCACTTGCTGACCATTAACTTAAATGGGAAAATCCTTGTTAAAATGATTAAAACCAAACCAAATTATTAGTAGTCGGCCGCAATCAGGATGTTGTTAACAGATCTCTTATCTTTAACATTACGGGAAGTGGGATGCCTGAAGAAGAGTTTAATTGAACACACTTCAATAACCACAAATTTTTAGCTAAATGTGGTCTTATGCATATATTTTCATTCCCTATATTGTTTTCCAGAGTGAAGATGGGGATATTATTGATTGTGTTGACATCTACAAGCAACCCGCTTTTGATCATCCAGCTCTGAGAAATCACAATATATATCCAGGTCTGCTTACATACGTTTCTGAAATAACCACAAGTCACATTTCCCCGAATGTTGAACAATGAAATAAATCAAGGCCATTTCGGGTTCCAGATGTCACCAACAATGCTGAAAAACACTCAAAAGGAAACCCTGAAAGAAGCATCTGAGCAAAGAAAAGAAGACTTGCACATTACTGCAACACAGGTATGGCAGAAAAGTAGAAGCTGTCCTGAGGGGACTATTCCCATTCTAAGGAGGAAACCCGGAAAATTTGACAGCAACACAAATGCACCACGAAAGAAACCAAATTTCCTCCCTCATCAAGATAAGCAATTCAGGGACCACAAGCAATTGAATCTTCTGTATATCAACCGTTCGGTAATTACAATTATTTCTTTGATACAATAAATTGGTTCATTATGAAAGGCATACATCTATGGTTAATCCCTTGTTTGGCCTTTTGTCATGCAAAATACTGAAATAGATAACAATCTTAATGTTCGTTACAGGTGAATCCAAGTTTGTATGGGGACAGAAAGACAAGACTTTTTGTTTATTGGACAGTAAGTCATCTCTTTTTCCTTAATGGATGTATTATTTGTGGTAAATATTTAGTAATAATTTAGAGTTTGATAGTATATCACATAACAGAGGATTTACAGGGAGAATTCTTGGCATATATGATGGGATCCTAATACCATTTTCTGAGAATTTTAATCCACATGAGTAGTGGAATTTCCAGAATCACATTGCGATGTTGAAGAATTTTTTAATTTTTATTGATGAAAATTGATTGATCTGTCTTTTTCGGGTCCCTCTGTTAGATTGATGGTTCAGTTGATACTGGTTGCTTTGATCTCACTTGCCCTGGTTTTGTACAAACCAGCAAAGAAATAGCCCTTGGTGCTGCAATTTATCCCATATCAAATCCTACAAGACTTCCATCACAAATCACCATTACTATTATGAAGGCAGGCTTACTTTTCACCCACCTTATTTTTCGTTTTCCACTTCATTCAAGGTTAATTGTTCTAACTCCATCTTACATTTCATGAATAATTGTAATACATTTGTTCAGGATCCGAACACGAGCAACTGGTGGGTAATTTATGGAGAGAAAACCAGCATAGGATATTGGCCTGGCAGACTCTTCGACAGATTATTTTACCATGCTGAAACAGTTCAATGGGGTGGTGAAGTTTACAGCAGCAGGATGAAGGCTCATCCTCATCCTGCAACACAGATGGGTAACGGGAGATTCCCCGACTTTATATACGTCAACTCAGGCATTATGAAGAGGATACGTGTTGCTGTTAATTCTCAAACGTTTAGCAGGCCAGAATTGGTTTTTTCTTACACTGATGAGTATAAGTGTTATGATGTTATCTATAGAAAGGATTTTATTGCAGATCCTGAGCTTTATTATGGAGGGCCTGGTAGAAGTTATTTGTGCCCTTAATGTTGATTATCTATTTAGCACCATAGATTGATAAGAAGTGGACCTAGTTTAGAGGTTAAGATTTTTATTTTTTTTCCTAAGCCAAAAGTGGATTAAATTAGCACTTCTCATATTTTCTCCTGAATACTGAATACTTCATAACTAGTTTTGTCACTTGAGAAAAACAAAATCATCAAAGAACTTCATATTCTATTCTCCTGTTTTAAGGGCACCTTGGTTCTCGACCAGGTCCTCCATAATAAAACTCAGGATCTTCAACATAATCACTGACATAAATCGTAGTATAACATTCGTACTCGTCAGTGTAACAGTTAACCCATTCAGGGGTCACTATGATTTCATTCTGAACAACCCGCATCCTCTTCACAAAACCTGATCCTGCAAAAGGCACAGGGCTAGCATATCTGCCGCAACCCATGCCTGTTGCAGTGTGGTTGGGATGAATCCCAACTCGGGTGCTGTAAACTTCACCGCCCCATTGAACAGATTCGGCATGATAGCGTAGTCCACTGAACAGTTCTGCAGGCCAATATCCTATGTTCACTTCTTCTCCATATTTTACCCACCAATTGCTCGTCTCTGGATCCTGAGGAATTCCAATGGAACATTACAAGAAGAGTTAGCAGGAAATGGTTCACATCCCTATGTCCTAAGTTAGAGCCCAATACCTTCTGGATAAATATGGTTATTACTTCTGAAAGTCCATCAGGTTCTGATATGGGATAGATTGGAGCCCCAAGTACAATGTCACTGCTAGTTTGTACAAAACCAGGGCAAGTGAGATCAAAGCATCCAGTACTTACTGAACCGTCGATCTACAAGATTTGCAGAAACAAATGTCAAATATCTGTCTTTTGGAAAGGGATTTCATGTTTTCCCTTTTTGTCTTTGGAAATGATGATTAGATAGAGATATTAGCATGAAACAAAATGGTGCATGATGACTGAGGTCCAAAACTATGTATGTAGCCCCAACTTGGCTTCTAATCATTGCTCAAGTCGGTTTTCTGGTACCATTGTGTAGAATAGTTACAATAAGTCCTATTTAATCATATATCTTGAAGCATTTTCACTGCAAAGATTGAAATGCATCTAGGTTATTTCTGGGCTTCACATTAAATAAATTAAGGAATGAGAACTTAATTGTACCGTCCAATAAACGAAAAGTCTTGTCTGCCTGTCCCCATAGACACTTGGATTCACCTGCAATATTGTGTTTAACCTTTCACTAGTAAATTAATGTCAAGTGCCAGAATAATCAACATTCAAGTAATTATAAAGTGATATCTTCAGATGCCTTCGTAATACTAACCGCCCATCCTGATTCGATGGCCTCATAATTGCGGTAAGGACCAGTAATGAGAGCAACTTGAGAAGTACTGTACTCGTCATCTTCCTCAACCTGAGGATAACAGACTTTAATGTCTCCCTTGGCTCCATAGTATGCGAACCCTTCAGCGATCAGCACAGCCAACTGAATTGCAAGAAAATGAATCAAAGTTGGAAATTGATTTTTTTAGTTCAGATTTGTAACAAGTTCATGCACTAATTTGTCATCTGTGCACATTACTCTACTATAGATGAATAGATTTATATGAATACCGAGTGGTTTATCTGAAGAAGATCCAAGTCATTGTTCTCCATTATTTTCTTATTATGATGATGGAAGGAGAATGTCTTCTTTGCTTCATGACCTGTCTTTGTTTGCATCCTCCGAATGGGAATCGTCCCCTCTGGACATCTTCCACTTCTCTGCCACAGCTGCTTTGTTAGAGTAATGGGAATGTCTCCTTCCCTTTTTGTTTTCTCCATTGATGGATCATTGCTAGGCCTCATCTGAGTGGGAACAAAGTTCTTATCATCCAGTTATCGCTATAGTCATCTTAAATTATTTATAAACACCCCCAAGTCAAGAAGATTTTATTGGAAACCAAGAAAGAAACCTGAATCCTGTGATTCCTTAGAGCAGGATGGTTAAAAGCAGGTTGCTTGTGAATGTAAATGCAATCAATCACATCCCCATCTTCACTCTAGAAAAGAATTAAGCCAAAGAAAAAATCATGTAAGGATTGACTTTATACTAAGTGAAAGTTTCTTGTATCTGAAATGCTTGCTTCCATGGTATATCATGAAGCCATACCTGAATTATTTTAACTATATCTCTACTGTGTAAACCATTTGTTTGCCATCCCTGGAATTGCTTCAAAGTTCCACCGCAAACTATCACCAGGATAATTTCGGTTGACAAAAAAGATATCCATTTGAACCCCATGGCCAGTAAAAGGCATAGAAAATTAGAGGAATTTCTGAGATTCAGTAATTGGATGAAACTTGCTACTTTCACCAGGATAATCTACGCTTGAAGCTTGTAGGCAGATGCATTCATGGTCCTAATTAGAGCTACGACACTGATGAATGCATGACTTACCTTCTGATCATGAGGATTCCATTTACACTAGTTTGAAACTTACAGAAGCATAGATAACTTGTGAGGAAAAGCCTACTGCATAGTTTGAATGATTTTACTGTTGACATGAGAAAAAATATTCTTTGTTGAAAATAGTAAATGATACGATGTGTCTGATATTAAGTACACAGTTGCAAAAATGAAGACGGTGATTTATCAAATGTTGAAAGTACCCAAAAAAAATGAAAGGTTGCGACCTTTTGTAAAATTATTTCATTCATGCAACATTTTGAAGTTTGAACCCTTTCAAAACGTAACTATTTTAATGCCATAGTAAAAATTACACAAGTGCAAGTCCATTGGTGAAAAGAATGATATGATCATCCAACTAAGGGCACTCCAAACTTCGACCAGGTCCTCCATAATAGAACTCTGGGTCCGGAACATCACGATAAAGGATGTAGTTATAACAATTATACTCATCGGAGTAAGGATTTGTCCATTCAGGAAACTTCAACACCAGAGAATTTTCAAGAACCCGAATTCTTCTTACTGAGCCTGAATCTCTACGGCCAGGAAATGCTAAATGCCCGCTTCCCATTCCTGTTTCAGTGTGTGGATGAGTTCCACCAACTCTGGAGCTGTATACATCACCGCCCCATTGAACCATATCAGCATGATATTTCAGCAAGTTGAAGAGTTCGCCTGGCCAGTATCCTAGGCTTTTATTCCCATAACTCACCCACCAGTTGTTGGTAAGAACATCCTGAACAGATGACAAAAGAAAGTTTGTGGACTACATTATGATAAATATACTCTTTTCGGATTATGTTTGATTGGACTATAATTCGCTAGTCTTGTATCATTGTTAAACTGATAGTTCTTACGGATGTGAATCAAATCCTTAACCAAATATAAACTTGAATGCATAAAAATCAAGAACTTAGTTTTTTCCACCTTATAAATGTAAATTAAAGCAAATGGATCTGACAATTGATCGGTTAATGAAGCACCAAGTGCTATCTCCTGGTTGACTTGCACGAAACCAGGACAGAAGTGATCAAAACAGCCTGTGTTCCTTGAACCATCAACCTAAATCAAAATCAGGGGAGCGCATGATTAATAATGTAGTACACTGAACAATTACTTTTGTAGACATGACCTCATTCAGATCTATAAATGGTTTGATTATTGGTGTCATAAGCAACAAATAAATAGTACGATCAAACATGGAATTAAAACTGAGTGGTTTCTTGCTAATCATCTTAATTCTAATGTTCATAACAAGAAAAAAAAATCTAAACTGACCGTCCAATGCACAAAAATCCTTGTATTTATGTCATGATAGACCATTGGATTCACCTGCAATGGTAATTTATAGCTGAGCTATGAATTGATAATGCGAATTTAGTTAGAAGAATGATGAGGACACTGACCGCTGTGCCTGCTTCAACTGCTTCAAAATCATCACGAGGACCGCTCAAGAGTCTAACCTGAGAAGTAGTGTACTCACTCTCCAATTCAACATAGGGATTAAAGACGGCAATATCTCCTTGGGCTCCTAAATACGCATACCCCACAGTAAGCAGAATTGATATCTGTTTCACAAGGCAGAAATTACACAATGGCGTGTTGAATGCACAAACCATAAGTAAAGTACATGATAAAACTCCTGATAAAATCACTATTTATGTATTGAAAGAAACTTTTTTGTGCATTTATCTACACCTGTTAGATATATTAGTCCAGGTACACGCTTACCGAGTGGTTCGACCTAAGAAGTTTAATCTGGCCAATGCTGTCATTGAAATGTTTGCTGCTGTTATTACGGAAGAAACCAGGTGGCTTCCGTGGTTCATATGCGCTCTTCTTCTGTATCCTCCTGATGGGAACAGTTCCATTGGGACAGATTCCACTTTTCTGCCAGCGCTGTGTTGGCACTGCAATGGGAATGTTTCCTTTTTTTTGCTTATGGGTACTATGCCGTGTTTTGGAACTAATGTCCTCGGTTGGTACATAGCTTGGTTTCATCTGAATAGTCATTTTTACAAGATTCACACATACGTGTTTAATTCAGTCAAGACTGTGAATTTATTCAGAAACAGCAATAAATAAGACGAACCTGAATCTTGTGATCCTTTAAAGCGGGATGATCAAAAGCTGGCTGCTTATAAATGTCAAAGCAATCAATTATATCACCATCTTCACTCTACAAAACAGGAGAAAATTGGAAAAAATCATGTCTAGATACACAATCTTCTGCAAAAATAATGTCTATGTTAATTGTATGGGGCATTTATTTTTTTCTTCCTCGAGTTATGTCCTTTGGAATGCATCCTTTCCAGGATTCGGAGGGAGAAAAATGTGGTTCAGTTCAACATGGCTAATGGATTTCATTTATCTGTCTAAGATAGACAGTTTTCAGTTCAATTCATATTCAAGAGATAGATCAAAATGGTGAAAGAGAATGAAGAAGAAGAACAGGATGAATCAATTAACACCTGAATGCTTTTCACTACTTTGTTGCTGCTTTGACTGTTATCAGTATTCCTTTCAACTTTGAGGGACTTATGCCTGAAGTGGAAGTCCTTCCCGGAAACTCCATGGCCTGTTATGGCTAGAGCCATTTGTGTTACTAACAGTATAGCCATTAACTTCATCTCCATGATCCTTAAAGAGCAAAGCAAAATCAATCCTAGAGTTTCAGTAGATGAAGCCTGAAGGAAGAAGGCCAGCTCAGTTCAATATGTATGGTTGGTTCCTTCCGTGTATGTTATTAGCCTGATACTTAGGAATTCCAAAGATTACTAGATTAATCTATTCTATGTTTTTAGGCTATTTGTGGATTAGATTGCATGACTCAATTATGGAAAAAAAAAATCACATTTATGTTTCAATTATTAATGGAGAGAACGATTAGATTAGTTTTAAAACTGTGTATCTTGCCCAAAGAATTAAAGCATAACCCACAAAAATGCAGTTTTTTTAAATTTTTTTTTTAAAAATTTATTGCTATAACATATTATTCTCATGCTTCTCCTAATCCCAAAAAGAAAAATCATGAATAAAAAAAATTATAATTATAGCACTTCGCTATAAAAAAATTATAAGCAACAAAATCTAAAACTTGTTAAGTTTTTTATTTTCTTAATTTTCTTATTCTCTTCTTTGTTTATTAGTATGGTATAAATTTTGTGGTAAGAAATTTTTTAGTAGTTTAGTTTTAGGTAAGTCCCTCTTCTGGTATTATATTATACTCCCTAAGTCCCCAAAAAAAGTTTAGTTTTAAATATTTTATTTATTCCAAAAAAAGGAGTCTCTCTTTTAGTGTAAAATTTTTATACTACCCTTACTAATAATGATAATATATAACTCAAATTAAAAATTAAGAATAAAAATATAAAATTATATATTTAATTATACATTAAGTGTATTGTATTTTGTAATTTAAAAAAATTATACCAAATTAAAAGTGAACTCTTTTTTGATTACGGAGGGAGTATGATAGGCATAAATTAATTACAATTCTGATTCTATTAAAACCATGGTCATAATTCCTTGTTCGTGTTTTCTATAATTAAGAATTTATTATGAGATAGGAACACTGATAATTTATTTTAGAATTATGCAGTCAAAAATAATTATTGAGATAATTTAAGGGATAGTCTATTAACATAATAGGGGTAAAAAAATTGATATATTAAAAATAAGAATATACTTCGTCCGCTCTAACAAAAAAGTCTACTTTAGTTAAAGTACAACTTTTTATTAGTTATTAAATACAACTCATTTAATGCACCACTTAATGTATAATTTTATATTTTTATCTTTATTTTTTAATTTTGAGTATACGTGATTATTATTAGTGAGAATATTTTAAGAATTTGATTTGGAAGTGGACTATTTTATTGGGACAAAAAAAAGTTTCTAAAATGAACTTTTTTTGGAGACCGAGGGAGTATACAATATTTTATCACAAAGAAAAGACTTTCATTAGAAGAATAATGATATATACAGTAAAAAAAATCTCACTGAAATCTCTCAAAATGGCTAAGTAATGATATTATTTTATCATCCAGATACTAGTTCAATTATTGTGAAAATTCACTAAAAATTTACAGTGAATATCATTACTCTAATTAGAATAAAATTTGTTAAGCTTTTGTTTTATTAATTTTCTTATTTCCTTATTTGATTACGAGAAATTTGTTAATCATATTACTGAATTAAGGCAAGTATTTTAATATTGCAATATTGTATTCCTTTACTTATATTATATGTTAGGTCCAAATCAATTACAATTAAAATGATTCCATTAAAACTCTCATTATAATTAAACTTTGACATAGGAAAGGAATAATAATCTCTTATTTTATAAACAAAAAGAAGGAAAGACCTTGAAGTTGAATGAAAGAATTCTTAGTACAATTAATCGGTTAAAATGATGAAAAAAAATATTGTATGCATTTGTTATATCTTAATTGTTTCTGACTGCATAATTCCTCGTGCAAAAAATGCATGGAATATTTTCTTTTCACAAATAAATAAAATCTCCCTTGAGAAGCAAAGTATTTAAAGTCGGCAAGAGCAAGCCCTGCTAAACTTTTAGGCATGGATATCACTGCAAAACTTGCACATATTGAACGAGAATTAGAGCAAGAGAGAAGGCATAAACAACTCGATCAGGAATGGCTTCGTGTCATGCAAGAGAATCGGGATGTCAGCCCCGATAACATGGCGAGAGCCATGCAAAGGTTACGGGACCATATTCGAAGCCATGAACGTCGGGAAGTGACCCTCATTCGAGAACGGGAATCTCTCCTCGTGGATGCAGCGGGAAACAACCGTAGGAAGAAAGGGCATAACAGGAGGGATTCTTATTAGAACAGAAGAGAAGAGTAGACAAATCATTGAAGTTCAATGGCTTGATTGGGTTGGATATGATTCGACCATTGTTTCATTTATTTGTTGCATGCACTTTCAAAAATAATAAATACAAAATCCTGGACTTGTATTCATTTTGAGTACTTCTGTATTCCATTTTTTGTTATTTAATTATTAGTTTTTGGATAAAAATAAAGAGTGTTAATAACTAATAACTAAAGAATATTCAAATTGACTCGCAGCTTAATTAGATATGTTATCACTTACTAAAGAATTCAGGATTCATGTGATTTTCTTCCTAATCTTGAATAGAATAAAATGATGTAAGAATTTAAATATAAATATAATATCTGTTGAAAAATATGCTCAAATGACCATTGTGATGTCGTTTGTTTTGTTCTTTCCTTTTATATTGGAATCATTAAATTTCATTAGATAATAAATTCCTATCTCGTAAATGTGTTTTCTTCTATTGTGAATATCTTATGCACTAGAGATCACCAAAGACGCTTTTGGCATCCAAAAGTCATGGACAAATTATAGCACTCTGTGTAATAAGTGAAAAACATAATGAGCGTCTTATTTAATTTTAGGCTAAAAAACGACAATGAAAAAAATGCATACATTAAAAATGTACACATCTAGGTATTTTTATCTGAATCAAATTTACTTTAAAGTTGGATTCATGACAAGAAATTCATAAGAATCTTCCATTAAAATTAATAGGAGTTGAAATAGTGTGATTTTGGAAATAAAATCCCGGTAATAGTCATGCCTTTGTAATTCCCCTTGCAATTAATGTAATCATTATTCTTCAGAATTATATTGAAAGCCGATTCCTATTCTGCTATGGTTTCATGTCCATAAAAAGTACAAAATCTTTGCTAAGGACACCTGGGATCATCACCGCCAGGTCCTCCGTAATAGAACTCCGGGTCCTCAACGTTGCGATAAAGGATGTAGTCGTAACATTCATACTCATCCGAGAAAGTAGTAGCCCATTCCGGATACTTCAACACCATAGAATTTTCAAGAACCCGAATTCTCCTTATTTCCCCTGAGATTCGCCCGTCTATGAATGCATAACTCCCACTTCCCATTCCTGTCGTAGTGTGTGGATGAGTTCCACCAACTCTGGAGCTGTAAACATCACCGCCCCATTGTACCGAATCTGCAAAATGGCTTAAGAATTTGAAGAGTTTGCCTGGCCAGTATCCTATGTTTCGATTCTCTCCATGTTGAGAATCAATTATCTCTTAGAATCGATAAGTTTAGGAATGTATATCAGATAGGATATTTCTTGTATATCTTTTGTAATTATCCTTTGTGATTTGTAATTATCTGTATATTCTGATTAGCATAGGTTGTGACCTATAAATATAGGCACAAATCACTGTTCAATACACGATCAATAGACAGCAATTATTCATAAACTCTGGTTTTAATTTTCTTATGGAGTCCGCAACACCTATCCCTGGCAATGTCTATGGCGGCTCCTCTGGGCTTCATCTTACTACCGATCAGCAGCAAAAATTGGTCACTCTTTTGAATCAAATGGGAAATTCTGATCCCACGGCTAATTTTTCAGGTATCACCTTACCTTTTAATGCTCTTTCATCTGTTTGGATTATCGATTCAGGTGCAAGTGACCACATCACTTGTAACATATCTTTATTAGATTCATATTTTCCATGTGCAACACCAATTTCCATCACTTTACCTGATCAATCCACTAGCCCTGTGACTCATATTGGACACTATAAACCCTATCCTCAGCTACACCTATCACATGTCCTATATGCTCCAAATTTTAAACATAATTTGTTATCCATCCGCAAAATCACTAAAGATAATAATTGTTTGGCTATTTTTTTCGACAACTTTTGTGTCTTTCAGGACCGTACGACTGGGGATCTGATCGGGCTCGGCAAGGCTAGTCGGGGATTATATTTTCTATGTTCTTCCATTCCTGAGTCTTTTAAATTAGTTTTTCAGAATTATTTGCTTTCAATAAAGAATGCTACATGCATTCCAAAAAACATTTTCTATTGTAATTTTGTTAGTTGCAATAACATTAATTATGAAACTTGGCATCGTCGTCTTGGTCACTCTTCTTTAAAATCTTACATCACTCATGGTCAATCAGTCTCATGTCCTCCATCTTTTTCTTGTTCCATTTGTCCTCTGGCCAAACAAACTCGCACTAGTTTTCCTACACGTACCACCATCACCAATTCCACTTTTGCATTAGTTCATATGGACGTCTGGGGTCCTCATCGGACACCCAATCACGATGGTTCCCGGTATTTTCTCACTATTGTCGACGATTTTTCTCGTGCCACATGGACATTTCTCTTACATTCAAAATCTCAAGTTTTCTTAAAAATTAAACATTTTATTTCTCTAGTCTTCACACAGTTTGGTGCTCTTGTCCGTCGCATTCGCTCTGACAATGGCACCGAATTTTTTTCCAATGAGTGTCGTTCTTTCCTTGCTAGTCAAGGCATTATCCATGAGAGCTCATGCATTTATACTCCTCAGCAAAATGGAGTAGTTGAACGCAAACATCGTCATTTATTAGATGTTGCACGAGCCTTAATGTTTCAGGCACATATTCCCCCTCAATTTTGGGGAGATTGCATTCTCACTGCCACTTACATCATTAACCGACTACCCTCATCCTCTATTCGTGGATTCAGCCCTTTTGAACTCTTATTTCATAAACCACCTATCCTTGACCATCTTCGTGTTTTTGGCTGTAGATGTTATGCCACCACATTAGGTACCCGTGACAAATTTAGTCCTCGTGCTATTCCCTGTATTTTCATGGGTTACCCTCCTAATCAAAAGGGTTATCGTCTTTATGATCCCGCTTCGGGAAAATTTTTTGTTAGTAGGGATGTCATTTTTCAAGAAAATGTTTTTCCTTTTTCACTTTCTCCTTGCTAGCCGCTGCAATGTATTCTGCTTCCGCTGTAGATAACGCGATAACTGGTTGCTTCTTGGAACTCCACGAAAATATACCAGATCCAATAAAGAAAGCATAACCAGAAGTACTCTTTCTCTCCACAGTGTCACTTCAATCACTATCAGTGAATCCAAGAAGATCAACAGGATCACTTTTTGCATAAAAGATTCCTTCACCTTGAGTACCTTTAATGTACCTCAAAATTCTCTTAGCTGCCTGTAAGTGAGACTGACGTGGATTTTCCATAAATCTACTTATTAAGCCGACACTGAAATTGATATCAGGTCTTGTAGCTGTCAAGTATCTCAAACTCCCTACCAAACTTTTAAAATAAGTAGGATCCACACAAGTGCCAGTCCCATCTTTGGTTAAACGCAATCTTTCTTCAGCTGGAGTCAAGATTGGTTTTGCACCATCCATCTTGAACTTCTTCAAAATATCTCCAGCATATTTCTTTTGGCAAATAAAAATGCCTTGATCAGTCTGCGAAACCTGAATTCCAAGGAAGTATGACATAAGACCCATATCCGTCATCTCGAACTGTCGAATCATAGCCTCCCTGAATTCTGCAATCATCTTGGGATCATTCCCAGAAAATATTAGATCATCCACATATAAGCATACGATAACAACCGCACCATGAGAAGATGTCTTCACATATGAAGCATGATCAAAAGGACAGCGCTGAAAACCACTGTCAACGAAAAAAGAATCAATACGGGTATACCACGCTCTTGGAGCTTGCTTCAAGCCGTAAAGGGCTTTGGTTGGTGTTTGGAAGTTATGGCGAATCGGAATATTAATTGTTCCGTACCCAAATTAAAGGGTAAACAAGATTACAATTTTTGGAGGATTCAGATGGAAACGCATCTCAATGCGTTTGATTTGTTAGGTCATATTCAAGAAAATTTAACAGAGGATGCTACTAAGGCGACGAAACAAAACGACAGTTTGGCGTTGTCGCAAATACACCAGGCAATTGATGTTTCTGTATTTGGAAAAATATCCACCGCTAAAACCGCAAAACAGGCGTGGGATATTTTGGCCAAAACGTATCGTGGCGTTGACAAAGTCCAACAAAGTAATTTGTTAACGTTGAAAAGAAAGTTCGAGCTATGCAGCATGGAAAAGAATGAGACTATTGAGTCTTATTTTTCTCGTTTGAATGATATAAAGAACGAGATGCAGTTGAATGGGTATGATCTTACTGATCAACTCATTGTAGAAAAGGTCTTGAATACTTTGCCATTAAAGTTTGACCATGTCGTTGCCGTGATGCAAGAGACAAAAGAGATGTCAACTTTGTCAGTTGATGAATTGCAAGGGTCATTGCTGCTGCATGAACAAAGAATTAATGGCAAATTGGATGAATCCCATGAAAAGGAGCCTGTGGAGAAGGCGTTGCAAGGTCAAAAATTCGATCGCTAAGGAGAAAAGCGGAAAATTCGTCCAATAATCTCGCTTCGGTGGTCGTGGTCGAATTTCAAAGGTCGTGACGAGGAAGAGGTAATTATCGTGGTCGCGGTAGAGGTAACAATTCCTCCCAACAAAGAGGCAATTTTTATAATTCCAACAATAATCAGCAAAAAGGGCCTAAGTGTTTTAATTGTGGTAAAGTAGGCCATATCCAAAAGAATTGTTGGTCTAATAAATCAGAAAATAAGGATATTAGTGCTAATGTTGCTGAAGATTCTGGTGAAAAGCATGAGACTATCTTATTTTCTGCTGGTATGGTTGGGGAGTCTAAAAATAACATGTGGTATGTTGACTCTGGATGTAGTAACCACATGACTGGAAAGAAGGAATTATTTAAAAATTTGGATGAGTCATTTAAATCCACTGTTCGTTTTGGTAATAATCATGAAGTGCCTGTATGTGGTAAAGGAGATATTCCTATTACCTTGAAGAATGGCACAAAAAGTGCTGTTGCTGATGTGTTTTATGTGCCTGCTTTGCATCAAAATCTTTTGAGTTTGGGTCAACTTCAAGAGAAGAATTATGATTTGCGTTTTCGAAAACGCGTCTGCACCATCACTGATGATAGATTGGGTTTGATTGCAAAGGTGAACATGACCAATAGTAGATTGTTTCCTATTGTTTTGAATTGTGGTGGTTCATCTTGTTTCAACTCAATTGAGGTTGATGACACTTGGTTGTGGCACATGAGATTTTGGCACTTTCACTTTCGTGGATTGCAGTTTTTGGTTAAGAATAATATTGTTTTTGGGCTGCCTTCCATCAACTTTCACCATAGACAGTGTGAGTCTTGTATTTTGGGCAAGAAGCATCGAGACCCGTTTCCTAAAGGCGAGGCTTGGAGAGCAAAAGAACCATTACAGCTCATTCACTCTGATTTATGTACAGTGGATGTTCCTTCTAATGGAGGTAATAAGTATTTTATTACTTTCATTGATGATTTCAGCAGAAAGGCATGGGTTTATTTTCTGAAGAATAAGTCTGATGCTTGTGACACTTTTAAAAGTTTTAAAGTGTATGTTGAGAAGCAAAGTGGTTACTTCATCAAAACTTTGAGAACTGATAGAGGCACAGAGTATACAGTCTGTGATGATTTTTTGGCACAGCATGGGATTAAGCATCAGATGACAACAAGGTACACTCCTCAGCAGAATGGTGTTGCAGAAAGAAAGAACAGAACTGTGATGGACATGGTGCGATCAATGATGGTTGCCAAACATATGCCCAAGGGTTTCTGGGCAGAAGCAGTTTCATGTGGTATCTATTTATTAAATAGATGTCCTACTAGATGCAATAGTGGGAAGACCCCTTATGAGGTTTGGTCTGGTAAAAAGCCAAATATTTCTCATATTAGAGTATTTGGTTGTTTGGCATATGCACATGTTCCAGATGCTCTTAGAAAGAAACTGGATGATAAGGCGGAGAAGTGCATTTTTATTGGTTCTGATTACGAGACGAAAGGGTACAAGTTATACAACCCTGTGACAAAGAAGATCACCTTTAGTAGAGATGTAAATTTTGATGAGAAAGGTGTCTGGGATTGGTCAGAAAAAGGGTTAGATGATTCGGTTAGTCATCCTCCTCAACCTTCATACTTTTATGACAATGATGATGAGGTCAATCAGCCCGAAGTATCTGAACAGCAACCTGTTTTTACTCAACCTATTCCTGCGCAGTCTAGTCGGCCACAAAGACAAAGACGTCTACCAGCTCGTTTGCAAGATTATGTTGTTGAGGGTCACACTCAAAATTTATCCGAAAGATGTTGTTAATTTTGCTCTCTTTGCGATTGTGACCCGATTACTTTTGAAGTCATTCGTCGTGAGGATCACTGGAAGAAAGCAATGGCTAATGAAATTCATGCCATTGAAAAGAATGATACTTGGGAGCTTACAAATCTTCCAAGTGGCAAGAAACCCATTGGTGTCAAGTGGGTTTACAAGACGAAGTACAAGCCCGATGGAGAAGTAGAAAGATTTAAGGCGCGGTTGGTTGCTAAAGGTTATAAACAAAAACCTGGCATCGATTATTTTGAGGTATTTGCGCCTGTTGCTCGGCTTGATACTGTTCGTTTAATTATTTCCTTAGCTGCTCAAAATGGTTGGAAAATACATCAAATGGATGTAAAGTCTCCAGTTGTATGGTCTGATGAGATTGCACCTTCATCTGCAACACCCATGGAGCCGTCCACTACTTTAGATGCCCCTGATGCTCCTGCCTCATCCACTGCTCCTATTTCCCCTTCCGGCCCTGAGCCCTTATCCGCCACTGAGACACCAGATCCCAATCTATCCGTCTCTCTCCGGCGATCAGGTCGTCCTTCTAAACCTCCTATTTGGAGTTCTGATTACCTGTGTCTAACCTTGCCCTCGGCATCTTGTACCTCCATTTATCCAATCTCCCATTACCTTTCCTTGGCTAATTGTTCTCCTTCCCATCAGCACTTCATTGCTTCCATTTCAGCAATCCAAGAACCCACCACTTTTCAGGAAGCCGTCACTAATCCCAACTGGGTTGCCGCAATGGAAACTGAACTCAAAGCTCTTCAAGCCAATCATACTTGGGATGTGGTCCCTTTGCCTCCTGATCGTCGTCCAATCGGATGTAAATGGGTTTACAAGGTCAAGTATCATGCTGATGGTTCTCTTGAGCGCTATAAAGCTCGCCTGGTGGCCAAAGGTTTCAATCAACGAGAGGAGTTGACTATCAAGACACTTTTTCTCCCATCGCTAAACATGTCACCGTCGTCTCTTCCTAACTATTCCGCTATACATAATTGCCCTCTTTTTCAGATGGATGTTCAAAATGCTTTTCTCCATGGTGATCTTTCTGAAGAGGTATATATGGAGTTTCCCCCCGGATTTCGCCCTCAGGGGGAGTCTTTGGTATGTCGATTGCGGAAATCCTTGTATGGGTTAAAGCAAGCATCTCGTCAGTGGAATGCTAAGTTCACCAATGCTCTCCTACAACATGGATTTCATCAGTCCCACCATGACTACTCCCTATTCACTAAAACTCAGGGTAATGATTTTGTTGCTTTACTCATATACGTTGATGATATACTCATTACAGGCAACAGTCATGTTGGCATCACCGATCTCAAGAAATATCTCAACGCCACATTCTTTATGAAGGATCTTGGTCCGTCAAAATTCTTCCTTGGTCTTGAGATTGCTCGATCTCCAAATGGGATTTCAATAAGCCAACGCAAGTACGTATTGGAACTAATATCTGAGGCTGGATTGGCAGGATCTAAACCTTCACTCATTCCTATGGAACAAAACAAAAAACTCACAAGCATTGAATATGATACTGGCTCAAGTGAGCAAGTAGATGATCCGCTTCTTGAAGATCCTTCAGCATATCAAAGATTAGTTGGGAGGCTCATCTATTTGAATCTCACAAGGCCTGACATTACTTTTTCAGTTCAACTCCTTAGTCAATTCATGCACAAGCCAAAGCAATCCCACATGGAGGCTGCACTAAAAGTTGTTAAATATCTGAAAGGTTGTCCAGGTCTTGGTCTTCTGTTCCCGACATCTTCAAATTTTGAAGTACGAGCCTTTTGTGATTCAGATTATAGCACGTGTCCAATGACGAGGAGATCCACCACCGGTTTCTGTATCATGCTTGGAAATTCTCTAATCTCATGGCGTACAAAAACAAATTTATCAGATCACTATCATCAGCTGAGGCAGAATATCGAGCAATGCAAGTTACAACCAGCGAAATAATATGGATCATGGGACTTCTTCGAGATTTTGGTGTTCATACGAACAAGCCTGCATTACTTTATTGTGACAATGAAGCTGCAGAGAAAATAGCGGCAAATCCAATCTTTCATGAACGAACTAAGCATATTGAAGTGGAATGTCATTATGTCAGAGAGAAAATCCAGCAAGGAATTATCACGACACGTCACATTTCTACTAAGGAGCAGCCTGCTGATCTTTTAACCAAAGCTCTAAGCAGTGGACAGCATCAGTATCTTCTTTCCAAGCTTGGAGTATTTGATTTATACAAATATCCAGCTTGAGGGGGAGTGTTGAGAATCAATTATCTCTTAGAATCGATAAGTTTAGGAATGTATATCAGATAGGATATTTCTTGTATATCTTTTGTAATTATCCTTTGTGATTTGTAATTATCTGTATATTCTGATTAGCATAGGTTGTGACCTATAAATATAGGCACAAATCACTGTTCAATACACGATCAATAGACAGCAATTATTCATAAACTCTGGTTTTAATTTTCTTACACTCCAAAATTCACCCACCAGTTGTTTGTAGCCCGATCCTGAAGGACATGACAAGTAAATTGATCCCCTTTGGGTTTGTTGAGTCAAATTTAACTAGCTAGAACAGATGAAGAGATTTTCACCTTGAAAATGTATATTATCATAACTGCAGATGGCAAACCATTAGTTGTTGGAACGGGATGGATTGCTGCACCAAGTGCTATATCATTTCTGACTTGTACGAAACCCGGACAAACGTGATCAAAGCAGCCAGTTTTGTGTGAACCATCAGCCTGAAGCACAGCAAGATGCTGTCAGCCATATTCAGCAAAAAACACAAACGTTAACAGATTTTGCGAAAATGGAATATAAATAAGTAGCTATCAGAGCTGGCCACCAGCAGGGATTAATTAGACATTGCTGGATTGTTTGTTCCCAGACCAGCAGTATAAATTTAACTCTTCCTGGAGGCGCCTAGCTGGTCTGGAAGTTTAACCAGATCCCATGTTCAAAAAATGACAAAAAGGTTGCAGGGGAGAACTCACAGTCCAATACACAAAAAATCTTGTCTGCCTATCTCCATAGACCCTTGGATTCACCTACAATATTGATTCCATTCGTTAGTCATACTCTTTTGAGTCAGATTAATGATTCAGCAGTTTGAAATTTTATGTTGAGAATTGGCAAATGTAAGTACTTTGTAATATAGCAATGCACAAAATAGTCTTGAAGAAACTGGTAGATTATTAAGATGATTTTAGTGACTCATAGTACTTACAGCCCATCCAGATTTAACTGCTTCAAACTCATCACGAGGGCCGTTTTCGAGTGCAACATGAGAGGCACTGTATTCATTGTCCAATTCAACAGGAGGATAAAAGATGGCAATGTCCCCTTTGGCTCCTAAATATGCATAACCCTCCGTAATCATGATTGACATCTATTTTCAAGGCAGAATTTAATTAGAACAATAAATTTGATAAAAAGTCTCGCTTTCTCTTTGACCCTCTTCCAGCCCCTACACAAGCACAGCCGAGGTTGGAATTGAGTGTTTGACAAAATTAATCAGTGTGTACATACTGAATGGTTCTTTCGGAGCAGTTTTACTGCCTTGCTTTGATTGAACCCATGTTTACTGTGATGGAAGAACCTGTCCGGCTTCTTTGCTTTCGTTTGCATCCTCCGTATGGGAACAGTTCCCTCAGGACAGCTTCCACTTTTTTGCCATAGCTGCGTCGTCACCGAAATTGGAATGTCTGCTTTGGGCTGTTTATTCTTGTGTTTTGTTTTCTTTATCTTTCTGGAGGTTATGTCTATTCTTGGAACATAGCTAGGTTTCATCTGGATAGGGAATAAAGAGATGGTTCTCATCAATGGTCAATTTTGCAACAGTTTATCACATTGATATCTCCAAATCATTTAAGACTGTTAATTTCTTTTTGCCTTAACGGAGGGGGAAAATATGTGAGAATCCAGGGGAAGATAGTCAATTTCTGAAACAAACAAATTGAACAAACCTGGATCTTGTGATTTCTCAGAGCAGGATGATTAAAAGCTGGCTGCTTGTAAATGTCAACGCAATCAATTATATCGCCATCTTCGCTCTAATTTAACAGAAGGAGAAACAGGAAAAGCATCATATTTCAATTTACATTATGTATAACCAATGGAGAAAATGTTATTTTTTAACTGAATTTTTGGTTTAAGACTAAAGAACTCTTTTTTTTTTGCACATGCATTATTCTTCCTTGAAGGTTCATTCTTCTGAGCTTGATTAATTCTTTTTCCAGGACTTCCAGGGAAAGTAAACAATTAAATGAAGATGAACTGCACCTGGATGCTTTTTATTACTGCACCACCACTTGGGAGGTTATCATCAACACTGGTAGAAACTTCCAGGGATTCATGATTGGAAATGGAGTTGTTCTCTAAAACAGCATGGCCTGTGATCACGGATAGAGTGATTTTTAATAATACGATGGCAATCAATTTGACAACCATGATCTTTGAAAGACAGCAAAACAGATTTTGGTTTTTTATGACTCCTAGCTAGATGAAAGCTGAAGGAAACTGGTCCTGTTCCACAAACTCATATAAGCCTCCCCGAGTCTCAGATTACTGAAATCTGTTCATCATTAGGCTGCTCAGTTTGATGTTCAATGCTCATCCCATGAGTCAGATTTTAACCTCCAAATGTAAAAAAATAACAGGTTAAATCATTGAAGTTGTATCAATTATATTTTTGGCATCAGTGGATGTTTGAGAGGTCACATGCACTTGGATGGGTTTGTCATCCAAAATTGAAGTACCTTACATTTATTTATTATTATTATTTCTTTTTTCCAAACGACAACATTTGTTCTAAACGATGTATTTTAAAATATATTTTTATATTTTTTAAAATAATAATTGTTAAATAGAAAATATATTAAAAATATAAAACATTATTAAAAATAATAATAATAACGAGTTTTAGAATGTGATTTTAACTCACTCATAAACTTTAACAAGGGAAAGATCACAGCATTAACTTTTAGGGGTTCACTTGAAGCAAATCTATATTTTTCTAGAGGCAAATTGTGATGTATTGATAAAAGATGGACTTTAAAATTAATGATTGCAAGAAAATCGCTTCAAGAAGAGGTGAGGTTACAAAACTTTACATTAATTAAAGAAAGAATGAACATTCATGACATTTTAGATTTGAGGCGCCAATTAATGTGATATATTAGGATAAATTGGTTGTTTTCTGTTTTCAACTATCTTTATTTTATTCAGTACTTGTTTACTGTATTAATCTACTAGAAAAGGACTCTTAAATATTTTATTTCATTATTTAGTAATTGAATATTTTTATTTTCATTTTAGACCTATAAATTTAAAATATAATAATTATGTCTCATAATTTATTTTTACTTTAAACCTTAAGAAAAAAAAGTCTATTTTTAATTTGGTACAATTTTTTTTTTAAAAAAATTATAATGTACAACACACTTAATAACTTTATTAGTAAATCATATTAAATGTCATTTCAAGTTTTATGAAAAGTATCCAAATAAGAAAAAATAATATTCAAATTAATAAAATGACAAAATATGAAATTTATTCCAACAGACAAGTCATCCTTTATATTTCAAAATGAAAAAAATATTGCTAACTTTCTAGCATTGGATAAAATAATAATTTATTTTTATTTTTATTTTTATTTTTTTTAAAAAAAGTAGATACAATACAATTCTGACCAACTCAAAAGCAAACCAGCAATAAAATATGGAGATCAAATTGGTTAGAAAATTAGAACATGAGAAATTATCCGGAAGATTCAAAGAATTCAGGGACTAGAGTTGCAATTATCAAAATTCCCATTTTTTAAAATTATTATTATAATTCCCACTCCAAGCCGACTCGTAGGAGCAGGAAACCACGGTAGGTGGGGGGCAGGGGAGTGGAGTGAAGCGTTGAGTTTAAGCTAAATCAGAGAGGCGAAAGTGTGTGAAAATGGTGAACTATGTGTTGAAGATCGCGGCGGATTTGGAGAACCTCACTGATCTTCAGCCCCAAGGCGGCTGCGACGATCCTAACTTCAGCTATTTCTTCAAGGTAGTAACTATATCCTAACTTAATCTCCATCTATCTTTATCTCTCTCTCGCGATTTGTACTCTGAGGCTTTACTTTTTCAATTTCAGCTTCTATGTTTGTTTTTCTGTAATTTTTCTAGTGAAATTGTTGCTTTTTATTTTTTGCAAATTTTTACGTGTATCTTTGTATGTAAATTATTTGCGCAGTTAATTTCAATTTCGCGAATTTTTTTTCTTGGGTACTAAAATGTTGTTATTTTGCTCTGCATTTAATCTACGATCATCTCTAATTTTTACGCTTTAGGTCCTTTTATTTTATTCGCTTAGATTTTTTTTTTTTCAATTTTTCTTAGTTTAACTTTTCTGGCATAAAGATTTGAGCTATACACTTTAGTTTTCTAAGATTAACTGTGCCGTATTTATTAAATTCATTTCGTGTTCATTAATTTTCTACATTTACTCACCCGGTTTTGCATTATGATCACTGTAGTTGTTTGAAAACTTTCAAAGTTCATCGAATGGCGGACGCTAAAATTACCGTGGTATTTAATATTAGCTCTTGTGCAATTAACAGTTTCATCTTTGATAAATGACATTTTTCTTCATTTTTGTCTTTTACATTTTTTTTTTTTTTTGGTTTATTAGACGCTTCTTTTCAGTGAAATGGAGGCATTGATGTCCCATCTTCCTATTTTAACTATGCTTTTGGATCAGAATTTTCTTGTTTAATGTATTAGTGTTGTCCCGCTTTATGTCTAGTGGTATATTTTGTTCGTTATTTACCTTTGGTGGTTTGTTTTCAGCTGAAATGTGGAAATTGCGGAGAGGTTACTCCAAAAGAGACTTGTCTTAGTTTGAACGATACTGTCCCGCTTCCATCAGGCAAAGGCAATTGTCATCTTGTTAGGAAGGTCAGGTCCATGTTATTCTGCATTGTATTCAAGCATTTATATGCGTATGACCACATGTACAGTTAAAAGTAACTTTTCTTCTTCATACGAAGGCTTCTGAGGAAAAATGTATTATGAGAATACATTACAGTGATGTCAAAAATAAACTTCATGCTGGAGGTCATTAAACTGTCATTTTATCTGATTGCTTATTTAAATTGATTTTATACTTGAAAATAATTGCCAGTCAATCTGTTGGTTGAACTCTATTTGTTCTTGACCTGTGCCTCCCTGATATTTCAGTGCAAGTTCTGCTCAAGGGAGGCAACAGTGACCATGGTCACTGGGCAAGGGCGTCCACTGACGCAGACAGAGAGTCAATTTGGCCATTTTACTTCTCTGATGGTATTTGATTGCCGGAATGTTGAGCCTTTGGATTTTGTTTTTGACAGTGGGTGGCAGGCTGAATCTGTAAGTAAATTCTTCTATGATTTTTTGCCTTCATTTATCTGTAACAATCTTTAGTTGTCTAACCTGGCCAACTCTACTTTGCTGTTAGGTAGTGAATTTTATAGTAGTTCTGTTTTGTCTAGGTACTTTTAAGTGTGCAATCAAAGATGTAGTCAGGGTTTGGCTGACTTATACGTCCACTTTGAATAAAGCTACCTGCTAAGAAAATGAGTTTACAAGGAAGAATTCTCTTTGATTATGCTTTTCCAGGTTACATCTTGAATTCGAATGAACAGAATGTACCATCCCTATGGCATTTATGACAGATTCACCATTTAATGGCATTGTTTATGTCTTCTATGTAATTGCCAAACCCACATTTGTGTAGGCTTTTATGTTCACCTTCTAAGTGTGACAAATGAAAGGGAAGGATGCATTTAGGAAGAGAATTTTATGACACGTAAAACATTGACGAGGGTGCTGTTCAATTGCCTGAATCTATTTTAAAAAGTCACCTAGAATGTTGTTCAATCAATTTGTCTGGTGAATGTTTAAGCTCCTTACCAGCTGGAATTTCCGTAAACTGCTAACGTTTTTTAATGTAGTTGGTATATGCTGTTGTGCTGTGAAATATTGAATATTTCCCACTCTTGCTTCCTGTCTTCTCTTCCTACATGGGCGTGGATTGACTTATTGACTGCAAACTAAAACTTGTAACTTATAGGTTTACGTTGTTATGTAATATTCATCGAATTTAAGTAATTGTAGGTTAGTTGTATAGACATAATAGTCAATTACTGGCAGGAGTCTTGTTTTGATTAGAGACACTGTTTCTGGGTAAGGTTAACAAAATTTTGGTGTATGCAAAACCTGTTTTTTCCATGTATTTCTGTTGCACTCTGAAAATTGTTTGATCAACAAATTGGACATAGCTCTAGTGCGTACATGATTGAATGAAGCCTTTTGGTTGTTTGGGGGGGTTTAAGAGATGGGAAAGAATTATATTCATGTTAGAGAAGAAAAGTTTTCCTCTGATTGGCTTGCATTTTTACCAATGTCTTTTATCAAATGGGCTATGTGAATTAAGATATTTGACATGTCTAGATGATGTTATTGTGTCATTATGTGCCTGCTGCCTTCATCATTTTGGCTTGGAGCATTAGATATGGATTTAACTGTGAAGGGTATTAGGTATAACCTATCATCTCCCTTTTCTGTATTTATTCAATTACAATTTCTGATAGCTGTATCATTTTATTTCAAGTTGCTCAATGTCAAAACCCATAAATGTAAATGTCCTTTCCTTCATTTCCTTGTGTAGCTTGAAGGGACGAAATTTGAAGGCATTGATTTGTCTGGAGGGGAGTTTGCTGAATATGATGAGAAGGGAGAGTGCCCCGTAATGATTTCCAACCTCCGCGCTACTTTCAGTATTCTGAAGTAGTATCCATCAGTGCAGATAGGCTGGTAAATAAATAGGAGTGGTGTAGATTAACTATTTCTTGCGATCTGTGTTCTAATTGGAAAATTGACTTTGGCTTTGGGACAAATTGCCTCGTGATGTATGTTATGCCGAACATATGCTACTTCAATATGCCGGTGATAAATGTTGATAGACATCCTGAACACGTTATGGCATGATATATTTCACTAATTTCTTCTTTTTGCCTTTTGGACGTTCCTGTCAAGTGTCTTTCTGATAGTAGGCGGATATGAATTCATGTGTTCGCTTTCAATTGAAGTATTTTTCCCCCTATCCTAACTTGCTTTAACACATCCTGGGGAAGGTTTAAAGTACTTTTATATTTTCTATCTTTTTGTTGGGTGTGATGGTGGTGTTTTGGAGGAAATGCACACCTAAGAAGAGATTATTTCCGTTACCTGACTGTTTGCAGTGGCAAAGTGAGGCATGGCAAGCAAACTGACCACCAAATTTGTGCGGCCCATTAGGGGCTCCTAGGGAGTGGTGCAGTGAGATTATGATATTCTTATGATATTCGTAGGGGAGCAGTGGCGCCCTGGAAGCACGTGTCTTTTCAAATGTGCCTGACAATTCTGCTTCTTTCGTGGACCCAAAAATAAAGGATTGATTTGGTTTTGGGTTCATGGTGTTGTGGTCATAGAATGAAGCTCTCATAAAAGTTCATGTTGCCAGGGGTGCCATCAATTATTTCATATTCCCCTAGGTACCACTTCCTGTAATCAGGTCCTTAATCATATCATACCATGTCGATGATCCGTTCGCTAAATTGTTTAGCGACCAAACTGTGACTGGTGCATAATGTATATTTGACAAATGCATATCACCATCACATTCCCTTCAACTTTAGAACTTGGGGCAGACGGTGGTTCTCTTGTTCACGTAGCCAAGGTGGGGTTGGTGAAGTAAGTTGTTGCATTTAGGTGCATCCAACGTGGGCATTCACATTCGTGTTTAGACGTGCATCTGTTCACGAACAGTCCTGAAATTCTTCCCTCGTCCGTCACGTGAACGCGTGATCGTTTTCTATCCAAAAACAAACACATAATCAGTTGGAATCACGGTTAGTTTTAGCTATCTATGCAGGCTGTACTGGTGGATGCTTTGTTTTGTGTGTACGTGTGGATCTATGTTGAAAGAGGGTGCTTGTTTAAATTGATTATCATACCTGTATAATGAAGATAAAGTCCATTCCCTTGAACAAGAAGTGTTGTGGTGAAATATAATAATCCATCGTCTGAGGATTCTGCATTGAAAGAAGCGGAAGTTTCTGCGGATCTGTATGAATTCCGGGAATCATGCCGAATTCTCTATTAATTTTTTTGTCGTCGAGAGACTGGGGTTTAACTCTAGTGGTGGCAGACGTATGCTGTGTAATTGTACAAGTATTGTTATGTTGAAGAAAACCAAAAGAGGATAAAAAAAAAAAACTTTAATACACTTTGTCAATAAACTCATCGGTGGGACTTTAAAAAATCAATTTTTTTTTATCTTCTTTTAATGACACTTTTTGTTTTTTATTTACTTATTGTAACGAACACAATGAAAGCATAATTAGTTGGTAGTCAATAAAGAGAGTTAAGGTAGGTATACGTTATTTTTTAAAAGACATTTAAAATAATACGTCTCTAAACTTAATTTATACAAACTTTTAATCTCCTCCTAAAATTAAATTCTAAAATAATTTTCTGTTAAATTTTAACATGTGTGTCAAAATGCCTCATTAATAACATACCTGAAATTGGATTAAATAGTTAGAATTTCCTCCCATAGGATACCTTACTGAAAATTCCAAATCACCAACATTAAAAATCCAACAACAACTCAATGACACATCAACTAAAAAATTGTAAACTTCAAAGATTTGATTAGATATCAAGATATTTCATTCGGTATTCTTCATTTTGGTCAAAATATTGAACTATAAATATATTAACACCCAAGATGCACAGGAAAAAAGGAAAAAAAACCAAAATAATACATAAATGAAATCTCTATAGAGCCTTGTTGCTTGTGTTAGCCGACAACAGACATTCTTTGAAGTTGCAAATTCATTCATTCTTTGCAGATCTCTTTCTCTCTCTTGGATTTCATCACACTATTCGTATTCAGTTTTGTTGTTGCTTTTGTCCCTTGCCCAAGCAAACTTAATTTAGATTTGTTATAAATTGACGACTTGTCTTACCTTTGCTGACTTTAGCTTTAACTCTGAGAGCATCAGCTTCCTCTGCGCAGTTGAAGCTACAAAACAGCAAATTTAAGGATTTCGGAACAAATTTTAGGCTTTTTTTCCCTGCCTCCCTTTGTGAATAGTACTGCTGACTTGATATGATCCCAAAAACCATCTGGACCCTTCTTAAATCCTCTTCTTTTTTTTTATTTAACTTCATGCCCACATGATTTAATCTCCAATTCGTACGTCTTTTGGTGAGTTTCTTGGAAGTTCCTCTGCTTGGTTGTTGTTGATACTCTGGTTTTATTTGTTGGAGTTCTCTGCTGCTGATATTTTCTCCTTTTCTTACCCCCTGTACTTAGTACTTTGCAAAAGCTTCAATTTTGATCCTTTGATGTTAATTCAAGTGACCTATCAACATGATAACTTGTTCATAGTTTGTAATCTTGGATGGAGTTGAAGACTCTCAATTTTTGTGTTTGGTAGAAAAGGGTAACTCCCTTTAAAGATTTTGGAGTGTTGAAGTGGTTCAATTTTTGTGGATTTTGGTTTTGAATGCGCGCGAAAAGAAAAATCCCAGAAGTGAATTTTTGATGTAGGTTGTTGTGGACGCAATCAGTTGTTGTATCGATGGAGAACGGTAAAGATGTTGTAGTTGGAAATAGGGCAAATCAAACTAGGGCTTTGCCACATAGACTGCTTAAGTTACTTGTATTGTTTTTGGCACTGTGCTTCATTTTTTCTGTGGTTAGTATTTACATGGTTAGGTATGGAGCTCAGAATGTAGTAGCTACTGTCAATCCTAGTTTACGGCCTTGTGTTGACGAAGAACCCCATAATCTAGAACGTTGGATCAAGCCCCCTTCGAATTTACTTCACTCAATGACTGATCAAGAATTGTTTTGGAGAGCAACATTGGCACCCCGAATAAAGAAGTATCCATTCAACAGGGTTCCGAAGATTGCCTTTATGTTCTTGTCTAAGGGACCATTGCCTTTAGCACCTCTTTGGGAAAGGTTTTTCAAGGGACATGATGGGTTGTATTCGATATATGTTCATTCCTTGCCTTCATTTGAGGCAGATTTCCCTCCGACATCAGTTTTTTACAGGCGGCAAGTTCCCAGTCAGGTATGCTTTTAAAAATAGATTGACTATCCAATTCCCGGTGGAACTATGAAAATTGCTTGGACGCTTACTTATCTAAGTACATGATTCCGGAAAACTTGGAATTTTGAAACATACTTGACTTGGGCAAGAAATGTTGTTTAACTTTGAACCAATTTAGCTAGTTATGCAAGCGCCTTGCTTTCTGTTTCCAGCTGCTGCCAGCTTGCTTTTTTCACTATGTAAATTTTTCCATTAATTATGTATTAACACTAGAAATATCTTGAAGGAGTTTAAATGACAGTTCGTGCTTGCTGAATGGTACTGAATGTTTGGACCATTTTCTTCATGAAATGTTGTGACTATATTTTACTGATGCCAATTGCTTTTGATTCTTGTTGGAAGGTTTTGGTAATGCATATTAGAATAGGATTGATGAAAGTATGGAAGTGGAGTTTCAATAATGACCCCTCATTCAAGTAAAAGACTAAACAACCTAAAGGTAGAATAATGATCTTTTTCCTTTTGAGGGGTATTTTTTTGTCATGGCTTTTGAATATAAAGATGAATCATGATACCATACTTCATTTGAAGCCGAATCTTTCTCAAGGAAACTACTTGTTTGAATGTGATGTTAACCTTAGTTTTCAGTGTTCACCCTTCTTTAATTACATGTAAAAGACTTGACAGCCTTAATTTAAAAGGTTGGAACCTTGTGTTTGGAGGTGATATTTAGGGCTTTTCATTTGAAGCAAGGCCATAATGTACTCCTGTTGCATGCTGTTCTTCTGATTATCTGAAATAGCAGCAATGCCAATTAAGATACAGTGAAGGAGTTCCAATGAATATGTAACTGTGATGGAGATATGCAAAAGTGAATTCTGATAGCTGTGGAGCAGTTATGTGTCTGTAAGGAAAATAATGGTACACAATAACGTTTCTAATTTCATTTTCTAAATAATCTATTATAACCTATTTTCTTGTTGGAGTTTATGGTTCAGGTTTTAAATGTAACTTTTGATCAGTGATTGAGGAGATGTTATGGATCTTTGGAAGTATTGGAAAATGTGTAAATCTTGTGTCTCTAAGAAGATATGTTCATTTTGATATAAAGAAATATGCATTCTGAAGACAATAAAGAAATATTAAGTGCTTGGCTCTAAAAGAAAAGGAGGTTAACAGTTTTTGTTTCTTGTGTTTTTTCTCTAGCACTCCCTCCATCCCAAAAAAAGGTCCACTTTGGTTAATGTACAACTTTTTATTAGTTGTTAGATACAACTTATTTAATGCACCACTAAATGTATAATTTTACATTTTTATCCTTACTTTGTAGTTTTGGATGTACATAATTATTATTAGTAAGGATATTTTACGAATTTGGTTTGAAAGTGGATTCTTTTTTTGGGATAAGAAAAAGTTTCCAAAGTGGACTGTCTTTTTGGGACGGAGGGAGTATATATGTTGAACTGTTTATTGTCTTCAGAATGCATTCTTTAAGTCGTGATTATGGCTGCTTGATTGTTGTTTAGTTTCTTCTCTTCATCCTGTAAGTGAGTAAGCATCTAGCTCAATTAGTGGGAGCCGCAGACAAATGCAACACAAATTAGCATCTTGTATTTTCTCTCTGGTTGCTGCATGTAAATGTTGCTTTACATGCTTTTCAGATGGAAGGTTGCTAAATGAATTGCTTTTGGCCCCAAAAAAGGAATCTTTTGGATCAGTTTTGTAATTGTCATAGATTCGTTCCGGCAATGAGTGAACTCACTACGTCTTAGCATTGACTTGCTTTTGGCTGTGGATTGTGCCTTTAACTCTAATTTTGATAATAGTTTCAATTGAGTTGCTGATTTTGGAATTTCCATAGGTGGTACAATGGGGGACAATGAGCATCTGTGATGCTGAGAGAAGACTCCTTGCTAATGCGTTGCTCGACATCAACAATGAGTGGTTTGTCCTGCTATCTGAGTCATGCATTCCCCTCTACAATTTCAGTGTTGTCTACCATTACATAACAAAATCAAGATATAGCTTTGTTGGGGCATTTGATGATCCTGGTCCATTTGGAAGAGGTCGTTATGATGGGAGGATGGCACCCGAAGTTAATATTACTCAGTGGCGAAAAGGATCACAATGGTTTGAAATAAACAGAAAGCTTGCTCTTTTCCTAGTTGCAGATAACAAATTCTACCCAAAATTTACTGAGTTTTGTAGACCAGCGTGCTATGTGGATGAGCATTATTTCCCCACCATGCTGACAATTCAAGTAGCTGATCAATTGGCAAATAGAAGCCTTACTTGGGTGGACTGGTCACGAGGTGGTGCTCATCCTGCAACCTTTGGAAGTGCAGATATTACTGAACAGTTTATGAAAGGAATTCTTGAAAATAAAACCTGCATGTACAATGATCAGCCTACTTCAGTTTGTCATCTTTTTGCTAGGAAATTGGCTCCTAGTGCATTGGAACCTCTGTTCTTGTTGGCGCCGAAGTACTTCGGTTATTAACAAATGCGTAGGGGCCCATTTCTGAATATGATTTGTTAGTACATAATACGGTGGAAGAGGGGTTCTTTGAAGTTTGCCTAGGTCATGCGAATTTTTTTTACTTTGCTTTCATATGGACCACTTTTCAGATGAAGCTTCTTATGACTGGCACAAGCTTGAGAACCCTTGTTGTCAATTGGCAGAGCTTCTCTAGGTCAAGGTGTACAGATCGTTGTTAAAGGTTGAATCCAGCATTATATAGTTTGTATTCAAGATAAATGGATAAAATTACGAGCCATATTACTACAGCATCATTTCTGTTTGTGGAGATGGTCTTTTTCAACTTTGCCCACTGCAAGAGATTCTGTTTTAAAGTTTTCTGCATCTTTGCCTCTAAACGAGCTTTATACGAGGTTATTGATTGTCTAGCAGATGTATTCTTAACATTCATCGTCCACATCCAGTAATGACGAAGAAGTGGTTGTCTTGCAGAGTGTAGATATATAGAAATATATAATTGCTGCAATATTTGATAAAACGAACGGAGGCAGTGTCACATTTGGCTTAAAGTCCGAATTAATTTCTCCTGAATTTGCAAGCGTGAAAGTGCAGATATTTCTCTTGCATTTTATCTTAGTTTGAATAACATATAGCCATCAGGTTCATCAGCCATCGAATCAATGACAGAAACCAGATAAATGATTAAATCGCCGCCAAGTCAAAGACAGGAACCGGAAAACTAAAATGGTCCCTGGTGAGTGGTGACCTTTCGAGTTTCAACTTCAAATTTGCGGAAGAATGATGATGTCTCCGCAGCCCAACTTCCGAATTCGCTAGACAATTGATGCCCTTGCAACCCCCAGCGCTGACAAAAGATACAGGATGAAATTACAGGATCGTCAGAATTTAAACTTCAAACAGGATGCATAGTTAAAATATGACATCAAGCATCACGGTGCCCTTCAATATGATGATTTGCAACAGACTGCATCACTGCCACTGGAGCAACAGCAAGGGGAAATTTGTTGCAAGATCAGATCATTCTCTTCACTGAAAATGTTGATTTGTTTGGTACTTGGTAGCAGCTTATGGCCAAACTGAAAGCAGAAACATACCGGATTCATCCTTCAGCAGAGATCAAGTAGACAACTTTCTTGTAAAAATTCGACATTAAGTAGCAGAAAAACACCTTACCAGGGCCCTGCAGAAATTAACCATATCGCAAGGAAAGAGAATTGAAAATAACTATAGTGAAGATATTCCACTAGCCAAGACCATATGAGGTATTAGAGGAGCTATTGATAGATTCAAAACCATGTTGAATTATTGACAATACAAAAATACAAAAATGCAAAAATTAGGTAGCAACTAAACCAGAAAACAAGAAACAGAGTAGAAAGTTGGTCTCAATTTCAAATTGCCAAGGACAAGCCTATTAGATCAGTCAAACTTACCCAATTTCAATGGTTGTGATCCTAGTCATGCATTCCACCTACCAGTGACGACAATGCGACCACCCTACTAGAAATGCTTCAGATATAAGTATGAATAGGGACCAAAAGTAGAGGAATCTTATTTTCTTTTTCTATTTTTCTATTTCGTTTACAGAATTTAAACTTTATAACTGGTGATATTATGTGATTATTTAGTATTCAAAATATTAGTTAGTATTAAAAAAATATCCGATTCAAGTAGGCAAAGAGATGGTTGAATGTTGAATCAAAATGATTTTGTTTATGTTTTAAGTTCGATTTTTTCCAAGGTCAATATGGATGTTCTGGCAAACACACTAAAAGGGTTATACGATATATCTGGTGTGGAAGTAGGCCAACATTATACAATTTCGTAATAGATTCCCGTGTAAGGCAAGTAATAAAAGGAAGAAGAGCAGAAGATTAGCTTACTGCGATCCTAAATTTGAAGCTCTGGTGTTGCAGGTAAACAACATCTGAGTTAATTGAATTTTCCACAAGAAGACATTTGTGTTCTCCAATAGGAACATTCAGCCTCTCTTAGCTTTGGCATGTTCAGTCCAACTACAGCCAGGAACCTTATTAAAATCCATTTTCTCAATGGCTTCTCTCAATTGTTTTGACTCATCCCACTTCCCACAGGAGGCATAGATATTGGCAAGAAGGGAACAATATCCAGTGCTATCCGGCTCTAACTGGAAACACTTTGCGGCTGCAATCTCACCAAGTTCAAGATTGTTGTGCAAACTGCAAGCCAGAAGCAATGCTCCCCAAACCCCAGAATGAGGCCGCATTGGCATTTCCTTTATCAACTTAAAAGCATCTTCTAACCAACCAGCCTTACCTAAAAGATCAACCATGATAGAATAATGATCACCAGAGGGGAAAAGTCCATACTTCTGCATTGAAAGAAAACAATTATAGCCTTCTTCAACCAATCCAGCATGACTGTATGCAGTTAAGATCCCAGTAAATGTTGCTAAGTTAGGGGCAATCTTAGAATCTGTCATGTTCTCAAACAACTTGATGGCATCATTTGCCCGGCCATTTATTCCACAACCCAAAATCATTGCAGTATAAGCAACTAAATCCTTGTTCTGCAAGCCACGGAATAATTCATAAGCTCTATCAATACTTCCACATTTTGCATGCAAGTCAATCAAAGCCGTGGCCAGATAATCGTCCATTCTGATTCCGATATCACCCATATATGACTCAATTTCACTCCCAAGTTTTGAATCTCCAAGTTGAGCAGAAGCAGAAATAGCACTTGCTAATGTCATTTTATCAGGCCGAATATTCCGATTTTGTTGAAGCATCTCATCATATAGACAAAGAGCCTCTTTTGGCCGGCCATTTTGTGCATAACAAGCAATCATGGCATTATACAAAAGCTGATCTTTCTTTTCCTCCCGATAAAAAATCTTCTCAGCAGACTCAACATCCGCACATTTTGAATAGGCAGATATCACAGTGATACAAGAAATGCTGTCTCTATGAGGCATCGCTTCCAAGAAACCACGAGCTAATTCAATCTTCCCGGAGTCTATATAACCACGAATCATTACATTCCAAGAAGCAGAATTTCTCTCTGGCATCTCTCTAAACAAAGCATACGCCTGATTCATCTTGCCTGCCCTGCTATAACCTGACAAAATTGCATTCCACGATATAACATCCCTCTCGGGCATTTCATCAAACAGCCGTTGCGCCATTTCCAAGTCTCCAGATTTCACGTAACCAGAGAGCAAAGAATTCCAAGACACGACATTTTTTTCATGCATTTCATCAAACACCTTATGAGCTGTCATCATATCACCCACTTTTGAGTAAAAATCCATAAGGGATGTTTGCACATAAACAACCTTAGAGAAACCATACTTATGAACATGAGAATGGACTGAAACCCCACCAATTTTACAACCCATTTTCCCATAAGACTTCAAAGCAGATGCTATAGAAAATGTATTAGGAAACACACCAGAACCCTGAAGCTGTACGTACAAAACAACAGCGTCCTGGGACTGTCCATGCTGAGAGAGAAACCTTACAGCATATCCCAATGGGGTAACATCTTTGCATCGCATATGATTCAGGATTAATTTAACATATTGAGTAACATTGGTTTGATGATAATTGCATGCAGAAATAATGATTTGCCGAACCAAAATTGGCTCGAGATGAGGAAGACCATTAACCAGAATCAAGCCATGAATTTGCTTTGCACGTTTGATGTCCAAGAATTTGTCCAATAAGGTTGCTAGATTTGAAATCTGCATTTTGGAGGTAATTGGCATTAGGCAAGCATATGATCTATCGACAAGCATTAATCTTATTGTATTAACATTTCATGCACTTATTCAAATTATAAAATAAATTTCTTAGTGCATGTAATATTATTCATAATATTGATTCTAAAATTGTTGGGACATTATAATATGAAGTATTTCTTCTTAAAATTACATCTCTTATGATTTTGAAATACACTATGTGATGCAAATGAATGCGTAAAATGCAATTAGACCAAGATTAATGATAGTCAGCTGAAATTTTAGAATCCAAATTAAGTTTTCTACACCATCGGAAAATTTTCTTTTTTACTAAAAATAAAATTGTAATAAAGTGGAATAATTTTGTTATTTAAAATCAAATCTTAAGGAAGATATATACTACTTTGGTCCAAAAACAAAGAGCTCATTTTTTAAAATTTTTTGTCCTAAAAAAACAAACTCTACTTTTGAAATGAAGTTTCTCAAACATCTTAGTAATAATAATTATATATGGCTATAATTAAAAAGTTAAAAAAATATAAAATTATACATTTAATGATGCGTTAAATGTGTTATATATAATCATTAAATAAATTTGTATCCAACTTAAAGTAAATTTTTTTTGGACAAAAAAATATTATTTATGATAGTGGAATTATGTGAATATATGAAATTATCCCTATAAGTACTTCCCCTATCACAAAAAAAAAAAACTTTTAAATTAAAAATTTAAAATATTTTTACTAATAATAAGGATGTATATCTACAATTAAAAAGTAAAAATATAAATACAAAATTATACATTTAATAATATATAATAATTAATAAAATATTATATTTAAACTAAACTGATTTTTTTAAAACTACATAAGTAATATCCAAATACTCTACAAGGTAGAAAATGAATATTTTGCTTTTATAAACTTTGACTAAAATGATGAAGCCAAATGACTCGTTATTTAGTATATTCAATGGCAATTTGATAAGTCAATAAATATGGTGGCGCCAACCAAAAATTAATGTGCATCTCCTACCAAAATCAGTCAAACTCATTAAAAATAGTGGGCTCCTCCTTCAAACCACTCAATTAACTCTTAAATAATGTTTCTCAAAAGACCAAGAAAATGCAACTCTCAAATAATGGCATTTGTATCAATTTGTGAACAGCCAAACTAATTGAAGAAAGCTCAGCCACCTTCGATTTGACATTTGATGCATGATTATGATTCCTTATTACTCCCATCTTCCCAATTATTGAAGAAAACTATGTCTGGATAAGGATTTTTAACTACTAGATAATCATCACTTTAATAAATACGTATCATTTTGTCACGTGAATATTAACTCAATCATTTTGTTGAGTTTATGAAGAGTTTTTATTTTTAAATATCATCACTCACTATTTTACTACAAAATTGCCATCCATTTTTTAAAGGGCTTTTTACTTATTGCTACAACTTCTACTTACTAGCATATAAAGTATAAACACGATATTGTATGAAGTCAGTGGACAGAAAAATCTCCGTTTCAATCCCGAAATCCTCTAATTTTTGGACAATTATAGCAAGCAGCCTGCCGACCTATACAGGCAACAATGGAATGGACAACTCATCTTATACTCAACCAAAAACTGTCAACAACTTGGGCTATAAATTTATTCATTTAATGAGCTTTCATTGTATTATACCTAATACCGAGTAAATTTTTTTATCCAAGTTAAAATGATTTTTTTTTTTGGACGCATGAAGTATTAATTAATTACATACTCAGTTACAAAATGGATTTTATTTTATTTTCTACCGGTAATGCATAAGCATGCATTGATCATTCTCTGTTGTGTTTCTTTTCCCCCTTTCTTTTATTGATTGCCCCCTTTCTTTCATTTTCTACCGGTAATCGTGATCCATTTTCCTAGAGCTGCGAAAGCCAAAAGGGAAGGCAACTCATATTATTGCGCCAGTAAAAATAAGTTCACTTAGAATGAAATTTTTAAAATTATTCTTACTTTTTATATATATAAATATATATTACCCAACCCAGTAAAAATAAAAAATTGTAAAATGAACATTTTTTTTTAATTTATAAGTACAAAGGAGGTACCAATACAACCCCCTCCATCAAGTCATGTAGTCAACCCGCCAACGCGCCCTCCCCAAATGTTCTACCTGCGTCAACTTGTTCCTGTCTACTCGTCTTCATAGAAAAGCTGAGGGCTGAACCGCTGAAGCAGCAGCAATAATGCAACAACCTTGGGTTTAAATGTGCTATATTTCCTTTAAATTTCTCATGCTTTGAAGAAACCTCAACCACATTCATATATACCCTGCATTTTCAGATTCATATACTAAGATCTGTCTTGCAATGGACGGACAGTGCCTTGCACTTCTTTTGATACAATGGCTAATTATAACTTGCTGCCTGGCCATGAAACCAACAAACATTGCCACTGATCAATCTGCCCTTCTAGCCCTGAAAGCCCACATCACCTCTGACCCTCACCATATCTTGTCTAGTAACTGGTCTTCTGTTGCTTCATCCTCCTCTGTCTGCGACTGGATTGGAGTCCAGTGCGGCCCTCACCACCGCAGAGTGACTGCTTTGAATATTTCAGGCATGGCTCTTACTGGCACCATTCCTCCACATTTGGGTAACCTATCCTTCCTTGTTTCTCTTGACATGACAAGCAACTATTTCCATGGAAATCTGCCTCAAGAGTTGTCACGATTACGCAGAATAAGGTTCATCAGATTAGGCTCCAACAAATTCACTGGACGAGTTCCTACCTTGTTTGGATCACAGCTTCAAGTCTTAGCTTTATCTCAAAACGAATTTAGTGGTCCTATTCCTTCTTCGGTCTCTAACCTCTCGAAATTAGAATATCTGAATTTTGAAAGAAATTTCCTCACGGGAATGATTCCTGAAGAGATTGGGAATCTCCATAGCTTGACATTTCTGATTCTTCAATATAATCAACTTCTTGGTTTCATACCTTCCGCCATCTTCAACATCTCAACATTGGAGCATGTTGCTTTTAGGCAAAATAACTTGACAGGAAGTCTTCCACTTGATATTTGTCACAATCTTCCAAGTCTCAAAAGGATTAATCTTTCTGTCAATCAGTTAAATGGCCAAATCCCATCAGGTTTATCCCGTTGTTCACAGCTGCAGATACTGTCATTGGCAACGAACAATTTCAGTGGATTCATACCAAAAGAACTTGGCAACTTGGAGATGCTAGAGGAATTAAAGCTTGGAGAGAACAATTTACAAGGTATAGCCTCAGATTCTAACCTTAGTTTTTTTCGATGATGTTAAACTTGCTTAAACAATGCCTAAGTCCCAAAGTCATTTTCTTGTTGCTATTTGCTAGCAAATATAGCATGAAATCATTATTAATACTATGGTCATTTAGTTACAATACTTGAACTTGTACTGGAATTAGGAGTATATAATTCAAAGAATCATTCCACCCTAACAAGAACGGAAAAAAGAAAAAAGAAAAAAGAAAAAAGAAAAAAACACTTTTGTCCTTTGTGTCATGGTAGCACATGGTCTCTGTTAAATATTTAGGTGGGAAAAGATTTTCAAATCACTAACAATTCTTCTGTTTTGGAAGGTATGATTCCGCGGGAGATTGGCAATCTTCATAACCTCAAGGAATTTGGTATAGGAAGCAACAGCATTTCAGGTTCCATACCCAAGGAAATTGGGAATTTGACTATGCTCGCTCTTCTTGATTTTGACTATAATTTCTTAACAGGTTAGCCTCTTTGGTTCGCTGGGAATTTAAGTTTAAAAAATAATGTGTTTGCTTTGTTTGGTTCATTTGAGAAAGTAATCGGTTTGTTGTGTTTGTTTTATTTTTATATTTTTTAAAAAAGTTATTAAATTTCTAAAAATAAGTGCAACAATTGAGAGTTTTCAATAGTTACTAAAAGTTGTTATTCTTATGACTTCTCTTAGAATTTTAGTTTAAATAAACATATTTCGGACTTTTAATATTATTTGGTCTGCTTTTTCTTTTTGAACTTTCATATGTTTTTATTTTTTAAATATTCCTCATATACTCCATCCGTTCTCAAAAAAAGTCCACTTTCATTTAAATACAACTTTTTATTAGTTATTAAATACAACACACGTAATGCACGACCTGAATATATGATTTTATATTTTTATCTTTACTTTTTAATTGTGAGTATAGATACACAATTAAAAGTTTTGATATTATTAGTAATTATATTTTAGTAATTTGATTTGAAAGTAGAATTTTTTTTGGGACTATGGGAGTAATATTCTACTTCAATTATTGTTAGTTTTAATTTTTTATTTTAAAAAAATAAATTTGAGAAATTTTAATTATGTAATTTTTTTATTTTTATCCTTAAAATTTTGAATTGTGGGTTGATTTCATCTTAAACGGGGGTATATTCTTTTCTTGTTTTCTTTTGCTTCAATTTTGCTATTAAATTATTAACCTCATTGTTGTTACTTTTCTTTAATGAAAATATAAATTTATTTGTTCCTTTATTATTGAAATCACCTTCTTTATGTATTTGTGATTCATTAATCTAAATGAAATAGTGAAATATGAATAATATTAACTTTTTTGAAAAAAAAATTATTCTATCCAACATTTATAATACCTACAATTAAATTCTTAAAATTTGATTTTTTTTTTGAAAAAAGTATTCATTCTTTTATAATTAATTCTAAAAACTAATATTACTTCATAATTTTATTTTCTTACTAACCAAAAAAACCCGCATGATTACAATTTACCCCGAGTTTCAATTCCATTTATTTAGACATGTCAAATGTCCATCTTAATTTCAAATTTTACAAGCCTCTTCTCCGCTCCCTACCCTCTCAACCCCAAATACTCACTTTTCTAAATGCTAAGAACTTACATTAATATACTAGCATATCACAATTGATAGGTGTAATACCAAAAGAGATCTGCAACCTTCACCAATTGGAGGAGCTTAATTTTGCATCCAATGACCTAAATGGGTCCATACCAATGGGGATCTTCAATCTTTCAACATTGAGGGAGGCTATATTTGCATTCAATCACCTCACTGGCAGTCTTCCATCAAACATTGGATATCAATTGCCTAATTTAGAAATATTTGGTCTTGACGTCAATGAAATTAGTGGGGTTATACCAGCTTCAATCGTAAATTGCTCTAGGTAGCGGTTCTATCTTTTTCAACGAACCAATTAAGTGGCTCAATTCCGAAATCTCTTGGGAACCTTGAGCTTATAGAAGAGCTAAATCTTTCTGATAACCATTTGACAAGTGATCCCACATCGTTGGAGTTGGATTTCCTTACTTCCTTGACAAAGTGCAAGTCTTTGAAGAACTTACAACTCCTAGATAATCCTCTCAATGGGATTCTCCCAAATTCCATTGGAAATCTTTCTACTTCCCTTCAATATTTTAAAGCAATGACGAGTAAGATTAGAGGCCCCATCCCAAGTTCAATTGGCAACCTAAGCAATCTAATATTGATTTCTCTAGGAGAAAATCAATTGAGTGGAACTATTCCAAGAGCAATCCAGGACTTAAAAAACCTTCAACTATTGGATCTTGAAGGAAACAAACTCAGGGGAACTCTAGATAAATTTTGCAACATGCAAAGACTAGCTGAGTTGTTTCTAGGCCAGAACCAAGTTTCAGGGCCAATTCCAGAATGCTTTGGCAATATGATTTCTCTAAGGAAACTTTATCTTGAATACAACTTACTGACATCTAATATCCCCAAAAGCTTGTGGAAACTCACAGATCTCCTGGAGCTTAGCCTTGCCTCAAACTCCTTAAATGGATCATTGCCTAATGAGATTGGAAGTTTGAAGGCTGCAATATCAATGGACTTGTCCATGAATCAAATATCAGGGGCCATTCCCAGGACATTGGGTGATTTACAGAACTTGCAAAACCTTTCTTTAGCAAACAACCAATTACAAGGATCCATACCAGAATCATTTGGGAAAATGTTAAGCTTAACATCCCTAGACTTATCACATAACAATCTCTCAGGGTCGATTCCCAAGTCATTGGAGGCACTTCAATCTCTTAAATTGTTTGACGTATCTTCTAATCACTTAAAGGGTGAAATTCCTTCTGGGGGTCCTTTCAAAAATTTCACAAGTGAATCCTTCACTTCCAATGATGCATTATGTGGAGATCTAAAATTCCATGTCCTGCAATGCCAAACTGATCAAAAGCATAGATTAAGAGTGAAAAGGGTGCTTCTACTCATACTGATCCCACTTGTGATAGCTCTTTTGGTTGTCCTCTCCTCATCATTTGTTTTTCTGAGATATCGAAGGAAAAGTGAGTTTTCAAGTGCAATAGAGGTGTCATATGTACCGACAACAGAAATAATTTCTTATTATGAACTTCAACAAGCAACAAATGGGTATAGCGAGAGCAACCTTCTTGGTTTAGGTAGTTTTGGATCAGTTTATAAAGGGATTCTTAATGATGGAAAGTCTGTGGCTGTCAAAGTATTTAATTTACAACTCGAAGGTTCACTCAAGAGTTTTGATGTAGAATGTGAAGTGCTTTGCAACCTTCGTCATCGAAATCTTGTGAAAGTTATCAGCAGTTGCTCTAACCAGGATTTTAAAGCTTTGGTGTTGGAATACATGCCCAACGGGAGCCTTGACGAATGGCTGCACTCTGACCTTCATTTCCTGAATATGATGCAAAGATTGGACATGATGATTGATGTTGCATGCGCTTTGCAATATCTACACGAAGAATATTCATCTCCCGTGATTCATTGTGATTTGAAGCCGAGTAATATCCTTATTGATGAAAACATGGTTGCCCACATAAGCGATTTCGGAATTGCTAAGTTTCTGGGGAAGGATGATAGCATTGCATTAACCAAAACCTTAGCTACAATTGGTTACATTGCACCAGGTAATCTTATTTATTCTGTTTTTATTTTCTTTCGTTTCTGAGCATACCATTGTGTACAATTTTTGCACTAATAGTCATATTTGTTTTAGAATATGGAAGGGAAGGATTGGTATCGAAAACATGCGATGTATATAGCTACGGAATCCTCCTAATGGAAGTGTTTACAAGAAGAAGGCCTAACGATGACATCTTTGGTGAAAATCTGGACTTGAAGAGTTGGGTAAATAATGCCATGCCTGATTCAATTCTTCAAATTATAGATGCTACCCTATTAAACCCAAACCAAGAACATTCCAATGAAACATTGGAGTGTCTATCGTTAATCATGGAATTGGCCTTGAAGTGTGTTCCAGAATCTCCCAAGGATAGACTTACTATAAGTGAGGTTGTTGTTGCTCTCAAGAAGATAAAAGTCAGATATGTATGTCATGGAAGTAAATAGATTGTTACTGAATATTCTGTCATCGTGAGTTTACAAGAGTGAGGGATTTTGCCAATTTTATGGTTCCAAACAAATAAAGTTTACGTTACCATTGCTATGTTGGAAAATATTTGTATCGTTCTAGCTAGATCAGGATGGTCATCAAGTTTTTTTTTTCTTTAATCCAAAATTTTAATTTTATATATAAATCCAGGAAGGAAAAATGGTTCAACTCATTCTAGATCTCTCCTTAATCCTTGAATTAATCATTAGGTGTCATCTGACTTCCATTTCATAAAATTAATTGTCAATCGTTTCCCCATTTTTGCTACCCTTTATTATTATCATTCTATTCAATTAAATGAATCACGTATTTCATTGCATGCATAGGTGGTTAAAATTGTCCATTAATTAATTACATGAACAAGAATGAGGAGAATCCAGTTTTATTTTGCAGTGAGAGCTAATTTGCTACATAATGCTTTCGGGTCCGAATCCAACCATGCATTGGATAAACATACTTCATAAAATTCAATAGTCAATATTAGTTAATTAACGGTAGGAAGTTAAATGATATTAAGTTATCCAGTTTAAAGGGTATTAGTAATTTCCATGTACCTCCAAAGTTATTTGATAGTTTTCCTAAACTTTAAGAGAGGTAGATATAATTTAACTTTTTATTTAGCTTTATGTAACCTAATAAATATTGTATTTATAACTATAAACTCTCAAAAATATGATAAAATTATTTTATAAAATTTATCTTTTGCACTCTTTGTAATGACTATTTTTTATTAACGAAAATATAAAATTGCTATAATTTTTTTTAGATATAATGTTAACTAGAACTATTAGAGTTTATGCATTTCATATTAGCGTTCAATATTTATTAATAAAACAATCTCATTTTATTAATAGGACATGGTTAGTATACAATAAATAAGATAAAAAATCTGAACTTGTGAAATGTTTGATCACTAGAGCTGATAGTGATCCATCATTTTCTAGAGCTGCGAAAGCCAAATGGGATGTCAACTCACATTGTTCAAGATCCATCTATCAATACTTCCACATTTTGCATGCAAGTCAATCAAAGCCGTAGCCAGATAATCGTCCATTCTGATTCCGATATCACCCATAAACGACTCAATTTCACTCCCAAGTTTTGAATCTCCGAGTTGAGCAGAAGCAGAAATAGCACTTGCTAATGTCATTTTATCAGGCCGAATATTCCGATTTCGTTGAAGCATCTCATCATAGAGACAAAGAGCCTCTTTTGGCCGGCCATTTTGTGCATAACTAGCAATCATTGCATTATACAAAAGCTGATCTTTCTTTTCCTCCCAATAAAAAATCTACTCAGCAGACTCAATATCCGCACATTTTGAATAGGCAGATATCACAGTGATACAAGAAATGCTGTCTCTATGAGGCATTGCTTCCAAGAAACCAAGAGCTAATTCAATCTTCCCGGAGTCTATATAACCACGAATCATTACATTCCAAGAAGTAGAATTTCTCTCTGGCATCTCTCTAAACAAAGCATACGCCTGATTCATCTTGCCTGCCCAGCTATAACCTGACAAACTTGCATTCCACGATATAACATCCCTCTCGGGCATTTCATCAAACAGCCGTTGCGCCATTTCCAAGTCTCCAGATTTCACGTAACCAGAGAGCAAAGAATTCCAAGACACGACATTTTTTCCATGCATTTCATCAAACACCTTATGAGCTGTCATCATATCACCTACTTTTCCATAAGGGATGTTTGCACATAAACAACCTTAGAGAAACCATACTTATGAACATGAGAATGAACTGAAACCCCACCAATTTTACAACCCATTTTCCCATAAGACTTCAAAGCAGATGCTATAGAAAATGTATTAGGAAACACCCCAGAACCCTGAAGCTGTACGTACAAACCAACAGCGTCCTGGGACTGTCCGTGCTGAGAGAGAAACCTTATAGCATATCCCGACGGGGTAACATCTTTGCATCGCATATGATTCAGGATTAATTTAACATATTGAGTAACATTGGTTTGATGATAATTGCATGCAGAAATAATGATTTGCCGAACCAAAATTGGCTCGAGATGAGGAAGACCATTAACCAGAATCAAGCCATGAATTTGCTTTGCACGTTTGATGTCCAAGAATTCGTCCAATAAGGTTGCTAGATTTGAAATCTGCATTTGGGAGGTAATTGGCATTAGGCAGGCATATGATCCATCGACAAGCATTAATCTTATTGTATTAACATTTTATGCACTTATTCAAATTATAAAATAAATTTCTTAGTGCATGTAATATTATTCATAATTTTGATTCCAAAATTGTTGGGACATTATAATTTATGAAGTATTTCTTCTTAAAATTACATCTCTTATGATTTTGAAATACACTCTGTGATACAAATGAATGCGTAAAATGCAATTAGAACAAGATTAATGATAGTCAGTCTGAAATTTTAGAATCCAAGTTAAGTTTTCTACACCATTGGAAAATTTTCTTTTTTACTAAAAATAAAATTGTAATAAAGTGGAATAATTTTGTTATTCAAAATCAAATCTTAAGGAAGATATATACTGCTTTGGTCCAAAAAAAAAAGAGCTCATTTTTTAAATTTTTTGTCCTCAAAAACAAACTCTACTTTTGAAATGAAGTTTTTCTAATATTTTAGTAATAATAATTATATCTGGCTATAACCAAAAAGTAAGAATAAAATGTAAAATTATATATTTAATTATGTGTTAAATATGTTGTATATAATAATTAAAAAATTTATATCCAACTTAAAGTAATTTTTTTTTGGACACAAAAATATTCTTTATGATAGTTGAATTATGTGAATGTATGAAATTATCCCCTATAAGTACTTCCCCTATCACCAAATTTTTTTTAATTATAATTTTAAAATATTTTTATTAATATTAATTATATATACCCATAATTAAAAAATAAAAATATAAAATATAAAATTATACATTTAATAGTATTTAATAACTAATAAAATATTATATTTAAACTAAACTGATTTTTTTAAAAAAAAATTAAATGAGTATGTTCAAATATTATACTCTAAATGACTAGTGATTTAGTATAGTCAATGGCAATTTGTATGTTTCTCAAATATTATACTCTAATGTTTCTCAAAAGACCAAGAAAATGCAACTCTCTCTTTTTCTTTTTCTTTTTTTCCAAAACGACAGTATATTAACAAGGTATGAATTGCAAATTTACATAGTCACAAGGGTTAAAGAATCCTCAAGGTGTTGCAACTGAAATACCAGCACGATAACCCATGAGGCCAAAGGCCCACTAGGGGCAGAAAAAGCCGACAAGGAGCAACCCGACAAGTGGGAAGAAAAACCATTTAAACCCGTATTAGCGGGAAGCAAAACCATTTAAACCGCACGAGCGGAAAGGGTTGACAACTTAGACGACCTAGAATCAGCCAAATTTAAACCCGCACAAGCATGGAAAGGTTGATTTGACAAGCTAGACTACCTAGGATCAACCGAGAGGACAAAAATACAAAAGTCCGGTTATATCGGGACACTAATACTATACAAAATTGATACTACACATTGCAATGGGTTCACTACTAATGGCTTGTAATGAAAGAAACTAGAGTTAAACCTCTAACTCTCACCTCAAACTGTGGCGTAAATCCAACCTGCAGAGACCGCAGTAAAAAAAAAAAAAAAACTGTTTCATGAACAGTAAAAACTGTTCATGGAATAGTAAAAAATTCGCACCTCCTCTAGGGCTGTAAACGAACCGAACATAAACGAACGGGCCTTGTTCGTTTACTGTTCGTTTATTTTTTAGACTGTTCATGTTCGTTTATGTTCGTTTATGTTTGTGAAATATGTGTTCGTGTTCGTTTATGTTCGTTTATTAGTGTTCACGAACAGTTCACGAACACTTATCGAACACGTTCACGAACGAGTAAACGAGCACTTAACGAACACGTTCGCGAACACTTAAACGAACACGTTCGCGAACAAATAAACAAACATATTTGTAAATTGAAAAAACAAAATAGCATTATTGAGAATTGAATTCTGGTCTCTAATGTGGGGAGCATGGCTATTTACCACTACACCACAACAAATTTGTTTATAAATGATCAACAAACATTATTATTATATATATATATATTATTATTATTTTAATATAAACGAACGATAAACGAGCTTGAAACGAACGTTAACCGAACTTGTTCATGAATACTAAACGAGCTTGTTCACGAACATAAATAAACGAACGTATACTTGTTCGTGTTCGTGTTCGTGTTCGTTTATTAAACGAACACTAAAATGTGTTCGTTTATTGCTCGTTTAGCTTAACAAACGAACATAAACGAACGTAACCGATCTTGTTCACCAACTGTTCACCGAACGTACTAGTTCGTTTACACCCTACTCCTTGTCCTTGCACTTTGTTTTGCCCGCACGCACAGTAGATTTTGTCTTCTGCACAGCCTGCCGGCTTCTTTCATGTAAATAGAAAATGCAACTCTCAAATAATGGCATTTGTATGTTTGACAATTTGTGAACAGCCAAACTAATTGAAGAAAGCTCAGCCACCTTTCATTTGACATTTGATGCATGATTATGATTCCTTGTTACTCCAATCTTCTAAAAAAAACAGAGTTGACTTTTATTAAAGTATAACTTTTTATTTATTAATTATTAGATACAATTTATGCATTAATAAATATATAATTTTACATTTCTATCTTTATTTTTTAATTTTGAATATACATAATTATTATTATTAGTAAAAATATTTTAAAAATTTAGATTAAAAGTGAATTTTTATTTTTTTTTAAAAAAATAAACTCTTTTTTAAAATAGAAATAGTATTGTATTATTTATTTATTTTTTTGAGTAGATCCTTTCTAGAGGGCAGTTAACTACCCCAGTAAGCCGTTGTGCTCAACCACTCGAGCCATTCAACATTCCCCGTGTTTGATTTTTGTCATTGCAAAGGTGGAGAAATAAGTTATTGCGTTGGTGAAAATGGTACAATACAAGAAAGACCCATCTTAATAACTAACCTGGCTAATTTTATAATTAATGATACATTTATTGACAATTTTGAATAACATAACAAAAATCACTAAATAATAATCATTTTAATCATTGATTATTTTTTTGTTATTTGAATATTAACTCAATTATTGTGAGAATTTATTGAGAAACTACTAGATAATCATCATTTTAATGATATGTATCATTTTGTTATGTGAATATTAACTCAATCATTTTGTTGAGTTTATTAAGAATTTTTATTTTTAAATATTATCACTCACTATTTTACCACAAAATTGTCATCCATTTTTCCAAGGGCTTTTACTTATTGCTACCACTTCCACTTACTAGCATATAAACACGATATGGTATGAAGTCAGTGGACAGAAAAATTTCCGTTTCAATCATGAAATCCACTAATTTTTGGACAATTATTGCAAGCAGCCTGCCGACCTATACAGGCAACAATGGAATGGACAACTCATCTTACTTTCTCAACCAAAAACTGTCAACAATTTGGGCTAAATTTTCTCGGCAAATTGGTTTCATTTCATATGTGTAATGGTTGTTTACTCGTTTGCGTGCCAATATTACATCATTCATTGATCAGAGTCAAATTTCTAACAAATTATGTCCAGGTTTTACAACTATCCTCTTGCACTTGCTCTGCTGCAATGTCTGCTACTCGTGCTCAGCACTTATGGCTCATCAGGCATCAAAACGTCGAACCTCGCCACGGATCAATCTGCCCTTCTAGCCCTGATGGCCCACATCACTTCAGACCCTGATCAAATCTTGTCCAAAAACTGGTCTTCTACTGCTGCATCCTCTTCTGTTTGTAACTGGATTGGAGTCCAATGCGGCTTCCGCCACAGCAGAGTCACTGCCTTGAATATTTCAAAGATGCGTCTCACTGGTACCATCCCACCCGAGTTCGGCAACCTTTCATTTCTTGTTTTGCTTAACATGAGTAACAACAACTTTCATGGTGATCTGCCCGAAGAATTTTCACGTTTACAGAGACTAAGGTTTGTTAGTCTAAGCTTCAACAACTTCACGGGAGGGGTTCCAGCGTGGTTTGGTCTCTTACCACAGCTTCAGTTCTTGTTTTTGGCTAGTAACCTTTTCAGTGGTTCTCTTCCATCTTCCCTCTCGAACTTGACAAAATTAGAAGTCCTGAATGTAACAAATAACTTCATTGGAGGGACTATCCCTCCAGAGCTTGGAAACCTTCCAAGCATAAAAGAGCTTTATCTATCCTACAATGAGTTCCAGGGTCTAATACCCAAAGAAATTGGGAACTTGAAGAATCTTGAAACATTGTACATTGTTCGTAATCACTTGACAGGTATATTTGTTATTAATTAGCTAATCTTTACAGCTTTATTATCAAAGCAAATCAGCACTAATCTTTACAGCTTTATTATCATGACAATAACAGTTTTTAATCAATGTGATTCTTAATGAGTACATCCACGGTCCACCACACACAATCACAAAAATAAGAAACATGTGGTTCTGAAATTCTGCTGGAATGTGGCAGGTATTATCCCCCGAGAGATTGGCAATCTTCACAAACTTGAGAGTCTCTGCCTTGATTTAAACAAATTCACCGGAAGTATACCAAGAGAAATCGGGAACTTGAGCATGCTCACATTGCTCCGGTTGAACAACAATTCCTTAACAGGTATAGCTACCAAAACTGCGATCAACAATGTCGCAATCACAATAGTAATGAGATGCAGCCCAGAACACGACCAATTTTTCGTTGTGTATTTGTTAATGATTTCCGGAAACTTGTGGTAGGTACAATACCAGAAGAAATGGGCAACCTCCAGAAAATAGAGTTCCTTCGGTTGGAGTATAATTTCTTGAATGGCTCCGTGCCAAAAGAGATCTTCAACTTCTCAGCCTTACGGAGAATTTCACTAGCCTGGAATTTTCTAACTGGCAGTCTTCCGTCCGACATGGGAAACACACTGCCCAATTTAATGGGAATACAAGTCGACTCAAATTCCATTGGTGGAGTTATACCTTTGTCCATTACAAATTGCACCAAATTAGATTGGCTTTCTGTTCCTGCCAACCAATTCACTGGTTCCATTCCTGACAACATTGGGGATCTTAGAAACTTACCGTATGTATTTCTTTTTCAGAACCATTTCGTAAGGGATCCTAAATCTTTGGAATTAGGATTCATTACAGCATTGGCAAATTGCAAAAACTTAACACTTCTAGCGCTGGACCTTAATCCATTAAACGGGGTACTTCCTGCTTCAATTGGAAATCTCTCTGCATCACTGGACAAGATTTATGCAACAACTTGTCAAATTAAGGGCACCATCCCGAGTCAAATTAGCAACTTGAGCAGTTTGATATTGCTCGCTCTTGGGGACAACCAGTTGACTGGAGTTATTCCTGACACTTTCGAAGATCTGCAAAACCTGCAAGCTTTGGAACTTGAGAAAAACCAACTAAGAGGCAATTTAGGGAATCTTTGTAATCTGCAAAGCTTGTCTGTACTAAGCCTATACCAAAACCAATTTTCTGGGGTTATTCCTGAATGCTTTGGAGATTCTATGACTTCTCTAAGGAGTCTACAACTACAAGAAAACCTTTTAGTCTCCACTCTACCTAATAGCTTCTGGAAACTCAAAGATCTCTTGCAGCTTAACTTGTCCTCAAATTTTTTGAGTGGCTCTTTGCCTTCGGAAATTGGAAATTTAAAAGCCGCAACTTCCATAGACATGTCACTCAATCAATTGTCAGGAGACATTCCTAGCACGATGGGTGACTTGCAAAACCTGCTCTACTTGTCACTAGCCAAAAACAACTTTGTAGGATCCATTCCAGAATCATATGGCAACATGTTAAGCTTAACTTCCCTTGACCTATCCAATAATAATTTTTCAGGTCTGATCCCAAAGTCTTTGGAGGCACTTCGTTACCTCAAGTTTTTCAACGTATCTTATAATCATTTGAGGGGTGAGATCCCTTCTGGTGGTCCTTTTAGAAACTTCACGAGTGCATCATTTATGATCAATGGTGCACTGTGCGGAAATGCCAAGTTCCAAGTCCAACCATGCCCAAAAACTTCATTTCACAGGTCAAGAGCAAGAAAGGTGCTTCTATATATATTTATTCCACTGGGGATTACTGCTATGGTTGTTGCTTCCTTAGCATTAGTATTCAGATTATATTGGAAGAGAGATGGTGCTTCTGGGAAAAGCTCAGAAGTGTTAGCAACACAAGAAAGAATTTCATACTATGAACTTCTTCGATCAACTGGAAGGTATGATGAAAGCAACTTACTTGGCACAGGAAGTTTTGGATCTGTTTATAAAGGGACTCTTAGTGATGGGAGAGTTATTGCCGTGAAGGTATTCAATTTGCAATTTGCAGAAGCACTCAGGAGTTTTGATGTAGAATGTGAAGTATTTCGAAATCTTCGCCACAGAAATCTTGTGAAGGTCATCAGTATCTGCTCTAATGATGATTTTAAGGCATTGGTACTGCAGTACATGAGTAACAGCAGCCTTGAGAAGTGGTTGTATTCCCACAATTACTTGTTAAATATTATGCAAAGAATGAACATAATGATAGATGTGGCAAGTGCATTGCATTATCTCCATCACGAACATACTACACTGGTGATTCATTGTGATCTAAAGCCAAGCAACGTCCTACTGGATGAAGATATGGTTGCACATGTGAGTGACTTTGGAATTGCAAAAATGTTGGGAAAGGAGGAAAGTATCGCATTAACCAAGACCTTTGCCACAATCGGCTACGTTGCTCCAGGTGATGTATACTGCTTAGTTCTTAGTTCTACTATTACATACCATAAGATTTTACTGTGTTCTTTTTTATCTCTGCGGTATATTAACCTGATTATGATCTTGGTTGTAGAGTATGGATCAGAAGGATTGATATCGAGAAAATGTGACGTTTATAGCTATGGAATCATGCTAATGGAAGTTTTTACAAGAAGAAGGCCGAACGATGAAATATTTGGCGGAGATTTGAACTTGAAGAGTTGGGTAAATGATTCTATGCCTGATTCAGTCGGTGGAATCATAGATGCCAACTTACTGAACCCAAACGAAGAACATTTTGCTGAAAAGTTGGCGTGTTTAACATCAATCATGGAGTTGGCTTTGAACTGCGTTTGTGAATCTCCTAAAGACAGACTTAGTATGACAGAGGTTGTTCCCACACTGAAGAAAATCAAACTCAAATTTCTTGAATGCAGTAGAGGTGGCTAAGTTGTAAAAACATTCATTATGTTGAGTTATTCAGTGTAATATTAGTAGAAGTCCAGTTTGTCACTCCAAATAAAAGTAAAGCTTGAGCTTTGGAGGAAATGAAATTGCATCCAATACTGCATTGCATCTCATATTTTTTGTGTGGAATGAGACAAGCCTTCAAGTAATAGCATAACGCCAAACAATTGAGATGGAAGAGACTGACAATTTGACAACAAATTTGGTACCACCATAACATATGATGCAGTGCTTAAATCCCTTCCAGCAAATAAAACATTTATTCAGTATACACTTGAGCTTCCATCCTCCTTGCCTTCAGGATGAGCCAAACATCTTAACATCTTCAAATAGGATGTCCTTGCACATGACAGGTGAAGTCAGGCTCGTTTCGTTGATCTTCCATGAGATTTAAAAAAGCGGCCCGGATATCATTGCAAAGATCTATTTCATTTGGGAAAAACTTGTCATCCATCTGATCAAACAAAATTGATATATATATATATATAGTAAACTCGATCATGAAACATATGTAAGATTAGCAGCGAAATGTAATCGAAGTACCCGTGCAAGAATTTTTACAAAAATTCAATCCTGACCGTACGACATGGAACTATATCTCATGACTGAAAGATGTAACTTCTCAAGTTCTGCATAAATTTCAGATGGGAATTTTCTGCAGTTTTCATAATGAATCGTGATAAACGCTTCCTTCTGGGATGTAATGACATCAATCTTACTTTCCTCAGCTGAGGAGGGATCAGGGAACCAGTTCACTGTTCTCTCTCCGTTGCAGACCATATTCCAACGTCGTTCTACAAGTTCCTTTGTGCACTTCATAGTACGTTCTTGAAGATGCTCGATGTACTACGAAGCATTCTCAAGCACAACATCCTCATCAAACTGTGGCAACGACAACTTCGTTCCGTATCATATACTTTTCTTCAAAGAAAAATCAAGAACTAGAAGAATGGAAAATTTAACATTAATTCCCATTTCTTCATGTCACACAGAAATGCCAAATTTGAAATGGGACATAAGCATAAAACACAGAATCTTAAAAAAAAAAAAAATGGTACCTCGTCCTCATTTGAGTCTGGCAACAACTTTGACAAATTTTCTGAACAGATGATTCAAGTAACTTTCTTCTCTCCCTTCTTCTTCTTCACTACCATGATTCATATCTTGAAAAAAACGGGAAGAATAAATGAAGAACCAAAAAAATTAATTTTTGCAGTATCTATGCATGACCAAATTGATCATTACCATTTTGGATAACCCTTTTGCAGATGAATGACACATTGAGCAGGTTCTTGATTCTCTTTTGTTTTTTGTTTTGGTGCTGGATGATATAGTTTATGAAAATGGAGAGAAGATCAACCAAATACCATGAGAAGGGCAAATTAACAAAATGGTCCTTCTTATTCACATTAACAGATCACAAACAAGCACATCCTATTTTAGGTGCAATGATTAATTTATAAATGAATTATTGGGAGTAACAGTCATTTACCATCATCCATAGTCATAATTAACTTTTTTAAAAGAAGAAATCTTCAGGCCAGCCAAGAATAAAATTTCATAAACATTGCCTAAAATTTTTTAAAGTTAGTACTCTGTCTCAGAACACATTTAATATATCATCAAATATATAATTTTATATTTTTATTTTTACTTTTTAATTATAATTATACATAATTATTATTAGTAAGGGTATTAGAAGAATTTTATTTAAACTTTTTTTTTGGAGACGAAGAGAGTAATAAAGACATAACTCATATATAAAACTATTTACTTTTGCCTTTTTTTTTTAAAGACGAAAACAAAATTATATCTTTTTCCTATTTATTAAGGCAACTAAAAATCAAATCGTCATTGTGTTTATTCTATTTTCTATTTGTTCTTCCAAGTGTAGGATAAACTCAAGAGGTTGTGAATCTTTTTCTACCAACTGGGGGCGTCCCAAAATTTCGAATGAAAATTCATGAATATTGTGTGATTATTTTTAAAAAAATTCTAATAAAGACATAGCTCATATACAAAACCATCATTCCTTTGGCTTCCAAACATAGTTTTACTTTAAAAATTTTCATTCTTTCAAATAAAGGGTTTACTTTTGAATGAACTCTTTATAATTTTTTTTTAAAAAAATTTACACATAAAATTAGTCAAGTTCATACCTTTTATATGAATTTTAAATCTTCTCACCTCTTTGGGAGAGTAATTTTCCCATAGAGTCATGCAAAAGGTACAGTGTGTGTAAATTATTATTTCAAAACTATTTTTACGTTTTTCAAAATATTTTTACACTTTCAATATATTTTTTATCTTACGATTACTATATTAAAATCTTTCTATATACACCCAAAATCTTACAACCACTACATTTTAAAATATAATCTATACACACCCAAAATCTTTCTTCATCACTATTTGATGCATCTTGCTTACAAGATTGGTATGCTAAGGCAGACAAGTTAATCCCCCACTATTAATAAAGTCAACCAGAACCATCCTTCTTCCCAAAAAAAAGAAAGAAAAGGCAGCCAGAACCATCTGGGGTGGCCTAATGGTAATTGATTAATTCTTCTGCGTCTTTCTTTCCTCCAAGCATCCATTATTAGGTATTAGGTAAGATACAATTGCTTTTAAGCATAGCCACGTGGAAATTTATAAAGTGATCGACTGTACGGCTCTTGTTTTCTTTATATCTAATTCTCTGTCTTCAAATCACAAAGTTGTCTAAAAATGTTTGTTAAAGATCAGCAGGATCTCTTCCTATTTCTTTAGTAAAACTGTGGTTTAACTAAGAGATATGCTCTCACTAAGAGTTACCGGCTTTTAGTGTTGACCCTGTTGGCTTGAGTAGTTCTGCGTAAGTGTGCTCTCCCCTTCCCCGGTTACTGTGCTATGTTCTGTAAAAAAGAAAATCCCACATCGCTGTGGTAGAACTTGCACCAGCAACACTTAAGCTCGCTCGGTCTCACTAAGAGTTACCGGCTTTTAGTGTTGACCCTGTTGGCTTGAGTAGTTCTGCGTAACTGTGCTCTCCCCTTCCCCGTTTACTGTGCTATGTTCTGTAAAAAAAAACTAAGAGATATGCTGCACTATCGGATAGATTATGCAGTGAAACTCATAAGAGATATGCTGCACTATCGGATAGATTATGCAGTGAAACTCATAAACAGCCCAAGAAACTTTGCAACCAAAATATAGTCCAATTCAGAGTGAGATATATATTTGGGTTATAACACATTCAATGTATTATTAAATATATATATATATATATATATATATATATATATATATATATATATATTATCCTTATTTTTAGGTGTGAGTAATGCTATCTCTATTCTAAAAAAAGTGTTAGCTTTCAAAATTTTTATTTGTTCAAGAAAAAAAAATTATTTTTAAACCAAATTCCTAATTTATTATTACTAATCCTTCTGTACTTAAAAAAAGGTTTAATTTTAAAAATTTTGTTTGTCTCAAAAAAGAGTTGATTTTTGGTATAAAATTCTTATAGTACTCTTATTAATATTGATAGTTTATAATTTAAATTAAAAGACAATAATAAAAATGTAAAATTATACATTTAATGATGTGTTAAGTGTATTGTATTTTGTAAATTGAAAAAAGTTATAATGAATTAAAAGTTAACTTTTTGTTTTTTGGGGACAGAGTGCGTAATAATTATGTAAGCTCATAATTAAAAGTAAATATCAAAATATAAAATTATGTATTAGTTGTACATTAAATATGTCATACATAATAATAAAAAAAAAGTTTATACATACACATTTTAAAGTTAATATTTTTTTTTCAGGATGGAGAGAGTAACTATTAGTAAAAAATAATATAAAATTTTGTTTTAAAAGTGGAAAAAGTATTATTATTAAAGTAATGATATTTTTTAATGACTTTTTATAGTGAAAAATTAAAGTAACTAATGTAATAAATATAAAAAGACAAAAACATCTTTTATTTGTTTACATTTTGAAAGGATGTGAAAAATTATCTTTTATTATTTTATTTTTTTAAAAAGTATAACTATTAAATTTTATTTTTTTATAATTATCACATTAATCACTATTAATTTGTTGTCACGAAAAATCATTAAAAGTATTGTTACTTTTAATATTATTATTTTAATTTCAGCCCACAGATCTCGAACCCACAGATCTTACTGATGCCTATTGTATTCTTCCTCCAAGAACGTAAGATAAAGTTTGAACCAAAAAAAGAGTTAAACTAAATGATTCTATTTTACTAAAATAATAGGTTTTGTTTTTTTTTCCCCAATAACATTAAGTATATTAATTGGCCAATTGACAAAGAGTACGAAGCCAAAAAGGCTGATGAACTTCGTGGTACTGGATGAGACCTAACCCATGAAGACAAAATCCTCCTAAGGAGGAAAATAACACAGAACACCCGTCTAAGGCAGGACAAAACAACCAGCCCAAAAGGTCTACAAAAGCGACCACTAGTCTAACTAGGGTCAACCAAATTACAACAAACTACGAAATTAAGATGTTGGCTCGACCAGTGCATTGCAAACTGCATTGGATGAAAGAAACTGAATATCCGCAAGGTCCCTAACTCTCGTCGTGCATAATTCTTGGTGCTCCTTGTAGACGTTAAATAGCTGAAAACTACTACCGTCTAGATAAAGTCGACAAACTGAGCCGTAGCAAAACACACCTAAAAAAAACTACGGTGCGATTTTGAAGCAAATCGCACCAACAATCATTCGCAGTGGACAAAATTCCAAAAATAGGGCCCCCCGGGGCATAGGCGGACTGGCAAATACTGTGGGGATAAGGCTTGGAGACTGCCCTTCCGTTGCGTGTTCGATTCCGCGTGGCTGCGTTTCCTGGGTGAAATATTCCTGGGGGCGTGGCTGGAGCTCCGGACACGTTGGATAATGCGTGATTCTGCAGTCACGCACATCCCGCGATTTACATGTCACACGATACCCTTGGGGCTGGGTTGTGTGGCCCGGTTCAGGGTGTGCCGGTATCACACCTTTTGGAGCAGTGTAGGTAGTGGGGGCTGATACGGTGTGTGGTTTGAAAGAATGGTTCAAAATAGGTTTTGTTTCACTTTGCAAAATGCAATCCTGTTTCTTGATTGGAGCGGGGAGGTGGATCCGTCTGGACCACTACTTGCTGCCTACGAGGAAGACGAGTGACAACCGATGGAAACCTTGCACCAACATAATTACGTATGAATAAGTTAAACTGTGTTTTAAAACGTATTTTTATAATTTTTAAAATAATTATTATAAAATAAAAATTATCTGAAAAATGCTTATAAAAGTATAAAAATATATTTCAAAATAACGTCCATATGTACGCGTGTTATTTGTTATTACATTACTTTTGCATTCTAATAAAAAAATAATTTTTAATTATAAAGTATAATATATTTATTAAATACTTAAGTATATACTTTGTTATTTTTATTATTACTTTTTAATATTAGAAACTACTTTGTTATTAATAATAAGAATAATATAGAAATTTCATTAAATTTAAATTAATAATAATTTTTTTTTAAATAAAGAAAATTTTGAAATATAACTTTTTCTGTAGAATGTAAGAAATATTAGTCAAGAAATTTTTCATTCTACAATTTGAGTCACAGTTTATGAAATCAACTTTTAAATATTACATGTCATCATAATATTTATCTGTGAATTGATTGGATCACTCCTATCTCAACATAATTTGCAATTCTGGTGAAGTTGAGCCCTAGATTCTCAATAATGAGTTCCCATACTTCTCCTCATCTTTATTGCTTCTACTTATTTTAAATCTTTTGGCTCAATAAATAATGTATTGCATTGTATATATAGGTAGTTTTGGCTCTAAGTAATTGGGTTTTGTGTCCCTAGTATGGGAGGAAGAGTTGTGCAGTTTCATGGAAGGTCAGTGGTTATTTTATGATGGTATCGGTGAGCCTTCCCTATTGAGTGATTTTGGAGTCTTAGTTTGGGCGGAGGGTTAAGTACGATGACACGCAGCGTAAGTTCGTGCAGAGCCCGGAGGTAGGTCCGTCCAGTTCCGTACTATAGGGGTAAAGTTGTGGTCCGTTTCTTCTGTGACTACTTAGGGAATCTGTGCAAGTATAGGCAAACAAGTTAAGGATTTTATTGCTTTTAGTTAGGTTAGTTAGGAGTTACCGGGTCCGTTTTACCGGGTTCTGCCGGTCTCGTTTGATTGAGGTTATCCCTTAACCGGCGTCTACTGGGTTTAGGTTAGTTGTATTAAGGCTAATCCTTCTTTAGACACTCTATGTAATATGTTAACTTGAGTATTCTGATGTTAATATAATTAGTTTGTTTTGGAAAAAAAGTATATATAGGTAGTTAAAATAATCTATTATTTTCTCGTTTCAAAAAAAAAGTTCATTTTCAAGTTCTTGTTCGAAAAAAGAATTTACTATTAAATCAAATTGTTAAAATTTTATTAATAATAATAATTATATATATCCAAATTTAAAAAATAAAAATAAAAATATAAAATTATTCATTTAATGAGTATTCATTGTATTATACCTACTACCGAGTAAAATTTTTTATCTAAGTTAAAATGATTTTTTTTTGGACGCATGAAGTATTAATTAATTACAAACCCAGTTACAAAATGGATTTTATTTTTCTTTCTACCGGTAATGCAAAAACATGCATTGATCATTTTCTGTTGTGTTTCTTTCCCCCTTTCTTTTATTGATTGCCCCTCTATTCGATATGGGGATCATCTGCTCCTTAATTTTTTTAATGCTAAAATTCAATCTTCCAACTTCTCAATACAAAATTAAAATTTTAACCAATGAAGTATGGATTACGTTTCAAAATATATTTTTATACTTTTTAAAATAATAATTATGAAATAAAAATTATTTCAAAAATGTAAAAAATCATTTAAAAAAAGGTAAAAATATATTTAAAATGTCGTGCATACACACCCAAAATTTGAACTTTTATAAATATAGATCATCCTCATATCTATGTGTATATATATTGTATTCAAATTTTTATACGTACAAATCATATTTGTGTGTGTATATATATATTGTGTTTACTTGAAATTCTATTTCATTATTTGTATACCATCTATGTCTCTCATTAATGAACCATGTAGTTTTATTAAAACTACACTTATTAAAATTTATACATTTTATGTTAAGATTTATTAATAAAATGATATTATTTTATTAATGGGACACAATAAGTAGGATAGAGAAAGATATGAACTCTTATTGTATTTAATCAATTTTGATGGAGGATCTAAATTAGATTGTGTTTGACCATTAAAGCTAATCGTGATCATTTTTCCTAGAGCTGCGAAAGCCAAAAGGGAAGGTAACTCACATTATTGTGCCTTCCTTCTTCTTTCGTGAAGAACATTATCTCCAATATGATTCGTGTGGCCTCAAATCAATTGTCGTTGAATTGGAAAAGGGAATTGAAGACATGAACCTCAAAAGTCTTCAACTTTTTGGTGGGAGTATTTTAAATTCCATATCGTCCTTCCCACATCAAATGATATACGCGGTTTGTTACCTTTATGTTGAATAATGTTTTATTTAGGTACTATGTTACAAAATGATATACGCGGTTTGCTACCTTTATGTTGATCAATGTTTTATTTAGGTACTATATTACAAAATATTGATATTGGCTCAACATTGATTAGGTAAAAAAATCTACTTTATAATCTTTTTGTTGCTCTAAAAAAATAAGTTCACCTTAGAATAAAATTTTTAAAATTATTCTTACTAATATTATATATGTAAATATATATGACCCAGTAAAAATAAAAAATTGTAAAATGATTTTTTTTTTTTAATAAGGTAAAAGGAAGTACCAATAAAACCCCCTCCATCAAGGCAAGTAGTCAACCCGTCAACGCCCACCCCAAAGGTCCTACCTGTGTCAATTTATTCCAGTCTACTAGTCTTCATAGAAAAGCTGAGGGCTGAACCGCTGAAGCAGCAGCAATAATGCAACAACCTTGGGTTTAAAAGTGCAATATTTCCTTTAGATTAAATCATAAAAATCATCCTCTACATTTTCGAAAAAGTTCTTTTTCATCTTTTACATTTTAAACGATTCTTTTTAGTCATTTACATTAATAAACTTATTAATTTAACACCAATGACCGGTAATAACCCATTTCTCCGGTTAAATGCCATTTTCTATGCGCAATAGGTTACATTGGCGGGGTACTTTCGAAATAACGAATTTATCATCACCATATAATTCGAAAATACTAAAACCCAGTATGTGCATTTGATGGCGAAATCAATGCACATACTCCATTCAAACATCACCATATAATTCGCAGCCCTAGTTAATTTTCTTTTCAATTTGTAAACTATCTTTTAAACTATAATATTTAAAATGCATTTAACCCTTGAGGTTTGTTTAAACAACATAATAAATATTGAAGTTTAACAAAATGAATCTCTCTTACTTTTTTTTTCTTATTTATTTAGTGTGGAAATTTTTTTTAAAACAATTATTGATAATCAAAATTTAACACAATTATAACAATTATCTACACAATTTAATGATTTGACAACTTACCAAAGTATATATAGAGATTAAATAATTTATTATGCTTATTTTTTCATTTCCATTTAAACAATTCAAATTTATTCTAATAGACATGATTCCTAATTTTACAGCAACCACATCAAATTCTAATGATTAAAATAAAACTGCAAGAAATGTAAAAAAAATAAATATTTTTTGAAAGTTTGTGGAGATAGAAAAAAAAAACAAGATAATCACTTTTTATTAATTAGTTTTCAAAAATTCTAACAATATATATTGATATTATATTATTATTACTTTTTAAGTTGTATAATTTATGATATAAAATAAAGATTATGAAATGATTCGTCTTGGAATGAAAAGAAAAAAATAAACTATGAAAAATAGAAGTTATTAAATTTTATTTAATAAAATTTTAAAACTTTAAAGTCATTTTATAATTAAAACAAACCTTAATAGTATATGTTATTTTTGTAAATTGGTGTTTTCCGTCATTTTACTTTTTCGGTTAGTTAACTTTAACCGTCAAAAGTGTTAATAGTTTCTTTAAAGTTCAAAATTTATTTAATACTTTTGCTGAATCTTATAAAAAATATATATAATTTACCTTAAACAAAATCTTTTACTTAGTAGAGTGAAATCTAAATCTAATTTGGAACAGATTCCAAATTATGGTGAGCAACTCCAAAAATAATTCCGCCATCTAAAATAATTCTAATTTTGAAATTATGAGTTGATGAAATTTTATTTATTCGGTTGCACCACTTCGTTTTGTTCTTTTGCTCCCAAATCTGAGTTGACTCAGCTTCACCCAAACATCAAGGATCAACGTAACGGATTACGAACCACACTAACACATAATCTATTGCCAGGAATAATTTAATTTTTTGTTATTGTTTCTATGTTCAAAACACTACTCCTGTGTTTTAGAATTAGTTAGGGAACAAAATCTATATACAAAAATAAATGAATGTAAAAATATAATCACATTAATACATATATGGATACTTGATTTGACTTAGACTATGATTATGGGATGGTTGAACTCGGCTCATCATAATAAAAATTTATAGTGAATTTTTTGAGTAACTAAATCCCTTGTTTTTTACGGAATGGTTCCGTTTAGGGAATGGTTCCGTTTAGGTAATCCAGACTAATAGATTTTATTGAACGGATTGATTTGAAAAGGGTGTATCAAGTAGGAAAAAATATAAAAAACATATCAAAACACTAATACCGATAACTGTTTTCCATTACAATTTTAGTACTATTAAGAGATAAACTTTGTCTTTTAATACAAAATAGGTTTTAACGTGGAAAAAAAAAACCTACTCTTACATTTAAAGATGAAGGCCGAGGTTTCAAAAAAAAATTGAACAGGATGATTTTAAACAGCTTCTTGTGCAGTTTCTTCTTCCTACTTGCCGTCACCTACTTTTAGTTCATCGCAACACCGCGTGGAACAAAGTCGGCACCAAGGCAATCAGCAACTTCTTGAACCTACAATTTTATCTAATTACTTAAACATTAAACAAGAAAAGGAATAACCAACATCAAAGAGGGTTGTCATATATGTTCAACATGGTATTTATATGATCTTACTCTGCAAATTGTATTAGCTGTCTCCATTGATGCAATCTTGGAGCTGCTGATTACAGCTCTTAACTTTAGATCAAGGAGTAGCTCTGCAGATTTCTGTGCCTATTTAGTATTTATCAAGAGAGAATCAGATACATGACCTAATAGAGTTAATACTAAAATTAAAAACAAAATTTACAAACCCGTATGGTACCAAGCAAGTTCATTGGACTATCCCTAGAATATGGAGAAACGTCATTAAATGTTCTATTTGGTAATCGAAAAAGAAGCAAAGAATGGATTAACTTGATAAATTTTGTCACCAAGAATTGGTCAACTTTACATCTTTTTTTACAAATATCAGTAGTTAACTATGGTATTAGAGTAGGCAAATGATATAGTGCTTTCATGAACTAAATCATTTGTAGAAACAAATCTCAAAGGAAGAGGAATAAAATTTCTTTGACTAATGGTTGGTAATCATATGGAATCCGAAAGCAGTTTACTATATAACTCAACTCAAAGGTCAAAAAGGAAATCACACGATTGCATGGAACTTAACTATCAAAGGTCAAAAGCAGTTTACGATATAACTTAACTTGATAAATTATTTTTCTAATTATCATAGTGGTGCAATATTTTTTCCAGGGGTAGTATAATATTAATTATTTAATGATATAATATGAAGAACTAAAAAGTACATTCTTAATTAATAACGGTATAATACATTTTTCATTACTTTTTACTGTAGACTCCACTCAAAATTTTGTGGCATTTACATTTAGGCAATTGTAATTATTCATGTACGTATGTTCAAAACTCAATTTATGAATTAATTTGCTAATTTTCATTATGGTATGATGTGTTTTCTCGGGTGCTATAATATTAATTATTTAATGGTACAATGTGAATAATTACAAAATACATTTTTAATAAATGATGGTACAATAAATTTTTCCGTCACTTTGGAGTTTAGGAATCGATTAGCATTTTTAGCATTTGCACTTACTCAAGTATATTTATTATCTATATATGTACAAAATTTAATTTATGATTTTTTTATTAATTATCATGGTCGTACAATTTTTTTCAGGGGTGGTACAATATTAATTATTTGACGGTACAATATAAATAACTATAAAGTATATTCTTAATTAATGATGGTACAATGCATTTTTCATCACTTTCAACTTTAGACACCTATCAGAATTTTTTGACATTTGCATTTACGCCAGCGTATTCGTTCATATACAAGTGTTCAAAACTCGAAGTACGAGTTAATTTATTAATTGTCATGGTGGTATAATACATTTTTTTGGGTGGTAAAATGTCAATTTACAACTTAAGTAATTTATTGTCATGGTGGTATAATATTTTTTCTTAGATGGTACAATATTTATTATTTAACAATACAATATGAATAATTGCACAATACATTCTTAATAAATGATGGCACTATCAGTTCTAGTGATCAAACACTTTACAAGTTTTGATTTTCTTTCTTATTTATTGAATACTAACTATGTATTATGAATAAAATAAAATTATTTTGTTAATAAATATTAAATCCTAATATGAAATGTATAAATTCTAATAGACTAGTTACTTTATATCAAATTTATTTTATTGCAATTTTATATTTTCATTGATAAAAAAAAAATAGTCATCATAAATGAGTGCAAAAGATAATTTGATAAGATAATCTTATCATATGTTTGACAGTTTATAGTTATAAATACAATATTTATTAGGTTATATAAATTTAAACCAAATGATAAATTATATCCACCTTCCTTGAAGTTTAAAAAAACTATCAAATAACTTTAGAAATACAAAAAAAAATTACTAATATCTTTAAATTAGATAAATTAATAATATTTAATTTTCTACCGCTCATTAATTAATATTCACTATTGACTTTTTGGGGGGAAGATTGATAATTGTGCACTAGACTAGACTAGACTATCGAGTGGTGTGGGAGATTATTTCTGTTGCTTTCTTTGTTGTGTGCATATTAGGAACTTTGGCCTTTGTGTTTGTGTCCCAATTGCTCCATTCCCGTTAGTGTGATGATTGCGTTTATGAAAGCATTGGTCATGGATGTAGGCCTAATTGTTTTACCCACCATCTTCAAATGACCTGTAATAACAAACAATACATATACATACTTGCCCATTGGCAAGACGAACCTTAGTTCACACATTGAAACTAAGAACAGCTAAACCGATTCATAGAATGGGTAACAGCAATATTACCTAACTAACCTAGTTAAATGACTTAAAAACCTAACTTGTTAACCTTTACGGGAGCATCGCAACTAATATGCAGAACTATCGGATAAAAAATAGACCACATCCCCCGTCATTCTTTACACTACTTTTAACATCGAATACCCCTCCATCCAAGCTCGGTCCACAGACCCTCCCAAAGGGAGTAACAAAAAACCTCCACAAAGAAGTAACAAAAAAACCTTCCTAAAGGAGGAACCAAAACCTAAAACAGATGAACTATAACCCCTCTGAATAGAAACATAGAATTAAAATAATAATAATAATAATATAACTGGACACCCACTATCAACCTCACAGCGTTGAAAGGGAAGACATGTCCCTTGTTAGTATGTTGCATCTCCAAACCCTTAGATCAACATTTGAAGAATAGCCCCCAGGGGCATAGGCGAGTTGGTAAGCTTGGGGTGACGTGGGGAGAAATCTCCCGACAACGCAGGTTCAAATTTCGCGTGGGGCAGATTTTCAATTGAAATATTGTGGAGGTCTGTCTTGGGCTTTGGCCTGTTGGCTCTCTCCCTTAGGCCAATACCAACTCGTGCACATTCATCGATTTACATCCCGCCTGACTAAGGGGCCTCTGGTACAGGTGAGGGAGTTTCGCCTTGGCAAGGGAGATTTTCTCCTACAACAAAGCATTTGAAGAACATGGAGGATGGCGAAATCAACACACATAATCCATTCAAACATTGCCATATAATTCACAGCCCTAGTTAATTTTTTTTAAAAAAAATTTATAAATTATCTTTTAAATTATAATATTTAAATTAACCCTTGAGGTTTGTTTGAATATATAACGAAACAAACATTATTATTTAACAAAATGAATCTCTCTTACTTTTTTCTTATTTATTTAGTGTGAAAAAAATTCTAAAAACAATTATTGATAATCAAAATTTAACACAATTATAACAATTATCTACACAATTTAATGACTTTACAACTCATCAAAGTACATATAGAGTTTAAATATTGCAATATTTTATTATGTTTATTTTTTCATTTCCATTTAAACAAGTCAAATTTAATCTAATAAACATAATTCATAATTTTATAACAACCACATCAAATTCTAATAATTAAAATAAAACTGCAAGAAATGTAAAAAAAAATTATTTTTCTTTAAAAGTTTATTTGGAGATAGAAAAATAATAAGATAATCACTTTTTATTAATTAGTTTTCAAAAATTCTAAAGGTATATATTGATATTATATTATTATTACTTTTTACATTGTTTAATTTATGATATAAAATAAAGATTATGAAATGATTCGTCATGGAATTAAAATAAAAAAAATAAACTATGAAAATAGAAGTTATTAAATTTTATTTAATAAAAATTTAAAACTTTAAAAGTCATTTCATAATAAAAAAAAATCTCAATAGTGTATGTTATTTTTCTAAGTTGATTTTTTTCATTATTTTAGACCTCATGCTCGACCTAAATTTTAAAAAAAAATTAATTTTTTAAAACTTTTTTTAATTTTTTTAAAAAAATTTAGGTCAAGCATTAGGTCGAGCATGGGGTCGAGCTTGACCCTAAAACCTTTTTTTTTTAAAATAAATTCAATTTTTTTCTTTTTTTTTAAAAAATTTAACTCGACCTATTAGTAGGTCGAGTATTAGGTCAAGCTCGATCTAATATTCAACCAATTACTACTCAAACTTATTGTTCGACCTTAGACTCGATCTTGTATTCGACCTAACGTTTTGCTCGACCTAAAACTCGACTTAGGGTTCGACCAGTTTCGTTGAAGTTCACAAACCTAGTTCAATTTGTGCAAATTTCAACTAATATCTCCCCATTGCGATTTTTTCTCCATGATCGCGGTCTTCTTGTTTGAAGATGATGATCCAATGGGGTGTGAGAATAATAAGAAGTGCAAATAATGAGGTGTGAGAGCAAATTTTGTTGAATCGATAAAGATGAAGATGAAGATGAACTGATGAAGTGCTGTGTCTTTATATTTTAGAGGAGAAGATGAGGGTATGTTGGTCTTTGTTCAGCCCTGAAGTGTTATGTTTGCAAGAAAAAAAAAGAGGGTGCTATATTTGCAAAGTCAACGGTCAACGCTGCTATATATGCAAATTTCCCTTTTACATATTCGATTAACTGTCGAAAGTGTTAATATAGTTTGTTTTAATTTCAAAATTTATTTAATAGTTACGCTGAATCTTATAAGAGATATATATAATTTACCTTAAACAAAATCTTTAACTTTGTAAATCGTAAAAAAATGCCATTGCCATGTTTCGATCTACTAGCAGTAGTTCGAAAAATTGCTTTATTTGGAAATTTTTGAATCTATGTTTATTTTTAATTTTTTTTGAAACTTTTCATTGATTATTATATCTTTTCTCATATCTTAGTGTAATATTCACCTTAAACATTTTTCTTGTTTGAACGTCTTTCTTCACTTTAATATGTATCAAATTTCATGATTACAAAATAAAAAACGTACAGAATTCATTCTTTGGTGCCACAAACCACAAGAATCAAATGTACAGCAAAAGATGACAACAACAATAGAATTGTGAGGCATTCAATCGACACTACAATTAAGAAATCGAAGCAAAATGAACTCTGTTACTACAAAAATGGATCTGCAACCAAACAAAAAAGGCTTGTGAAACTCGAGGTTGTGTACGCCATTTGCAACATGGGTGCATGTGAGCATAAAACTATGATGCATTATGGGTAGGCTAAAGCCATGATTTGGTTTTCCCCACGAAAGATGGTGCAACAAAGAAATAACACGATTTTTCTAGGGCTGATCTATCTCTCTTTTGCTGCTTTTTCAATTTTCACCTTAGTAGGAGTAATTATTATGTTTAATACCTTACCTTTTCATTCTAGGCATCAAAGGTTAAGGGACCTTGTCTGCCTCTCCTTTTTCTTTCTGTCGATATTAATTAGAGTTTAGTTTAGATTATTTGTTTCTTATGTTATAGATAATGGAGTTATTTAGGTGAATATTACTTTTTTTTTTCAAAATTTAAAAAATATTGTTGTTTTAAATATTATTCAAAAAGTATTGAAGTATATTTTTGATAAATCACTTTGAAGTAAAGAAAAGAGTGCCATTATACAATTAATAGAAAATAAGGGTGATAATAGAAAGGACATTTTTTGCCTAGTGAGAGTGCTTAGCCCAATGGACCAAATAATTTAACCCAATTTTTTAAATTATTATTTTTTCGGCATTTTCTTATTCATTACAACTACTAATTGTACTTAATAAGATGCCTTATTATAATAAGTCAAAATTATGAGGGCAAACTTGTAAATATTAGGGTGTCCTAACATACTTATCAAAATTATTTTTGCAAAATTATAAAGAACAGGGTGTCGTACTATAATCAATAAAAATTAAATGTCACTCAAAAAACAACATATTTCACCTAATAAAATTGCTTAATCCAAGAACCAAATCATTCTTTTACCGTAATTTAACCCAATTTCTTAATTATTATTTTGGCAAATTCCTTATTCATTACAACCTTGTTATTTGGTGATGACATTTTCTCGCCACTAAACCGTTCTACACTTATAATTCATAAAATATACATAGTATTTACGAATTAGAGATAACAAAATGTCATCACTAAGTTTCTAACATTTGGTGACGACATTTTTTCATCAATAATTCTAGACTAATTTGGTGAAGACAATTCCTCGTCACCAAACTATCTTGTGCTTATCTTTGGTGACGAGATCAAATGTCGTCACTAAAGTTGTCACTAATTGTAGTGTATTTCTCGATCTTTTTTGGTGCCACCACATTCAGTGACGACATTTTCCATTTGGTCACTAAATATGTTATGACAACTTTGATTAAGTGACAACTCACTGAATGGTCACCAAAGAGGCCATTTAGTGACCAAATTGATTGTCTCACCAATATTTTGGTCACTAAAGGCTATTTTTCTTGTAGTGAGGGAAAAACCCAGTACCTCGCATCTCATTAGAAGCCTTGCTAATAGAATTGCAGCACCAAAGAATTATGCAACGAAAGAAAATTTGTATGAAAATACTAATGGTTACTTTTGACACATGAAATATTTATTAGGAATTTTTTTAAGTGAAAAATATTGACAAAATAAAGGTATAATGTAATGAAATTTCATTACCTATTTTAACAGGAAAAAAAAAAACACACTACCACAACATTACACATACAGCGATGGAAAGTTACACTCATGATGCAAATATTTGCTCCGTTGCTCAAAATTATCCATTTGAAACAATAGAGCTGGCACTTTTCATTACTAATCTTCTTTTCTGATTATGACAAATTTGCTCTTGTAAACTCAAAAATCACGAAAAAGCATGCTATGATATGTGGTAACAATTTATTAACCTTTGTGATATTCACCATACCAAAGCTTGATCTTCTTGAGAGCATCAACAATATCAATTATAACAAGCCTTTCCTTTGGAGATTCTCGGACACAATTCAAGGCCAATTCCATGATTGATGATAGACACTCCAACGTTTCAATGGAATGTTCATCATTTGGATTTAACAAGTTAGTATCTATGACTTGAAGAATTGAATCAGGCATGGAATCATTTACCCAACTCTTGAAGCTTAGATTTGTATCAAAAATTTCATCATTCGGCTTTCTTCTTGTAAAGACTTCCATTAGGAGGATTCCGTAACTATAGACATCGCATGATTTCGATACCAATCCTTCCCTTCCGTATTCTACAACAAATATTGCCATCAATCCAAAAAATTACATGAGGTGATAAATTCAGAAATGAAAGAAACAAAAAACAGAATCAATAAGGTTACCTGGTGCAATGTAACCAATTGTGGCTAAGGTTCTAGTTAATACAGAGCTTTCATCCTTTCCCAAAAACTTTGCAATTCCAAAGTCACTCACATGGGCAACCATGTCTTCATCAATAAGGATATTACTCGGCTTCAAGTCACAATGAATCAAGGGAGTTGAATGTTCTTGGTGTAGATATTACAAAGCGCATGCGACATCGATCATCATGTTCAATCTTTGCAACATATTTAGGAAATGATGGTCAGAGTGCAACCATTTGTCAAGACTCCCACTGGGTATATATTCTAGCACCAAAGCTTTAAAATCCTGGTTGGAACAACTGCTGATGACTTTCACTAGATTTTGATGACGAAGGTTATAGAACACTTGACATTCTACATCAAAACTCTTGAGTGAACCTTCGAGTTGCAAATTAAATACTTTGACAGCCACAAACTTTCCATCATTAAGAATCCCTTTATAAACTGATCCAAAACTACCTGAGCCAAGAAGGTTGCTCTCGCTATACCGATTCGTTGCTTGCAGAAGTTCATAATAAGAAATTCTTTTTGTTGTCGGTACAGTTGACACCTCTATTGCACTTGAAAACTCACTTTTCCTTCGATATCTCAAAAAAACAAATGCTGAGGAGAGGACAACCAAAAGAGCTATGACAAGTGGGATCAATGTGAGTAGAAGCACCCTTTTCACTCGTAATCCATGCTTTTGATTAGTTTGGCATTGTGGAACATGGAATTTTGGATCTTCACATAATGCATCATTGGAAGTGAAGGATTCACTTGTGAAGTTTTTGAAAGAACCCCCAGAAGGAATTTCACCCTTTAAATGATTGGAGGAAATGTCAAATAATTTTAGAGATTGAAGGGACTCAAATGACTTGGGGATCAACCCTGAGAGATTGTTATGCGACAAGTTTAGGGATGTTAAGCTTAACAATTTCTTAAATGATTCTGGTATGGATCCTTGTAGTTGGTTGTTTGCTAAATAAAGGTTTTGCAAGTTCTGTAAATCACCCAATGTGTTGGGAATGGCCCCTAATATTTGATTCATAGGCAAGTCCACTGATATTGCAGCCTTTAAATTTCCAATCTCAATAGGCAATGAGCCATTTAAGGAGTTTGAGGCAAGGACAAGCTCCAGGAGATCTTTGAGTTCCCACAAGCTTCTGGGAATACTAGATGTCAGTAAGTTGTATTCTAGGTAAAGATTACTCAGAGAAATCATATTGCCAAAACAATCTGGAATTGGCCCTGAAACTAGGTTTTGGCTTAGATCAAACTCGGCTAGTCGTTGCATGTTGCAAAATTTATCCAGAGTTCCCTCAAGTTTGTTTTGCTCAAGAGATAATGCTTGAAGGTTTTTTAAGTCCTGGATTGCTCTTGGAATAGCTCCACTCAACTAATTATCTCTTAGAGAAATCCATATCAGACTGCTTAAGTTGCCAATTCCACTTGGGATGGGGCCTCTAATTTTAGCCGTTGATACTTCAAAATATTGAATGGAAGTAGAAAGATTTCCAATGGAATTTGGGAGAATCCCATTTAGTGGATTACCTCCTAGCTGTAAGGCATTTAAATACCTGCACTTTGTCAAGGAAGTAATGAAATCCAACTCCAACGATGTTGGATCACTTGTCAAATGGTTATGAGGAAGACATAGCCATTCAAGAAGTTCAAGGTTCCCAAGGGATTTTGGAATTGAGCCACTGAATTGGTTGAATGCAAGAGATAACATTGTCAGTTTAGAGCAATTTACGATTGAAGCTGGTATAACCCCACTAATTTCATTCTCGTCAAGGCCAAATATTTCTAAATTAGGCAATTGATATCTAATGTCTGATGGAAGACTGCCAGTGAGGTAATTGAATGCAAATGAAACCTCCCTCAATGTTGAAAGATTGAAGATTTCCATTGGTATGGACCCATTTAAGTCATTGTATGTAAAATAAAGTTCCTCCAATTTGTGAAGGTTGGAGATCTCTTTTGGTATTACACCTATCAGTAGTATATCAATGCAAGTTCTCAGCATTTAGAAAAGTGAGCATTTGGGGTTGAGAGAGGAGGGGGCGGGGAAGAGGTTTGTAAAATTTGAAATTAAGATGGACATTTGGTATGTCTAAATATATGGAATTAAAACTCTAGGTAAAATGTAATAATGCGAGTTTGTTTGGTTAGTAAGAAAGTAAAATTACGTAGTAATATTATTTTTTAGAATTTAATTATAAAAAAATGAATACTTTTTTTTTGAAAAAAATCAAAATTTTGGAATTTAATTGTAGGGATTATAAATTCTGGATAGAATAATTTTCTTTTTCATAAAAATTAATATTATTCATATTTCACTATTTCATTTAGATTAATGAATTACATATACACAAAGACGGTGGTTTCAATAATAAAGGTACAAATAATTTATATTTTCATAAAAAAAGTAACAACAATGATGTTAATAATTTAATAGAAAAATTGAAGCAAAAGAAAACAAGAAAAGAATATAACTCCATTTAAGGTGAAATCAACCTACAATTCAAAATTTTAAGAAGAAAAATAAAAAAAACTTAATTTTCAATTTTAATAAATTTTGAATTTGAATATAAAAAATTTCTCGAATTTTATAATTTTTTAAAATAAAAAACTAAAACTAACAATAATTAAAATAGAATATTACTCCCATAGTCCCAAAAAAAATCTACTTTCAAACTAAATTTCTAAAATATCATTACTAATAATAACAAAAATTTTAATTGTGTATATATAAACTCACAATTAAAAAGTAAGGATAAAAATATAAAATCATATATTCAGTTGGTGCATTATGTATGTTGTATTTAATAACTAATAAAAAGTTGTATTTAAACGAAAGTGGACTTTTTTTCGGAAAGGAGGGAATATATGAGTAATACTTGAAAAATAAAAAAACATATAAAAGTTCAAAAAGAAAAAGCAGACCAAATAATATTAAAAGTTAGAAATATGTTTATTTAAACTAAAATTCTAAAAAAAGTCATAAGAATAACAACTTTTAGTAACTATTGAGAACTCTCAATTGTTGCACTTATTTTTCTTATTTTTAGAAATTTGATTACTTTTTCAAAAAATGTTAAAAAAAAAACAAACACAACAAACAAATTACTTTCTGAAATGAACCAAACATAGCAAACACGTTATTTTTCAAACTCAAATTCCCAGCGAGCCAAAGGAGGCTAACCTATTAAGAAATTATGGTTCAAATGAAGAAGAGTGAGCATAGTCAAATTCCCAATTTCTTTCGGTATGGAACTTGAAATGCTGTTGAATTCTATACCAAACCCCTTGAGGTTACGAAGATTGCCAATCTCTAGCGGAATCACACCTTCCAATTTTACAGAAGAATTGTTAGTAATTTGAAAATCTTTTCCCACCTAAATATTTAACAAAAACCATGTATTACCATGTATTTTTGTATATTTTTACAAATATTAATTTTTTAAAAATTAAGCATCAATTATTCATGAAAACATGTGAACGATATAATCTATCAATATTAATATTTAATACCAAAAAAAAGAAATAAATTAATGAAATTTATTTAAACTTTTTATAAAAAAAAAACATGTTTGAAAATATGTGCTATGAAAATAAAAAAGGAAAAAGGAAAAAGAATCATATAAAAAGGGTTATTTAGAGTTAAAAAAAATTAATTTGTTGAATGATGTAACAAAAGGGATAAGTTTGGAAAAATTGTTAAAATTTTTTATTAACATCATTAAATGATAAGTATTAAATTGACTTTTACTATTTAAATTTTTTTTATAGAAATTAAGCACTATTTAAATAATTAAGCGGTATGAAATTTGGTGATAAAACAATTTAAAAACTAAGATTTATGGACCCATTTAGGTCATTGGATGTAAAATAAAGTATCTCCAATTTGTCAGGGTTGGAGATCTCTTGTGGTACTACATCTATCTGTTGTGATATGCTAGTATATTAATGCAAGTTCTCGGCATTTAGAAACGTGAGCATTTGGGGTTGAGAGGGGAGGAGGTGGGGCCGGGGAAGGAGTTTGTAAAATTTGAAATTAAGATGGAATTGAAACTCAGTGTAAAATGTAATCATGCGGTTTGTTTGGTTAGTGAGAAAGTAAAATTATGTAGTAATATTATTTTTTAGAATTTAATTATAAAAAAAAACTTTTAAAAAAATTTGAATTTTAGGGATTTAATTGTGGGGATTACAATTAATCTCGGCTAGAATAAATTTCTTTTTAGAAAACTTAGTATTATTCATGTTTCATTATTTCATTTAAATTAATGAATTACAAGTACGTAAAAGAAGTTGGTTTCAATAAGAAAGGTACAAATGAACTTATATTTTAAGAAATTATACTACTGATTACGGGGAAAATGAAGATGAGTGAGCATAGGCAAATTCCCAAATTTCTTGCGACATGGAACTTGAAATGCTGTTGCGTTCTAAGCTGAACTCCTTGAGGTTACGAAGATTGCCAATTTCCCGAAGGATCGCACCTTCCAATTTTACATAGTTAAAAGTAATTTGAAAATCTTTCCCACTTAAATGTTAAGCAAAGACCATGGATTACCATGACAGAGAGGAAAAGACAGTTTTTTTTCTTTTTTTTTGCATATTGTTAGGGTGGAATGATTGATTGACTTATATACTCCCTAATTCTAGTACATGTCCAAAGTATTGATAATGATTTCATGCTACATTTGCAAGCAACAAGAAAATGATTTTCGGACTTGGCATTTTTTAAGCAAGTTTATAATCATCGAAAAATTAAAGGTTAGGATGTGCGGCTATACCTTGTAAATTGTTCCCTCCAAGGGCTAACTTCTCTAGCATCTCCAAGTTGCCAAGTTCTTTTGGTATGAATCCACTAAAATTGTTCCTTGACAATGACAGGATCTGAAGATGAGAACAACGGGATAAACTTGATTGGAATTGGCCATTTAACTGATTGGCAGAAAGATAAATCCCTTTGAGACTTGGAAGATTGTGACAAATATCAAGTGGAAGACTTCCTGTCAAGTTATTGAATGTAAAAGCTGTTGGATATATATTTAATATACATGTATATTAAATATATAATCTGTATATATGTTTACATACAAGTATAAATCGATAAATATATATACTAGAGAATTCTAAATGGAGAATAATTGTTGAGCATTCCAAACTTGATGTCTCAAGGTGTATTACTTTAAGCACCAGAAATTCTCTCGGATTCCTACCTCCAACAATCTTAAAGTAATATCAGTTTTTATCCGATTTGAGCGTATAAGGTGTCTATTCGAAGCCCTCAACTTCAGGAACACAACGCAGCAAGAATTTCGTCGATCCGACCGTTGGTTTCGCCGGAATCTGCATTTAAAGTTCCGGCCACCGACATCTTCTTCTTCAGATCCCGGAAAATCTAGCTGTTTTCAGCCAACCAAACCACTTGGGCTGTGTTCTCCTACTCAATACGAGCGTTTTGAGTGGTCATGGGCCTTGATCGGAGCTCAGACGGCGGAGAACCGACGAGTTGAAGTTCCGGCGAGTTTTCTACACCGAGTCAACTCAGCGGGTCCGAGTCAACTCGGGATGAGTTGAATTTTGACCGAGTTGCTTCTGGTTTGACCGAGTTTGCTGACTGGGCTGTTGACTTGCTGACTGGAGCTGTTGACTTGCTGACTGGCGTTGACTGTGCTGACGTGGCAAGAACAGTTGACCGCGTTGACTTCGTTGACCAAGTTGACCGCGTTGACTTTTTGGATCGGGTAGTCTATCTTAAGGTTTTTGGACACTCTGATTCCATTTTTGAGGTCAGTTTTGGCTAATAATCCTTCTTTTGTCTGCTTTAGCCTTCGTTGACTAAGTTGACCACGTTGACTTCGTTGACCGTGTTGACAGAGTTGATTTTTTGGATTGGGGTAGTCTATCTTAAGGTTTTTGGACATTCTGAATCCATTTTTGTGGTCATTTTTGACTGATAACACTTCGTTTATCTGCTTTAGTCAAACAATGGCAAAGTGTAGTGCATACGATATCATCAAACTGCAGTCTTTTGATTCCACTGAATTTAATAGTTGGAAATTGCATGTGCAATTCGGTATGAAGGTGCATGAAGTTTACTATACTGTTTTAAGTGATTATGCATCTACTGGTGAGAATGTTGATGAATATCGTTGGAAGAAGGATGAAGATTTTTGTCGAGATTATTTGTTAAATTCTCTCAATTCTCAGTTAGCCACGACCTATACGCCATATAAGACAGCGAAAGAGATATGGGATAGCTTGAATGCTCGTTTCCATAAGCAAGAGGGGCTCTCCAAAACTCTCCTAGTAGTGAAGTTTTTTGATTTTAAATTCAATATGAATTCGAGCGTCACCTCTCAGTTGAGTGATCTTGAGAACATGAGAAACAAGCTGAAAGCAGAAAATTCTGATTTATCCGATAATCTCTTTGTCGGTCTTGTCTTGAGCAAGCTTCCACCTGAGTGGAGTTCTTTCATGACAGAAATGCATAGGATGAAGGAACAGATCAGTCTGGATGAATTGAAGAGGAACATTCATATTGAAGATGAAAATCGTGCTAGAAAGGGTTTGGAACAGATTGGACAACAGTCTACTGAACAAAAGTCGACTGCCAATCTAGTTTCACGTTCCAAGCAACCTCTTCATAAATCCAAGTCAAAATCGGGTGAGTCCTCTTTACAGTCAGTTGCTAAAAGGACTAGCTTCAAGAAAAAGAAGAAGAAGGGCAAGTGTTTTAACTGTGGCAAGTGGGGTCACTGGATGACGGAGTGTAAGCTACCAAAGAAGCCTAAATCTGACACACCTCCAAAGGAAGCGAACATTTTAGTTGGTAGAACTGAGCCACAGGTTTTCATTGCTATGATGACTGACGAAAAGGCCAGTACTTCTTCTGAATGGTGGTTAGATTGTGGTGCTACTTGTCATGTTGCAAATGATAAGGGTCTACTCACTGACGTTACTAAAGTGAAAGACACCGTGGAAAATTGCAATGGTGATGAAGTAGAGGTGACTCATACTGGCACGGCAAATCTGGTGCTTTCTTCAGGTAAGTTACTAACTCTGAAGCATGTTAGAGTAGTACCTTTACTTAAGAAGAATTTGGTTTCTATGAGTATACTTGATAAAGCTGGTATGTGTTTTTCAACCATGAATGGTAGAGTAACTTTTTCTGTTAACTCTTATTATTTTGGCTGTGCATTCATGGTTAATGGTTTGTATAAAATAAGTTTAGCTACTGATAGCATATGCCATGTGGGTTCTAATTTGATTGATCCTAAGTTGTTGCATAACAGACTAGGACATGTGAACTACAGGAAAATGTTACAGCTTGCTAAAACTTATAACATTCCATTAAACACTTCTATTCAATTTGACAAATGTGAAGTATGTGCTCAGACTAAGATTGTTAGAAAACCTTTTAAGCTGGTTTCTAAAAGTACACAACTTCTTGAATTAATACATTCCGATCTTTGTGACTTTAAGAGTTACGTTACTAGAGGTGGTCGGAAGTATTTAATTACGTTCATAGACGATTTTTCTAGATATTGTCATGTGTATTTGTTGAAATCGAAAGATGAGGCTTTTGAAAAGTTTAAGATTTTCAAGTCTAGGGTTGAAAATCAACTTAACCTGAAAATTAAAAGATTTAGAAGTGATAGAGGAGGAGAATATACAATGACAGGGTTTAAGGAATTTTGCGCTTCAGAGGGCATAATTCTTGAAACTACTGCTCCTTACTCACCCCAGTCAAATGGTGTAGCTGAGCGTAAGAACAGAACGTTAACAGAAATGTTAAACTCTATGTTACTTACAGCTGGTATGCCTTCCTCCTACTGGGGAGAAGCAGTTCTTACTGCTAATCACATTCTAAATAGATTGCCGCACTCAAAATTGTCTTTGATTCCTTATGAGATATGGCATAAACATCCTTGTAAATATGATACTCTTAAGACTTGGGGTTGTATTGCTTATGTTAGGATACAAGACCATAGGCGTTCAAAGGTAGGGCCTAAAACCCTAACCTGTGTGTATTTAGGATCTGCAGAAGACAGTGCTGCTAATAGATTTCTAGACACGGCTACTAATGCCATTATAGAGTCTAGAGATGCTATTTTCTTTGAGGACAAGTTTCTTAAAGATCATGGTTTGACTGTTCATGGTTCTTCGGAATTATCCAATGAGCCTGAAACAAGTCTTCAAAGTACTAGTCTATCTGAGTCAATACCTCTTAGAGTATCTACAAGGGAGAAAATATCTAAAACTTTTGGTGAGGATTTTGTCACTTACCATTTAGAGGTTGATCCATTCTCCTATCAGGAAGCAATGAGATCTAGGGACTTTTTACTGTGGGCAGAAGCCATAGATGATGAAATGAGTTCTCTGCTGCAGAATAACACTTGGCAGTTAGTCAATTTGCCAAATGGGGCTAAGACTATAGGCTGCAAGTGGGTGTTGAAGAAGAAACTTAATAGTGATGGGTCAATAGCCAGATATAAAGCACGTTTAGTAGCTAAAGGCTATAAACAACAGAGTGGAATGGACTATTTTGATGTTTATTCACCTGTGTGTCATCTATCAACTGTTAGAATTCTTCTTGCATTGGCGTCTATTGAGCACTATGTAGTGCATCAAATGGATGTGAAAACAGCTTTTCTAAATGGAGAGTTGAATGAGGAAATCTACATGGAACAACCTGAAGGTTATTTCATGAAAGGTTTTGAAAACAAGGTTTGTAAATTGAACAAATCCCTGTACGGTCTTAAACAAGCACCTAAGATGTGGCATCTTAAATTTGACAAAGTGATAAAGAGCTACGGATTTCAGTCCAGTTATTCAGATAAATGCCTTTATCATCGATTTATGTCGAATAAGGTAGCCATCATTTGCTTGTACGTAGACGATATGTTGATTCTTGGCTCTGATCATTCTGAAGTGAGTGACGTGAAATCTGCTCTAGCTAAAGAATTTGACATGAAAGATCTTGGTATTGTTAATACCATTCTTGGTATGAAAGTAAGCTTTGAAAGGCAAGCCATCTCCCTTAGCCAGTCTCATTATATTGAGAAGCTACTTTCTACCTGGGGATACAGTGAGTGCAAACCAAGTGAGACACCATGTGACTACAATAAAAGACTGAGTCCTAATGAAGGGACCAGTGTAAATCAATTAAATTACTCAAAACTAATTGGTAGTCTCATGTATGCTATGAGTTGCACTAGACCTGACATAGCCTATACGGTTGGCATGTTAAGTCGTTTCACTAGTAATCCTTGTAAAGAGCATTGGGATGCCCTCGACAGGCTGATGCGGTACCTTAAAGGTACAAAGGATTATGCTCTATCTTATACAGGTTATCCTCAAATTGTGGATGGCTATTCTGATGCCTCATGGTGTTCAGAAGTTGGCAACAGTAAGTCCACTAGTGGATATATATTCACTTTGGGTGGTGCTGCTGTTACTTGGAAATCCAAAAGACAGACTTGTATTGCCTTGTCGTCTATGGAATCGTAATCGTTGCTTTAGCCTCACCGTGGCGGAGGCAGAGTGGATTAAGAATCTGATTTTGGATATTCCTTTGACTAAGTTAAAGATTAATTCTTTAAGCGTGTTTGTGATAATCAAGCCGCTGTCCAAGTCGTCAAAAATTCCCTCTTTAATTCGAAGAGGAGACATGTGAGACTGCGACATGCGTTGTTGACTTATCTAAAAGAACATGGCGTTATCACCTTGGTCGATGTGCGATCGAAGGATAACTTGGCCGATGCTCTTACAAAGGGTTTGCCTAAAGATCGCTTGTTCAAAACAGTGGGGGAAATGGGATTAAAGACTGTGTAGTCGAGTCTTAATCATTGTTTTCATTGTTTTGAACTATTGATCTTCCTTTGTTGGCCAAAATGATAAGCACAGTTATGTGTTTCATTGGTGTTCATAGTCACTGATTAATCTGGATAAGGTGAGTTGTTTCATTCCAAATTTGATGAAAATAGCTTTAACCTAATTTAGATGTCTTTTTTCAAGTAGGTTGTGTCATTCCAAATTTGATGAACATAATCTACTTGGGTTGGACGTTTCCTTTTTTGGTTAAATGGTCTCATTCCAAATTTGATGTTAGACTATTTGACTTAAAGGAGTTAGTGATTGTGATAATCCAAGTTGAAACACAGAAATAGTTGTTTGCATAAGAAGCCTATTGGTCTTGTTCTTAATTGAAACTTGACTTCGTGTGGCTAAGTTATTTGTAAGTGATCCTGTTTCTGAAACTGGATAGTTGGTTATTCTCTTGCAAATAAACTTAAGTTGCTGGCTATTTTTGTAAGTTAAACTGTTTAGGCCTTGTTCATAATCTATGAAACTGGGGTTTGATGCTTATAAACATGACATTTTGTTGATATATAACATAATGTATGTTTTTCTCTGCCTGATGTATGGGTGCTAAGTTCTTTTAGTAGAACTAGACACTCTAGTGGATTAGTCAAATGATTGAATTCATATCAATATGAAATTCATGTTTGAAAATCTACAGGGAATGGTGGAGATGGAGGAGAGCTTGATGGGTGGGATCCTGAACAGGATGACCTACTAGAGGATGATATCATCTAGAGATTGTGGGGAACTTATCAGTTCACCTACATTTTGTTCCTTTTGAGATGATACATATGTTGTCCATTGTCATGGTGTAACTGTTATATTTACACTTGTTTGAGATTGTAAATATTTTGCTGGTTCACTTGTATATGAGATGGATTGCTTGTGGAGTTTCTAAATTTCTTTAGAAAACTCTATGTTTGGATGTGAATGATTCAGTTTTGTCTGAACATTACACTGATCACAGGGATGTGAATGATTCAGTTTTGTTTGAACATTACACTGATCACAGGGATGTGAATGATTCAATTTTGTTTGAACATTACACTGATTATTGTGTTGATTTATGTTGTATGGTGAACATAGGAGGAGATTGTTGGATATATATTTAATATACATGTATATTAAATATATAATTTGTATATATGTTTACATACAAGTATAAATCGATAAATATATATACTACAGAATTCTAGCTGGAGGTAACACTGTTGAGCATTCCAAACTTGATGTCTCAAGGTGTATTACTTTAAGCACCAGAAATTCTCTCGGATTCCTACCTCCAACAAAAGCAACATGCTCCAATGTTGAGATGTTGAAGATGGCGGAAGGTATGGAACCAACAAGTTGATTATTGTCAAGATGCAGAAATGTCAAGCTATGGAGATTCCTAATCTCTTCAGGAATCTTTCCCGTGAGGAAATTACCTTCAAAATTCAGATATTCTAATTTCGACAGGTTAGAGACCGAAGAAGGAATAGGACCACTAAATTCGTTTTGAGATAAAGCTAAGACTTGAAGCTGTGGTCCAAACCACGTAGGAACTCGTCCAGTGAAGTTGTTGGGGCCTAATCTGATGAACCTTATTCTGCGTAATCGTGACAACTCTTGAGGCAGATTTCCATGGAAATAGTTGCGTCTCATGTCAAGAGAAACAAGGAAGGATAGGTTACCCAAATGTGGAGGAATGGTGCCAGTAAGAGCCATGCCTGAAATATTCAAAGCAGTCACTCTGCTGTGGCGAGGGCCGCACTGGACTCCAATCCAGTCATACACAAAGGAGGATGAAGCAACAGAAGACCAGTTACTGGACAAGATTTGGTGAGGGTCAGAGGTGATGTGGGCTGTCAGGGCCAGAAGGGCAGATTGATCAGTGGCAATGTTTGTTGGTTTCATGGCCATGCAGCAAGTCATAATTAGCCATTGTATCAAAAGATGCGCAAGGCACTGTCCGTCCATTGCAAGATAGATCTTAGTATATGAATCTGAAAATGCAGCGTATATATGAATGTGGTTGAGGTTTCTTCAAAGCATGAGAAATTTAAAGGAAATATCGCACATTTAAACCGTCCATTGAAAGATGAGCCTATAGTATGAATCTAAAATGCAGGGTATATATGAATGTGGTTAAGGTTTCTTCACAGCATGAGAAATTTAAAGGAAATGTTACACTTTTAAAGCCAAGGTTGGCTGCATTATTGCTGCTGCTTCAGCGGTACGGTCCATCCGTTGCAAGATAGATCTTAGTATATGAATCTGAAAGTGCAGGGTATATATAAACGTGGTTAAGGTTTCTTCACAGCATGGGAAATTTAATGGAAATGTCACACTTTTAATGCCAAGGTTGGCTGATGATAATTCATGATTGTTGGATGAAGAAGAGTCGAGTCAGTAAATTGGAAAAACTTGCCACAAGTAGGACGGTTGGGGCAGGCGTTGACTGGTTATTTAGCCTGTAGGGGGTTGTAGTAGTGCTTCTTTTGTACTAAAAAAAATATTTTATATTTGTCATTTCTATAGTTATTTTTTAAATATGGGTCATAGATATTTATATACATAAAATTTGTATGAATAGTTTTATAATTTTGTTTTTTAAAATACGGCCTAAAAAAACATTATTCGCTAACAAACCGCGTATGTCAATACCTTCCTTGACCGTTTCCCTCTTCCACAATAAAGTTGAAGACTTTGAGGTTCATGTCTTCAATTCCCTTTTCCAATTATTGATTTGAGGCCATACGATTCATATTGGAGATAATGTTGTTGAGAAAGAAGAAGGAAGGCACAACAATACTAGTACTGGGACGATGGGACAACAGTGGCGGGCTGCTTCGTTCAATTAATAATTTATCTTAATTACTGGTTCATTACTATTGCAATTCCAAAAGAAAGAACGATATTTAGACAGATAGAGATAGTAGGATGAAGTAAGATAATAGTGCACATGGAGAAAGTAGTGTTGTTTTAAATATTTAATTTCCCAACCAACTGTGAGTGTGAAGGACCAATTTTCTTTACATGATATTCCCATAAAAGCAAGAAATTAAAGAGTAATCGCATAATACTGCCTCCTTTCTCCTCCTTTTAGGTACAGAGGTACAGCCAACTGCATCCCAATTTAATAACCGACAGAAGGAGTTCACGTCCCACTTTAATCATCAGTACATACCCACAGACAAAAGATAGTACTACTACTTGCCATGTATGCTTATGCAATGCATGGGTGGATTCGGACCCGAAAGCATGATGTAGCGAATTAGCTCTCACTGCAAAATAAAACTGGATTCTCCTCATTCTTGTTCATGTAATTAATTAATAGACAAATTTAACCCCCTATGCATGCAGTGAAATACGTGATTTATTTAATTGAATAGGATGATAATAATAAAGGGTAGCAAAAATGGGGAAACGATTGACAATTAATTTTATGAAGTGGAAGTCAGATTACACCTAATGGTTAATTCAAGGAGTAAGGAGAGATCTAGAATGAGTTGAGCCATTTTTCTTTTCCTTCTTGGATTAATATATAAAATTAATTTTGGATTAAAGGAAAAAAAAACTTGATGACCATCCTGATCTAACTAGAACGATACAAATATTTTCCTCCATAGCAATGATAACGTAAACTTTATTTCTTTGGAACAATAAAATTGGCAAAATCCCTCACTCTTGTAAACTCACGATAACAGAATATTCAGTGACAATCTATTTACTTCCATGACATACATATCTGACTTTGATCTTCTTGAGAGCAACAACAACCTCACTTACAGTAAGTCTATCCTTGGGAGAATCTGGAACACAATTCAAGGCCAATTCCATGATTAATGATAGACATTCCAATGTTCCATTGGAATGTTCTTGGTTTGTCTTTAACAAGGTAGCATCTATAACTTGAAGAATTGAATCCGGCATGGCATTATTTACCCAACTCTTCAAGTCCATATTTTCACCAAAGATTTCATCGTTAGGCCTTCTTCTTGTAAACACTTCCATTAGTAGGATTCCGTAGCTATATACATCGCATGTTTTCGATACCAATCCTTCCCTTCCATATTCTAAAACAAATATGACCATTAGTGCAAAAAATTGTACATAATGGTATGTTTGGAAATGAAAGAAAATAAAAACAGAATAAATAAGATTACCTGGTGCAATGTAACCAATTGTAGCTAAGGTTTTGGTTATTGCAATGCTATCATCCTTCCCCAGAAACTTAGCAATTCCAAAATCGCTTATGTGGGCAACCATGTTTTCATCAATAAGGATATTACAAGGCTTCAAATCACAATGAATCACAGGAGTTGAATATTCTTGGTGTAGATATTGCAAAGCGCATGCAACATCGATCATCATGTCCAATCTTTGCAACATATTTAGGAAATGAAGGTCAGAGTGCAGCCATTCGTCAAGGTTCCCGTTGGGCATGTATTCCATCACCAAAGCTTTAAAATCCTGGTTAGAGCAACTGCTGATAACTTTCACAAGATTTCGATGACGAAGGTTGCAAAGTACTTCACATTCTACATCAAAACTCTTGAGTGAACCTTCGAGTTGTAAATTAAATACTTTGACAGCCACAGACTTTCCATCATTCAAAATCCTTTTATAAACGGATCCAAAACTACCTGAGCCAAGAAGATTGCTCTCGCTATACCAATTCGTTGCTTGTAGAAGTTGATAATAAGAAATTCTTTTTGTTGTCGGTACAGCTGACACCTCTATTGCACTTGAAAACTCACTTTTCCTTCGATATCTCAAAAAAACAAATATTGAGGAGAAGACAACCAAAAGAGCTATCACAAGTGGGATCAATGTGAGTAGAAGCACCCTTTTCACTCTTAATCTATGCTTTTGATCAATTAGGCATTGCGGGACATGGAATTTTGGATCTCCACATAATGCATCATTGGAAGTGAAGGATTCACTTGTGAAGTTTTTGAAAGGACCTCCAGAAGGAATTTCACCCTTTAAATGATTAGAAGACACGTTAAACATTTTCAAAAATTGAAGTGCCTCCAATGACTTGGGAATCAACCCTGAGAGATTGTTATGTGACAAGTCCAGGGATGTTAAGCTTAACATTTTCCCAAATGATTCAGGTATGGATCCTTGTAGTTGGTTGTTTGCTAAAGAAAGGTTCTGCAAGTTCTGTAAATCACCCAATGTGCTGGGAATGGCCCCCGATATTTGATTCGTAGACAAGTCCATTGATATTGTAGCCTTCAAACTTGCAATCTCAACAGGCAATGATCCATTTAAGGAGTTTGAGGCAAGGACAAGTTCCAAGAGATCTTTGAGTTTCCACAAGCTTCTGGGAATACTAGATGTCATTAAGTTGTAATCCAAGTAAAGTTTCCTCAGAGAAGTCATATTGCCAAAATAATCTGGAATTGGCCCTGAAACTTGGTTATTGCTTAGATACCACTTCGCTAGTCTTTGCATGTTGCAAAATTTATCTAGATTTCCCATGAGTTTGTTTCGCTAAATTGTACCTAATAACCAATAATAATTATGTATACTCAAAATATATACTCAAACTAAATTCCTAAAATATCCTTACTAATAATAATTATGTACACTCAAAACTAAAAGGTAAGGCTAAAAATGTAAAATTATATATTTAGTGATGCATTAAATAAATTGTACCTAATAACCAATAAAAAATTATATTTTGACCAAAGTAGACTTTTATTTTGGGGACGAATGGAGTAGTTTTCAAAAATTCTAAAGGTATATATTGATGTTATATTATTATTACTTTTTTTAATTGTTTGATTTATGATATAAAATAAAAATTATGAGATGATTCGTCTCGGAATGAAAAGAAAAACATAAAGTATAAAAAATAGAAGTTATTAAATTTTATTTAATAAAATTTTCAAATTTTGAAAATCATTTTATAATTAAAACAAGCCTCAATAGTATATGTTATTTTTGTAAGTTATTTTTTTCGGTCTTTTATTTATTTGGTTAGTTAACGTTAACAGTCGACAGTATTAATAGATTCTTTAAACTTCAAAATTCATTTAATAGTTCCGCATAATTTTTTAAAGGGAAATTTGCATATATAGCAGGGTTGACCGTTGACTTTGCAAATATAGCACCCTCCTTTTTTTCCTTGCAAACATAACACTTTAGGGTTGAACAAAGACCAACATACCCTCTTTCTTTCTCAAACATAAAGACACAACACTTCATCTTCATCTTCATCTTCATCGATTCAAGAAAATTTGTTCACATTCCATTATTTGCACTTCTTATTATTCACTTCATTGATCATCATCTTCAAACAAGATCGCGACAAAGAGAAATTCGTTGCGGAGATATTAGTTGAAATTTACACAGTTGAATGGGTTTGTGAACTTCAACGAAACTAGTCGAGCCCTCAAGTCAGTATAGGTCGAGCAAACATTAGGTTGAATACAAGATCGAAGTTAAGGTCGAACAATAAGTCAGTAGTAATTGGTTGAATATTAGATCGAGCTCGACCTAAACTCGACCTAATACTCGATTTACTAGTCGAGTTAAATTTAAAAAAAGAAAATTGAATTTTTTTAAAAAAGTTTAGGGTCGACCCATTCGACTTCATGCTCGACCTAATGTCGACCTAAATTTTAAAGAAAATTGATTTTTTTTAAAAAAGTTTTAGGTCAGTTCATGCTCGACTTATGCTCGACCTAATGCTCAACCTAAATTTTAAAAAAAAAAAAAAATTGAATTTTTTTTTTTAAAAAAAATTTTAGGGTCAAGCTCGACCCCATACTCGACCTAATGCTCGACCTAAATTAAAAAAAAATTAAAAAATTTTTTTTTAAAAAAAAATTTTTTATTTTATTTTTTTTTAATTTAGGTCGAGCATTAGGTCGAGCATGGGGTCGAGCTTGACCTTAAAATTTTTTTTTTAAAAAAAAAATTCAATTTTTTTCTTTAAAATTTAGGTTGAGCATTAGGTCGAGCATAGGGTCGAGCATGGGGTCGAGCTTGACCCTAAAACTTTTTTTAAAAAAAAAATTCAATTTTTTCTTTAAAATTTAGGTCGAGCATTAGGTCGAGCATGGGGTCGAGCATGGGGTCGAACTTGACCCTAAAAATTTTTTTTAAAAAAAAAAATTCAATTTTTTCTTTTTTTTTTTAAATTTAACTCGACCTAGTAGTAGGTCGAGTATTAGGTCGAGTTTAGGTCGAGCTCGATCTAATATTCAACCAATTACTACTCAGACTTATTGTTCGATCTTAAACTCGATCTTGTATTCAACCTAATGTTTTGCTCGACCTATACTCGACTTAGGGCTCGACTAGTTTCGTTGAAGTTCACAAACCCAATTCAACTTGTGTAAATTTCAACTAATATCTCCCCGCAACGAATTTTTCTCCACTGTCGCGGTCTTCTTGTTTGAAGATGATGATCCAATGGGGTGTGAGAATAATAAGAAGTGCAAATAATGGAATGTGAGAGCAAATTTTCTTGAATCGATGAAGATGAAGATGAAGTGTTGTGTCTTTATGTTTCAGAAGAGAAGATGAGGGTATGTTGGTCTTTGTTCAACCCTAAAGTGTTATGTTTGCAAGGAAAAAAAGGAGGGTGCTATATTTGCAAAGTCAACGGTCAACCCTGCTATATATGCAAATTTCCCTTTTTTAAAAGATATTGGTTTTTAGAAGGAATGGCAATGGGACGGTTATGGGACAGGGGAACCCCCGCCCCCACAGGTGCTCCAATAGGTCCTGTTTTAAATAAAACAATATAAAAATTCAAATTTTAATATATTTTAAAAGTCTTCCAAGTATATGTTCATACATATATCCTTGAGAAAAGGGTAATAATTATGTATATTAATAATTACAAAATAAGAATAAAAATATAATACATTAATTATAATGTACATAATGACTAAAACTTATACTCAAATTAAAATAGACTATTTTTTTAGCTAGAGAAAGCAATTAAAAGAATGGATTCTATCGAGAAAAAATTATATTTCATGACTTAAATTCAGTCACTAAAACTGGCCTTTGTTTTTGGATTGGTAATTATGTAGAAAGTATGCAATTCTTTTCGGGTGAGAAAGCAAAATACAAATGGGATGGGAATTTAAACTAACACTACTTTAAACCAAGTTCTCAGACTCATCATCTGCACCTCCTGGAAAATCAAAAGCCAATGACGACACTGAAGCATTCTGCAAATACGGATGCATGAAACCATAATTTCGGAAACTAAAAAGCTTCAAGTAGGCAATGGACAGAAGGACAATGTAAAAGGCACCCTGTCCAAATTGTCTACAAGGTGAGTACACAAAATAACTCTTTCTTGAGCCCCAAAAAATGAAAGAGAAGATTGCTACCAAATGGAGTGAAGACTATTTTTCGAAACATATTAGTAATACATGCTTTGTACAGACAACTTGGTGTGTTACACATCTAAAAAAAATATTTACAGAACTGATGCATGGGCAGCACGGCCGACGAACTTAAGACTAAGGACAGAGGATGGCGGATGGAGCACAGTGGTTGAAGACTGAACGGTGATTGAAGACGAAACATGGCTGACCAAGGATGAGCGACTGACAACAGAAGAAAGAAGGCTAAATAGAGGCTATAAATTGTACTGCTCTTTGCTGAGGAGGCCGGTGGTTGAAGACTGAGGAGGTTTCTGTTAGTTTTGGAACCTAAAGGAATGGTCCGAATGGAGGAGGGATGAGGGAGGCGGGCGGCGGAAATCTATAGAAACCCTAATTGCAAATAAAATAATTTTTCCAATTAAGTTTCTAATTTTAAAAAATTGGAAAACAATATTTATAACCAAATTAATTTTATTCTTAATTTGACCCAATCAAAATAGTTATTATTCTAATAACACTCATACTTTATTTCTATTTAAATTTTAATCCTGCAATGAGTATGATTTTATTCAATCACGTCCTCAAAATATATTTATTTCTTTCAATTGCACCCTCAATATTTTAGTACAAAATTTGGCCAATTAATATAACATTTTGTATTATAAATTAAAATGATCAATTAGTAAAATAGTTGTGATCAATTAGAAATTCCAAATGAAAATCGTGAATAATTGTTAATTTGTCATGATCAACTTTTCCCCCTTAATTTTATTCTCAATAATCTACAAATTCAAACTTCAAAATTCAAATTACCATTGAACTAAAATTGTTAAATTAATACTCATTTGTTATTCATTTAATACTCTCTTGTAAGTTAATAATAATCAATATCTAATTACTATTCACTAATCACTTAGTATTGATCATTTATAAAGTTATACACCTAAATAAAATATAGATGAGTTATTAAATAAGAGAATTACACTCTCATCTACTACATGTGTTATTTTTCTCTATTTTTTCATGTATTTATCTTATTTTTTGACCACTAATTAAAGTTAATAGTATTTTCATCCCACAAGGTTTTGTTTTGGTGTTTTTATCGAACAAATTATAACTTCTTTTAATTACATCCTAAATTAGTACTACTTATATAATTATTGTTTTCTTTTGGGGCAAAAAATCATATTATTAGGGTGTTGTAGTATAACTACAAATCATTATAGGTATTGTTTAGAATTATTAAAGGATCTAATTGAAATATTTTTAAAATCACTATAGAGAAAATAAAGATTTCAAAATATTATAAAATTTTAACTAAAATTTTGATTTATTAATTTATTTTACTTCATTATTTTGTGAATAGAAATTTCAAAATATTATAAACATTTTACTTCATTATTTTAATTTTTATTATTTTACATAATAAAACTCAAAGTGTATATATATATCATATATCAATTTACAAATAGCAATTAGTAAGTAGGTAGAAGCTAATTATTACTAACTAACAATGTACAATAATGAAAATATTTTTGTACTTCTTTAATTGTAATTTTGTTTAATTCAGTTGTAGGAGCAACATGAAGGTTCCTTTACTTACTCTTTTTTTTTTTCACATAACAAAAAAAGGAAAGTATATTTCACAATTTTTTATTTTTATCGTTACTATTTAATTATGAATAGTAAATATTCACATATATATATAATTTGTAAAAATAGTTTTAGAAATTTTATTTTAAAGTAAACTTATTTTTAGAGGGCAACGAAAAGTTATATACAACTTAAAATAAAACAAAACTTTACATCAATAATTTTGAGCCAATGTTAATATTTTGTAAATATCAAAATTATAAAAATTAACCCCATTCTTGGAATACTCCAAATGGGAAGGATTAAAATGAGCAGGGTTGATATACCAATTCTTCATATGTAAATTAGTCCTTTTCCTAAGTTATTTTGCTAATGAATAAATAATTATAAAAATAAAATTTTGCTATAATTTGAAAAAGCAAAACATTAATCAACCTAAAGATAACAAACCGCGTATGTCATGTATGGCCAATGATGAGTCTCATTTCGACGTGGGAAGGACGATTTGGAATGAATAGTAATACTTCCCTTGACCGTTTCCCTCTCCCACAAAAGAAGGCCAAGACTTTGATGTTCATGTCTTCGATTCCTTTTTCCAATTCGAAGACGACTCCATTGATTTGAAGCCATACGATTCATATTGGAGATAATGTTCTTGAGGCCATAAGATTCATATTCGAGATGATATTGGAGATAATGTTCTTGAGGCCATGCGGTTCATATTGGAGATAATGTTCTTGAGCAAAGAAGAAGGAAGAAAATGTTCCTGAGCAAAGAAGAAGGAAGGCACGACAATGTGAATTGCCTTCCCTTTGGCTTTTGCAGCTCTAGGAAAACGATGGATCGTGATCAGCTTTAGTGATAAATGATCATGAGATCAAATGAGTACTCTAAAAAGGAAAAAAAATGAAATAAAGAATAAAAAAATGAAATGATCCATGTATGTTTATGCGATGCATGGTTGGATTCGGATTCGAAAGCATTATGTAGCGAATTAGCTCTCACTACAAAATAAAACTGGATTCTCCTCATTCTTGTTCATGTAATTAATTAATAGACAATTTTAACCACCTATGCATGCAATGAAATACGTGATTTCTTTAATTGAATAGAATGATAATAATAAAGGGTAGCAAAAATAGGGAAACGATTGACAATTAATTTTATGAAGTGGAAGTCAGATTACACCTAATGGTTAATTCAAGGATTAAGAAGAGATCTAGAATGAGTAGAGCCTTCTTCTTCTTTTTTTTCCTTAGTGGATTAATATATAAAATTAAAATTTTGGATTAAAGGGAAAAAAAACCTTGATGACCATCCTGATCTAACTAGAACGATACAAATATTTTACTCCATAGCAATGGTAACGTAAACTTTATTTGTTTGGAACAATAAAATTGGCAAAATCCCTCACTCTTGTAAACTCACAGAATATTCAGTAACAATCTATTTACTTCCACGACATACATATCTGACTTTTATCCTCTTCAGAGCAACAACAACCTCACTTATAGTAAGTCTATCCTTGGGAGACTCTGGAACACAATTCAAGGCCAATTCCATGATTAATGATAGACACTCCAATGTTTGATTGTAATGTTCTTGGTTTGGCTTTAACAGGGTAGCATCTATAACTTGAAGAATTGAATCAGGCATGGCATTATTTACCCAACTCTTCAAGTCCAAATTTTCACCAAAGATTTCATCATTAGGCCTCCTTCTTGTAAACACTTCCATTAGGACGACTCCGTAGCTATATACATCACATGTTTTCGATACCAATCCTTCCCTTCCATATTCTAAAACAAATATGGCCATTAGTGCAAAAAATTGTACACAATGGTATGCTTGGAAATGAAAGAAAATAAAAATAGAATAAATAAGATTACCTGGTGCAATGTAACCAATTGTAGCTAAGGTTTTGGTTAATGCAATGCTATCATCCTTCCCCAAAAACTTAGCAATTCCGAAATCGCTTATGTGGGCAACCATGTTTTCATCAATAAGGATATTGCAAGGCTTCAAATCACAATGAATCACGGGAGTTGAATATTCTTCGTGTAGATATTGCAAAGCGCATGCGACATCAATCATTATGTCCAATCTTTGCAACATATTCAAGAAATGAAGGTTAGAGTGCAGCCATTTGTTAAGGCTCCCGTTGGGCATGTATTCCAGCACCAAAGCTTTAAAATCCTGGTTAGAGCAACTGCTAATAACTTTCACAAGATTTCGATGACGAAGGTTGCAAAGCACTTCACATTCTATATCAAAACTCTTGAGTGAACCTTCGAGTTGTAAATTAAATACTTTGACAGCCACAGACTTTCCATCATTAAGAATCCCTTTATAAACTGATCCAAAACTACCTGAGCCAAGAAGGTTGCTCTCGCTGTACCCATTCGTTGCTTGTAGAAGTTCATAATAAGAAATTCTTTCTGTTGTCGATACAATTGACACCTCTATCGCACTTGAAAACTCACTTTTCCTTCGATATCTCAAAAAAAACAAATATTGAGGAGAAGACAACCAAAAGAGCTATCACAAGTGGGATCAATGTGAGTAGAAGCACCCTTTTCACTCTTAATCTATGCTTTTGATCAATTAGGCATTGCGGGACATGGAATTTTGGATCTCCACATAATGCATCATTGGAAGTGAAGGATTCACTTGTGAAGTTTTTGAAAGGACCCCCAGAAGGAATTTCACCCTTTAAATGATTAGAAGAAACGTCAAACAATTTCAGAGATTGAAGTTGCTCCAATGACTTGGGGATCAACCCTGAGAGATTGTTATGTGACAAGTCAAGGGATGTTAAGCTTAACATTTTCCCAAATGATTCTGGTATGGATCCTTGTAGTTGGTTGTTTGCTAAAGAAAGGTTTTGCAAGTTTTGTAAATCACCCAATGTGCTGGGAATGGCCCCTGATATTTGATTCATGGACAAGTCCATTGATATTGCAGCCATCAAACTTCCAATCTCAACAGGCAATGATCCAGTTAAGGAGTTTGAGGCAAGGACAAGCTCCTGGAAATCGGTGAGTTTCCACAAGCTTTTGGGAATACTAGATGTGAGTAAGTTGTAATCAAGATAAAGTTTCCTCAGAGAAATCATATTGCCAAAACATTCTGGAATTGGCCCTGAAACTTGGTTCTGGCTTAGATACAACTCGGCTAGTCTTTGCATGTTGCAAAATTTATCCAAAGTTCCCCTGAGTTTGTTTTGCACAAGAGACAATATTTGAAGGTTTTTTAAGTCCTGGATTGCTCTTGGAATAGGTCCACTCAACTGATTGTCTTCTAGAGAAATCAATATAAGACTGCTTAGGTTGCCAATTTCACTTGGAATGAGGCCTCTAATCTTAGTGCTCCATGCTGTAAAATATTGAAGGGAAGTGGAAAGATTTCCAATGGAATTCGGGAAAATCCCATTGAGTGGATTATCTCCTAGCTCTATGGTGTTCAAAGACTTGCACTTTGTCAAGGAAGTAAGGAAATCCAACTCCAACGATGTTGGATCACTTGTCAAATGGTTATCAAAAAGATATAGCCGTTCTAGATGTTCAAGGTTCCCAAGGTGTTTTGGAATTGAGCCACTGAATTGGTTTGATGGAAGAGAGAGACCTATCAGTTTAGAGCAATTTACAATTGAAGCTGGTATAACCCCACCAATTTCATTCTCGTTAAGAGCAAATGTCTCTAAATTAGGCAATTGATATCCAATGTTTGATGGAAGACTACCAGTGAGCTGATTGAATGAAAATGAAACCTTCCTCAATGTTGAAAGGTTGAAGATCCCCATTGGTATCGACCCATTTAAGTCATTGGAATAAAAAGCAAGTTCCTCCAATTTGTGAAGGTTGGAGATCTCTTCTGGTATTACACCTATCAGTTGTGATATGCTGGTATATTAATGCAAATTCTCAACAATTAGAAAAATGAGCATTTGGGGTTGAGAGGGGACGGGGTGGGGAAGAGGTTTGTAAAATTTGAAATTAAGATGGGCTGTATCTAACTATATGGAATTGAAACTCATGGTTAAAATGGTAAAGTTATGTAATAATATCATTTTTTTATTTAATTTTGAGGAAAATAAATAATTTTTTAAGAAATTAGAATTTTAGAAATTTAATTTTGGGGGTTATAAATACCGAATAGAATAAATTTCTTTTCAGAAAAGTTAGCATTATTCATGTTTTACTATTTATTTAGATGAATGAATTACAAATACATAAAAGAAGTTGGTTTCAATAACAAAGGTAAACATAAACATACATTCTCACTAAAAAAGGAAACAACAATGATGTTAATACTTTAATAGCAAAATTGAAGCAAAAGAAAACAAAAAAAAAAAAAAGAAGAATATACTCCCATTGAAGATGAAATTAAACCACAATTCAAAAATTTACGGAGAAAAATAAAAAAATTTCATAAATTTCAATTTTAATAAATTATGAATTTGAATATAAAAAAGTTCTCAAATTTAAAATTTTTTTAAAATAAAAAAATTAAAACTAACAATAATTAAAATAGAATATTATCATAGTAATACTTAAAAAAAAGATCTATAAAGGCTAAAAGAGACAAAGCAAACCAAATAATATTCAAAGTTAGAAATATGTTTATTTAAATTAAAATTCTAAAAAAAGTCATAAGAATGACAACTTTTAGTAAGTATTGAGAATTCTTAATTGTTGCACTTACTTTTCTTATTTTTAGAAATTTGATTACTTTTTCAAAAAATGTATAATTAAAACAAACACAACAAACAAATTATTTTTCCGAATCAACTAAACAAAGGAAACAGATTATTTTTAAAACTCAAATTGCCCACAAACCAAGGGAGGCTAACCTGTTAAGAAATTATACTGAAAATAAAGAAGAGTGAGCATAGTCAAATTCCCAATTTCCTTCGGTATGGAACCTGAAATGCTGTTGCTTCTGATACTAAATATCTTGAGGTTGTGAAGATTGCCAATCTCCCGTGGAATCACACCTTCCAATTTTATAGAAGAATTATTAGTAATTTGAAAATCTTTTCCCACCTAAATATTTAACAAAGACCATGTACTACTATGACACAGAGGAAAAGAGTGTTTTTTTTTTTTTCTCTCTCTTTTTTCCATTCTTGTTAGGGTGGAATGATTCTTTGAATCATATACTCCTAATTCTAGTACAAGTCCAAGAATTGAAACTAAATGACCAAAGTATTAATAATGATTTCATGCTCCATTTGCTAGCAACAAGAAAATGATTTTTGGACTTTCCAATGTTTAAATAAGTTAACCATCATCCAAAAGATTAAAGGTTAGAAACTGAGGCTATACCTTGTAAATTGTTCCCTCCAATGACTAAACCCTCTAGCATCTCCAAGTTGCTAAGTTCTTTTGGAATGAATCCACTGAAATTGTTATATGACAGTGACAGTATCCGAAGCTGTGAACAATGGGTTAAACTTGATAGGATTTTGCCATTTAACTGATTGGAATAAAGATGAATCCCTTTGAGACTTGGAAGATTGTGACAAATATCAAGGGGAAGACTTCCTGTCAAGTTATTGAATGTAAAATCAACATCCTCCAATGTTGAGATGTTGAAGATGGCTGAAGGTATGGAACCAACGAGTTGATTATTTCGAAGATTCAGGAATTGCAAGCTATGGAGATTCCCAATCTCTTCAGGAAGCTTTCCCGTGAGGAAATTACCATGAAAATCCAGATATTCTAATTTTGACAAGTTAGAGATGGAAGAAGGAATAGGACCACTAAATTCGTTTTGAGATAAAGCTAAGGCTTGAAGCTGCTGTCCAAACCACGTAGGTACTCGTCCGGTGAAGTTGTTGGAGCCTAAACTGATGAACCTTATTCTGGGTAATCGTGATAACTCTTGTGGCAGATTTCCATGGAAATAGTTGCTTGTCATGTCAAGAGAAACAAGAAAGGAGAGGTTACCCAAATGTGGAGGAATGGTGCCAGTAAGAGACATGCCTGAAATATTCAAAGCAGTCACTCTGCGGTGGCGAGAGCCGCATTGGACTCCAATCCAGTCACACACAAAGGAGGATGAAGCAACAGAAGACCAGTTACTGGACAAGATTTGGAAAGGGTCAGAGGTGATGTGGGCTTTTAGGGCCTGAAGGGCAGATTGATCAGTGGCAATGTTTGGTGGTTTCATGGCCATGGAGCAACTCATAATTAGCCATTGTATCAAAAGAAGTGCAAGGCACTGTCCATCCATTGCAAGATAGATCTATAGTATATGAATATGAAAATGCAGGGTATATATGCATGTGGCTAAGGTTTCTTCACAACATGGGAAATTTAACGGAAACGTCACACTTTTAATGCCAAGGTTTGCTGATGATAATTCTTGATTGTTGGATGAAGAAGAGTCGAGTCAGTAGACTGGAAAAACTTGCCACAAGTAGGACGGTTAGGGCGGGCGTTGACGGGTTATTTGACCTCTAGGGGATTGTAGTAGTACTTCTTTTGTACTAAAAAAAATATTTTATATTGTCATTTCTATCGTTATTTTTTGAATATGGGTCATAGATATTTATATACAAAAAATATATATGAATAGTTTTAGAAATTTTTCATTTTAAAATAGACTTATTTTTTAAAATAGTTTTAACTTGTAAAAAAGTTTTTCAATTTGTAACAATTTAGGAAAAAGTAATTGAAAAAGTTAATGACTTCACATTTATACAGTGTTTTTGCAAATTTTAGCCCCATATTTAAAAGTTTAACATTTTAATCCTTAATGTTTAAAAGTCTGTAGGAGGAGTAAAGTGATCCATATTTGTTTTATTTTCCCAATTAGCATGAATTAAAAACAGGAACATTTTTGGGAAATTTACAAATATAGCACCTTTGACCGTTGATTTTACAAAAATAACACCCTCCCTTTTTTGTTCTCTGTTATAGCACTTCCACAAAAAAAAAGACTACAACACCCCTCGGCAGACTTCACTCCATCTTCTTTTTCTTTGTTCTCAAAACCCATTTGATGGATTCAACAAAATTTGTTCTCACACCCCGTTGTTTGCACACCTCATTGTTTGTACACCTTATTGGACTATCATCTCCAAGCAAAAAGGCCGCAATCGTAGAGAAGAAATCGCATAAATTTGATGTTAGTGGAAATTTGCAGTAGTTGAACTGGGTTTGTGAATTTAAAGAAGCGAATGGTCGAGCTCTAGGTCGAGTTTTAGTCGAGCACAAGGTTAGGTCAATGTTGCTATGTCAACTTTTAGGTCGAGCACTAAATTTGGTCGAGTTTTAGGTCGAATATGTCAAATTTAAGTCGAGCTCGACCTAATGCTTGACCAAATTTAGGTCGAGTGAATTTTTTTTTTTAATTTTCTTTTTTTAAAAAAAATTTCACTCAACTTAAATTTGGTCGAGCATTAGGTTGAGCTCGATCTAGTATTAGGTCGAGTGAATTTTTTTTAATAAAAGAAAATTAAAAAAAAAAAAATTCACTCAACTTAAATTTGGTCAAGCATTAGGTCGAGCATTAGGTCAAGCACAAGGTTAGGCTCAACTTAACCTTGTGCTTGACCTAATGCTCGACCTAATGCTTGACCAAATTTAGGTTGAGTGAATTTTTTTTTTTAATTTTCTTTTTTAAAAAAAAATTTCACTCAACTTAAATTTGGTCAAGCATTAGGTCGAGCCCGACCTAGTATTAGGTCGAGTGAATTTTTTTTAATAAAAGAAAATTAAAAAAAAATAAAAATTCACTCAACTTAAATTTGGTCAAGCATTAGGTCGAGCATTAGGTCGAGCACAAGGTTAGGCTCAACTTAACCTTGTGCTCGACCTAATGCTTGACCAAATTTAGGTTGAGTGAATTTTTTTTTTTAATTTTCTTTTATTAAAAAAAATTCAATCGACCTAATACTAGATCGAGCTCGACCTAATGCTCGACCTAATGCTCGACCAAATTTAAGTTGAGTGAAATTTTTTTTTAAAAAAGAAAATTAAAAAAAAATAAAAATTCACTCAACCTAAATTTGGTCAAGCATTAGGTCAAGCACAAGGTTAGGCTCAACTTAACCTTGTGCTTGACCTAATACTCGACCTAATGCTTGACCAAATTTAGGTTGAGTGAATTTTTTTTTTAATTTTCTTTTATTAAAAAAAATTCACTGGACCTAATACTAGATCGAGCTCGACCTAATGCTCGACCAAATTTAAGTTGAGTGAATTTTTTTTTAAAAAAAGAAAATTAAAAAAATAAATAAAAATTCACTCGATCTAAATTTGGTCAAGCATTAGGTCGAGCTCGACTTAAATTTGACATATTCGACCTAAAACTCGACCAAATTTAGTGCTCGACCTAAAAGTTGACATAGCAACATTGACCTAACTTTGTGCTCGACCTAAAACTCGACCTAGAGGTCGACCATTCGCTTCTTTAAATTCACAAACCCAATTCAACTACTGCAATTTCAACTAACATCAAATTTATGCGATTTCTTCTCTACGATTGCGGCCTTTTTGCTTGGAGATGATAGTCCAATAAGGTGTACGAACAATGAGGTGTGCAAACAACGGGGTGTGAGAACAAATTTTGTTGAATCCATCAAATGGGTTTTGAGAACAAAGAAGAAGAAGATGGAGTGAAGTCTGCCGAGGGGTGTTGTAGTCTTTTTTTTTTGTGTGGAAGTGCTATAACAGAGAACAAAAAAGGGAGGGTGTTATTTTTGTAAAGTCAACGGTCAAAGGTGCTGTATTTGTAAATTTCCCAACATTTTTCGCTCCATATTTTTCATTTTTTTTCTATTGATACTAATTTAAAAAATTAAAAACAAGTGTTTACAAATTTCCTCTTCCCATTCTTTTAAATTAATAACGTCAATATTTTTTAGTTCTTATATATTAAAAATCTAGAAAGTAGATTTGCCTGACTAAATTATTTAGAACTAAAGATGTCAAATATTTAAATATTGAGAATTAAAATAGTTAAAAATATTATATAAATATGGACTTTATAGCTCCTCCAACCGTTAATTATTAATTGTTTTAATTAGTTGTCTTTAAATTGTTATAAATTGAAATTGTAAATGCTAAATTTGTCGACCTAAAAATTTTAGAAATTAAAACTTTTGAACCCCCAACTATTAAGAACTAAAATTCTCAAAAACTCTAAAAATAAAACTTTACATCATTAATATTGAGCACATATGAATATTTTTGTAAAATACTGCCTAAAAAAACATTATTCGCTAACAAACCGTCGTATGTCATATAGGGCGGGGTCTTATTTCCATGTGGGAAGGAGGATTTGGAATTAATACCTCCCTTGACCGTTTCCCTCTTCCACAAAAAAGTTGAAGAATTTGAGGTTCATATCTTCAATTCCCTTTTCCAATTAAAAGACGACTCCATTGATTTGAGGCCATACAATCATATTGGAGAAAATGTTCTTTACAAAAGAAGAAGAAAGGCGCAACAATGTGAGTTGCCTCCCCTTTTGGCTTTCGCAGCTCTAGAAAATGATGGATCACTATCAGCTTTAGTGATCAAACATTTCACAAGTTCAAATTTTTTATCTTATTTATTGTATACGTTTAAACCATGTCCTAATGAGATTGTTTTATAAATAAATATTAAACGCTAATATGAAATACATAAACTCTAATAGTTTTAGTTAACTTTATATCAAATTTTTTTTATAGCAATTTTATATTTTCATTAATAAATAAATAGTCATTACAAAGAGTGCAAAAGATAATTTTATAAATATTTTATCATATTTTTGAGAGTTTATAGTTATAAATACAATATTTATTAGGTTACATAAAGCTAAATAAAAAGTTAAATTATATCTACTTCCCTTGAAATTTAGGAAAACTATCAAATAACTTTGGAGGTACATAGAAATTACTAATACCCTTTTAAATTGGATAAATTAATAACATTTAGCTTCCTACTCCTACCATTAATTAACTAATACTAACTATTGAATTTTGACCAAGTACATATATAATTAATTTTTTTTTTGAAATTTATAAACTATTTTTTAAACTATAATATTTAAAATACACTTAACCCTTGAGGTTTGTTTTTAATAACAAAATGAACATTAAGGTTTAACAAATGGGATCTCTCTTTCCTTTTTTGATATAAAGTATAAATATGAAAATGCAGGGTATATATGAATGCGGTTAAGGTTTCTTCACATCATGAGAAATTTAAAGGAAATTTCACACTTTTAAAGCCGAAGGTTTGCTGCAATATTGCTGCTAATTCAGCCTTCAGCTAATGACAGTTGGTTGGAGTCAGTAGATTGGAATAAATTGGCAGGTGTAGTGGGATAGTTGGGGAGGGGCATCGACGGGTTGACTACTTGACTTGCCCCGACGTGATCTAGGGGTTGTAGCAGAACTTTTTTCCAACTAAAAAAAAAAAAAATTATATTTCATAATTTTTTATTTTTATCGTTGCTATTTAATTATGAATAGTAAATATTCACATATATATATAATTGATAAAAATGATTTTAGAATTTTATTTTAAAATAAACTTTTTTTTGAGGGCAATGAGAAGTTATGTACATTCTAAAATAAAATAAAACTTTACATCAATAATATTGAACTAATGTTAATATTTTGTAAATATCAAAATTATGAAAACTAACCCCACTCTTGGAATACTCTGAATGGAAAAAATAGAAACGAGTTGGATTGATACACTAATTCTTCATCCGCAGATCAGTTCTTTCCCTAAGTTATTTTGTCAATAAATAAATAATTATAAAAATGAAATCTTGTTATAATTCAAAAAAAACAAAACATTAATAAAGGTGAAGTAACAAACCGCGTATGTCATGTACGGCCGATAATGGGTCTCATTTTGGCGTGGGAAGGACGATTTGGAATTAATAGTAATACTGCCCTAGAACGTTACCCTCTCCCACAAAAGAATGCGAAGACTTAGACGTTCATGTCATCGATACCCTTTTCCAATTCGAAAACGACTCCATTGATTTGAGGCCATACGATCCATATTGGAGATAATGTTGTTGAGGAAAGCAGAAGGAAGGCACAACAATACCAGTACTGAGACGGTGGGACAATAGTGGCGGGCGGCCTCGTTTAATTAATAATTCGGCTTAATTACTGGTTACTTACTATTGCAATTCCAAAAGAAAGAAATATATTTAGACTGATACAGATAGAGCGTAACATCATAATTATTCAATTCAATGAATATGAAGGAAGGCAATTAAACTCTGTGTACCAACTACCAACCACCAACTACTCCTAGGCCACTAAATATGTGTATGTATGCGCATCGTAAGAATGGAGTTTTAACTGCTTGGTCTGGTAGGATGAAGTAAGATAATAGTGCAGATGGAGCAAGTAGTGTTGTTTTAAATCTTTAATTTCCCAACCAACTGTGAGTGTGAAGGACCGATTTTGTTTACATGATATTCCCATAAATGCAATAAATTAATGAGTAATTTGAAAATCTTTTTAATTGAATAGAATGATAATATAAAGGATAGCAAAAATGGGGAAACGATTGACAATTAATTTTATGAAATGGAAGTTAAGGATTAAGGAGAGAGCTAGAATGAGTTGAGCCATTTTTTTTTTCCTTCTTGGATTAATATATAAAATTACAATTTTGGATTAAAGGAAAAAAAACTTGATGACCATCCTGATCTAACTAGAACGATACAAATATTTTCCTCCATAGCAATCGTAACAGAAACTTTATTTGTTTGGAACAATAAAATTGGCAAAATCCCTCACTCTTGTAAACTCATGATGACAGAATATTCAGTAACAATCTATTTACTTCCATGACATACATATCTGACTTTTTCTTCTTGAGAGCAACACCAACCTCACTTATAGTAAATCTATGCTTGGGAGATTCTGGAACACAATTCAAGGCTAATTCCATGATTAATGATAGACACTCCAATGTTTCATTGGAATGGTCTTGGTTTGGCTTTGACAAGGTAGCATCTATAACTTGAACAATTGAATCAGGCGTGGCATTATTTACCCAACTCTTCAAGTCTGGATTTTCACCAAAGATTTCATTGTTAGGCCTTCTTCTTGTAAACACTTCCATTATGAGGATTCCGTAACTATATACATCACATGTTTTCGATACCATTCCCTCCCGTCCATATTCTAAAACAAATATGACCATTAGTGCAAGAAATTGTACACAATGGTATGCTCGGAAATGAAAGAAAATACAAACAAAATAAATAAGATTACCTGGTGCAGTGTAACCAATTGTAGCTAAGGTTTTAGTTAATGCAATGCTATCATCCTTCCTCAGAAACTTAGCAATTCCGAAATTGCTTAAACATTAATCTAAATTTTTCCCCTCCAACCGTTAAATCTTTAATTTTTTCGGTTAGTTGTCTTTAAATTGTTATAAATTGAAATAAGAAGTACTAAATTTATCTGTCTAAAAGTTTTTGAGAATTAAAATTATTGGATTCTTAAATATTAAGAACAAAAATTATCGAAGACTCTGAAATAAAACTTTACATCATTAGTATTGAGCCAATGTTAATATTTTGTAAAATGCTGCCTAAATTTAACAATATTCAGTTATATATGGCGGGCCATGGGTCTCATTTCCATGTGGGAAGGACGATTTGGAATTAATACCTCTCTTGACCATTTCTCTCTTCCGCAAAAGAAGTGGAAGACTTTGAGGTTCATGTCTTCAATTCCTTTTCCTAATTCGAAGACGACTCCATTGATTTGAGGCCATACCATTCATATTGGAGATAATGTTCTCTACGAAAGAAGAAGGAAGGCACAAATATGCGAATTGGCTTCTCTTTTGGCTTTCGTAGTTGTAGAAAATGATGGATCACTATCAACTCTAGTGATCAAACATTTCCCAAATTTAGATTTGTTATTCTATTTATTGTGTACTAATTATGTTCTATTAATAAAATAAAATTATTTTATTAATAAATATTAAATCTTAATATTAAATACATAAACTCTAATAGACTTAATTAATTTTATATCAAAAAAATTTATAGCAATTTTATATTTTCATTGATAAAAAAATAGTCATTATAAATGAGATTATTTCTGTTGCTTTCTTTGTACCATGCATACTGGGAACTTTGGCCTTTGTTTTGTGTCCCTATTGCTCCATTCCCGTTAGTGTGATTATTGCGTTTACGAAAGCATTGGTCCTGCATGCAGGCCTAATTGTGTCCCCCACGATCAAATGGCCTATATAATTGGGCACCAACTATGAACATCACAGCGTTGAAGGGGAAGACAGACATGTCCCTTGTTAGCAAGTGGCATCCCCAAAGCCTTGTATCAGCATTTGAAGAACATGGAGGATAGATCGTAGACATGTCATCAATTATGTCCACTACACGGTCACGATTTTAATTTTTTTCCCATTTCATTAAAGAATGGATTATTGTAAGCAGCAGTTGGGTGTCTGAATGCAAAAGTGTGCACATTTCTGAAATAAATTAATTTCGGCATGTATTTGATGGTGAAATCAATGCACATAATCCATTCAAACATCACCATATAATTCACAGCCCTAGTTATTTTTTTTTAAAAAAAATAACTTATAAACCATCTTTCAAACTATAATATTTGAAATACATTTAACCTTTGAGGTTTGTTTGAATATATAACGAAACGAACATCGAGATTTAACAAAATGAATCTCTCTTATTTTTTTCTTATTTATTTAGTGTGAAAAAATTCTAAAAACAATTATTCTTACACAACTGAAGTGGGAGTAAGCAAAAAAAATGGAAAAAGAGAGATATATTGAAATTGTGAAAATAAAAATAGAACGACCAAAGAACTATATTAAAAAATTATTAATTGTTGAGTCTAAATTTAAATAAATTATCTTCAATTTATTTTTTAAATAAAAGAGATAAAAAAATTCAAGTCCATTTAAAATATTAACAAGACTAAATGGAAGCAGTCTCAAAATTTTAATCTAAAAACATATGAGTAAAACACAAGTATATTCAGTTTTAAATATAAAAAAATATAAGAAAATTTATCAAAAATTATAGTATGCTATTAGGATTCTTTTTTCAAACCAAACATTGATTAATAGATACAAATCAAATTTAAAAATTAATTTTACAATTTAGAGTAAAATTTGATGAAATAATTAATATTTTATAATCACGAAATATTAGAGCTATATTAGAATTATATGTTAATAGATAACTATTTATTTTAAATAAAGATAATAATGATAAGTATATTTATATTTGAATTAAAATTGGATAGAAGTTTAATAGAACTATTAGTATTCAAGGTTTAATAGAACTCTTACATTGTTAATTTTTATAGCAATTAATTTTCTTACCACTCTTGTATTATTATTATTATTATTATTATTTGATTAATTAAAAAGACTAAAAAGACAACAATATCCTTAAAAAATATGACAATTATATTGAAAGTGACTGAATTGTTTCATTTTATATAATAGTGATTATTAGTAAGTATATTCTTCCTTATGCCAAACTTAGCTTACTTTTATTATAACTCTTAATCTCTAATAATTGTACTAGGATACCCTAATATTTTTGTCTGTCCATACAATTGTGTTTTATTCTTACAGTCTTTTGAGTATTACAATACACTATTGATTAGTACTAGTTGGCTTTCTTTGGTTAAGAATAATAATTTGTCTAAATATATTCTTCATTGGGTTGAGCTTCATTGGTTTATTTATGTTATGGTTCTTAATTTAAAATAATTATACTAGGACATCTTGAAATTTATGAATTTGTCCAAATAAGTTTAATTAATTTAAGCACATAATTTTGTTAGTATTAAAATACACTACTGATTAATGGTAATAAAAAAAATTTACATTTATTACGAACTATATTTCTTTATAAGAAAATCAGTAATAAAAAATATATTGTTTCAAAGTAGTTACACTCACTGGTGTAATATTATAAAATAAGTAGTGGTTAATACATATACATATATAGTTAGATGTATAATGTATAACAAAAGTAGTAAATACTTATACTTCTTTTGTTCCAAAAAAAGAGTTCGGTTTCATCAATATACAACTTTTTATTTTTGGTCAACGAAGTGGAGGTACAACTCATTGTATACCACTAATTTCCTCATTAAGGGTATTACATATCAATACACTCTTTTGATGTATTCTATCTCATTAAGGGTATTTTGAAAATTTTGTTGAAAAAACAGTTTTGACTTTTCTAACTGAACTCTTTATATTCTCTTTTTTTATAGAAATTTTATATTTTCATTCATAAAAAAAAATAGTCATTATAAATGAGTGCAAAAGAAAATTTTATAAAATAATTTTATCATATTTTTTTAAGTTTACAGTTATAAATACAATATTTATTAGTTTATATAAATTTAAACAAAAAGGTAAATTATATCCACCTCACTCGAAGTTTAGGAATACTATCAAATAACTTTGGAGATACAAGGAAATTACTAATACCCCTTGAAATTCTATAAATTAATAACATTTACCTTCTTATAGTTGATTAACAAATATTGACTTTTGACTTTTGATCAAGTAAATAGTTAATTTTTTAAAAATTTATAAACTGCCCTTTAAACTATAGTATTGAAAATACATTTGATCTTGAGGTTTGTTTTAATAACAAAATGAATATTGAGCTTTAACAAAATAGATCTCTCTTGCTTTTTTCCATATTTATTTAGTGTGAAGAAATTATAAAAAAAAATATTGATAATCATAATTTAACACAATAATAATAATTATCTACACAATTTAACAACTTAACAACTCACCAAATTGCATATAGAGTTTAAATATTACAATATTTTATTATGCTTATTTTTTCATCTCTATTTTAACAATTCAAATTTAATCTAATAAATATAATTCATAATTTTACAACCACCACATTTGTCTACAGTTCCATTGCGTGTACTCAGGGTAAAAGTTTTATATAAATATATCGCCATGCTATTAAGTATTTGGATTTAAAAATAGAATAACTCGGTTGAAGTGTAATGATCATACGTTTGTTATGCATTGTATGTCCCATAATAGGTCCCATTCTTCTACCATTTCCTAGAAGTCGATGACTATTCATAGCTATTACCTTGACCCCAAAGAAGAGTTCAACCTAATGTTTTATTTCTATCATAGTTGATCCCGATTCAACATTAAAAGTATATTGATTTTTCCCCAATAACCTAATACTTTTGTCTGTAAATACTACATATTTGATTCTATCCATAAATAGATTTTCTTCCCTATGAGTTCGAGTCTCAATAAGAATGCTAGTTCTTACTGTTCATAAATTATGATATGAATATACCACATTAATTCGTTATGTATGGATGATGAGATTACATTGATACAGAGCCAATTCTAATAGTCTTATTGAAGTGGTTTATGGCTTTAATCCCTTAACTCCATTGGATTTGACACCATTGCCATTTGAATATTCAAGTCTTGATGGTGAGAAGAAGGGTGACATGGTGAAAAATATGGATGAAAAAGTCTACCAACAGATTGAGAAGAGGACGCACCAATATGCCACTCAAGCCAACAAAGGTCACAAACGTGTTATCTTTGAGCCTGGTGATTGAGTTTGGGCACATATGCGCAAAGAGCGATTTCCTCTTCAACAACATACCAAGCTGCATCCAAGAGGAGATGGACCATTTCAAGTGGTTGAACGCATCAACAACAATGCCTATAAGCTAGATTTGCCTGGCGAGTATCAAGTTAGTGCCACATTCAATGTGACTGATCTTTCCCCTTTTGATATAGATGACGAGTTCGATTTGAGGACAAATCCTTTTGAGGAAAGTGGGAATGATGAGAACCAAGGAGTCAAAAAGTCGACCTTGCCAAGCATTTGACCCATTAAGGCATAATACAGGGCCGATGACGAGAGCTAGAGTTAAATGAGTTCAAGAAATCTTAAGTGGTTTAATCCATAACATTCAAGCATGTGGCCAAGACTTGCAAATCATTAATCTACTGCAAGTCCAATTTGAGGAACACTAGTTTTGCCTTGGCTGAATTCTAGTGTATTAGTAGGCCAAGTGATTAGTATTTTGGTTAGCATTGAATTTCATTAGTGTTAGTTATTTTTATTAATTCTTGAAGTTGCCGAATTTAGGTAATTAAAAGGCCACCTTGCTGGATTTTTATTTATGTTGGCCAAAGCTTGTTTCTTGTGGCCGAAGCTTAGGTGTTTGAGTTAGGATTTTTTATTTTATTTTTATTTGTAAGGCTGCCCTTTAATTAAAGGAAACTAGCCACCCATCCTTAGAAGTAGATTAGAATTAGAATTTTAGTTATTTCATTTTAATACTTTTTTATACTTTATAAATATAGGTCATTCGGCCAACACCTCAATAGAACAACTTGAAGAATTTTGTGGCATTACATCCTTGAGAGTTTGAGTGAATCCATCTCTTTGTTCTTTCAAAGAACAGTGAGCTTATCAAGTTTGAACAATTTGTGGTGTCTTTGAATCTTATCAATCTAATAGAACCCTAAGTTATGGCAACGCTTCGTCCATCGGTCTCAAATCTGCCAATTCTAGTGATTTCGCAAGTTAAGTCTTGAGTCCTGTTCGCTTGTTATGTATTGCTAGCTCTTTATAGCCATGAAGTGCACATCAGTTTGATTCTAATAATTAAAATAAAACTACAAGAGATGTAAAAATATAATTATTTCTTAAAAGTTTACGGAGATATAAAAATAATAAGATAATCTCTTTTTATTAATTACTCTCTTCATCCCAAAAAAAGTGTCCACTTTGAAAACTTTTTCTTGTCCCAAAAAAAGAGTCTGCTTTTAAACCAAATTACTAAAATATCCTTACTAATAATAATTATGTATACTCAAAACTAAAAGGTAAGGCTAAAAATGTAAAATTATATATTTAGTGGTTCATTAAATAAATTGTACTTAATAACTAATAAAAAGTTATACCTTAACCAAAGTAAACTCTTTTTTTTGGGATGAATGGAGCAGTTTTCAAAAATTCTAAAGGTATATATTGATATTATATTTTTATTACTTTTTAATTGTTTGATTTATGATATAAAATAAAAATTATGAGATGATTCATCTCGAAATGAAAAGAAAAACATAAAGTATAAAAAATAGAAGTTATTAAATTTTATTTAATAAAACTTTCAAATTTTGTTAAGTGTTGCTCTAGCCTATCACATCTAATCACTTTTCGTAGCAGTCAAAATTGTAGCTAGATTGACTTTTTTCTTACTAGAAGAGAGGATAGGGCCTCATATGTAGATTACCAAGTCTACATCGGAGAATGCATAGCTACGCAACATAAATTGGTGGTCTCAGAAATTTGGTATAACAAAGTACGCAAAATGTAGAGAGGTGTTTAGAACCCTAGAATAAGATGGTGGAAGCTAAAAGAGGAAAAACAAACAGCTTTCAAGGAAAGAATACTTCAAGAAAGACCATGGCTACTAGAGGGTGAAGTAAATATAGTGTGGGACGAGATGGCTAACTGTATTTAGAGAGTGGCAAGAAGAGTCCTAGGAGAAAGTAAAGAGAATGGACATCAAACAAAGGAAACTTGGTGGTGGAATGAAGAAGTGCAGGAGGCAATTAAACATAAGAAGAAGTGTTCCCGTAGTTTGCATAAATGTCCTAGTGACGAGAATCTTCAAAAGTTTAGATTGGCAAGAAAAAATGCCAAGAAAGTTGTGCGAGAGGTTAAAAGCAAGGTTTTTTAAAAAATGTACAAACAACTTGGGAGCAAAGAAAGTGAAAAATGTATTTATAGGCTTGCAAAGATAAGGGGCAAAAAAAAGCAAAGATTTGACATAAGTTAGATGCATTAAGGATGAAAATCAAAGACTTTTAGCAAGAGATGCAAATGTCGAGGAAAGGTGGATAAGCTATTTTAGCAAGCTTTTTAATAGAGAGAGTGCTAGAAGTGAGATAGATTTGGAGCTTGTTTCTGATGATTCGAACAGAAGGTTCGTACGTAGAATTAGAGGGCATGAAGTTAAGGAGGCATTGAAGAATATGAAGATTGGCAAAGCCTTGGGACCCGATAGTATACCTATTGAAGTGTGGAAATGCTTAGGGGATGTGGCAATATGTTGGTTGACTAACCTTTTAAACAAAATTTTCCAAACAAATAAGAGGCCTGATGGATGAAGAGAGAGTATGCTTGTGCCTATCTACAAGAATAAGGGGGATATCCAGAATTGTTCAAACTATAGGTGCATTAAACTTATGAGCTATACAATGAAGTTGTGGGAGAGAGAGTTATTGAATATCGTTTGAGAATATAGACCAATGTCTTTCTAAATCAATTTGGATTTATGCTAGGAAGATCTACCATAGAGGCTATTTTCTTGATACAATAGCTAATGGAGAGATATCGAGAAAAGAAGAAGAACCTACATATGGTTTTTGTTTATCTTGAGAAGGCGTATGATAGGGTGCTAAGAAATGTTCTATGGTGGGTTCTTGAGAATAAAAAAGTACCTTCAAAGTATATATAGGCAATCAAGGATATGTATGAAGGTGTTACTACATACATGAAGGCTTGTAATGGAAGATCAAGCCATTTTCTAATCATAGTTGGCTTACACCAAGGATCTGCTTTGAGTTCCTATCTTTTTGCTCTAGTTATAGATGAGTTAACAAAGAATATCTAAGATGAGGTGCCGTAGTGTATGCTATTTGCATATGATATTGTACTTATTGATGAGACCAGGGCAGGGTAGACGCTAAATTAGAAATGTGGAGAAGTACATTAGAGTCAAAAGGATTTACGTTAAGTTGGAGTAAGACTGAATACATGAAGTGTGAGTTTGGCATGGTAAGACGAGGAGATGAAGATTCCATGAGTCTGCTTAAACAAGAGATACCCAAGAAAGATGCTTTTAGATATTTGAAATCAAGACTGCAACAAGGGGGAAAGATTGATGAAGATGTAAACCATAAAATCAAAGCAGGTTGGATGAAATAGCGTAGTACATCAAGGTTTTTGTGTGACTGCTTATGAAAATTATATAGAACAGCAATCAAACTGGCAATACTATACGGAACTGAATGCTGGCCAGCACAAAGACAACATGAGCATAAGTTGGGAATAGTAGAAATGAGGATGTTAAGGTGGATGTATGGTAAGACAATGATGGATAAGATAATAAATGAGGATATTTCACGAAAAGTTGGAGTAGCACCGGTGGAAGAAAAGATGAGAGAACATAGATTAAGATGGTTTGAGCATATTCTTCGGAGACCCTTAGATACCTTGGTAAGAACAAAAATTTGTTATACAGAGCATGACAAGAAGAAAGAGAGAGGTCGATCGAAACTTACGTGGGGAAAGTAGTAAAACAAGATTTTAGGGAGTGAGAAATAGATTGGCGTACGGTTTGTCTTAGGACAGAGTGGAGGAAAGCTATTAGCGTGGTGGAAAGGCAAAATTCCTATGTTCACGACTGACTTTTTTAGTCTTAGCCCTTTTCTCTTTAGTTTTGTTATATCTTCTTTATTTATGTATCTATTTCTTTTTATAACTATTTATTCTCATCCTTTTGTTATACCTCCTTTTTATAACTATTTCTTTTTATAACTATTTATATACATATTTATTTATTATTATTTTTTTGGTTCATCGATTGCCGACCCCAACTAGTTTGGGATAAATGTGATGTTGATGTTGATGTTGATGTTGATGTTGATGATGTTGATTTTATAATTAAAACAAACCTCAATAGTATATATTATTTTTGTAAGTTAGTTTTTTCCCATTTTTTTATTTATTCGGATAGTTAACTCTAACCATCGAGAGTATTAATAGTTTTTTTAAACTTCAAAATTCATTTGATAGTTCCGCTGAATCTTATAAAAGATACTGGTTTTTAGCAAGAATGGCAATGAGGCGGTTATGGGGTAGGGGAACACCCCTTGGCTAGGGGTGTTTAAAACCAATGATCCGATCTGAACATGATATGATCAAATCCGATCCGCATTTGATCAGATCGTGATCCGATTCGATTCTAATATTTTCTGATCGGATCGGTTTTTGATCTGATTTGATCCTCTCTTCTTTTTTTTTTTTACTGTTGCTTTCATTTTCATATATAATATTATGTGATTTAACTTAGGTTTGAAATTAATCGTTTCATGTAAAAAATTATCTATTTTTATATAAAGATAATAAATAAATGTCATCTAAATATTTTAATTTGTGTATTTTTCATGTAAATTAATTTGTGTATTTTCATATAAATATTTAAATTTATTATTCACAAATTAACTAATTTTAATTAAAGAATTATTTTGAATTATTAAAGAATACTAATTTATATTTTATAACTAATGTTAATTATTTTTTAAAAGAAAAAATATAATTTTTTTTCATTTGGATCAAACCGGATCGATCCGCCAATCCAATCCGTTTTTATCCGATCAAAATGGAAAAAAAAAATTGAGCACATGTTAATATTTTTATAAAATATTGCCTAAAAAAATATTATTCGCTAACAAACCGCGTATGTCATATACGGCGGGTGATGGGTCTCATTTCCATGTGGGAAGAACGATTTGGAATGAATACCTCCCTTGACGCTTTCCCTCTTCCACAAAAAAAAAAGTTAAAGACTTTGAGGTTCATGTCTTCAATTCCCTTTTCCAATTAAAAGACGGCTCCCTTGATTTGAGGCCATACGATTCATATTGGAGATAATGTTGTTGAGGAAAGAAGAAGGAAGGCACAACAATACTAGTACTGGGACGCTGGGACAACAGTGGCGGGCTGCCTCGTTTAATTAATAATTCATCTTAATTACTGATTAATTAATATTGCAATTCCAAAAGAAAGAAAGGTATTTAGACAGATAGAGATAGAGCGTGACATCATAATTATTCAATTCAATGAATATGAAGGAAGGCAATTAAACTTTGTGTTCCAACCACCCACGACCAACCACCAACTACTCCTAGGCCACTAAAAATGTGTATGTATGTGCATCGTAAGAATGGAGTTTTAACTGCTTGGTCTGGTGGGATGAAGTAAGATAATAGTGCAGATGGAGCAAGTTGTGTTGTTTTAAATCTTTAATTTTCCAACCAACTCTGAGTGTGAAGGACTAAGTTTCTTTACATGATATTCCCATAAAAGCAAGAAATTAATGAGTAATCGCATAATACTGCCTCCTTTCTCCTCCTTTTTAGGTACAGAGGTACAGCCAAGTGCATTCCAATTTAATATCCGACAGAAGGAGCCCACGTCCCAATTTAATCATCAGTACATAGCCACATACAAAATATAGAACTACTACTTGCCATGTATGTTTATGCAATGCATGGTTGGATTCGGACCCAAAAGCATTATGTAGCGAATTATATCTCACTGCAAAATAAAACTGGATTCTCCTCATTCTTGTTCATGTAATTAATTAACAGACAATTTTAACCACCTATGCATGCGATGAAATACGTGATTTATTAATGAAGCGTAGCAAAAATGGGGAAACGATTGACAATTAATTTAATGAAATGTAAGTCAGACTACAAGAATTAAGGAGAGATCCAGAATGAGTTGAGCCATTTTTTTTCCCCTTTCGTGGATTAATATATAAAATTAAAATTTTGGATTAAAGGGAAAAAAAACTTGATGACCATCCTGATCTAGCTAGAATGATACAAATATTTTCCAACATAGCAATGGTAACGTAAACTTTATTTGTTTGGAACAATAAAATTGGCAAAATCCCTCACAATGACAGAATATTCAATAACAATCTATTTACTTACATGACATACATATTTGACTTTTATCTTCTTGAGAGCAACAACAACCTCACTTATAGTAAGTCTATCCTTAGGAGATTCTGGAACACAACTCAAGGCCAATTCCATGATTAATGATAGACACTCCAATGTTTCATTGGAGTGTTCTTGGTTTGGCTTTAACATGGTAGCATCTATAACTTGAAGAATTGAATCAGGCATGGCATTATTTACCCAACTCTTCAAGTCCAGATTTTCAACAAAGAGTTCATCGTTAGGCCTTCTTCTTGTAAACACTTCCATTACGAGGATTCCGTAGCTATCTACATCGCATGTTTTCGATACCAATCCTTCCCTTCCATATTCTGAAACAAATATGATCATTAGTGCAAAAAATTTTACACAATGGTAGAAATGAAAGAAAATAAAAACATAATAAATAAGATTACCTGGTGCAATGTAACCAATTGTACCTAAGGTTTTGGTTAATGCAATGCTATCATCCTTCCCTAGAAACTTAGCAATTCCAAAATCGCTTATGTGGGCAACCATGTTTTCATCAATAAGGATATTACAAGGTTTCAAATCACAATGAATCACGGGAGTTGAATATTCTTCGTGTAGATATTGCAAAGCGCATGCAACATCAATCATTATGTCCAATCTTTGCAACATATTCAGGAAATAAAGGTCAGAGGGTAGCCATTTGTCAAGGCTCCCATTGGGCATGTATTCCAGCACCAAAGCTTTAAAATCTTGGTTAGAGCAACTACTGATAACTTTCACAAGATTTCGATGATGAAGGTTGCAAAACACTTCACATTCTACATCAAAACTCTTGAGTGAACCTTCGAATTGTAAATTAAATACTTTGACAGCCACAGACTTTCCATCATTAAGAATCCCTTTATAAATTGATCCAAAACTACCTGAGCCAAGAAGGTTGCTCTCGCTATACCCATTTGTTGCTTGTAGAAGTTCATAATAAGAAATTCCTTTTTTTGTCGGTATAGCTGACACTTCTGTTGCACTTGAAAACTCACGTGTGCTTCGATATCTCAAAAAAACAAGTGTTGAGGAGAGAACAACCAGAAGAGCTATCACAAGTGGGATTAGTGTGAGTAGAAGCACCATTTTCACTCTTAATCGATGCTCTTGATTAGTTTGGCATCGTGGGACATGGAATTTTGGATCTCCACATAATGCATCATTAAAAGTGAAGGATTCACTTGTGAAGTTTCTGAAAGGACCACCAGAAGGAATTTCACCCTTTAAATGATTAGAAGAAATGTTAAACAATTTTAGATATTGAAGTGCCTCCAATGACTTGGGAATCAACCCTGAGAGATTGTTATACGACAAGTCCAAGGATGTTAAGCTTAACATTTTCCCAAATGATTCAGGTATGGATCCTTGTAATTGGTTGTTTGCTAAAGAAAGGTTCTGCAAGTTCTGTAAATCACCCAATGTCCTAGGAATGGCCCCTGATATTTGATTCATGGACAAGTCCATTGATATTGCAGCCTTCAAACTTCCAATCTCAATAGGCAATGATCCATTTAAGGAGTTTGAGGCAAGGACAAGCACCAACAGATCTTTGAGTTTCCAAATGCTTCTGGGAATACTAGATGTCAATAAGTTGTAACACAGGTAAAGACTTCTCAGAGAAGTCATATTGCCAAAACAATCTGGAATTGGCCCCGAAACTTGGTTCTGGCTTAGATACAACTTGAATAGTCTTTGCATGTTGCAAAATTTATCTAAAGTTCCCCCGAGTTTGTTTCTCATAAGAGACAATATTTGAAGGTTTTTCAAGTCCTGGATTTCTTTTGGGATAGCTCCACTCAACTGATTATCTTCTAGAGAAATCAATATTAGACTGCTTAGGTTGCCAATTTCACTTGGGATGGGGCCTCTAATCTTAGTCATCATTGCTTTAAAATATTGAAGGGAAGTAGAAAGATTTCCAATGGAATTTGGGAGAATCCCATTGAGAGGATTATCTAGGAGCTGTAAGTTCTTCAAAGACTTGCACTTTGTCAAGGAAGTAAGGAAATCCAACTCCAACGATGTGGGATCACTTGTCAAATGGTTCTCAAAAAGATTTATCTCTTCTATAAGTTCAAGGTTCCCAAGAGATTTCGGAATTGAGCCACTTAATTGGTTCATTGAAAAAGATAGAATTCTAAGTTTAGAGCAATTTCCGATTGAAGGTGGTATAACCCCACTAATTTCATTAACATCAAGACTAAATATTTCTAAATTAGGCAATTGATATCCAATGTTTGATGGAAGACTGCCAGTGAGTTGATTGAATTCAAATATAGCCTCCCTCAATGTTGAAAGATTGAAGATCCCCATTGGTATAGACCCATTTAAGTCATTGGATGCAAAGTTAAGTTCCTCCAATTGGTGAAGGTTGCAGATCTCTTCTGGTATTACACCTATCAGTTGTGATTTGCTAGTACATTAATGCAAGTTCTCGGCATTTAGAAAAGTGAGTGTTTTGGGTTAAGAGGGTAGGGAGTGGGGAAGAGGTTTGTAAAATTTGAAATTAACATGGACATTTGATATGTCTAAATAAAAGGAATTGAAACTCTAGGTAAAATGTAATCATGCGGGTTTGTTTGGTTAGGAAGAAAGTAAAATTATGTAGTGATATTATTTTTTAGAATTTAATTATAAAAAAAAGAATACTTTTTTCAAAAAAAAATCAAATTTTAGGAATTTGATTGTAGGGATTATAAATGCTGGATAGAATAAAAAAAATTTCAAGAAAAGTTAATATTATTCATATTTCACTATTTCATTTAGATTAATGAATCACAAAAACATAAAGAAGGTGGTTTCAATAATAAAGGTACAAATAAATTTATATGTTCATTAAAGAAAAGTAACAACAATGATGTTAATAATTTAATAGCAAAATTGAAGCAAAAGAAAACAAGAACAATTTAAGATGAAATCAACCCACAATTCAAAATTTTAAGGATAAAATAAAAAATTACATAATTAAAATTTCTCAAATTTAATAATTTTTTAAAATAAAAAAAATTAAAACTAACAATAATTAAAATAGAATGTTACTCCAATAGTCCCAAAAAAAAGTCTACTTTCAAACAAAATTCCTAAAATATTATTACTAATAATATCAAAATTTTTAATTGTGTATATATACTCACAATTAAAAAGTAATGATAAAAATGTAAAATCATATATTTAGGTCGTGCATTATGTATATTGTATTTAATAACTAATAAAAAATTGTACTTAAATGAAAGTGGACTTTTTTCAGAACGGAGGGAGTATATGAGGAATGCTTAAAAAATAAAAAACATATGAAAGTGCAAAAAGAAAAAGCAGACCAAATAATATTAAATGTCCGAAATATAGTTATTTAAACTAAAATTCTAAGAAAAGTGATAAGAATAACAACTTTTAGTAACTATTGAAAACTCTCAATTGCTGCACTTATTTTTCTTTTTTTTAGAAATTTGATTACTTTTTAAAAAAATATAAAAATAAAAAACACAACAAAGAGATTAATTACTTTCTCAAATGAACCAAACAAAGCAAACACATTATTTTTTAAACTTAAATTCCCAGCAAACCAAATAGGCTAACTTGTTAAGAAATTATAGTCAAAATAAAGAACAGGGAGCATAGTTAAATTCCCAATTTCCTTGGGTATGGAACCTGAAAAGCTGTTGCTTCCTATACCAAATTCCATGAGGTTACGAAGATTGCCATTCTCCAGTGGAATCACACCTTAAAAAGACCATGTGCTACCATGACACAGAGGACAAGAGTGTTTTTTTTCTTTTTTCTTTTTTCCGTCCTTATTAGGGTGGAATGATTCTTTGAATTATATACTCCTAATTCCAGTACAAGTCCACGAATTGTAACTAAATGACCATAATATTAATAATGATTTCATGCTATATTTGCTAGCAAGTAGCAACAAGAAAATGATTTTGGGACTTGGGCATTGTTTAAGCAAGTTAACATCATCGAGAAAAAAACTAAGATTAGAATCTGCGGCTATACCTTGTAAATTGTTCTCTCCAAGCTTTAATAGCTCTAGCATCTCCAAGTTGCCAAGTTCTTTTGGTATGAATCCACTGAAATTGTTGAATGACAATGACAATATCTGAAGCTGTGAACAACGGGATAAACTTGACGGAATTTGGCCATTTAACTGATTGACAGAAAGATAAATCCTTCTGAGACTTGGAAGATTGTGACAAATATCAAGTGGAAGACTTCCTGTCAAGTTATTTTGCCTAAAAGCAACATGCTCCAATGTTGAGATGTTGAAGATGGCGGAAGGTATGGAACCAACAAGTTGATTATATTGAAGAATCAGAAATGTCAAGCTATGGAGATTCCCAATCTCTTCAGGAATCACTCCCGTGAGGAAATTACTTTCAAAATTCAAATATTCTAATTTCGACAGGTTAGAGACCGAAGAAGGAATAGGACCACTAAATTCATTTTGAGATAAAGCTAAGACTTGAAGCTGTGGTCCAAACCACGTAGGAACTCGTCCAGTGAAGTTGTTGGAGCCTAATCTGATGAACCTTATTCTGCGTAATCGTGACAACTCTTGAGGCAGATTTCCATGGAAATAGTTGCTTGTCATGTCAAGAGAAACAAGGAAGGACAGGTTACCTAAATGTGGAGGAATGGTGCCAGCAAGAGCCATGCCTGAAATATTCAAAGCAGTTACTCTGCGGTGGTGAAGGCCGCACTGGACTCCAATCCAGTCGCAGACAGAGGAGGATGAAGCAACAAAAGACCAGTTACTGGACAAGATTTGGTGAGGGTCAGAGGTGATGTGGGCTTTCAGGGACAGAAGGGCAGATTGATCAGTGGCAATGTTTGTTGGTTTCATGGCCATGCAGCAAGTTATAATTAGCCATTGTATCAAAAGAAGTGCAAGGCACTGTCTGTCCATTGCAAGATAGATGTTAGTATATGAATCTAAAAATGCAGGGTATATATGAATGTGGTTAAGGTTTCTTCACAGCGTGGGAAATTTAAAGGAAATTTCACACTTTCAATGCCAAGGTTTGCTGATGATAATTAATGATTGTTGGATGATGACATTGACACAAGTAGGACTGTTGGTATCATTAGCTTAAAAAAGATAGGAAGAGTGAAGTGACCGATATTTGTTTTATTTTTGAAATTAACATCAATAAAAAAGGAGCATTTTTTGTTCCATATCTTAGTTACTGGTTAACTAATATTGCAATTCCGAAAGAAAGAAAGAAATTTAGATAGATAGAGATAGAGCGTGACATCATAATTATTCAATTCAATGAATATGAAGGAAGGCAATTAAACTTTGGGCTTCGTCATTTTAGTCAAAGTTTGAAAAAACAAAATATTCATTTTCTACCTTGTAGAGTATTTGGATATTACTTATTTAGTTTTAAAAAAATCAGTTTAGTTTAAATATAATATTTTATTAGTTATTAAATATTACTAAATATATAATTTTACATTTTTATTCTTAGTTTTTAATTATGAGTATACATAATTATTATTATAAAAATACTTTAAAATTTTAATTTAAAAGTGATTTTTTTTTGGTAATAAAGGAAGTACTTCTGGGGGATAATTTCATATATTCATATAATTCCATTATCACAAATAATATTTTTTCATCCAAAAAAATTTATTTTAAGTGGGATACAAATTTTTAAATTATTATTTACAACACATTAATGCATTATTAAATATATAATTTTATATTTATATTTTTACTTTTTAGTTATAGCCATATACAATTATTATTACTAAGATGTTAGAGAAACTTCATTTCAAAAGTAGAGTTTGTTTTTGAGGATAAAAAGTTTTAAAAAATGAGCTCTTTTTTTGGACAAAGTAGTATATATCTTCCTTAAGATTTGATTTTTAATAACAAAATTATTCCACTTTATTACAATTTTATTTTTAGTAAAAAAGAAAATTTTCCGATGGACCGATGGTGTAGAAAACTTAATTTGGATTCTAAAATTTCAGCTGACTATCATTAATCTTGTTCTAATTGCGTTTTACGCATTCATTTGTATCACATTGTTTATTTCAAAATCATAAGAGATGTAATTTTAAGAAGAAATACTTCATATTATAATGTCCCAACAAATTAAGAATCAAAATTATGAATAATATTACATTCCCTAAGAAATTTATTTTATAATTTGAATAAGTTCAAGAAATGTTAATACAATAAGATTAATGCTTGTCGATAGATCATATGCTTGCCTAATGCCAATTACCTCCAAAATGCAGATTTCAAATCTAGCAACCTTATTGGACAAATTCTCGGACATCAAACGTGCAAAGCAAATTCATGGCTTGATTCTGGTTAATGGTCTTCCTCATCTCGAGCCAATTTTGGTTCGCAAATCATTATTTCGCATGCAATTATCATCAAACCAATGTTACTCAATATGTTGAATTAATCTCGAATCATATGCGATGCAAAGATGTTACCCCATTGGGATATGCTATAAGGTTTCTCTCCAGCATGGATGGTCAGACGCCGTTGTTTTGTACGCATACTTCGTGGTTCTCGTGTGTTTCCTAACACATTTTCTATAGCATCTGCTATGAAGTCTTATGGGAAAAATGGGTTGTAAAATTGGTGGGGTTTCAGTTCATTCTCATGTTCATAAGTATGGTTTCTCTAAGGTTGTTTATGTGCAAACATCCCTTATGGATTTTTACTCAAAAGTGCGTGATATGATGACACTCATAAGGTGTTTGATGAAATACATGGAAAAAATGTCGTGTCTTGGAATTCTTTGTTATCCGTTACGTGAAATGGAGACTTGGAAATGGTGCGATGGTTTGATGAAATGCCCGAAAGGGATGTTATATCGTGGAATGCAATTTTGTCAGTTATAGCAGAGGCGTGCAAGATGAATCAGCGTATGCTTTGTTTAGAGAGATGCCAGAGAGAAATTAGTTCTTGGAATGTAATGATTCGTGGTTATATAGACTCGGAAGATTGAATTAGCTCGTGGTTTCTTGGTCGCGATGCCTCGTAGAGACAAAGATTTCTTGTATCAACGTGATATCCGCCTATTCAAAATGTGTGGATGTTGAGTCCTTGAGAAGATTTTTATCGGGAGGAAAAGAAAGATCGCTTTTGTATAATGCAATGATTGCTTGTTATGCACAAAATGGCCAAAAGAGGCTCTTTGTCTATATGATGAGATGCTTCAACGAAATCGGAATATTTGGCCCGATAAAATGACATTAGCAAGTGCTATTTCGCTTCAACTTGGAGATTCAAAATTTGGGAGTGAAATTGAGTCATATATGGGTGATATCGAATCGAATGGACGATTATCCGCCATGGCTTTGATCGACTTGCATGCAAAATGGGAAAGTATTGATAGAGCTTGTGAATTATTTCGCCGCTTGCGAACAAGGATTTAGTTGCTTATCTTGCAATGATTTTGGGTTGTGGAATAAATGGCCGCAAATGATGCCATCAAGTTGTTTGAGAACATGATAGATTCTAAGATTGCCCCTAACTTAGCAACATTTATCGATCTTAATCGCATACAAATCATGCCGATTGGTTGAAGAAGGCTATAGTTGCTTTCTTTCAATGCAAGTATGAACTTTTCCCCTCTGTTAATCATTATTCTATCATGGTTGATCTTTTAGGTAAGGCTGGTCGGTTAGAAGATGCTTTTAAGTTGATAAAGGAAATGCCAATGCGGCCTCATTCTCGGGTTTGGGGAGCATTGCTTCTTGCTTGCAGTTTGCATAACAATCTTGAACTTGGTGAGATTGCAGCGGCAAAGTGTTTCCAGTTAGAGCCTGATAGCACTGGATACTGTTCCCTTCTTGCCAATATCTATGCCTCCTGTGGGAAGTGGGATGAGTCAAAACAATTGAGAGAAGCCATTGAGAAAATGGATTTTAATAAGGTTCCTGGCTGTAGTTGGACTGAACATGCCAAAGGTCAGAGAGGTTGAATGTTCCTATTGGAGAACGCAAATGTCTTCTTGTGGAAAAATTAAATATGCTAATGGGTTGTAAATCCTTACCCCTAGCGCCATTGGGAAGCCCCCAACAGTGTACGTCCTATTATCGACGTCCCTGGACTGTTTCAAGACATTGGTCATAGCCTTGCGGGCACTATCGACTGTTGCCCTAAAAGAAATTTTGCCCCACGGCATCTCATCAAATTTCCTCTAGTCGCATGCCAGATGAATCAACTTGTCCTCAATATGGTTTCTCTTTTGTTCCCCGAGGATGGAGGTGTATAGCAATAACAGTGTCAGGGAGATAACGACTTCGTCCGAATAGCTGGAGGAAATTTGATCGTAGGCTTTGAAAACGTCCGCGTATGTTGTGTCTTTGTGCCTACCTTCCCCAGTCAAATACTTACTAATCAAACTCGGACCATCAGGTGCATGGTATTTGGCGTAGTCGCTATCAAAATCTCCCATCCTTAACCCAGTTATTAGTGCAAACTCCCTCCTTCCAAATTTCACCTTCTTACCCGCGAAATTAAAGTACATTGCATTGTCAGTCTTTTTTGCCTCATCTATCTTTAATTGGCGCAATAGCACGCTGTGGATGATCTATTTACACCAAAATGTATGTTGGTGATCCAAAGCAATTCCGACCAGACTGCTCTCCCGTCTGAGTATGTCTTTCTGCTGCCCGGTTAGTTTAGTCCTTATGCGTAGCATATTTGCTTCATAGTAGCAATACTGTGACACCTTGGCATTGAAGAAATCACATTGAACAACCATTTGCTTCTTTAGAGGGTCCTGAGGAAAAGAGATGTAGTAAATTAGGGTTGAAGATAGAGGTGAAGTAAATCGGGACTACGCTCGACCAAACACTCGACTATAAACTCGACCTAAATTACTCGACATATAGTACTCGCCATCATTCTCGAATTCAGTTCGATATTAAAAACTTGACCTTACATATGTTTTGCCTCGAATTTTAGCTCGACTAACCTATGACTCGACTGTTAAACTCGATTAAAAACCCGACATGAAACTCGACTTTTTAATAGTGCTCGCCCTAGGGCTCAACCAACAACTCGACTTCTTATACCCCACTGCCCGACCTTTATCGACCTCAACTTCAAACAACCCGGTTCCAATGTATCAAATTCATGCAACCCAGTATGTACAATATCTACACTTTGAACCAAAAGAATAATGAAATGAGCATTTTCTGTAATATAGAGCTCACCTCGCGGTGATGAGTATCCTTCTTCCCCGTCTTCTCTATGGCAGTCGAGGCCGCCTTGGTGGTAGATGGTCCTCCCCTTGTGTGTGCCATTGAAAATGATTGGATGATTGGAATGGGTTATGAAATGGTTGAAGAAAGCTATGAGGTTGAAGATGACTGCTCGAATGAATAATTGAAGGTACTGAAGAGGTTTGCAGAAGTCGGTTATGTTATGTTTTTGTTCGCGCGGCCTTTGGTTTTCTTTCAAAACAAATGGGCATGTTTGTCTTTTTACGTGCGAAAATAAAATAAAAAAGGATAGTAGACTTATTATTAGGTCGAGTTTTATATCGAGCAGTCAGTCGAGCAAAAAATAAAATTAAAGAAACCTATACCTAGTTTAATGATCAAGTTTTTCATCGAGCAAAATATATATCACGTCTTGTGAAAATTACCAATTAAACAAAACTACACTTTCTATTAATAATTAGCCTAATCATTAGGTCGAGTTTTTAGTCGAGTTTTGGTCTAGTTTTTAGTCTAAAATTTTAAAAAATAAATAAACCTTCATAAATAAATACAAAGTTTCTTAATAAACGTTCATAAACTAATACAAAGAAACTTAAAAGTAAAAAAAGACAATGTCTTAAAACATAACGGTCCTTAATAAAATAAAAATAAAAGTGAAGACTAATACAAAGTTAATTTAACATGTCAATTGTCTTCAACTGTGTTACTACATTCGTCCTCTTCATCATGATCATTTCCTCCAAGGGCATTTGTTAAACGCTGAATTTTGGCATGCAGCTTGTCAACACGAGAATCCAATTTGGTCGCCAGCTTCGCAACACGTTTGACGCCCTTATCCATACGTTTGAGAGCATTCATTGCTTCTTGCGCGGGCTGGGATAGGATGACCGATTTCTCCTGCAAGACATGAAAGAAAATAAAAGTAACATGCTGTTGATAATTTGCTCGACTACTAACTCGACTTCAAGCTCAACTAATAACGAGACAAATTACTCGACAAACAATATGGCTCGACTAATTACTCGACCTAGAGTTCGACCTATGATCGACCTAGGGTTCGACCTATGATCGACCAAAACCAATTACAAATTCAAACAAACCCAACTCAAATTCCAACATGGAAATAATATGTTTTGTAGAGATTAATATTTGAGTTTAAACTCTCAGATAGAGTTTTTTCCTTGTCACATTTTAACATCATAATGGGACATTTTGCATACATGCAATATTCCATGCATTTGAGAACAGCATGGAATATTTAGTGTATATTTACACCTACGAGGGACTAAAGGATATTGGGTTTGGTTCATTAAAACTCTTATTAGCCTTTTAAGGGTCAGAACAGATTTTGAAATAAAGTGGATTACAGGCAAATGATGAATAGGCAAAACCTGTATCAATAAATCGTTCAGAGAACCACAATGATGATATTAGTAAACCACTGGCCATACATACATTCATAAGGAAAAAACAAACAATTTTTAGTTCTATATCGACTGACCTCGACCTCGACCTCGAGAGCCTGCACTTTCTTGCTTGAAGATGGTGGTCCTCCTTTTCTACTTGCCATTGAAACGGGTGATATGTATTGTTTTGTTGAATCCGGAAGTTTTGAAGTGTTAAGAAAATGAAGAATTACTGAGCAACGCAACTGAGCAAATGAAAAGGAACGGCCGCTCGGTAGGTTTTCGAAAAGGAGAGTGCGAAAATAAAGAGGGAACTAAAGCGACAGTAGGTCTTTTTGCACGCGAAAATAAAATTAAAAAATAAACTAGACTAATTATTAGGTCGAGTTTTCTGTCGAGTTTTCGATCGAGTGAAAATAAAATTAAAAACACAACTATACTTAGTATTAGGTCGAGTTTTTTGTCGAGTATTTGGTCGAGTAAAATTAAAATTAAAAAACAACTATACTTAGTATTAGGTCGAGTTTTTTGTCGAGTATTTGGTCGAGGGAAAAAGAATGTTTTAAAAAAATTAGACTTAGTAATTGGGTCGAGTTTTTGGTCGAGCTGTTGGTTGAGCGAGATGTAATACACGAAAATATAAAATTTTAAAAATGATACTTGACTGAAGTCGAGCAAGATCAAAATTATATCAAAATTCAATATAACAACAAATTGTTCCAAACACAAAAGTAAAATTGACAATTTCTTAAAACACAATGGTCCTTAAAATAAAAGTAAAGACTAATACAAAGGTAAAACATGTCAATTGTCTTCAATCGCGCTTTACATTCGGCCCACTTGTAAAGCCCGACTTCTTTAGAATCATTTCCCATGGCATTTTGTAAACGCTGAATTTTGGCCTCCAACTTGTCAACACGAGCATCCAATTTGGCCGTCAGCTTCGCAACACGTTTGACGCCCTTATGTTCCAACTTGGCAACACGAGCATCCAAATGGTTGACTCCCTTGTTTAGATGTTTGACGCCCTTTTCTAAGCGGGCAGTGTTTTGCTGGCATCTCTCTGCCAGCGCCGCTATGTCGGGGCCGAGAGCATTCATTGCTTCTTGCATATGTTGAGATACGATGACCGATTTCTCCTGCAAGACATGAAAGAAAATAAAAGTAACATGCTGCTTGATAATTTGCTCGACTATTAACTCAATATGAATACTCGACTTTAGGCTCGACTATTAACAAGACTAAATACTCGACCAACAATATGGCTCGACTAATTACTCGACCTATGATCGACCATATTGCATTTCTGGTCCAAGCCCTAATTAAACTCGACGTTAAACTCGACCATTAACTCGACGTATACTGTTACTCCACTTCAGGCTCGACTATTAACGCGACTAAATACTCGACCAACAATATGGCTCGACTAATTACTCGACCTAGGTTCGACCAAATTTCACTTCTGTCGAAAACCAATTACAAATTCAAACAAACCCAACTCAAATTCCAACATTCAATAACACTGCACTCTATCAAAACACTCTCAGTATGAATTCATAAGAATAAAAAGACAATTTGTAGTTCAATTTTGACTGACCTTGTGAGCCTGCACATTCTTACTTGAAGATGATGGTCCTGCTTTTGGGCTTGCCATTAAAACGGGTGATATATATTGTTTTGTTGTAGAGGGATTTTTGTAGTGTTAAGAAAATGAAGAATTACTGAGTAAAGCAACTGAGCAAATGGGGTCTGTAAACTTCTACGAACTTAGAGAGAAAAGAAATTACGAGCAATGGGGTCTGTGAACTTAGAGAGCTGCGAATTTAGACAAAAAAACCGAAGAAAAGAGGGTCTGCGAATTTAAAGAGTTTAGAGAGAAAAAACCGAAGAAGAGATGCTATGAAGAACTGAAGTGAGAGAGGGGTATGTTGGTCTTTGTTCAGCCCTGAAGTGCTATGTTTGCAAGGAAAAAAAGGAGGGTGCTATATTTGCAAAGTCAACGGTCAACCCTGCTATATATGCAAATTTCCCATATGATTTGTACGTATAAAAATTCGAATACAATATATATACACATAGATATGAGGATGATCTATATATATAAAAGTTCAAATTTTGGGTGTGTATACACGACATTTTAAAATTTTTTTTACCTTTTTTAAAAATATTTTTTTACATTTTTGAAATAATTTTTATCTCATAATTATTATTTTAAAAAGTATAAAAATGTATTTTGAATCGTAATTCATACTTCATTGGTTAAAATTTTAATTTTGTATTAAGAAGTTGGAAGATTCAATTTTAGCGTTAAAAAAAATTAGGGTAAAAAATATTGGCGACCACTCAACTTTTGAAATCGTATACTTGTGGTAATTCAACTCACAAAATTGTGCAAACAACCATCCAACTCCTAAAAGTGGCTACCCGTGGCCATTCTGTTACTTTTCCCCGTTAAAAGCCAAACCGTAGCTCCTCCACGTGTTTTTTTAAGGGCAAAATGGTCTTCCTTCGCTTCCAGCTAGCTTTTTCTTTTGGTACATGAAATCAAATACCATCAAACGGTATCGTCATGCCTTTTATTGGATTTTCATGTTCAACAATTTATCGTCGGAATTGTAAATTCATGAAATTTGACGCTAATAGCAGATTCACGGACAGTGATAAATTCCTGCATTACTTTCTAGTATTTCCTTAGTGCATTTAAACAAGCCCATTGTAACAATATTGGGATGTGAGCAAATTGAATTCCCAGTAACTCTTTGGCAACTATTTCCTTCTAAAGTTATGTTCTTTGTTGTTAAATCGCCCTTTCAAGCTTGCAATTTTTTGGTATCTTCAGACCCAGGATTAGTTGTTGAAATGAAAATTTCTATTTCTTTATAATCAAGTGAAACAATGTTTGAGCAGAGGAAGTGGAGGGCCTGCGGCACTTAAGAAAGCAGAGCACTATTCAATTCAGAAGGTCGCTGGTGATGGACGCTGTATGTTTCGTGCTCTGGTAACTCTGGTTTGAGAAAATTACTCCCTTGTGTTTCAAGATTGGCGAGCTAACTTTAGAACTAAGTTCTCCAGGCTGCTTTCTTTCCCCTTGAAGTAAAGGTTTATAAATTTCTGGGTTAGGTAGAACTCTTATCACACAACTAATCTAAGCAGCAATTCTGAATTCCCAGAGCTTGGTACCTCCATGGGGAAGCTTAAATCAACTTCAGTTAGCAGAAATCAACATGAAAGCTGATAAAACCCGATGAGCAACATGAAAGCTGATAAAACCCAATGCTCAATTTCTGCCCGCGAATTGGAAAATCTGAAGGTCGGTAAGAAATCCCCAAGGCCTAATTCTGATATTGATTCCTTGGACGATGATGTTGGTGTGGAGAGCCCTGATTCTGGCTATCCCACGGCTCACGCACAAACAAAGGAAACTAGTTCCTTGCTCAAATAGAAAAATGCACACTAGCTGTATGATGAATTGCCTCAGAGAAAGACCGTGCAAGCTAACTCATCCACACTGACATTTTTGCCCCTAAAAAAATACGTGGAAAGACTGCCATTTGGCCTTTAACGGACAAAAGTAACAGAATGGCCACGGGTAGCCACTTTTAGGAATTAGATGGCTGTTCGCGTAATTTTGTGAGTTGAGTGACTAAAAGTGTACGATTTAAAAAGTTGAGTGACTTCCAATGTCATTTACCCAAAATATTAAGGAATAGATGATCCTCATATGGAGTAGAGGGGCAATCAATAAAAGAAAGGGGGAAAAAAACACAACAGAAAATGATCAATGCATGTTCATGCATTACCAGTAGAAAACAAAATAAAATCCATTTTGTAACTGAGTATGTAATTAATGAATACTTCATGCGTCCAAAAAAAAATCATTTTAACTTAGATAAAAGATTTTATTCGTTATTAGATATAACAAAATGAATACTTATTAAATGTATAATTTTATATTTTAAATTCAGACATACATAATTATTATTATTAATAATATTTTAATAATTTGATTTAATAATCTTTTTTTAACAAGAACAAAAATTGTGACAAATATCAAGTGGAAGGCTTCCTGTCAAGTTATTTTGTGAAAAACCTACAATCTCCAATGTTGAGATGTTGAAGATGGCGGAAGGTATGGAACCAACAAGTTGATTATTTTGAAGATTCAGAAATGTCAAGCTATGGAGATTCTCAATCCTTTTAGGAATCTTTCCCGTGAGGAAATTACCATCAAAATTCAGATATTCTAATTTCGACAGGTTAGAGATGGAAGAAGGAATAGGACCACTAAATTCGTTTTGAGATAAAGCTAAGACTTGATCATGCGGTCCAAACCACGTAGGAACTCGTTCGGTGAAGTTGTTGGAGCCTAATCTGATGAACCTTATTCTGCGTAATCGTGACAACTCTTCAGGCAGATTTCCATGGAAAAAATTGCTTGTCATGTCAAGAGAAACAAGAAAGGAGAGGTTCCCAAAATGTGGAGAAATGGTGCCAATAAGAGACATGCCTGAAATATTCAACGCAGTCACTCTGCGGTGAGGGCCGCACTGGACTCCAATCCAGTCACACACAGAGGAGGATGAAGCAACAGAAGACCAGTTATTGGACAAGATATGGAAAGGGTAAGAGGTGATGTGGGCTTTCAGAGCCAGAAGGGCAGATTGATCAGTGGCAATGTTTGGTGGTTTCGTGGCCATGCAGCAACTAATAACTAGGCATTGTATCAAAAGAAGTGCAAGGCATAGCCCATCCATTGCAAGATAGATCTTAGTATATGAATCTGAAAATGCACGGTATATATGAATGTGGTTAAGGTTTCTTCACAGCATGGGAAATTTAAAGGAAATGTCACACTTTGAATGCCAAGGTTTGCTGATGATAATTCATGATATGTTGGATGAAGAAAAGTCAAGTCAGTAGACTGGAAAAGCTTGCGACAAATAGGACGGTTGGGGAGGGCGTTGACTGGTTATGTAGCTTGTAGGGGGCTGTAGTAGTACTTCTTCTGTACTAAAAAGAATATTTTATAATTATTATTTTTATTGTTACTTTTTAAATATGGAACACATATATTTACATACATAAAATTTGTATGAATAGTTTTAGAATTTCTTTTTTGTTGAAATAGACTTATTTTTTGAAATAGTTTTAACTTGTAAAAAAGTTTTTCAATTTGTAACAATTTAGGAATAAGTAATTGAAAAAGTTAATCACTTCACATTTATATAGTGTTTTTGAAAATTATAGTCCCATATTTAAAAGTTTAACATTTTAGTCCTTAATGTTTAAAAGTATGATAATTTCAGTCCCCACACTATTTTGGTGAAATAATCTACTTACATAATTTAAATTTGTAAAAATTTAAAAAATGGTATCATTAGCTTAAAAAAAATAGGAAGAGTAAGGTGACCCATATTTGTTTTATTTTTCAAATTAGCATGAATTAAAAAAGGAACATTTTTTGCCCCATATTTTTCATATTTTTCTATTGATACTAATTTAAAAAATTAAAAACAAATGTTTACAAATTTCCTCTTCGCATTCTTTTAAATTAATAACGTCAATATTTTTTAGTTCTTATATATTAAAAATCTAAAAAGTAGATTTCCCTGACTAAATTATTTAGAACTAAAGATGTCAAATATTTAAATATTGAGGATTAAAACTGTTAAAAATATTATATAAATGTGGACTTTATAGCTCCTCCAACTGTTAAATCATTAATTTTTTTAATTAGTTTTTTTTAAATTATTACAAATTGAAATTACAAGTGCTAAATTTGTCGACTTAAAAATTTTAGAAATTAAAAATTTTGAACCCCCAAATATTAAGAACTAAAATTCTCAAAAACTCTAAAAATAAAACTTTACATCATTAATATTGAGCACATGTTAATATTTTTGTTAAATACTGCCTAAACAAATATTATTCGCTAACAAACCGCGTACGTCATATATGGCAGGTGATGGGTCTCATTTCCACGTGGGAAGAACGATTTGGAATGAATACCTCCCTTAGACCCTTTCCCTCTTCCACAAAAAAAGTTAAAGACTTTGAGGTTCATGTCTTCAGTTCCCTTTTCCAATTAAAAGACGACTCCATTGATTTGAGGCCATACGATTCATATTGGAGATAATGTTGTTGAGGAAAGAAGAAGGAAGGCACAACAATACTAGTACTGGGACGCTGGGACAACAGTGGCGGGCTGCCTCGTTTAATTAATAATTCATCTTAATTACTGATTAATTAATATTGCAATTCCAAAAGAAAGAAAGGTATTTAGACAGATAGAGATAGAGCGTGACATCATAATTATTCAATTCAATGAATATGAAGGAAGGCAATTAAACTTTGTGTTCCAACCACCAACTACTCCTAGGCCACTAAAAATGCGTATGTATGTGCATCCTAAGAATGGAGTTTTAACTGCTTGGTCTGGTAGGATGAAGTAAGATAATAGTGCAGATGGAGCAAGTTGTGTTGTTTTAAATCTTTAATTTCCCAACCAACTCTGAGTGTGAAGGACTAATTTTCTTTACATGATATTCCCATAAAAGCAAGAAATTAATGAGTAATCGCATAATACCGCCTCCTTTCTCCTCCTTTTAGGTACAGAGGTACAGCCAAGTGCATTCCAATTTAATATCCGACAGAAGGAGTCCACGTCCCACTTTAATCATCAGTACATAGCCACATACAAAATATAGAACTACTACTTGCCATGTATGTTTATGCAATGCATGGTTGGATTCGGACCCAAAAGCATTATGTAGCGAATTATATCTCACTGCAAAATAAAACTGGATTCTCCTCATTCTTGTTCATGTAATTAATTAACAGACAATTTTAACCACCTATGCATGCAATGAAATACGTGATTTATTAATGAAGCGTAGCAAAAATGGGGAAACGATTGACAATTAATTTAATGAAATGGAAGTCAGACTACAAGAATTAAGGAGAGATCTAGAATGAGTTTAGCCATTTTTTTTCCCCTTCTTGGATTAATAGATAAAATTAAAATTTTGGATTAAAGGAAAAAAAAACTTGATGACCATCTTGATCTAGCTAGAACGATACAAATATTTTCCAACATAGCAATGGTAACGTAAACTTTATTTGTTTGGAACAATAAAATTGGCAAAATCCCTCACGATGACAGAATATTCAGTAACAATCTATTTACTTACATGACATACATATTTGACTTTTATCTTCTTGAGAGCAACAACAATTAACCTCACTTATAGTAAGTCTATCCTTAGGAGATTCTGGAACACAATTCAAGGCCAATTCCATGATTAATGATAGACACTCCAATGTTTCATTGGAGTGTTCTTGGTTTGGCTTTAACAGGATAGCATCTATAACTTGAAGAATTGAATCAGGCATGGCATTATTTACCCAACTCTTCAAGTCCAGATTTTCAACAAAGATTTCATCGTTAGGCCTTCTTCTTGTAAACACTTCCATTAGGAGGATTCCGTAGCTATATACATCGCATGTTTTCGATACCAATCCTTCCCTTCCATATTCTAAAACAAATATGATCATTAGTGCAAAAAATTTTACACAATGGTAGAAATGAAAGAAAATAAAAACATAATAAATAAGATTACCTGGTGCAATGTAACCAATTGTAGCTAAGGTTTTGGTTAATGCAATGCTATCATCCTTCCCGTAAACTTAGCAATTCCAAAATCGCTTATGTGGGCAACCATGTTTTCATCAATAAGGATATTACAAGGTTTCAAATCACAATGAATCACAGGAGTTGAATATTCTTCGTGTAGATATTGCAAAGCGCATGCAACATCAATCATTATGTCCAATCTTTGCAACATATTCAGGAAATGAAGGTCAGAGTGTAGCCATTTGTCAAGGCTCCCGTTGGGCATGTATTCCAGCACCAAAGCTTTAAAATCTTGGTTAGAGCAACTACTGATAACTTTCACAAGATTTCGATGATGAAGGTTGCAAAACACTTCACATTCTACATCAAAACTCTTGAGTGAACCTTCGAATTGTAAATTAAATACTTTGACAGCCACAGACTTTCCATCATTAAGAATCTCTTTATAAATTGATCCAAAACTACCTGAGCCAAGAAGGTTGCTCTCGCTATACCCATTCGTTGCTTGTAGAAGTTCATAATAAGAAATTCTTTTTGTTGTCTGTATAGCTGACACTTCTGTTGCACTTGACAACTCACGTGTGCTTCGATATCTCAAAAAAACAAGTGTTGAGGAGAGAACAACCAAAAGAGCTATCACAAGTGGGATTAATGTGAGTAAAAGCACCCTTTTCACTCTTAATCGATGCTCTTGATTAGTTTGGCATCGCGGGACATGGAATTTTGGATCTCCACATAATGCATCATTAGAAGTGAAGGATTCACTTGTGAAGTTTCTGAAAGGACCACCAGAAGGAATTTCACCCTTTAAATGATTAGAAGAAATGTTAAACAATTTTAGATATTGAAGTGCCTCCAATGACTTGGGAATCAACCCTGAGAGATTGTTATACGACAAGTCCAAGGATGTTAAGCTTAACATTTTCCCAAATGATTCAGGTATGGATCCTTGTAATTGGTTGTTTGCTAAAGAAAGGTTCTGCAAGTTCTGTAAATCACCCAATGTCCTAGGAATGGCCCCTGATATTTGATTCATGGACAAGTCCATTGATATTGCAGCCTTCAAACTTCCAATCTCAATAGGCAATGATCCATTTAAGGAGTTTGAGGCAAGGACAAGCACCAACAGATCTTTGAGTTTCCACATGCTTCTGGGAATACTAGATGTCAATAAGTTGTAACGCGGGTAAAGACTTCTCAGAGAAGTCATATTGCCAAAACAATCTGGAATTGGCCCTGAAACTTGGTTCTGGCTTAGATACAACTTGGCTAGTCTTTGCATGTTGCAAAATTTATCCAGAGTTCCCCCGAGTTTGTTTCTCATAAGAGACAATATTTGAAGGTTTTTTAAGTCCTGGATTTCTTTTGGGATAGCTCCACTCAACTGATTATCTTCTAGAGAAATCAATATTAGACTGCTTAGGTTGCCAATTTCACTTGGGATGGGGCCTCTAATCTCAGTCATCATTGCTTTAAAATATTGAAGGGAAGTAGAAAGATTTCCAACGGAATTTGGGAGAATCCCATTGAGAGGATTATCTAGGAGTTGTAAGTTCTTCAAGGACTTGCACTTTGTCAAGGAAGTAAGGAAATCCAACTCCAACGATGTGGGATCACTTGTCAAATGGTTCTCAGAAAGATTTAGCTCTTCTATAATTTCAAGGTTCCCAAGAGATTTCGGAATTGAGCCACTTAATTGGTTCATTGAAAAAGATAGAATTCTAAGTTTAGAGCAATTTCCGATTGAAGCTGGTATAACCCCACTAATTTCATTAACATCAAGACTAAATATTTCTAAATTAGGCAATTGATATCCAATGTTTGATGGAAGACTGCCAGTGAGTTGATTGAATTCAAATATAGCCTCCCTCAATGTTGAAAGATTGAAGATCCCCATTGGTATAGACCCATTTAAGTCATTGGATGCAAAGTTAAGTTCCTCCAATTTGTGAAGGTTGCAGATCTCTTCTGGTATTACACCTATCAGTTGTGATATGCTAGTATATTAATGCAAGTTCTCGGCATTTAGAAAAGTGAGCGTTTTGGGTTAAGAGGGTAGGGAGTGGGGAAGAGGTTTGTAAAATTTGAAATTAACATGGACATTTGATATGCCTAAATAAAAGGAATTGAAACTCTGGGTAAAATATAATCATGCGGGTTTGTTTGGTTAGTAAGAAAGTAAAATTATGTAGTAATATTGATAACTCTATTTTATATAGGGTTTTCTTATTAATTTTGGTTAGAAATTGGCTTGTGTTTTAACTTGTTTTTACATATTTTGGCCAAATTATCCTTTGAAAACCCACTCATCTTCCGGAGTTCATAACTCTTGATGCAGACGTCCAAATGAGATGATTCAAGATGATATGGAAAGCTAAGAAAGAGAGAAAAACCTTTCATGAAGAAAGTTTTCTCAAATTCCGGAAGCAAAGGGACCAAAACTGGACAGAAACTTGAAGAAAAATGTTCGGTTTTTCTGGTTAGCTCTTTAGCTACGGGTTTTCTAATTGTGCAGCAGTCTGGCTTTATTTTTTTCAGCAGCAATTCAACAACAAAACTCTCCAATATTCACACAAGAAAACAAGAGCACAGCACCAAGTTGTCACACAAGAAAACAGAATGATAAGGGCACAAAACAGCATATGATGCCAACCTTTCATTTGAGTGAAAGAGAAACATTTGCACATGAAGGCTTGGAGACCAGCTGCCATCTTTTTATTTTTCTGAAGAAAGAGTGCATGAGGACAGCAAGAAAGTCCTTCCAAAATGCAGCCTCACATGGGAAAAAGAAAGCCAAAGAAGAAAAAAAAAATCTGTACAAAGACAAAAGGAAGAAAGAAACATTAACAAAAGAAATAAAGAAGAAAAAAAAAAAAAAAAGAAAGAAGAGAGGACCAAAAGGAGGCTATTGATTAATTATGAAAAATGGTGAAGAATGTGAGAAAAAACAAGTGGCCACAACCAAATGTCTTGAATCCTTGCCTATAAATAGGCAAGGCTTGGATATGATCAAGCATCCCATTCTTTGGAGCAGCACTTCATTCTTTGCTTCTTTTTCTTTAGCTTTAGGTTAGAGTTAGAAAAATTTTCCTTTTTTCTGTTTTTTAGTTCTTCTTCTTGTTCTTCTTGGTTTTTCTTCTTGTTTTCTTCTTGATCTTCTTCTTGGCAGAATTTCAGCCGTTTGTTGTTCTTCTTCCGGTTGTTGTTTTTCTTCCTTTTGTTGTTCTTCTTCCTTTTGTTGTTCTTCCAGCAGCCACTAAGCTTGATTTGGATACAAAGGAAGCAGCTGAACCTTCTCTTTGGAAGTTTACGGGTAGAGAAGACAAAAGTCAAAGAACAAAGAGGGGAGTGGCTACCACCTACGGGTTTTGTTGGAACTTATTTTTATTTTTTCATATTCTTTTCTTTTTGCAATTATGTTTAAGAAATTGGTGTTGTTCTTTTATTTTAATATGAACTAAATTCTTTTTCTAGGGTTTCGATGTAGCCTAACTATGAAGTCTTAATATTTTTCTATTAATATAGTTTGATTTAATTTTCTATGGTTGAGTATTTATCTTTGTGCTTAATGCTTCTAATTACTTGATCACTAATTAGATGATTTGTTAATCATAACGAATTGGAAGAGGAGTTATGTGTCAAGTTCATTGAGATAAATGCCATAAATTGCATGTAGGATAGGAATATACCTACATGGTTTGTGTAGTCGCTATATGAGAATCCATAGAAATTAATGACTTCATAATTGTTGTAATTCACATAGGAATATAGTGAATTAGCAATTAGGAGGATTTTATTAGATCTCGGGAGGGACTAGTAAATAAATTAGGGAATCTCGACTATCAACCAAGAAATTAAATTAGATTATAGAAATAGATTAATATTAAGATGGAATAGTTATGGTGAAATCGAAAACTCTAGAGCTTTAACCAATTTGATTCATTACTCTACTTTGCTTTGCTTTGTTTTAAATTTAGTTTTGTTTTTAATTCAAGTTTTAAATTCAGTTTTAATTTAGTGTATTCATAAAATATCTTTTTATCATTCAAATAGAGGTAGAATTAACTAAATTTCGGTAATTGATAAAAAATTAGTCCTTGTGGAAACGATAATTTATATTCACTTTATATTACTTGTTAACGATCACGTGCACTTGCGTGTGAAATCAACCAACAAGTTTTTGGCGCCGTTGCCGGGGACTAATTTGATTTTATTAATATCGATACCAAGTAGTTCTACCTTTAATTTGAACTTTTATTTTTATTATTATTTTAATTTATTTACTTTTGTTCTTTTACCTTTTTAGATATTATTCTGTGGTGCATGAGAAGGTTTGGAAATGATATATGAGGCTGCTTATGCATTGTTGGATGAGATGGCATCTACAGACTACCATTGGTCTTCAGGGAGGTCTACACTACCGAAAAATCATGGCAACTATAACGTTGATGCCCTCACTGCACTATCACCAGTGCTACCTTTACACAAAGCAACTTAGTTCACTCAATGCAAATGCCATCCATATTCCTCCAGAAGCTTGTGATTTTTGTGGTGGACCTCATTCTAGTGGTTATTGTCAAGTGGGAAATCCTTTTGCCCCATCGCAGAGGGAACAAGCTCAGTTTGTAGGGAATTCAAACAGACAGTATAATCCATACTCCAACACTTACAATCAGGGATGGAGAGATCATCCCAACTTTTCTTGGAGAAACAATCAGCCTGCTGATAAACCCTATGGATTTCAGCCTCCACAGCCAATTCAACCCCAAGCACAAAAGGTGTCTTTAGAAGATGCTCTTGTTCAATTGAGCATGACCACCTCACAGTTCATGACTAAGACTGAAGCCACATTGCAAAATCAGACAGCATCCATTCGAAATTTGGAGGTTCAGATGGGACAACTTGCCAGTGCATTAAATTCTAGACCACAAGGGTCTTTGCCTAATGTCTGAAATCAACCCTAAGGAACAAGTGAAGGCAATTACACTAAGAAGTGGCAAAGAGTTACTGAACTCGTGACACGAGAAAGCGGAACAAGAAGCGATGGAAGTGCGGACTGGAAAATCCGGAGAACAAATTGAAGAAGTTGCGAAACCCAAGTCGAAGTTGTTTCCAGATAATCCACCTCCTTATGTGCCACCTATGCCATATCCTCAGCGATTCCAGAAGCAAAAGCTAGATAAGCAATTTTCTAAATTTCTTGATGTTTTTAAGAAATTACATATTAATATTCCTTTTGCTGATGCTTTGGAACAGATGCCTAGCTATGTGAAGTTTATGAAGGAGATCCTCTCCAACAAAAGAAAGCTAGAAGAGTATGAGATTGTTGCACTTACTGAAGAGTGCAGTGCCATCCTACAGAAAAAGCTTTCTCCTAAGCTTAAGGATCCAGGAGTTTTACTATTCCTTGCACTATAGGAAATTCTAATTTTAAAGCCTTGTGTGATCTTGGTGCAAGTATTAATCTTATGCCTCTCTCTGTTTTCAGGAAACTTGGCTTAGGAGAAGCCAAACCCACTACAGTCATCCAACCAGAAAGGAGATTTAATCCACATTTTAAAGTGATTGAGAATGCAATGGTGGCTTCTGAAAAATCAATAAAAAACATTCAGATGTGGTCCAAGCAATTGGTAAAAATTTGAGCAATAGAGAACGTCGAGCATAACGACGTTAACCAATTGCGCTACTTGGGAGGCAACCCAAGTTCTTTTATCTTTATTGCTTTTATTTTATTATTATTATTATTATTATTATTATTATTATTTTTATTTTTGTCTTATTTAAAAAAATTATGAAATTCGCTTCACCTTGTTGCTTTTGATCAAAAGAAGAATTCGGTTCAAGGCTTTCCCATTGGAATTTTGTGCTTAAATTTTACAGCAAGGTAGAATATTCAACTGGGTTCATATCCACAAAATTTCAGAATTTTTGGAGCGGTTTTGGTACCTGAACGAAATTCATCTTCAACAGTTGTTCACAACAGGGCAGTTTCCTAATCTTTTGTTTTTCTTATGTTCTCTTTCTACTTGCTCCTTGTTGCATTGAGGACAATGCTCAATTTTAAGTTGGGGGTGGGATAATGAAATTTTGTGCTGTATTTCTGTCAAAATTTTTGCAAGATTTCAATTTTAATTGGGTTAAAAAGAAAAGTCCTTCCAAGTTTTCAATTTTATTGATATCTTCTTTGAAATTTCTAATTCTTTTGATACTCATTTATAATAATTTTGAGTTATATGCATTAGTTATTTGGATTGGAATGTATGAATGAGGCAAGTATGATTAGTCTTTGTTTTGAAAATTTTTAAAGCATCTTGTTGATTTTAATGATTGAATTGAATGAGAATGTGCAAGATTTGATATACATTGAACCCATTGTGAGTATTTGAGCCTAAAGAGCATTGTCTTTTTCTTTGCTCACATAATTCTTTGATTGAGTGTTGTCAAATATGGTATGTTCATTCTAGAACTTGCTTTGTTATGCATGTTGAGATCACATTATGGATTCATGCTTTGAAATGATAAGGGCACTACTTAGGATTCACCATTTTTAACTTTCTTAAAAAAAAAAAAAAAAAAAAAAAAACTTAACCATTACATATACCCCTAGTCAACTAACTTTGAGCCTTAACCTTTCTTTGATACCACATTCTTTAGCCTTAAACCGTTGTTTTTGTTTACCACCGTTGAACCCTTTGTCAAGGTATGTAGAAATGAATTGCATGATAAAATTTCTATTGAAAAGAAAAAAAAAAAAAGAGAAAAAGAGAAGAGTGAACAATATTCCTTACGAAGATTGGACAAAGTCAATGTTTTCATTGTGCACAAGATGGTCCAATTATATGTTGAAGTTGTTAAAAGGTATATATGTTATTTGAAAAAAAAAAAAATGGTTCTAATGTGCTATTTGTTGCTTTTGAGTCATGCAAGGAAGTTTATACATATCTTGATTTATGAAAACCTAAATTTCCCTATCTTTCTACCTACCCTTACCTAAGCCCCGTTACAACCAAAATAAAGACCCTTTGATTATTGCATAGATTCATATTTATTAGTGGTGGAGATGTGATATATAAGCAAGCCTATAGTAATGACATGTTATGTTTGATTTGAGTGTTGAATGAAACCCCTAAACACTTTGAGTGATTAGAGTGCAACCTATGAGAGGCTATCAAATTTTGTGCATTTGATTTTAACGAAATTGTTGGAATTAATGAGATGTGTATTTTATTTAGATTAAAAAGGGCTATGAATACTTGTTCTTTGGCTTAATATTCCAGTTTGAATTTTTAATGTACAATAATTTGGAATTATTTATGAGTGAGTTAGAAAGGATATGGAATGAAAATTTGATATTCTAGTGCAAGCTTGAGGACAAGCTTTGATCTAAGTTGGGGGTAATTTGATAACTCTATTTTATATAGGGTTTTCTTATTAATTTTGGTTAGAAATTGGCTTGTGTTTTAACTTGTTTTTACATATTTTGGCCAAATTATCCTTTGAAAACCCACTCATCTTCCGGAGTTCATAACTCTTGATGCAGACGTCCAAATGAGATGATTCAAGATGATATGGAAAGCTAAGAAAGAGAGAAAAACCTTTCATGAAGAAAGTTTTCTCAAATTCCGGAAGCAAAGGGACCAAAACTGGACAGAAACTTGAAGAAAAATGTTCGGTTTTTCTGGTTAGCTCTTTAGCTACGGGTTTTCTAATTGTGCAGCAGTCTGGCTTTATTTTTTTCAGCAGCAATTCAACAACAAAACTCTCCAATATTCACACAAGAAAACAAGAGCACAGCACCAAGTTGTCACACAAGAAAACAGAATGATAAGGGCACAAAACAGCATATGATGCCAACCTTTCATTTGAGTGAAAGAGAAACATTTGCACATGAAGGCTTGGAGACCAGCTGCCATCTTTTTATTTTTCTGAAGAAAGAGTGCATGAGGACAGCAAGAAAGTCCTTCCAAAATGCAGCCTCACATGGGAAAAAGAAAGCCAAAGAAGAAAAAAAAAATCTGTACAAAGACAAAAGGAAGAAAGAAACATTAACAAAAGAAATAAAGAAGAAAAAAAAAAAAAAAAGAAAGAAGAGAGGACCAAAAGGAGGCTATTGATTAATTATGAAAAATGGTGAAGAATGTGAGAAAAAACAAGTGGCCACAACCAAATGTCTTGAATCCTTGCCTATAAATAGGCAAGGCTTGGATATGATCAAGCATCCCATTCTTTGGAGCAAAGACTTCATTCTTTGCTTCTTTTCTTTAGCTTTAGGTTAGAGTTAGAAAAATTTTCCTTTTTCTGTTTTTAGTTCTTCTTCTTGTTCTTCTTGGTTTTTCTTCTTGTTTTCTTCTTGATCTTCTTCTTGGCAGAATTTCAGCCGTTTGTTGTTCTTCTTCCGGTTGTTGTTTTTCTTCCTTTTGTTGTTCTTCTTCCTTTTGTTGTTCTTCCAGCCACTAAGCTTGATTTGGATACAAAGGAAGCAGCTGTACCATCTCTTTGGGAGTTTACGGGTAGATAAGACAAAAGTCAAAGAACAAGGAGGGGAGTGGCTACCACCTACGGGTTTTGTTGGAACTTATTTTTATTTTTTCATATTCTTTTCTTTTTGCAATTATGTTTAAGAAATTGGTGTTGTTCTTTTATTTTAATATGAACTAAATTCTTTTTCTAGGGTTTCGATGTAGCCTAACTATGAAGTCTTAATATTTTTCTATTAATATAGTTTGATTTAATTTTCTATGGTTGAGTATTTATCTTTGTGCTTAATGCTTCTAATTACTTGATCACTAATTAGATGATTTGTTAATCATAACGAATTGGAAGAGGAGTTATGTGTCAAGTTCATTGAGATAAATGCCATAAATTGCATGTAGGATAGGAATATACCTACATGGTTTGTGTAGTCGCTATATGAGAATCCATAGAAATTAATGACTTCATAATTGTTGTAATTCACATAGGAATATAGTGAATTAGCAATTAGGAGGATTTTTATTAGATCTCGGGAGGGACTAGTAAATAAATTAGGGAATCTCGACTATCAACCAAGAAATTAAATTAGATTATAGAAATAGATTAATATTAAGATGGAATAGTTATGGTGAAATCGAAAACTCTAGAGCTTTAACCAATTTGATTCATTACTCTACTTTGCTTTGCTTTGTTTTAAATTTAGTTTTGTTTTTAATTCAAGTTTTAAATTCAGTTTTAATTTAGTGTATTCATAAAATATCTTTTTATCATTCAAATAGAGGTAGAATTAACTAAATTTCGGTAATTGATAAAAAATTAGTCCTTGTGGAAACGATAATTTATATTCACTTTATATTACTTGTTAACGATCACGTGCACTTGCGTGTGAAATCAACCAACAAATATTATTTTTTAGAATTTAATTATAAAAAAATGAATACTTTTTTCAAAAAAAATCAAATTTTAGGAATTTGATTGTAGGGATTATAAATGCTGAATAGAATAAATTTTTTTTTCAAGAAAAGTTAATATTATTCATATTTCACTATTTCATTTAGATTAATGAATCACAAAAACATAAAGAAGGTGGTTTCAATAATAAAGGTACAAATAAATTTATATGTTCATTAAAGAAAAGTAACAACAATGATGTTAATAATTTAATAGCAAAATTGAAGCAAAAGAAAACAAGAACAATTAAAGATGAAATCAACCCACAATTCAAAATTTTAAGGATAAAATAAAAAATTACATAATTAAAATTTCTCAAATTTAATAATTTTTTAAAATAAAAAATTTAAAACTAACAATAATTGAAATAGAATATTACTCCAATAGTCCCAAAAAAAAGTCTACTTTCAAACAAAATTCCTAAAATATTATTACTAATAATATCAAAAATTTTAATTGTGTATATATACTCACAATTAAAAAGTAATGATAAAAATGTAAAATCATATATTTAGGTCGTGCATTATGTATATTGTATTTAATAATTAATAAAAAATTGTACTTAAATGAAAGTGGACTTTTTTCAGAACGGAGGGAGTATATGTGGAATGCTTAAAAAATGAAAAACATATGAAAGTGCAAAAAGAAAAAGCAAACCAAATAATATTAAATGTCCGAAACATAGTTATTTAAACTAAAATTCTAAGAAAAGTGATAAGAATAACAACTTTTAGTAACTATTGAAAACTCTCAATTGTTGCACTTATTTTTCTTATTTTTAGAAATTTGATTACTTTTTTAAAAAATATAAAAATAAAAAACACAACAAAGAGATTACTTTCTCAAATGAACCAAACAAAGCAAACACATTATTTTTTAAACTTAAATTCCCAGCAAACCAAATAGGCTAACTTGTTAAGAAATTATAGTCAAAATAAAGAACAGGGAGCATAGTTAAATTTCCAATTTCCTTGGGTATGGAACCTGAAATGCTGCTGCTTCCTATACCAAATTCCATGAGGTTACGAAGATTGCCAATCTCCAGTGGAATCACACATTAAAAAGACCATGTGCTACCATGACACAGAGGACAAGAGTGTTTTTTTTCTTTTTTTCTTTTTTCTTTTTTTCCGTCCTTGTTAGGGTGGAATGATTCTTTGAATTATATACTCCTAATTCCAGTACAAGTCCACGAATTGTAACTAAATGACCAAAGTATTAATAATGATTTCATGCTATATTTGCTAGCAAGTAGCAACAAGAAAATGATTTTGGGACTTGGGCATTGTTTAAGCAAGTTTAACATCATCGATAAAAAAACTAAGATTAGAATCTGAGGCTATACCTTGTAAATTGTTCTCTCCAAGCTTTAATAACTCTAGCATCTCCAAGTTGCCAAGTTCTTTTGGTATGAATCCACTGAAATTGTTGAATGACAATGACAATATCTGAAGCTGTGAACAACGGGATAAACTTGACGGAATTTGGCCATTTAACTGATTGACGGAAAGATAAATCCTTCTGAGACTTGGAAGATTGTGACAAATATCAAGTGGAAGACTTCCTGTCAATTTATTTTGCCTAAAAGCAACATGCTCCAATGTTGAGATGTTGAAGATGGCGGAAGGTATGGAACCAACAAGTTGATTATATTGAAGAATCAGAAATGTCAAGCTATGGAGATTCCCAATCTCTTCAGGAATCACTCCTGTGAGGAAATTACCTTCAAAATTCAGATATTCTAATTTCGACAGGTTAGAGACCGAAGAAGGAATAGGACCACTAAATTCGTTTTGAGATAAAGCTAAGACTTGAAGCTGTGGTCCAAACCACGTAGGAACTCGTCCAGTGAAGTTGTTGGAGCCTAATCTGATGAACCTTATTCTGCGTAATCGTGACAACTCTTGAGGCAGATTTCCATGGAAATAGTTGCTTGTCATGTCAAGAGAAACAAGGAAGGACAGGTTACCGAAATGTGGAGGAATGGTGCCAGCAAGAGCCATGCCTGAAATATTCAAAGCAGTTACTCTGCGGTGGTGAGGGCCGCACTGGACTCCAATCCAGTCGCAGACAGAGGAGGATGAAGCAACAAAAGACCAGTTACTGGACAAGATTTGGTGAGGGTCAGAGGTGATGTGGGCTTTCAGGGCCAGAAGAGCAGATTGATCAGTGTCAATGTTTGTTGGTTTCATGGCCATGCAGCAAGTTATAATGAGCCATTGTATCAAAAGAAGTGCAAGGCACTGTCCGTCCATTGCAAGATAGATGTTAGTGTATGAATCTAAAAATGCAGGGTATATATGAATGTGGTTAAGGTTTCTTCACAGCGTGGGAAATTTAAAGGAAATTTCACACTTTCAATGCCAAGGTTTGCTGATGATAATTAATGATTGTTGGATGATGACATTGACACAAGTAGGACAGTTGGTATCATTAGCTTAAAAAAGATAGGAAGAGTGAAGTGACCGATATTTGTTTTATTTTTGAACTTAACATCAATAAAAAAGGAGCATTTTTTGTTCCATATCTTAGTTACTGGTTAACTAATATTGCAATTCTGAAAGAAAGAAAGATATTTAGATAGATAGAGATAGAGCGTGACATCATAATTATTCAATTCAATGACTATGAAGGAAGGCAATTAAACGTTTGTGTTCCAACTATCAACCACCAACTACTCCTAGGCCACTAAATATGTGCATCGTAAGAATGGAGTTTTAACTGCTTGGTCTGGTAGGATGAAGTAAGATAATAGTGCAGATGGAGCAAGTTGTGTTGTTTTAAATCTTTAATTTCCTCATTCTTGTTCATGTAATTAATTAATAGACAATTTTAACCACCTATGCATCCAATGAAATACGTGATTTATTTAATTGAAGAGAATGATAATAATAAAGGGTAGCAAAAATGGGGAAACGATTGATAATTAATTTTATGAAATGGAAGTCAGATTACACCCAATGGTAAATTCAAGGATTAAGGAGAAATCTAGAATCAGTTGAGCCCCTTTTTTTTTTTCCTTCTTGGATTAATATATAAAATTAAAATTTTAGATTAAAGGAAAAAAAAAACTTGATGACCATCCTGATCTAACCAGAACGATACAAATATTTTCCTCCGTAGCAATGGTTTCGTAAACTTTATTTGTTTGGAACAATAAAATTGGCAAAATCCTTCACTCTTGTAAACTCACGATGACAGAATATTCAGTAACAATCTATTTACTTCCATGACATACATATCTAACTTTTATCTTTTTGAGAGCAACAACAACCTCACTTATAGTAGTAATGTTTAGCACTTTCAAAAAAAAGAAAAAAACCAACCTCACTTACAGTGAGTCTTTCACTGGGAGATTCTGGAACACAATTTAAGGCCAATTCCATAATTAATGATAGACACTCCAATGTTTTATTGGTGCATATAAAAATTTAAAAGTATATTTAAAAAGATAAAATTATATATTTATTAGTGCATAAATTATATTTAATAATTATTAAAAAGTTATATTTAATCAGGTGAACTCTGTTTTTTTGAGAGGTAGGGAGTAACAAGGAATCATAATCATGCATCAAATGACTGTTCACAAATTGTCAAACATACAAATGCCATTATTTGAGAGATGTTATGAATCATGCAAATTGTGGATGTCTATCTATACAACTCTTCACTTGCCCATGAAAGTAACTTCATTATCCAAGGGGAAGTCTTGAAGACATGTAACACTCAACTCTTGAAATTCCCTACATTATAACTTGTGACCTTTAGGATGATGAGGGAAGATGTAACCTTTAGGTTACTTGTAACTTACAAGATGTGGGAAGATGAAACCTTTAGGTTTCTTGTAACCTACATATCATGATGAACCCTAAACCTATATAAATAGAGGTTTAGTGGAAGTATGGAAGAAGAAGAAAAAGAGAATAGAAAATTACACTACTCTTGTGTTCTTCACATTTCCCTTTTGTCTTACTTTCATATTATTCTATTTGCTTCTACTACATTTTTAGGATTGTAGTAGTAATACTACTTTGTAGTATTTTCATAACACGTTATCAGCACGAATCTCTAGTCAAATTCCATTCCTTTGGGTAAGTTAGGTGAGATTTATTTTTTTTATTAGTTCTATTCATCATTATGACTAACCTTGCAAAGCTTGAGTTTGTTGCACTTGATATTACTGGAAAGAATTACTTATCATGGGTGCTAGATGCTGAAATTCATCTAGATGCAAATGGCCTTGGAGAGACTATCAAAGAAGGAAGTAAAGCCACAAATCAAGAAAAGGCCAAAGCGATGATTTTTCTCCGTCACCACCTTGATGAAGGGTTGAAAAGTGAATATTTGACAGTTAAGGATCCCTTCATCTTGTGGAGTGGTTTGAAAGAAAGGTATGAACATCAAAAAACGGTTATTCTTCCAAAAGCTCGTTATGATTGGATGCACTTGCGCTTACAAGATTTTAAAACTGTAAGTGAGTATAATTCAGCAATTTTTAGAATCAGTTCACAATTGAAATTATGTGGAGAAAAAGTTACTGATGAGGATATGCTAGAGAAAACTTTCTCCACCTTTCATGCATCTAATGTGCTCCTGCAGCAGCAATATCGTGAAAAGGGTTTTAGAAAATATTCTGAACTGATTTCTTGTCTTCTTGTTGCTGAACAAAATAATGAGCTTTTGTTGAAAAATCATGAAGCCCGCCCAACTGGTGCTGCTCCATTTCCTGAAGCAATTGTGACAGTCCAGCAATCTAATCGTGGCCGTGGCCGTGGCCGTGGTCGTGGTCGTAATAACTATGGTGGTCATACCAAAAATACTACTCATCACCAGAAGTGGGAGAGTAATGATGAAAAAGATGGAGACCAAAACAAAAAGAAAGTGGATAATAAGTGCCATCGCTGTGGCATGAAAGGCCATTGGTCTCGTACCTGTCGTACGCCAAAACATCTTGCCGATCTCTATCAAGAATTATTGAAAAATAAAGAAAAGAAGATAGAGACAAATTTTATTAGTGATGATGTTAATTATGACCTTGGTCTTAGTGACAACGGCTTTACTGATTTTACTTCTTTAGATGTTGCTGATTTCTTTGTCAATCACCCTGAAGGTGATACTAGTCACTAGTGATGGAAATGTCCAATAGTAATTTTTATTCAAATAATTTGATGCAATAAACTTTTAATTTGATCTTCATTATTGAATATTTACTTCGATGTTTTTCTTTTGCGTTATACAAAATTGTATACTTATTTGGAATTTTTATTTTTGGTGAAGAAAATGGAAGTTCCAAAGCTAAATAACAAAGAATTATGTCTTGCAGACAGTGCAACAACACACTCCATTTTTAAGGATAAGAAATATTTTTCTTGTCTAATTATGAAAGAAGCCCATGTTAGTACTATATGTGGTAGTGCAAAAATAATTGAAGGCTCCGGAAGAGCAATTATAATTTTGCCTGGAGGAACAAAATTCTGCATTGATGATGCATTATATTCATCAAAGTCTCAAAGGAATTTGTTGAGTTTTAAAGATATCCGCCGAAATGGATATCATATTGAGACTACAAATGAAGGTAATAATGAATACTTGTATATTACAAGTATTTCTTCTAAGAAAATTGTATTGGAAAAATTACCTTCTTATTCCTCTGGGTTGTACTACACATATATTGACACGGTTGAAATATATGCAACAGTAAACCAGAAGTTTACTAATTATGATGATTTTGTCGTTTGGCATTACCGGTTAGGCCATCCCGGTTCTATAATGATGCGAAAAATAATAGAGAATTTGTGTGGTCATTCTTTGAAGAGCCAGAAGATTCTTCAGTCCTATGAATTCTTATGTGCTGCTTGTTCTCAAGGCAAGTTAATTATAAGGCCATCACCAATGAAAATTAAAACCCAATCTCCCGTATTTTTGGAACGTATACATGGAGATATATGTGGGCCTATTCAGCCACCTTGTGGACCATTTCGATATTTTATGGTTTTAATTGATGCATCAACGAGATGGTCACATGTATGCTTATTATCAACTCGTAACCTGGCGTTTGCGAGATTGTTGGGAGAATTAATTAGGTTGCGCGCTCATTTTCCTAATTATCCCATTAAGACAATACGTCTTGACAATGCCAGTGAATTTACTTCACAAGCTTTTAATGATTATTGCATGTCTGTTGGGATAAGTGTTGAACATCCTGTAGCTTATGTTCATACACAAAACGGTCTAGCAGAATCGTTTATAAAGCGCTTGCAATTAATTGCTCGGCCATTGCTTATGAGAACTAATCTTCCAACTTCTGCTTGGGGACATGCTATTTTGCATGCAGCAGCATTAATTCGCATAAGGCCAACGAATTATCATGAAGTCTCCCTATTACAATTGGTTCATGGTCAGGAACCAAATATTTCCCATCTAAGAATTTTTAGAAGTGCAGTTTATGTTCCTATTGCTCCACCACAACGCACTAAGATGGGACCTCAAAGGAGGTTGGGTATATATGTTGGGTATGAATCTCCATCAATAATTAAATATCTTGAGCCAATGACTGGAGATTTATTTACATCTCGATTTGCTAACTGTCATTTTGATGAGTCAATTTTCCCAACATTAGGGGGGAGGCAAAATAAAGCCGAACAAGAAAATTAGTTGGAATGAATTATCATTATCTCATTTTGATCCTCATACAAAACAATGTGAACTGGAAGTTCAAAAGATAATTCATTTACAAAATTTAGCAAATCAATTGCCAGACGCTTTTACTGACCTAAAGAGAGTTACTAAATCTTATGTCTCGGCTGTAAATGCTCCGATTAGAATTGATGTCCCTGAAGGACAAGTGACCACTGCAAATGAGTCTAAGGCACGCTTGAAGCATGGTAGACCAATCAGTTCCAAAGATAAAATTCCTCGCAAAAGAAAATGAGCAAATGATTCTGATGGTCAAAATGAGGAAATTATAACTCCTGGAGAGTCTCCCAACATGGCTAATGAAAAATTTCCAGAAGAAATTCAGGTACCTGAAAATGCTGATAATCATGAGATCTTAATTAATTATGCCATGACTGGGGAAATATGGGACCGATCGACAATTAACGTCGACGATAAATTTGTCTATGTTGTAGCAATTGCTATTATGAATGAAAATGAGGATTATGAACCAAGGTCTGTAGAAGAATGCAGACGCAGAAATGATTGGCCAAAATGGAAAGATGCAATTCAGGCTGAATTGAATTCACTGGCTAAACGTAAAGTTTTTGGACCAGTGATAAGCACACCAGAAGATGTGCAACCCGTTGGATATAAATGGGTTTTTATACGCAAGAGGAATGAGAAAAATGAAATTGTGTGATATAAGGCACGTCTTGTTGCACAAGGTTTTTCACAAAAATTTGTTATTGATTATGATGCGACGTATTCTCCTGTGGTGGATGCAACTACTTTTCGATATTTGCTTAGTCTAGCATCATGTGAAAAAGTTGAAATGCGTCTCATGGATGTTGTTACTGCCTATTTATATGGCTCACTTGATAACGACATCTATATGAAAATCCCTGAAGGATTTAAATTGCCTAAAGGGCATGAACATAGTTCTCGAGATCTTTACTCGATTAAACTATGTAGATCTCTTTATGGTTTGAAACAAGCTGGACGTATGTGGTATAATCGCCTCAGTGAATATTTATTGAAAGAAGGCTATAAAAATGATCCGGTATGTCCATGCGTTTTTATAAAGAGATCTAATTCAGGATTTGTCATTATTGCTGTTTATGTTGATGATTTAAATCTTATTGGGACTCCTGAAGAGCTCCAAAAAGCTGCTGATTGTTTAAAGAAAGAATTTGAAATGAAAGATCTTGGAAAGACAAAATTTTGTCTTGGTTTGCAAATTGAACATTTGGAAAATGGTATCTTTCTACATCAGTCAGCTTACATAGTTAAAGTGGTTAAAAGGTTTTATATGGATAAAGCACACCCCTTGAGCACACCTATGGTTGTAAGGTCACTAGATGTGCATAAAGATCCTTTCCGACCTTGTGAAGGTGATGAAGAACTACTTGGTCCAGAAGTACCATATCTTAGTGCTATTGGAGCATTAATGTATCTTGCTAGTTATACACGACCAGATATATCATTTGCTGTAAATCTACTAGCAAGATATAGTTCTTCACCTACACGAAGGCATTGGAATGGTGTTAAACATATATTTCGTTACCTTCAAGGTACAATTGATAAGGGTCTTTATTATCCTAAAGCACTCAAGTCTGATCTTATAGGTTATGCAGATCTTTGGATATCTATCAGACCCCATAATGCCGGTCACAAATGGGTTATGTTTTCACATGTGGTGATCGCTATTTCTTGGCGTTCTATGAAGCAAACTATAACTGCCACTTCTTCTAATCATGCTGAAATATTGGCCATCCATGAAGCAAGTCGGGAGTGTTTTTGGTTAAGATCTATGACTCACCATATTCGAGAATCATGTGGTTTGCATTTGGACAAGAAAGCTCCTACTATTTTATTTGAAGATAATGCTGCATGTATTGCTCAATTGAAGGAGGGATATATCAAAGGTGACAGAACAAAACACATCTCTCCAAAGTTCTTCTTCACACATGATCTCCAAAAGAATTGTGAGATTAATGTTCAACAAATTCGTTCAAGTGATAATCTGGCAGATTTATTTACAAAATCACTACCGACTTCAACATTTGAAAAGCTGGTTCACAAGATTGGGTTGCGTCGATTGAAAGATATCCAGTGATGTGCTCAAGAGGGGGAGTAATCATACACTGTACTCTTTTTTCCTTAGCCAAGGTTTTTTTTCCCACTGGGTTTTTCCTGGCAAGGTTTTTAACTAGGCAGTGTCACATTTTAAATGTACTCTTTTTCCTTCACTAGGTTTTTATCCCACTGGGTTTTTCCTAGTAAGGCTTTAATGAGGCATTTTTCTCGAAGATAGACATCCAAGGGGGAGTGTTATGAATCATGCAAATTGTGGATGTCTATCTATACAACTCTTCACTTGCCCATGAAAGTAACTTCATTATCCAAGGGGAAGTCTTGAAGACATGTAACACTCAACTCTTGAAATTCCCTACATTATAACTTGTGACCTTTAGGATGATGAGGGAAGATGTAACCTTTAGGTTACTTGTAACTTACAAGATGTGGGAAGATGAAACCTTTAGGTTTCTTGTAACCTACATATCATGATGAACCCTAAACCTATATAAATAGAGGTTTAGTGGAAGTATGGAAGAAGAAGAAAAAGAGAATAGAAAATTACACTACTCTTGTGTTCTTCACATTTCCCTTTTGTCTTACTTTCATATTATTCTATTTGCTTCTACTACATTTTTAGGATTGTAGTAGTAATACTACTTTGTAGTAGTTTCATAACAAGAGATGCATTCTCTTGGTCTTTTGAGAAACATTATTTAAGAGTTAATTGAGTGGTTTGAAGGAGCCCACTATTTTTAATGAGTTTGACTGATTTTGGTAGGAGATGCAAATTAATTTTTGGTTGGCGCCACCATATTTATTGACATATCAAATTGCCATTGACTATACTAAATAACGAGTCATTGGGCTTCGTCATTTTACTCAAAGTTTGAAAAAACAAAATATTCATTTTCTACCTTGTAGAGTATTTGGATATTACTTATTTAGTTTTAAAAAAATCAGTTTAGTTTAAATATAATATTTTATTAATTATTAAATATTATTAAATATATAATTTTACATTTTTATTCTTACTTTTCAATTATGAGTATACATAATTATTATTATAAAAATATTTTTAATTTTTAATTTAAAAGTGATTTTTTCTTTTTTTTTTTTGGTAATAGGGGAAGTGCTTCTGGGGGATAATTTCATATATTGACATAATTCCACTATCACAAATAATATTTTTTCATCCAAAAAAAATTTATTTTAAGTGGGATACAAATTTTTTTTCCCAAATTTTTTTAATTATTATATACAACAAATTTAACGTATTATTAAATATATAATTTTATATTTATATTTTTACTTTTTAGTTATAGCCATATATAATTATTATTACTAAGATGTTAGAGAAACTTCAATTCAAAAGTAGAGTTTGTTTTTGAGGATAAAAAGTTTTAAAAAATGAGCTTTTTTTGGACAAAGTAGTAGATATCTTCCTGGTTTGCACAAGACAGGACATAGCTTATGCAGTTGGAACAGTTAGCCGATATACTTCTAATCCTGGAAGAGAGCATTGGAATGCAGTGAAGTGGATCTTTAGATATCTCCGTGGCACTTCTAGTTTGAAACTTTTATTTGGGAGTGAGAAGCCGATTGTCATTGGTTATACCGATTCAGACATGGCAGGGGATATTGATAGCAGGAAATCTACTTCGGGTTTTTTGGTTAACTTTGCAGGGGGAGCTGTGGCATGGCAATCTAAACTACAGAAATGCGTTGTGTTATTCACAACGGAAGCAGAGTTCATTGCCGTAACTGAAGCGTGCAAAGAGTTGCTTTGGATAAAAGTTTTTATGCAGGAACTTGGTCTTAATCAAGAGATGTATGTGTTATTCTGTGATAGTCAAAGTGCTATACACATTTCGAAAAATTCTACTTTTCATTCTAGGTCTAAGCATATTGATGTTAGATATCACTGGGTACGTGATAAGTTGGAGTCTAAAGAATTAGAATTTCAGAAAATACACACTGAAGACAATGGCTCAGATATGATGACAAAGGTACTTCCTAGAGAAAAGTTTGAATTTTGTAGGCGTTTAGCAGGCATAGATTCTAATTAAGGAGTTGGAATTTGCAGTCTCCCTCGTTGGGCTGGAGGGGGAGATTTGTTAGGCCTTGGGCCTTGTGTCCAGCCCATATAGGGATTTGTATACAACTGAAAGAAAGCATGAAGAAGAGTTGGATTATGACTTGTTTCCAAATTGGAATGGGATTAGATAATTTTATCTAATATTCTAATTTGGTGTTTTTCATAATTCAATTAGGATTTGGAACCTTTATATAATCCTACTGTGTTTTTGTAACACTAATCTAAATGAGATTAGGATTGAATCTCTATTAGATTAGGATTGGGTCTCTACTTGATGTCTATAAATATAGATGTAGTAGGGGTTTTTTTAAAAGCACAGAGAGACACAGAGTGTGATCTGAGGTTTGAGTGAGATTTCATCATCTTCTTCTTTTCTTTCTTGGGTTTGCATTGATATAGCTTGTTTTTGCTATATTGTTGATTCCATTATTTCTGGAATTGTGGTGCTCATTTGTTGAGTTGGAATTAGGTTTTGTACCTAAAATTATATAGTGAAAATTTGGGTGGACTCCGAGATCGGTCCCGTGGTTTTTATCCTTCACATTGAGGGAGTTTTCCATGTTAAAATTGTGTTGTGTTGCTATTTTCAATTCTTGTTATATTTTCATTGGGGTTTGAATTGCTATTTTGTTCGTGTTTAATCGATTCCTCGCACGTTCACAAGATTGTGATATCGTTTTTCCCAACAATATATATATATATATATAAAATTCGTAAAAATAGTTTAGAAATTTTATTTTAAAGTAAAGTTATTTTTCGAGGGCAACCAAAAGTTATATATAACATGAAATGAAATAAAACTTTACATCAATAATACTAAGGCCAATGTTAATATTTTGTAAATATCGGAATTATGTAAACTAACCCCATTCTTAAAATACTATAGTTGGAAAGGATGAAAACGAATCAAGTTAATATACCAATTCTTCATCCGCAAATTAGTATTTTTTTAAGTTATTTTGTCAATGAATAAATAATTATAAAAATAAAATCTTTCTATAATTTGAAAAAGCAAAATATTAATCAAGATAAAGGTAACAAACTGCGTATGTCATGTATGGCTAATGATGGGGCTCATTTCGACGTGGGAAGGATGACTTGGAATTAGTAGTACTACTTCCCTTGACCGTTACCCTCTCCCACAAAAGAAGGCGATGACTTTAACGTTCATGTCTCCGATTCCCTTTTCCAATTCGAAGACGACTCCACGAATCATATTGGAGGTAATGTTCTTGACGAAAGAAGAAGGAAGGCCCAACAATATGAATTGTCTTGCCCTTTGGCTTTTGTAGCTCTGGGAAAATGAATCACCATCAGCTTCAGTGATCAATCACAATATATATAAAAGAAATAAAGAATTAAAAAAAGCAAATGATAAATGCATGGTTGGATTCGGACCAAAAAGCATTATGTAGTGAATTAATTTTCACTTCAAAATAAAACTCAATTCTCCTTATTCTTGTTCATGTAATTAATTAATATACAATTTTAACCACCTATACATGCGGTGAAATACGTGATTTATTTAATTGAATACAATGATAATAATAAAGGGCGGCAAAAATTGAGAAAAGATTGATAATTAATTTTATGAAATGGAAGTCAGATTACACCTAAGGGTTAATTCAAGCATTAACGAGAGATCGAGAGTGAGTTGGGCCTTTTTTTTTCCTTCATGGATTAATATATAAAACTATCATCTTGGATAAAAATAAAAATACTAATAATAATAATAATAATAAACTTGATGGCCATCATCATGTAACTTGAATGATACAAATATTTTCATTCATTGCAATGGTAAATAAACTTGATTTGTTTGGAACAATAAAATTGGCTAAATCCTTCACTCTTGTAAACTCAGCATGACAACAAGCTTGCAGTGCACTAACAATCTATTTACTTCCATGACATACATATTTGACTTTTATCTTCTTGAGAGCAACAACAACCTCGCTTATAGTCTTTCTTTGCTTGGGAGATTCTGAAACTCAATTTAAGGCCAATTCCATGATTAATTATAGACACTCCAATGTTTCATCGAAATGTTCTTGGTTTTGCTTTAACAGGGTTGCAATTATAACTTGAAGAATTGAATCAGGCATGACATTGTTTACCCAACTCTTCAAGCCTAGATTTTCACCAAAGATTTCATCGTTAGGCTTCTTTTTGTAAAGACTTCCATTAAGAGGATTTCATAGCTATACACATCGCATGCCTTCGATACTAATCCTTCCCTTCAATATCCTGAAACAAATATGACCACTAGTGCAAAAAATTGTACATAATGATATTCTTGGAAATCAAAGAAAAGGAAGGAAAACATAATCAATAAGATTACTTGGTGCAATGTAACCAATCGTAGCTAAGGTTTTTGTTAATGCAATGCTTTCATCCTTTCCCCGAAACTTAGCAATTCCGAAATCGCTTGCGTGGGCAACCATGTTCTTATCAATAAGGATGTTACTAGGCTTCAAATTATAATGAATCACCTGAGAGATTGTATCGCAGCTCTAGGAAAATGACGGATCACGATCAGCTCTGGTGATCAAACACTTCACAAGTTTAGATTTTCTATCCTATTATTCTGTACTAGCCATGTCATATTAAGACAATGAGGTTATTTTATAAATAAATATGAAACTTTAATATAAAATGTATAAACTCTAATAGATCTAGTTAACTTTATATCAATTTTTTGGGTGAATTACATCTACTATCCCTGTGGTTCGTGTAAATTACCAATCGAACCCTAAGATTTGGTAAAACTGCCAATACTCCTTTAAGGGGGCTAAATGTTATGAATTAGTTAATTAAAGGGGTTAAATGTTATGAATTTATCAAATTTAAGGAGATATTGGTAGTTTTACCAAATCTTGGTGTTTGATTGGTAATTTACATGAACACAGGGGTAATAGATGTAATTCACCCCAATTTTTTTTATAGCAATTTTATATTTTCATTCATAAAAAAATAGTCATTATAAACGAGTGCAAAAGATAATTTGATAAAATAATTTTATCATATGTTTTAAGTTTACAATTATAAATACAATATTTATTAGGTTATATAAATCTAAACAAAAAGGTATATTGTATTCACCTCCCTCGAAGTTTAGAAATACTATCAAATAACTTTGGAGATACAAGGAAATTACTAATACGCCTTGAAATTAGATAAATTAATAAAAGTTATTTAACTTCTTATCTTAATTAACTAATATTGACTACTGAGTTTTGACCAAGTAAATAGTTAATTTTTTAAAAAAATTTATAAACTACCTTTTAAACTATAGTATTAGAAATACATTTGATCTTGAGGTTTGTTTTAATGACAAAATGAATATTGAGGTTTAACAAAATTGATCTCTCTTACTTTTTTCATATTTATTTAGTGTGAAGAAATTGTAAAAAAAATTATTGATAATCATAATTTAACACAATTATAACAATTATCTACACAATTTAACAACTTAACAACTCACCAACTTATACTCAAATTAAAATAGACTATTTTTTTAGACAGAGAAAGCAATTAAAAGAATGGATTCTTTCGAGAAAAAAATATATTTCATGACTTAAATTCGGTCACTGAAACTGACCTTTGTTTTTTGGATTGGTAACTATGTAGAAAGCATGCAATTCTTTCTGGGTGAGAAAGCAAAATGCAGATGGGATGGGAACCGAAACTAACACTACTTTAAACCAAATTCTTAGACTCATCATCTGCACCTCCTGGAAAATCGAAAGCCAATGGCAACATTGAAGCATTCTGCAAATACGGATGCACGAAACCATAATTTTGAAAACTAAAAAGCTTCAAGTAGGCAATGGACAGAAAGACAATGTAAAAGGCACTCTATCCAAATTGTCTACAAGGTGAGTACACAAAATAACTCTTTCTTGAGCCGCAAAAACAAAAGAAAAGATTGCTACCAAATGGAGTGAAGACTGTTTATTGAAACATAGTAGTAATACATGCTTTGTATAGACAACTTGGTGTGTTACACATCTAAAAAAATACTTATAGAACTGATGCACGGGCAGCACGGCCGACGAACTTAAGACATAGGATGGTGGGCGGAGCACGGCGATTGAAGACGGAGCACAGCCGATCGAGGATGAATAACTAACGGCGGAAGAAAGAAGACTGAAGAGCAGCTGTAAATTGTACTGCTGTCTGCTAAGGAGGCTGACGGTTGAAGACTGAGGTTTCTATTAGTGTTGGAACCTGAAGGAATGGTCCGAATGGCGGAGGGAGGAGGGAGGAGGGAGGAGGGAGGCAAGCGGCGGAAATCTATAGAAACCCTAATTGCAAATAAAATAATTTTGCCAATTAAGTTTCTAATTTTTAAAAATTGGAAAACCAAATTTTTAACCAAATTAATTTTATTCTTAATTTGACCCAATCAAAATAGTTATTATTCTAATAACACCCATACTTTCTTTCTATTTAAATTTTAATCCTGCAATGAATATGATTTTATTCAATCACATCCTCAAAATATATTTATTTCATTCAATTGCACTCTCAATATTTTATTACAAAATTTGGCCAATTAGTATAACATTTTGCATTATTAATTAAAATGATCAATTAGTAAAATAGTCGTGATCAATTCAAAATTCAAAATGAAAATCGTAAATAATTGTTAATTTGTCATAATCAACTTTTCGCCCTTAATCTTGTTCTCAATAATCTACAAATTCAAATTACAGTTGAACTAAAGTTATTAAATTAACACTCATTTGTTATTCATTTTATACTCCCTTGTAAGTTAATAATAACTAATATTTAAATACTATTTACTAATCACTTAGTGTTGATCATTTATAAAGTTATACACCTAAATAAAATATAGATGAGTTATTAAATAAGAGAATTACACTATCGTATACTACAAATTATTTTTCTCTAGTTTTCCATGTATTTATCTTATTTTTTGACCAATAATTAAAGTTAATATTATTTACATCCCACAAGGTTGTTTTTGGGTGTTTTTATCTAATAAATTATAACTTCTTTCAATTACATCCTAAATTAGTACTACTTATATAATTATTGTATTTTTTTGGGGCAAAAATCATATTATTAGGGTGTTATAGTATAACTACAAATAATTACAGGTATTTTTTAGAATTATTAAAAGATCTAATTGAAATATTTTTAAAATCACTATAGAGGAAATAAAAATTTCAAAATATTATAAAATTTTAACCAAAATTTTGATTTATTAATTTATTTTACTTCATTATTTTGAAAAGACAAATTTCAAAATATTATAAACATTTTACTTCATTATTTTAATTTTTATTATTTTACATAATAAAACTCAAAGTGTGTGTGTGTGTGTGTGTATAGAATTGCCGAAAGGCTGCTTTTCCATTCAATTTACTATGCGTGTGGGCGACACACAATACAATTTTGGTGCGATTGTTGCACTGTAGCTACTATATCTACAGCGCAACGATCATAAATTTGAAACTTTATTTATTTATTTATTTTTAGGTACTGCAGTCTCTCCATGCGGTAGTAGTAGAACTATTTGACTATTTAACACTTGCGGTAGTAGTTAGATGGCGGCGCTATTCAACGTATGCAGGTTGGATTTCACGAAAATGCATGAGGTGATAGTTAGAGATTTTAGTCCAATTTCTTTCACTAAAGGCCATTAGTAGTGGGCCAATTGAGATGAGTAGTATCATTTTTTGTATAGTATTAACGACTCGATATAACCGAGCTTTTGTATGGGCTCCTCCCCCCCCTAGTGTGGGTCTTTTACCCCTTTGTGGATCTTTTTACCCTTTTGTGGGTCTTTGGACTTCGTGGGTTAGGTTAGATACCAATACCACGAAGCGCAATTAGCCCTTATGGCTATGTTCTTAGGCCATTAGTACCTCTCTGTTAATATACTATCATTTTTTAGAGAAAAAAAAAGTGTGTGTGTGTGTGTATATATATATATTATATATCAATTTGCAAATAGTAATTAGTAAGTAGGTAGAAGCTAATTATTACTATTCACTAACTAACACTGTACAATAATGAAAAGATTTTTGTACTTCTTTAATTATAATTTTGTTTAATCAAATTGTACGAGTAACATGAAGGTTCCTTTACTTCTTCTTTTTTTTTTTTTTTGCATAATAAACGTAAAATAATAGGATACTCTATATATATATCATTTATATCAAATACTTAACATTTATATCATTTATATTTTTAAATTAGAGTTAATTTGATATATATATATATATATATCAAATTAACTCTAATTTAAAAATATAAATACTTAACAATAAACTAGTGGTACTAATAATATGTTATAATTAATGAAAAAGATAAGAATCAATATATAATAATTCATAACTAATAAAGAAATAATAATAAACTAATAATAAATAGTAACTAATACTAAATTATAATATTTAAAAATTTAATTAATATAATCTTAATATAAACATAATATACTAATAATTAATAAATATTCATAAGAAATTAAATTTTAACTAATGTTAATAACATAATATATATAATTGTATGAGTAATATATTTACTAATATACATAAATAATATATTTATTAAAATTTAAATATTATATATATAATTTTTTAAAAAAATAAACAGGAAAATGGGGCGGTGCCCCCCACCCTGTTAGGAAACGGGGGAAGATTTCGAGGATGAAACAAGGTAGGTGACCGTTGCCATTCTTAGTTTTTAACACCCCGTTCGAAGAGTGGAGAATGTCTAGTTAAAAGTTTTAATAAATTTTTAATTTTTAGTAACTTTTTATTTTTAAGAATGTATAATTACTATTGTTTGAAATATTTTTAATTTATCTTTATACTATAAAATTATTTTATTAATATAATTTAAAAGTAACACGAATTTTATGCTAATGGTGATAACTAAAATATTAATAAGTTCTTTTTTGAAAAAAAAAAATCTTTTGCTAATGACTAATATATATATAAATTAATACCACATAATAAGATGATTTTTATTAGAACAATTAAATTTAATATGATAGATTTTAAAATTCTAATACTTAGATATTATATTAGTTATTATATTTGCATGAATTTAAATGATTTTGATAGTTCAATTTTAGTTATTTTTAGAATGATTAACAAAAATATATATCATTAATAATTCAAAAAAAGTTCACTTGTAATATTTTAACAATTAATGATAAATGAAAAAAAGTTAACTAAATTTTAATATTACATTTTTATAGTTTTTTATTTTTACATTAATATATATCATATTTGCAAATAAAAAAATTAAATTGATCGGAATACTTATAAGAGAAATATACCACTGTATGTAGGTAACAATATTTATATATTATTTTCAAAATTGAACTCTCAATTGCATTTGTAATTAAAAGTTAAATAATAAAAAAATATTTTTTACTTAAAATAATAAGAATAATATTTGTAAAGAATAAGTTCAAATAAGATTTAAAATAAATTGTCTGAAAAATTAATGAAATTAATCTATAAGGATTTTAAAATGTAGAATATGTATTTTTTTGTATAAATAAATATACCAATTGACATGCTTGGATAACTATACATTATAAATACCACATGACAATTGATATGAATTTATATAATATTTAGAAATAATACATACATTTTAAGTTAAAATGCTTTAAATGATAAATGAAAAAAATTTAGATTTTTTATATTTTTTATGATCAACATTGAATTTTAATTTATGACAACACAAATTTTTTTTTTGAATATACATATGTGTGTGTCCATAATTAACAAAAATTTTATGATAATATAGATAAAAAAAATAAATCCCAATACATAACAAAAAAAAAAAAAGAGGTTTTGATTTATTTTATATTGTGACTATAGACTACATTTGAAAGTAAAAATTAAATAATTATTAATAATTTTTATGTTAAAATAAAAAAATAATATTAAAGCTTTTAAAACAAATTAAAACTCACAAAAATGTTAAAAAATAATAACCAAACTTCAAAAACTACACTTATGCCATAGAGTAACTTGCAACTTGAGAAAAACTAGATGACAAAAAGTAACCACCACTCTCTCTTTTATATATAAAAATATATGATTTACGTTAAACAAAAATCTTTTAACTTAGTAGAGTGTAAAAATAGGCATGTTAAATATATTACAGACTGAAATTATGGTGAGCAAGACCGAAAATCAATCCCACCCTCTAAAACAATTCTAATTTTGAACTTTTGAGATGATGAAATTTTATTTATTCGGCCGCACCTCTTCGTTTCGTTCTTTTGCTTCCAAATCTGAGTTGACTCAACTTCACCCCAAACATTAAGGATTAATGTAACGAATTACGAACCATAGCTGCACAAAATCTATTACCAAAGATAATTTAATTTTCGATTATTGTTTCTTGTTGAAAACACTACTCCAGTGTTCTAGAATTAGTCATGGAACAAAATCTATATACAGAAATAAATAAATGTAAAAATATAGTCACATTAATACATAGATGGATACTTGATTTTACTTAGACTATGATTATGGGATGTTTGAACTCGAGTATTATAATTAAAATTTGTAGTGAATTTTTTTGAGTAACTAACACGGTATACACATGATAAAATATTAAAAATAGCTACTACTTAGTACTATTCGGACGCCACGTTAGAGGAATCTATTTTGATTTTTTTTAAATAATTAACGTGACATTCATATGGTAAAATATTATTTCCTTTGTCCCAAAAAAGTCAAATATGAAAAAGTTTCTTTGTTCCAAAAAAAAAAGTATATTTTGAAAGTAAAATTTTTCTATTAACCTTATTAATGATAATGATGTATAAACTAAATTAAAAAGTAAATATAAAATTATAAAATTATATATTTAATTGTGCATTAAGTGTGTTGTATCTTATCATTTAAAAAATTGTATTAGATTAAAAGTGAATCCATTTTTTTGGCACGAAAGAAATAAAAAATAATTGTTTGCTATTTAATACCATTTCGACCTTAACTTAGAGGAGTCTACTCAAATTTTTGTGCACTCGAGGTGAAAAAGAACTTATCTTTAAAAATTATTAATACTTACAATTAGCAGCCAACACCCAACAATTAAATTAGAAAAGAACTGTAGGGAGAGAACTCGTAGTTTGCATCTCCTTAGAAGCCTCGCTAATAGAATTGCAGCACCAAAGAATTATGCAATGAAACAAAATTTGTATGGACAATACTGTCGCATAAAATGGTTACTTTTGACACATGAAATATTTATGTGCAATTTTTGTTAAGTAAATGATTCAGGAAAAAAGATATTGACAGTATAAAGGTATAATGTCATGAAATTCTATCACCCCTTTTAACACAACATTACACATATAGCCATGGAAAGTTACCCGCATGATACAAATATTTGCTTCATAGCTCAAAATTATTCATTTAGAACAATTTATTAACCTCTGTGATATTCAACATATCTAAGTTTTATCTTCTTGAGAGCATCAACAACATCACTTACAACAAGCCTTTCCTTTGGAGATTCCCGGACACAATTCAAGGCCAATTCCATGATTGATGATAAACACTCCAATGTTTTATTGAAATGTTCTTCGTTTGGATTTAACAAGCTAGTATCTATGACTTGAAGAATTGATTCAGGCATGGAATCATTTACCCAACTCTTGAAGCTCATATTCTCATCAAAAATATCATCATTGGGCCTTCTTCCTGTAAAGACTTCCATTAGGAGGATTCCATAGCTATAGATATCGCATGCTTTCGATGCCAATCCTTCCCTTCCATATTCTACAACAAATATTGCCATCAGTCCAAAAAATTATATAAGGTGATAAATTCCGAAATGAAAGAAAAGAAGAAACACATAATCAAGATTACCTGGTGCAATGTAACCAATTGTGGCTAAGGTTCTGGTTAATACAGAGCTTTCATCCTTTCCCAAAAACTTTGCGATTCCAAAGTCACTTACGTGGGCAACCATGTCTTCATCAATAAGGATATTACTGGGCTTCAAGTCACAATGAATCAAGGGAGTTGAATATTCTTGGTGTAGATATTGCAAAGCGGATGCGACATCGATCATCATGTTCAATCTTTGCAACATATTCAGGAAATAATGGTCAGAGTGCAACCATTTGTCAAGACTCCCGTTGGGCATGTAGTCTAGCACCAAAGCTTTAAAATCCTGGTTGGAACAACTGCTGATGACTTTCACTAGATTTCGATGACGAAGGTTACAGAACACTTCACATTCTACATCAAAACTCTTGAGTGAACCTTCGAGTTGTAAATTAAATACTTTGATGGCCACAGACTTTCCATCATTAAGAATCCCTTTATAAACTGATCCAAAACTACCTGAGCCAAGAAGGTTGCTCTCACTGTACCGATTCGTTGCTTGTAGAAGTTCATAATAAGAAATTCTTTTTGTTGTCGGTACATCTGACACCTCTGTTGCACTTGAAAACTCACTATTTCTTCGATATCTCAAAAAAACTAATGTTGAGGAGAGAACAACCAAAAGAGCCATGACAAGTGGGATCAGTGTGAGTAGAAGCACCCTTTTCACTCTTAATCGATGCTCTTGATTAGTTTGGCATTGCGGGACATGGAATTTTGGATCTCCACATAATGCATCATTAGAAGTGAAGGATTCACTTGTGAAGTTTTTGAAAGGACCCCCAGACGGAATTTCACCCTTTAAATGATTAGAAGAAATGTTAAACAATTTCAAAGATTGAAGTGCCTCCAATGATATAGGGATCAACCCTGAGAGATTGTTATGCGACAAGTTTAGGGATGTTAAGCTTAACATTTTCCCAAATGATTCTGGTATAGATCCTTGTAATTGGTTGTTTGCTAAAAAAAGGTTTTGCAAGTTCTGTAAATCACCCAATGTGCTGGGAATGGCCCCTGATATTTGATTCGTGGACAAGTCCATTGATATTGCAACATTCAAATTTGCAATCTCTACAGGCAATGATCCATTTAAGGAGTTTGAGGCAAGGACAAGCTCCAAGAGATCTGTGAGTTTCCACAAGCTTTTGGGAATACTAGATGTCAGTAAGTTGTAACCCAGATAAAGTTTCCTCAGAGAAATCATATTGCCAAAACATTCTGGAATTGGCCCTGAAACTTGGTTCTGGCTTAGATACAACTCGACTAGTCTTTGCATGTTGCAAAATTGATTCAAAGTTCCCTTGAGTTTGTTTTGCTCAAGAGACAATACTTGAAGGTTTTTTAAGTCATGGATTGCTCTTGGAATAGTTCCACTCAATTGATTCTCATCTAGAGAAATCCATATCAGACTACTTAGGTTGCCAATTTCACTTGGGATAGGGCCTCTAATTTTAGTCACTGATACTTCAAAATATTGAAGGGAAGTAGAAAGATTTCCAATGGAATTTGGGAGAATCCCATTGAGTGGATTACCTCCTAGCTCTATGGTCTCCAAAGACTTGCACTTTGTTAAGGAAGTAAGGAAATCCAACTCCAACGATGTTGGATCACTTGTCAAATGGTTTTCAAAAAGATGTAACCCTTCTAGAAGTTCAAGGTTCCCAAAGGATTCTCCAAAGACTTGCACTTTGTTAAGGAAGTAAGGAAATCCAACTCCAATGATGTTGGATCACTTGTCAAATGGTTTTCAAAAAGATGTAACCCTTCTAGAAGTTCAAGGTTCCCAAAGGATTTTGGAATTGAGCCACTGAATTGGTTGGATGCAAGAGAGAGAATTATCAGTTTAGAGCAATTTACGATTGAAGTTGGTACAACCCCACTAATTTCATTGGTGTTAAGAAAAATTGTTTCTAAATTAGGCAATTGATGTCCAATGTTTGATGGAAGACTGCCAGTGAGGTGATTGAATGAAAATGAAATCTCCCTCAATGTTGAAATGTTGAAAATCCCCATTGGCATCGACCCATTTAAGTCATTGGATGTAAAATAAAGTTGCTCCAATTTGTGAAGGTTGGAGATCTCTTCTGGTATTACACCTATCAGTTGTGATATGCTAGTATATTAATGCAAGTTCTCAGCATTTAGAAAAGTGAGCATTTGGGGTTGTAAAGGAAGGGGACGGGGAAGAGGTTTGTAAAATTTGAAATTAAGATGGACATTTGATATGTCTAAATATAGGGAATTGAAACTCATGGTTAAAATGGTAAAGTTATGTAAGAATATCATTTTTTTAATTTAATTTTGAGAAAAATAAATAATTTCTTAAGAAATTAGAATTTTAGAAATTTAATTTTGGGTATTATAAACACCGAATATAATAAATTTCTTTCAAAAAAGTTAGTATTATTCATGTTTTACTATTTTATTTAGATTAATGAATTGCAAATACATAAAAGAAGTTGGTTTCAATAATAGAGGTAAACATAAACATATATTTTCACTAAAAAAGGTAACAATGATGATGTTAATAATTTAATAGCAAAATTGAAGCAAAAGAAAACCAGAAAAAAAAAAGAGAATATACCCCCATTTAAGATGAAATCAAACCACAATACAAAAATTTATAAAGAAAAATAAAAAAATTACATAAATTTCAGTTTTAATAAATTATGAATTTGAATACAAAAAAGTTCTCAAATTTAATTTTTTTTTTAAAATAAAAAAATTAAAACTAACAATAACTAAAATAGAATATTATTAGATTAAAACTTTAAAAAAATAAAAGACATATAAAAGTTAAAAGAGAAAAAGCAGACCAAATAATATTAAAAATTAGAAATATGTTTATTTAAACTAAAATTCTAAAAAACGTCATAAAAATAACAACTTTTAGAAGTATTGAGAACTCTCAATTGTTGCACTTATTTTTCTTAGTTTCAGAAATTTGATTACCTTTTCAAAAGTGTAAAACTAAAACAAACACAACAAACAGATTACTTTCTCAAATGAACCAAACAAAGCAAACACATTATTTTTTAAACTCAAATTCCCAATGAACCAAAGGGCACTAACCTGTTAAGAAATTATGGTCAAAATAAAGCCAATTGAGCATAGTCAAATTCCCAATTTCCTTCGGTATGGAACCCGAAATGCCGCTGCCTCCTATATTAAAGTACTTGAGGTTATGAAGATTGCCAATCTCCCGTGGAATCACACCTTCCAATTTTACAGAAGAATTGTTAGTAATTGAAAATCTTTTCACACCTAAATATTTAACAAAGACCATGTACTACCATTACACGGAGGACAAGAGTGTTTTTTGTTTTTTTGTTTTTTCCATTCTTGTTAGGGTGGATTGATTCTTTGAATTATATACTCCTAATTCCAGTAAAAGTCCAAGAATTGTAACTAAATGACCATAGTATTAATAATGATTTCATGCTACATTTGCCAGCAATTAGCAACAAGAAAATGATTTTCGGACTTAGGCATTGTTTAAGCAAGTTTAACATCATCGAAGAAAACTAAGATTAGAATCTGAGACTATACCTTGTAAATTGTTCTCTTCAAGCCATAATACCTCTAGCATCTCCAAGTTGCCAAGTTCTTTTGGTATGAATCCACTGAAATTGTTAGTTGACAATGACAGGATCTCAAGTGTGAACAACGGGATAAACTTGATGGGATTTGGCCATTTAACCGATTGAGAAAGATGAATCCCTTTAAGACTTGGAAGATTGTGACAAATATCAAGTGGAAGACTTCTGTCAAGTTATTGAATGTAAAACCAACAATCTCCAATGTTGAGATGTTGAAGATGACGGAAGGTATGGAACCCACAAGTTGATTACTTTCAAGAAGCAGAATGTCAAGCTATGGAGATTCCCAATCTCTTCAGGAATCTCTCCATGAGGAAATTACCATTAAAATTCAGATACTCTAATTTCGACAGTTAGAGATCGAGGAAGGAATAGGACCACTAAATTCGTTTGAGATAAAGCTAAGACTTGAAGTGCGGTCCAAACCACGTAGGAACTTGTCGGTGAAGTTGTTGGAGCCTAATCGATGAACCTTATTCTGCGTAATCATGACAACTCTTGAGGCAGATTTCCATGGAAATAGTTGTGTCTCATGTCAAGAGAAACAAGGAAGGATAGGTTACCCAAATGTGGAGGAATGGTGCGGAAGAGCCATGCCGGAAATATTCAAACCGATCCACTGCGGTGGCGAGGGCACTTGGACTCCAATCGATCCACATGCAGAGGAGGATGAAGCATTAGAAGACCGATTCTTGGACAAGATTTGGGAAGGGTCGGAGGTGATATGGGCTTTCAGGCGGAAGGGCAGATTGATCAGTGTCAATGTTTGTTGGTTTCATGGCCATGCAACAAGTCATAATTAGGCATTGTATCAAAAGAAATGCAAGGCACTGTCCATCCATTTCAAGATGAGCCTATAGTATGAATCTGAAAATGCAGTGTATATATGAATGTGGCTGAGGTTTCTTCAAAGCATGAGAAATTTAAAGGAAAGATTAAATCATAAAAATCATCCTTTACATTTTCGAAAAAGTTCTTTTTCATTCTTTACATTTTAAACGATTCTTTTTAGTCCTTTACATTAATAAACTTGTTAATTTAACACCAATGACCGGCAATAACCCATTTTTCCGGTTAAATGCCAATTTTTTACGCGCGATATCTTATATTGGCCGGGGTACTGTCCGAATAATCAATTTAACATTTCTTCTTGTTTTTTTTGCAAAGAAAACAGCAGCCAAGGTTGAATTTTTCCATAGAAAAATATCTCAACAAACTGGAAAGACATACCATGATCAACGCTGTTTCCTCCCCTTGAGGCTTTTTTCTGGAGTAGATCCCAACTTTCATCTTCCCCTAGAAGTCGAGGTTGATGGTGGAAACCAGATGGCCCAACGTAGGTCGCCACGTCTAGTTTCCGAGTAGTAAGCAATATTTTTTTTTTATCGAAGAACCCACTGTTTCCAGACCTTAGTAAAGGTTTCATGAGGGTGTATAGCAGCTTAATACAGCATAAAATCCAGCCAATAGTCCAGGAAATCAAAATCACCCGTTATTTCAAGTTGCGGGTTTTTAGCTTACAGATTCACCAAGAACGGCTTAAGCACCGTTTAGGATTGGTAAATACCTGTCTAAGGAGTTTGGGGAGGCTTCTCCGCCGCTGGTAGCTGCTTTAATCCACCGGAATCCTCAAGAAAACGCCGGGTTGAGGTTCGGGTCGCCCTCGACCCGTTGCAGGATCCGGCTAAATCTTCCACTCCAGTTGACAGAATCTGTTTTGGTCACTTCTATTATCTTCTTCAGTGGTTTAGCTCCGGTTTTATCAAGTGTAATGATGCTGTAGAGCAGTAGAGTTGATTATCAAGCTAGCTTGCTTGTTCTTCCCGACCCGTGAGAGTGGTCGTCCAGGAATCGCCTAGAGAAAGAACCGCGCGCTTGACTTCACTGAGAGCTCTTTCTTGACTGAGAGCTCTTTCTTTAGTAAGCAATATTTTGCTTCTTGATCTCTCTGGAGAAGGGAATGCATTTTTCAAATCATCCCAAGCATCTGTCGACCAAAGGTCATCCAGAACTATCAAATATCTTTTGCTCTGCCGAATCACATAAAGACGTCGGACGAGCTCATCCACTGTCCATTTCAAAATTTCTTCTCTTTGCTCTGGAATTATTTTTACCAATATTCCCTGTAAGACATCTTTGATTTGCCACTGTTGTGATATGCAAACCCAGGCAAAAGCATCAAAATGTTGCCTCACTTTTGGGTGGTTGTACACTTTTCAAGAAATTAGCAACGCCTTTTCCCCTTCTGGATGCAACATTGAAGGCAAAGGCTTCTAGTGCATTTTCAGTATCATAAGCAACAATTTTTCTTTGAGAGATCCACTTCCGAATGGCCGCATCATCATCTTGTCTCATATCAGCATCTCTTAACAGTGACAACATTAGCTCCATCTCTTATTGGAGCTTCCTAGCTTGCTCACTCACGCCTCCTAGAAATTGGGCTTCTTCAGTCAACAATTTGGTGATATTTTCTAAAAGAAAAGACACAACAGGCTCTGCCAATTCCGCCATTGAGCGATGGTTAGTATCTATACTCACCATAATCTGGGATTCTCCATTGCCTCCTTGAATCTGTTATCGTTTGGGTCTCTATTTTCCAACTCTTGCCGATTTCTATCACTTTATATGACGCGGGTTTAATGATTTACCTCGCGTAGAACGTGGGTTTTGAGGTGGGTACAATGAAATTAGGGTTCTTCAAATTGGGGATAGGATGAAATTAGGGTTCTTCGAATTGAATTTGGGTTAGAGAAATTAGGATTCTATTTTGAAATCAATTTGGGATTCAGAAGATGATAAATTCGTTATTTCGAAAGTACCCCCGCCAATGTAACATATTGCGCATAGAAAATGGCATTTAACCGGAGAAATGGGTTATTACCGGTCATTGGTGTTAAATTAACAAGTTTATTAATGTAAAGGACTAAAAAGAATCGTTTAAAATGTAAAAGATGAAAAAGAACTTTTTCGAAAATGTAGAGGATGATTTTTATGATTTAATCTTTGTATGTTTGACAATTTGTGAACAGCCAAACTAATTGAAGAAAGCTCAGCCACCTTCCATTTGACATTTGATGCATGATTATGATTCCTTGTTACTCCAATCTTCTGAAAAAAAAACAGAGTTGACTTTTATTAAAGTATAACTTTTTATTTATTAGTTATTAGATATAATTTATGCATTAATAAATATATAATTTTATATTTCTATCTTTATTTTTTAATTTTGAATATACATAATTATTATTATTAAAAAAAAATTAAAATTTAGATTAAAAGTGAATTTTTAATTTTTTTTAAAAAAACTCTTTTTTAAAATAGAAATAGTATTTTATTTATTTATTTATTTATTTTGAGTAGATCCTTTCTAGAGGGCCGTTAACTCCCCCAGTAAGCCATTGTGCTCAACCACTCGAGCCATTCACCATTCCCGGTGTTTGATTTTTGTCATTACGAAGGTAGAGAAATAAGTTATTGCATTCGTGATTGCGTTGGTGAAAATGGTGCAATACAAGAAAAACCCATCTTAATAACTAACCTGGCTAATTTTATAATTAATGATACATTTATTGAAAATTTTGAATAACATAACAAAAATCACTAAATAATAATCATTTTAATCATTGATTATTTTTTTGTTATTTGAATATTAACTCAATTATTGTGAGAATTTATTGAGAAACTACTAGATAATCATCATTTTAATGATATGTATCATTTTGTTATGTGAATATTAACTCAATCATTTTGTTGAGTTTATTAAGAATTTTTATTTTTAAATATTATCACTCACCATTTTACCACAAAATTGTCATCCACTTTTCCAAGGGCTTTTACTTATTGCTACCACTTCTACTTACTAGCATATAAACACGATATTGTATTAGCATATAAACACGATATTGTATGAAGTCAGTGGACAGAAAAATTTCCGTTTCAATCACGAAATCCTCTAATTTTTGGACAATTATTGCAAGCAGCCTGCCTACCTATACAGGCAACAATGGACTGGACAACTCATCTTACTTTCTCAACCAAAAACTGTCAACAATTTGGGCTAAATTTTCTCGGCAAATTGGTTTCATTTCATATGTGTAATGGGTTGTTTACTCGTTTGCGTGCCAATATTACATCATTCATTGATCAGAGTCAAATTTCTAACAAATTATGTCCAGGTTTTACAACTATCCTCTTGTACTTACTCTGCTGCAATGTCTGCTACTCGTGCTCAGCACTTATGGCTCATCAGGCATCAAAACGTCGAACCTCGCCACGGATCAATCTGCCCTTCTAGCCCTGATGGCCCACATCACTTCAGACCCTGATCAAATCTTGTCCAAAAACTGGTCTTCTACTGCTCCATCCTCTTCTGTTTGTAACTGGATTGGAGTCCAATGCGGCTTCCGCCACCGCAGAGTCACTGCCTTGAATATATCAAAGATGCGTCTCACTGGTACCATCCCACCCGAGTTCGGCAACCTTTCATTTCTTGTTTCGCTTAACATGAGTAACAACAACTTTCATGGTGATCTGCCCGAAAAATTTTCACGTTTACAGAGACTAAGGTTTGTTAGTCTAAGCTTCAACAACTTCACGGGAGGGGTTCCAGCGTGGTTTGGTCTCTTACCACAACTTCAGTTCTTGTTTTTGGCTAGTAACCTTTTCAGTGGTTCTCTTCCATCTTCCCTCTCAAACTTGACAAAATTAGAAGTCCTGAATGTAACAAATAACTTCATTGGAGGGACTATCCCTCCAGAGCTTGGAAACCTTCCAAGCATAAAAGAGCTTTATCTATCCTACAATGAGTTCCAGGGTCTAATACCCAAAGAAATTGGGAACTTGAAGAATCTTGAAACATTGTACATTGTTCGTAATCATTTGACAGGTATATTTGTTATTAATTAGCTAATCTTTACAGCGTTATTATCAAAGCAAATCAGCACTATTCTTTACAGCTTTATTATCAAAGCAAATCAGCACTAGTCTTTACAGCTTTATTATCATGACAATAACAGTTTTTAATCAATGTGATTCTTAATGAGTACATCCACCACACACAATCACAAAAATAAGAAACATGTAGTTCTGAAATTCTGCTGGAATGTGGCAGGTATTATCCCCCGAGAGATTGGCAATCTTCACAAACTTGAGAGTCTCTGTCTTGATTTAAACAAATTCACCGGAAGTATACCAAGCGAAATCGGGAACTTGAGCAAGCTCACATTGCTCCGGTTGAACAACAATTCCTTAACAGGTATAGTTACCAAAACTGCGATCAACAATGTCGCAATCACAATAGTAATGAGATGCAGCCCAGAACACGACCAATTTTTCGTTGTGCATTTGTTAATGATTTCTGGAAACTTGTGGTAGGTACAATACCCGAAGAAATGGGCAACCTCCAGAAAATAGAGTTCCTTCGGTTGGAGTATAATTTCTTGAATGGCTCCGTGCCAAAAGAGATCTTCAACTTCTCAGCCTTACGGAGAATTTCACTAGCCTGGAATTTTCTAACTGGCAGTCTTCCGTCCGACATGGGAAACACACTGCCCAATTTATTGGGAATACAAGTCGACTCAAATTCCATTGGTGGAGTTATACCTTTGTCCATTACAAATTGCACCAAATTAGATTGGCTTTCTGTTCCTGCCAACCAATTCACTGGTTCCATTCCTGACAACATTGGGGATCTTAGAAACTTACAGTATGTATTTCTATTTCAGAACCATTTCATAAGGGATCCTAAATCTTTGGAATTAGGATTCATTACATCATTGGCAAATTGCAAAAACTTAACACTTCTAGCGCTGGACCTTAATCCATTAAACGGGGTACTTCCTGCTTCAATTGGAAATCTCTCTGCATCACTGGACAAGATTTATGCAACAACTTGACAACTTAAGGGCACCATCCCGAGTCAAATTAGCAACTTGAGCAGTTTGATATTGCTCGCTCTTGGGGACAACCAGTTGACTGGAGTTATTCCTGACACTTTCGAAGATCTGCAAAACCTGCAAGCTTTGGAACTTGAGAAAAACCAACTAAGAGGCAATTTAGGGAATCTTTGTAATCTGCAAAGCTTGTCTGTACTAAGCCTATACCAAAACCAATTTTCTGGGGTTATTCCTGAATGCTTTGGAGATTCTATGACTTCTCTAAGGAGTCTACAACTACAAGAAAACCTTTTAGTCTCCACCCTACCTAATAGCTTCTGGAAACTCAAAGATCTCTTGCAGCTTAACTTGTCCTCAAATTTTTTGAGTGGCTCTTTGCCTCCGGAAATTGGAAATTTAAAAGCTGCAACTTCCATAGACATGTCACTCAATCAATTCTCAGGAGACATTCCTAGCACGATGGGTGACTTGCAAAACCTGCTCTACTTGTCACTAGCCAAAAACAACTTTGTAGGATCCATTCCAGAATCATATGGCAACATGTTAAGCTTAACTTCCCTTGACCTATCCAATAATAATTTTTCAGGTCTGATCCCAAAGTCTTTGGAGGCACTTCGTTACCTCAAGTTTTTCAACGTATCTTATAATCATTTGAGGGGTGAGATCCCTTCTGGTGGTCCTTTTAGAAACTTCACGAGTGCATCATTTATGATCAATGGTGCACTGTGCGGAAATGCCAAGCTCCAAGTCCAACCATGCCCAAAAACTTCATTTCACAGGTCAAGAGCAAGAAAGGTGCTTCAATATATATTTATTCCACTGGGGATTACTGCTATGGTTGTTGCTTCCTTAGCATTAGTATTCAGATTATTTTGGAAGAGAGATGGTGCTCCTGGGAAAAGCTCAGAAGTGTTAGCAACACAAGAAAGAATTTCATACTATGAACTTCTTCGATCAACTGGAAGGTATGATGAAAGCAACTTACTTGGCACAGGAAGTTTTGGATCTGTTTATAAAGGGACTCCTAGTGATGGGAGAGTTATTGCCGTGAAGGTATTCAATTTGCAATTTGCAGAAGCACTCAGGAGTTTTGATGTAGAATGTGAAGTATTTCGAAATCTTCGCCACAGAAATCTTGTGAAGGTCATCAGTATCTGCTCTAATGATGATTTTAAGGCATTGGTACTGCAGTACATGAGTAACAGGAGCCTTGAGAAGTGGTTGTATTCCCACAATTACTTGTTAAATATTATGCAAAGAATGAACATAATGATAGATATGGCAAGTGCATTGCATTATCTCCATCACGAACATACTACACTGGTGATTCATTGTGATCTAAAGCCTAGCAACGTCCTACTGGATGAAGATATGGTTGCACATGTGAGTGACTTTGGAATTGCAAAAATGTTGGGAAAGGAGGAAAGTATCGCATTAACCAAGACCTTTGCCACAATCGGCTACATTGCTCCAGGTGATGTATACTGCTTAGTTCTTAGTTCTACTATTACATACCATAAGATTTTACTGTGTTCTTTTTTATCTCTGCGGTATATTAACCTGATTATGATCTTGGTTGTAGAGTATGGATCCGAAGGATTGATATCGAGAAAATGTGACGTTTATAGCTATGGAATCATGCTAATGGAAGTTTTTACAAGAAGAAGGCCGAACGATGAAATATTTGCCGGAGATTTGAACTTGAAGAGTTGGGTAAATGATTCTATGCCTGATTCAGTCGGTGGAATCATGGATGCCAACTTACTGAACCCAAACGAAGAACATTTTGCTGAAAAGTTGGCGTGTTTAACATCAATCATGGAGTTGGCTTTGAACTGCGTTTGTGAATCTCCTAAAGACAGACTTAGTATGACAGAGGTTGTTCCCACACTGAAGAAAATCAAACTCAAATTTCTTGAATGCAGTAGAGGTGGCTAAGTTGTAAAAACATTCATTATGTTGAGTTATTCAGTGTAATATTAGTAGAAGTCCAGTTTGTCACTCCAAATAAAAGTAAAGCTTGAGCTTTGGAGGAAATGAAATTGCATCCAATACTGCATTGCATCTCATATTTTTTGTATGGAATGAGACAAGCCTTCAAGTAATAGCATAACGCCAAACAATTGAGATGGAAGAGACTGACAATTTGACAACAAATTTGGTACCACCATAACATATGATGCAGTGCTTAAATCCCTTCCAGCAAATAAAACATTTATTCAGTATACACTTGAGCTTCCATCCTCCTTGCCTTCAGGATGAGCCAAACATCTTAACATCTTCAAATAGGATGTCCTTGCACATGACAGGTGAAGTCAGGCTCGTTTCGTTGATCTTCCATGAGATTTAAAAAAGCAGCCCGGATATGATTGCAAAGATCTATTTCATTTGGGAAAAACTTGTCATCCATCTGATCAAACAAAATTGATATATCTATATCTATATATATATATTAAACTCGATCATGAAACATATGTAAGATTAGCAGCGAAATTTAATCGAAGTACCCGTGCAAGAATTTTTACAAAAATTCAATCCTGACCGTACGACATGGAACTATATCTCATGACTGAAAGATGTAACTTCTCAAGTTCTGCATAAATTTCAGATGGGAATTTTCTGCAGTTTTCATAATGAATCGTGATAAACGCTTCCTTCTGGGATGTAATGACATCAATCTTACTTTCCTCAGCTGAGGAGGGATCAGGGAGCCAGTTCACTGTTCTCTCTCCGTTGCAGACCATATTCCAACGTCGTTCTACAAGTTCCTTTGTGCACTTCATAGTGCGTTCTTGAAGATGCTCGATGTACTACAAAGCATTCTCAAGCACAACAGCCTCATCAAACTGTGGCAACGACAACTTCGTTCTGTATCATATACTTTTCTTCAAAGAAAAATCAAGAACTAGAAGTATGTAAAATTTAACATTAATTCCCATTTCTTCATGTCACACAGAAATGCCAAATTTGAAATGGGACATAAGCATAAAACACAGAATCTTAAAAAAAAAAAAATGGTACCTCGTCCTCATTTGAGTCTGGCAACAACTTTGACAAATTTTCTGAGCAGATGATTCAAGTAACTTTCTTCTCTCCCTTCTTCTTCTTCACTATCCTCCTGTAAAATCCATGATTCATATCTTCAAAAAAACGGGAAGAATAAATGAAGAACCAAAAAAATTAATTTTTGCAGTATCTATGCATGACCAAATTGATCATTACGATTTTGGATGACCCTTTTTCAGATGAATGACACATTGAGCAGGTTCTTGATTCTCTTTTGTTTTTTGTTTTGGTGCTGGATGATATAGTTTATGAAAATGGAGAGAAGATCAACCAAATACCATGAGAAGGGCAAATTAACAAAATGGTCCTTCTTATACACATTAACAGATCACAAACAAACACATCCTATTTTAGGTGCAATGATTAATTTATAAATGAATTATTGGGAGTAACAGTCATTTACCATCGTCCATGGTCATAATTAACTTTTTTAAAAGAAGAAATCTTCAGGCCAGCCAAGAATAAAATTTCATAAACATTGCCAAAAATTTTTTAAAGTTAGTACTCTGTCTCGGAACACATTTAATATATCATCAAATGTATAATTTTATATTTTTATTTTTACTTTTTAATTATAATTATACATAATTATTATTAGTAAGGGTATTAGAGAGTAATAAGGACATAACTCATATATAAAACTATTTACTTTTGCTTTTTTTTTTAAGACGAAAACAAAATTATATCTTTTTCCTATTTATTAAGGCAACTAAAAATCAAATCGTCACTGCGTTTATTCCATTTTCTATTTGTTCTTCCAAGTGTAGGATAAACTCAAGAGGTTGTGAATCTTTTTCTACCAATTGGGGGCGTCCCAAAATTTCGAATGAAAATTCATGAATAGTGTGTGATTTTTTTAAAAAAATTTCTAATAAAGACATAGCTCATATACAAAACCATCACTCCTTTGGCTTCCAAACATAGTTTTACTTTAAAAATTTTCATTCTTTCAAATAAAGGGTTTACTTTTGAATGAACTCTTTATAATTTTAAAAAAAAAATTACGCATAAAATTAGTCTAGTTCATACCTTTTATACGAATTTTAAATCTTCTCACCTCTTTGGGAGAGTAATTTTCCCATAGAGTCATGCAAAAGGTACAGTGTGTGTAAATTATTATTTCAAAACTATTTTTACGTTTTTCGAAATATTTTTACACTTTTCAATATATTTTTTATCTTACAATTACTCTATTAAAATCTTTCTATATACACCCAAAATCTTACAACCACTACATTTTAAAATATAATCTATACACACCCAAAATCTTTCTTCATCACTATTTGATGCATCTTGCTTAAAAGATTGGTATGCTAAGGCAGACAAGTTAATCCCCCACTATTAATAAAGTCAACCAGAACCATCCTTCTTCCAAAAAAAAAAAAAAGGCAACCAGAACCATCTGGGGTGGCCTAATGGTAATTGATTCATTCTTCTATGTCTTTCTTTCCTCCAAGCATCCATTATTAGGTAAGCTACAATTGCTTTTAAGCATAGCCACGTGGAAATTTATAAAGTGACCGACTGTACGGCTCTTGTTTTCTTTATATTTAATTCTCTGTCTGCACTACCGAATAGATTCTGCAGTGAAACTCATAAACAGCCCAAGAAACTTTGCAACCAAAATATAGTCCAATTCAGAGTGAGATATATATTTGGTTTATAGCACATTCAATGTATTATTATTATATATATATATATATTATTTTTATTCTTATTTTTAGGTGTGAGTAACGCTATCTCTATTCTAAAAAAAGTGTTAGCTTTCAAAATTTTTATTTGTTCAACAAAAAAATTTATTTTTAAACCAAATTCCTAATTTATTATTACTAATACTCCTTCCGTACTTAAAAAAAGGTTTAATTTTAAAAATTTTGTTTGTCTCAAAAAAGAGTTGATTTTTGGTATAAAATTCTTATAGTACTCTTATTAATATTGATAGTTTGTAATTTAAATTAAAAGGTAATAATAAAAATATAAAATTATACATTTAATGATGTGTTAAGTGTATTATATTTTATAAATTAAAAAATGTTATAATGAATTAAAAGTTAAATTTTTTCTTTTTGGGGACGGAGTGCGTAATAATTATGTAAGCTTATAATTAAAAGTAAATATCAAAATATAAAATTATGTATTAGTTGTACATTAAATATGTCATACGTAATAATCAAAAAAAAGTTTATACATACACATTTTAAAGTTAATATTTTTTTTTCAGGATGGAGAGAGTAACTATTAATAAAAAATAATATAAAAATTTGTTTTAAAAGTGGAAAAAGTATTATTATTAAAGTAATGATATTTTTAATGACTTTTTATAGAGAAAAATTAAAGTAACTAATGTAACAAATATAAAAAGACAAAATTATCTTTTATTTGTTTACATTTTGAAAGGATGTGAAAAATTATCTTTTATTATTTTATTTTTATAAAAAGTATAACTATTAAATTTTATTTTTTATAATTATCACATTAATCACTATTAATTTGTTGTCACGAAAAATCATTAAAAGTATTTTTACTTTTAATATTATTATTTTAATTTCAACCCACAGATCTTACTGATGCCTATTGTATTCTTCCTCCAAGAACGTAAGATAAAGTTTGAACCAACGTCATCTTTAAATTAAATTATTAAAAAAAAGCGTTAAACTAAATGATTCTATTTTAATAAAATAATAGGTTTTGTTGTGTTTTTTTTTTCCAATAACGTTAAGTATATTAATTGACCAATTGGCAAAGAGTACAAAGCCAAAAAGGCTGATGAATTTCGTGGTGTTGGTTGAGACCTAACCTACGAAGACAAAGCCCTCCTAAGTAGGAAAACAACACAGAACACTCGTCTAAGGCTGGACAAACAACCAGCCTAAAGGGCCTACAAAAGCAACCGCTAGTCTAATTAGGGTCGACCAAATTACAAAAAGCTACGAAATTAATATGTCGGCTCGACCAGTGTATCGCAAACTACATGGATGAAAGAAATTGAACACAAAACAATCAGCCCAAAAGGCCTACAAAAGCAATCGCTAGTCTAACTAGGGTCGATCAAATTACAACAAGCTACGAAATTAAGACGTCAACTCGACCAGTGCACTGCAAACTGCATCAAATGAAAGAAACTGAACACCCGTAGGGTCTCTAACTCTCGTCGTGCACAATTCTTGATGCTTCTTGTAGACGTTGAATAGTTGGAAACTACTATCGTCTAGGTAAAGTCGACAAACTGAGCTGTAGCAAAACATACCTTAAAAAAAAAAACAGTGCGATTTTGGTGCAAATCGCACCAATAATAGCTCGCAGTGGACGAAATTCCAAAAATAGCACTGTAGCTAGTGGCGGTGGGAAAGGGGAAATTTCATATATAGCAGGCCCAACTCCTTGATTTACAAATATAACAGGTCCGCTTTTTTCTTTTGAAACATGGCAGGTCAACTGTGTTTGACCATGCGAAAATACCACAATGTCCCTCATCGTTTCACTTCAACTCACCATTTCTTGATTCATTATTCATTATTCTTCATTCTGAATTTGCGAGGATCATCGTTTCATTATCTCATTTGCCTGGGTTGAACGATTTCCTAGTTTGAATGTCATCGTCGTTGTGTAGATATAAGCTTTTGTAAGTTAGCATGAAAAACAAAACCCTATCGACGAACATGGGCCATTTCCACTGAAAACTGGTTATTTTATGGACTTGCATATGATATAAGTTTCAAAGTAAAAAATTATACATTCATTTATGTATTCCATGATTTTGTCGACATTTTGGTCCACATTTGTTTATGTGTTCTATATATTGGTCGATATTTTGATCGATACATTTGTCGACATTTGTGTCGACATTTTTGTCGACATTTTAATCGATATTGCTCATTCTTGATTAACTGTTTTTTATAAATTTGTCGACCAAATTGTCGACTCAATTGTCGAAAAAACTTATTGAAAAAGAAAACCACATGGCCATTGCGATCCAAATGGGTTTTATTGCAATATTTAATGGTTCGAATATAGAAATTAAATGAATGGAATATTGCATTTATTTTATTCCTCAAATTGTTGTGTTATAGTAATATAACATCATATTTCCTTGCCAACCTGAATACATTTTAATATTCAATAGATGAAAGGAAAATAGCGTCATCAATGGTTCTCTCTACTAACGAGTGGATTTGAGCAAGTTTGCTGATTATGTCCGTGCTGTCCACAACGGCCACATTTCTTTTGAACCACATGCTCGCCGGTTGAAGGAATTCTCTTTTTCTTGCGCCTACTACTCTTAGCCCTCGATTCCGGTGGTAATAGTTGAAAAGCTACAATATCTTCGGGCACAGTTCAATCCTTAGGATCACCAACGGGCATAATAGGATCTGCATATGCACCTGAAAGTGCTTATGTGTGATAAAGTGGTGAGTATAAGGTGTAATGGTCAATTTGCCGGCGCCGAGCTGCAGCTAATGCATGCACACACGGGAGTTGATCCATATCAAACACTTTACACGTGCAAGTTTTCTCAAGCAAATCGACTGTAGCTGCACTGCTTGCAATGTCTCGGACACACCATCGGTTCATATCGACCGACTCCACAACGTACGCTTGTGCTTCTCTCATCCTAGAGCTGATTTTATCTTGAATGTATGGGGTTGTCATTGTTTTCACTTCGGCAGCTGCGGTACGCCTATCGTGGAACCACCTCTGAAGAGTGTTGCGGATGTAATCTAATTCCCGGGCATCTTTCAACAATGCATTTAGACATTCTGCTATGTTGCTCGTCATTATTGTATACCATCGCCCACCAGAATGTGCCATTGACCATCCTTCAATCCCAACATCTCTTACATACTCGCTCACCCTTGGATTTTGTAGTGAAAGATTTCCAAACATCTCATTGAATTCAGCCACCGTGTAAGTCTTTGCAGCCTTAAAGAATAATTGGATCCCTGAATGGTTTTTGAATTTTGATATTAGATTGTTGCTCAGATGGTAAATACACGCTCCATGGAACGATTCTGGAAAAACATTGGCAATACCCTTTGCAATGCTCTTATGTCGGTCGGAAATAAATACCAACCCATCCATATCGTTACCAATTACAGTCTTCAGTTTTTGTAAAAACCAGTCCTATGATGCGTCATTCTCGGAATCAACAATTCCCCATCCGATAGGGTAGACTTGGTTGTTACCATCCATGTTAGTTACAACAAGTAATGATCCTGGGTATTTTCCTTTCAAGAAACAAGCATCAACGGCAATAACTCATCGCAGGTGGGTGCGGAATCCCCGGATGGATGCACCTAATGCAAAAAACAGATACTTGAATGTACCATCGTCTTCTCTACTTATCTCAATAAATGATCTAGGGTTTACCTCGTTCATCACGTGTAAATAAGCTGGTAGAATCCTACATGAATCCTCAAAATTTCCTCTAATTTCGTCCAATGCAGCTTCTCTTAATCGCCACGCCTTTTGGTAGGTAATGTTAACACCCAACTCTGTCCGAACATCAAAAATGATTTCCTTTGGTCTATACGGCCGACACACGTCCGTATACTTACACTTGATCCATGAGCCAAGTACACGGCTGTTAGCCTGCCGATTATTACTTCGGACCAAAGATGATTGACATGTATGGGTGTTGTCATATTTAGTAATCCTCCAGGCTTCCGAATTCTCAATGGCAGCCACATTCAACATTCACTTGCAATTCTTGTCCTTACACCATAGGTACAAGAACTGGCTATTTGCCCTTACAACCTTCCACTCGAAGAAATTTTTCACGGCCAGCATGGACATCCTCATGTACAAATGACATCTGGCCTCAAACACATCATTTACTGCAACATCGACCAATATGGATAGTCTATTAGACGAGGTACTAGCATCTGCATGTGATGAATTTGTTGCGTCTAGACAATGCATGCTCTATATAATCTGCTTCAATTTCTCCTTCTGTCTTGTTTCCGTGAGGACTCGTTGTCCATGATCCTTCCCAACAAATGTTTGGTCAACTCGATCCTCCTCCTCCTCATCACTATCTCTACCAACTTCGTTTGGTATGGTCAATATTCGCTCATCCATTTGTCTTGAAATAATGATATTGTTAGTCCATATTGGACTATCCGAGCTCAATCGCTTCATCGGCGAGTTGCTAGCCCCATCTTCTAGGTTCGTTGCTCCAACGTCTTTGACGGTAACACATAATGGTACCCGTGAGACCTCAGAACTTTTTATAATGTCATTCAAAAACACTGGACTTGGCGATCATTCTGTATGGGCAAGACGCCGATGTTTGATAAATACTTTGGTAGGTATTGAATCACTAGGTTATTCCTTAGTGCCGGGTCTAGACCCATGATCTCATCAACCATTTCCGAGAAGCTCGCGTCCTCTTTCAACAAAATACTGTCAAACTTCTGGTGGTTCATGAATCTATGTTCATTTGTGACGGGATCGACTATCCATTCGCCGCCAACTAACACATGGACAGTCCAAATGTTCAAGTGAGCCATTCCTGAAATATGGCAATAGAAAGATGGATGTAGGTGACCAATGTATAACCAATGCAAATAACCAATGTAGATGTAGGTAAACAAACTTATACAAGAATTATGTACATAATGAACGATATAAATACTCCTTACCTAAAATGTATTCCGACCGATGAAACTGCTACGAAATTGGAAATGTGATAGATCGATCACTAGTTTGAGAGTCTGATAGAATGATTTCACTCACTAGGGCATACAGATGTGTTCCTATGAAGTAATATAAAAATTTCCCGGCCTTTTTCCCTTTCCTTTTTGCTTTTCCCGCGCAGACCCAACGACGCCGTTGCGCGTTTAGGTCGCGCGATATTTTGAACAAAATGTCGATCAAAATATCGACTAAATTGTCGACTAAAGTGTCGACAGTCATAATTGTCGACTAAAATATCGACTGACAAAATTATCGACTAAAATGTCGATTAAAATGTCGACTAAATAGCCCCATCTTAATTTCTCTTGCAATTTGTCGACAGAAATATCGACTAAAATGCTTCTGTAGTATTATGCGAATAAATTTAGAAGCAGAAGCTTCACTGCATTTAATTTAACACATTTACGCATGGAATATGACACAATTCTCTAGATAATGTATAATGTATAGATTTACATTGTGTAAATATATATAGTTACATTGTATAATGTATATTTTTACATTTGAAACCTATAACGTAAATGTATATATTTACAAGTAATCATCCATTTACATTGTATAATGTGTGTATTTCTCATATCAAATATCCATTTACATTATATAATGTGTGTAGTCACAACCTATAGAACATCTTGTATGTCATTTTTTCTTTGGAAGTTTCTTTCGCTCTTTTGGCGCAGCCTTTTGCTTAGCTTGTTGCCTAGCTAGCCTAGCTCTCCTTCTATCATCCGGTTTCAATTTATTTTGCTCGGAGGCGCAGGCAAAAAGCATGTACGCCATCTATTGACGCAACTTCAAAGCATTCGTTGGTGTGATTGTAGTGAGCGGCGCGCCGTGGATAATACACTCGGCTCATTTTAAAACATAAATACCACAGTCGCCGCTCCTGCATTTACGTTAAGTCAGAAATTGAAGTTAGTATATAGACACTGTGATTAAACAACGTAACCGTTTCTTTCCGACAAATGTAAACTTACGCCGGTCTTGGTGCACCATATTGGGCTCCACGACGACGCCCCATCTCTCTCCCAGAGAAATCCATTTGGAGTAGTGTTGGTAAAAATCACAGGCCTCGAATATCTTGGGCATTGTCTTCACTAGATAGTCTAACTTGTCAACGACAATGCCCCCTTGAGGCGATGGGTTGAACACATGGAAAGACTTTTCATATATGTTCATTTTCACCAACATCCAATGGTTGCCATCAATGTGGCAGGGGAGTAGAATATAATCCAACATCCTGAGGTCGTGGGGAAATGGAGTATCACCAACGAATTGCTTAAGCACAAAGTCATAGACGTTCACCTCCTTATTTGTGTCGTGTATCATCTTCATGCCAGTTTATAAAATAAGGAAAACAGTTAACATATGGAAGGAGTGAGTTAACATATGACAAATTTTTGCCTAAAGTATTTAAATGTCCAACTTATATCGAAATATGACTCCATAATCGAGATTCTTGCGCCGCCATTATCCATGATCCGTTTACGTAGCATGGAAGTATACAAATCAATTTGCTGCAAAACAAAAAACATTAGAAAGAGAATACAATCATACAAAACGAAGTTAGTTTGGACAATAGATCAAACGTGGAATATTATGTGATCCGACAGCCAAAAACCCTTGGCCCACATTGACTCGAGCATTTCCGAGTCCATCGAAAAAAGCGGGGTCCATAAGTAACGGATGGGTGAGGCGGTCATCCATTTCTTCATTTCCTTCTCTTGTTCCTTGGTTGGCGGCAAGGGCAAAAGCAATGTGGACAAGGTATCTTTACTCTTATTAACCACTTCTAGGTCAAATGACGGGCCCAAATTTTGCCCAACAATGCCTTCCTCTACCATAGATGTTGTACCCTTCTCTTTTATAGGCGGAGTCGGAGCACTATCTACAGGGTCGGCGGCTTTAGGCGATGGAGTACTGTGCTCAATAGTTAACTGTTGGACAATATTCATTATATCGACCTCTTCGTTTGCCCGATCCAATGGTTGCTCCTTATCAACTGCATCACCATTTTGGCCGTCTTCAGGGGCCTTGTCCCTATCACCGGGGCCTTTATCAAGACCCCTTTCACCTGGGGGCCTCTCTCACAGGGCAGAACCCCTTTCTCCAGGCCCGGATCCTCCCTCTCCAAGCCCTGAACCCTTGTCTCCAGGGCTTGAACCCCGTTCTTCTGATCCCCCCTCTTCATTGCCCCTAGTTCCACTGTCTGGACCCCTCTCGTCATTGCTATCACCGGCTGAAGTACTGGGCGAAGGCATTGGTTCTGGACTCGTCGGGGGAGGAGAAGCATCCTTGCCAACATGTTTTTGTATATATGCACTAAGCTGCTCGAATTTCGCGAACATCTGTTCGAGTTGAATAGTCAAGCCATTCACTTTAGAATCCATGTCCGCCCTCAGACTATTGAGCTCCTCTCTTGTATCGAACAATTCTTGCTTAGTCTGCCTCAGACGTTCAAGCAGCTGCGTGATTTGGGCATTTCTAGGATGCGCTTCAGCCCCGGCCTCATGGCGAACCTTTGTTCTCTTTTCTCCTCCAGAAACTTCTTCTTCTCTGTGCCTCTTCCTATATGACACATAAAAAGTTGAGGACTCTCCTTCGTCTCATTCTTCTCTTGATTGGTCAGCCCCCTCATCATCTGTCTCATCTTCCCACTGCAAAAAATGTTCTTCTTTTTCCTCAGTTGACTTTATTCGTGTAACTACCACTTTCTGCATATCATAAACATATTACTCAAGCAAGACAAAGCAAGACATAAAATGATGACAACCCAATCATTTAATTACGTAGGTATACAATAATTTAAATACAAAAATAACTTAGTAATACTTTCAATTACACAAATCTTACCTCCCCGTCGGCAGTTCGTTTCTCCCACACTTGCTTTCTTTCTTGTTCTTTACGCTGTGCATTCACAGCCTTCCATCTGAATATCCTAGGCTTTACACCTTCGATGTGGACCTTGTGCACCATCTTCAGACGCTCTAGATGTGGCATAACCTCATATGCAAATATCTGAGACATTGAAAGATAAATAAGAAGATGATGTGGCATTATATGGATTTATATAACAACATAAACCGTAACTTAAAAACAAAATCGGTAGCCTTACCCCCAATGCAGGCGGGAATCCCCCCAGAGTGTAAGTCCTAAGATGTGGGTGGTTAGTTTGTTTCAAGGCATTTATCATGCTTTTCTTAGCATTATCAAAGGTGGCCCTGTATGATAATTCACCCCACGGCAATACATCGAACTGAGGCCAATCGCATGCCAAATGAAGTATCTTGTCTTCGATTTTCGTTCTCTTCGTCAGGCCATTGACTGATGTGTATAAAAGCAAGAATGTAAGGCTAACGACATCAACGTCTGGATAAGTTGACTTGATGCGATCATAAGCCTTTAACACTTCATCATACGTAGCTTCCTCGGTCGACCCCAATGGTTTAATATACTTGGCGATTGGTGCCGGACCATGTGGGGCATGGTATTTGCCAAAAGCAGTGTCAAAAGCTCCCATCTTGAGGCCCGTGATGATGGCAAACTCCTTCTTGCCGAACTTCACCTTCTTTCTTGCGAAGTTGAAGTATATACTATTATCCCGTGTGGATTTCTCGTCGGGCTTCAGTTGCCTCATCAACACGGAGTGTATGATCTGTTTGCACCATAATGTATGCTCATAGTCAAGAGCGATTGCAGCCAGACTACTCTCCCTTCGCAGTATTTGTTTCTGCGTCTATGTCATCTTGGACCGGATCATCTTCATGTTTGCTTCGTAATAGTAGTACTGCGAAACCTGGGCGTTGAAAAAGTCTCCCTGAACGACCATTCTATCCTTTAGATGTTCCTGCACATAACAAGAAGCTTCAACAAAGCAGTTGACATTTTGTTCCACACAATTATCACCCAGATTAGTCAGCATTTATATGTTTCGATGTAACAACAATATGTTTTTAGTTTGGATTTAATTGGTCACATTATTCGATATTTTACTCGATGCTTTAGTCGACACTTCACTCGAGATTTTACTCCATACTCTTGTCGACACTTCAGTCGATACTTTAGTCGATACTTAAATCGATACTTTAGTCGACACTTCACTCGATACTTTAGACGACATTTAAATCGATACTTTAGTCGAGGGTTTAGTAGAAGGTGTTTTGTCGGCAGAAATGTCGGCATTTGGTCTCCATGTATTTCTCCTCAAACTGTTTATGGCTAACATTAACATTTGCAGACGTGTATTCTTTCAACCGTTTGTTGTATATGAACAAAAACACTATGTGATAAAACCCTAACTTATAAGGTTCAAATATAATGTTCAAATAAGCAGAAATAAGCAAAACAACAATCAGCTGCTAACTCACTAACACAGGAAGCTTCAAATAAGTAAAACAACAATGCATTCAACATCACACTTAGAAAAAACTGACATTTTTCTTTTGCACATTCTTTGATTTCTCCTCCATTGTGTCCGACGACGGGCGTCCACCTCGCGTGCGTGCCATTGATGGTGTAGGTACTTTGCTGAACTCGAACTAAGGCAAAGGGTGGTTGGTAAGGGTGGTGAATTGGTCTGGAGCCTTTTGGAAGTAATTGAAACTTTTTGGAAGTAACTGCGAATGATGGCGAATAACTGAATGGGAGTGGGAAAACGAACGGGCGTGACTTTCAAATGTGGTGGCATTTTCATGTTTTTAACCTCTCTAGTAAAATGTCGACAAAAATATCGTCTCAAATGTCGACAAATATATCGACTCAAATGTGGAGTATAATATCGACTAAAATGTCGACCAATATATAGAATACATAAACAAATGTCGATACACATATCGACCAAAATGTTGACAAAATCGTAGAGTACATAAACAACTGTATAATTTCTTTCTTTGAAGTTTGTATAAGATATAGGTCCATAAAACAACCTATTTCCAGAGGAAATATTCCGTGTTCATCGATCGGGTTTTGTTTTTCGTGCTAACTTACTACACAGCGACAATGAGATGCTGAACCATTCAACCCAAGCAAATGAGATGATGAAACGATGATCCTCGCAATTTCAGAATGAAGAATAATGAATCAAGAATCAAGAATACTGAAGAATAACGATGCAGTTTGCTATATTGAGGGACATTGTTGTATTTTCACATGGTCAAACACAGTTGACCTGCCATATTTCAAAAGAAAAAAGCGGACCTGCTATATTTGTAAATCAAGGAGCTGGGCTTGCTATATATGAAATTTGCCCGGTGGGAAGAGGAAGTATCCATACTATTACAATATGAAGGCCCTATACTATTACAAGATTTTTTATGACAAATTGTCACCAATGGGATTCAAACTTACGTCCTCTCATATGGGGACCTTAAAGCTTAACTACCGTGCCATTGGCTCTTTCCCTGTGTGTGGTTTGAAAGAATGGTTCAAAGTAGGTTTTGTTTCACTTTGCAAAATGCAATCCCATTTCTTGATTGGAGCGAGGAGGTGGATCCGTCTAGACCACTACTTGCTGCCTACGAGGAAGACGAATGACAACGATAGAAACCTTGCACCAACATAATTACGTATGAATAAGTTAAACTGTGTCCTAAAACGTATTTTTATAATTTTAAAAATAATTATTATCAAATAAAAATTATCTGAAAAATATTTATAAAAGTACAAAAATATATTTTATAATGACGTCCATATGTACATGTGTCATTTGTTATTATATTACTTTTGCATTCTAATTGAAAAAATAATTTTTAATTGAATATAATATTTTTTAATTATAAAGTATAATATATTTATTAAATACTTAAGTATATTCTTTGTTATTTTTATTATTACTTTTTAATATTAGAAACCACTTTGTTATTAATAATAAGAATAATATAGAAATTTCATTAAATTTAAATTAATAGTAAAAAAATTTTAAATAAAGAAAATTTTGAAACATAACTTTTTCTGTAGAATGTAAGAAATATTAGTTAAGAAAATTTTCATTCTACAATTTGAGTCACAGTTTATGAAATCAACTTTTAAATATTACATGTCATCGTAATATTTATGTGTGAATTGATTGGATCACTCCTATCTCAACATAATTTGCAATTCTAGTGAAGTTGAGTCCTAGATTCACAATAATGAGTTCCCATACTTCTCCTCATCTTTATAGCTTCTACTTATTTTAAATCTTTTGGCTCAAATAAATAATGTATTGCATTGTATATATAGGTAGTTTTGGCTCTAAGTAATTGGGTTTTGTGTCCTTAGTATGGGAGGAAGAGCTGTGCAGTTTCATGGAAGGCCAGTGGTTATTTTATGATGATATCGGTGAGCCTTCCCTGTTGAGTAATTTTGGGGTCCTAACTTGGGCAGAGGGTCAAGTACGATGACACGCAGCGTAAGTTCGCACGGAACCCGGAGGTAAGTCCGTCCAGTTCCGTACTATAGGGGTAAAGCTACGGTTTGTTTCTTCTTTGGCTGCTTAGGGAATCTGTGCAAGTAGAGGCCAACAAGTTAGGGATTTTGTTGCTTTTAGTTAGGTTAGCTAGGAGTTACCGGGCTCATTTTACCGGATTCTGCCAGTCCCCTTTGATTGAGGTTATGCCTTAACCGGCCCCTACTGGGTTTAGGTTAGTTGTGTTAAGGCTCGTCCATTGCAGGCTAATCCTTCTTTAGACACTCTATGTAATATGTTAACTTGATATTCCAACGTTAATATAATTAGTTTGTTTTGGAAAAAAGTTATATATAGGTAGTTAAAATAATCTATTATTTTCTCGTTTAAAAAAAAAGTTCATTTTCAAAATTTGTTCTTGTTCGAAAAAAGAATTTACTATTAAATCAAATTGTTAAAATATTAATAATAATAATAATTATTATATATATATATATATATATATCCAAATTTAAAAATAAAAATATAAATATAAAATTATTCATTTAATGAGCATTCATTGTATTATACCTAATAACGAGTAAAATTTTTTATCTAAGTAAAAATGATTTTTTTTTGGACGCATAAAGTATTAATTAATTACATACTCAGTTACAAAATGGATTTTATTTTTCTTTCTACCGGTAATGCAAAAACATGCATTGATCCTTTTCTGTTGTGTTTCTTTCCCCCTTTCTTTTATTGATTGCCCCTCTATTCGATATGAGGATCATCTGTTCCTTAATTTTTTTAATGCTAAAATTCAATCTTCCAATTTCTCAATCCAAAATTAAAATTTTAACCAATGAAGTATGGATTACGTTTCAAAATACATTTTTATACTTTTTAAAATAATAATTATGAGATAAAAATTATTTCAAAAATGTAAAAAATCATTTTAAAAAAAGGTAAAAATATATTTTAAAATGTCGTGCATACACACCCAGAATTTGAACTTTTATAAATATAGATCATCCTCATATCTATCTGTATATATATTGTATTCGAATTTTTATACGTGCAAATCATATTTGTGTGTGTATATATATATTGTGTTTACTTGAAATTCTATTTCATTATTTGTATGCCATCTATGTCTCTCATTAATGAACCATGTAGTTTTATTAAAACTACGCTTATTAAAATTTGTACATTTATGTTAAAATTTATTTAAAAAATGACATTATTTTATTAATGGGACACAATAAGTAGGATAGAGAAAGATATGAACTCTTATTGTATTTAATCAATTTTGATGGAGTATCTAAACTTAGATTGTGTTTGACCATTAAAGCTGATCGTGATCATTTTTCCTAGAGCTGCGAAGCCAAAAGGGAAGGTAACTCATATTATTGGCCTTCCTTCTTCTTTCGTGAAGAACATTATATCCGATATGATTCGTGTGGCCTCAAATCAATGGGAGTTATTTGAATTGGAAAAAGGAATTGAAGACATGAACCTCAAAGTCTTCTACTTTTTGGTGGGAGTAGTTTAAATTCCATTGATGGGTGTCGAAACCACCAAAAATAATCCTTCTCTGGCTAAGCTTTGTAGATAGCAGTGAGAGGGTCGAATCCACAGAGATTGGTTAGATTTATTCCTTGAACAAAATAAAATAAAGAGGGGGGGTTTTGTATTATGAAACTAAGCAAGAATTAATTAAGACAACTAAACAAATTAAATAACCAACTAAAAATATGAGGAAAAATTAATAAGAAGAAGCTTCCAATCAAGAATTAATTTCGGTATTGATTCCTCAAATTGATCATTGATTCAAAAGATAGGTTCTTTTATCTTGAATAAATTGGTTATAGTTGTTGAAGATCCGTCCTCTAACAACCAATCTTTTCTTACTTTTTCGATAACCTTCGGATCCGTCCTATGAGTTATTTCTCTAATTAACAAACACAACCTTCGGATCTGTCCTATGAGTTATGTCTATTAATTGCATTAAGATTCAAAAAGACCCAATTACTAACCAGTAAACCCGGAAACGCCTTGTTTATTTAAGTTAGATTATATATTTTCATAACATACAATCTAAGGTGTTGATTACCTTTCGATGTTGTTATTTGTCACTTGAATTAGAACAATCAACAAAAGATTAATTATTCTAAATGACTATATATTGAATTCAACTATCAAACAATAGGCCTCTTGTCTAACAATTCAATTCAATAATATAATGAAGCATAGAAAATATATAAATACTCAAGAATAAAAGAAATAATAAAATTACCGGAACCTCACAATTGTTGGAATCAAACCTTAATTAAACTTGATTGGAAAATAAAAATTTAGCTAAACATAATTAAAAGAAAATACAAAGAAAATCAAATGATCGCCCTTTTGTCGATCCCGTGCGGCTCTCGTCTTCTTCGGCCGTAGCTCACTCCATGAAAGGATGAATTGTGGCTTGAGAATTCCAAACCTTGTTTTTCTCTCTATTGAACTAGGAAAGCCTAAAAATGGGATGCCTTGATTGTCTCCAAACCTTGCCTATTTATAGGCAAGGATTCAAGACATTTGGTTGTGCTTTTCCTTAAATCAAGGCTTTGCTTTCCTTAATTCAAGGCTTTTCTTTTCCTTAATTCAAGGCTTTGCTTTCCTTAATTCAAGGCTTTTCTTTTCCTTAATTCAAGGCTTTTCTTTTCCTTAATTCAAGGCTTTGCTTTTCCTTAATTCAAGGCTTTTCTTTTCCTTAATTCAAGGCTTTGCTTTTCCTTAATGGCCAACATTTTGTTGTGGAATTTGGTGGCCTCAATTGTGTCTTTCTTGTGCCACTTGTCTTGTGAGGCTACATTCTTTAGGAAAAATGCTTCATCTAACCATTAATCACAAAAATAATTAATATCCTTATAAACAAGCATTTTAATCAATTAAAACACAAGAGAATTGATCCAATAAATATGCAATTATACACTCTATCAAATTCCCCCACACTTAAATCAAAGCTTGTCCTCAAGCTTGCATTAGATCAACATCTTCCTCTTTATTCCATATCCCTTTTCAACCCATCCACAAATAACTCAAAGTCATTACACATTAAAGATCTAAATTGGAATAACAAATCAAAGAATAAGTATTCATAGCCTGATTTTTCAAAACAAAACATATGCATCTCATCAACCCTAACAATTTCATCGAAATCAAATGCAACAAAATTTGATAACCTCTCATAGGTTGCACTCTAATCACTCAAAGTGTTTAGGGTTCATTCAACACTCAAATCAAATATAGCATGTCATTACCATAAGCTTGCTTATATATCACATCTCCACCACTAATAATATAAATCCATGCAAAAATCAAAGGGTCTTGAAAATGGTTGTAATGGGGCTTAGGTAAAGGTAGGTAAAAAGAAAGAAAAAATATAGGCTACAGATATCAAGATATATAGGAATTTCCTTGCATGACTCAAAAGTAACAAATAGCATAGTAGAACCACTTTCTTTATTCCACATAACATGCATTTTTTTTTTTTTTACAACTTCACCATACAATTGGACCAATTTGTACACAATGAATTTACTTTGTCCAATACTTGTAGGGAATACTTTTCACTTCTTCTCTTTTTTTTTTTCTTTTTTTTTTTTTCAGTGGTTCTTTCCTTCGGAATCAACAGAAATTTTATCATGCAATTCATTCCCATATACTCTTGACCAAGGGTTCAACAATGGTAAACAAAGACAAAGATTTAAGGCTAAACAATGTGGTGTTATAATAAAGAAAGGCTAAGGCTCAAAATTGGGTGACTAGGAGTATATGTAACATAAGGTTAAGCTTTTTAGAAAGTTTAAAATTGGTAATCCTAAATGCCCTTATCATTTTTCAGCATGAATCCACAATGTGATCTCAACATGTATAACAAAGCAAGTTCTAGAATGATTATACCATATTTGTCAATCTCAACAAAGAAAAATGCGAGCATGAAAAAGAAAATGCTCTTAGGCTCAAATACTCACAATGGTTTCAATGTATCAAATATTGCACATTCTCATTCAATTCAATTATTAAAATTAACAAGATGCTTTAAAAATTTCCAAACAAAGGCTAATCATACTCATCTCATTCATACATTCCAATCCAAATCACTATAATGCATATAACTCAAAATTATTCTAAATGAGTATTAAAAGAGTGAGAAATTTCAAAGAAGATATCAGAATGTCAAACCTACTTGAAAAATTTAGAAATAATCAATGAAGCACAAGACACCCCCCCACACCTAAATCATACGTTGTCCTCAATGTATAGAAAATATGCACACGCGGACAAGAAAGAAAATAAAACAAACACAAGGGAACAAGATACTTCCCTGAACATGATAGACAAGCTGGAGCTGTGATGAAGGTGAGGACATCCTATATGGGTGAAGAAGGCATGAAAGATCGACGATGTTATGGCCATGGTGAGCATTGGTTGGTAGAAGAAAGCGCAAAAGAAAATGAAAATAAAAAGGAAAAACCAAAATAGAATTTCAAATCTTTTTTTTTTTTTTTTACACAAAGCAGAAAACATAATAAGATAACTAATTAAATTAAACTTAAATGACAAGAAAATAAATAAAAATTTTGGGTTGCCTCCCAAAAGCGCCTTCATTTAACGTCTTTGGCTAGACGTAATGCATTCTCAATCCTCGTACTCTGGATACCCCAATTCAATTTCAACATTATGCACTTGGAAACCTTCATAAAAAGGTTTTAAGCGATGTCCATTCACTTTAAACACTTTTCCAGAATCTAAACTTTTAATTTCAACTGCACCATGAGAATAAACATTAGTAACAACAAAAGGCCCTATCCATCTAGAGCGCAATTTTCCAGGAAATAATTTCAATCTAGATTGGTAGAGTAAAACTTTTTGACCAATTTTGAATTGTTTACCACGCAAAGACTGATCATGAAATGCTTTTGTCTTATCTTTGTAGATGCGTGAATTTTCATAAGCCTCATTGCGAATTTCTTCCAACTCTTGTATTTGAAGCTTACGTTGTTCACCCACCTTGTCCATCTCCATGTTACATTGCTTAACAGCCCAATATGCCCGATGTTCCATCTCTACAGGAAGATGACAAGCTTTACCAAACACTAAACGATAAGGGGACATACCTATTGGTGTCTTGTAAGCTGTCCGATAAGCCCATAATGCATCATCAAGTCGCATACTCCAATCTTTTCGATTTGGATTGTCAGTTTTCTCAAGTATGGACTTGACTTCTCTGTTAGACACCTCGGCTTGTCCATTTGTTTGTGGATGGTATGCGGTGGAAGTGCGATGAGTGACATTATACTTCTTGAACAATGCTTCGATCACTTTATTGCAAAAATGAGTACCTCTATCGCTGATCATTGCCTTTGGTGTACCAAACCTGACAAAAATTTGAGACTTGACAAAGTCCACAACCACTTTGGCATCATTAGTTCGGGTAGCCTTGGCTTCTACCCACTTTGAGACATAATCCACAGCAAGAATAATGTAAGAATTACCATAAGAAATGGGAAAAGGACCCATAAAATCTATACCCCAAACATCAAATATTTCACAAATAAGTATAGGGATAAGTGGTAATTGATCTCTATGTCCTAAGTTCCCAGTCTTTTGGCAACGCTCACAAGTTTTACAAAATCTATATGCATCATGAAACAAAGTTGGCCAATATAATCCACATTCTAAAACCTTCCTAGCTGTTCTCTTTGGACCAAAATGTCCTCCACAAGCATATGAATGGCAAAATTGCAAAATTGAAGGAATCTCTTGTTGATTAATGCATCTACGAATAATCAAATCTGAACAATGCTTCCATAGGTAAGGATCATCCCATACATAATATTTAGCATCACTTTTTATTTTGTCTTTCTGAGCTCTAGATAAATCCTTAGGTAAAGTTCTAGTAACCAAATAGTTAACTATGTCAGCATACCAAGGAATACTATTATGAATAGAAAAGATGCTCATCCGGAAAATTATCTTGTAATGGTGATGATTCTTCATTTGCAATCGATCGACTAAGATGGTCGCGACTAAATTTCGGCACCTTTTTGTCGCGGATCTCCAAGTCAAACTCTTGTAATAAAAGTATCCAACGAATCGACCTTGGTTTTGCCTCTTTCTTGGCGGATATTTTAAAGGCTGCGTGATCAGAATAAACAACTCTTTTAGTGCCAAGCAAATAAGCACGGAAATTATCTAAAGCAAAAACGACAGCTAAGAGTTCTTTTTCCGTTGTCGAATAATTGCATTGAGCAACATCAAGAGTTCTTGAAGCATAATAGATGACATGGGAATCCGTCAATCTTTTGTCCAAGAACGGCTCCCATTGCATAATTACTTGCATCGCACATGATTTCAAAATGGTGATTCCAATCGGTGATCGAAGGATAGGAAGTGAAGTCAATTTCTCTTTCAAGTTGTCAAAAGCTTCTTTGCAAGCTTTATCAAGCTCAAATGCCACATCTTTTGCAGCACCTACATAAAGGTTGACTAATCTTTGAAAAGTCTTTGATAAGCGACGATAAAATCCTGCATGACCAAGAAAAGAGCGAATTTCCACTTGATCACGAGGGTAAGGCAAGGATTTTATTGTATCAATTTTAGACTTATCAACCTCTATACCTTTGGCGAAACTATGTATCCAAGAATAAGGCCTTCATCCAACATAAAGTGGCACTTTGCATATGACAAAACAAGAATTACCTCTATACATCATTGAAGCACTTTTGTAAGGTTAGTACAACATATATCACAAGAGTCACCATAGGCGTAAAGTCATCCATAAACACTTCTATGATGTTCTCAACATAATCAGAAAATATACTAACCATACATCTTTGAAAAGTGGCAGGGGCATTACAAAGTCCGAAGGGCATCCTCCTATAAGCAAACGTACCAAATGGGCATGTGAAGGTTGTTTTCTCTTGATCTTACGGCGCAACTAGAATTTGATGGAAACCTGAATAACCATCCAAACAACAATAATGAGATTTTCCAGCTAAACGTTCAAGCATTTGGTCAATGAAAGGAAGAGGGAAGTGATCCTTCCTAGTTAATGCATTCAATTTCCTATAGTCTATACAAATCCGCCACCCATTTTGTACTCGTGTGGGCACCAACTCACCATCTTCATTTTTTATCACAGTTATGCCCGTTTTCTTCGGAACCACTTGAACTGGACTTACCCATTCACTATCTGAGATTGGATAGATTATACCTGCATCAAGGAGTTTTAAAATCTCCTTTTTTACTACCTCCATCATAGGTGGGTTCAAGCGGCGCTGAGCTCCTCTAGATGGTTTGCAATTTTCTTGCAACAAAATTTTGTGCATGCATGTAGAGGGGCTTAATCCCTTGATATACGCTATGGTCCATCCAATAGCCTCTTTATGTTCTCGAAGCACTCGAATCAATCTTTCTTCCTCCAAAGTATTGAGTTTGTTCGAGACTATCACAGGGAGGTTATCATTATCTCCCAAAAATGCATACTTCAAGTGATCTGGCAATGTTTTAAGTTCCAACTTGGGGGCCTGCACAATAGATGGGAGGAGTTTTGTATTAGACACAGGTAAATCAACATAAGACACTCCATACCTCATAGGTTTGAGTGACTCTAAGTCATAAACCATGTCTTGAAGATCGTCATCCATCACAAATTCTTGCTCAAAAATCTGCACTTTTTTAGGAGTCAAGCTATTATCAAGTGCAATTTTTAATTTATCCTTATCACAAAAATCAAATGTTTCCTGAGCTAGAGTATCAATAGCATCAAAAGCATAAACAGCACATACATCATTAGGATATTTCATGGCAGCATAAATGTTAAACTTAATAATCTCACCATCAAATTCCATAGTTAATGTACCATCATGCACATCAATTTTTGCTCTAGATGTTTTCAAGAAAGGTCTCCCTAATAAAATTAACTTTGAATTAGAAGAGTGATCTTCCTCCATATCAAGTACATAAAAATCTGCAGGAAACACTAATCCATTTACTTGCACCATAACATCTTCTAATACTCCCTCAAGATAAACATTAGATCTATCAGCAAGTTGAATTATCACGCCCATTTCTTTCAAAGGTCCCAAATTCAAAGAATTATAAATAGATAACGGCATAACATTTATGGAAGCACCCAAATCACACATGGCTTTTTCAACTTTCATATTGCCTATTTTACAAGGGATGATAAACATACCTGGATCTTTGCATTTTGAAGGCAACTTCTTTTGTAGCACAGCCGAGACATTCTCCCCCACACTTAAAATTTCATTGCCTTTCAATTTCCTTTTGTTAGTGCATAATTCTTTGAGAAATTTAGCATAGCGAGGTATTTGTTTAATTGCATCAATTAAAGGAATATTTACCTCTACTTTGCGAAAAGTCTCAAGAATCTCCTTTCTTCCTCATCTTTCTTGAATTGGCCAATCTTGTCGGGAAAGGAGGGGTTGTCTCGATTACCTTAGGCTCTTTGTGGGGTTGTTACTTCTTTTACAACCTCTTCATGATCACGTGTTTTGGCCTCTTCCAACACCTTTCCGCTTCTCAAAGTCATTGCACTAACATTTTGCCTTGGGTTAACAACCGTTTGAGAAGGTAACTTACCTTGTGATTCCAATTTGCTCACGGAAGATGCTAATTGGCTCACTTGATTTTCCAAGTTTTGAATCTTTGGTTCGAGTTTCTGTTGGAAACGTTGGGAACTATTAGCAAGTGATTCAACTAACTCTTCAAGGGACTTACAGTTTGGAAGATGGTGGATGTGGTGGGTGTTCTTTGCCAAGCTTGAAATCCACTAGGTCGTGGCCCATGCTGAAGTTGGGATGATCCTCCATCCCGAATTGTAGGTATTTGAGTAAGGGTCATACTTCCTTTGTGGTGGCCCTGGGAATCCACCAACGGCATTAGCATGCTCAAATTGACCTTCTTGCAACGTCGGGCACACGTCAGTAGGATGATTTGAATTGGAGCAAATACCACAAGCCTTTACATTGAATATTGCCTACAACCAACTTTTCCACTAAAGTAGTCAAATTGTCTAAGCGTTGATCAATAGAGGAAGTACTTACCTCACTTACCTTCCTAGATGTATCCTCACGTCGATGCCAAATTGTTGTGTATTGGCAGCCATGTTGGAGATTAAAGTCCTTGCCTCGTTGGAGTTTGTGTACTAATGCACCTCCACTAGCAGCACCAATCATATTCCTATCCATCACTGTTAGTCCCTCATAAAAATATTGGATAAGAAGTTGATCAGGAATTTGATGTTGAGGACAACTAGCACATAATTGCTTAAACCTTTCCCAATATTCATGCATAGTTTCTCCATGTTCTTTGCCGTATACCACATATATCTTTTCTAATTGTGGCGGCTCGTGAGGCGGAAAGAATTTTTCCAAAATTGCCTCTTCATCTCGATCCATGTGTTTATTGAACGGAGGGCAAGTAGTATAGCCAATCTTTAGCAATTCCGTCTAAAGAAAAGGAAAAGCTCGCAACTTAATTTGATCCTCGATCACTCCTTGCGGTTTCATCGTGGAACACACCATATGGAATCCCTTTAAGTGCTTATGAGGATCTTCACCGCAAGGCCATGAAAAGTGGGGAGTAAGTGAATCAATCGATTTTAACTCAAAGGCACTTCTAAAGTAGGATAATCAATGCACAACGGTTGTTGGTTTAAATCGAGCATAGCTAAATCCTTTAAAGTTCGTTCATTACTTCTAGCCATGTTTTCTTCTTCACTATTAAATAATTCAGACAAATTATATTCAAAAGATGAAGAAGATGATACTCCTTGAGATCGTTGTTTGGTTTCTTTTCTAAGCCTACGTCTTTGTCTTCTCTATCTCTGGATCGTATGTGAGTTGACACATGCGAGAAGAGCGTGGCATAAGAGGACCAAACAATCATAAAGGAATAAATAGAAATGCAAATAAATTAAATAAAGGAATAAATTAAAAACCAATCCGACAGCGCCAAAATTTGATGGGTGTCGAAACCACCAAAAATAATCCTTCTCTGGCTAAGCTTTGTAGATAGCAGTGAGAGGGTCGAATCCACAGAGATTGGTTAGATTTATTCCTTGAACAAAATAAAATAAAGAGGGGGGGTTTTGTATTATGAAACTAAGCAAGAATTAATTAAGACAACTAAACAAATTAAATAACCAACTAAAAATATGAGGAAAAATTAATAAGAAGAAGCTTCCAATCAAGAATTAATTTCGGTATTGATTCCTCAAATTGATCATTGATTCAAAAGATAGGTTCTTTTATCTTGAATAAATTGGTTATAGTTGTTGAAGATCCGTCCTCTAACAACCAATCTTTTCTTACTTTTCGATAACCTTGGATCCGTCCTATGAGTTATCACACTGATTAACAAACACAACCTATGTATCTGTCCTATGAGTTATGTCTATTAATTGCATTAAGATTCAAAAAGACCCAATTACTAACCAGTAAACCCGGAAACGCCTTGTTTATTTAAGTTAGATTATATATTTTCATAACATACAATCTAAGGTGTTGATTACCTTTCGATGTTGTTATTTGTCACTTGAATTAGAACAATCAACAAAAGATTAATTATTCTAAATGACTATATATTGAATTCAACTATCAAACAATAGGCCTCTTGTCTAACAATTCAATTCAATAATATAATGAAGCATAGAAAATATATAAATACTCAAGAATAAAAGAAATAATAAAATTACCGGAACCTCACAATTGTTGGAATCAAACCTTAATTAAACTTGATTGGAAAATAAAAATTTAGCTAAACATAATTAAAAGAAAATACAAAGAAAATCAAATGACTGCCCTTTTTGTCGATCCGTGCGGCTTTCGTCTTCTTCGGCCGTAGCTCACTCCATGAAAGGATGAATTGTGGCTTGAGAATTCCAAACCTTGTTTTTCTCTCTATTGAACTAGGAAAGCCTAAAAATGGGATGCCTTGATTGTCTCCAAACCTTGCCTATTTATAGGCAAGGATTCAAGACATTTGGTTGTGCTTTTCCTTAAATCAAGGCTTTGCTTTCCTTAATTCAAGGCTTTTCTTTTCCTTAATTCAAGGCTTTGCTTTCCTTAATTCAAGGCTTTTCTTTTCCTTAATTCAAGGCTTTTCTTTTCCTTAATTCAAGGCTTTGCTTTTCCTTAATTCAAGGCTTTTCTTTTCCTTAATTCAAGGCTTTGCTTTTCCTTAATGGCCAACATTTTGTTGTGGAATTTGGTGGCCTCAATTGTGTCTTTCTTGTGCCACTTGTCTTGTGAGGCTACATTCTTTAGGAAAAATGCTTCATCTAACCATTAATCACAAAAATAATTAATATCCTTATAAACAAGCATTTTAATCAATTAAAACACAAGAGAATTGATCCAATAAATATGCAATTATACACTCTATCATCCATATCGTCCTTCCCACGTCAAAATGATATACGCGATTTGTTACCTTTAAGTTGATTAATGTTTTATTTAGATACTATGTTACAAAATATTGACATTGGTTCAACATTGATAAGGTAAAAAAATCTACTTTATAAACTTTTTGTTGCTCTAAAAAAATAAGTTCACCTTAGAATAAAAATTTTAAAATTATTCTTACTACTTTATATATGTAAATATATATGACCCAGTAAAAATTTAAAAAAAAATTGTAAAATGATTTTTTTAAAAAAAATAAAAATACAAAGGAAGTACCAATACAACCCCCTCCATGTACCAATATGACCCGTCAACGCCCTCCCCAAATGTCCTACCTGTGTGAACTTATTGTAGTCTACACGTCTTCATAGAAAAGCTGAGGGCTGACCAGCTGAAGCTGCAGCAATAATGCAACAACCTTGGGTTTAAATGTGCCATATTTCCTTTAAATTTCTCATGCTTTGAAGAAACCTCAACCTTATTCATACATACCCTGCATTTTAGATTCATACTATAGGCTCATCTTTCAATGGATAGACACTTCCTTGCACTTCTTCTGATACAATGGCTAATTGTGACTTGCTGCATGGCCATGAATCCAACAAACATTGCCACTGATCAATCTGCCCTTCTGGCCCTGAAGATCCACATCACCTCTGACCCTTTCCAAATCTTGTCCTGTAACTGGTCTTCTCTTGCTTCATCCTCCTCTGTCTGCGATTGGACTGGAGTCCAGTGTGGCCATCGCCACCACAGAGTGACTGCTTTGAATATTTCAGGCATGTCTCTTACTGGCACCATTCCTCCACATTTGGGTAACCTATCCTTCCTTGTTTCTCTTGACATGAGACGCAACTATTTACATGGAAATCTGCCTCAAGAGTTGTCACGATTACGCAGAATAAGGTTCATCAGATTAGGCTCCAACAACTTCACCGGACGAGTTCCTACGTGGTTTGGACCGCAGCTTCAAGTCTTAGCTTTATTTCAAAACGAATTTAGTGGTCCTATTCCTTCCTCGATCTCTAACCTGTCGAAATTAGAGTATCTGAATTTTAATGGTAATTTCCTCATGGGAGAGATTCCTGAAGAGATTGGGAATCTCCATAACTTGACATTTCTGTCTCTCGGAAGTAATCAACTTGTGGGTTCCCTACCTTCCGTCATCTTCAACATCTCAACATTGGAGATTGTTGATTTTTCATTCAATAACTTGACAGGAAGTCTTCCACTTGATATTTGTCACAATCTTCCAAGTCTCAAAGGGATTCATCTTTCTTTCAATCAGTTAAATGACCAAATCCCATCAAGTTTATCCCGTTGTTCACGGCTTCAAATACTGTCATTGTCACATAACAATTTCAGTGGATTCATTCCAAAAGAACTTAGCAATTTGGAGATGCTAGAGGAATTGTACCTAGGAGGGGGCAATTTACAAGGTATAGCCTTATATTCTAATCTCCGTTTGGAGTGTGATGTATTTGAGAAAAGTTGTATTAGATTGTGTGAAAATTTTAGTGAGTATTTTTTTATTAAAAAAAAGTATTTTGGAGGGAAAAATATGAGGGGAATTTTTTAAAATTATGTGAGAGGAACTGAAGTGTGAAAATTTGAATTTTAAATTTTGAAATAAAAATGTATTTGAATAGTTTATTTTAATTTAAGAAAAGTTAACTTTTACTCATTTGCAAACAAAAATGGCTTGTCCAAACATAGCCTTAGTTTTTTTCGATAATGTTAAACCTTCTTAAACAATGCCTAAGTCCGAAAATCATTTTCTTGTTGCTACTTGCTAGCAAATGTAGCATGAAATCATTATTAATCTTTGGTCATTTAGTTGCAATTCTTGGACTTGTACTGGAATTATGGAGCATATAATTCAAAGAATCATTCCACACTAACAAGAGGGGGAAAAAGAAAGAAAAAAAAACACTCTTGTCCCCTGTGTCATGGAAGTACATGGTCTTTGTTAAATATTTAGGTGGGAAAAGATTTTCAAATTACTAACAATTCTTTTGTAAAATTGGAAGGTGTGATTCCACGGGAGATTGGCAATCTTCGTAACCTCAAGCATTTTGCTATAGAAAGCAGCAGCATTTCAGGTTCTATACCGAAGGAAATTGGGAATTTGACTATGCTCACTAGTATTTTTTGTCCTCATAATTTCTTAACAGGTTAGCCTCCCTTGGTTTGCTAGCAATTTGAGTTTAAAAAATAATTTGTTTCCTTTGTTTAGTTCATTCGGAAAAATAATCTGTTTCTTGTGTTTGTTTTAATTTTACATTTTTTGAAAAAGTAATCAAATTTCTAAAAATAAGAAAAGTAAGTGCAACAATTAAGCATTCTCAATACTTACTAAAAGTTGTTATTCTTATGACGTTTCTTGGAATTTTAGTTTAAATAAACATATTTCTAACTTTTAATATTATTTGGTCTTCTTTTTCTCTTTTAACTTTCATAAGTCTTTTTTTTTTTAAGTATTACTCTGATAATATTCTATTTTAAATATTGTTAATTTTAATTTTTTAATTTTTAAAATTTTTAAAAATTGAGAACTTTTTTATATTCAAATTCATAATTTATTGAAATTGAAATTTATGTAATTTTTTTTATTTTATGTGGTTTGATTTCATCTTAAATGGAGGTATATTCTTTTTTGTTTTTTGTTTTCTTTTGCTATTAAATTATTAACATCATTGTTCTTACCTTTTTTAGTGAAAATATATATGTTTATGTGTACCTTTATTATTGAAACGAACTTCTTTTATGTATTTGTAATTTATTAATCTAAATAAAATAGTAAAACATGAATAATACTAACTTTTCTGAAAATAAATTCATTCTATCTTGTATTTATAATCCCCACAATTCAATTTCTAAAATTATAATTTCTTGAAAAATTATTTATTTTTCTCATAATTAAATTTTAAAAAAATGATATTATTATGTAACTTTACCATTTTAACCATGAGTTTCAATTCCATATATTTAGACATATCAAATATCCATCTTAATTTCAAATTTTACAAACCTCTTCCTCGCCCCCTCCCCTCTCAACCCCAAATGCTCACTTTTCTAAATGCCAAGAACTTGCATTAATGTACTAGCATATCACAACTGATAGGTGTAATACCAGAAGAGATCTCCAACCTTCACAAATTGGAGGGACTTAATTTTGGATCAAATGACTTAAATGGGTCCATACCAATGGGGATCTTCAATCTTTCAACATTGAGGAAGGTTTCATTTGCATTCAATCACCTCACTGGCAGTCTTCCATCCAATATTGGATATCAATTGCCCAATTTAGAAAGCATTTATCTTGGCCACAATGAAATTAGTGGGGTTATACCAGCTTCAATTGTAAATTGCTCTAAACTAACAATGCTCTCTCTTCCATCAAACCAATTCAGTGGCTCAATTCCAAAACCCCTTGGGAACCTTGAACATCTAGAACGGCTAGTTCTTTTTGATAACCATTTGACAAGTGATCCAACACCGTTGGAGTTGGATTTCCTTACTTCCTTGACAAAGTGCAAGTCTTTGAAAGCCATAGACCTAGATGATAATCCACTCAATGGGATTCTCCCAAATTCCATTGGAAATCTTTCTACTTCCCTTCAATATTTTTTGGTAGCGATGACTATAATTAGAGGCCCTATCCCAAGTGAAATTGGCAACCTAAGCAGTCTTATGTTGATTTCTCTAGATGATAATCAGTTGACTGGAGCTATTCCAGGAGCAATCCAAGACTTAAAAAACCTTCAAGTATTGTATCTTCAGCGAAACAAACTTAGGGGAACTCTAGATAAATTTTGCAACATGCAAGGACTAGCCGAGTTGTATCTAACCCAAAACCAAGTTTTAGGGCCAATCCCAGATTGTTTTGGCAATATGACTTCTCTGAGGAAACTTTCCTTGGATTACAACTTGCTGACATCTAGTATTCCCAAAAGCTTGTGGAAACTCAAAGATCTTTTGGAGCTTGTCCTTGCCTCGAACTCCTTAAATGGATCATTGCCTGCAGATATTGCAAATTTGAATGCTGCAATATCAATGGACTTGTCCATGAATCACATATCAGGGGCCATTCCCAGCACAATGGGTTATTTACAGAACTTGCAAAACCTTTCTTTAGCAAACAACCAACTACAAGGGTCTATACCAGAATCGTTTGGGAAAATGTTAAGCTTAACATCCCTGGACTTGTCACATAACAATCTCTCAGGGTTGATCCCCAAGTCAATGGAGGCACTCCAATCTTTGAAATGGTTTGACGTTTCTTCTAATCATTTAAAGGGTGAAATTCCTTCTGGGGGTCCTTTCAAAAACTTCACAGGTGAATCCTTCACTTCCAATGATGCATTATGTGGAGATTCAAAATTCCATGTCCCACAATGCCAAACTGATCAAGAGCACAGATTAAGAGTGAAAAGGGTGCTTCTACTCACACTGATCCCACTTGTAATTGCTCTTTTGGTTGTCCTCTCCTTAACTTTTGTTTTTTTGAGATATCGAAGGAAAAGTGAGTTTTCAAGCACAATAGAGGTGTCAGCTGTACCGACAATAGAAAGAATTTCTTATTATGAACTTCTACAAGCAACAAATGGGTATAGCGAGAGCAACTTTCTTGGCTCAGGTAGTTTTGGATCAGTTTATAAAGGGATTCTTAATGATGGAAAGTCTGTGGCTGTCAAAGTATTTAATTTACAACTCGAAGGTTCACTAAAGAGTTTTGATGTAGAATGTGAAGTGTTTTGTAACCTTCGTCATCGAAATCTAGTGAAAGTAATCAGCAGTTGCTCCAACCAGGACTTTAAAGCTTTGGTGCTGGAATACATGCCCAATGGGAACCTTGACAAATGGCTACACTCTGACCATCATTTCCTGAATATGTTGCAAAGATTGAACATGATGATCGATGTTGCATGTGCTTTGCAATATCTACACCAAGAATATTTAACTCCCGTGATTCATTGTGATTTGAAGCCGAGTAATATCCTTATTGATGAAGACATGATTGCCCATGTAAGTGATTTTGGAATTGCAAAGTTTTTGGGAAAGGATGAAAGCTCTGTATTAACCAGAACCTTAGCCACAATTGGTTACATTGCACCAGGTAATCTTGATTCTGTGTTTCTTCTTTTCTTTCATTTCAGAATTTATCACCTTATATAATTTTTTGGACAATATTTCTTGTAGAATACGGAAGGGAAGGATTGGTGTCGAAAGCATGTGATGTCTATAGCTATGGAATCCTCCTAATGGAAGTCTTTACAGGAAGAAGGCCTAATGATGAAATTTTTGATGAAAATCTGAGCTTCAAGAGTTGGGTAAATGATTCCATGCCTGATTCAGTTCTTCAAGTCATAGATAGTAGCTTGTTAAATCAAAACGAAGAACATTCCAATAAAATGTTGGAGTGTCTAACATCAATCATGGAATTGGCCTTGAATTGTGTTCGGGAATCTCCGAAGGAAAGGTTTGTTATAAGTGATGTTTTTTATGCTCTCAAGAAGATCAAACTTAGGTATGCTGAATATCACAGAGGTTAATAAATTGTTCCAAATGAATAATTTTGAGCCACAAAGCAAATATTTGTATCATGTGAGTAACTTTCCATTGCTATATGTGTAATGTTGTGGTAGTGTTTTTTATTTTTTTTTATTTTTTTTGTTAAAAGGGGTAATACAATTTCATAACATTACACCTTTATTCTATCAATATCTTTTTTCCCTGAATCATTTACTTAACAAAAATTGCACATAATTATTTCATGAGTCAAAAGTAACCATTTTATGTGACAGTATTGTCCCTACAAATTTTCTTTGATTGCATAATTCTTTGGTGCTGCAATTCTATTAGCATGGCTTCTAAGGAGATGTGAGCTACGTGTTCTTGTAACGGATTTTACACGCAAGTGCACGTAATCGTTAACAAGTAATAAAGAGTAAATATAATTTATCGATCCCACAGGGACTAATTGTTTATCAACTATCGAAATTGAGTTAATTCTACCTTTATTTGAATGATTTAATTTTTTTTAATTTTAAGAAACTAAATTAAAACAAAATTTAAAACTACGCTAAACAAATTAATGAATTAATTTTAAAGATTTATTAGATTGCTAAAGCTCTAGGGTTTTCGATTTCACCATAACTAATCTATTTTACTATTAATCTATCTCTATAGTCTAATTTATTTTCCTGGTTGATAGTCGAGATTCCCTAATTTATTTACTAGTCCCTCCCGAGATCTAATAAAAATCTCCATAATTGCTAATTCACTATATTCCTATGTGAATTACAACAATTATGAAGTCAACAATTATGAAGTCATTAATTCCTATGGATTCTCATGTAGTGACTACACAAACCATGTAGATATATTCCTATCCTACATGCAATTTATGGCATTTATCTCAAAGAACTTGACACATAACTCCCCTTCCAGTTCGTTATGATTAACAAATTATCTAATTAGTGATCAAGTAATTAGAAGCATTAAGAACGGAGATAAATACTCAACCAGAGAAAATAAATCCAAACTATATTAATAGAAAAATAATAAAAATTTCATAATTAGGCTACATCGCAGCCCTAGAAAACTAAATTAGTTCATATTAAAATAAAAGAAAACATCCAAAGCTTTAGACATAATTGAAAAAGAAAAAAAAATAAAAGAATAAGTTGAAGTAAGAAAAGGGACGGCTGCCCTCAATTGTAGCTTTCTTGCGGCTTCGGTTGGTTTCCCTGGATCCCGATTGCAGCTCTCTCCAGCCCAAATCCAAGGCGGCTACCCTCAATTTTTCTATACTAATACTCAACTCAAAGAAAAGAAAAGAACGAAAGAAAGAAAAAAACATAGGACGTGGGATGAAAAGAGGAAGGCGGCTGTTTTTGGAATTTTTCTCTTCCGAATTCTGTACCTCCCCTTTGTCTTCCTTGGTCGGGTTTTAATAGAGCCAATTTGCTAAAATCCGAATCCATCTTTCTTTTACTTTTGTCTTGCAAGTTGTAATTGGCTTCTACTGTCTTGTGTCCAAATCCCAGCCGTATTCTACTTGTTTTCTTGATTGCAGTAGTCATTCTTCAAGTTTCAGCCGAAAGTCTTCTCCAAGTTGTGTTCGGATTTTATTCCTTTATTCCTTTCCTCGGCAGTTTCTTTCTTGTGTTCAGTTTTTCATTCTCTTATTTGCAGCCCAGTTCAGAGTCTTACAGCTGTAGAGGTTTATTTTGTTTCCAAATTGTAGTCAAGTTCTATTTCCTTTTTGTAGCTAACTTGTCGTCGGCCTCTTCTTCCTTCTTGTTGCCCGGCTCTTTCTTCTTTCTTGTACTCGGATTTATCTTCCTTTTTGTGCTCAAATTTTGTTTTCGTGTTGTAGCTGAATTTGTACTTCTTTGTTGTGTTGTGCACGGCTTTGTGTTCCTTGTCTTGCTGCGTTTTTCTGTTTGCTATGGCCGCTCGGCTTTCTGTTTCCATTTTTCTTTGTTTGCACGGTTCTTGTTTGCTAGCTGTTGAGCACATGCAGCTGGCTTTTCTTGTTGGTTATGCAGCTTCGCTTTTGTTTTCTTCCAAATTGTAGCTTAGTTCTTCCTTCTCTTCTAGTAGCCGACCCCATCTTCAGCACGGTTTCTTCATCCTTCTTCAACTCATCTCTTAATCTTCTTGTGGCTAAAGGAGTCTCTTGCTTTTGTTGTGGGCTGAAGTAATTTGGCCAAGTTTTGAAGATAGCAGCCGAAGCCTTTGTTCTTCTACAGCAAGGAGTCTTTCTTTCTTTTTTTTTTTTTGTGTTGTTTTTCAATTGTGCAGCCGCCATACTTAAATGTCAAAAATGCAGAGATTGCAAATTGCTTTTCTTTGGTTTTGTCTTGCTCTTGTTTTGTCCTTTCTTGCTTTTTTTGTTTGCTGGTGTGTTGACTTTGTTTCTTATGCTTGGCTGAATCATTTGATTGCAATTGGTTCGTCATTGGCAGAAGTCAGCCTTCATAATTCAAGAACCTTTGTTTTGCTCGTTCCTTGTGTTCGGCTGCCTTCATGAGTTGTGCAAGCTTTCCAGAAAATTGCCTTCCATGTGTTCACGTGTCTTCCAATTGCAGTTGCATATTCTGAAGGTTGATTCTCTGTCTTTGAAGCTCCCTCCCACTCACTTCAATCACTTATTTCTATCTTGAACCAACGCCCTATTTTCCTTTTTATTTCTTCAAATTTTCCTAGCAATGCAATTTAATAAGCAATTTTGTCATAAGAACACTAAGAAATTGATCTAAGAAATATACAATTTGAACATCCTATCAGTTCTCTCCCTGCAATTCTTTTCTAATTTAATTGGTGGGTGTTGGCTGCTAATTGTAAGTATTAATAATTTCTAAAGATGAGTTCTTTTAACCTCGAGTGCACAAAAATCTGAGTAGATTCCTCTAAGGTAAGGTCGAAATGGTATTAAATAACAAACAATTATTTTTTATTTCTTTCGTCCTAAAAAAATGGATTCACTTTTAATTTAATACGATTTTTTTAAATGATAAGATACAACACACTTAATGTATAATTAAATATATAATTTTATATTTTTATCCTTACTTTTAAATTTGGTTTATACATCATTATCATTAATAAGAGTAATACAAGAATTTTACTTTCAAAATATACTTTTTTTTGGAACAAAGAAACTGTTTTCCATATTTGACTTTTATGGGACAAAGGAAATAATATTTTACCATATGAATGTAATGTTAATTATGTTAAAAAAAATTCACTATAAATTTCTATTATAATAGCCGAGTTCAAACATCCCACAATCATAGACTAAGTAAAATCAAGTATCCATCTATGTATTAATGTGATTATATTTTTACATTCATTTATTTCTGTTTATGGATTTTGTTCCATGACTAATTCTAGAACACCGGAGTAGTGTTTTCAAAGAGAAACATTAACCTAAAATTAAATTATCTCTGGCAATAGATTTTGTGCAGTTGTGGTTCGTAATTCGTTACATTAATCCTTGATGTTTAGGGTGAAGTTGAGTCAACTCAGATTTGGAAGCAAAAGAACGAAACGAAGAGGTGCGGCCGAATAAATAAAATTTCATCAACTCATAATTTCAAAATTAGAATTGTTTTAGATGGTGGGATTGATTTTCGGTCTCGATCACCATAATTTCAGTCCGTAATATATTTAACATGGCGATTTTTACACTCTACAAAGGTAAAAGATTTTTTTTAACGTAAATCATATATTTATATATATAAAAGAGAGAGTGGTTTTTTCCCCAAGTTGTAGGTTACTCTATGGCATAAGTGTAGTTTTTGAAGTTTTGTGACTATTTTTTAACAATTTTGTGAGTTTTAATTTGTTTTAAAAGCTTTTATATTATTTTTTTATTTTAACATACAATTATTATTAATTATTTAAATTTTACTTTCAAATGTAATCAATAGTCACAATATAAAATAAATCAAACTTTTTTTTTGTTATGTATGGGGATTTATTTTTTAATTTATATTATCATAATTTTTTTTTGTTAATTATGGACACACACATATGTATATTAAAAAACAAATTGTGTTGTCATAAATTAAAATTCAATGTTGATCATAAAATTAAAAATAATATAAATTGTTTTTCGTTTATCATTTTAAGCATTTTAACTTAAAATACCAGTATTATTTCTAAATATTGTATAAACTCATTTTAATTGTTATGTGGTGTTTATAATGTATATTTATCCAAGCATTTCAATTGGTATATTTATTTATACCAAACAAATACATATTCTACATTTAAAAATCCTTATAGATTAATTTCATTAATTTTTTAGACTATTTATTTTAAATCTTATTTGCATTTATTATTTAAAAAATATTATTCTTATTATTTTAAGTAAAAATATTATTTTTTATTATTTAACTTTTAATTACAAATGCAATTGATAGTTCAATTTTGAAAATAATATATAAATATTATGACCTACATACACTAGCATATTTCTCTTATAAGTATTCCTATCAATTTATTTCTTTTATTTTCAAATATGATATATATTATTGTAAAAATGAAACACTAAAAAAAAAGTAATTTTAACATTTAGTTAACTTGTTTTCATTTATCATGAATTGTTAAAATATTACAAGAGATTTTTTTTAATTATTAATGATATATATTTTTGTTAATCATTCCAAAAATAACTAAAAATGAACTATCAAAATCATTTAAATTCATCCAAATATAATAACTGATAAAATATCTAAGTATTACAATTTTAAAGTCTATCATATTAAATTTAATTGTTCTAATAAAAATCATCTTCTTATATGGTATTAATTATTATATATATTAGCCATTAGCAAAAGAATTTTTTTTCAAAAAAAAACTTATTAATATTTTAATTATCACCATTAGTATAAAATTTGTGTTACTTTTAAATTATTGTAATAAAATAATTGTATAGTATGAAGATAAATAAAAAATATTTCAAAAAACAGTAATTATACATTTTTTAAAACAAAAAAAAGTAAAAAAATTAAAAACTTATTAAAATTTTTAAATAGACACTCTCCACTTTTTCGAGCGGGGTACTAAAAATTAGGGATAGCAACAGTTACCCGCCCCCGACGGGGGGAGATGTTCTCTCCCCGCTCCCCCGCCCTGTTTTCCCTTTTAATTTTTAAAATATACATTAAAATATATATAATATTTGAATTTTAATAAATATATTATTTATGTATATTGGTAAATATATTACTCTCGTACAATTGTATATATTATGTTATTAACATTAGTTAAAATTTTAATTTCTTATCAATATTTATTAATTATTAATAAATTATGTTTATATTAAGATTTTTATTAATTAAAATTTTAAATATCATACTTTAGTATTAGTTACTATTTAATATTAGTTTATTATTAATTTTTTATTATTTATGAATTATTATATATTGACTCTTATCTTTTTCATTATAACATATTATTAGTACCACTAGTTTATTGTTAAGTATTTATATTTATAAATTAGTGTTAATTTGATATATATATTTGATATAAATGAGATATATAGAGTATCCTATTATTTTAAGTTTTATTAAGCAAAAAAAAAAAAAAAGAAGTAAAGGAACCTTCATGTTACTCCCACAATTGAATTAAACAAAATTATAATTAAAGAAGTACAAAAATCTTTTCATTATTGTACATTGTTAGTTAGTAATAATTAGCTTCTACCTACTTACTAATTACTATTTGTAAATTGATAATATATATATATATATATATATATATATATATATATATACACTTTGAGTTTTATTAAGTAAAATAATAAAAATTAAAATAATGATCTAAAATGTTTATAACATTTTGAAATTTGTATTTGAAAAATAATGAAGTAAAATAAATTAATAAATAAAAAATTTAGTTAAATTTTTTTAATATTTTGAATTTTTTATGTCCTCTATACTGATTTTAAAAATATTTAAATTAGACCCTTTAATAATTCTAAACAATACCTGTAATTATTTGTAGTTATACTATAACACCCTAATAATATGATTTTTTCCCCAAAAGAAAACGGTAATTATATAAGTAGTACTAATTTAGGATGTAATTGAAAGAAGTTATAATTTGTTCGATAAAAACACCAAAAAACAACCTTGTGGGATGTAAATACTATTAACTTTAATTATTGGTCAAAAAATAAGATAAATACATGGAAAAATAGAGAAAAATAACATGTGTAGTATATGAGAGTGTAGTTTTGTTATTTAATAACTCATCTATATTTTATTTAAGTGTATAACTTTATAAATGATCAACACTAAGTGATTAGTAAATAGCAATTAGATATTGATTAGTATTAAATGAATAACAAATGAGTGTTAATTTAACAACTTTAGTTCAACGGTAATTTAACGATGTGTATAGCTATGAAATCCTCTTAATGGAAGTCTTCACAAGAAGAAGGCCTAACGATGAAATCTTTGGTGAAAATCTATACTTGAAGAGTTGGGTGAACAATGCCATGCCTGATTCAATTCTTCAAGTTATAGATGCTACCCTGTTAAAGCAAAACCAAGAACATTCCGATGAAACATTGGAGTGTCTATCATTAATCATGGAATTGGCCTTAAATTGTGTTCCAGAATCTCCCAAGGAAAGACAGACCATAAGCGAGGTTGCTGTTGCTCTCAAGAAGATAAAAGTCAGATATGTATGTCATGGAAGTAAATAGATCGTTAGTGCACTCCAAGCTTGCTGTCGTCCTAAGTTTACAAGAGTGAAGGATTTAGCCAATTTTATTGTTCCAAACAAATCAAGTTTATTTACCATTGCAATGAACGAAAATATTTGTATCATTCGAGTTACATGATGATGGTCATCAAGTTTTATTATTATTATTATTATTTTTATTTTTATCCAAGATGATAGTTTTATACATTAATCCATGAAGGGAAAAAAATGGCCCAACTCACTCTCGATCTCTCGTTAATGCTTGAATTAACCCTTAGGTGTAATCTGACTTCCATTTCACAAAATTAATTATCAATCTTTTCTCCATTTTCGCTGCCCTTTATTATTATCATTGTATTCAATTAAATAAATCACGTATTTCAGCGCATGTATTGGTGGTCAAAATTGTACATTAATTAATTAATATGGAGAATTGAGTTTTATTTTGGAGTGAAAATTAATTCGCTACATAATGCTTTTTGGTCCGAATCCAACCATGCATTGCATAAACATGCATTTATCATTTTTCTTTTTTTATTCTTTATTTATTTTATATATAATGTGATTGATCACTAAAGCTGATGGTGATCATCATTTTCCCAGAGCCGCAAAAGTCAAAGGACAAGGCAATTCACATTGTTGTGCCTTCCTTCTTCTTTCGTCAAGAACATTACCTCCAATATGATTCGTATGGCCTCAAATCAATGGAGTCGTCTTCGAATTGGAAAAGGGAATCGAAGACATGAACGCCAAAGTCTTCGCCTTCTTTTGTGGGAGAGGGAAACGGTCAAGGGAAGTATTACTATTAAATTCCAAATCGTCCTTCCCACGTCGAAATGAGACCCATCATCGGCCATACATGATATACGCGGTTTGTCACCTTTACCTTGATTAATGTTTTGCTTTTTTAAATTGTAGCAAGATTTTATTTTTATAATTATTTATTCATTGATAAAATAACTTAGAAAAAGTACTAATTTGCAGATGAAGAATTGGCATATTAAAGTTTTCAATCTTCCCAATTGGGAAGTATTTCAAGAATGGGGTTAGTTTACATAATTCCGATATTTACAAAATATTAACATTGGCCTCAATATTATTGATGTAAAATTTTATTTCATTTCATTTCAGGGTACATATAACTTTTTATTGCCCTTGAAAAATAAGTTTAATTTAAAATAAAATTTCTTAAACTATTTTTATGAATTTTATATATATGTAAATATTTATGCTCCATATTTGAAGAGTAACCATAAAAATAAAAAATTGTAAAATAGACTTGTTTTTTAGTTGGAAAGAAGTTCTACTACAACCCACTAGATCACGTCTGAGGCAAATCAAGTAGTCAACCCGTAAGCCTACCCAACTGTCCTAATGATGTCTCAAATTTATTCCAGTCTATTGACTCATAACAAATTATATCATCAGCTGAAGCTGAATGCTGAAGCAGTAGCAATAATACAACAAACCTTGGCTTTAAAAGTGTAACATTTCCTTTAAATTTCTCATGCTGTGAAGAAATCTTAGCCACATTCATATGTACCGTGCATTTTCAGATTCATACTTTATATCAAAAAACGAAGAGAGATACATTTTGTTAAACTTCAATGTTCATTTTGTTATTAAAACAAACTTCAGGGGTTAACTATATTTTAAATATTTTAATTTAAAAGATAGTTTATAAATTTTTTTTTAAAAAAACTATGTATTTGTTCAAAAGTCAATAGTTAATATTATTTAATTATCTGTAAAAGGTTAAATGTCATTAATTTATCCAATTTAAAGGAGGTATTAGTAATTTACCTGTATCTCTAAAATAATTTGATAGTTTTCCTAAATTTTAAAGGAGATGGATATAATTTACCTTTTTATTTAAATTTATATAACCTAATAAATATTATATTTATAACTGTAAACTCTCAAAACTATGATAAAATCATTTTATCAAATTAACTTTTGCAGTCATGTATAATGATTTTTTTTTTATCAATGAAAATATAAAATTGCTATAAAATTATTTGATATAAAGTTAACTATGTCATTGAAGTTTATGCATTTCATATTAGGATTTAATATTTATTAATAAAATCATTTCGTTTATTTAATGGGAGATGGTTAGTACATAAGGTAGAAAATCTAACTTGTGAAGTGTTTGATCACTAGACCTGATGGCCTGGCCTCAAATTAGGGCTGTAAACGAACCAAACATAAACGAACGGACCTTGTTTGTTTACTGTTCGTTTATTTTTTAGACTGTTCATGTTCGTTTATGTTCGTTTATGTTTGTGAAATATTTGTTCGTGTTCGTTTATGTTCGTTTATTAGTGTTCACGAACAGTTCACGAACACTTATCGAACACGTTAACGAACGAGTAAACGAACGAGTAAACGAACGCTTAACGAACACATTCGCGAACACTTAAACGAACACGTTCGCGAACAAATAAACAAACACATTTGCAAACACTTAAACGCACACGTTCGCGAACAAATAAACAAACACATTTGCAAATTGAAAAAACAAATAGCATTATAGAGAATTGAACTTGGTCTCTAATGTGGGGAGTATGGCTACTTACCATTACACCACAACAAATTTGTTTATTAATGATCAACAAACATTATTATTATATATATTATTTTAATATAAACGAACAATAAACGAGCTTTAAACGAACATTAACAGAACTTGTTCATGAACACTAAACAAGCTTGTTCACGAACATAAATAAACGAACGGATACTTGTTCGTGTTCGTGTTCGTTTATTAAACGAACACTAAAATGTGTTCGTTTATTGTTCTTTTAACTTAACAAACGAACATAAACGAACGTAACCGATCTTGTTCACGAACTGTTCACCGAACGTACTAGTTCGTTTACACCCCTACCTCAAATCAATGGAGTCGTCTTTGAATTGGAAAAGGGAATTGAAGACATTAACCTCGAAGTCTTCAACTTTTTTCGTGGAAGAGGGAAACGGTCAAGGGAGGTATTAATTCCAAATCGTCCACATGAAAATGATATCGCCCGCCATGTATGACTTACGCGGTTTATTGGCTAATAATGTTTTATTTAGGCAGTATTTTACAAAATATTAACATGGGCTAATATTAATGATGTAAAGTTTTATTTTAAATTTTTTGACAATTTTAATTCTTAATATATAGGGGTTGGATAATTTTAATTCTTAAAACTTTTAAGTTAACAATAGTATTTATAATTTTAATTTATAACAATTTAAAAATAATTAGCCGAAAAAAATTAATGACTCAATAGTTGGAGGGAGCTATGAAGCCCACATTTATATAATATTTTTAATAGTTTTAGTTCTCAATATTTAAATATTTAATATTTTTAGTCAAATCTAATTTAAATATTTGATATTTAAATAATTTAGATCGACAAATCTAATTTTTAGATTTTCAATAAATAAAAATTAAAAATTATTGACATTATTAACTTAAAAGAATGGGAAGAGGAAGTTAATAAACATTTTTTTAAATTTTTTAAATTAGTATCAATAGAAAAAAAATGAAAAATATGGGACCAAAAACGTTTCTTTTTTTATTCATGCTAATTTGAAAAATAAAACAAATATGGGTCAATTAACTCTTCCATTTTTTTAAGCTAATGACATCATTTTTTAAAAAATTTTACAAATTTAAATTATGTAAATAGATTAGCTCACCTAAATTATTTGGAAACTAAACTTATCATATTTTTAAACATAAGGAGTAAAACTGTTAAACTTTAAATATGGGAATTAAAATTGTTAAAAATATTATATAAATTTGGACCTATTTGTTCCTACTTTCTATCATTAGGTCATTAACTTGTAATTAGTTCTTTTTAAATTGTTATAAATTGAAAAACTTTTTTATAGTTTGAAACTATTTCAAAAAATAAGTCTGTTTTAAAATAAATTTTTCTAAAACTATTATTACAAAATTTATATATGTAAATGTCTATGATCTATATTTAAATAGTAACGATAAAAATAAAAATTATAATTAATATATATATATATATAACAAAATTAAGAAGTAATACTAAAGCCCTCTACAGGCTACTTGGGCAAGTCAAGTAGTCAACCCATCAACGCCTGCCCCAACTTTCCTACTTGTGTCAATTCATTCGACTCTATTCTTCATCCAACAATCATGAATTATCATCTGCTGAAGGCGGAAGCAGCAGCAATAACGCAGGAAACCTTGGCTTTAAAATGCAACATTTCCTTTCAATTTCTCATGATGTGAAGAAACCTTAACCACATTCATATATACCCTGCATTTTCCGATTCATACTTTATATCAAAAAAGTAAGAGAGATCCATTTTGTAAACTTCAATATTCATTTTGTTATTAAAACAAACTTCAAGAGTTAAGTGTATTTCAAATATTTTAATTTAAAAGATAGTTTGTAAATTTCAAAAAAAAATTATTTATTTGGTCAAAAGTTTTTTTTTTTTTTCCGAAAGAGAGCTGCTTATATTAAGTGGGAAAATCTCAGTTAATACATTACAAAGGTGGTCCATCATTAGAACAGACAGGTCCTAACCCAACTAACCTAACCCAATAAGGATTGGTTAAGATAGTACCCCGTTAGAAAAGGACCGGCATAATCCCACTCAGTGGTACTGGCGCCTCCTAGCTACTACTTAACAGTTAAAAGTCAATAGTTAATATTATTTAATTATCTGTAAAAGGTTAAATGTTATTAATTTATCCAATTTAAAGAAGGTATTAATAATTTATCTATATCTTTTAAAATTATTTTATAGTTTTTCTAAACTTTAAAGGAGGTGCATATAATTTACCTTTTTATTTAGATTTATATAACCTAATAAATATTATATTTATAATTGTAAACTCTCAAAAATATGATAAAATCATTTTATAAAATTATCTTTTGCACTCATTTATAACTATAAACTCTCATTTTATCAAATCATTTATTTATCTTTGGCATAGAAACTATAATATCAATTGTATAGGTTTCTTGTACTACCGGTGTAATTTTGTAAAATTTTAATACTACTATTTTCTTAGCACTTTATGAAAATTAATTTTAAAATTTTTCGTCACATAATCAAATTTGGGGATTGGATTTTTTCAATTTATATAATTAAGGAAATTTTGTAATTCACATACCCATATATATATTTTTTCACTATATATATATATATTCTTAAAAATTTACTTTTATATTAAGAAAATTTTACTTATGACTATAAATTAAAAAGAATATAGAATATAACATTCAAAATAACTTAAATCTTTTCACATTTATCATAATTTTAAATATTTTGACTTTAAAATGTTAGTAGTAATGTAAACATTATTCAGATAAATGAGTGCAAAAGATAATTTGATAAAATGATTTTATCATAGTTTTGAGAGTGTATGGTTATAAATATAATATTTATTAGGTTATATAAATCTAAATAAAAAGGTAAATTATATCCACCTCCTTTAAAGTTTAGGAGAACTATCAAATAATTTGATAAAATGATGGTCATCAAGTTTTTTTTTATTTTATCCAAGATGATAATTTTATATATTATTCCATGAAGGTAAAAAAATTGCCCAACTCACTCTCGATCTCTCCTTAATGCTTGAATTAACCCTTAGGTGTAATCTGTTTTCCATTTCATGAAATTAATTACTCCCCCGTTCTAAAAAAGAGTTCATTTTGAAAAAAAAAATTGTCACAAAGAAAGAATCCACTTTTAAACCAAATTGTTAATATATCCTTATTAATAATAATTATGTATACTCAAAATTGTAAGGTATGGATAAAAATGTAAAATTATACACTCAACAATACATTAAATAAGTTGTACTTAATAACTAATAAAAAGTTGTACCTTAACCAATGTGGTCTCTTTTTTTGGAAGAGAGAGTATCAATCTTTTCTCCATTTTTGCTGCCCTTTATTATTATCAGTGTATTCAATTAAATAAATCACGTATTTCACCGCATGTATAGGTGGTTAAAATTGTATATTTATTAATTACATGAACAAGAATAAGGAGAATTGAGTTTTATTTTGCAGTGAAAATTAATTCGCTACATAATGCTTTTTGGTCCGAATCCAACCATGCATTACATAAACGTGCATTAATTTATCATTTTTCTTTTTTATTCTTTATTTCTTTTATATATATATATTGTGATTGATCACTAAAGCTGGTGGCTATCATCATTTTCCCATAGCTGCAAAAGCCAAAGGGCAAGGCAATTCACATTGTTGTACCTTCCTTCTTCTTTTGTCAAGAACATTACCTCCAATATGATTCGTATGAGACCCATCATCGGCCATACATGACATACACGGTTTGTTACCTTTACCTTGATTAATGTTTTGCTTTTTCCAATTATAGCAATATTTTATTTTTATAATTATTTATTCAATGACAAAATAACTTAAGAAAAGTACTGATTTGCGGATGAAGAATTGGTATATTAACACGACTCGTTTTCATCCTTCCCAACTGGAATATTTCAAGAATAGAATTAGTTTACATAATTTCAATATTTACAAAATATTAACATTGGCTTCAATATTATTGATGCAAAGTTTTATTTCATTTCAAGGTATATATAACTTTTGGTTGCCTCAAAAATAAGTTTACTTTAAAATAAAATTTCTAAAACTATTTTGAAGAATTTTATATATGTGTAAATATTTATGATCCATATTTAAAGAGTAACCACAAAAATAAAAAATTGTAAAATAGACTTTTTTTTTTTAGTTGGAAAGAAATTCTACTACAACCCCCTATATCACGTTGAGGCAAGTCAAGTAGTCAACTCTTGAGCCTCCCCAACTGTCCTAGTACATGTCTCAAATTTATTCCAATCTACTGACTCATAACGAATTATCATCAGTTGAAGGCTGAAGCAGCAGCAATAATATAGCAAACCTTGGCTTTAAAAGTGTAACATTTACTTTAAATTTCTCATGCTATGGATTCAAGGAACCATAACCACGTTCATATATACTTGCATTTTCAGATTCATACTTTATATCAAAAAAGTAAGAGAGTTCCCATTTGTTAAACCTCAACGTTAATTTTGTTATTAGAAACGAACATCAAGGGTTAAGTGTATTTTAAATATTTTAATTTAAAAGATAGTTTATAAATTTCAAAATAAACTATTTATTTGGTGACAAGTCAAAAGTTAATATTATTTAAGTATCTGTAAAAGGTTAAATGCTATTAATTTATCCAATTTAAAGGAGGTATTAGTAATTTACTTGCATCTATAAAATTACTTGATAATTTTCCTAAACTTTAAAGGGGGTGGGTATAATTTATCTTTTTATTTAGATTTATATAACCTAATAAATATTATATTTATTATTGTAAACTCTCAAAACTATGATAAAATCATTTTATCAAATTATCTTTTGCACTCATTTATTATGATTATTTTTTTTATCAATAAAAATATAAAATTGCTATAATTTTTTTTGATATATAGGTAATTATGTCTATTGAACTTATGCATTTCATTTTAGGATTTAATATTTATTAATAAAACAATTTCATTTCATTAATAGGAGATGGTTAGTACATAAGGTAGAAAATCTAAACTTGTGAAGTGTTTGATCACTAGAGCTTATCGCATGACCTCAAATCAATGGAGTTGTCTTTGAATTGGAAAAGGGAATTGAAGACATTAACCTCAAAGTCTTCCACTTACTTTTGGGGGAGAGGGAAACGGACAAGGAGGCGTTAGTTAACCTCAAGTAGTCAACCCGTCAACGGCTGCCCCAACTTTCCTACTTGTGTCAATTCATTCGAGTCTACTGACTCTATTCTTCATCCAACAATCATGAATTATCATCCGCTGAAGGCGGAAGCAGCAGCAATAACGTAGCAAACCTTGGCTTTAAAATGCAACATTTCCTTTAAATTTCTCATGCTGTGAAGAAACCTTAACCACATTCATATATACCCTGCATTTTAGATTCATACTATAGGTTCATCTTTCAATGGATAGACACTGCCTTGTACTTCTTCTGATACAATGGCTAATTCTGACTTGCTGCATGGCCAAGAATCCAACAAACATTGCCACTGATCAATCTGCCCTTCTGGCCCTGAAAGCCCACATCACCTCTGACCCCTTTCCAAATCTTGTCCAGTAACTGGTCTTCTGTTGCTTCATCCTCCTCTGTGTGTGACTGGATTGGAGTCCAGTGCGGCCCTCGCCACCGCAGAGTGACTGCTTTGAATATTTCAGGCATGTCTCTTACTGGCACCATTCCTCCACATATGGGTAACCTCTCCTTTCTTGTTTCTCTTGACATGACAAGCAACTTTTTCCATGGAAATCTGCCTCAAGAGTTGTCACGATTACGCAGAATAAGGTTAATCAGATTAGGCTCCAACAACTTCACTGGAAGAGTTCCTACGTGGTTTGGACCGCAGCTTCAAGTCTTAGCTTTATCTCAAAACGAATTTAGTGGTCCTATTCCTTCCTTGATCTCTAACCTGTCGAAATTAGAATATCTAAATTTTCATGGTAATTTCCTCACGGGAGAGATTCCTGAAGAGATTGGAAATCTCCATAGCTTGACAATGCTGAATCTTCAACACAATCAACTTGTTGGTTCCATACCTTTCGCCATCTTCAACATCTCAGCATTGGAGAATGTAGGTTTTACGCAAAATAACTTGACAGGAAGTCTTCCACTTGATATTTGTCACAATCTTCCAAGTTTCAAAGGGATTTATCTTACTTCCAATCACTTAAGTGGCCAAATCCCACCAAGTTTATCCCATTGTTCACAGCTTCAGATACTGTCATTGTCATATAACAATTTCAATGGATTCATTCCAAAAGAGCTTAGCAAGTTGGAGATGCTAGAGGTATTGTTCATTGGAGGGAACAATTTACAAGGTATAGCCTCAGATTCTAACCTTTAATTTTTTTTTCGATGATGTTAAACTTGCTTAAACAATGCCAAGTCTGAAAATCATTTTCTCGTTGCTACTAGCTAGCAAATGTAGCATGAAATCATTATTAATACTATGGTCATTTAGTTACAATTCTTGGACTTGTACTGGAATTAGGAGTATATAATTCAAAGAATCATTCCACCTAACAAGAACGGAAAAACGAAAAGAAAAGAAAAAAAAACACTCTTGTCCTCTGTGTCATGGTAGTACATTGTCTCTGTTAAATATTTAGGTGGAAAATATTTTCAAATTACTAACAATTCTTCTGTAAAATTGGAAGGTGTGATTCCGTGGGAGATTGGCAATCTTCGTAACCTCAAGGAGTTTGGCATAGAAAGCAACAACATTTCAGGTTCCATACCCAGGGAAATTGGGAATTTGACTATGCTCACTAGTCTTTATTTTTCACAAAATTTCTTAACAGGTTAGCCTCCCTTGGTTCCCTGGCAACTTGAGTTTAGAAAATAATCTGTTTCCTTTGTTTACTTCATTCGGAAAAATAATCTGTTTGTTGTGTTTGTTTTAATTTTACATTCTTTGAAAAAGTAATCAAATTTCTCAAAATAAGAAAAGTAAGGGCAATAGTTAAGCATTCTCAATACTTACTAAAAGTGACGTTTCTTAAAATTTTAGTTTAAATAAACATATTTCTAACTTTTAATATTATTCGGTCTTCTTATTCTCTTTTAACTTTTATATGTCTTTTATTTTTTTAAAGTATTACTCTGATAATATTCTATTTTCATTATTGTTAGTTTTAATTTTTTAATTTTTAAAAATTTTAAAATTTGAGAACTTTTTTATATTCAAATTCATAATTTATGTAATTTGTTTATTTTTCTTTGTAAATTTTTGAATTGTGGTTTGATTTCATCTTAAATTTTTTATTTTTCTTTTATTTTTTGGTTTTTTTTTGCTTCAATTTTGCTATTAAATTATTAACAAAATTGTTGTTACCTTTTTTAGTGAAAATATATGTTTATGTTTACCTTTATTATTGGAACCAACTTCTTTTATGTATTTGTAATTCATTAATCTAAATAAAATAGTAAAACATGAATAATACTAATTTTTCTGAAAAGAAATTTATTCTATCCGGTATTTAATTCCCCAAAATTAAATTTCTAAAATTCTGATTCCTTAAAAAATTATTTTTTTCTCAAAATTAAATTAGAAAATGATATTATTACGTAACTTTACCATTTTAACCATGAGTTTCATTTCCATATATTTAGACATATCAAATGCCCATCTTAATTTCAAATTTTAAAAACCTCTTCCCCACCCCCGCCCCCTCCCCTCTCAACCCCAAATGCTTACTTTTCTAAATGCCAAGAACATGCATTAATACACTAGCATATCACAATTGATAGGTGTAATACCAGAAGAGATCTCCAACCTTCACAAATTGGAGCAACTTTATTTTAATTTCAATGACTTAAATGGGTCCATACCAATGGGGATCTTCAACCTTTCAACATTGAGGGAGCTTTCATGTCAATTCAATCACCTCACTGGCAGTCTTCCATCAAACATTGGATATCAATTGCCAAATTTGGAAATATTTTATCTTGACGACAATGAAATTAGTGGGGTTATACCAGCTTCAATCATAAATTGCTCTATACTAACAATTCTATCGCTTTCATTAAACCGATTCAGTGGCTCAATTCCAAAATCCCTTGGGAACCTTGAACTTCTAGAATGGCTATATCTTCCTTCCAACCATTTGACAAGTGATCCAACATCGTTGGAGTTGGATTCCTTACTTCCTTAACAAAGTGCAAGTCTTTGAAGGTCATAGATCTAGGAGATAATCCACTTAATGGGATTCTCCCAAATTCCATTGGAAATCTTTCTACATCCCTACAATATTTTGACGTATCGATGACTAAAATTAGAGGCCCCATCCCAAGTGAAATTGGCTACCTAAGCAATTCAATATGGATTTCTCTAGGAGATAATCAGTTGAGTGGAACTATTCCAATAGCAATCCAGGACTTAAAAAACCTTCAGGTATTGTCTCTTGAACGAAACAAACTCAGGGGAACTCTGGATAAATTTTGCAACATGGAAAGACTAGCTGAGTTGCATCTAAGCCAGAACCAAGTTTCAGGGCCAATTCTAGAATGTTTTGGCAATATGATTTCTTTGAGGAAACTTTATCTGGATTACAACTTACTGACATCTAATATTCCCAAAAGCTTGTGGAAACTCACAGATCTCCTAGAGCTTGTCCTTGCCTCAAACTCCTTAAATGGATCATTGCGTGTTGAGATTGGAAGTTTGAAGGCTGCAATATCAATGGATTTGTCTATGAATCAAATATCAGGGGCCATTCCCAACACACTGGGTGATTTACAAAACTTGCAAAACCTTTCTTTAGCAAACAACCAACTACAAGGATCCATACCAGAATCATTTGGGAAATTCTTAAGCTTAACATCCCTAGACTTGTCGCATAACAATCTCTTAGGGTTGATCCCCAAGTCATTAGAGGCACTTCAATCTCTAAAATTGTTTGATGTTTCTTCTAATCATTTAAAGGGTGAAATTCCTTCCGGGGGTCCTTTCAAAAACTTCACAAGTGAATCCTTCACTTCCAATGATGCATTATGCGGAGATCCAAAATTCCATGTCCCGCAATGCCAAACTAATAGAAAGCATCGATTAAGAGTGAAAATGGTGCTTCTACTCACACTAATCCCACTTGTGATAGCTCTTTTGGTTGTCATCTCCTTAGCATTTGTTTTTTTGAGATATCAAAGGAAAAGTGAGTTTTCAAACACAACAGAGGTGTTACCTATACCGACAATAGAAAGAATTTCTTATTATGAACTTCTACAAGCAACGAATCGGTATAGCGAGAGTAACCTTCTTGGCTCAGGTATTTTTGGATCGGTTTATAGAGGGATTCTTAATGATGGAAAGTCTGTGGCTGTCAAAGTATTTAATTTACAACTCGAAGGTTCATTCAACAGTTTTGATGTAGAATGTGAAATGTTCTGTAACCTTCGTCATCGAAATCTATTGAAAGTCATCAGCAGTTGTTCTAACCAAGATTTTAAAGCTTTGGTGCTGGAATACATGCCCAACGGGAGCCTTGACAAATGGCTGCACTCTGACCATCATTTCCTGAATATGTTGCAAAGATTGAACATGATGATCGATGTCGCATGCGCTTTGCAATATCTACACCAAGAATATTCAACTCCCGTGATTCATTGTGATTTGAAGCCGAGTAATATCCTTATTGATGAAGACATGGTTGCCCACGTAAGTGATTTTGGAATTGCAAAGTTTTTGGGAAAGGATGAAAGCACTGTATTAACCAGAACCTTAGCCACAATTGGTTACATTGCACCAAGTAACCTTATTGATTCTTTTTTTTTTTTGTTTTCTTTCATTTCCGAATTTATCACTTCATGTAATTTTTGGACTGATTATCAATATTTGTTGTAGAATACGGAAGGGAAGGATTGGTATCAAAATCATGCGATGTCTATAGCTACGGAATCCTCCTAATGGAAGTCTTTACAGGAAGAAGGCCTAATGATGAAATTTTTGATGAAAATCTGAGCTTCAAGAGTTGGGTAAATAATTCCATGCCCGATTCAATCCTTCAAGTCATAGATACTAACTTGTTAAATCCCAATGAAGAACAGTCCAATGAAACGTTGGAGTGTCTATCATCAATCATGGAATTGGCCTTGAATTGTGTCCGGGAATTTCCAAAGGAAAGGTTTGTTACAAGTGATGTTGTTGATGCTTTGAAGAAGATCAGACTTAAATATGCTGAATATCAGAGGTTAATAAATTTTTCCAAGTGGATAATTTTGAGCCACGAAACAAATATTTGTATCATGTGAGTAACTTTCCATTTCTATATGTGTAATGTTGTGGTAGTGTTTTTTTTTTTCCTGTTAAAAGGGTAATAAAGTTTCATGACATTATACTTTTGTTCTGTCAATATTTTTTTTTCTTGAATCATTCACTTAACAAAATTGTACATAAATATTTCTTGTGTCAAAAGTAATCGTTTTACGCGACAGTATTGTCCTTACAAATTTTCTTTCATCGCATAATTCTTGGTGCTGTAATTCTATTAGTTAGGCTTCTAATGAGATGCGAGCTAGGAGTTTTCTCCCTGCAATTTTTTTCTTATTCATTTGTATCCACTTTGTCCAATGTAAGAGATTTTTACTATTCTTCCACGGCAAGAGATTAATTATTTTTGTACGGGGATCATTTTGTTGAAAAAAAACTACATTATAATTCAAAATGTTAAAATTGTAGTTTATTATTTCATATTAAAAATTAAATATTTAAATTTGTTAAATTTTAAATATTTAAATTATTATAGAAAAATTATATCAAATATTTAAGTTTTATTTAAGTAATAAATTAGAAATTTATATAGATACGAATATTAGATGTGGATATAAGATATTGAATTCAAGTTTAATTAAAATATAAACCATTTCAAACTTTTCTTTGTGTGAACATAGTTGAGTTTTATTTCATTTTTATAGTTTTCCAAATTATTCATATACATCGCATGTATTAATTATTTTTCCTACGAAATAGTTATGCTATAATCCAATTGTTAGTGACAATTAGGTTTATGCTCCAATAAAAATACCCACAACATACTTGATGATATAATCTAATTAGAGATATTCCTCTCATTAGTTTATCTAATCTTTTGATGGTATAATCTAATTAGAGATATTCCTCTCATTAGTTTATCTATTCTTTTTGCAAATTATTCATATATTTATGATTATTTTATATTAACTATGTAAATTATTTTTCTTTACTAAGACTTCATTTTAAGTTACTGCAATGAACTTTTGACCACCCCTCATCAAGCTATCATCAAGTGCAGTAATGAAATAATTCCATTAAGGGCATATAATAAAATTTAAAATTACAAAAGAAAGCATATTTTTGTTAAATTTGTTATCAAGAAATAAAAATATAAAGAATTGTAAAAGTACAATTTTCTCCTTCTTCAACCTTCTTCTCTCCTTTCCTAAGCTTATGTGGATCAATATATAAATAGGTAAATAGTGCTATTTGTCATTTAATTCGAACCTCTAATTCTATTTCATTCTCAATTTTTCAAAATTTCAAATTTGTCTTTTAATTTAGAAATTTTATTTTAGTTGATAGCTTCAACTTTGCATGGGAGTATGCTATTATTGTAAAAAATATAGTATTATATCATGATTAAAAAATAAAATTGTATTCTAATTGTTTTATGTTAAATTAAATAATGAAAATACTAATTAATTTTTTTGTAGAGAGTTTCAAAACTAATGTATATTGGAAACCTAAGTTTTATTTAAATAAAATATTGAAAATTTGAATAGAGGAGAATATTAAATTTCAAAGTTTATTAAAAGTGATAACACATAAGAATAAAAATATGAAATTCAAATTTAATGAAAAGCATAAATGAGAAATTCTAAACAAGCTAAATTCAAAGACAATGATATAAATGTTTATATTTTTATTCTTACTTTTTAATTTGAGTTATACATTGATATCATTAGTAAGAGTAACACAAAAATTTTACTTTCAAAATATACTCTTTTTTTGAGAAAAAAGAGAATTTTTCAAATTAGACTTTTTTTTAGGGACAAATGATGTAATATTTTACCATATGAATACCATGTTGATTATTTAAAAAAAAAAAATCAAAGTGGTGGCGTCCGAATAGTACTAAATAACAATTATTTTTTAATATTTTGTCATATGCATACCATGCCAGTTACTCAAAAAATACTAGAAATTTTTATTATAATAAGCTGAGTTCAACCATCCTATATTCGTAGTCTAAGTGAATCAAGTATCCATCTATTTATTAATGTGATTATATTTTTATATTCATTTATTTCTGTATATGGATTAACCATTAGGTGTAATCTAACTTCCATTTCATAAAATTAATTGTCAACCGTTTCCTCATTTTTGCTACCCTTTATTATTATCATTCTATTCAATTAAAGAAATCACATATTTAATTGCATGCATAGCTGGTTAAAATTGTCTATTAATTAATTACATGAACAAGAATGAGGAGAATCCAGTTTTATTTTGCAGTGAGATCTAATTAGCTACATAATGCTTTCGGGTCCGAAGCCAACCATGCATTGCATAAACATACATGGCCAGTAGTAGTACTATCTTTTGTATGTGGCTATGTACTGATGATTAAAGTGGGACGTGGACTCCTCCTGTCGGTTATTCATTAATTTCTTGATTTTATGGGAATACTAGCAGGCAATAACCGCACATTGAGCGGTTTTTTGAATGCCCACTGTATTATGTAGAATAGAAACAATTTGAGATTACAATTATGATATTCTTGGAGAAATAATCCATAGTGTAATTAAAAAATAAAGAAATGTTTAAAACTTGAAAAAAGAATTATATAATAAGAGTTAATTAATGTAAAAGCAAAATGTGGAAAATATATTCTAATTTGTTCTAAATTTAAATTGCCAATGATAAAATGTTTCTATCTCATGACTGTTAAAAACAATAACAAAGAAAATATTATTTATTTGTGGAATGAAAACTAAATAGTCATTTGCTTCAAAAGTATGATCATGAACAAATTAATGGCAATTTCGACGAAGTAGAGGCTATTCGAATACTACTGTAGAGGCTGTTGAGTTATCTACCTTTGACTACATGATTTAAAACAAAAATAATACTTATTTTTGTTGACAAAAAAAAAAAGGCTTCATTTGTTTCACATTCACATAATCAGTAAATATGAAAATGTTGGAGTGCTTGCATAGAGAAAATCAAGAAGGGAGGAGAGTAGACTAATAGCAACGGCATTTGCTACCACTTTTTCATGTCTACTCTGTTGAAGGTTAAAAGCAGAGTAGGATTTTCCATTTGATCTAACCACAAAGAAGCTCCTTTTCTTCTATGAAGCATACCCACAATAGCGAGATTTCATAAACACCCATTAGAAAAAAAAATTTTGGTGCCTATTTACAGAAAGAAGTAACCAAAAAAACAAAAAAGAAAAAATGGAAACATTCACAAGAAATAGGAGAAACAGAAACAACTGAGAAAATTCAAAAAAGACTTGACAAGCACCATAGTTCGTAGAATCGAGATTCTACATAAAATCAATTTGGAGTAATAAAATCGAATCATAGAATCGTCAGATTCTACAAAAAATACCAAAATAATTATAATTATTCATATTTTATCACCTACACTAATTTTTCACAAAAATAAGTTGTATACTTATGCTAAATTGTAAAAAATCAACATTATAAGATATATGATATATATGCGTTCTAAATTTTGTCCAAATCCTGTTTAAAAACAAACATCCATCATTCAATCATTCAACCACTCTACAAAATAGTAGTAGCACCAAATTTTATTCACTAATGCTGAACTGAAATTTAGCCAAGTACACAAATTCTTGAAACAAATTATTTCAATCAGTGGTATAAAAATATACTCTACAAATAAGTAATTGGAAAGACATTGAAAATGCTTTTTGTACATTCTCCTTTACACAAATCCGTAAGATCAGGGTAGGCCGGCCTTAATCAAACTCCCATATGCTTCCTCATTTTGCATATTTTTCTTTGTTCTTTCTTTGATCTATTCCCCATCTGAGTTTTGCAGGGAAATGCTACAAATTCACAACCAAAACATTCCCAAATTTAGCTTGGAAAAATATAAATTAACAAAAAAAATTATATATTTAACGAAAATGGCTCACATTTTCACTCAAAGAGAGGTACTAAGGCTTCACTTTTTCAACATCAACTCAAACTTTGCTTTTGCTGTAAAGATCATATTTGCTGTAAACAATTGTCACAAAATTAAGGTTTAGGTTTTTGAATATATATTGATTTTGAACATACAAAATGGACAGTGAAGGAGGCGGGACATACTTGAATATTTTGAGCCACTTGAAACACTCACGATCCTCTTCATTCATCAAATGAGTATATGCTCCATCTTTGTGCAATGCTGTAGGAAATAACATTTATGAGTTCATTACTTGCGAAATATCATGGATGAGATTCTATGGTTAAAACAAGATCAAGATTGCTTAAGGTAAAAAGAATTATAACAAATGACAAAAAGGGCAGCTGGTGGCAATGTTGTCCCGTTTTTCTTAGCCACCTGCCTAATCGAAAATGTAGCTCAGAATAATTTGCCAACCATGCAAACCAAGAAAGGCAATGAATTTTATTTGAAAAAAATATAGTCAAAATTGATATACATAAGCATCCAACAGCAGCATCAAACCAAACAGAACAGATTTCAGTCCATCAAACAGGTGTCAGAAAAAACCCCAAAAAAAGGAGAAAACCAAGTTTCAGTCCATCAAGCAGCAGCAGCGCATATAGGTGCAGAAAAGAAGACAAAATTTGAAGACAAAATCTGTTCCTATTTAAAATCAGATCTCAAACCTCCAACAAAATCCCTTCAAACTGGTCTCACTGAATAGTATACTTTGAAGACAAAATTTAGAGGGGAAAAACGAAAGGAAGAAAGAAAAGAAACATCATCTCAAATCTCAAGTACTACAAGCATCAAACAGGTTTCCAATTCTTGCAAAGCCAAACAAAGACAAATAAAAAAGAAATTTCATCCTAACAGGGACCAAAACAGTTAGAAGAGTACCGAAACATCCATGAAGATAAATATAGGGTTATCTTCTACTATGCGAGAATTAGGTGCCATTTTCTCAAACTTGACTCAGATTGGACAAAAATCAAAGTACTTAGCATTCAATTGCAGCTACACTTAGCATTTAGCAATCAAAATTATATCTTTGTACAAGCCCATCCAAAAAGAAGCCAAAAAAAAAGGAACTTTTTCCATCAATTAAATTACTCAAATTCAAAGAAAACTACTAGGTTCGATGGAATGGCGAGTGGCGCCTGGCGGACTGAGCGAAGTTGCAAAAGAGAAGTCTCAAAATCACGTTGAGCTGCTGGGCTCGATCTGACTCGAGACTGAAGGACAGAGTGAAGCCGCAAAAGAGAAGACTAAAGAGTGCACTAAAATGCTTGGCAAAATTGAGTGGCGACTGAGGATTGACCAAAGCTGCAAAGGAGAAGAAGAAGACTGAAGAAGTGAAGAGTGTGACCTGTGAAGGAGAAGAAGTGGAGAACTGGAGACTAAAAAGGGGAGTTGCTTTGTTCTTTAATCTTTACACATGAAAACAAAACAACGTCGTTTTGGTTAAATTTTTTGTCATTTTGTGTTTTTCGTAGGATCGTTCAGAATCGGTGGGATCGTACGATTCTAACAATCTTGACCGATTCTAACGATCCTACCAATGATTCTACATACTGAACAATTCTGTGCGATTCAGGACCGATTTTGTGTATTTGGAATGTAGAATCGTGCAATTCTACGATCCGAATCGCGATTTTGATTACCATGACAAGCACTCATGAAGGAACTTGGATAGAAAAAAACATTAAATTAAGAGCGTAAAGATGAGAAGAGAAACAATGGCAATTTAATAACTTCATACACAGAAAAGAAAAACCATTTCAATACAATGACACCGAACCATCTCAATAATGACACAGAAATTAGACCAAGAAAATTGAGATTCTGAAAAAAAAAACAGTAGTTGACTAATTGCATCAGTACTTAAAGGATTTAGTGTTTAAATCAGTAAAATGGAAAAGCCTACCAAATTTACGTATATGAAGTAAATAAGCTTAAATCGAGGTGAAAATTCCAATCACCACATATGGACACAACATACAGTTACAACATTCAAAGAACAATGGGTTGTACTTGAGAGTGATGATCCACTACATAAAAAGACATTTCCTCATGGAATTTGCAGAAGAAAGAGCAGTTGTAGCTCCTACACCTTGTATTGTTGCAGCCATTCACTGCTCAAAATTAAACATTAAACGTCAACATCATGAAAGAAAATAAGCAATTTTCAGTTTTTTTTTTGCCTTAAATTTTCATAATTTAAAATGGGAAAACTGAATGTCATTATGGCTTAAATAGGGGGGAAAAAGGGAAAATAGATGGATGGAGTAAATGACATACAACATTCAAGCATCCTACCACAAATGCAATATAGTGTAACAGAATTTTCAAAGCTTAAAAAGTCTCTCCACCACATGCCTCTTGCTCTCTCATTTTATGCAAAAATAAACCACAAATATCAAAAAAGAACACAACTTTCCAAACAAATACAAATAAAGATTAGTTGTTTGTTATTGAACTTGAATAAAAAGCAAAGTAAAATATGAATATAAATGCACAGTTCATTAACCATTAAATAAGCCGTTATGTATTACCAGCAAACATCAATGATGAGCGAAAATAAAAATAGAGAGGCACAAAGATCTATTTACATTGAGCAAAACACATGTTAGACCTCAAAGTCAACAAACAAAACCTAAAGTTTGTGAAGGCATAACTGAAAAGGTTTTTTTTTATTTCCCCACCTCGAAGAATCACACGATGATAGGCTCAAATTACTAAGTATGTATTGAATAAATATTCAACTATAGAGCATAGGAAAATAAAATGAAGTTTGAGAGTTCAAAACTGGCCCAATTGCCATGTTATTGCAGCTACAATTTTCTAATTCAATTCAACCCATGCATTCTGTCATACAAACGCATCAAGCAACTTCAGTATCAGATCGTCAAACCATACAAAAAATATCAGATTCTCGAGAAAACCAATGAAGCACTTACAAACAAATGGGAGAAAGCAGAGGAACAACAAAAGGATGGAATTTCCCTTGAGGAGCTAGTTGATTGGAGCATAAAACACAATTAGAATGGCCACTGTGTTGCATCTACCCTTGTTGGAGAACATTTGACAGGATTCAGTGCATGGGAAAGTTTAAAAAATCTCAAAGTACAGCCCCAGACCAGCTAGCATCAATGCACCTATCCATACATAGGCACATAACGCAACAGAAAAGATAAAAGATGAAAAAAAAGGGCTAGGAAAAGGCAATTAATTTTCTTAACCTTTTCAAATCGACGGCTAGCTGATTCCTCCAGACCTAACCAAGCCATGCGAGGGCAACTCGGACTGACACAAGTTGTGGGAATAGCTGCAAGGAATCGGGTTAGGACTTTGTGTACGAAAAAAAATGTTTAAATGTTATAGACATTGGGGCAGGAAAACAACCATAGCTGGGCTTATTCAAACCAAAGGTGAACCATAGTCCAAGAGGATGAACAATCACACATTGCTTTCCTCACCGGTACAAAACTGAAAAAAAGAAAGAAAGAAAGTCAAGTGATCAAGTATAGTGTGACCATTAGAGGGGATACTAAGTTCAGTACACGCAAGCTCAAACTTGAAGTCATGTTTCCTGTTAAGTGCCAAAAACTGGACATCAAACTCAATAACTTTCTTGTCCAAAACTTGAATGATGCGAATAATGGTCCAATAAGATGTTAGTGCATTCCACCAAAGGCAGTTGATATGACCAAAGAGCATGAATTTTTTCTGTAGTAGGAGATACAACAAAGTAAAAGTAAAACAGAATCTACCGAACCCTCCAGCTGTTCTTTCATCAAGATGGTGAGAAGAGGCTCAGACACATCATCCAATAAAGAGACAATAAGAAAAACATGCAGAGCTTGGGGTTATAGTTGGTCTCATACATTGCTAATCCCAGAACAACTGCATTCAAGTTAATGTAAATCAAAACTACAATTACTCTAAAAGGGTTTCTTTCTATTTCTTTCCACGAACAAAATTAGCATAAAACAAATGCATCTAACAGTTATTGATGAACCAAACCAACAGAGGACAAAGATTTTTACTTCTTCTCCCCTTTTATTCTCTTCATATTTCTGACCAAATTTTCTTATTGCCTCCAATACTCTATTTGATTCCTCATTACAATTTTAAAATTGCAGTGATCAAATTCAAGACTTTCTTACATCCAAAAACAACTAATAATCCAAAAGTTAGAAATTAGGCACAGAAAAAGAAATGGTCCAATTAAAAGTTAGACTAAGCAAATGAACAGTAAAAGAGATCAAAACAAGCCATTATTGCCTCACACAAGCTCAAAAAAACTGCACTTTTCTTTCCCTTAAATTATGTACATGTCACTCCAAGTTCATTGACCGAAGTACAAGCCACTAATATGTCTAGAACTCGTACAACACCGACAATAAACATCAACAGCAAAGAAGAAACTCTCAGGCACTGAGGAATCATTAATATGGGCTACCCTTCTCAATACTCGATCAATTCCACTCAAATAAAACTTATTCTAGAAAAAAAAAGTTAAAAAAAAACATTATACACGCTTGTTTGGATTAGCTGGGTGAGTTGGAATTTGGAAAAAGACCGGATTTTTTACAGTCTACCTCCGACGCAATCAGGAATAATTAGAGAACAATCTGGAGAAGGCGAGACGGAGACGAGGGTAGACCCAAAGAGTGTGGACGGTGGTTTGCCGGAGAAAATGCTTGAGCGACTCCACAAACAAGTTCAAGCTCCGGATCGGCGGGACGTACAAAGTCAGCGGCACTGAAAAAGAAAAACAAATCTGGTCACATATATAATCACATAACACCAGCCAAAAAAAAAAAAGTACATTGCTTTCCTTCGACGGAGGCTCCGGCCGGTGAACAAGGTTGAATCCATCACAGGGCTGAAAATGCAAGAAAACGGACCGATTCTCAAAGCCACAAAACTGCAAAAAAAAAAAAAAAAAAAAACAGATCTGGTCAAATCCGAAGGAAAAAGAAAAGCTTCCTGCACAATGAGTGACATGACCACATTTCCCTTGTACAAAACTGGTGGATGATGAGGACGAAAATGATCAAAACTAGTGGCAGGAAAGGGTAAAAACCCTAGAGAAGAAAGAGAAAAAAGGTGAAGAAGGTAAAAAGAGAGAAGCGACAGCAAGAAAAATGATGAAAACCGATCGATTTAGGGATGTGATAGAAGACACGTAGATGCCACACGTCCAATTTCAGCCAACGTGGAAGGCCAAAGGCGCGCATGGCGCGGGTAATCTTTGTCCACGTGTCTTCAGCCAGTAGTTCTTGTTGAGGCTTTATTAATATAGTTAATAATGTAAAGAAAATCGGCCCTTCACACTCACAGTTGGTTGGGAAATTAAAGATTTAAAACAACACTACTTGCTCTATCTGCACTATTATCTTACTTCATCCTACTATCTCTATCTGTCTAAATATCTTTCTTTCTTTTGGAATTGCAATATTAATTAACCAGTAATTAAGATGAATTATTAATTGAACGAGGCAGCCCGCCACTGTTGACCCAGCGTCCCAGTACTAGTATTGTTGTGCCTTCCTTCTTCTTTCTCAACAACATTATCTCCAATATGAATCGTATGGCCTCAAATCAATAATTGGAAAAGGGAATTGAAGACATGAACCTCAAAGTCTTCAACTTTATTGTGGAAGAGGGAAACGGTCAAGGGAGGTATTGACATACGCGGTTTGTTAGCGAATAATGTTTTTTTAGGCCGTATTTTTTAAAAAAAAATTTATAAAACTATTCATACAAATTTTTCGTATATAAATATCTATGACCCATATTTAAAAAATAACAAATATAAAATATTTTTTTTAGTACAAAAGAAGTACTACTACAACCCCCTACAGGCTAAATAACCAGTCAACGCCCGCCCCAACCGTCCTACTTGTGGCAAGTTTTTCCAGTCTACTGACCCGACTTTTTTTCATCCAACAATCATGAATTATCATCAGCCAACCTTGGCATTAAAAGTGTGACATTTCCTTTAAATTTCCCATGCTGTGAAGAAACCTTAACCACGTTTATATATACCCTGCACTTTCAGATTCATATACTAAGATCTATCTTGCAACGGATGGACTGTACCGCTGAAGCAGCAGCAATAATGCAGCCAACCTTGGCTTTAAAAGTGTAACATTTCCTTTAAATTTCTCATGATGTGAAGAAACCTTAACCACATTCATATATACCCTGCATTTTAGATTCATACTATAGGCTCATCTTTCAATGGACGGTTTAAATGTGCGATATTTCCTTTAAATTTCTCATGCTTTGAAGAAACCTCAACCACATTCAAATATACGCTGCATTTTCAGATTCATATACTAAGATCTATCTTGCAATGGACAGACAGTGCCTTGCACATCTTTTGATACAATGGCTAATTATGACTTGCTGCATGGCCATGAAACCAACAAACATTGCCACTGATCAATCTGCCCTTCTGGCCCTGAAAGCCCACATCACCTCTGACCCTCACCAAATCTTGTCCAGTAACTGGTCTTCTGTTGCTTCATCCTCCTTTGTGTATGACTGGATTGGAGTCCAGTGAGGCCCTCGCCACAGCAGAGTGACTGCTTTGAATATTTCAGGCATGGCTCTTACTGGCACCATTCCTCCACATTTGGGTAACCTATCCTTCCTTGTTTCTCTGACATGAGACGCAACTATTTCCATGGAAATCTGCCTCAAGAGTTGTCACGATTACGCAGAATAAGGTTCATCAGATTAGGCCCCAACAACTTCACTGGACGAGTTCCTACCTGGTTTGGACCACAGCTTCAAGTCGTAGCTTTATCTCAAAACGAATTTAGTGGTCCTATTCCTTCTTCGGTCTCTAACCTGTCGAAATTAGAATATCTGAATTTTGAAGGTAATTTCCTCACGGGAAAGATTCCTGAAGAGATTGGGAATCTCCATAGCTTGACATTTCTGCATCTTGACAATAATCAACTTGTTGGTTCCATACCTTCCGCCATCTTCAACATCTCAACATTGGAGCATGTTGCTTTTACATTCAATAACTTGACAGGAAGTCTTCCACTTGATATTTGTCACAATCTTCCAAGTCTCAAAGGGATTTATCTTTCTGCCAATCAGTTAAATGGCCAAATCCCATCAAGTTTATCCCGTTGTTCACATCTTCAGATACTGTCATTGTCAAGGAACAATTTTAGTGGATTCATACCAAAAGAACTTGGCAACTTGGAGATGCTAGAGAAGTTAGCCCTTGGAGGGAACAATTTACAAGGTATAGCCGCACATCCTAACCTTTAATTTTTCGATGATTTTAAACTTGCTTAAAAAATGCCAAGTCCGAAAATCATTTTCTTGTTGCTTGCAAATGTAGCATGAAATCATTATCAATACTTTGGACATGTACTAGAATTAGGGAGTATATAAGTCAATCAATCATTCCACCCTAACAATATGCAAAAAAAAAAAAAAAAAAAAAATATCTCTTTTCCTCTCTGTCATGGTAATACATGGTCTCTGTTTAACATTTAAGTGGGAAAGATTTTCAAATTACTTTTAACTATGTAAAATTGGAAGGTGCGATCCTACAGGAAATTGGCAATCTTCGTAACCTCAAGGAGTTCAGCTTAGAATGCAACAGCATTTCAAGTTCCATGTCGCAAGAAATTTGGGAATTTGTCTATGCTCACTCATCTGCATTTTCCCCATAATTTGTAGTATAATTTCTTAAAATAAAAGTTCATTTGTACCTTTCTTATTGAAACCAACTTCTTTTATGTATTTGTAATTCATTAATTTAAATGAAATAATGAAATATGAATAATACTAAGTTTTTTAAAAAGAAATTTATTCTATCCGATATTAATTGTAATCCCCACAATTAAATCCCTAAAATTCAAATTTTTTTAAAAGTTTTTTTTTATAATTAAATTCTAAAAAATAATATTACTACGTAATTTTACTTTCTCACTAACCAAACAAACCGCATGATTACATTTTACACTGGGTTTCAATTCCATCTTAATTTCAAATTTTACAAACTCCTGGCCCCACCTCCTTCCCTCTCAACCCCAAATGCTCACTTTTCTAAATGCCGAGAACTTGCATTAATATACTAGCATATCACAACAGATAGATGTAGTACCACAAGAGATCTCCAACCCTCACAAATTGGAGATACTTTATTTTACATCCAATGACCTAAATGGGTCCATTAATCTTAGTTTTTAAATTGTTTTATAACCAAATTCCATACCGCTTAATTATTTAAACAGTGCTTAATTTCTATAAAAAAAAATTTAAATAGTAAAAGTCAATTTAATACTTATCATTTAATGATGTTAATAAAAAAATTTAACAATTTTTCCAAACTTACCCCTTTTGTTAAATCATTCAACAAATTAATTTTTTTTAACTCTAAAAAACCCTTTTTATATGATTCTTTTTCCTTTTTCCTTTTTTATTTTCATAGCACATATTTTCAGAATTTGACTATGCTCACTCTTCTTCATTTGAACCATAATTTCTTAACAGGTTAGCCTCCTTTGGTTCGCTGGGAATTTGAGTTTGAAAAATAACGTGTTTGCTATGTTTGGTTCATTTGAGAAAGTAATTTGTTTGTTGTGTTTGTTTTTTTTTTTTTAACATTTTTTGAAAAAGTAATCAAATTTCTAAAAATAAGAAAAATAAGTGCAACAATTGAGAGTTCTCAATAGTTACTAAACGTTGTTATTCTTATGACTTTTCTTAGAATTTTAGTTTAAATAAACATATTTCTAACTTTTAATATTATTTGGTCTGCTTTTTCTTTTTGAACTTTTATATGTTTTTTTATTTTTCAAGTATTACTCATATATTCCCTCCTTTCCGAAAAAAAAGTCCACTTTCGTTTAAATACAACTTTTTATTAGTTATTAAATACAACATACATAATGCACCAACTGAATATATGATTTTCTATTTTTATCCTTACTTTTTAATTGTGAGTTTATATATACACAATTAAAAATTTTGTTATTATTAGTATTGATATTTTAGAAATTTAGTTTGAAAGTAGATTTTTTTTTTGGACTATGGGAGTAATATTCTATTTTAATTATTGTTAGTTTTAATTTTTTTATTTTAAAAAATTATAAAATTTGAGAACTTTTTTATATTCAAATTCAAATTCAAAATTTATTAAAATTGAAAATTAAGTTTTTATTTTTATTTTTCTTCTTAAAATTTTGAATTGTAGGTTGATTTCACCTTAAATGGAGGTATATTCTTTTCTTGTTTTCTTTTGCTTCAATTTTTCTATTAAATTATTAACATCATTGTTGTTACTTTTTTTTATGAAAATATAAATTATTTGTACCTTTATTATTGAAACCACCGTCTTTATGTATATGTAATTCATTAATCTAAATGAAATAGTGAAATATGAATAATATTAATATTTATGAAAAAGAAAATTATTCTATCCAGAATTTATAATCCCGACAATTAAATTCCAAAAATTTGATTTTTTTAAAAAAAAGTATTCATTTTTTTATAATTAAATTCTGAAAAATAATATTACTACGTAATTCTACTTTCTTACTAACCAAACAAACTCGCATGATTACATTTTACCTAGAGTTTTAATTCCATATATTTAGACATACCAAATGTCCATCTTAATTTCAAATTTTACAAACCTCTTCCCCGCCCCCTCCCCTCTCAACCCCAAATGCTCACTTTTCTACATGCTGAGAACTTGCATTGATATACTATGATAGGTGTAATACCAGAAGAGATCTCCAACCTTCACAAATTGGAGGAACTTTATTTTACATACAATGACTTAAATGGGTCCATACCAATGGGAATCTTCAATCTTTCAACGTTGAGGGAGGTTTCATTTGCATTCAATTACCTCATTGGCAGTCTTCCATCAAACATTAGATATCAGTTGCCTAATTTAGAAATATTTGGCCTTGATGAGAATGAAATTAGTGGGGTTATACCAGCTTCAATCGTAAATTGCTCTAAATTGACAGTGTTATCTCTTGCATTCAACCAATTCAGTGGCTCAATTCCAAAATCCCTTGGGAACCTTGAACTTCTTGAATGGCTATGTCTTCCTCATAACCATTTGACAAGTGATCCAACATCGTTGGAGTTGGATTTCATTACTTCCTTGACAAAGTGCAGGTATTTAAACGCCTTACAGCTAGGAGGTAATCCACTAAATGGGATTCTCCCAAATTCCATTGGAAATCTTTCTACTTCCCTTCAATATTTTGAAGTATCAATGGCTAAAATTAGAGGCCCCATCCCTAGTGGAATTGGCAACTTAAGCAGTCTGATATGGATTTCTCTAAGAGATAATCAGTTGAGTGGAGCTATTCCAAGAGCAATCCAGGACTTAAAAAACCTTCAAGCATTATCTCTTGAGCAAAACAAACTTGAGGGAACTCTGGATAAATTTTGCAACATGCAACGACTAGCCGAGTTTGATCTAAGCCAAAACCTAGTTTCAGGGCCAATTCCAGATTGTTTTGGCAATATGATTTCTCTGAGTAATCTTTACCTGGAATACAACTTACTGACATCTAGTATTCCCAGAAGCTTGTGGGAACTCAAAGATCACCTGGAGCTTGTCCTTGCCTCAAACTCCTTAAATGGCTCATTGCCTGTTGAGATTGGAAATTTGAAGGCTGCAATATCAGTGGACTTATCTATGAATCAAATATCAGGGGCCATTCCCAGCACATTTGGTGATTTACAGAACTTGCAAAACCTTTATTTAGCAAACAACCAACTACAAGGATCCATACCAGAATCATTTAAGAAATTGTTAAGCTTAACATCCCTAAACTTGTCGCATAACAATCTCTCAGGGTTGATCCCCAAGTCATTTGAGTCCCTTCAATCTCTAAAATTGTTTGACGTTTCTTCTAATCATTTAAAGGGTGAAATTCCTTCTGGGGGTCCTTTCAAAAACTTCACAAGTGAATCCTTCACTTCCAATGATGCATTATGTGGAGATCCAAAATTCCATGTTCCACAATGCCAAACTAATCAAAAGCATGGATTACGAGTGAATCCCACTTGTCATAGCTCTTTTGGTTGTCCTCTCCTTGGCATTTGTTTTTTGAGATATCGAAGGAAAAGTGAGTTTTCAAGTGCAATAGAGGTGTCAACTGTACCGACAACAAAAAGAATTTCTTATTATGAACTTCTGCAAGCAACGAATCGGTATAGCGAGAGCAACCTTCTTGGCTCAGGTAGTTTTGGATCAGTTTATAAAGGGATTCTTAATGATGGAAAGTTTGTGGCTGTCAAAGTATTTAATTTGCAACTCGAAGGTTCACTCAAGAGTTTTGATGTAGAATGTCAAGTGTTCTGTAACCTTTGTGATAAGGTGAACCCTAACTCAACCTGAAAACCATGGTTGCCAAGTGAGGACTGACCCAACCTTATAAACCAGCCCAGGAACCCCTCAGGAACCAATGTGGGATGGCCCCATAAACCCCTGCGCACACATCATGCTATAACAGAGAACAAAAAAAGGAGGGTGTTATTTTTGTAAAGTCAACGGTCAAAAGTGCTATATTTGTAAATTTTCCAATTTTTATTGATTATAGTACGACACCCTGTTCTTTATAATTTTGCAAAAATAATTTTGATAAGTATGTTAGGACACCCTAATATTTACAAGTTTGCCCTCATAATTTTGACTTATTATAATAAGGCATCTTATTAAGTACAATTAGTAGTTGTAATGAATAAGAAAATGCTGAAAAAATAATAATTTAAAAAATTGGGTTAAATTATTTGGTCCATTGGGCTAAGCACTCTCACTAGGCAAAAAATGTCCTTTCTATTATCACCGTTATTTTCTATTAATTGTATAATGGCACTCTTTTCTTTACTTCAAAGTGATTTATCAAAAATATACTTCAATACTTTTTGAATAATATTTAAAACAACAATATTTTTTAAATTTTGAAAAACAAAGTAATATTCACCTAAATAACTCCATTATCTATAACATAAGAAACAAATAATCTAAATTAAACTCTAATTAGTATCGACAGAAAGAAAAAGGAGAGGCAGACAAGGTCCCTTAACCTTTGATGCCTAGAACGAAAAGGTAAGGTATTAAACATAATAATTACTCCTACTAAGGTGAAAATTGAAAAAGCAACAAAAGAGAGATAGATCAGCCCTAGAAAAATCGTGTTATTTCTTTGTTGCACCATCTTTCGTGGGGAAAACCAAATCATGGCTTTAGCCTACCCATACTGCATCATAGTTTTATGCTCACATGCACCCATGTTGCAAATGGCATACGCAACCTCGAGTTTCACAAGCCTTTTTTGTTTGGTTGCAAATCCATTTTTGTAGTAACAGAGTTCATTTTGCTTCAATTTCTTAATTGTAGTGTCGATTGAATGCCTCACAATTCTATTGTTGTTGTCATCTTTTGTGGTACATTTGATTCTTGTGGTTTGTGGCACCAAAGAATGAATTCTGTACGTTTTTTATTTCGTAATCATGAAATTTGATACATATTAAAGTGAAGAAAGACGTTCAAACAAGAAAAATGTTTAAGGTGAATATTACACTGAGATATGAGAAAAGATATAATAATCAATGAAAAGTTTCAAAAAAAATTAAAAATAAACATAGATTCAAAAATTTCCAAATAAAGCAATTTTTCGAACTACTGCTAGTAGATCGAAACATGGCAATGGCATTTTTTTACGATTTACAAAGTTAAAGATTTTGTTTAAGGTAAATTATATATATCTCTTATAAGATTCAGCGTAACTATTAAATAAATTTTGAAATTAAAACAAACTATATTAACACTTTCGACAGTTAATCGAATATGTAAAATGATGAAAAAAATCAACTTACAAAAATAACACATACTATTGAGATTTGTTTTTATTATGAAATGACTTTTAAAGTTTTAAATTTTTATTAAATAAAATTTAATAACTTCTATTTTCATAGTTTTTTTTTCTTTTCATTCCATGACGAATCATTTCATAATCTTTATTTTATATCATAAATTAAACAATTTAAAAAGTAATAATAATATAATATCAATATATACCTTTAGAATTTTTGAAAACTAATTAATAAAAAGTGATTATCTTATTATTTTTCTATCTCCAAATAAACTTTTAAAGAAAAATAATTTTTTTTTACATTTCTTGCAGTTTTATTTTAATTATTAGAATTTGATGTGGTTGTTGTAAAATTATGAATTATGTTTATTAGATTAAATTTGACTTGTTTAAATGGAAATGAAAAAATAAACATAATAAAATATTGCAATATTTAAACTCTATATGTACTTTGATGAGTTGTGAAGTCGTTAAATTGTGTAGATAATTGTTATAATTGTGTTAAATTTTGATTATCAATAATTGTTTTTAGAATTTTTTTCACACTAAATAAATAAGAAAAAAGTAAGAAAGATTCATTTTGTTAAATAATAATGTTTGTTTCGTTATATATTCAAACAAACCTCAAGGGTTACTTTAAATATTATAATTTAAAAGATAATTTATAAATTTTTTTAAAAAAAAAATTAACTAGGGCTGTGAATCATATGGCGATGTTTGAATGGATTATGTGTGTTGATTTTGCCATCCTCCATGTTCTTCAAATGCTTTGTTGTAGGAGAAAATCTCCCTTGCGAAGGCGAAACTCCTCCACCTGTAGCAGAGGCCCCTTAGTCAGGCGGGATGTAAATCGATAGATGTGCAGAGTTGGTATAGGCCTAAAGAAGAGAGCTAACAGGCCAAAGCCCAAGATAGACCTCCACAATATTTCAGTTGAAAATTTGCCCCACGTGAGGTTTGAACCTGCGTCATTGGAGGATTTCTCCCCACGTTACCCCAAGCTTACCAACTCACCTCTGCCCCTGGGGGCTGTTCTTCAAATGCTGATCTAAGGGTTTAGAGATGCAACATACTGACAAGGGACATGTTTTCCCCTTCAACGCTGTGAGGTTGATAGTGGGTGTCCAATTATATTATTATTATTATTATTATTATTATTTTAATTCTATGTTTCTATTCAAAGGGGTTATAGTCCATCTGTTTTAGGTTTTGGTTCCTCCTTCAGGAAGGTTTTTTTGTTACTCCTTTGTGGAGGTTTTTTGTTACTCCCTTTGGGAGGGTCTGTGGACCGAGCTTGGACGGTGGGGTATTCGATGTTAAAAGTAGTGTACAGAATGGCGGGGGATGTGGTCTATTTTTTATCCGATAGTTCTGCATATTAGTTGCGATGCTCCCGTAAAGGTTAACAAGTTAGGTTTTTAAGTCATTTAACTAGGTTAGTTAGGCAATATTGCTGTTACCCATTCTATGAATCGGTTTAGCTGTTCTTAGTTTCAATGTGTGAACTAAGGTTCGTGTTGCCAATGGGCAAGTATGTATATCTATTGTTTGTTATTATAGGTCATTTGAAGATGGTGGGTAAAACAATTAGGCCTACATCCATGACCAATGCTTTCATAAACGCAATCATCACACTAACGGGAATGGCGCAATTGGGACACAAACACAAAGGCCAAAGTTCCCAATATGCACACAACAAAGAAAGCAACAGCAATAATCTCCTATACTACTCGAGAGTCTAGTCTAGTCTAGTGCCCAATTATCAATCTTCCCCCCAAAAAGTCAATTGTGAATATTAATCAATGAGCGGTAGAAAATTAAATATTATTAATTTATCTAATTTAAAGATATTAGTAATTTTTTTTGTATTTCTAAAGTTATTTGATAGTTTTTTTAAACTTCAAGGAAGGTGAATATAATTTATCATTTGGTTTAAATTTATATAACCTAATAAATATTGTATTTATAACTATAAACTGTCAAACATATGATAAGATCATCTTATCAAATTATCTTTTGCACTCATTTATGATGACTATTTTTTTTATCAATGAAAATATAAAATTGCAATAAAATAAATTTGATATAAAGTAACTAGTCTATTAGAATTTATACATTTCATATTAGGATTTAATATTTATTAACAAAATAATTTTATTTTATTCATAATACATAGTTAGTATTCAATAAATAAGAAAGAAAATCAAAACTTGTAAAGTGTTTGATCACTAGAACTGATAGTGCCATCATTTATTAAGAATGTATTGTGCAATTATTCATATTGTATTTTTAAATAATAAATATTGTACCATCTAAGAAAAAATATTATACCACCATGACAATAAATTACTTAAGTTGTAAATTGAGTTTTGAATACATGTAGATGAATGAATACACTGGCGTAAATATAAATGTCAAAAAATTCTGATTGGTGTCTGCACTCCAAAGAGATGAAATTACATTGTGCCATCATTAATTGAGAATGTACTTTATAGTTATTCACATTGTACCGTCAAATAATTTAATTTTGCACTACTTAGGAAAAAATATTGTATGACTACGATAATTAATAGAATAATTCATAAATTGAGTTTTGCACATATATAAAAGAATAAATATACTTGCGTAAGTGCAAATGCCAAAAAATGCTGATCGGTTTCTACACTCCAAGGTGATGGAAAAAGTATTGTACCATTATTTATTGAGAATATACTATCCAATTATTCATATTATACTATCAAATAATTAATATTGTACCATTCGAGAAAAAATATTATACCACCATGATAATTAATAAATTAATTTGTAAATTTAGTTTTGAGCACATGTAGATGAACGATTACACTAGTATAAATGTAAATGTCCAAAAATTCTAATTGGTGTCTACAATCTAAAGTGACAAAAGATGCATTAAAAATATACTATCTAATTGTTCACATTATACCATCAAATAATTAATATTGTACTACCTAGAAACAAATATTGTACAACTACAATAATTAATAAAATAATTCGTAAATTGAAAATTGAAAATATATAGAAGAATAAATATATTTGCGTAAGTACAAATGCCAAAAATTGAAAATATATAGAAGAATAAATATATTTGCGTAAGTACAAATGCCAAAAAATGCTGATCGGTTTCTGTACTCCAAAGTGATGGAAAAATGTATTGTACTATTATTTATTAAGAATGTACTATCGAATTATTCATATAGTACCATCAAATAATTAACATTTTACCACCCAAAAAAATGTATTATACCACCATGACAATTAATAAATTAATTCGTACTTCGAGTTTTGAACACTTGTATATGAACGAATACGCTGGCGTAAATGCAAATGTCAAAAAATTCTAATAGGTGTCTAAAGTTGAAAGTGATGAAAAATGCATTGTACCATCATTAATTAAGAATATACTTTATAGTTATTTATATTGTACCGTCAAATAATTAATATTGTACCACCCCTGAAAAAAAATTGTACGACCATAATAATTAATAAAAAATATCATAAATTAAATTTTGCACATATGTAGAGAATAAATATACTTGAGTAAGTGCAAATGCTAAAAAATGCTAATCGATTCCTACACTCCAAAGTGACGGAAAAATTTATTGTACCATCATTTATTAAGAATGTATTTTCTAATTATTCACATTGTATCATTAAATAATTAATATTATACCACCAGAGAAAACACATCATACCACAATGAAAATTAGTAAATTAATTCATAAATTGAGTTTTGAACATACATAAATGCCACAAAATTTTGAGTGGAGTCTACAGTGAAAAGTGATGAAAAATGTATTATACCGTCATTAATTAAGAATGTACTTTTTAGTTATTCATATTATATCATTAAATAATTAATATTATACTACCCCTGGAAAAAATATTGCACCACTATGATAATTAGAAAATTAATTTATCAAGTTAAGTTATATCGTAAACTGCTTTTGACCGTTGATAGTTAAGTTCCATGCAATCGTGTGATTTCCTTTTTGACCTTTGAGTTGAGTTATATAGTAAACTGCTTTTGGATTCCATATGATTACCAACCATTAGTCAAAGAAATTTTCTTCCTCTTCCTTCGAGATTTGTTTCTACAAATGATTTAGTTCATGAAAGCACTATATCATTTGCCTACTCTAATACCATAGTTAACTACTGATATTTGTAAAAAAAGGATGTAAAGTTGACCAATTCTTGGTGACAAAATTTATCAAGTTAATCCATTCTTTGCTTCTTTTTCGATTACCAAATAGAGCATTTAATGATGTTTCTCCATATTGTAGGGATAGTCCAATGAACTTGCTTGGTACCATACGGGCGTGTAAATTTTGTTTTTAATTTTAGTATTAACTCTATTAGGTCATGTATCTGATTCTCTCTTGATAAATACTAAATAGGCACAGAAATCTGCAGAGCTACTCCTTGATCTAAAGTTAAGAGCTGTAATCAGCAGCACCAAGATTGCATCAATGGAGACAGCTAATACAATTTGCAGAGTAAGATCATATAAATACCATGTTGAACATATTTGACAACCCTCTTTGATGTTGGTTATTCTTTTTCTTGTTTAATGTTTAAGTAATTAGATAAAATTGTAGGTTCAAGAAGTTGCTGATTGCCTTGGTGCCGACTTTGTTCCACGCTATGTTGCGATGAACTAAAAGTAGATGACGGCAAGTAGGAAGAAGAAACTGCACAAGAAGCTGTTTAAAATCATCCTGTTCAATTTTTTTTTGGAACCTCGGCCTTCATCTTTAAATGTAAGAGTAGGTTTTTTTTTTTTTCCACGTTAGAACCTATTTTGTATTAAAAGACAAATTTTATCTCTTAATAGTACTAAAATTGTAATGGAAAACAGTTATCAGTATTAGTGTTTTGATATGTTTTTTATATTTTTTCCTACTTGATACACCCTTTTCAAATCAATCCGTTCAATAAAATCTATTAGTCTGGATTACCTAAACGGAACCATTCCGTAAAAAACAAGGGATTTAGTTACTCAAAAAATTCACTATAAATTTTTATTATGATGAGCCGAGTTCAACCATCCCATAATCATAGTCTAAGTGAAATCAAGTATATATCCATATATGTATTAATGTGATTATATTTTTACATTCATTTATTTTTGTATATAGATTTTGTTCCCTAACTAATTCTAAAACACAAGAGTAGTGTTTTGAACTAGAAACAATAACAAAAAATTAAATTATTCCTGGCAATAGATTATGTGTTATTGTGGTTCGTAATTCGTTACGTTGATCCTTGATGTTTGGGTGAAGCTGAGTTAACTCAGATTTAGGAGCAAAAGAACAAAACGAAGTGGTGCAGCCGAATAAATAAAATTTCATCAACTCATAATTTCAAAATTAGAATTATTTTAGATGGCGGAATTATTTTTGGTGTTGCTCACCACAATTTGGAATCTGTTCCAAATTAGATTTAGATTTCACTACGTAATGTGTTTAACATGGCCATTTTTTACACTCTACTAAGTAAAAGATTTTGTTTAAGGTAAATTATATATATATATTTATAAGATTCAGCAAAAGTATTGAATGAATTTTGAACTTTAAAGAAACTATTAACACTTTTGACGGTTAAAGTTAACTAACTGAAAAAGTAAAATGAAGGAAAAAACCAATTTACAAAAATAACATATACTATTAAGGTTTGTTTTAATTATAAAATGACTTTAAAGTTTTAAAATTTTATTAAATAAAATTTAAAAACTTCTATTTTTCATAGTTTATTTTTTTCTTTTCATTCCAAGACGAATCATTTCATAATCTTTATTTTATATCATAAATTATACAACTTAAAAAGTAATAATAATATAATATCAATATATATTGTTAGAATTTTTGAAAACTAATTAATAAAAATTGATTATCTTGTGTTTTTTTTTCTATCTCCACAAACTTTCAAAAAATATTTATTTTTTTTACATTTCTTGCAGTTTTATTTTAATCATTAGAATTTGATGTGGTTGCTGTAAAATTATGAATCATGTCTATTAGAATAAATTTGAATTGTTTAAATGGAAATTGAAAAATAAGTATAATAAATTATTGCAATATTTAATCTCTATATGCACTTTGGTAAGTTGTCAAGTCATTAAATTGTGTAGATAATTGTTATAATTGTGTTAAATTTTGATTATCAATAATTTTTTTAAAAAAATTTCCATACTAAATAAATAAGAAAAAAAAAAGTAAGAGAGATTCATTTTGTTAAACCTCAATATTTATTTCGTTGTTTAAACAAACCTCAAGGATTAAATGCATTTTAAATATTATAGTTTAAAAGATAATTTTTAAATTGAAAAGAAAATTAACTAGGGCTGCGAATTATATGGTGATGTTTGAATGGAGTATGTGCATTGATTTAGACACCCAGCTGCTGTTTACAACAACTCATTCTTTAATGAAAGAAAGAAATACTTTTTTGTTTAAATTTATATAACTTAATAAATATTGTATTTATAGCTGTAAACTCTCAAACATATGATAAGATCATCTTATCAAATTATCTTTTGCACTCATTTATGATGACTATTTTTTTATCAATGAAAATATAAAGGACCACTTTTCAGATGAAGCTTCTTATGGCTTGCACAACCTTGTTGTCAATTGGCAGAGCTTCTCCAGGTGTACAGATCAATGTTAAAGGTTGAATCCAGCATTATATAGTTTGTATTCAAGATAAATGGATAAAATTACGAGCCATATTACTGCATCATCATTTCTGTTTGTGGAGGTGGTCTTTTTCAAATTTGCCCACTGCAAGAGATTCTGTTTTAAAGTTTTCTGCATCTTTGCCTCTAAATGGGCTTTATACGAGGTTATTGATTGTCTAACAGACGTATTCTTGACATTCATCGTCCACATCCAGTAATAACATAGAAGTGGTTATCTTGCACAGTGCAGATATATAGAAAAATATAATTACTGCAATATATGATAAAACGAACAGAGGCAGCGTCACATTTGCTTAAAGTCCGAATTAATTTCTCCTGAATTTGCGAGCGTGAAAGGGCAGATATTTCTATTGCACTTATCTTAGTTTGAATAACATATTGCCATCAGGTTCATCAGCTATCGAATCAATGACAGAAACCAAATAAATAATAAAATCGCCGCCAAGTCAAAGACAGGAACCGGAAAACTAAAATGGTCCCTGGTGACATTTCGAGTTTCAACTTCAAAATTTGCTGAAGAATGATGATGTCTCCGCAGCCCAACTTCTGAACTCGCTAGACAATTGATGTCCTTGCAACCCCCAGCGCTGACAAAAGATAGAGGATGAAATTACAGGATCATCAGAATTTAAACTTCAAACAGGATGCATAGTTAAAATATGACATCAAGCATCACAGTGCCCTTCAATATGATGATTTGCAACAGACTGTATCACTGCCACTGGAGCAACAGCAGAGGGAAATTTGTTGCAAGATCAGATCATTCTCTTCGCTGAAAATGTTGATTTGGTGGGTACTTGGTAGCAGCTTACGGCCAAACTGAAAGCAGAAACATACCGGATTCATCCTTCAGCAGAGATCAAGTAGACAACTTTCTTGTAAAAATTGGACATTACGTAGCAGGAAAACACCTTACCAGGGCCCTGCAGAAATTAAACACATCACAAAGAAAAAGAATTGAAAATAACTATAGTGAAGATATTCCACTAGCCAAGACCATATGAGGTATAAGAGGAGCTATTGATAGATTCAAAACCATGTCGAATTATTGACAATACAAAAATACAAAAATGCAAAAATTAGGTAGCAACTAAACCAGAAAACAAGAAACAGAGTAGAAAGTTGGTCTCAATTTCAAATCGCCAAGGACAAGCCTATTAGATCAGTCAAACTTACCCAATTTCAATGGTTGTGATCCTAGTCATGCATTCCAGCTACCAGTGACGACAATGTGACCATCCTACTAGAAATGCTTCAGATATAAGTATGAATAGGGACCAAAAGTAGAGGAATCTTATTTTCTTTTTCTATTTTTCTATTTCGTTTACAGTTCATAATTTAAACTTTGATACAATTTCATAATAGATTGCTATGTAAGGCAAGTAATAAAAGGAAGAAGAGCAGAAGATTAGCTTACTGCGATCCTACATTTGACATACAAGTGATCGTACATCTTGAAGCTCTGGTGTTGCAGGTAAACAACATCTGAGTTAATTGAGTTTTCCACAAGAAGACATTTGTGTTCTTCAATAGGAACATTCAGCCTCTCTGAGCTTTGGCATGTTCAGTCCAACTACAGCCAGGAACCTTATTAAAATCCATTTTCTCAATGGCTTCTCTCAATTGTTTTGACTCATCCCACTTCCCACAGGAGGCATAGATATTGGCAAGAAGGGAACAATATCCAGTGCTATCAGGCTCTAACTGGAAACACTTTGCGGCTGCAATCTCACCAAGTTCAAGATTGTTGTGCAAACTGCAAGCCAGAAGCAATGCTCCCCAAACCCCAGAATGAGGCCGCATTGGCATTTCCTTTATCAACTTAAAAGCATCTTCTAACCGACCAGCCTTACCTAAAAGATCAACCATGATAGAATAATGATCACCAGAGGGGAAAAGTCCATACTTCTGCATTGAAAGAAAACAATTATAGCCTTCTTCAACCAATCCAGCATGACTGTATGCAGTTAAGATCCCAGTAAATGTTGCTAAGTTAGGGGCAATCTTAGAATCTGTCATGTTCTCAAACAACTTGATGGCATCATTTGCCCGGCCATTTATTCCACAACCCAAAATCATTGCAGTATAAGCAACTAAATCCTAGTTCTGCAAGCTACGGAATAATTCATAGGCTCTATCAATACTTCCACATTTTGCATGCAAGTCAATCAAATCCGTGGCCAGATAATCGTCCATTCTGATTCCGATATCACCCATATATGACTCAATTTCACTCCCAAGTTTTGAATCTCCAAGTTGAGCAGAAGCAGAAATAGCACTTGCTAATGTCATTTTATCAGGCCGAATATTCCGATTTCGTTGAAGCATCTCATCATATAGACAAAGAGCCTCTTTTGGCCGGCCATTCTGTGCATAACAAGCAATCATTGCATTATACAAAAGCTGATCTTTATTTTCCTCCCGATAAAAAATCTTCTCAGTAGACTGAACATCCGCACATTTTGAATAGGTAGATATCACAGTGATACAAGAAATGCTGTCTCTCAGAGGCATCGCTTCCAAGAAACCACGAGCTAATTCAATCTCCCCGGAGTCTATATAACCATGAATCATTACATTCCAAGAAGCAGAATTTCTCTCTGGTATCTCTCTAAACAAAGCATACGCCTGATTCATCTTGACTGCCCTGCTATAACCTGACAAAATTGCATTCCACGATGTAACATCCCTCTCAGGCATTTCATCAAACAGCCGCCATTTCGAAATCTCCAGATTTCACGTAACCAGATAGCAAAGAATTCCAATACACGACATTTTTTCATGCATTTCATCAAACATCTAATGAGCTGTCATCATATCACCCACTTTTGAGTAAAAATCCATAAGGGGTGTTTGCACATAAACAACCTTAGAGAAACCATACTTATGAACATGAGAATGAACTGAAACCCCACCAATTTTACAACCGATTTTCCCATAAGACTTCAAAGCAGATGCTATAGAAAATGTATTAGGAAACACACCAGAACCCTGAAGCTGTACGTACAAACCAACAGCGTCCTGGGACTGTCCATGCTGAGAGAGAAACCTTACAGCATATCCCAATGGGGTAACATCTTTGCATCGCATATGATTCAGGATTAATTTAACATATTGAGTAACATTGGTTTGATGATAATTGCATGCAGAAATAATGATTTGCCGAACCAAAATTGGCTCGAGATGAGGAAGACCATTAACCAGAATCAAGCCATGAATTTGCTTTGCACGTTTGATGTCCAAGAATTCGTCCAATAAGGTTGCTAGATTTGAAATCTGCATTTGGGAGGTAATTGGCATTAGGCAAGCATATGATCCATCGACAAGCATTAATCTTATTGTATTAACATTTTATGCACTTATTCAAATTATAAAATAAATTTCTTAGTGCATGTTATATTATTCATAATTTTGATTCCAAAATTGTTGGGACATTATAATATGAAGTATTTCTTCTTAAAATTACATCTCTTATGATTTTGAAATACACTCTGTGATACAAATGAATGCGTAAAATGCAACTAGAACAAGATTAATGATAGTCAGTCTGAAACTTTAGAATCCAAATTAAGTTTTCTACACCATCGGAAAATTTTCTTTTTTACTAAAAATAAAATTGTAATAAAGTGGAATAATTTTGTTATTCAAAATCAAATCTTAAGGAAGATATATACTGCTTTGGTCCAAAAAAAAAAGAGCTCATTTTTTAAATTTTTTGTCCTCAAAAACAAACTCTACTTTTGAAATGAAGTTTCTCTAATATTTTAGTAATAATAATTATATATGGCTATAACTAAAAAGTAAGAATAAAATGTAAAATTATATATTTAATTATGTGTTAATTATGTTGTATATAATAATTAAAAAATTTATATCCAACTTAAAGTAATTTTTTTTTTGGACACAAAAATATTATTTATGATAGTTGAATTATGTGAATGTATGAAATTATCCCCTATAAGTACTTCCCCTATCACCAAAAATTTTTTTAATTATAATTTTAAAATATTTTTATTAATATTAATTATATATACCCATAATTAAAAAATAAAAATATAAATATAAAATTATACATTTAATAATATTTAATAACAAATAAAATGTTATATTTAAACTAAACTGATTTTTTTAAAAAAAAATTAAATGAGTATGTTCAAATATTATACTCTAAATGACTAGTGATTTAGTATAGTCAATGGCAATTTCTATGTTTCTCAAATATTATACTCTAATGTTTCTCAAAAGACCAAGAGAATGCAACTCTCTTTTTTTTTTTTTTTTTTAAAACGATAGTGTATTAATAAGGCATGAATTGCCAATTTACATAGCCACAAGGTTAGGGAATCCTCATGGTGTTGCAACTGGAATACCAGCGCGATAACCCATGAGGCCAAAGGCCCACTAGAGGCAAAAAAAGCCGACGAGGGGCAATCTGACAAGCGGGAAGAAAAACCATTTAAACCCGCATTAGCGAGAAGCAAAACCATTTAAACTGCATGAGCAGGAAAGGTTGACAACTTAAACGACCTAAAATCAACCGAATTTAAACCCGCACAAGCATGGAAGGGTTGATTTGACAAGCTAGACTACCTAGGATCAACCGAGAGGACAAAAATACAAAAGTCCAGTTATATCGGGGTACTAATACTATACAAAATTGATACTACGCATTGCAATGGGCTCACTACTAATGACTTGTGATGAAAGAAACTAGAACTAAATCTCTAACTCTCATCTCAAGCTGTGGTATGAATCTAACCTGCAGAAACCGCAGCACAAAAAAAAAAATCTGTTTCATAAATAGTAAAAACTGTTCATGGAATAGTAAAAAATTTGCACCTCCTTGCACTTTGTTTCGCCCGCACGCACCGTAGATTTTGTCTTCTGCACCGCCTGCCGGCTTCTTTCATGTAAATAGAAAATGCAAGTCTCAAATAATGGCATTTGTATGTTTGACAATTTGTGAACAGCCAAACTAATTGAAGAAAGCTCAGCCACCTTCCATTTGACATTTGATGCATGATTATGATTCCTTGTTACTCCAATCTTCTAAAAAAAAAACAGAGTTGACTTTTATTAAAGTATAACTTTTTATTTATTAGTTATTAGATACAATTTATGTATTAATAAATATATAATTTTATATTTCTATCTTTATTTTTTAATTTTGAATATACATAATTATTATTAGTAAAAATATTTTAAAAATTTAAATTAAAAGTGAATTTTTAATTTTTTTTTAAAAAAATAAACTCTTTTTTAAAATAGAAATAGTTTTTTTTTTTTTGAGTATATACTTTCTAGAGGGCCGTTAACTCCCCTAGTAAGCCATTGTGCTCAACCACTCGAGCCATTCACCATTCCCGATTCCCGGTGTTTGATTTTTTTCATTACGAAGGTAGAGAAATAAGTTATTGCGTTCGTGATTGCGTTGGTGAAAATGGTACAATACAAGAAAGACCCATCTTAATAACTAACCTGGCTAATTTTATAATTAATGATACATTTATTGAAAATTTTGAATAACATAACAAAAATCACTAAATAATAATCATTTTAATCATTGATTATTTTTTTTGTTATTTGAATATTAACTCAATTATTGTGAGAATTTGTTGAGAAACTACTAGATAATCATCATTTTAATGATATATATCATTTTGTTATGTGAATATTAACTCAATCATTTTGTTGAGTTTATTAAGAATTTTTCTTTTTAAATATTATCACTCACTATTTTACCACAAAATTGTCATTCATTTTTCCAAGGGCTTTTACTTATTGCTACCACTTCTACTTACTAGCATATAAACACGATATTGCATTAGCATATAAACACGATATTGTATGAAGTCAGTGGACAGAAAAATTTCCGTTTCAATCACGAAATCCTCTAATGTTTGGACAATTATTGCAAGCAGCCTGCCGACCTATACAGGCAACAATGGAATGGACAACTCATCTTACTTTCTCAACCAAAAACTGTCAACAATTTGGGCTAAATTTTCTCGGCAAATTGGTTTCATTTCATATGTGTAATGGTTGTTTACTCGTTTGCGTGCCAATATTACATCATTCATTGATCAGAGTCAAATTTCTAACAAATTATGTCCAGGTTTTACAACTATCCTCTTGCACTTACTCTGCTGCAATGTCTGCTACTCGTGCTCAGCACTTATGGCTCATCAGGCATCAAAACGTCGAACCTCGCCACGGATCAATCTGCCCTTCTAGCCCTGATGGCCCACATCACTTCAGACCCTGATCAAATCTTGTCCAAAAACTGGTCTTCTACTGCTGCATCCTCTTCTGTTTGTAACTGGATTGGAGTCCAATGCGGCTTCCGCCACCGCAGAGTCACTGCCTTGAATATATCAAAGATGCGTCTCACTGGTACCATCCCACCCGAGTTCGGCAACCTTTCATTTCTTGTTTCGCTTAACATGAGTAACAACAACTTTCATGGTGATCTGCCCGAAAAATTTTCACGTTTACAGAGACTAAGGTTTGTTAGTCTAAGCTTCAACAACTTCACGGGAGGGGTTCCAGCGTGGTTTGGTCTCTTACCACAACTTCAGTTCTTGTTTTTGGCTAGTAACCTTTTCAGTGGTTCTCTTCCATCTTCCCTCTCAAACTTGACAAAATTAGAAGTCCTGAATGTAACAAATAACTTCATTGGAGGGACTATCCCTCCAGAGCTTGGAAACCTTCCAAGCATAAAAGAGCTTTATCTATCCTACAATGAGTTCCAGGGTCTAATACCCAAAGAAATTGGGAACTTGAAGAATCTTGAAACATTGTACATTGTTCGTAATCACTTGACAGGTATATTTGTTAGTAATTAGCTAATCTTTACAGCTTTATTATCAAAGCAAATCAGCACTAATCTTTACAGCTTTATTATCATGACAATAACAGTTTTTAATCAATGTGATTCTTAATGAGTACATCCACCACACACAATCATAAAAATAAGAAACAATTAGTTCTGAAATTCTGCTGGAATGTGGCAGGCATTATCCCCCGAGAGATTGGCAATCTTTACAAACTTGAGAGTCTGTCTTGATTTAAACAAATTCACCGGAAGTATACCAAGAGAAATCGGGAACTTGAGCATGCTCACATTGCTCCGGTTGAACAACAATTCCTTAACAGGTATAGCTACCAAAACTGCGATCAACAATGTCGCAATCACAATTGTAATGAGATGCAGCCCAGAACACGACCAATTTTTCGTTGTGTATTTGTTAATGATTTATGGAAACTTGTGGTAGGTACAATACCAGAAGAAATGGGCAACCTCCAGAAAATAGAGTTCCTTCGGTTGGAGTATAATTTCTTGAATGGCTCCGTGCCAAAAGAGATCTTCAACTTCTCAGCCTTACGGAGAATTTCACTAGCCTGGAATTTTCTAACTGGCAGTCTTCCGTCCGACATGGGAAACACACTGCCCAATTTATTGGGAATACAAGTCGACTCAAATTCCATTGGTGGAGTTATACCTTTGTCCATTACAAATTGCACCAAATTAGATTGGCTTTCTGTTCCTGCCAACCAATTCACTGGTTCCGTTCCTGACAACATTGGGGATACAGTATGTATTTCTTTTTCAGAACCATTTCATAAGGGATCCTAAATCTTTGGAATTAGGATTCATTACATCATTGGCAAATTGCAAAAACTTAACACTTCTAGCGCTGGACCTTAATCCATTAAACGGGGTACTTCCTGCTTCAATTGGAAATCTCTCTGCATCACTGGACAAGATTTATGCAACAACTTGTCAAATTAAGGGCACCATCCCGAGTCAAATTAGCAACTTGAGCAGTTTGATATTGCTCGCTCTTGGGGACAACCAGTTGACTGGAGTTATTCCTGACACTTTCGAAGATCTGCAAAACCTGCAAGCTTTGGAACTTGAGAAAAACCAACTAAGAGGCAATTTAGGGAATCTTTGTAATCTGCAAAGCTTGTCTGTACTAAGCCTATACCAAAACCAATTTTCTGGGGTTATTCCTGAATGCTTTGGAGATTCTGACTTCTCTCAGGAGTCTACAACTACAAGAAAACCTTTTAGTCTCCACTCTACCTAATAGCTTCTGGAAACTCAAAGATCTCTTGCAGCTTAACTTGTCCTCAAATTTTTTGAGTGGCTCTTTGCCTCCGGAAATTGGAAATTTAAAAGCTGCAACTTCCATAGACATGTCACTCAATCAATTCTCAGGAGACATTCCTAGCACGATGGGTGACTTGCAAAACCTGCTCTACTTGTCACTAGCCAAAAACTACTTTGTAGGATCCATTCCAGAATCATATGGCAACATGTTAAGCTTAACTTCCCTTGACCTATCCAATAATAATTTTTCAGGTCTGATCCCAAAGTCTTTGGAGGCACTTCGTTACCTCAAGTTTTTCAACGTATCTTATAATCATTTGAGGGGTGAGATCCCTTCTGGTGGTCCTTTTAGAAACTTCACGAGTGCATCATTTATGATGCATGGTGCACTGTGCGGAAGTGCCAAGCTCCAAGTCCAACCATGCCCAAAAACTTCATTTCACAGTTCCAGAGCAAGAAAGGTGCTTCTATATATATTTATTCCACTGGGGATTACTGCTATGGTTGTTGCTTCCTTAGCATTAGTATTCAGATTATATTGGAAGAGAGATGGTGCTTCTGGGAAAAGCTCAGAAGTGTTAGCAACACAAGAAAGAATTTCATACTATGAACTTCTTCGAGCAACTGGAAGGTATGATGAAAGCAACTTACTTGGCACAGGAAGTTTTGGATCTGTTTATAAAGGGACTCTTAGTGATGGGAGAGTTATTGCCGTGAAGGTATTCAATTTGCAATTTGCAGAAGCACTCAGGAGTTTTGATGTAGAATGTGAAGTATTTCGAAATCTTCGCCACAGAAATCTTGTGAAGGTCATCAGTATCTGCTCTAATGATGATTTTAAGGCATTGGTACTGCAGTACATGAGTAACAGCAGCCTTGAGAAGTGGTTGTATTCCCACAATTACTTGTTAAATATTACGCAAAGAATGAACATAATGATAGATGTGGCAAGTGCATTGCATTATCTCCATCACGAACATACTACACTGGTGATTCATTGTGATCTAAAGCCTAGCAACGCCCTACTGGATGAAGATATGGTTGCACATGTGAGTGACTTTGGAATTGCAAAAATGTTGGGAAAGGAGGAAAGTATCGCATTAACCAAGACCTTTGGCACAATCGGCTACATTGCTCCTAGTGATGTATACTGCTTAGTTCTTAGTTCTACTATTACATACCATAAGATTTTACTGTGTTCTTTTTTATCTCTGCGGTATATTAACCTGATTATGATCTTGGTTGTAGAGTATGGATCAGAAGGATTGATATCGAGAAAATGTGACGTTTATAGCTATGGAATCATGCTAATGGAAGTTTTTACAAGAAGAAGGCCGAACGATGAAATATTTGGCGGAGATTTGAACTTGAAGAGTTGGGTAAATGATTCTATGCCTGATTCGGTCGGTGGAATCATAGATGCCAACTTACTGAACCCAAACGAAGAACATTTTGCTGAAAAGGTGGCGTGTTTAACATCAATCATGGAGTTGGCTTTGAACTGCGTTTGTGAATCTCCTAAAGACAGACTTAGTATTACAGAGGTTGTTCCCACACTGAAGAAAATCAAACTCAAATTTCTTGAATGCAGTAGAGGTGGCTAAGTTGTAAAAACATTCATTATGTTGAGTTATTCAGTGTAATATTAGTAGAAGTCCAGTTTGTCACTCCAAATAAAAATAAAGCTTGAGCTTTGGAGGAAATGAAATTGCATCCAATACTGCATTGCATCTCATATTTTTTGTATGGAATGAGACAAGCCTTCAAGTAATAGCATAACGCCAAACAATTGAGATGGAAGAGACTGACAATTTGACAACAAATTTGGTACCACCATAACATATGATGCAGTGCTTAAATCCCTTCCAGCAAATAAAACATTTATTCAGTATACACTTGAGCTTCCATCCTCCTTGCCTCCAGGATGAGCCAAACATCTTAACATCTTCAAATAGGATGTCCTTGCACATGACAGGTGAAGTCAGGCTCGTTTCGTTGATCTTCCATGAGATTTAAAAAAGCAGCCCGGATATCATTGCAAAGATCTATTTCATTTGGGAAAAACTTGTCTTCCATCTGATCAAACAAAATTGATATATCTATATATATATAAATATATATATATATATATATATATATATATATATATATATATATATATATATTAAACTCGATCATGAAACATATGTAAGATTAGCAGCGAAATGTAATCGAAGTACCCGTGCAAGAATTTTTACAAAAATTCAATCCTGATCGTACGACATGGAACTATATCTCATGACTGAAAGATGTAACTTCTCAAGTTCTGCATAAATTTCAGATGGGAATTTTCTGCAGTTTTCATAATGAATCGTGATAAACGCTTCCTTCTGGGATGTAATGACATCAATCTTACTTTCCTCAGCTGAGGAGGGATCAGGGAACCAGTTCACTGTTCTCTCTCCGTTGCAGACCATATTCCAACGTCGTTCTACAAGTTCCTTTGTGCACTTCATAGTACGTTCTTGAAGACGCTCGATGTACTACAAAGCATTCTCAAGCACAACATCCTCATCAAACTGTGGCAACGACAACTTCGTTCCGTATCATATACTTTTCTTCAAAGAAAAATCAAGAACTAGAAGAATGTAAAATTTAACATTAATTCCCATTTCTTCACGTCACACAGAAATGCCAAATTTGAAATGGGACATAAGCATAAAACACAGAATCTTAAAAAAAAAAAAAAAAAATGGTACCCCGTCCTCATTTGAGTCTGGCAACAACTTTGACAAATTTTCTGAGCAGATGATTCAAGTAACTTTCTTCTCTCCCTTCTTCTTCTTCACTACCATGATTCATATCTTCAAAAAAACGGGAAGAATAAATGAAGAACCAAAAAAATTAATTTTTGCAGTATCTATGCATGACCAAATTGATCATTACCATTTTGGATGACCCTTTTTCAGATGAATGACACATTGAGCAGGTTCTTGATTCTCTTTTGTTTTTTGTTTTGGTGCTGGATGATATAGTTTATGAAAATGGAGAGAAGATCAACCAAATACCATGAGAAGGGCAAATTAACAAAATGGTCCTTCTTATACACATTAACAGATCACAAACAAACGCATCCTATTTTAGGTGCAATGATTAATTTATAAATGAATTATTGGGAGTAACAGTCATTTACCATCATCCATGGTCTTAATTAACTTTTTTAAAAGAAGAAATCTTCAGGCCAGCCAAGAATAAAATTTCATAAACATTGCCTAAAATTTTTTAAAGTTAGTACTCTGTCTTACAACACATTTAATATATCATCAAATGTATAATTTTATATTTTTATTTTTACTTTTTAATTATAATTATACATAATTATTATTAGTAAGGGTATTAGAAGAATTTTATTTAAACTGTTTTTTGGAGACGAAGAGAGTAATAAAGACATAACTCATATATAAAACTATTTACTTTTGCTTTTTTTTTTTAAGACGAAAACAAAATTATATCTTTTTCCTATTTATTAAGGCAACTAAAAATCAAATCGTCATTGTGTTTATTCCATTTTCTATTTGTTCTTCCAAGTGTAGGATAAACTCAAGAGGTTGTGAATCTTTTTCTACCAATTGGGGGCGTCCCAAAATTTCGAATGAAAATTCATGAATATTGTGTGATTTTTTTAAAAAAAATTCTAATAAAGACATAGCTCATATACAAAACCATCATTCCTTTGGCTTCCAAACATAGTTTTACTTTAAAAATTTTCATTCTTTCAAATAAAGGGTTTACTTTTGAATGAACTCTTTATAATTTTTTTTTAAAAAAATTTACACATAAAATTAGTCAAGTTCATACCTTTTATATGAATTTTAAATCTTCTCACCTCTTTGGGAGAGTAATTTTCCCATAGAGTCATGCAAAAGGTACACTGTGTGTAAATTATTATTTCAAAATTATTTTTACATTTTTCGAAATATTTTTACACTTTTCAATATATTTTTTATCTTACGATTACTATATTAAAATCTTTCTATATACACCCAAAATCTTACAACCACTACATTTTAAAATATAATCTATACACACCCAAAATCTTTCTTCATCACTATTTGATGCATCTTGCTTACAAGATTGGTATGCTAAGGCAGACAAGTTAATCTCCCACTATTAATAAAGTCAACCAGAACCATCCTTCTTCCAAAAAAAAGAAAAGAAAAGGCAACCAGAACCATCTGGGGTGGCCTAATGGTAATTGATTAATTCTTCTGCGTCTTTCTTTCCTCCAAGCATCCATTATTAGGTATTAGGTAAGATACAATTGCTTTTAAGCATAGCCACGTGGAAATTTATAAAGTGATCGACTGTACGGCTCTTGTTTTCTTTATATCTAATTCTCTGTCTTCAAATCACAAAGTTGTCTAAAAATGTTTGTTAAAGATCAGCAGGATCTCTTCCTATTTCTTTAGTAAAACTGTGGTTTAAGTAAGAGATATGCTGCACTATCGGATAGATTATGCAGTGAAACTCATAAACAGCCCAAGAAACTTTGCAACCAAAATATAGTCCAATTCAGAGTGAGATATATATTTGGGTCATAACACATTCAATGTATTATTAAATATCCTTATTTTTAGGTGTGAGTAATACTATCTCTATTCTAAAAAAAGTGTTAGCTTTCAAAATTTTTATTTGTTCAAGAAAAAAAATTTATTTTTAAACCAAATTCCTAATTTATTATTACTAATCCTTCTGTACTTAAAAAAAGGTTTAATTTTAAAAATTTTGTTTGTCTCAAAAAAGAGTTGATTTTTGGTATAAAATTCTTATAGTACTCTTATTAATATTGATAGTTTATAATTTAAATTAAAAGATAATAATAAAAATGTAAAATTATACATTTAATGATGTGTTAAGTGTATTGTATTTTGTAAATTAAAAAAAGTTATAATGAATTAAAAGTTAACTTTTTGTTTTTTGGGGACAGAGTGCGTAATAATTATGTAAGCTCATAATTAAAAGTAAATATCAAAATATAAAATTATGTATTAGTTGTACATTAAATATGTCATACATAATAATAAAAAAAAAGTTTATACATACACATTTTAAAGTTAATATTTTTTTTTCAGGATGGAGAGAGTAACTATTAATAAAAAATAATATAAAATTTTGTTTTAAAAGTGGAAAAAGTATTATTATTAAAGTAATGATATTTTTTAATGACTTTTTATAGTGAAAAATTAAAGTAACTAATGTAATAAATATAAAAAGACAAAATCATCTTTTATTTGTTTACATTTTGAAAGGATGTGAAAAATTATCTTTTATTATTTTATTTTTTTAAAAAGTATAACTATTAAATTTTATTTTTTTATAATTATCACATTAATCACTATTAATTTGTTGTCACGAAAAATCATTAAAAGTATTGTTACTTTTAATATTATTATTTTAATTTCAGCCCACAGATCTCGAACCCACAGATCTTACTGATGCCTATTGTATTCTTCCTCCAAGAACGTAAGATAAAGTTTGAACCAACGCCATCTTTAAATTAAATTATTTTTAAAAAAAAGAGTTAAACTAAATGATTCTATTTTACTAAAATAATAGGTTTTGTTTTTTTTTCCCCAATAACATTAAGTATATTAATTGGCCAATTGACAAAGAGTACAAAGCCAAAAAAGCTGATGAACTTCGTGGTATTGGATGAGACCTAACCCATGAAGACAAAATCCTTCTAAGGAGGAAAATAACACAGAACACCCGTCTAAGGCGGGACAAAACAACCAGCCCAAAAGGTCTACAAAAGCGACCACTAGTCTAACTAGGGTCAACCAAATTACAACAAACTACGAAATTAAGATATTGGCTCGACCAGTGCATTGCAAACTGCATTGGATGAAAGAAACTGAATATCCACAAGGTCCCTAACTCTCGTCGTGCATAATTCTTGGTGCTCCTTGTAGACGTTAAATAGCTGAAAACTACTACCGTCTAGATAAAGTCGACAAACTGAGCCTTAGCAAAACACACCTAAAAAAAATTACAGTGCGATTTTGAAGCAAATCGCACCAACAATCGTTCGCAGTGGACAAAATTCCAAAAGTAGCAGTGTAGCTAGTGGGGGCTGATACGGTGTGTGGTTTGAAAGAATGGTTCAAAATAGGTTTTGTTTCACTTTGCAAAATGCAATCCTGTTTCTTGATTGGAGCAGGGAGGTGGATCCGTCTGGACCACTACTTGCTGCCTACGAGGAAGACGAGTGACAACCGATAGAAACCTTGCACCAACATAATTACGTATGAATAAGTTAAACTGTGTTTTAAAACGTATTTTTATAATTTTTAAAATAATTATTATAAAATAAAAATTATCTGAAAAATGTTTATAAAAATATAAAAATATATTTTAAAATAACATCCATATGTACACGTGTTATTTGTTATTATATTACTTTTGCATTCTAATAAAAAAATAATTTTTAATTATAAAGTATAATATATTTATTAAATACTTAAGTATATACTTTGTTATTTTTATTATTACTTTTTAATATTAGAAACTACTTTGTTATTAATAATAAGAATAAAATAGAAATTTCATTAAATTTAAATTAATAATATTTTTTTTTAAATAAAGAAAATTTTGAAATATAACTTTTTCTGTAGAATGTAAGAAATATTAGTTAAGAAAATTTTCATTCTACAATTTGAGTCACAGTTTATGAAATCAACTTTTAAATATTACATGTCATCATAATATTTATGTGTGAATTGATTGGATCACTCCTATCTCAACATAATTAGCAATTCTAGTGAAGTTGAGCCCTAGATTCTCAATAATGAGTTCCCATACTTCTCCTCATCTTTATTGCTTCTACTTATTTTAAATCTTTTGGCTCAAATAAACAATGTATTGCATTGTATATATAGGTAGTTTTGGCTCCAAGTAATTGCGTTTTGTGTCCCTAGTATGGGAGGAAGAGTTGTGCAGTTTCATGGAAGGTCAGTGGTTATTTTATGATGGTATCTGTGAGCATTCCCTATTGAGTGATTTTGGAGTCCTAGTTTGGGCGGATGGTCAAGTACGATGACACGCAGCGTAAGTTCGCGCAGAGCCCGGAGGTAGGTCCATCCAGTTCCGTACTATAGGGGTAAAGTTGTGGTTCGTTTCTTCTGTGGTTGCTTAGGGAATCTGTGCAAGTATAGGCAAACAAGTTAAGGATTTTATTGCTTTTAGTTAGGTTAGTTAGGAGTTACCGGTCCCATTTGATTGAGGTTATCCCTTAACCGACTTCTACTGGGTTTAAGTTAGTTGTATTAAGGCTAATCCTTCTTTAGACACTCTATGTAATGTGTTAACTTGAGTATTCTGACGTTAATATAATTAGTTTGTTTTGGAAAAAAAGTATATATAGGTAGTTAAAATAATCTATTATTTTCTCGTTTCAAAAAAAAAGTTCATTTTCAAAATTTGTTCTTGTTCGAAAAAAGAATTTACTATTAAATCAAATTGTTAAAATTTTATTAATAATAATAATTATATATATCCAAATTTAAAAAATATAAATATAAATATAAAATTATTCATTTAATGAGTATTCATTGTATTATACCTACTACCGAGTAAAATTTTTTATCTAAGTTAAAATGATTTGTTTTTGGACGCATGAAGTATTAATTAATTACATACTCAGTTACAAAATGGATTTTATTTTTCTTTCTACCGGCAATGCAAAAACATGCATTGATCATTTTCTGTTGTGTTTCTTTCCCCCTTTCTTTTATTGATTGCCCCTATATTCGATATGAGGATCATCTGCTCCTTAATTTTTTTAATGCTAAAATTCAATCTTCCAACTTCTCAATACAAAATTAAAATTTTAACCAATGAAGTATGGATTACGTTTCAAAATATATTTTTATACTTTTTAAAATAATAATTATGAAATAAAAATTATTTCAAAAATGTAAAAAATCATTTTAAAAAAGGTAAAAATATATTTAAAACGACGTGCATACACACCCAAAATTTGAACTTTTATAAATATAGATCATCCTCATATCTATGTGTATATATATTGTATTCAAATTTTTATACGTACAAATCATATTTGTGTGTGTATATATATATTGTGTTTACTTGAAATTCTATTTCATTATTTGTATACCATCTATGTCTCTCATTAATGAACCATGTAGTTTTATTAAAACTACACTTATTAAAATTTATACATTTTATGTTAAGATTTATTAATAAAACGATATTATTTTATTAATGGAACACAATAAGTAGGATAGAGAAAGATATGAACTCTTATTGTATTTAATCAATTTTGATGGAGGATCTAAACTTAGATCACTACAAGAAAAGTGCAATTTTCCGACGGACTATTCCGACGGATTTTAATCCGTCGGAAACTTCCGACGGATATCCGTCGGAAAAAGCGAATGGCATGGCGGCACCCAAATTTCCGACGGATATCCGTCGGTAAAAATTATTCCGACCTGTTTCCGACGGAAATTCCGTCGGAATACAATGGCGCCACCCCGCGCCAAAATATTCCAACGGATAATCCGTCGGAAGAGCAATTAAAAAAATTTAGTTTTCAATTTTTCCGACGGATTTTCCGTCGGAATATTTACCTATATAATAAAAAAAGAAAATTATATTTACGACTAATTTCCGTCGGAAATAGTTTGTAAAAAATTTAAAAAATGAAACGTTTCCGACGGATCTGCCGTCGGAATTATATAAATATAGAATAAATGTAACCTTCCGACGGATTTCCGTCGGAATTATTCAAAATAAAAAAATAAAACATTTCCGACGGAATCTCCGTCGGAAGTTCTTGCCATGGATTTAAAAAGTTACAAAATTCCGACGGCCAAGCCGTCGCAATTTTGGAAAAAATAAAAAAAATAAAATTTCCGACGGAAAATCCGTCGAAAATATTGACCATTAAAGCTGATCGTGATCATTTTTCCTAGAGCTGCGAAAGCCAAAAGGGAAGGTAACTCACATTATTGTGCCTTCCTTCTTCTTTTGTGAAGAACATTATCTCCAATATGATTCGTGTGGCCTCAAATCAATGGGAGTTGTCGTTGAATTGGAAAAGGGAATTGAAGACATGAACCTCAAAAGTCTTCAACTTTTTGGTGGGAGTATTTTAAATTCCATATCGTCCTTCCCACATCAAAATGATACACGCGGTTTGTTACCTTTATGTTGAATAATGTTTTATTTAGGTACTATGTTACAAAATGATATACGCGGTTTGCTACCTTTATGTTGATCAATGTTTTATTTAGGTACTATATTACAAAATATTGATATTGGCTCAACATTGATTAGGTAAAAAAATCTACTTTATAATCTTTTTGTTGCTCTAAAAAAATAAGTTCACCTCAGAATAAAATTTTTAAAATTATTCTTACTAATATTATATATGTAAATATATATGACCCAGTAAAAATAAAAAATTGTAAAATGATTTTTTTTTAATAAGGACAAAGGAAGTACCAATAAAACCCCCTCCATCAAGGCAAGTAGTCAACCCGTCAACGCCCACCCCAAAGGTCCTACATGTGTCAATTTATTCCAGTCTACTAGTCTTCATAGAAAAGCTGAGGGCTGAACCGCTGAAGCAGCAGCAATAATGCAACAACCTTGGGTTTAAAAGTGCAATATTTCCTTTAAATTTCTCATGTTGAAGAAACCTCAGCCACATTCATATATACACTGCATTTTCAGATTCATACTATAGGCTCATCTTGAAATGGATGGACAGTGACTTGCATTTCTTTTGATACAATGCCTAATTATGACTTGTTGCATGGCCATGAAACCAACAAACATTGACACTGATCAATCTGCCCTTCTGGCCCTGAAAGCCCATATCACCTCTGACCCTTCCCAAATCTTGTCCAGTAACTGGTCTTCTAATGCTTCATCCTCCTCTGTCTGTGACTGGATTGGAGTCCAGTGCGGCCCTCGCCACCGCAGAGTGACTGGTTTGAATATTTCCGGCATGGCTCTTGCTGGCACCATTCCTCCACATTTGGGTAACCTATCCTTCCTTGTTTCTCTTGACATGAGACACAACTATTTCCATGGAAATCTGCCTCAAGAGTTGTCACGATTACGCAGAATAAGGTTCATCAGATTAGGCTCCAACAACTTCACTGGACAAGTTCCTACGTGGTTTGGACCGCAGCTTCAAGTCTTAGCTTTATCTCGAAACGAATTTAGTGGTCCTATTCCTTCCTCGATCTCTAACCTGTCGAAATTAGAGTATCTGAATTTTAATGGTAATTTCCTCATGGGAAAGATTCCTGAAGAGATTGGGAATCTCCATAGCTTGACATTTCTGTTTCTTGAAAGTAATCAACTTGTGGGTTCCATACCTTCCGTCATCTTCAACATCTCAACATTGGAGATTGTTGGTTTTACATTCAATAACTTGACAGGAAGTCTTCCACTTGATATTTGTCACAATCTTCCAAGTCTCAAAGGGATTCATCTTTCTGTCAATCAGTTAAATGGCCAAATCCCATCAAGTTTATCCCGTTGTTCACAGCTTCAGATCCTGTCATTGTCAACTAACAATTTCAGTGGATTCATACCAAAAGAACTTGGCAACTTGGAGATGCTAGAGGTATTATGGCTTGAAGAGAACAATTTACAAGGTATAGTCTCAGATTCTAATCTTAGTTGTCTTCGATGATGTTAAACTTGCTTAAACAATGCCTAAGTCCGAAAATCATTTTCTTGTTGCTAATTGCTGGCAAATGTAGCATGAAATCATTATTAATACGATGGTCATTTAGTTACAATTCTTGGACTTTTACTGGAATTAGGAGTATATAATTCAAAGAATCAATCCACCCTAACAAGAATGGAAAAAACAAAAAAACAAAAAACACTCTTGTCCTCCGTGTAATGGTAGTACATGGTCTTTGTTAAATATTTAGGTGTGAAAAGATTTTCAATTACTAACAATTCTTCTGCAAAATTGGAAGGTGTGATTCCACGGGAGATTGGCAATCTTCATAACCTCAAGTACTTTAATATAGGAGGCAGCGGCATTTCGGGTTCCATACCGAAGGAAATTGGGAATTTGACTATGCTCAATTGGCTTTATTTTGACCATAATTTCTTAACAGGTTAGTGCCCTTTGGTTCATTGGGAATTTGCGTTTAAAAAATAATGTGTTTGCTTTGTTTGGTTCATTTGAGAAAGTAATCTGTTTGTTGTGTTTGTTTTATTTTTACACTTTTGAAAAGGTAATCAAATTTCTGAAACTAAGAAAAATAAGTGCAACAATTGAGAGTTCTCAATACTTCTAAAAGTTGTTATTTTTATGACATTTTTTAGAATTTTAGTTTAAATAAACATATTTCTAATTTTTAATATTATTTGGTCTGCTTTTTCTCTTTTAACTTTTATATGTCTTTTATTTTTTTAAAGTTTTAATCTGATAATATTCTATTTTAGTTATTGTTAGTTTTAATTTTTTATTTTAAAAAAATTTTAAATTTGAGAACTTTTTTATATTCAAATTCATAATTTATTAAAATTGAAATTTATGTAATTTTTTTATTTTTCTTCATAAATTTTTGTATTGTGGTTTGATTTCATCTTAAATGGGGGTATATTCTCTTTTTTTTTCTGGTTTTCTTTTGCTTCAATTTTGCTATTAAATTATTAACATCATCGTTGTTACCTTTTTTAGTGAAAATATATGTTTATGTTTACCTCTATTATTGAAACCAACTTCTTTTATGTATTTGCAATTCATTAATCTAAATAAAATAGTAAAACATGAATAATACTAACTTTTTTGAAAGAAATTTATTATATTCGGTGTTTATAATACCCAAAATTAAATTTCTAAAATTCTAATTTCTTAAGAAATTATTTATTTTTCTCAAAATTAAATTAAAAAAATGATATTCTTACATAACTTTACCATTTTAACCATGAGTTTCAATTCCCTATATTTTGACATATCAAATGTCCATCTTAATTTCAAATTTTACAAACCTCTTCCCCGTCCCCTCCCTTTACAACCCCAAATGCTCACTTTTCTAAATGATGAGAACTTGCATTAATATACTAGCATATCACAACTAATAGGTGTAATACCAGAAGAGATCTCCAACCTTCACAAATTGGAGCAACTTTATTTTACATCCAATGACTTAAATGGGTCGATGCCAATGGGGATTTTCAACATTTCAACATTGAGGGAGATTTCATTTTCATTCAATCACCTCATTGGCAGTCTTCCATCAAACATTGGACATCAATTGCCTAATTTAGAAACAATTTTTCTTAACACCAATGAAATTAGTGGGGTTGTACCAACTTCAATCGTAAATTGCTCTAAACTGATAATTCTCTCTCTTGCATCCAACCAATTCAGTGGCTCAATTCCAAAATCCTTTGGGAACCTTGAACTTCTAGAAGGGTTACATCTTTTTGAAAACCATTTGACAAGTGATCCAACATCGTTGGAGTTGGATTTCCTTACTTCCTTAACAAAGTGCAAGTCTTTGGAGACCATAGAGCTAGGAGGTAATCCACTCAATGGGATTCTCCCAAATTCCATTGGAAATCTTTCTACTTCCCTTCAATATTTTGAAGTATTAGTGACTAAAATTAGAGGCCCTATCCCAAGTGAAATTGGCAACCTAAGCAGTCTGATGTGGATTTCTCTAGATGAGAATCAATTGAGTGGAACTATTCCAAGAGCAATCCAGGACTTAAAAAACCTTCAAGTATTGTCTCTTGAGCAAAACAAACTCAAGGGAACTTTGAATCAATTTTGCAACATGCAAAGACTAGTCGAGTTGTATCTAAGCCAGAACCAAGTTTCAGGGCCAATTCCAGAATGTTTTGGCAATATGATTTCTTTGAGGAAACTTTATCTGGGTTACAACTTACTGACATCTAGTATTCCCAAAAGCTTGTGGAAACTCACAGATCTCTTGGAGCTTGTCCATGCCTCAAACTCCTTAAATGGATCATTGCCTGTAGAGATTGCAAATTTGAATGTTGCAATATCAATGGACTTGTCCACGAATCAAATATCAGGGGCCATTCCCAGCACATTGGGTGATTTACAGAACTTGCAAAACCTTTTTTTAGCAAACAACCAATTACAAGGATCCATACCAGAATCATTTGGGAAAATGTTAAGCTTGACATCCCTAAACTTGTCGCATAACAATCTCTCAGGGTTGATCCCTATATCATTGGAGGCACTTCAATCTTTGAAATTGTTTGACATTTCTTCTAATCATTTAAAGGGTGAAATTCCGTCTGGGGGTCCTTTCAAAAACTTCACAAGTGAATCCTTCACTTCTAATGATGCATTATGTGGAGATCCAAAATTCCATGTCCCGCAATGCCAAACCAATCAAGAGCATCGATTAAGAGTGAAAAGGGTGCTTCTACTCACCGATCCCACTTGTCATAGCTCTTTGGTTGTCCTCTCCTCAACATTTGTTTTTGAGATATCAAGAAAGAGTGAGTTTTCAAGTGCAACAGAGGTGTCAGCTGTACCGACAACAGAAAGAATTTCTTATTATGAACTTCTACAAGCAACGAATCAGTACAGTGAGAGTAACCTTCTTGGCTCAGGTAGTTTTGGATCAGTGTATAGAGGGATTCTTAATGATGGAAAGTCGTGGCCATCAAAGTATTTAATTTACAACTCGAAGGTTCACTCAAGAGTTTTGATGTAGAATGTGAAGTGTTCTCAGAACCTTCACATCGAAATCTAGTGAAAGTCATTAGCAGCTGTTCCAACCAGGATTTTAAAGCTTTGGTGCTAGACTACATGCCTAACGGGAGTCTTGACAAATGGTTGCACTCTGACCATTATTTCCTAAATATGTTGCAAAGATTGAACATGATGATCGATGTCGCATCCGCTTTGCAATATCTACACCAAGAATATTCAACTCCCTTGATTCATTGTGACTTGAAGCCCAGTAATATCCTTATTGATGAAGACATGGTTGCCCACGTAAGTGACTTTGGAATCGCAAAGTTTTTGGGAAAGGATGAAAGCTCTGTATTAACCAGAACCTTAGCCACAATTGGTTACATTGCACCAGGTAATCTTGATTATGTGTTTCTTCTTTTCTTTCATTTCGGAATTTATCACCTTATATAATTGTTTGGACTGATGGCAATATTTGTTGTAGAATATGGAAGGGAAGGATTGGCATCGAAAGCATGCGATATCTATAGCTATGGAATCCTCCTAATGGAAGTCTTTACAGGAAGAAGGCCCAATGATGATATTTTTGATGAGAATATGAGCTTCAAGAGTTGGGTAAATGATTCCATGCCTGATTCAATTCTTCAAGTCATAGATACTAGCTTGTTAAATCCAAACGAAGAACATTCCAATAAAACATTGGAGTGTTTATCATCAATCATGGAATTGGCCTTGAATTGTGTCCAGGAATCTCCAAAGGAAAGGCTTGTTGTAAGTGATGTTGTTGATGCTCTCAAGAAGATCAAACTTAGATATGTTGAATATCACAGAGGTTAATAAATTGTTCTAAATGAATAATTTTGAGCCATGAAGCAAATATTTGTATCATGTGGGTAACTTTCCATGGCTATATGTGTAATGTTGTGTTAAAAGGGGTGATAGAATTTCATGACATTATACCTTTATACTGTCAATATCTTTTCCTAAATCATTTACTTAACAAAAATTGCACATAAATATTTCATGTGTCAAAAGTAACCATTTTATGCAACAGTATTGTCCATACAAATTTTGTTTCATTGCATAATTCTTTGGTGCTGCAATTCTATTAGCGAGGCTTCTAAGGAGATGCAAGCTACGAGTTCTCTCCCTACAGTTCTTTTCTAATTTAATTGTTAGGTGTTGGCTGCTAATTGTAAGTATTAATAATTTTTAAAGATAAGTTCTTTTTCACCTCGAGTGCACAAAAATTTGAGTAGATTCCTCTAAGTTAAGGTCGAAATGGTATTAAATAGCAAACAATTATTTTTTATTTCTTTCGTGCCAAAAAAACGGATTCACTTTTAATTTAATACAATTTTTTAAATGATAAGATATAACACACTTAATGCACAATTAAATATATAATTTTATAATTTTATGTTTACTTTTTAATTTAGTTTATACATCATTATCATTAATAAGGTTAATACAAAAATTTTACTTTCAAAATATACTTTTTTTTTTGGAACAAAGAAACTTTTTCATATTTGACTTTTTTGGGACAAAGGAAATAATATTTTACCATATGAATGTCATGTTAATTATTTAAAAAAAATCAAAGTAGATTCCTCTAACGTGGCGTCCGAATAGTACTAAGTAGTAGTTATTTTTAATATTTTATCATGTGTATATATACCGTGTCTCAAAAAAATTCACTACAAATTTTAATTATAATACTCGAGTTCAACCATCCCATAATCATAGTCCAAGTAAAATCAAGTATCCATCTATGTATTAATGTGACTATATTTTTACATTTATTTATTTCTGTATATAGATTTTGTTCCATGACTAATTCTAGAACACTAGAGTAGTGTTTTCAACAAGAAACAATAATCTAAAATTAAATTATCTTTCGCAATAGATTTTGTGCAGCTATGGTTCGTAATTCGTTACATTAATCCTTGATGTTTGGGGTGAAGTTGAGTCAACTCAGATTTGGAAGCAAAAGAACGAAACGAAGAGGTGCGGCTAAATAAATAAAATCTCATCATCTCATAAGTTCAAAATTAGAATTGTTTTAGATGGTGGGATTGATTTTCGGTCTTGCTCACCATAATTTCAGTCTGTAATATATTTACATGGCTATTTTTACACTCTACTAAGTTAAAAGATTTTTTTTAACGTAAATCATATGTTTATATATATAAAAGAGAGAGTGGTGGTTACCTTTTGTCATCTGTTTTTTCCCAAGTTGTAGGTTACTCTGGCATAAGTGTAGTTTTTGAAGTTTTGTGACTATTTTTTAACAATTTTGTGAGTTTTAATTTGTTTTAAAAGCTTTTATATTATTTTTTTTATTTTAACATAAAAATTATTATTAATTATTTAAATTTTACTTTCAAATGTAATCAATAGTCACAATATAAAATAAATCAAACTTTTTTTTTTTGGTTATGTATGGGGATTTATTTTTTAATTTATATTATCATAATTTTTTTTGTTAATTCTGGACACACACATATGTATATTAAAAAAAATTGTGTTGTCATAAATTAAAATTCAATGTTGATCATAAAAATTAAAAATAATATAAATTGTTTTTCATTTATCATTTTAAGCATTTTAACTTAAAATACCAGCATTATTTCTAAATATTATATAAAATCATTTCAATTGTCATGGTATTTATAATGTATATTTATCCAAGCATTTCAATTGGTATATTTATTTATACCAAACAAATACATATTCTACATTTAAAAATCCTTATAGATTAATTTCATTAATTTTTTAGACTATTTATTTTAAATCTTATTTGAATTTATTCTTTAAAAAATATTGTTCTTATTATTTTAAGTAAAAATATTATTTTTATTATTTAAATTTTATTACAAATGCAATTGATAGTTCAATTTTGAAAATAATATATAAATATTATGACCTACATACACTAGCATATTTCTCTTATAAGTATTCCTATCAATTTATTTCTTTTATTTGCAAATATGATATATATTAATGTAAAAATGAAACACTATAAAAACGTAATTTTAACATTTAGTTAACTTGTTATCATTTATCATGAATTGTTAAAATATTACAAGAGATTTTTTTAATTATTAATGATATATATTTTTGTTAATCATTCCAAAAATAACTAAAAATGAACTATCAAAATCTTTTAAATTCATGCAAATATAATAACTAATAAAATATCTAACTATTACAATTTTAAAGTCTATCATATTAAATTTAATTGTTCTAATAAAAATCATCTTCTTATGTGGTATTAATATATATATATTAGTCATTAGCAAAAGAATTTTTTTTTCAAAAAAAAACTTATTAATATTTTAATTATCACCATTAGTATAAAATTTGTGTTACTTTTAAATTATTGTAATAAAATAATTGTATAGTATGAAGATAAATAAAAAATATTTCAAACAACAGTAATTATACATTTTTTAAAACAAAAAAAGTACAAAAATTAAAAATTTATTAAACTTTTTAACTAGACACTCTCCACTTTTTCGAGCGGGGTACTCAAAATTAGGGATGGCAACAATTACCCGCCCTCGCAGGGGGAGATTTTCTCTCCCTGCTAATTTTTAAAATATACATTAATATATATATATATATATATATATATATATATATATATATAATATTTAATTTTTAATAAATATATTATTTATGTATATTGGTAAATATATTACTCGTGCAATTATATATATTATGTTATTAACATTAGTTAAAATTTTAATTTCTTATAAATATTTATTAATTATTAGTAAATTATGTTTATATTAAGATTTTATTAATTAAAAATTTAAATATCATACTTTAGTATTAGTTACTATTTACTATTAGTTTATTATTAATTTTCTATTATTTATGAATTATTATATATTGACTCTTATCTTTTTCATTATAACATATTATTAGTATCACTAGTTTATTGTTAAGTATTTATATTTATAAATTAGTGTTAATTATATATATATATATATTTGATATCAATGACATATATAGAGTATCCTATTATTTAAGTTCTATTAAGCAAAAAAAAAAAGAAAGTAAAGGAACCTTCATGTTACTCCCACAATTGAATTAAACAAAATTATAATTAAAGAAGTACAAAAATCTTTTCATTATTGTACATTGTTAGTTAGTAATAATTAGCTTCTACCTACTTGCTAATTACTATTTGTAAATTGATAATGTATATATACACACTTTGAGTTTTATTATGTAAAATAATAAAAATTAAAATAATGATCTAAAATGTTTATAACATTTTGAAATTTGTATTTGAAAAATAATAAAGTAAAATAAATTAATAAATAAAAAATTTAGTTAAATTGTTTTAATATTTTGAAATTTTTATGTCCTCTATAGTGATTTTAAAAATATTTAAATTAGACTAATACTAATACTCCTTCCGTACTTAAAAAAAGATTTAATTTTAAAAATTTTGTTTGTCTTAAAAAAGAGTTGATTTTTGGTATAAAATTCTTATAGTACTCTTATTAATATTGATAGTTTATAATTTAAATTAAAAGGTAATAATAAAAATGTAAAATTATACATTGAAATGATGTGTTAAGTGTACTGTATTTTGTAAATTAAAAAATGTTATAATGAATTAAAAGTTAACTTTTTGTTTTATGGGGACGGAGTGCGTAATAATTATGTAAGCTCATAATTAAAAGTAAATATCAAAATATAAAATTATGTATTAGTGGTACATTAAATATGTCATACGTAATAATCAAAAAAAGTTTATACATACCCAATTTAAAGTTAATTTTTTTTGCAGGATGGAGAGAGTAACTGTTAATAAAAAATAATATATTTTTTTTTAAAAGTGAAAAAAGTATTATTATTAAAATAATAATATTTTTAATGACTTTTTATAGTGAAAAATTATAGTAACTGATATGGTAAGTATGAAAAGACAAAACTATCTTTTATTTTTTTTACATTTTGAAAAGATGTGAAAAATTATATTTTATTATTTTATATTTTTTAAAAGTATAACTATTAAATTTTATTTTTTTTATAATTATCACATTAATCACTATTAATTTGTTGTCATGAAAAATCATTAAAAGTATTATTACTTTTAATATTATTATTTTAATTCAGCCCACAGATCTTGAACCCACAGATCTTACTGATGCCTATAGTATTCTTCCTCCAAGAACGTAAGATAAAGTTTGAACCAACGCCATCTTTAAATTACTAAAAAAAAAGAAAAAGAGTTAAACTAAATGATTCTATTTTGATAAAATAATAGGTTTTGTTTCACTTTGCAAAATGCAATCCTCTTTCTTTTTTTTTAAAAAACAAGGGTTCCCCATGTAGGCTAGCCTTTACACCCACATGAGGATGTAAAGCACACTAGTGTGGGAGGTCGAAACACCAAGTTAGCAGTAATTCACTCCATACAGAGTTTGGCCTAATATACAGAAATAGCCTCAACTTTGCCTCTTGTAACAATTATAGCCCGACCTTTCAATTTTAACAATACAGTACCTGACCTTTTCAATTTGTAACAATTATAGCCTCAGTTAGTCCGCCGTTAGAACTTCCGTTAAATTGCTGACATGGCTGCCACGTCAACGACACGTCATAGCCCAGTCAGCGCCAAGTCATTAAAAAAATTTAAATTTTTTTTGGCTCTTTTCGTTCTCTCAAAACAGACGTGGCCTCTATTTCTCTCATCCTCTATTTCTCTTCTTCCTCTATTTCTCTCATCCTCTCCGTCGCCGCCTCCCGCTCAGATCTGTCGCCGCTAGCCGCTCAGATCCGTCGCCTTTTGTGGTTCAGGGAGTGTATTTCCGAGTTATCACAAGGTAAAAGTATAGCTTCATGATTGCATAGTGAGATAATGTCTAATGGTGGGGGCTGCATAGTGAGATAATGTCTAATGGTGGGGGAGATAATGTCTAATGGTGGGGGCTGCATAGTGAGATAATGTCTAATGGTGAGGGCACTATGATGATTTGCAATATTGACTTTGGTTCAGGCTATTGCAATTGCGGGCTGCTTCAGGAATGAAGGTTCTGTACTTATTATCTGCCCAGCTATATTGAGATTGCCGGTAAGGTAATGACGGAGGTGAAGAACTTCTTGAAGAACATCTTGAAGAAAATGTTCATTATTTCTGCATTTTTTCCTCCATTTTTTCTCCTTTTTTCCTCTATTTTTTCTCCAATTTTTCTGCATTTTCCGTTGGATGTTTTCTGCTATCCCTTGGACTGCAAATTGAGGTTTTGGAAGTAGGATGTTGAAGAACTTGTTCTGAAAATGAAAATTATTTGTCAATATTTTGTGCCTAATTTCTCCATTTTTTGTCCATTTTTCTGCTTTTTTCGTTGGGTATTGTTTAGATGAAGATACTCTGGACTGATATTTTGTGCCTATTTACTCTGGACTGATATTTTCTGCTTTTTCCGTTGGGTATTTTGTGCCTATTTACTCCTTGCATTGGACTAGGTAAAGTGACTTCTTCAAGAACTAGAGGAATTAAATATGATCTTGCTTCTGCTGTTCGTTTGACATACAAATATGGCTTTTTTATCATAATGAAATTATTTATCACCTAAAGAAGTGCAACACTTGGTTGTTCTTGGAAGAAGCTATATGTTTTTAACAAGTTTTTTTGGAATAGCTCTCATTTGAGGCTGAAGTATCAGTATGTGGTTTGACATATAAATTATACCTACTTTAGATACAAAGAAAATTTTGCTTACTCTATTTTCTTGTTTCTGACTCTTCCCTTTTCTGTGTGTTATTTGCGTTTTTTACTGAAACGGATTGGGAAATCATGTTGTTTAACAGTTGATATTTAGCACAAAGCCTCCACCATCTTTCTTATTTACAGGTTCGCATCGATGAAAGTTGTTGACATGACTCAACTTATTTTCAACCAAATCACTTGTACTAAGTCAAATGCTTGACTTATCTTCTTACCACCTTCAATGATCCAGGAATCGTGCGAGGTATTGATACTTTCAAGAGTGTTCTCTATCTAATTACCCCTATTCCTCTAAACTCTTTGGAAAACGTTGATCTATTGCTGCAGGGGTTTGTCCAAATTCCCTCTTGTTTACTACAGGTATATAGGTCCCCTCTCTGTAGTCTTGATATCTTCAGAGTTCTTTTTGTTTCTTGTTTTGGTGCAAGGTTCTATTCTTTGTTCAAGGTTCTTTCTCTTTTTTATTTTGATGCCTCTTGGATGTACCTTTTTAGTTACAGTTAGAAGTTATTCATTTGCATTTCTTGAACATGAATAGACCAAATTTTTAGGAGATTGTTTACCTCTTTTCTTCCATGAGAAATTGATTGTCTATTTATGTCTTTTACAGTGATTGCCTAGTCTTGTGTTTCACCATTTTTTTCACAGTGAATGAATTTGTTGGAATGAATTCTTAAAACTGATTTACGTGGACTAGTTTGTGGAATGCTTTTGTGCGAAGTATAGACAGATTTTTCAAACCATATTGTGTACTGCTTTTAGAACAGAGTTGCTGGGGTAGATTTTTTGCTATTTATGTCCCGAATTCTGCTCAATGAACTGTGAAGACTGATTTTTGTGTACTGCTTTTTGAACAGATTTGTTGGGCTTTTTTCATTAATATGTAGACGGATGATTGCGGGTACTTTGTGTGGTTGGACCGGCAGATCACTGATCATATGTCCCAATTGTCACTTTATTGATTGTGTTGATTATGCTTATGTCACTAGGGCAAGTAATAGAATTTGTTGAGAAGGGTGAATTGTTGCGTTTGCCCCAATAACTTTTGTTACAAAGGTTTATATATGGAATGGCAAATAATCTCTTACATGTTACATGTTTTACCAATATTTGCATGTTACATGTTTTACCAATTATTTACAAATAAATTCCTTCCAACACAAAATGGTGACTAAACTTCAAAAAATGGCAAAAAAACTCCATCAAACACAAAATTCTCACTAAGTTTAAAAAATGCCAAATACATTCCTTCCAACACAAAATTCACACTAAGCTTAAAAAATGTCAAATACATTCCTTCCAACACAAAATTCTCACTAAGCTTAAAAAATGCCAAATACATTCCTTCCAACACAAAATTCTCACTAAGCTTAACAAATGCAGCACATCTTCACATGAATCCATTAATTGTTTCTTCAGGAACATTCTTTCCATCAAAGCAGAATGGATTTCATTGAGCATGTTGATTAACGGCAAACCTCTGTCGCACAGTACGTATGAATAGGGGTTATTATTACATACAATGCACCAATAATAACATACAAAACAAAGAATCGGAGATTTATTCATACCTGGCCTTTAATATGTAGCCGTTAAAGGTTTCTGATAAATTGTTCTCAACCACATCACACTTTGGTATCGGACTTATGAAAGCCTTACAAAACTTCTTGTATGGTAGAACTTCGATAAAACTATCATGGGCATCTGCATTTTCAAACTTCATTGCCCCCATAACTTCATGGAATGATGCTTCATTACTTGCCCTCACAGCCGACCAGAACAAATTCTTCAAAGCTTGTCCCTTATAGTTTTTTTTCCAATTGGCATAAACATGTCTTGCGCAGTTTCTGTGCTCAGCGTAAGGTGCAAGGTCTCTAACCGCATTCTCTAACCCCTATCATAACATTAGATATATCAGTATCTGGTAGATATAGGACATAAGTACAAAACAACCAAACAATTTAGGAAAACATACCTTCTGTTGGTCACTGACAAACGTCCAACCGCACCCATCAACCAATTCCAGTTCCTCGAACAAAATACAAAGAAACCATTTCCATGACTCTTCGCACTCTCCATCAACAACGGCCCATGCGATTGGGAACATTTGATTGTTCCCATCACGACCTATGGCACTAAGGAGTTGACCCCCTTCTCGGGTCTTCAGAAAACATCCATCGAAACCAATGATAGGCCGGCAACCTTGTTTGAAATCCATTATCAGACAAGAAAACCCAATGTAACAGTACCTAAACACTTGCTTCCCAGGTGACGCATCATGTCGCAATTCAACCTCAAATCTCCCCCTTCTGTCCATTTTCTTTAGGGCAAATATGTATGAACGGAGCTTGGCATAATGTTCTTCTAATGTACCTTGAAGCATCTGCATTGCCGTCCACTTGGCTCGATAACATAACATTTTGTTCACTGTTAAAGCATATTTCGTATGCACCTCAACCATCATTTCTTTGATACAGTAATCGGAATTTCTTCTAAATGTGTCTAAATACTCCTTCGCTAGCAATTGTGTGCAGTACTCACCGATTTTATTACAAATGTTTTCTCATCTCCTTTGCATGAAGCATACACACGCCATGGACAATTTTTCTCACACCTAGCTTCCATCCTCCAAGGATTACTCCTCGCCCATTTTATGTTGAAACCATTCTCAATTGCATACCTCCTTATAGCCTCTTTGAACTGGATTTTACCAACAAAGCACAAATTCATAGACAATTGCAACTCTTTATGGTTGCATCTGGGATCATATCTGCGAAACCTATGCTTCTTCTTACGCTCCATCTCAGACTCATTACTATCAGGTGTGGGAGGTTCCGAGGAGGACCTTTCATAATCACTGATATAATCCTTAGTGCTGAAACCAGTTGATGCACCCCCATCATCTGAACATAAATCTCTCCTTCTAGCATTACGCTTACACGGCTTTTCATCATCACCAAATGTTCTCTGTAAATTCTTATGTTTTCCCTTGCTGAATGCAACTCATCATCATCAGTTAAGATGTCCTCGTTACCAACACTGTACGTACTCTCTACATCGTCTTCTTCATTGTACGTAGGATCATCTGATTCAGTATCGCTTCCCATCGGCTGCGGATGCACTTGGATGGCGTCGACTGTATTGTTAATCGCCTCCTCACAGCTTGCATTTCCCTCAACATACACATCAACCCTACAAGGGTTCCCTCTGGATTCTACCATGTTGAGGACATCATTACAGCCATCATCGCACTCAAGAAAAACATCAACCTCACCAAGTTTCACCCCGACAGCTGCCATGTTGAGAACATCATTATCATTTGTAATCATCCTCAATATTAGTCCATCTCTGAAAGCCATTTTATGAACTTTTACATATCCTAGTGTGTTGGCTAAATCTTCTATTTCCAACATAGACAACTTGTCGGGGTCGCAACGATCCACATATTCAAACTTACCACCCCTATAATTAACATTGGCATCAATTTGGAATACCCCACCATGGTGCAACTTCATTGTAAATAACTCATCCATCCTGCAAAATTTTAAAAATTCCAAAAAACAGAATTCAGTCCCTAAATGGGAAAAAGCAGAAAATATCAGTCCAGAGTATCTTCATCTAAACAATACCCAACAAAAAAAGCAGAAAAATGGACAAAAAATGGAGAAATTAGGCACAAAATATTGACAAATAATTTTCATTTTCAGAACAAGTTCTTCAACATCTTACTTCCAAAACCTCAATTTACAGTTCAAGGGATAGCAGAAAACATCCAACGGAAAATGCAGAAAAATTGGAGAAAAAATAGAGGAAAAAAGGAGAAAAAATGGAGGAAAAAATGCAGAAATAATGAACATTTTCTTCAAGATGTTCTTCAAGAAGTTCTTCACCTCCGTCATTACCTTACCGGCAATCTCAATATAGTCAAGGATAATAAGTCTGAGAACCTTCATTCTGAAGCTCGCAATTGCAATAGCCTGAACCAAAGTCAATATTGCAAATCATCATAGTGCCCCCACCATTAGACATTATCTCACTATGCAGCCCCCACCATTAGACATTATCTCCCCCACCATTCGACATTATCTCACTATGCAGCCCCCACCATTAGACATTATCTCACTATGCAATCATGAAGCTATACTTTTACCTTGTGATAACTCGGAAATACACTCCCTGAACCACAAAAGGCGACGGATCTGAGCGGCTAGCGGCGACAGATCTGAGCGGGAGGCGGCGACGGAGAGGATGAGAGAAATAGAGGAAGAAGAGAAATAGAGGATGAGAGAAATAGAGGCCACGTCTGTTTTGAGAGAACGAAAAGAGCCAAAAAAAATTTAAATTTTTTTAATGACTTGGCGCTGACTGGGCTATGACGTGTCGTTGACGTGGCAGCCATGTCAGCAATTTAACGGAAGTTCTAACGGCGGACTAACTGAGGCTATAATTGTTACAAATTGAAAAGGTCAGGTACTGTATTGTTAAAATTGAAAGGTCGGGCTATAATTGTTACAAGAGGCAAAGTTGAGGCTATTTCTGTATATTAGGCAAAGTTGAGGCTATTTCTGTATATTTTTGTTGTCATGAAAAATCATTAAAAGTATTATTACTTTTAATATTATTATTTTAATTCAGCCCACAGATCTCGAACCCACAGATTTTACTGATGCCTATAGTATTCTTCCTCCAAGAACGTAAGATAAAGTTTGAACCAACGCCATCTTTAAATTACTAAAAAAAAAAGAAAAAGAGTTAAACTAAATGATTCTATTTTGATAAAATAATAGGTTTTGTTTCACTTTGCAAAATGCAATCCTGTTTCTTTTTTTTTAAAAAAAAAGGGTTTTCCCCATGTAGGCTAGCCTTCACACTCACATGAGGATGTAAAGCACACTAGTGTGGGAGGTCGAAACACCAAGTTAGCAGTAATTCACTCCATACAGAGTTTTGACCCCATGACCTATCCCCATGACCTATCGGTTCGAGGCGGGAGTACTTACCAACTTGGCGGTGCAAGTTTATGCAATGCAATCCTGTTTCTTGATTGGAGCGGGGGAGGTGGGTGGATCCATCTGGACCATTACTTGCTGCCTACGAGGAAGACGAGTGACAACCGATAGAAACCTTGCACCAACATAATTACGTATGAATAAGTTAAACTTTGTTTTAAAACGTATTTTTATAATTTTTAAAATAATTATTATAAAATAAAAATTATCTGAAAAATGTTTATAAAAGTACAAAAATATATTTTATAATGATGTCCATATGTACATGTATCATTTGTTATTATATTACTTTTGCATTCTAATGAAAAAATATTTTTTAATTATAAAGTATAATATATTTATTAAATACTTAAGTATATACTTTGTTATTTTTATTATTACTTTTTAATATTAGAAACTACTTTGTTATTAATAATAAGAATAATATAGAAATTTCATTAAATTTAAATTAATAGTAAATATTTTTTTCAATAAAGAAAATTTTGAAACATAACTTTTTCTGTAGAATGTAAGAAATATTAGTTAAGAAATTTTTCATTCTACAATTTGAGTCACATTTTATGAAATCAACTTTTAAATATTACATGTCATCATAATATTTATGTGTGAATTGATTGGATCACTGCTATCTCAACATAATTTGCAATTCTAGTGAAGTTGAGCCTTAGATTCTCAATAATGAGTTCCCATACTTCTCCTTATCTTTATTGCTTCTCCTTATTTTAAATCTTTTGGCTCAAATAAACAATGTATTGCATTGTATATATAGGTAGTTTTGGCTCTAAGTAATTGGGTTTTGTGTCTCTAGCATGGGAGGAAGAGTTGTGCAGTTTTATGGAAGGCCAGTAGTTATTTTATGATGGTATCGGCGAGCATTCCCTGTTAAGTGATTTTGGGGTCCTAGCTTGGGTGGATGGTCAAGTATGATGACACGCAGCGTAAGTTCGCGCGGAGCCCGGAGGTAGGTCCATCTAGTTTCGTACTATAGGGGTAAAGCTGCGGTCCGTTTTTTCTGTGGCTACTTAGGAAAGTTGTGCAATTATATGCCAACAAATTAGGGATTTTGTTGCTTTTAGTTAGGTTAGCTAGGAGTTATCGGACCTGTTTGACCGGGTTCTGTTGGTCCCATTTGATTGAGGTTATGCCTTAACCGGCCCTTATTGGGTTTAAGTTAGTTGTGTTAAGATTCGTCCATTGCAGGCTAATCCTTCTTTAGACACTCTATGTAATGTGTTAACTTTGATAATGATAGTATCTTGTACCTGAACCGGTGGCTCACTTTTTCTAAGTAATGGGAAAAAGGACCGAAACATGCCACCGAAAAACTTTACTAAGACAAAGAGAAGCTATCAAGAATGTAGAAGAGGTAGGATGGGCAGTTGGTCAGATCTAGTATGGATTGTACATGGACGGTAGTTGGAGTTGGCGGCTCTCCTAGGGTTCCCTCATCTGAGATCCTTGGGGAAGAGGATCAAGTTGGACCTTGAGAACAGCTTGATGCACTATCTCCCTTCAACCCTTTGATAGAAATGCAGTAGAGTATTCTAACGTTAATATAATCAGTTTGTTTTGGAAAAAAAGTATATATAGCTAGTTAAAATAATCTATTATTTTCTTGTTTCAAAAAACAGTTTATTTTCAAAATTTGTTCTTGTTTCAAAAAAGAATTTACTATTAAATCAAATTGTTAAAATATTATTCTTAATAATTATTATATATATCCAAATTTAAAAAATAAAAATAAAAATATAAAATTATTCATTTAATGAACATTCATTGTATTATACCTAATACCGAGTAAAATTTTTTATCTAAGTTAAAATGATTTTTTTTTTGGACGCATGAAGTATTAATTAATTACATACTCAGTTACAAAATGGATTTTATTTTCTTTCTACTGGTAATGCATAAACATGCATTGATCATTTTCTGTTGTGTTTCTTTCCCCCTTTCTTTTATTGATTGCCCCTCTATTCGATATGAGGATCATCTGTTCCGTAATTTTTTTAATGCTAAAATTCAATCTTCTAACTTCTCAATACAAAATTAAAATTTTAACCAATGAAGTATGGATTACGTTTCAAAATACATTTTTATACTTTTTAAAATAATAATTATGAGATAAAAATTATTTCAAAAATTTTAAAAATCATTTAAAAAAAAGGTAAAAATATATTTAAAATGTCGTGCATACACACCCAAAATTTGAACTTTTATAAATATAGATCATCCTCATATCTATGTGTATATATATTGTATTCAAATTTTTATACGTACAAATCTTATTTGTGTGTGTATATATATATTGTGTTTACTTGAAATTCTATTTCATTATTTGTATACCATCTATGTCTCTCATTAATGAACCATGTAGTTTTATTAAAACTACACTTATTAAAATGGGATAATATACAAAAATGGCCTGAACTTTGGCTCTTGTAATAATTTTAGCCCGACCTTTCAATTTTAACAATACAGTATCTGAACTTTTCAATTTGTAACAATTATATCCTCAGTCAAAATTGATGACATGGGTCAACTCAGTCAACTATTAAAGTTGGAAAAAAGGCAAAAAAGCCCTCCGATATAAAGCATATAGTATAAAATTCTAAAATAAATTTTTAAAAAGACAAAAAAGAAAAAATTTAAAAACAAAAATTTAATAAAATTATTTACACTATATAATAAAAAATTTTAAACTAAAAAAAAAATAAAGATGAAAATTTAGTAAAATTTAAAGACAAAAATGACACAAAATTGATATAGTTTAAATTTTTTTATTAACTTTTTAAAAGAAAAAATTTAATAAAATTATGTAAAATTTTGTTAAAAATTTTAATGCAAACAGACAAAAAATTATTATATGATACTTTGATTTTTAACTTCAATTTTTTTTATAGATACTTTGTTTTTTAACCTCAAATTTTTTTGTCATTTTTGTCTCTAAATTTTATTAAATTTTCATCTCTAAATTTTATTTTTTTGTTTAAAAAATTTATTATATAGTGTAAATAATTTTGTTAAATTTTTGTCTTTAAATTTTCTCTTTTTTGTCTTTTTAAAAATTTATTTTAGAATTTTAAACTATATGCTTTATATCGGAGGGCTTTTTTGTCTTTTTTCCAACTTTAATGGTTGACTGGATTGACCCACGTCATCAATTTTGACCGAGGCCATAATTATATAAATCAAGAGTTAGATCTTGTATTGTTAAAATTGAAAGGTCGGGCTAAAATTGTTACAAGAGTCAAAGTTCAGGCTATTTTTGTATATTATGCCTATTAAAATTTATGAATTTTATCTTAAGATTTATTAATAAAACAATATTATTTTATTAATGGGACACAATAAGTAGGATAGAGAAAGATATGAACTCTTATTGTATTTAATCAATTTTGATGGAGGATCTAAACTTAGATTGTGTTTGACCATTAAAGCTGATCGTGATCATTTTTGCTAGAGCTGCAAAAGCCAAAAGGGAAGGCAACTCACATTATTGTGCCTTCCTTCTTCTTTCGTGAAGAACATTATCTCCAATATGATTCGTGTGGCCTCAAATCAATGGGAGTTGTCGTTGAATTGGAAAAGGGAATTGAAGACATGAACCTCAAAAGTCTTCAACTTTTTGGTGGGAGTATTTTAAATTCCATATCGTCCTTCCCATATCTTGATACGCGGTTTGTTACCTTTATGTTGATTAATGTTTTATTTTGGTACTATGTTACAAAATGATACACGCGGTTTGCTACCTTTATGTTGATTAATGTTTTATTTAGGCACTATGTTACAAAATATTGATATTGGCTCAACATTGATAAGGTAAAAAAATCTACTTTATAATCTTTTTGTTGCTCTAAAAAAATAAGTTCACCTTAGAATAAAGTTTTTAAAATTATTCTTACTAATATTATATATGTAAATATATATGACCCAGTAAAAATTAAAAAAATGTAAAATGAATTTTTTTTGTTTTTTAATAAGTACAAAGGAAGTACCAATACAACCCCCTCCATCAAGTCAAGTAGTCAACCCGTCAATGCCCTCCCCAAATGTCTACCTGTGTCAATTTATTCCAGTTTACTAGTCTTCATAGAAAAGCTGAGGGCTGAACGGCTGAAGCAGCAGCAATAATGCAACAACCTTGGGTTTAAATGTGCGATATTTTCCTTTAAACTTCTCATGCTTTGAAGAAACCTCAACCACATTCATATATACACTGCATTTTCAGATTCATACTATAGGCTCATCTTGCAATGGATGGACAGTGCCTTGCATTTCTTTTGATACAATGCCTAATTATGACTTGTTGCCTTGCCATGAAACCAACAAACATTGACACTGATCAATCTGCCCTTCTGGCCCTGAAAGCCCACATCACCTCTGACCCTTCCCAAATCTTGTCCAGTAACTGGTCTTCTGTTGCTTCATCCTCCTCTGTCTGTTACTGGATTGGAGTCCAGTGCGGCCCTCGCCACCGCAGAGTGACTGGTTTGAATATTTCAGGCATGGCTCTTGCTGGCACCATTCCTCCACATTTGGGTAACCTATCCTTCCTTGTTTCTCTTGACATGAGACGCAACTATTTCCATGGAAATCTGCCTCAAGAGTTGTCACGATTACGCAGAATAAGGTTCATCAGATTAGGCTCCAACAACTTCACTGGACGAGTTCCTACGTGGTTTGGACCACAGCTTCAAGTCTTAACTTTATCTCAAAACGAATTTAGTGGTCCTATTCCTTCTTCCATCTCTAGCCTGTCGAAATTAGAATATCTGGATTTTCGTGGTAATTTCCTCACGGGAAAAATTCCTGAAGAGATTGGGAATCTCCATAGTTTGACATTACTGAATCTTCAAAATAATCAACTTTCTGGTTCCATACCTTTCGCCATCTTCAACATCTCAACATTGGAGCATGTTGCTTTTACACAAAATAATTTGACAGGAAGTCTTCCACTTGATATTTGTCACAATCTTCCAAGTCTCAAAGGGATTTATCTTTCTTTCAATCAGTTAAATGGCCAAATCCCATCAAGTTTATCCCATTGTTTGCAGCTTCAAATACTGTCATTGGCATTGAACAATTTCACTGGATTCATACCAAAAGAACTGGGCAACTTGGAGATGCTAGAGGGATTATATCTTGGAGAGAACAATTTACAAGGTATAGCCTCAGATTCTAACCTTTAATCTTTTCGATGATGTTTCACTTGCTTAAACAATGCCAAGTCCGAAAATCTTGTTCTTGTTGCTACAAATGTAGCATGAAATCATTATCAATACTTTGGTCATTTAGTTGCAATTCTTGGACTTGTACTAGAATTAGGGAGTATATAATTCAAAGAATCATTCTACCCTAACAATATGTAAAAAAAACAAAAAAACCTCTATGTGCATGGTAATACATGATCTTTGTTTAACATTTAAGTGGGAAAAGATTTTCAGATTACTAACTATGTAAAATTGGAAGGTGCTATTCCTCGGGAGATTGGCAATCTTCGTAACCTCAAAGAGTTTGGTTTAGAACGCAACAGCATTTCAGGTTCCATACCGAAAGAAATTGGCAATTTGACTACACTAACGTTTCTTCAGTTTGCCCATAATTTCCTAACAGGTATGGTTACCATTTTTGCCAGAGTTTCAATTCCATATTTAGACATATCAATTGTCCATTTCAATTTCAAATTTTACAAATCCCTTCCCCTCCCCCTCCCCACCCCAGATGCTCACTTTTCTGAATGCCTAGAACTTGCATTAATATACTAGCATCACAACTCATAGGTGTAATACCAGAAGAGATCTGCAACCTTCACAAATTGGAGCAACTTGAATTTACATCCAATGACTTAAATGGGTCCATACCAATGGGGATTTTCAACCTTTCAACATTGAGGGAGGTTTCATTTGAATTCAATCACCTCACTGGCAGTCTTCCATCAAACATTGGCTATCAATTGCCTAATTTAGAAATATTTGCTCTTAACAAGAATGAAATTAGTGGGGTATACCAGCTTCAATTGTAAATTGCTCTAGACTGACAATTCTATCTCTTCCATCAAACCAATTCAGTGGCTCAATTCCAAAATCTCTTGGGAACCTTGAACTTCTAGAACAGCTATATCTTTCTGATAACCATTTGACAAGTGATCCAACATCATTGGAGTTGGATTTCCTTACTTCCTTGACAAAGTGCAAGTCTTTGAAGACCTTAGAGCTAGCAGATAATCCTCTCAATGGGATTCTCCCAGATTCCATTGGAAATCTTTCTACTTCCCTTCAATATTTTAAAGCAATGATGACTAAGATTAGAGGCCCCATCCCAAGTGAAATTGGCAACCTAAGTAGTCTAATATTGATTTCTCTAGAAGATAATCAGTTGAGTGGAGCTATTCCAAGAGCAATCCAGGATTTAAAAAACCTTCAAATATTGTCTCTTATGCGAAACAAACTCGAGGGAACTCTGGATAAATTTTGCAACATGCAAAGACTAGCCGAGTTGTATCTAAGCCAGAACCAAGTTTCAGGGCCAATTCCAGATTGTTTTGGCAATATGACTTCTCTGAGAAGTCTTTACCTACGTTACAACTTATTGGCATCTAGTATTCCCAGAAGCTTGTGGAAACTCAAAGATCTCTTGGTGCTTGTCCTTGCCTCAAACTCCTTAAATGGGTCATTGCCTGCTGAGATTGGAAGTTTGAAGGCTGCAATATCAATGGACTTCTCCATGAATCAAATATCAGGGGTCATTCCCAGCACATTGGGTTATTTACAGAACTTGCAGAACCTTTCTTTGGCAAACAACCAATTACAAGGATCCATACCAGAATCATTTGGGAAAATGTTAAGCTTAACATCCTTAGACTTATCGCATAACAATCTCTCAGGGTTGATTCCCAAGTCATTGGAGGCACTTCAATCTCTTAAATTGTTTGACGTTTCTTCTAATCATTTAAAGGGTGAAATTCCTTTTGGGGGTCCTTTCAAAAACTTCACAAGTGAATCCTTCACTTCCAATGATGCATTATGTGGAGATCCAAAATTCCATGTCCTACAATGCCAAACTGATCAAAAGCATAGATTAAGAGTGAAAAGGGTGCTTCTACTCACACTGATCCCACTTGTGATAGCTCTTTTGGTTGTCCTCTTCTCAGCATTTGTTTTTTTGAGATATCGAAGGAAAAGTGAGTTTTCCAGTGCAATAGAGGTGTCAGCTGTACCGACAACAAAAAGAATTTCTTATTATGAACTTTTACAAGCAACGAATGGGTACAACGAGAGCAACCTTCTTGGGACAGGTAGTTTTGGATCAGTTTATAAAGGGATTCTTAATGATGGAAAGTTTGTGGCTATCAAAATATTTAATTTACAACTCGAAGGTTCACTCAAGAGTTTTGATGTAGAATGTGAAGTGCTTTGCAACCTTCGTCATCGAAATCTTGTGAAAGTTATCAGTAGTTGCTCTAACCAGGATTTTAAAGCTTTGGTGCTGGAATACATGCCCAACGGGAGCCTTGACGAATGGCTGCACTCTGACCTTCATTTTTTGAATATGTTGCAAAGATTGGAAATGATGATTGATGTCGCATGCGCTTTGCAATATCTACACGAAGAATATTCAACTCCCGTGATTCATTGTGATTTGAAGCCTTGTAATATCCTTATTGATGAAAACATGGTTGCCCACATAAGCGATTTCGGAATTGCTAAGTTTCTGGGGAAGGATGATAGCATTGCATTAACCAAAACCTTGGCTACAATTGGTTACATTGCACCAGGTAATCTTATTTATTCTGTTTTATTTTCTTTCATTTCCGAGCATACCATTGTGTACAATTTTTTGCACTAATGGCCATCTTTGTTTTAGAATATGGAAGGGAAGGATTGGTATCGAAAACATGCGATGTATATAGCTACGGAATCCTTCTAATGGAAGTGTTTACAAGAAGAAGGCCTAACGATGAAATCTTTGGTGAAAATCTGGACTTGAAGAGTTGGGTAAATAATGCCATGCCTGATTCAATTCATCAAGTTATAGATGCTACCCTGCTAAAGCCAAACCAAGAACATTCCAATGAAACATTGGAGTGTCTATCATTAATCATGGAATTGGCCTTGAATTGTGTTCCAGAATCTCCCAAGGATAGACTTACTATAAGTGAGGTTGTTGTGGCTCTCAAGAAGATAAAAGTCAGATATGTATGTCATGGAAGTAAATAGATTATTACTGAATATTCTGTCATCGTGAGTTTACAAGAGTGAGGGATTTTGCCAATTTTATTGTTCCAAACAAATAAAGTTTACGTTACCATTGCTATGGAGGAAAATATTTGTATCGTTCTAGCTAGATCAGGACGATCATCAAGTTTTTTTTTCCTTTAATATAAAATTTTAATTTTATATATTAATCCAAGAAGGAAAAAAAAATGGCTCAACTCATTCTAGATCTCTCCATAATCCTTCAATTAACCATTAGGTGTAATCTGACTTCCATTTCATAAAATTAATTGTCAATCGTTTCCCCATTTTTGCTACCCTTTATTATTATCATTCTATTCAAATAAATAAATCACGTATTTCATTGCATGCATAGGTGGTTAATTTGGTTAATTCGCTTCATAATGCTTTCGGGTCCGAATCCAACCAAGGATTGCATAAACATACATGGCAAGTAGTAGTACTATCTTTTGCATGTGGCTATGTACTGATGATTAAAGTGGGACGTGGACTCCTTATATCGGTTATTAAATTGGAATGCACTTGGCTGTACCTCTGTACCTAAAAAGGAGGACAGAGGAGGAAGTATTATGCAATTACTCATTAATTTCTTGCTTTTATGGGAATATCATGTAAAGAAAATCGGCCATTCACACTTACAGTTAGGCTGGTCATGGTTTAGTTTAACCGAAAAAACCAAACCGAAAAACTGAATAAACTAAACCGATATTGATTTCGGTTTATTCGGTTCGATTAAAACCAAACCGAATTAATTATTCGATTTTCGGTTCAGTTTATGGTTTGGGGTTCTCCAAACAGAATCGAATAATGGAACCGAATAATTCAAATTTTTATAATTTATAAATATATTATATATATGTAGGGCTGGTCATGGTTTGGTTTAACCGAAAAAATCGAACTGAAAAATCGAATAAACCAAACCGACATTGATTTCAGTTTATTTGGTTCGGTTAAAACCAAACCGAATTAATTATTTGGTTTTCGGTTCGGTTTATGGGTTGGGGTTCTCCAAACCGAACTGAATGAGAATTGAACCGAATAATTGATACGTGCGGTTTGTTACCTTTATGTTGATTAATGCTTTATTTAGGTACTATGTTACAAAATATTAATATTGGCTCAACATTGATAAGGTAAAAAAATCTACATTATAATCTTTTTGTTGCTCTAAAAAACATATGTTCACCTTAGAATATTTCAGGCATGGCTCTTGCTGGCACCATTCCTCCATATTTGGGTAACCTATCCTTCCTTGTTTCTCTTGACATGAGACGCAACTATTTCTATGGAAATCTGCCTCAAGAGTTGTCACGATTATGCAAAATAAGGTTCATCAGATTAGGCTCCAACAACTTCACTAGACAAGTTCCTACGTGGTTTGGACCACAGCTTCAAGTCTTAGCTTTATCTCAAAACGAATTTAGTGGTCCTATTCCTTCTTCCATCTCTAACCTGTCGAAATTATAATATCTAGATTTTCGTGGTAATTTCCTCACAGGAAAAATTCCTGAAGAGATTGGGAATCTCCATAGTTTGACATTACTGAATCTTCAAAATAATCAACTTTCTGGTTCCATACCTTTCGTCATCTTCAATATCTCAACATTGGAGCATGTTGCTTTTACATTCAATAACTTCACAGAAAGTCTTCCACTTGATATTTGTCATAATTTTCCAAGTCTCAAAGGGATTCATCTTTCTTTCAATCAGTTAAATGGCCAAATCCCATCAAGTTTATTCTATTGTTCATAGCTTCAGATACTGTCATTGTCATATAACAATTTCAGTGGATTCATTCCCAAAAAACTTGGCAACTTGGAGATGCTAGAGGTATTACTCCTTGGAGGGAACAATTTGCAAGGTATAGCCTCATATTCTAACCTTTAATCTTTTGGATGATGGTTAACTTGCTTAAACATTGCCAAGTCCAAAATCATTTTCTTTTTGCTAACAAATGTAGCATGAAATCATTATTAATACTTTGGTCATTTAGTTACAATTCTTGAACTTGTACTGGAATTAGGGAGTATATATTTCAAAGAATCATTCTACCCTAACAATATGTAAAAAAAAAAAAATGGAAGAAGAAAAGAAGAAGAAAAATCTCTTTTCCTCTGTGTATGGTAATACATGGTCTTTGTTTAACATTTAAGTGAGAAAAGATTTTCATATTACTAACCACTATGTAAAATTGGAAGGTGCTATTCCGTGGGAGATTGGCAATCTTCGTAATCTCAAGGAGTTTGGTTTAGAATGCAACAACATTTTAGGTTCCATACCAAAAGAAATTGGCAATTTGACTATGCTTATGATTCTTCAGTTTGCCCATAATTTCCTAACAGGTATGGTTACAATTTTTGCCAGAGTTTCAATTCCATATATTTATACATATCAGTTGTCCATTTCAATTTCAAATTTTACAAATCCCTTCCCCTCCCCCTCCCCACCCCAGATGCTCACTTTTCTAATTGCCTAGAACTTGCATTAATATACTAGCATCACAACTAATAGGTGTAATACCAGAAGAGATCTGCAATCTTCACAAATTGGAGCTACTATATTTTACATCCAATGATTTAAATAGGTCCATACCAATGGGGATTTTCAACCTTTCAACGTTGAGGAATGTTTCATTTGAATTCAATCACCTCACTGGTAGTCTTCCATCAAACATTGGATATCAATTGCCTAATTTAGAAGAATTTGGTCTTAACGAGAATGAAATAAGTGGAGTTATACCAGCTTCAAGTGTAAATTGCTCAAGACTGACAATTCTATCTCTTTCATCAAACCAATTCAGTGGCTCAATTCCAAAATCTCTTGGGAACCTTGAACTTCTAGAACATCTATCTCTTGTTGATAACCATTTGACAAGTGATCCAACATCGTTGGAGTTGGATTTCCTTACTTCCTTGACAAAGTGCAAGTCTTTGAAGACCTTGGCGCTAGCAAATAATCTTCTTAATGGGTTTCTCCCAAATTCCATTGGAAATCTTTCTACTTCCCTTCAATATTTTAGAGCAATGATGACTAAGATTAGAGGCCCCATCCCAAGTGAAATTGGCAACCTAAGCAGTCTAATATTGATATCTCTAGAAGATAATCAGTTGAGTGGAGCTATTCCAAGAGCAATCTAGGACTTAAAAAACCTTCAAATATTGTCTCTTATGCGAAACAAACTTGGGGGAACTCTGGATAAATTTTGTAGCATGCAAAGACTAGCCGAGTTGTATCTGAGCCAGAACCAAGTTTTAGGGCCAATTCCAGATTGTTTTGGCAATATGACTTCTCTGAGAAGTCTTTACTTGTGTCACAATCTATTGACATCTAGTATTCCCAGAAGCTTGTGGAAACTCAAAGATCTCTTGGTGCTTGTCCTTGCCTCAAACTCCTTATATGGATTATTGGATGTTGAGATTGGAAGTTTGAAGGCCGCAATGTCAATGGACTTGTCCATGAATCAAATATCAGGGGCCATTCCTGGGACATTGGGTGATTTTCAAAACTTGCAGAACCTTTCTTTAGCAAACAACCAATTACAGGGATCTATACCAGAATCATTTGGGAAAATGTTGAGCTTAACATCTCTAGACTTATCGCATAACAATCTCTCAGGGTTGATTCCCAAGTCATTGGAGGCACTTCAATCTATGAAATTGTTTGACGTTTCTTCTAATCATTTAAAGGGTGAAATTCCTTCTAGGGGTCCTTTCAAAAACTTCACAAGTGAATCCTTCACTTCCAATGATGCATTATGTGAGATCCAAAATTCTGTGTCCCGCAATGCCAAACTGATCAAAAGCATAGATTAAGAGTGAAAGGGTGCTTCTATTCACACTGATCCCACTTGTAATAACTCTTTTGGTTGTCCTCTCCTTAGCATTTGTTTTTTTGAGATATCGAAGGAAAAGTGAGTTTTCAAGTGCAACAGAGATGTCAGATGTACCAACAACAAAAAGAATTTCTTATTATGAACTTCTGCAAGCAACGAATCGGTACAGCGAGAGCAACCTTCTTGGCTCAGGCAGTTTTGGATCAGTTTATAAAGGCATTCTTAATGATGGAAAGTCTGTGGCTATCAAAGTATTTAATTTACAACTCGAAGGTTCACTCAAGAGTTTTGGTGTAGAATGTGAGGTACTTTGCAACCTTCGTCATCGAAATCTAGTGAAAGTCATCAGCAGTTGTTCCAACCAGGATTTTAAAGCTTTGGTGCTGGAGTACATGCCCAACGGGAGCCTTGACAAATGGCTGCACTCTGACCATCATTTCCTGAATATGTTGCAAAGATTGAACATGATGATCGATGTCGCATGTGCTTTGCACTATCAACACCAAGAATAATCAACTCCATTGATTCATTGTGATTTGAAGCCAAGTAATATCCTTATTAATTTAGACATGGTTGCCCATGTAAGTGATTTTGGAATTGCAAAGTTTTTGGGGAAGGATGATAGCATTGCATTAACCAAAACCTTAGCTACAATTGGTTACATTGCACCAGGTAATCTTATTTATTATGCTTTTATTTTCTTTCATTTCCGAGCATACCAATGTGTAAAATTTTTTGCACTAATGGTCATATTTGTTTTAGAGTATGGAAGGGAAGGATTGGTATCAAAAACATGCAATGTATATAGCTACAGAGTCCTCCTAATGGAAGTGTTTACAAGAAGAAGGCCTAACGATGGAATCTTTGGTGAAAATCTGGACTTGAAGAGTTGGGTAAAAAATGCCATGCTTGATTCAATTCTTCAAGTTATGGATGCTACCCTGTTAAAGCCAAACCAAGAACATTCCAATGAAACATTGGAGTGTCTATCATTAATCATGGAATTGGCCTTGAATTGTGTTCCAGAATCTCCCAAGGATAGACTTACTATAAGTGAGGTTGTTGTGGCTCTCAAGAAGATAAAAGTCAGATATGTATGTCATGGAAGTAAATAGATTATTACTGAATATTCTGTCATCGTGAGTTTACAAGAGTGAGGGATTTTGCCAATTTTATTGTTCCAAACAAATAAAGTTTACGCTACCATTGCTATGAAGGAAAATATTTGTATCGTGCTAGCTAGATCAAGATGGTCATGAAGTTTTTTTTTTCCTTTAATCCAAAATTTTAATTTTATATATTAATCCAAGAAGGGAAAAGAATGGCTCCACTCATTCTAGATCTCTCCTTAATCCTTGAATTAACCATTAGGTGTATTCTGACTTCCATTTCATAAAATTAATTGTCAATCGTTTCCCCATTTTTGCTACCTTTATTATTATCATTCTATTCAATTAAAGAAATCACGTATTTCATTGCATGCATAGGTGGTTAAAATTGTCTATTAATTAATTACATGAACAAAGAATGAGGAGAATCCAGTTTTATTTTGTACTGAGATCTAATTAGCTACATAATGCTTTCGGGTCCGAATCCAACCATGCATTGCACGAACATGCATGGATCATTTTCCTTTTTTTATTATTATTTTTATTTATTTCTTTTTTTCCTTTTTAGAGTGCTCATTTGATCTCATGATCATTCATCACTAAAACTGATCATGATCCATCGTTTTCCTAGAGCTACAAAAGTCAAAGGGGATGGCAATTCACATTGTCGTGCCTTCCTTCTTCTTTCCTCAAGAACATTATCTCCAATATGAATCTTATGGCCTCAAATCACTGGAGTCTTCTTCGAATAGGAAAAAGGAATCGAAGATATGAACGTCAAAGTCTTTGCCTTCTTTTGCGGGAGAGGGAAACGGTCAAGGGAAGTATTATTATTATTATTTCCAAATCGTCCTTCCCACGCGATTTGTTACCTTTACCTTGATTAATGTTTTGCTCTTTTGAATTATACCAAGATTTTATTTTTATAATTATTTATTCATTGACAAAATAATTTAGGGAAAAAACTGATTTGCGGATGAAGAATTGATATATAAATCTGACTGGTTTTGATCCTTCCCATTTGGAGTATTCCAAAAATTAGGTTAGTTTTCATAATTTTGATATTTACAAAATATTAACATTGGCTTAATATTATTGATGTAAAGTTTTATTTTATTTTAGGGGGTATATAAATTTTTGTTTCCCTCAAAAAATAAGTTTATTTTAAAATAAAATTTCTAAGACCATTTTTATGAATTTTACATATATGTGAATATTTATTATCCATAATTAAATAGTAATGATAAAAATAAGAAATTGTGAAATATACTTTCTTTTTTTAGTTGGAAAGAAGTTCTATTACAACCCCCTAGATCACGTCAAGGCAAGTCAGTAGTCAACCCGTCAGTGCCCTCCCCCTCTATCTCACTACGCTGGCCAATTTCTTCCAGTTTGCTGACTTAAACGAGTTGTCATCAGCTGAAGGGTGAATCAGTAGCAATAATGCAGCAAACATTGGGCTTTAAAAGTGTGAAATTTTCTTTAAATTTCTCATGATGTGAAGAAACCTTAACCACATTCATATATACCCTGCATTTTCAGATTCATATTTTATATCAAAAGAGAGATCCCATTTGTTAAACCTTAATGTTCATTTTGTTATTAAAAACAAATCTCAAGGTTTAAGTGTATTTTAAATATTATAGTTTAAAAAATAGTTTATAAATTTCAAAAAAAAAAATTAACTATGTACTTGGTCAAAATTCAATAGTCAATATTAGTTAATTAACGGTAGGAAGTTAAATGTTATTAATTTATCCAATTTAAAGCGATATAAGTAATTTCCATGTACCTCCAAAGTTATTTGATAGTTTTCCTAAATTTCAAGGGAAGTAGATATAATTTAACTTTTTATTTATCTTTATGTAACCTAATAAATATTGTATTTATAACTATAAACTCTCAAAAATAAGATAAAATTATTTTATAAAATTATCTTTTGCACTCTTTGTAATGACTATTTTTTTTTATTAATGAAAATATAAAATTGCTATAAACTTTTTTTGATATAAAGTGAACTAGAACCATTAGAGTTTATGTATTTCATATTAGCGTTTAATATTTATTAATAAAACAACTTATTTTATTAATAGGACATGGTTGGTATACAATAAATAAGATAAAAAATCTGAACTTGTGACATGTTTGATCACTAAAGCTGATAATGATCCATCATTTTCTAGAGCTGCGAAAGCCAAAAGGGAAGGCAACTCACATTGTTGAGCCTTTCTTATTCTTTTGTAAAGAACATTTTCTCCAATATGATTGTATGGCCTCAAATCAATGGATTCGTCTTTTAATTGGAAAAGGGAATTGAAGACATTAACCTCAAATTCTTCAACTTTTTCGTGGAAGAGGGAAACGGTCAAGGGAGGTATTAATTCCAAATCCTCTTCCCACACGGAAATGAGACCCATCACCCGCCATAAATGACATACGCGGTTTGTTGGCGAATAATGTTTTTTTAGGCAGTATTTTACAAAAATATGAACATGTGCTCAATATTAATGATGTAAAGTTTTATTTTTAGAGTTTTTGAGAATTTTAGTTCTTAATATTTGGGGGTTCGAAAGTTTTAATTTCTAAAATTTTTAGGTCGAGAAATTTAGCACTTATAATTTCAATTTGTAACAATTTAAAGACAACTAACTAAAAAAATTAATGATTTAACGGTTGGAAGAGCTATAAAGTCCACATTTATAAAATATTTTTAGCAGTTTTAATCCTCAATATTTAAATATTTGACATCTTTAGTTCTAAATAATTTAGTCAGGCAAATATACTTTTTAGATTTTTAATATATAAGAACTAAAAAATAGTGACATTATTAACTTAAAAGAATGGGAAGAGGAAATTTGTAAACATTTTTTTTAATTTTTAAAATTAGTATCAATAGAAAAAAATGAAAAATATGGAACAAAAAATTTTCCTTTTTTTAATTCATGCTAATTGGAAAAATAAAACAAATATGAGTCACTTTACTCTTCCTATTTTTTTAAAGCTAATGATACCATTTGTTAAATTTTTACAAATTTAAATTATATAAGTAGATTATTTCACCTACATAATTTGGGGACTGAAATTATCATACTTTTAAACATTAAGGACTAAAATGTTAAACTTTTAAATATGGGACTAAAATTTTCAAAAGCACTATATAAAATGTGAAGTCATTAACTTTTTCAATTACTTGTTCCTAAATTGTTACAAATTGAAAAACTTTTTTACAAGTTAAAACTATTTCAAAAAATAATTTTATTTAAAATAAAAATATTCTAAATCTATTCATACAAATTTTATGTATGTAAATATCTATGACTCATATTTAAAAAGTAACAGTAAAAGTAAAAATTATAAAATATATCTATTTATATTCATATATAAATAGATACCTTAACCACATTCATATATACCCTGCATTTTCATATTCATATACTAAGATCTATCTTGCAATGGATGGACTGTGCCTTGCACTTCTTTTGATACAATGGCTAATTATGAGTTGCTGCATGGCCATGAAACCACCAAACATTGCCACTGATCAATCTGCCCTTCTGGCCCTGAAAGCCCACATCACCTCTGACCCTCACCAAATCTTGTCCAGTAACTGGTCTTCTGTTGCTTCATCCTCCTCTGTTTGCGACTGGATTGGAGTCCAGTGCGGCCCTCGCCACCGCAGAGTGACTGCTTTGAATATTTCAGGCATGGCTCTTACTGGCACCATTCCTCCACATTTGGGTAACCTATCCTTCCTTGTTTCTCTTGACACGAGACGCAACTATTTCCATGGAAATCTGCCTCAAGAGTTGTCACGATTACGCAAAATAAGGTTCATCAGATTAGGCTCCAACAACTTCACTGGACGAGTTCCTACGTGGTTTGGAACACAGCTTCAAGTCTTAGATTTATCTCAAAACGAATTTAGTGGTCCTATTCCTTCTTCGGTCTCTAACCTGTCGAAATTAGATTATCTGGTTTTTCAAGGTAATTTCCTCATGGGAAAGATTCCTGAAGAGATTGGGAATCTCCATAGCTTGACATTTCTGTCTCTTGACAGTAATCAACTTGTTGGTTCCATACCTTCCTCCATCTTCAACATCTCAACATTGGAGATTGTTGGTTTTTCACTAAATAACTTGACAGGAAGCCTTCCACTTGATATCTGTCACAATCTTCCAAGTCTCAAAGGGATTTATCTTTCTTTCAATCAGTTAAATGGCCAAATCCCATCAAGTTTATCCCGTTGTTCACAGCTTCAGCTACTGTCATTGTCATCTAACAATTTCAGTGGACTCATACCAAAAGAACTTGGCAACTTGGAGATGCTAGAGGCATTATGGCTTGGAGGGAACAATTTACAAGGTACAGCCTCAGATTCTAACCTTTAATCTTTTGGATGATGTTTAACTTGCTTAAACAATGCCAAGGCCGAAAATCATTTTCTTGTTGCTATTTGCTAGCAAATGTATCATGAAATCATTATTAATACTATGGTCATTTAGTTACAATTCTTGGACTTGTACTGGAATTAGGTGTATGTAATTCAAAGAATCATTCCACCCTAACAAGAATGGAAAAAAGGAAAAAAAAAACAAAAGCACTCTTTTCCTTTGTGTGTCATGGTAGTACATGGTCTTTGTGAAATATTTAGGGGGGAAAAGATTTTCAAATTACTAACAATTCTTATGTAAAATTGGAAGGTGTGATTCCACGGGGTATTGGCAATCTTCGTAACCTCAAGGAGTTTGGTATAAGAGGCAACAGCATTTCAGGTTCCATACCGAAGGAAATTGGGAATTTGACTATGCTCACTCGTCTTTATTGTAACTATAATTTCTTAACAGGTTAGCCTCCCTTGGCTCGCTAGTAATTTGAGTTTAAAAAATAATCTGTTTCCTTTGTTTAGTTCATTCGGAAAAATAATCTGTATGTTGTGCTTGTTTTAATTTTACATTTTTTGAAAAAGTAATCAAATTTCTAAAATAAGAAAAGTAAGTGTAACAATTAAGAATTCTCAATACTTATTAAAAGTTGTTATTCTTATGATGTTTCTTAGATTTTAGTTTAAATAAACATATTTCTAACTTTTAATATTATTTGGTCTGCTTTTTCTCTTTCACCTTTTATATGTCTTTTAGTTTTTTTAAGTATTACTTTGATAATATTCTATTTTAATTATTGTTATTTTTTATTTTTTTATTTTTAAAAATTTGTAAATTTGAGAACTTTTTTATATTGAAATTCATAATTTATTAAAATTGGAATTTGTGTATTTTTTAAAAAAATTTCTCCGTAAATTTTTGAATTGTGGTTTGATTTCATCTTAAATGGGGGTATATTCTTCTTTTTTTTTTTTCTTTTGCTTCAATTTTGCTATTAAATTCTTAACATCATTGTTGTTACCTTTTTTAAGTGAAAATATATGTTTATGTTTACCTTTATTATTGAAACCAACTTCTTTTATGTATTTGTAATTCATTAATCTAAATAAAATAGTAAAACAAGAATAATACTATTTTTTTTGAAAATAAATTTATTCTATCCGGTATTTATAATCCCAAAAATTAAATTTCTAAAATTTTAATTTCTTACAAAAATTATTTATTTTTCTCAAAATTAAATTAAAAAATGATATTATTACATAATTTTAACATTTTAACCATGAGTTTCAATGCCATATATTTAGACATATCAAATGCCCATCTTAATTTCAAATTTTACAACCCTCTTCCCCGCCCCCTCCCCTCTCAATCCAAATGCTCACTTTTCTAAATGTCAAGAACTTGCATTAATATACTAGCATATCACAACTGATAGGTGCAATACCAGAAGAGATCTCCAACCTTCACAAATTGGAGGAACTTGCTTTTAATTTCAATGACTTAAATGGGTCGATACCAATGGGGATCTTCAACTTTTCAACATTGAGGAAGGTTACATTTTCATTCAATCGCCTCACTGGCAGTCTTCCATCAAACATTGGACATCAATTGCCTAATTTAGAACTATTTGCTCTTAACAAGAATGAAATTAGTGGGGTTATACCAGCTTCAATTGTAAATTGCTCTAAACTGATAGGTCTCTCTCTTCCATCAAACCAATTCAGTGGCTCAATTCCAAAACCCCTTGGGAACCTTGAACATCTAGAACGGCTATATCTTTTTGATAACCATTTAACAAGTGATCCAACATCATTGGAGCTGGATTTCCTTACTTCCTTGACAAAGTGCAAGTCTTTGAAGACCTTAGAGCTATCATATAATCCACTCAATGGCATTCTCCCGAATTCCATTGGAAATCTTTCTGCTTCCCTTCAATATTTTGGGGTATCGATGACTATAATTAGAGGCCCTATCCCAAGTGAAATTGGCAACCTAAGCAGTCTAATATTGATTACTCTAGATGGTAATCAGTTGACTGGAGCTATTCCAGGAGCAATCCAGGACTTAAAAAACCTTCAAGTATTGTATCTTCAGCAAAACAAACTCAAGGGAACTCTGGAAAAATTTTGCAGCATGCAAAGACTTGTTGAGTTGTATCTAAGCCAAAACCAAGTTTTAGGGGCAATTCCAGAATGTTTTGGCAATATGATTTCTCTAAGGAAACTTTATCTGGATTACAACTTACTAACATCTAGTATTCCCAAAAGCTTGTGGAAACTTATAGATCTCCTGGAGCTTGTCCTTTCCTCAAACTCCTTAAATGGATCATTGCCTATTGAGATTGGAAGTTTGAAGGCTGCAACATCAATTGACTTGTCTACGAATCAAATATCAGGAGCCATTCCCAGCACATTGGGTGATTTACAGAACTTGCAGAACCTTTCTTTAGCAAACAACCAACTACAAGGGTCCATACCCGAATCATTTGGGAAAATGTTAAGTTTAACATCCCTAGACTTATCGCATAACAATCTCTCAGGGTTGATTCCTAAGTCATTGGAGGCACTTCAATCTCTGAAATTTTTTGACATTTCTTCTAATCATTTAAAGGGTGAAATTCCTTCTGGGGGTCCTTTCAAAAACTTCACAAGTGAATCCTTTACTTCCAATGATGCATTATGTGGTGATCCAAAATTCCATGTCCCGCAATGCCAAACTGATCAAAAGCATAGATTAAGAGTGAAAAGGGTGCTTCTACTCACACTGATCGCACTTATGATAGCTCTTTTGGTTGCCCTCTCCTCAGCATTTGTTTTTTTGAGATATCAAAGGAAAAGTGAGTTTTCAAACACAACAGAGGTGTCAGCTGTACCGACAACAGAAAGAATTTCTTATTATGAACTTCTACAAGCAACGAATCAGTACAGCGAGAGTAACCTTCTTGGCTCAGGTAGTTTTGGATCAGTGTATAGAGGGATTCTTAATGATGGGAAGCATGTGGCTGTCAAAGTATTTAATTCACAACTCGAAGGTTCATTCAAGAGTTTTGATGTAGAATGTGAAGTGTTCTGTAACCTTCGTCATCGAAATCTAGTGAATGTCATTAGCAGTTGTTCCAACCAAGATTTTAAAGCTTTGGTGCTGGAATACATGCCCAATGGGAGCCTTGACAAATGGCTGCACTCTTACAATCATTTCCTAAATATGTTGCAAAGATTGAACATGATGATCGATGTCGCATGTGCTTTGCAATATCTACACCAAGAATGTTCAACTCCCGTGATTCATTGTGATTTGAAGCCGAGTAATATCCTTATTGATGAAGAAATGGTTGCCCACGTAAGTGATTTTGGAATTGCAAAGTTTTTGGGAAAGGATGAAAGCACTGTCTTAACTAGAACCTTAGCCACAATTGGTTACATTGCACCAGGTAACATTATTGCTTCTGTTTTTTTGTTTTCTTTCATTTTCGAATTTATCACCTCATGTAATTTTTTGGACTTGATGGCAATATTTTTTGTAGAATACGGAAGGGAAGGATTGGTATCGAAATCATGCGATGTCTATAGCTATGGAATCCTTCTAATGGAAGTCTTTACAGGAAGAAGGCCTAATGACGAAAATTTTAATGAAAATATGAGCTTCAAGAGTTGGGTAAATGATTCTATGCCCAATTCAATCCTTCAAGTCATAGATACTAACTTGTTAAATCCCAACGAAGGACATTCCAATGAAACGTTGGAGTGTCTATCATCAATCATGGAATTGGCTTTGAATTGTGTCCGGGAATCTCCGAAAGAAAGGCTTGTTACAAGTGATGTTGTTGATGCTCTTAAGAAGATCAAACTTAGATATGCTGAATATCACAAAGGTTAATAAATTGTTCCAGATGGATAATTGTGAGCCACGAAGCAAATATTTGTATAATGTGAGTAAATTTCCATTGCTATATGTGTAATGTTGTGGTATTGTTTTTTTTTTTTAAAGGGTAATTAAGTTTCGTGACATTATACTTTTGTTCTATCAATATTTTTTTTTCGAATCATTCACTTAACAAAATGGTACATAAATATTTCTTGTGTCAAAAGTAATTGTTTTTAGCGACAGTATTGTCCTTACAAATTTTCTTTCATAGCATAATTCTTGGTGCTGTAATTCTATTGGCCAGGCTTCTAATGAGATGCGAGCTAGGAGTTTTCTCCCTGCTGTTTTTTTTCTTATTCATTTGTATCCACTTTGTCCAATGCAAGATATTAGTTACTTTTGTACGAGGATCATTTTGTTGAAAAAAATTACATAATAATTCAAAATGTTAAAATTGTAGTTTATTATTTCATGTTAAAATTTAAATATTTAAATTTGTTAAATTTTAAATATTTAAATTATTATAGAAAAATATATCAAATATTTAAGTTTTATTTAAGTAATAAATTAGAAATTTGGATAGATAAGAATATTAGATGTGGATATAAGATAATTGAATTCAAGTTTAAATAAAATATGAACAATTTCAAAAGTTTTCTTTGTGTGAACATAGTTGAGTTTTATTTCATTTTTATAGTTTTCCAAATTATTCATATCCATCCCATGTATTAATTATTTTCCTACGAAATAGTTTTGCTATAATCCAATTATTAGTGACAATTAGGGTTATGCTCCAATAAAAATACCCACAACATACTTGATGATATAATCTAATTAGAGATATTCCTCTCATTAGTTTATCTTTTTTTTTTTTTGCAAATTATTCATATATTTATGATTATTTTATATTAACGATGTAAATTATTTTTCTTTACTAATACTTCATTTTAAGTTACTAAAATGAACTTTTGACCACCCCTCATCAAGCTAACATCAAGTGCAGTAATGAAATAATTCCATTAAGGGCATATAATAAAATTTAAAATTAAAAAAGAAAGCAAATTTTTGTTAAATTTGTTATCAAGAAATAAAAATATAAAGAATTGTAAAAGTACAATTTTCTCCTTCTTCAACCTTCTTCTCTCCTTTCCTAAGCTTATGTGGGTCCATATATAAATAGGTAAATGGTGCTATTTGTCATTTAATTCGAACCTCTAATTCTATTTCATTCTCGAATTTTGAAATTTTGAAATTTTTCTTTTAATTTAGAAATTTTATTTTAGTTGATAGCTTCAACTTTGCACGGGAGTACGCTTTTATTGAAAAAATATAGTATTATATCGTGATTAAAAAATAAAATTGTACTCTAATTTATTAACTATTTATTGAAAAACATAATTGTTTTATGTTAAATTAAAGAATGAAAATACTAATTAATTTTTTGTAGAGAGTTTAAAAAACTGACGTACATTGAAAACCTAAGTTTTATTTAAATAAAATATTGAAAATTTGAATAGAGTAGAATGTTAAATTTTAAAGTTTATTAAAAGTGATAACACATAAGAATAAAAATATGAAATTCAAATTTAATGAAAAGCATAAATGAGAAATTCTAAACAACCTAAATTCAAAGACAGTGATATAAATGTTAATTGTCATAAATATACCATTACTAATTTATATAGGCAATTAGTTGAAACTAATAAAAAAATAATAATTACAAAAATTTTTAGTATAAATGAAACTTATTATAATTTGCTCCGAACTCAAATTAATAATTACAAAAAAAAAAAATCATTGTAAACAAATTGCAATGAAATTTTTAGAATTGCATCCTCCCTTGATTTGATAAGGAACTTTCTCATGTATGAACTGAAAAAATAAAATAAAGGCAATAATCAATTGGAAATTTAAAATTGGATAAGTAAATAAAATAAAAATAAGAGAAAAATTCCTAAATTCATTATCATCATTGGATAAGTAGAGAAAATAAAACTTAGAGAAAATTTTCTAAATTCAATATCATCAACGCCAGTTTGTTCTGTGCCCAAACCAATTTCATCATCAATAGATTTTCATTAAAATAATTTTTATAATTTTTTCAACATATTTGTTAGTTCCAATAATGTCTTCAAAATACTCTAAAAATCCCTTTATCATGGGGCCCTTGCACATCTGTCTTCATCAATGAAATTTATTCAATCTCGCCCTACACAAAAATAACATATTCATTTAAACAATATTGCAAATAGACTTCTATCTTTCACAAAGTATCAATTACAAATTAAGAACATCCATACTTGAAGAATTAGGAAACCATTGTTGTCCAAATCCACTCTTTTTCCTTTGAGCTCCTTTGGGACTTCAATGATAGCAAAATCACTTCCACGAATAATTTCATATGTCCAATCATCCAATATTATCTAAAATAAAAATTTTAATAAATATCCATCAACAGAGCAATTAGGAGTTCTGAAGGATGAAAAATTAACAAAATATTTTTAAAAATTTTAAAAACATGTAAAAAAATTAGCATAAGGAAATATCTAAAGTATTCTTGAGTACCTTTCTACAGGCAAATTGTAGGCATTTGACGTTAATGCTCAAAACAAATATCACTATGATTTAGTATGTACAAATTTATTTATAGATAAAGAGTAAAAAATTAAATTTAAATTACCATAAATAAAGAGATAAAAAGATAACTTTATTGTTAGATAATGATAAAAGATAAAATTGTAGTTGATAGATAAGTTTAATAACTTTGATTATTCATCACTTCGGCTTAAAATTCAAATTATATAAACTAGGCTTAAAATTCAAATTATATAAACTAGTAGATGCCTAAGTCTGGCATAATGAGGCATAATGAGATTGAGTATTGCAGTACGAAAATAAACATAACTTACAATATGTGGCAATATTATAGAGTACCTAATTGTACACGTGGCATTTAAGGGGACATTGTTATATATATAATAGATTGTTGGGTGTTGGTTGCTAATTGTAAGGATTAATAATTTCTACAATATGTGGCAATATTATAGAGTACCTAGTTGTACACGTGGCATAAATATAGAGAGTATATATATATATAAAATAGATTGTTGGGTGTTGGTTGCTAATTGTAAGGATTAATAATTTCGGAAGATAATTTCTTTTTTCACATCGAGTTTACAAAAATTTGAGTAGATTCCTCTAACCTAGCATGGAAATGGTATAACATAACATTTATTTTTACCCACTTTGTACGAAAAAAAGAGTTTACTCTTGATTTGGTATAACGTTTTTTAAATTATAAGGTACAACATACTTAATGCATAATTAAATGTATAATTTTACATTTTTAATTTGAGTTATACATTGATATTATTAGTAAGAGTAACACAAGAATTTTACTTCCAAAATATACTCTTTTTTTGAGAGAAAGAGAATTTTTCAAATTAGACTTTTTTAAGGGATGAAGGAAGTAATATTTTACCATATGAATACCACATTAATTGTTTTAAAAAATAAAAAAAAAAATCAAAGTGGTGACCTTCGAATAGTACTAAATAAAAATTATTTTTAAATATTTTGTCATATGCATACCATGCCAATTATTCAAAAAATACTAGAAATTTTTATTATAATAAGCTGAGTTCAACCATCCCTATTCATAGTCCAAGTGAAATCAAGTATCCATCTATTTATAAATGCGATTATATTTTTATATTCATTTATTCCTGTTTATGGATTTTGTTCCATGACTAATTCTAGAACATAGGAGTAGTGTTTTGAATGAGAAACAATAACCTAAAATTAAATTATTTCTGACAATAGATTATGTGCTGCTGTGGTTCGTAATTCGTCACGTTGATCCTTGATGTTTGGGGTGAAGCTAAGTCAACTCAGATTTGGAAGCAAAAGAACTAAACGAAGTGGTGTGGCCCAATAAAAAAAAATTCATCAACTCATAATTTAAAAATTAGAATTTTTTTAGAAGGCGGAATTTATTTTAGGTGTTGCTCACCATAATTTGGAATCTGTTCCAGATTAGATCTAGATATCACTATGTAATGTGTTTAACATGGCAATTTTTACACTTTACTAAGTTAAAAGATTTTGTTTAAGGTAAATTATATATATTTCTTATAAGATTCAGTGAAAGTATTAAATGAATTTTGAAGTTTAAAGAAACTATTAACACTTTCGACGGTTAAAGTTAACTAACGAAAAAAGTAAAATGACAAAAAAAACCAACTTGCAAAAATAACATATACTATTGAGGTTTGTTTTAATTACAAAATGACTTTTAAAGTTTTAAAGTTTTATTAAATAAAATTTAATAACTTCTATTTTTCATAGTTTATTTTTTTTTCTTTTCATTCCATGACGAATCATTTCATAATCTTTATTTTATATCACAAATCAAACAATTTAAAAAGTAATAATAATATAATATCAATATATACCTTTAGAATTTTTGAAAACTAATTAATAAAAAGTGATTATCTTGTTATTTTTCTATCTCCAAATAAGCTTTTAAGAAAAATAATTATTTTTTTTTATATTTCTTGCAATTTTATTTTAATTATTAGAATTTGATGTGGTTGCTGTAAAATTATGAATTATGTTTATTAGATTAAATTTGAATTGTTTAAATGGAAATGCAAAAATAAGCATAATAAATTAAATTATGTGAATGTGAATGTATGAAATTATCCCTTATGAGTACTTCTCCTATCACTAAAAAAAAATAAAAATTAAATTAAATTTCTAAAATATTTTTACTAATAATAATTATGTATACTCACAATTAAAAGTAAAAGTAAAAATATCAAATTATACATTTAATAGTATTTAATAACTAATTAAATATTATGTTTAAAGTAAAATGATTTTTTTAAAACTAAATAAGTAATTTCCAAATACTCTTTTTTTTTAACCAAAAGTAATTGATTGTATTAACTAGTGTAATTACAAAGTTAATAGAGTACATGAGAGGGTCATTTAAGACCTCGTCCTAATACAGTTAACCTAATTTAGTAGATCGCGGTTAAGACATGGCACCCCGAGAAAATGGAACTGTACCTCCTAACTAACCTAGTTAAAAGCAACAAAATCCATAACTTGTTGGCCTCTACTTACACAGCTCCCTTTAGCAACAACCGAAGCAACGGACCAAGTAGATTTACCCTGTGTGGCACTGGTTGACCATATTTCTTGTCCCTGCGTGAACTTACGTTGCGTATCATCATGTGCTTACCCCTCCTCCCAATCTAGTACACAAAAATCCTTAGTAAGGAAGCCTGGCCGATAGCATCCTGGAACGCCACTGGCTTTAAAGTCCAGCAATCTAACGTCCATAATCCATCTCAATTCTTCCGCCTATACTAAAAACCCAAAATCTCTCCAACAGAGGACCTATACGCTATACTACACAATATATATATATATATATATTACTTTGGCTACAGTAAAAACTGTAACCATAATCACACAAAACTTAGACATTTTTCGTCCCTACTTGGTTTTTTTTTACTCAGCCTAGCGGCTTCCTCAGCCCCACTTATTGTGAGAAGGTATAAAATGAAAATTTTAGGCTCCATTTGGAGTGTGATGTATTTAAAAAAAGTTATATTGGAATGTGTGAAAATTTTAGTGGATATTTTTTTTTATAGAAAAAGTATTTTAGAGGGAAAAATGATTGGAATTTTTTTTTCAAATTATGTGAGAGGAATTTGAGTGGGAAATTTTAAAATTTAAATTTTAAAATAAAATTTGTTTAGAGTGTAATGTTTTTATTTGAGAAAAAAACCTACTTTTTCTATTTGAGAATGAAAATGATTTGTCCAAATGTAGCCTTACTTTTTCAAACTTTGACTAAAATGTTGAAGCCCAGTGACTAGTGATTTAGTATAATCAATGGCAATTTGGTAAGTCAATAAATATGGTGGCGCCAACCAAAAATTAATTTGCATCTCCTACCAAAATCAGTCAAACTCATTAAAAATAGTGGGCTCCTTCAAACCACTCAATTATCTTAAATAATGTTTCTCAAAAGACCAAGAAAATGCAACTCTCAAATAATGGCATTTGTATGTTTGACAATTTGTGAACAGTCAAATCAGTTGCCTCCATTTGACATTTGATGCATGGTTATGATTCCTTGTTACTCCTTTCCACCAAAAAATAAAATAAAATAAAAATTCACTTTGATTAAATTATAATTTTTTATTAATTATTAAATACAATTTATGTATAAATAAATATATAATTTTATATTTTTATATTTACCTTTTAATTTTGAATATACATAATTATTATTAGAAAGAATATTTTTAAAATTAAAATTAAAAGTGGACTCTCTTTTTTTTTTTGAAAAAAGACAAAAAAAATTTAAATGAATTATTTTTTAAAACGGAAAGAGTGTTTTTATTTTTTATTTTTATTTGAATAGATCCTTTCCAGAGGGCCGTTAACTCCCCGCACTAAGCCATCGTACTCAACCACTTGAGCCATTCATCATTACCGGTTTTTGATTTTTGTCATTAAAGGTACATAAATAAGTTATTGAGTTGATAAAAAGGGTTCAATTACAATACAAGAATGACCCATCTTAATACCAAACCTGGCTAATTTTATAATTAATGATACATATATTGAAAATTTTGAATAAAATATGTTAAAAATTAACGTAATGTTTATATAACAAAAATCACTAAATAACAACCATTTTAATCATCGAGTACTCTTTTGTTACATAAATATTAACTCAGTCATTGTGAGAAATTACTAGATAATCATCACTTTAATGACGCATATCATTTTGTCACATGAATATCAACTTAATCATTTTGCTGAGTTTATTAAGAGTTTTTATTTTTAAATATCATCACTCACTATTTTACTACAAAATTGTCATCCATTTTTCCAAGGGCTTTTACTCATTGCTACCACTTGTACTTACTAGCATATAAACACGACATTGTATGAAGTCAGTGGACAGAAAAATCTCCGTTTCAATCAAGAAATCCACTAATTTTTGGACAATTATTACAGGCAGCCTGTTGACCTATACAGGCAACAATGGAATGGACAACTCATCTTACTTTCTCAACCAAAAACTGTCAACAATTTCGGCTAAATTTTCTCGGCAAATTGGTTTCACTTCATATATGTAATGGTTGTTTACTCGTTTGTGTGCCAATATTACATCATTCATTGATCAAAGTCAAATTTCCAACAAATTATGTCCAGGTTTTACAACTAGTCTCTTGCACTTACTCTGCTGTAATGTCTGCTACTCGTGCTCAGCACTTATGGCTCATCAGGCATCAAAATGTAGAACCTCGCCACGGATCAATCTGCCCTTCTAGCCCTAATAGCCCACATCACTTCAGAGAGCCCCACTATTTGCTGATAGCCCGTATAGATAATACTAAAGACAGTAAAAGGGAAAAAATAATTTACGTGATTCGGTCAATATGACCTACATCCACAATTGGAGAAGAAACTAAATTCACTAATATATGGAAAAATTTACAAAGTATCTTTCCAATCACCAATAGAAATTATATTGGAAAGGAATACTAAAGAGAAGAGAAAACTAGAAAGAAGATTTGTGTGTTATGATATTTCTGTGTGTACATCAATTGTGAATGATATGTCCTATTTATAGAACTTAACAAAACCCTACACCTATTGGATTTGGATTTAACAAAACCCTAAACTTATTAGATTTGGTAATTACTAAATTCAAAACTCAATATGATTAATAATTCTAAACCTAATAGAATTATCAAACTACAAAATCATAAACCCAATGGGGGAGGGCCACCTAACAAATCTCCACCTTGGCCTGACCCCAAACAATTAGTGATTTGCTCTATCTTCTCCGGTAATACCCCAACGGGTTGAATCACCAACAATGAATACCAATCAAGCCCAAACACTGTTTGAACTTGTAAACTGGAAGAGCTTTTGTAAACATGTCTGCAAGATTGTCCTTGGTGCTGATCTTCCAAACAAGAACTTTCTTTTCAACAATGGTATCATGAATGAAGTGATACTTCACATCTATATGCTTCGTCCTCTCATGAAACATCTGGTTTTTAGTCAAGTGAATTGCACTTTGACTATCACAGTAAATAGTAATAACCCCTGGATGTGGTGAAAACTCATTGAATAAACCTCTTAACCATAAAGCTTCTTTAATAGCTTCAGTGACTGCCATATATTCTGCCTCAGTAGTAGATAAAGCCACCACATATTGTAGAGTACCTTTCCAGCTAACAGCACAACTTCCAATACAAAATACATAGCCTGGAAGAGATCTACGCTTGTTGAGATCACCAGCATAGTCTGAGTCTACAAAACCAACCAAGGTGTTGCTTGTACGTCCAAATTCCAAACAAGTACTAAACGTACCCCTTAAATATTTAAGAATCCACTTTACAGTCTGCCAGTGTTGTTTGCCAGGATTGGCCATATATCTGCTAACAACACTAACTGCTTGTGATATATCAGGACGAGTACAAACCATTGCATACATAATACTGTCAACAGCACTAGAATAAGAAACATGTGCCATATAATCTTCCTCTTCCTTTGATTTCGGTGATTGAGCAACAGATAATCTAAAGTGATTAGCAAGAGGAGTACTAACCGATTTAGCGTCTCGCATGTCAAACCTCTCCAAGACTTTATTGATATAACTTTCTTGAGTCAAGAAAAGTTTACCAACTCCTCGATCACGTCTTATTTCCATACCAAGAATCTTCTTAGCTGTTCCTAAATCTTTCATTTCAAATTCACTATTTAATTAGGCCTTCAACCGTTGAATTTCTGCAAGATTCTTAGCCGGAATGAGCATGTCATCAACATATAATAGCAGATAGATGAATGAACCATTATTTAACTTTCGGAAGTAAACACAACTATCAGACATGCTCCTGGAGAAACCTTGACTCAACATAAATGAATCAAACCTCTTATACCACTGTCTTGGAGACTGCTTCAGTCTGTACAAGGATTTCTTCAACAAACAAACATGGTCTTCCTTACCTTCAATTTCAAATCCTTCAAGTTGCTTTATATAGATTTGTTCATCTAATTTGCCATGTAAGAAAGCTGTCTTGACGTCGAGCTGTTCTAACTCCAAATCAAACTTGGCAACCAATGCGAGTAATACACGAATAGAACTATGTTTCACGACAGGTGAGAAATCATCATTAAAATCAACACCTTGTACCTAATTGTAGCCCTTTGCAACCAACTATGCTTTATACCTTGCATTTTCAATACCTGAAGTACCTTCTTTTCTTTTGAAGACCCATTTGCAACCAACAATTTTCTTTCCCTTCGGCAGCGTCACAAGATCCCAAGTACCATTCTTGTGGAGAGATTCTATTTCTTCATTCATTGCCGTTAGCCATTTTTCTGAATCAGCACTTTGTATCGCCTCCAAATAGGTGGAAGGATCACCATCTTCACCCGTTTCTTGTGTCAATAATAAAGCATAGGCAACAAAATCTTCATATCTCTGTGGCGGTCGAATCTCCCTTCTTGGTCTATCTCTGGCTATAAAATGTTCTTCCTCTACTGTTTCTTCCTCTAATGTTCTTCCCCTTGGAAGTTGCTAGGAAGTGGCTCTTTGCCTCCAGAAATTGGAAATTTAAAAGCTGCAACTTCCATAGGCATGTCACTCAATCAATTCTCAGGAGACATTCCTGGCACGATGAGTGACTTGCAAAACCTGATTTACTTGTCACTAGCCAAAAACAACTTTGTAGGATCCATTCTAGAGTCATATGGCAACATGTTAAGCTTAACTTCCCTTGACCTATCCAATAATAATTTTTCGGGTCTGATCCCAATGTCTTTGGAGGCACTTCATTACCGCAAGTTTTTCAACGTATCTCATAATCATTTGACGGGTGAGATCGCTTCTGGTGGTCCTTTTAGAAACTTCACGAGTTCATCATTTATGATCAATGGTGCACTGTGAGGAAATGCCAAGTTCCAAGTTCAACAATGCCCAAAAACTTCATTTCACAGGTCAAGAACAAGAAAGGTGCTTCTATGTATATTTATTCCACTGGGGATTACTGCTATGGTAGTTGCTTCCTTAGCATTAGTATTTTGATTATATTGGAAGAGAGATGGTGCTTCTGGGAAAAGCTCAGAAGTGTTAGCAACACAAGAAAGAATTTCGTACTATGAGCTTCTTCGCGCAACTGGAAGGTATGATGAAAGCAGCTTACTTGGCACAGGAAGTTTTGGATCTGTTTATAAAGGGACTCTTAGTGATAGGAGACTTATTGCCGTGAAGTTATTCAATTTGCAATTTGCGGAAGCACTCAGGAGTTTTGAATGAGAATGTTAAGTATTTCGAAATCTTCGCCACAGAAATCTTGTGAAGGTCATCAGTAGCTGCTCTAACGATGATTTTAAGGCATTGGTACTGCAGTACATGAGTAACAGCAGCCTTGAGAAGTGGTTGTATTCCCACAACTACTTGTTAAATATTATGCAAAGAATGAACATAATGATAGATGTGGCAAGTGCATTGCATGATCTCCATCACGAACATACCACACTGGTGATTCATTGTGATCTAAAACCTAGCAACGTCCTACTGGATGAAGGTATGGTTGCACATGTGAGTGACTTTGGAATTGCAAAAATGTTGGGAAAGGAGGAAAGTATTGCATTAACCAAGACCTTTGCCACAATCGGCTACATTGCTCCAGGTGATGTATACTTCTTAGTTCTTAGTTCTACTATTACATAACATAAGATTTTACTGTGTTCTTTTTTATCTCCGCGGTATATTAACCTGATTATGATCTTGGTTGTAGAGTATGGATCAGAAGGATTGATATCGAGAAAATGTGACATTTATAGGTATGGAGTCATGCTAATGGAATTTTTTACAAGGGGAAGGCCGAACGATGAAATATTTGCTGAAGATTTGAACTTGAAGAGTTGGGTAAATGATTCTATGCCTGATTCAGTCGGTGGAATCATAGATGCCAACTTACTGAACCCAAACGAAGAACATTTTGCTGAAAAGTTGGCGTGTTTAACATCAATCATGGAGCAGGCTTTGAACTGCGTTTGTGAATCTCCTAAAGACAGACTTAGTATCACAGAGGTTGTTCCCACACTGAAGAAAATCAAACTCAAATTTCTTGAATGCAGTAGAGGTGGCTAAGTAGTAAAAACATTCAGTATGTTGAGTTATTCAGTGTAATATTAGTAGAAGTCCAGTTTGCCACTCCAAATAAAAGTAAAGCTTGAGCTTTTGAGGAGATGAAATTGCATCCAATACTGCATCTCATATTTTTTGTATGGAATGAGAAAGTCCTTTAAGTAATAGCATAACGCCAAACAATTGAGATGGAAGAGACTGACAATTTGACAACAAATTTGGTACCACCATAACATATGATGCAGTGCTTAAATCCCTTCCAGAAAATAAAACATTCATTCACTGTACACTTGACTTCCATTCTCCTTGCCTTCAGGATGGGCCAAACATCTTAACATCTTCAAACAGGATGTCCTTGCACACGACAGGTGAAGTCAGACTCGTTGATCTTCCATGAGATTTAAAAAAGCAGGCCGGATATCATTGCAAAGATCTATTTCATTTGGGTATTAAACTCGATCATGAAATGTATGTAAGATTAGCAACGAAATGTAATCGAAGAACCCGTGCAAGAATGTTTAAAAAAATTCGATCCTGGCCATTAGACACGGAATTATATCTCATGATTGAAAGATGTAACTTCTAAAGTTCTGCATAAATTTCAGATGGAAATTTTCTGCAGTTTTCACAATGAATCATGATAAACACTTCCTTCTGGGATGTTATGACATCAATCTTACTTTCCTCTGCTGACGAGGGATCAGGGAACCGGTTCACTGATCTCTCCGTTGCAGACCATATTCCAACGGTCGTTCTTCAAGTTCCTTTGTGCACTTCATAGTGATGCTCGATGTACTTCATCAAAGCATCCTTCTCAAGCACAACATCCTCATGAAACTGTGACAACGACAACTTCGTTCCATTTTAATCATATATACTTTTCTTCAAAGAAAAATCAAGATCTAGAAGAATGTAAAATTTAACATTAATGCCAAATTTGAAATGGGACATAAGCATAAAACACAGAATCTTTTTAAAAAAAAAATAAAAAATGGTACCTCGTCCTCATTTGAATCTGGCAACAACTTTGACAAATTTCTGAACAGATGATTCAAGTAACTTTCTTCTCTCTCTTCTTCTTCACCATCGTCCTGTAAAATCCATGATTCGTATCTTCAAAAAAACAGGAAGAATAAATGAAAAGCCAAACAAATTAATTTTTGCAGTATCCATGCATGACCAAATTGATCTCTACCATTTTGGATGACCCTTTTTCATATGAATGACACATTGAGCAGGTTCTTGATTCTCTTTTGCTTTTTTTTTTTTTTTGCTGGATGATATAGTTTATGAAGATGGAGAGAAGATCAACCAAATACCATGAGAAGGGCAAATTAATAAAATGGTCCTTCTTATACACATTAACAGGTCACAACCAAACACATCCAATTTTAGGTGCAATGATTAATTTATAAATGAATTACATTATTGGGAGTAACAGTCATTTACCATAATCCAGGGTCATAATAAACTTTAAAAAAAAAAAAAAAAATCTTCAGGCCAGCCAGGGATAAAATTTCATAAACATCACCTAAATTTTTTTAAAGTTAGTACTCTCTTTGTCCCGGAACACATTTAATATATCATCAAATGTATAATTTTATATTTATATTTCTATTTATATTTTTAATTAAAATTATACATAATTATTATTAGTAAGAGTATTAGAAGAATTTTATTTTAAAAAATATTTTTTTTGAGACGAAGAGAGTAATAAAGGCATAACTCATATATAAAACTATTTACTTTTGCTTCTTTTTTTTGTTAAAGAAGAAAAAAAAATTATATCTTTTTCCTATTTATTAAGGCAATTAAAAATCAAATCATCACTGTGTTTATTCCTTTTTCTATTTGTTCTTCCAAGTGTAGGATAAACTCAAGAGGTTGCGAGTCTTTTTCTACCAACTTGGGGCCCCTCAAAATTTTGAATGAAAATTCATAAACATTGTGAGATTTTTTTAAAAAAAATCTAATAAAGACATAGCTCATATACAAAACCATCACTCCTTTGGCTTCCTTACTTTTGAATGAATTTTTTATAATATATATATATATTTTTATTTTTTTTATAAAAAATACATATAAAATTAGTCAAGTTTATACCTTTGATATGAATTTTAAATCTTTTCACCTCTTTGGGAGAGTAATTTTCCCATAGAGTCATGCAAAAGGTGTGTGTAAATTATTATTTCAAAACTAGTTTTACGGTTTTCAAAATATTTTTATACTTTCAATATATTTTTTATTTTACAGTTACTATATCAAAATCTTTTTATACACGCCCAAAATCTTACCACCACTACATTTTAAAATATAATCTATACACACCCAAAATCTTTCTTCATCGCTATTTGATGCATCTTGCTTAAAAGATTGGTATGCTAAGGCAGACAAGTTAATCCCCCACTATTAATAAAGTCAACCAGAACCATCCTTCTTCCCAAAAAAAAAAAAAAAAAGCCAACCAGAACCATCTGGGGTGGCCTTATGGTAATTGATTAATTCTTCTGCGTCTTTCTTTCCTCCAAGCATCCATTATTAGGTAAGAAACGATTGCTTTTAAGCATGGCCACGTGGAAATTTATAAATTGATCGACTGTACGGCTCTTGTTTTCTTTACATTTAATTCTCTGTCTTCATATCACAAACTTGTCTAAAAATGTTTGTTAAAGATCAGCAGGATCTCTTCCTATTTCTTCCTATTTCTTTAGTAAAACTGTGGTTTAACTAAGAGATATGCATATGCTGCACTACCGAATAGATTCTGCAGTGAAACTCATAAACAGCCCAAGAAACTTTGCAACCAAAATATAGTCCAATTCAGAGTGAGATATATATTTGGGTTATAACACATTCAATGTATTATTATTATTATTATTATTATTATTATTATTAATATATATATTATTTTTATTCTTATTTTTAGGTGTGAGTAACGCTATCTCTATTCTAAAAAAAGTGTTAGCTTTCAAAATTTTTATTTGTTCAAGAAAAAAATTTATTTTTAAACCAAATTCCTAATTTATTATTACTAATACTCCTTCCGTACTCAAAAAAATGTTTAATTTTAAAAATTTTGTTTGTCTCAAAAAAGAGTCGATTTTTGGTATAAAATTCTTATAGTACTCTTATTAATATTGATAGTTTATAATTTAAATTAAAAGGTAATAATAAAAATGTAAAATTATACATTTAATGATTTGTTAAGTGTATTGTATTTTGTAAATTAAAAAATATTATAATGAATTAAAAGTTAACTTTTTGTTTTTTGGGGACGGAGTGCGTAATAATTATGTAAGCTCATAATTAAAAGTAAATATCAAAATATAAATTTATGTATTAGTTGTGCATTAAATATGTCATACGTAATAATAAAAAAAAAAGGTTTATACATACACATTTTAAAGTTAATATTTTTTTTCAAGATGGAGAGAGTAACTATTAATAAAAAATAATATAAAAATTTGTTTTAAAAGTGGAAAAAGTATTATTATTAAAGTAATGATATTTTTTAATGACTTTTTATATTGAAAAATTAAAGTAACTAATGTAACAAATATAAAAAGACAAAATCATCTTTTATTTGTTTACATTTTGAAAGGATGTGAAAAATTATCTTTTATTATTTTATTTTTTTAAAAAGTATAACTATTAAATTTTATTTTTTTATAATTATCACATTAATCACTATTAATTTGTTGTCACGAAAAATCATTAAAAGTATTGTTACTTTTAATATTATTATTTTAATTTCAGCCCACAGATCTCGAACCCACATATCTTACTGATGCCTATTGTATTCTTCCTCTAAGAACGTAAGATAAAGTTTGAACCAACGCCATCTTTAAATTAAATTATTAAAAAAAAAGAGTTAAACTAAATGATTCTATTTTAATAAAATAATAGGTTTTTTTTTTCCAATAACATTAAGTATATTAATTGGCCAATTGGCAAAGAGTACAAAGCCAAAAAGACTGATGAACTTCGTGGTGTTAGTTGAGACCTAACCCACGAGGACAAAGTCTTTCTAAAAAGGAAAACAACACAGAACATCCATCTAAGGCAGGACAAAACAATCAGCCCAAAGGGCTTACAAAAGCGACTGCTAGTCTAACCAGGGTCGACCAAATTACAACAAGCTACAAAATTAAGACGTCGGCTCGACCAGTGCACCGCAAACTGCATCGAATAAAAGAAACTGAATCCCTGCAAGGTCCCTAACTCTCGTCGTGCACAATTCTTGGTGCTCCTTGTAAACGTTGAATAGTTAAAAACTACTACTATCCGGGTAAAATCGACAAACTGAGCCGTAGCAAAACACATCTAAAAAAAACATTACAGTGTGATTTTGGTGCAAATCACACCAACAATCGCCGCAGTGGACGAAATTCCAAAAATAGCACTGTAGCTAGTGGGGGCTGATACGGTGTGTGGTTTGAAAGAATGGTTCAAAACGGGTTTTGTTTCACTTTGCAAAATGCAATCCTGTTTCTTGATTGGAGCGCGGGGGGGGGGGGGGGGGGGGGGGAATCCGTCTGGACCACTGCTTGCTGCCTCCGAGGAAGACGAATTACAACCGATAGAAACCTTGCACAAATATTATTACGTATGAATAAGTTAAACTGTGTTGTAAAACGTATTTTTATAATTTTTAAAATAATTATTATAAAATAAAAACTATCTGAAAAATGTTTATAAAAGTATAAAAATATATTTTATAATGACGTCCATATGTACATGTGTCATTTGTTATTATATTACTTTTGCATTCTAATGAAAAAAAATGATTTTTAATTAAATATAATTTTTTTTAATTATAAAGTATAATATACTTTGTTATTTTTAAATACTTAAGTATATACTTTGTTATTTTTATTATTACTTTTTAATATTAGAAACTACTTTCTTATTAATAATAAGAATAATATAGAAATTTCATTAAATTTAAATTAATAGTAAAAAAAATTTTAAATAAAGAGAATTTTGAAACATAACTTTTTCTATAGAATGTAAGAAATATTAGTTAAGAAATTTTTCATTCTACAATTTGAGTCACAGTTTATGAAATCAACTTTTAAATATTACATGTCATCATAATATTTATGTGTGAATTGATTGGATCACTCCAATCTCAACATAATTTGCAATTCTAATGAAGTTGAGCCCTAGATTCTCAATAATGAGTTCCCATACTTCTCCTCATCTTTATTGCTTTTACTTATTTTAAACCTTTTGGCTCAAATAAACAATATATTGCATTGTATATATAGGTAGTTTTGGCTCTAAGTAATTGGGTTTTGTGTTCCTAGGGCTGTAAACGAACCGAACGATCTTGAACGGACATTGTTCAAGATCTGTTCGTTTATTTTAAACGAACACGAACTGATCTCAAACACAAATATGAAAAACTTAAACGAACACGAGCCGATCTCGAACATATTTATTAATATTCGATAATGTTCACGAACATGTTCACGGACACTTAACGAACATATTCACGAACATTTAAACAAGCATGTTCGCGAACATTTAAACGAACATGTTTGCAAACGTTTAAACGAATATGCTTGCAAGCACTTAACATTTAAACGAACATGTTTGCAAGCACTTAAATGAACAAAATTTTAAAATAATATAATATATAAATATTACATATATATTTATACATGCTCACCGAAAGATCTGTTCGTTTACACCACTAGAGCTTCTAGTGTACAATTTCATACTAAAAATGAGTAACTTGTAGAAAGAGTAAAACAACGACGTAGTTTTGACAAAATTGTATATATTATTAATATTATTAATATTATTATATATATTTATATATATTATTTTAAACAAATATTAATCGAATATGTTTACGAACACTAAACGAACTTTAAACGAATATTGATCGAACATGTTCACGAACACTAAACGAACTTGTTCGCAAACATAAATGAACCGAACACATATTTGTTTGTGTTTGTGTTCATTTATTAAACGAACACTAAAATTTGTTCGTTTATTGTTCATTTAACTTAATGAACGAACATAAACGAACGTAACCGAACTTGTTCACGAGCTGTTCACCGAACGTACTAGTTCGCTTACACCCTTATGTGTCCCTAATATGGGAGGAAGAGGTGTGCAGTTTCATGGAAGGCCAGTGGTTTTTTATGATGGTATCGGTGAGCCTTCCCTGTTGAGTGATTTTGGGGTCCTAGCTTGGGTGGAGGGTCAAGTACGATGACACGCAGCGTAAGTTTGCGCGGAGCCCGGAGGTAGGTCCGTCCAGTTCCGTACTATAGGGGTAAAGCTGCAATCCGTTTCTTCTGTGGCTGCTTAGGGAATCTGTGCAAGTAGAGGCCAACAAATTAGGGATTTTGTTACTTTCAGTTAGGTTAGCTAGGAGTTACCGGGCTTGTTTTACCGGGTTCTGCCGGTCTCATTTGATTGAGATTATGCCTTAACCGGCCCCTACTGGGTTTAGGTTAGTTGTATTAAGGCTCGTCCATTGCAGGCTAATCATTCTTTAGATACTCTATGTAATGTGTTAACTTGAGTATTCCAACGTTAATATAATTAGTTTGTTTTGGAAAAAAAAGTATATATAGGTAGTTAAAATAATCTATTATTTTCTCATTTCAAAAAAAAAGTTCATTTTCAAAATTTGTTCTTGTTCGAAAAAAGAAGTTACTATTAAATCAAATTGTTAAAATATTATTAATAATAATTATTATGTATATCCAAATTTAAAAAATAAAAATAAAAATATAAAATTATTCATTTAATGAGCATTCATTGTATTATACCTAATACCGAATAAAATGTTTTGTCTAAGTTAAAATGATTTTTTTTTGGAAGCATGAAGTATTAATTAATTACATACTCAATTACAAAATGGATTTTATTTTTCTTTCTACCGGTAATGCAAAAACATGCATTGATCATTTTCTGTTGTGTTTCTTTCCCCCTTTCTTTTATTGATCGCCCCTCTATTCGATATGAGGATCATCTGTTCCTTAATTTTTTTAATGCTAAAATTCAATCTTCCAACTTCTCAATACAAAATTAAAATTTTAACCAATGAAGTATGGTTTACGTATCAAAATACATTTTTATACTTGTTAAAATAATAATTATGAGGTAAAAATTATTTCAAAAATATAAAAAATCATTTAAAAAAAGTAAAAATATATTTTAAAATGTCGTGCATACACACCCAAAATTTGAACTTTTATAAATATAGATCATCCTCATATCTATGTGTATATATATTGTATTTAAATTTTTATAGGTACAAATCATATTTTTGTGTGTATATATATATTGTGTTTACTTGAAATTTTATTTCATTATTTGTATACCATCTATGTCTCTTATTAATGAACCATGTAGTTTTATTAAAACTACACTTATTAAAATTTATACATTTTATGTTAAGATTTATTAATAAAATGACATTATTTTATTAATGGGACACAATAAGTAAGATAGAGAAAGATATGAACTCTTATTGTGTTTAATCAATTTTGATGGAGGATCTAAACTTAGATTGTGTTTGACCATTAAAGCTGATCGCGATCATTTTTCCTAGAGCTGCGAAATCCAAAAGGGAAGGTAACTCATATTATTGGTCCTTCCTTTTCTTCTTTCGTGAAGAACATTAGGAAGGTAACTCATATTATTGGGCCTTCCTTTTCTTCTTTCGTGAAGAACATTATCTCCGATATGATTCGTGTGGCCTCAAATCAATGGGAGTTGTTCTTTGAATTGGAAAAAGGAGTTGAAGACATGAACCTCAAAGTCTTCTACTTTTTCGTGGGAGTAGTTTAAATTCCATATCATCTTCGTGGGAGTAGTTTAAATTCCATATCGTCCTTCCCACATCAAAATGATATACGCGGTTTGTTACCATTAAGTTGATTAATGTTTTATTTAGATACTATGTTACAAAATATTGACATTGGTTCAACATTGATAAGGTAAAAAAATCTACTTTATAGACTTTTTGTTGCTCTAAAAAAATAAGTTCACCTTAGAATAAAATTTTTTAAATTATTCTTACTAATTTTATATATGTAAATATATATGACCCGGTAAAAATTTAAAAAAAAATTGTAAAATGATTTTTTTTTTTTTGTTTTTAAATAAGTACAAATGAAGTACCAATACAACCCCCTCCATAGTCTACACGTCTTCATAGAAAAGCTAAGGGCTGAACAGCTGAAGCAGCAGCAATAATGCAACAACCTTGGGTTTAAATGTGCGATATTTCCTTTAAATTTCTCATACTTTGGAGAAACCTCAACCTTATTCATACATACCCCTGCATTTAGATTCATACTATAGGCTCATCTTTCAATGGATAGACACTGCCTTGCACTTCTTCTGATACAATGGCTAATTGTGACTTGCTGCATGGCCACGAATCCAACAAACATTGCCACTGATCAATCTGCCCTTCTGGCCCTGAAAGCCCACATCACCTCTGACCCTTTCCAAATCTTGTCCGGTAACTGGTCTTCTCTTGCTTCATCCTCCTCTGTCTGCGACTGGACTGGAGTCCAGTGTGGCCATCGCCACCACAGAGTGACTGCTTTGAATATTTCAGGCATGTCTCTTACTGGCACCATTCCTCCACATTTGGGTAACCTATCCTTCCTTGTTTCTCTTGACATGAGACGCAACTATTTACATGGAAATCTGCCTCAAGAGTTGTCACGATTACGCAGAATAAGGTTCATCAGATTAGGCTCCAACAACTTCACTGGACGAGTTCCTACGTGGTTTGGACCGCAGCTTCAAGTCTTAGCTTTAACTCGAAACGAATTTAGTGGTCCTATTCCTTCCTCCATCTCTAACCTGTCGAAATTAGAATATCTGAATTTTCATGATAATTTCCTCACGGGAAAGCTTCCTGAAGAGATTGGGAATCTCCATAGCATGACATTTCTGCATCTTGACAATAATCAACTTGTTGGTACCATACCTTCCGCCATCTTCAACATCTCAACATTGGAGCAAGTTGGTTTTACACAAAATAACTTGACAGGAAGCCTTCCACTAGATATTTGTCACAATCTTCTAAGTCTCAAAGGGATTTATCTTTCTGACAATCATTTAAATGGTCAGATCCCATCAAGTTTATTCCGTTGTTCACAGCTTCAGAAATTGTCATTGTCATCCAACAATTTCAGTGGATTCATACCAAAAGAACTTGGCAACTTGGAGATGCTAGAGGAATTATACCTTGGAGAGAACAATTTACAAGGTATAGCCTCAGATTCTAATCTTAGTTTTTTTCGATGATGTTAAAATTGCTTAAACAATGCCTAGCTAAGTCCGAAAATCATTTTCTTGTTGCTACTTGCTAGCAAATGTAGCATGAAATTATCATTATTATTATGATCATTTAGTTACAATTCGTGGACTTGTACTGGAATTAGGAGTATATAATTCAAAGAATCATTCCACCCTAACAAGAACGGAAAAAAGAAAAAAACAAAAAACACTCTTGTCCTCTGTGTCATTGATAGAGTGTATAATTGCATATTTATCGGATCAATTTCCTTGTGTTTAAGTGATTAAAATGCTTATTTATATGAATATTAAGTGTTTTATTATTGATGGATAGATTGGAGCTTTGTGGGAAAAATTTAACAAATAAAGCAAAATATTATCTTTCTTAGCAAAAGCTTCAAGGTTTCTTTGTGCACATAGTCATCTTCCGGAGTTCATAACTCTTGATGCAGACGTCCAAATGAGATGATTCAAGATGATATGGAAAGCTGAGAAAGAGAGAAAAAACTTTCATGAATAAAGTTTTCTCAAATTCCGGAAGCAAAGGGACCAAATCTGGGCAGAAACTTGGGTTCAAGAAGTTCAGTTTTTTTCTGAATTTTGGCAGCTACGGGTTTTCTAATTGTGCAGCAGTCTGGCCTTATTTTTTTTTTTTTTTTTTTTTTTTTTAGAAAGTTTAAAATTGGTAATCCTAAATGCCCTTATCATTTTTCAACATGAATTCACAATGTGATCTCAACATGCATAACAAAGCAAGTTCTAGAATGATTATACCATATTTGTCAATCTCAACAAAGAAATATGTGAGCAGTCATGGTAGTACATGGTCTTTGTTAAATATTTAGGTGGTAAAAGATTTTCAAATTACTAACAATTCTTCTGTAAAATTGGAAGGTGTGATTCCGTGGGAGATTGGCAATCTTCGTAACCTCAAGCTCTTTGCTATAGAAAGCAACAACATTTCAGATTCCATACCGAAGGAAATTGGGAATTTGACTATGCTCACTAGTCTTTATTTTTACTATAATTTCTTAACAGGTTAGCCTCCCTTGGTTCGCCGCCGGCAATTTGAGTTTAAAAAATAATTTGTTTCCTTTGTTTAGTTCATTCAGAAAAATAATCTGTTTGTTGTGTTTGTAAAATTTCCTTTGTTTCCTTTATTTGGTATGTTTTTTCTCTTTTAACTTTTATATGTCTTTTATTTTTTTAAGTACTACTATGATAATATTCTATTTTAATTATTGTTAGTTTTAATTTTTTATTTTTAAAAAAATTTAAATTTGAGAACTTTTTTACATTTCAGGTTCTATACCGAAGGAAATTGGGAATTTGACTATGCTCACTAGTCTTTTTTTTTCACGAAATTTCTTAACAGGTTAGCCTCCCTTGATTCACTGGCAATTTGAGTTTAAAAAATAATCTGTTTCCTTTGTTTAGTTCATTAGGAAAAATAGCTTGTTTGTTGTGTTTGTTTTAATTTTACATTTTATGAAAAAGTAATCAAATTTCTAAAAATAAGAAAAGTAAGTGCAACAATTAAGCATTCTCAATACTTACTAAAAGTTGTTATTCTTATGATGTTTCTTACAATTTTAGTTTAAACAAACATATTTCTAACTTTTAGTATTATTTGGTTTGCTTTAACTTTTATATGTCCTTTCTTTTTTTTAAGTATTACTCTGATAATATTCTATTTTAATTATTTTTAGTTTTAATTTTTAATTTTTAGAATTTTTTAAATTTGAGAAATTTTTTATATTCAAATTCATAATTTATTAAAATTGTAATTTATGTATTTTTTTTAATTTTTCTTCGTAAATTTTTGAATTGTGGTTTGATTTCATCTTAAATGGGGGTATATTTCTTTTTTTTTCTTTTGTTTCAATTTTGCTATTAAATTATTAACATCACTGTTGTTACCTTTGTTAGTGAAAATATATGTTTATGTTTACGTTTATTATTGAAACCAACTTCTTTTATGTGTTTGTAATTCATTAATCTAAATAAAATAGTAAAAAAATGAATAATACTAATTTTTCTGAAAATAAATTTATTCTATCCGGTATTTATAATCCCTAAAATTAAATTTCTAAAATTCTAGTTTCTTAAAAAATTATTTATTTTTCTCAAAATTAAATAAAAAATGATATTATTACATAACTCTTCCATCTTAACCATGAGTTTCAATTCCATATATTTAGACATATCAAATGTGCATCTTAATTTCAAAATTTACAAACATCTTCCCTCCCCCTCCCCTCTCAACCCCAAATGCTCACTTTTCTAAATGCCGAGAACTTGCATTAATATACTAGCATATCACAACTAATAGGTATAATACCAGAAGAGATCTCCAACCTTCACCAATTGGAGGAACTTTCTTTGGCATTCAATGACTTAAATGGGTCCATACCAATGGGGTTCTTCAATCTTTCAACATCGAGGAAGGTTTCATTTTCATTCAATCACCTCACTGGTAGTCTTCCATCAAACATTGGATATCAATTGCCCAATTTAGAAATATTTGATCTTAACAAGAATGAAATTAGTGGGGTTATACCAGCTTCAATTGTAAATTGCTCTAGACTGACAATTCTATCTCTTTCATCAAACCAATTCAGTGGCTCAATTCCAAAATTTCTTGGAAACCTTGAACTTCTAGAACATCTATATCTTTCTATTAACCATTTGACAAGTGATCCAATATCGTTGGAGTTGGATTTCCTTACTTCCTTGACAAAGTGCAAGTCTTTGAAGACCTTAGAGGTAGTAGATAATCCACTCAATGGGATTCTCCCAAATTCCATTGGAAATTTTTCTACTTCCCTTCAACATTTTTTAGCATCGAGGACTATAATTAGAGGCCCCATCCCAAGTGAAATTGGCAACCTAAGCAGTCTAATATGGATTTCTCTAGATGATAATCAGTTGAGTGGAGCTATTCCAAGAGCAATCCAGGATTTAAAAAACCTTCAAGTATTGTCTCTTGAGCGAAACAAACTCATGGGAAATCTAGATAAATTTTGCAACATGCAAAGACTAGCGGAGTGGTATCTAAGCAATAACCAAGTTTCAGGGCCAATTCCAGATTGTTTTGGCAATATGACTTCTCTGAGGAAACTTTACTTGGATTACAACTTAATGACATCTAGTATTCCCAGAAGCTTGTGGAAACTCAAAGATCTCTTGGAACTTGTCCTTGCCTCAAACTCCTTAAATGGATCATTGCCTGTTGAGATTGGAAGTTTGAAGGCTACAATATCAATGGACTTGTCTGCGAATCAAATGTCGGGGGCCATTCCTAGCACATTGGGTGATTTACAGAACTTGCAGAACCTTTCTTTAGCAAACAACCAACTACAAGGATCCATACCTGAATCATTTGGGAAAATGTTAAGCTTAACATCCCTGGACTTGTCGCATAACAATCTCTCAGGGTTGATTCCCAAGTCATTGGAGGCACTTCAATTTTTGAAAATGTTTAACGTGTCTTCTAATCACTTAAAGGGTGAAATTCCTTCTGGGGGTCCTTTCAAAAACTTCACAAGTGAATCCTTCACTTCCAATGATGCATTATGTGGAGATCCAAAATTCCATGTCCCTCAATGCCTAATTGATCAAAAGCATAGATTAAGCGTGAAAAGGGTGCTTCTACTCACATTGATCCCACTTGTGATAGCTCTTTTGGTTGTATTCTCCTCAATATTTGTTTTTTTGAGATATCGAAGGAAAAGTGAGTTTTCAAGTGCAATAGAGGTGTTAGCTGTACCGACAACAGAAAGAATTTCTTATTATGAACTTCTACAAGCAACGAATGGGTATAGCGAGAGCAACCTTCTTGGCTCAGGTAGTTTTGGATCCGTTTATAAAGGGATTTTGAATGATGGAAAGTCTGTGGCTGTCAAAGTATTTAATTTACAACTCGAAGGTTCACTCAAGAGTTTTGATGTAGAATGTGAAGTACTTTGCAACCTTCGTCATCGAAATCTTGTGAAAGTTATCAGCAGTTGCTCTAACCAGGATTTTAAAGCTTTGGTGATGGAATACATGCCCAACGGGAACCTTGACGAATGGCTGCACTCTGACCTTCATTTCCTAAATATGTTGCAAAGATTGGACATGATGATCGATGTTGCATGCGCTTTGCAATATCTACACCAAGAATATTCAACTCCTGTGATTCATTGTGATTTGAAGCCTTGTAATATCCTTATTGATGACAACATGGTTGCCCACATAAGCGATTTTGGAATTGCTAAGTTTCTGGGGAAGGATGATAGCATTGCAATAACCAAAACCTTAGCTACAATTGGTTACATTGCACCAGGTAATCTTATTTATTCTGTTTTTATTTTCTTTCATTTCCAAACATACCATTATGTACAATTTTTTTGCACTAATGGTCATATTTGTTTTAGAATATGGAAGGGAAGGATTGGTATCGAAAACATGCGATGTATATAGCTATGGAATCCTCCTAATGGAAGTGTTTACAAGAAGAAGGCCTAACGATGAAATCTTTGGTGAAAATCTGGACTTGAAGAGTTGGGTAAATAATGCCATGCCTGATTCAATTCTTCAAGTTATAGATGCTACCTTGTTAAAGACAAACCAAGAACATTCCAATGGAACATTGGAATGTCTATCATTAATCATGGAATTGGCCTTGAATTGTGTTCCAGATTCTCCCAAGGATAGACTTACTATAAGTGAGGTTGTTGTTGCTCTCAAGAAGATCAAAATCAGATATGTTTGTCATGGAAGTAAATAGATTGTTACTGAATATTCTGTCATCGTGAGTTTACAAGAGTGAGGGATTTTGCCAATTTTATTGTTCCAAAGAAATAAAGTTTACGTTACCATTGCTATGGAGGAAAATATTTGTATCGTTCTAGTTAGATCAGGATGGTCATCAAGTTTTTTTTTCCTTTAATCCAAAATTAATTTTATATATTAATCCAAGAAGGAAAAGAAAAATGGCTCAACTCATTCTAGATCTCTCCTTACTCCTTGAATTAACCATTAGGTGTAATCTGACTTCCATTTCATAAAATTAATTGTCAATCGTTTCCCCATTTTTGCTACCCTTTATTATTATCATCCTAGTCAATTAAATAAATCACGTATTTCACTGGATGCATAGGGGGTTAAATTTGTCTATTAATTAATTACATGAACAAGAATGAGGAGAATCCAGTTTTATTTTGCAGTGAGAGCTAATTCGCTACATCATGCTTTCGGGTCCGAATCCACCCATGCATTGCATAAGCATACATGGCAAGTAGTAGTACTATCTTTTGTCTGTGGGTATGTACTGATGATTAAAGTGGGACGTGAACTCCTTCTGTCGGTTATTAAATTGGGATGCACTTGGCTGTACCTCTGTACCTAAAAGGAGGAGAAAGGAGGCAGTATTATGCGATTACTCTTTAATTTCTTGCTTTTATGGGAATATTATGTAAAGAAAATTGGTCCTTCACACTCACAGTTGGTTGGGAAATTAAAGATTTAAAACAACACTACTTGCTCCATCTGCACTATTATCTTACTTCATCCTACTATATCTATCTAAATATCTTTCTTTCTTTTGAAATTGCAATATTAATTAACCAGTAATTAAGATGAAATATTAATTGAACGAGGCAGCCCGCCACTGTTGTCCCAGCGTCCCAGTACTAGTATTGTTTTTTTTTTTTTTTGACAAGCCAAAAAGGCAATGCATTTTATTCAAGAATGAAAGCATAGAGTACATAAAGGGGTTAGGAATAATAGAATAAAAAAAGGAAAAGAAAAGCAACTAAGTCGACCTTTCCTTACAAGAAAAGACACTCTTTACCAAAGGCAAACATTATCTACTCAAGGATGGCCAGCAGATTGTGAGATCTGGACACACCACTCTTCGCCAGCCTATCGGCCACACTGTTGGACTCCCTTGGTACATGATGGCCATGCCATTGCCTAATTTTTTCCTTTAATATCTCAATATGATTGGAGATACTCTTAAGATGCCATGGGGCATTGTCAGGGTTAAATAACCAGTGGATTGCGTTAATAGAATCACTTTCGATTACAAGGACATGAGAGCTCTTCCACTTAGATTCAGAAAACACCCAAAATGCCTCACGAATAGCAAAGAACTCAGCCTGATTTGAATCAAGAATTCTGACATTTTTGGAGAATACTGCCTTTGTTTTACCCAAATCATCTCTAAGAATACCCCCGATACCAGCCAAACCTGGCTTTCCAATTGCTGAGCCATCCACATTAAATTTCATGCTACCTAGTTGAGGGCGAGACCAAGAGGTACTATCCTTCCTGCATCTGTGAACCTGGTTAACCCTGGCGTTGGTCGGCTGGAGGAAAATCTCTGAGATAGTTAAAGCAGAGGAAGGCCATTTGGCTTTGAACCAAGTAGCAAACCTGATGAGAATCAGATCCATTAGCTGCAAGAAATCAAATCTCTTATTGTTGAAGGTAATCTGATTCCTGCATAGCCAGATGGACCAAGTAATTGTATAAAATAGCAAAATCCAGGGTTGCCGTCGTTTTAAATCCGGGAAGGACTGCTGCCAACTACTCAGGAAGGTGTATGGGTCTCCAGGGCAGATCCAGTTAATACCCCAAATTTCCAAACATCTCGTCCACACCAACCAGCTATACCTGCAATTAAAAAACAAATGCTGGACAGACTCTAGCTCGGAGTTGCAAAACGGACAGACAGCGAGCTCAGGTCTAATAATACCCCTTCTCAACAGACAGCTTCTGACAGGAAGCTTTTGGTGAATAAGCTGCCAAACAAAGATTTCCACTTTAGGTGGGGCAAAACCTTTCCACACTGAGTTCCAAATAACACTCCCTTGCCCATGGGGTAGCAACAAAAATTTGTAAAAAGATGAGGTGGAATAAATGCCAGTAGGGACCCCCCGCCAGATGATACGATCATTTGAGGTGCGACTAGGGTATTGTCCTTGCAGAATATGCAACAAATCCTCCCACTGCCGAATTTCCCAATCAAGAGTATTTCTACGGAGATCAATCTTCCATACCCATTGACCATTTATCCAATTGCCAAATTCCACCACATAACCATCCTTGAGAACAGATAAAGCAAGAGTACTAGTATTGTTGTGCCTTCCTTCTTCTTTCTCAACAACATTATCTCCAATATGAATCGTATGGCCTCAAATCAATAATTGGAAAAGGGAATTGAAGACATGAACCTCAAAGTCTTCAACTTTATTGTGGAAGAGGGAAACGGTCAAGGGAGCTATTGACATACGCGGTTTGTTAGCGAATAATGTTTTTTTAGGCCGTATTTAAAAAAAAAAATTATAAAACTATTCATACAAATTTTATGTATATAAATATCTATGACCCATATTTAAAAAATAACTATAGAATTGACAAATATAAAATTTTTTTTTTAGTACAAAAGAAGTACTACTACAACCCCCTACAGGCTAAATAACCAGTCAACGCCCGCCCCAACCGTCCTACTTGTGGCAAGTTTTTCCAGTCTACTGACTCGACTCTTCTTCAACCAACAATCATGAATTATCATCAGCCAACCTTGGCATTAAAAGTGTGACATTTCCTTTAAATTTCCCATGCTGTGAAGAAACCTTAACAACGTTTATATATACCCTGCACTTTCAGATTCATATACTAAGATCTATCTTGCAACGGATGGACCGTACCGCTGAAGCAGCAGCAATAATGCAGCCAACCTTGGCTTTAAAAGTGTAACATTTCCTTTAAATTTCTCATGCTGTGAAGAAACCTTAACCACATTCATATATACCCTGCATTTTAGATTCATACTATAGGCTCATCTTTCAATGGACGGTTTAAATGTGCGATATTTCCTTTAAATTTCTCATGCTTTGAAGAAACCTCAACCACATTCATATATACGCTGCATTTTCAGATTCATATACTAAGATCTATCTTGCAATGGACGGACAGTGCCTTGCGCATCTTTTGATACAATGGCTAATTATGACTTGCTGCATGGCCATGAAACCAACAAACATTGCCACTGATCAATCTGCCCTTCTGGCCCTGAAAGCCCACATCACCTCTGACCCTCACCAAATCTTGTCCAGTAACTGGTCTTCTGTTGCTTCATCCTCCTTTGTGTGTGACTGGATTGGAGTCTAGTGCGGCCCTCGCCACAGCAGAGTGACTGCTTTGAATATTTCAGGCATGGCTCTTACTGGCACCATTCCTCCACATTTGGGTAACCTATCCTTCCTTGTTTCTCTTGACATGAGACGCAACTATTTCCATGGAAATCTGCCTCAAGAGTTGTCACGATTACGCTGAATAAGGTTCATCAGATTAGGCCCCAACAACTTCACTGGACGAGTTCCTACGTGGTTTGGACCACAGCTTCAAGTCTTAGCTTTATCTCAAAACGAATTTAGTGGTCCTATTCCTTCTTCGGTCTCTAACCTGTCGAAATTAGAATATCTGAATTTTGAAGGTAATTTCCTCACGGGAAAGATTCCTGAAGAGATTGGGAATCTCCATAGCTTGACATTTCTGCATCTTGACAATAATCAACTTGTTGGTTCCATACCTTCCGCCATCTTCAACATCTCAACATTGGAGCATGTTGCTTTTACATTCAATAACTTGACAGGAAGTCTTCCACTTGATATTTGTCACAATCTTCCAAGTCTCAAAGGGATTTATCTTTCTGCCAATCAGTTAAATGGCCAAATCCCATCAAGTTTATCCCGTTGTTCTCATCTTCAGATCCTGTCATTGTCAAGGAACAATTTTAGTGGATTCATACCAAAAGAACTTGGCAACTTGGAGATGCTAGAGAAGTTAGCCCTTGGAGGGAACAATTTACAAGGTATAGCCGCACATCCTAACCTTTAATTTTTCGATGAATATAAACTTGCTTAAAAAATGCCAAGTCCGAAAATCATTTTCTTGTTGCTTGCAAATGTAGCATGAAATCATTATCAATACTTTGGACATGTACTAGAATTAGGGAGTATATAAGTCAATCAATCATTCCACCCTAACAATATGCAAAAAAAAAAAAAAAACTGTCTTTTCCTCTCTGTCATGGTAATACATGGTCTTTGCTTAACATTTAAGTGGGAAAGATTTTCAAATTACTTTTAACTATGTAAAATTGGAAGGTGCGATCCTACGGGAAATTGGCAATCTTCGTAACCTCAAGGAGTTCAGCTTAGAACGCAACAGCATTTCAAGTTCCATGTCGCAAGAAATTTGGGAATTTGTCTAAGCTCACTCATCTTCATTTTCCCCACAATCAGTAGTATAATTTCTTAAAATATAAGTTCATTTGTACCTTTCTTATTGAAACCAACTTCTTTTATGTATTTGTAATTCATTAATTTAAATGAAATACTGAAACATGAATAATACTAAGTTTTCTAAAAAGAAATTTATTCTAGCCGATATTAATTGTAATCCCCACAATTAAATCCCTAAAATTCAAATTTTTTTAAAAGTTTTTTTTTTAATAATTAAATTCTAAAAAATAATATTACTACATAATTTTACTTTCTCACTAACCAAACAAACCGCATGATTACATTTTACACTGAGTTTCAATTCCATCTTAATTTCAAATTTTACAAACTCCTTCCCCGGCCCCACCTCCTCCCCTCTCAACCCCAAATGCTCACTTTTCTAAATGCCGAGAACTTGCATTAATATGCTAGCATATCACAACAGATAGATGTAGTACCACAAGAGATCTCCAACCCTGACAAATTGGAGATACTTTATTTTACATCCAATGACCTAAATGGGTCCATAAATCTTAGTTTTTAAATTGTTTTATAACCAAATTTCATACCACTTAATTATTTAAACAGTGTTTAATTTCTATAAAAAAAAATTTAAATAGTAAAAGTCAATTTAATACTTATCATTTAATGATATTAATAAAAAATTTTAACAATTTTTCCAAACTTATCCCTTTTGTTACATCATTCAACAAATTAATTTTTTTAAACTCTAAATAACCCTTTTTATATGATTCTTTTTCCTTTTTCCTTTTTTATTTTCATACCACATATTTTCAAACATGTTTTTTTTTATAAAAAGTTTAAATAAATTTCATTAATTTATTTCTTTTTTTTGGTATTAAATATTAATATTGATAGATTATATCGTTCACATGTTTTCATGAATAATTGATGCTTAATTTTTAAAAAATTAATATTTGTAAAAATATACAAAAATACATGGTAATACATGGTTTTTGTTAAATATTTAGGTGGGAAAAGATTTTCAAATTACTAACAATTCTTCTGTAAAATTGGAAGGTGTGATTCCGCTAGAGATTGGCAATCTTCGTAACCTCAAGGCGTTTGGTATAGAATTCAACAGCATTTCAAGTTCCATACCGAAAGAAATTGGGAATTTGACTATGCTCTCTCTTCTTCATTTGAACCATAATTTCTTAATAGGTTAGCCTCCTTTGGTTCGCTGGGAATTTGAGTTTGAAAAATAACGTGTTTGCTATGTTTGGTTCATTTGAGAAAGTAATTTGTTTGTTGTGTTTGTTTTTTTTTTAACATTTTTTGAAAAAGTAATCAAATTTCTAAAAATAAGAAAAATAAGTGCAACAATTGAGAGTTCTCAATAGTTACTAAAAGTTGTTATTCTTATGACTTTTCTTAGAATTTTAGTTTAAATAAACATATTTCTAACTTTTAATATTATTTGGTCTGCTTTTTCTTTTTGAACTTTTATATGTTTTTTTATTTTTCAAGTATTACTCATATATTCCCTCCTTTCCGAAAAAAAGTCCACTTTCGTTTAAATACAATTTTTTATTAGTTATTAAATACAACATACATAATGCACCAACTGAATATATGATTTTATATTTTTATCCTTACTTTTTAATTGTGAGTTTATATATACACAATTAAATTTTTTTTTATTATTAGTAATGATATTTTAGAAATTTAGTTTGAAAGTAGATTTTTTTTTGGGACTATGGGAGTAATATTCTATTTTAATTATTGTTAGTTTTAATTTTTTACTTTAAAAAATTATAAAATTCGAGAAATTTTTTATATTCAAATTCAAATTCAAAATTTATTAAAATTGAAAATTAAGTTTTTTTTTATTTTTCTTCGTAAAATTTTGAATTGTAGGTTGATTTCACCTTAAATGGAGGTATATTCTTTTCTTGTTTTCTTTTGCTTCAATTTTTCTATTAAATTATTAACATCATTGTTGTTACTTTTTTTTATGAAAATATAAATTATTTGTACCTTTATTATTGAAACCACCGTCTTTATGTATATGTAATTCATTAATCTAAATGAAATAGTGAAATATGAATAATATTAATTTTTATGAAAAAGAAAATTATTCTATCCAGAATTTATAATCCCTACAATTAAATTCCAAAATTTCAATTTTTTTAAAAAAAAGTATTCATTTTTTTATAATTAAATTCTAAAAAATAATATTACTACGTAATTTTACTTTCTTACTAACCAAACAAACTCGCATTATTACATTTTACCTAGAGTTTTAATTCCATATATTTAGACATACCAAATGTCCGTCTTAATTTCAAATTTTACAAACCTCTTCCCCTCCCCCTCCCCTCTCAACCCCAAATGCTCACTTTTCTAAATGCTGAGAACTTGCATTGATATACTACTGATAGGTGTAACACCAGAAGAGATCTCCAACCTTCACAAATTGGAGGAACTTTATTTTACATACAATGACTTAAATGGGTCCATACCAATGGGAATCTTCAATCTTTCAACATTGAGGGAGGTTTCATTTGCATTCAATTACCTCACTGGCAATCTTCCATCAAACATTAGATATCAATTGCCTAATTTAGAAATATTTGGCCTTGACGAGAATGAAATTAGTGGGGTTATACCAGCTTCAATCGTAAATTGCTCTAAACTGACAGTGTTATCTCTTGCATTCAACCAATTCAGTGGCTCAATTCCAAAATCCCTTGGGAACCTTGAACTTCTTGAATGGCTATGTCTTCCTCATAACCATTTGACAAGTGATCCAACATCGTTGGAGTTGGATTTCATTACTTCCTTGACAAAGTGCAGGTATTTAAATGCCTTACAGCTAGGAGGTAATCCACTAAATGGGATTCTCCCAAATTCCATTGGAAATCTTTCTACTTCCTTTCAATATTTTGAAGTATCAATGGCTAAAATTAGAGGCCCCATCCCAAGTGGAATTGGCAACTTAAGCCGTCTAATATGGATTTCTCTAAGAGATAATTAGTTGAGTGGAGCTATTCCAAGAGCAATCCAGGACTTAAAAAACCTTCAAGCATTATCTCTTGAGCAAAACAAACTTGAGGGAACTCTCGCTAAATTTTGCAACATGCAACGACTAGCCAAGTTTGATCTAAGCCAAAACCTAGTTTCAGGGCTAATTCCAGATTGTTTTGGCAATATGATTTCTCTGAGTAATCTTTACCTGGAATACAACTTACTGACATCTAGTATTCCCAGAAGCTTGTGGGAACTCAAAGATCTCCTGGAGCTTGTCCTTGCCTCAAACTCCTTAAATGGCTCATTGCCTGTTGAGATTGGAAATTTGAAGGCTGCAATATCAGTGGACTTGTCTATGAATCAAATATCAGGGGCCATTCCTAGCACATTGGGTGATTTACAGAACTTGCAAAACCTTTATTTAGCAAACAACCAACTACACGGATCCATACCAGAATCATTTAAGAAATTGTTAAGCTTAACATCCCTAAACTTGTCGCATAACAATCTCTCAGGGTTGATCCCCAAGTCATTTGAGTCCCTTCAATCTCTAAAATTATTTGACATTTCTTCTAATCATTTAAAGGGTGAAATTCCTTTTGGGGGTCCTTTCAAAAACTTCACAAGTGAATCCTTCACTTCCAATGATGCATTATGTGGAGATCCAAAATTCCATGTTCCACAATGCCAAACTAATCAAAAGCATGGATTACGAGTGAAAAGGGTGCTTCTACTCACATTGATCCCACTTAGCTCTTTTGGTTGTCCTCTCCTCAGCATTTGTTTTTTTGAGATATCGAAGGAAAAGTGAGTTTTCAAGTGCAATAGAGGTGTCAATCAGATCACGACAACAAAAAGAATTTCTTATTATGAACTTCTGCAAGCAACGAATTGGTATAGCGAGAGCAACCTTCTTGGCTCAGGTAGTTTTGGATCAGTTTATAAAGGGATTCTTAATGATGGAAAGTTTGTGGCTGTCAAAGTATTTGATTTGCAACTTGAAGGTTCACTCAAGAGTTTTGATGTAGAATGTCAAGTGTTCTGTAACCTTCGTCATCGAAATCTAGTGAAAGTCATCAGCAGTTGTTCCAACCAGGATTTTAAAGCTTTGGTGCTAGAATATATGCCCAGTGGGAGTCTTGACAAATGGTTGCACTCTGACCATCATTTCCTAAATATGTTGCAAAGATTGAACATGATGATCGATGTCGCATACGCTTTGCAATATCTACACCAAGAACATTCAACTCCCTTGATTCATTGTGACTTGAAGCCGAGTAATATCCTTATTGATGAAGACATGGTTGCCCATGTGAGTGACTTTGGAATTGCAAAGTTTTTGGGAAAGGATGAAAGCTCTGTATTAACTAGAACCTTAGCCACAATTGGTTACATTGCACCAGGTAACCTTATTGATTCTGTTTTTTGTTTCTTTCATTTCTGAATTTATCACCTCATGTAATTTTTTGGACTGATGGCATATTTGTTGTAGAATACGGAAGGGAAGGATTGGTATCGAAATCATGCGATGTCTATAGTTACGGAATCCTCCTAATGGAAGTCTTTACAGGAAGAAGGCCAAATGATGAAATTTTTTATGCAAATCTAAGCTTCAAGAGTTGGGTAAATGATTCCATGCCTGATTCAATTCTTCAAGTCATAGATACTAGTTAAATCCAAATGATGAACATTCCAATGAAACGTTGGAGTGTCTATCATTAATCATGGAATTGGCCTTGAATTGTGTCCGAGAATCTCCAAAGGAAAGGCTTGTTATAATTGATATTGTTGATGCTCTCAAGAAGATCAAGCTTAGGTATGGTGAATATCACAAAGGTTAATAAATTGTTACCACATATCATAGCATGCTTTTTTGTGATTTTTGAGTTTACAAGAGCAAATTTGTCATAATTAGAAAAGAAGATTAGTAATGAAAAGTGCCAGCTCTATTGTTTCAAATGGATAATTTTGAGCAACGGAGCAAATATTTGCATCATGTGTGTAACTTTCCATCGTTGTATGTGTAATGTTGTGGTAGTGTGTTTTTTTTTTCCTGTTAAAAGAGGTAATGAAATTTCATTACATTATACCTTTATTTTGTCAATATTTTTCACTTAAAAAAATTCCTAATAAATATTTCATGTGTCAAAAGTAACCATTAGTTTTTCATACAAATTTTCTTTCGTTGCATAATTCTTTGGTGCTGCAATTCTATTAGCAAGGCTTCTAATGAGATGCGAGGTACTGGTTTTTTCCCTCACTACAAGAAAAATAGCCTTTAGTGACCAAAATGTTGGTGACAACAATCAATTTGGTCACTAAATGGCCTCTTTGGTGACCATCCAGTGAGTTGTCACTTAATCAAAGTTGTCATAACATATTTAGTGACCAAATGGAAAATGTCGTCACTGAATGTGGTGGCGTCAAAAAAGATCGAGAAATACACTACAATTAGTGATGACTTTAGTGACAACATTTGATCTCATCACCAAAGATAAGCACAAGATACTTTGGTGACGAGGAATTGTCTTCACCAAATTAGTCTAGAATTATTGACGAAAAATGTCGTCACCAAATGTTAGAAACTTAGTGATGACATTTTGTTATCTCTAATTCGTAAATACTATGTATATTTTATGAATTATAAGTGTAGAACGGTTTAGTGGCGAGAAAATGTCGTCACCAAATAACAAGGTTGTAATGAATAAGGAATTTGCCAAAATAATAATTAAGAAATTGGGTTAAATTATGGTAAAAGAAAGATTTGGTTCTTGGATTAAGCAATTTTATTAGTTGAAATATGTTGTTTTTTGAGTGACATTTAATTTTTATTGATTATAGTACGACACCCTGTTCTTTATAATTTTGCAAAAATAATTTTGATAAGTATGTTAGGACACCCTAATATTTACAAGTTTGCCCTCATAATTTTGACTTATTATAATAAGGCATCTTATTAAGTACAATTAGTAGTTGTAATGAATAAGAAAATGCCGAAAAAATAATAATTTAAAAAATTGGGTTAAATTATTTGGTCCATTGGGCTAAGCACTCTCACTAGGCAAAAAATGTCCTTTCTATTATCACCCTTATTTTCTGTTAATTGTATAATGGCACTCTTTTCTTTACTTCAAAGTGATTTATCAAAAATATACTTCAATACTTTTTGAATAATATTTAAAACAACAATATTTTTTAAATTTTGAAAAAAAAAGTAATATTCACCTAAATAACTCCATTATCTATAACATAAGAAACAAATAATCTAAACTAAACTCTAAGTAATATCGACAGAAAGAAAAAGGAGAGGCAGACAAGGTCCCTTAACCTTTGATGCCTAGACCGAAAAGGTAAGGTATTAAACATAATAATTACTCCTACTAAGGTGAAAATTGAAAAAGCAGCAAAAGAGAGATAGATCAGCCCTAGAAAAATCGTGTTATTTCTTTGTTGCACCATCTTTCGTGGGGAAAACCAAATCATGGCTTTAGCCTACCCATACTGCATCATAGTTTTATACTCACATGCACCCATGTTGCAAATGGCGTACGCAACCTTGAGTTTCACAAGCCTTTTTTGTTTGGTTGCAGATCCATTTTTGTACTAACAGAGTTCATTTTGCTTCGATTTCTTAATTGTAGTGTCGATTGAATGCCTCACAATTCTATTGTTGTTGTCATCTTTTGCGGTACATTTGATTCTTGTGGTTTGTGGCACCAAAGAATGAATTCTGTACGTTGTTTATTTCGTAATCATGAAATTTGATACATATTAAAGTGAAGAAAGACGTTCAAACAAGAAAAATGTTTAAGGTGAATATTACACTGAGATATGAGAAAAGATATAATAATCAATGAAAAGTTTCAAAAAAAATTAAAAATAAACATAGATTCAAAAATTTCCAAATAATGCAATTTTTTGAACTACTGCTAGTAGATCGAAACATGGCAATGGCATTTTTTTACGATTTACAAAGTTAAAGATTTTGTTTAAGGTAAATTATATATATCTCTTATAAGATTCAGCGTAACTATTAAATAAATTTTGAAATTAAAACAAACTATATTAACACTTTTGACAGTTAATCGAATATGTAAAATGATGAAAAAAATCAACTTAGAAAAATAACATACACTATTGAGATTTGTTTTTATTATGAAATGACTTTTAAAGTTTTAAATTTTTATTAAATAAAATTTAATAACTTCTATTTTCATAGTTTATTTTTTTTATTTTCATTCCATGACGAATCATTTCATAATCTTTATTTTATATCATAAATTAAACAATTTAAAAAGTAATAATAATATAATATCAATATATACCTTTAGAATTTTTGAAAACTAATTAATAAAAAGTGATTATCTTATTATTTTTCTATCTCCAAATAAACTTTTAAAGAAAAATAATTTTTTTTACATTTCTTGCAGTTTTATTTTAATTATTAGAATTTGATGTGGTTGTTATAAAATTATGAATTATGTTTATTAGATTAAATTTGACTTGTTTAAATGGAAATGAAAAAATAAACATAATAAAATATTGCAATATTTAAACTCTATATGTACTTTGATGAGTTGTGAAGTCGTTAAATTGTGTAGATAATTGTTATAATTGTGTTAAATTTTGATTATCAATAATTGTTTTTAGAATTTTTTTCACACTAAATAAATAAGAAAAAAGTAAGAGAGATTCATTTTGTTAAATAATAATGTTTGTTTCGTTATATATTCAAACAAACCTCAAGGGTTAATTTAAATATTATAATTTAAAAGATAATTTATAAATTTTTTTTAAAAAAAATTAACTAGGGCTGTGAATTATATGGCGATGTTTGAATGGATTATGTGTGTTGATTTCGCCATCCTCCATGTTCTTCAAATGCTTTGTTGTAGGAGAAAATCTTCCTTGCGAAGGTGAAACTCCCTCACCTGTACCAGAAGCCCCTTAGTCAGGCAGGATGTAAATCGATGAATGTGCACAAGTTGGTATAGGCCTAAGGGAGAGAGCCAACAGGCCAAAGCCCAAGACAAACCCCCACAATATTTCAATTGAAAATCTGCCCCACGCGAGATTTGAACCTGCGTCGTCGGGAGATTTCTTCCCACGTCACCCCAAGCTTACCAACTCGCCTATGCCCCTGGGGGCTGTTCTTCAAATGTTGATCTAAGGGTTTGGAGATGCAACATACTGACAAGGGACATGTCTTCCCTTTCAACACTGTGAGGTTGATAGTGGGTGTCCAATTATATTATTATTATTATTATTTTAATTCTATGTTTCTATTCAGAGGGGTTATAGTCCATCTGTTTTAGGTTTTGGTTCCTCTTTTAGGAAGGTTTTTTTGTTACTCCTTTGTGGAGGTTTTTTGTTACTCCCTTTGGGAGGGTCTGTGGACCGAGCTTGGATGGAGGGGTATTCGATGTTAAAAGTAGTGTAAAGAATGGCGGGGGATGTGGTCTATTTTTTATCCGATAGTTCTGCATATTAGTTGCGATGCTCCCGTAAAGGTTAACAAGTTAGGTTTTTAAGTCATTTAACTAGGTTAGTTAGGTAATATTGCTATTACCCATTCTATGAATCGGTTTAGCTGTTCTTAGTTTCAATGTGTGAACTAAGGTTCGTCTTGCCAATGGGCAAGTATGTATATGTATTGTTTGTTATTATAGGTCATTTGAAGATGGGGGTAAAACAATTAGGCCTACATCCATGACCAATGCTTTCATAAACGCAATCATCACACTAACGGGAATGGAGCAATTGGGACACAAACACAAAGGCCAAAGTTCCTAATATGCACACAACAAAGAAAGCAACAGAAAATCTTCCCCCCCCCCCCCCCCCAAAAGTCAATAGTGAATATTAATTAATGAGCGGTAGAAAATTAAATATTATTAATTTATCTAATTTAAAGATGTTAGTAATTTTTTTTTGTATTTCTAAAGTTATTTGATAGTTTTTTTAAACTTCAAGGAAGGTGGATATAATTTATCATTTGGTTTAAATTTATATAACCTAATAAATATTGTATTTATAACTATAAACTGTCAAACATATGATAAGATCATCTTATCAAATTATCTTTTGCACTCATTTATGATGACTATTTTTTTTTATCAATGAAAATATAAAATTGCAATAAAAAAATTTTGATATAAAGTAACTAGTCTATTAGAATTTATACATTTCATATTAGGATTTAATATTTATTAAAAAATAATTTTATTTTATTCATAATACATAGTTAGTATTCAATAAATAAGAAAGAAAATCAAAACTTGTAAAGTGTTTGATCACTAGAACTGATAGTGCCATCATTTATTAAGAATGTATTGTGCAATTATTCATATTGTATTGTTAAATAATAAATATTGTACCATCTAAGAAAAAATATTATACCACCATGACAATAAATATTATATCACCATGACAATTAATAAATTAACTCGTACTTCGAGTTTTGAACACTTGTATATGAACGAATACGCTGGCGTAAATGCAAATGTCAAAAAATTCTGATAGGTGTCTAAAGTTGAAAGTGATGAAAAATGCATTGTACCATCATTAATTAAGAATATACTTTATAGTTATTTATATTGTACCGTCAAATAATTAATATTGTACCACCCCTGAAAAAAATTGTACGACCATGATAATTAATAAAAAAATCATAAATTAAATTTTGCACATATATAGATAATAAATATACTTGAGTAAGTGCAAATGCTAAAAAATGCTAATCGATTCCTAAACTCCAAAGTGACAGAAAAATTTATTGTACCATCATTTATTAAGAATGTATTCACATTGTACCATTAAATAATTAATATTATAGCACCCGAGAAAACACATCATACCACGATGAAAATTAGCAAATTAATTCATAAATTAAGTTTTGAACATACGTACGTGAATAATTACAATTGCCTAAATGTAAATGCCACAAAATTTTGAGTGGAGTCTACAGTAAAAAGTAATGAAAAATATATTATACCGTCATTAATTAAGAATGTACTTTTTAGTTATTCATATTATATCATTAAATAATTAATATTATACTACCCCTAGAAAAAATATTGCACCACTATGATAATTAGAAAAATAATTTATCAAGTTAAGTTATATCGTAAACTGCTTTTGACCTTTGATAGTTAAGTTCCATGCAATCGTGTGATTTTCTTTTTGACCTTTGAGTTGAGTTATATAGTAAACTGCTTTTGGATTCCATATGATTACCAACCATTAGTCAAAGAAATTTTATTCCTCTTCCTTTGAGATTTGTTTCTACAAATGATTTAGTTCATGAAAGCACTATATCATTTGCCTACTCTAATACCATAGTTAACTACTGATATTTGTAAAAAAAGGATGTAAAGTTGACCAATTCTTGGTGACAAAATTTATCAAGTTAATCCATTCTTTGCTTCTTTTTCGATTACCAAATAGAGCATTTAATGATGTTTCTCCATATTCTAGGGATAGTCCAATGAACTTGCTTGGTACCATACGGGTGTGTAAATTTTGTTTTTAATTTTAGTATTAACTCTATTAGGTCATGTATCTGATTCTCTCTTGATAAATACTAAATAGGCACAGAAATCTGCAGAGCTACTCCTTGATCTAAAGTTAAGAGCTGTAATCAGCAGCACCAAGATTGCATCAATGGAGACAGCTAATACAATTTGCAGAGTAAGATCATATAAATACCATGTTGAACATATTTGACAACCCTCTTTGATGTTGGTTATTCTTTTTCTTGTTTAATGTTTAAGTAATTAGATAAAATTGTAGGTTCAAGAAGTTGCTGATTGCCTTGGTGCCGACTTTGTTCCACGCTATGTTGCGATGAACTAAAAGTAGATGACGGCAAGTAGGAAGAAGAAACTGCACAAGAAGCTGTTTAAAATCATCCTGTTCAATTTTTTTTTGGAACCTCGGCCTTCATCTTTAAATGTAAGAGTAGGTTTTTTTTTTTTCCACGTTAAAACCTATTTTGTATTAAAAGACAAATTTTATCTCTTAATAGTACTAAAATTGTAATGGAAAACAGTTATCAGTATTAGTGTTTTGATATGTTTTTTATATTTTTTCCTACTTGATACACCCTTTTCAAATCAATCCGTTCAATAAAATCTATTAGTCTGGATTACCTAAACGGAACCATTCCGTAAAAAACAAGGGATTTAGTTACTCAAAAAATTCACTATAAATTTTTATTATGATGAGCCGAGTTCAACCATCCCATAATCATAGTCTAAGTGAAATCAAGTATATATCCATATATGTATTAATGTGATTATATTTTTACATTCATTTATTTTTGTATATAGATTTTGTTCCCTAACTAATTCTAAAACACAAGAGTAGTGTTTTGAACTAGAAACAATAACAAAAAATTAAATTATTCCTGGCAATAGATTATGTGTTATTGTGGTTCGTAATTCGTTACGTTGATCCTTGATGTTTGGGTGAAGCTGAGTTAACTCAGATTTAGGAGCAAAAGAACAAAACGAAGTGGTGCAGCCGAATAAATAAAATTTCATCAACTCATAATTTCAAAATTAGAATTATTTTAGATGGCGGAATTATTTTTGGTGTTGCTCACCATAATTTGGAATCTGTTCCAAATTAGATTTAGATTTCACTCTACTAAGTAAAAGATTTTGTTTAAGGTAAATTATGTATATTTTTTATAAGATTCAGCAAAAGTATTAAATGAATTTTGAACTTTAAAGAAACTATTAACACTTTTGACGGTTAAAGTTAACTAACCGAAAAAGTAAAATGACGGAAAACACCAATTTACAAAAATAACATATACTATTAAGGTTTGTTTTAATTGTAAAATGACTTTAAAGTTTTAAAATTTTATTAAATAAAATTTAATAACTTCTATTTTTCATAGTTTATTTTTTTCTTTTCATTCCAAGACGAATCATTTCATAATCTTTATTTTATATCATAAATTATACAACTTAAAAAGTAATAATAATAATATAATATCAATATATATTGTTAGAATTTTTGAAAACTAATTAATAAAAAGTGATTATCTTGTTTTTTTTTCTATCTCCACAAACTTTCAAAAAATATTTATTTTTTTTACATTTCTTGCAGTTTTATTTTAATCATTAGAATTTGATGTGGTTGCTGTAAAATTATGAATCATGTCTATTAGAATAAATTTGAATTGTTTAAATGGAAATGAAAAAATAAGTATAATAAATTATTGCAATATTTAATCTCTATATGCACTTTGGTAAGTTGTCAAGTCATTAAATTGTGTGGATAATTGTTATAATTGTGTTAAATTTTGATTATCAAGAATTTTTTTAAAAAAAATTCCACACTAAATAAATAATAAAAAACAAGAGAGATTCATTTTGTTAAACCTCAATATTTATTTCGTTGTTTAAACAAATCCCAAGGATTAAATGCATTTTAAATATTATAGTTTAAAAGATAGTTTAAAAATTGAAAAGAAAATTAACTAGGGCTGCGAATTATATGGTAATGTTTGAATGGAGTATGTGCATTGATTTCGCCATCAAATACATGCTGAAATTTATTCCAGAAACATGCACACTCTTGCATTTAGACACCCAGCTGCTGCTTACAATAACCCATTCTTTAATGAAAGAAAGAAATGCAATTAAGCCTGTAGAAACTTAAATGTTATTAATTTATCTAATTTAAAGGTATTAGTAATTTCTTTGTATCTCTAAAGTTATTTGATAGTTTTTTTAAACTTCAAGAAAGGTGAATATTATTTACTTTTTTGTTTAAATTTATATAACTTAATAAATATTGTATTTATAGCTGTAAACTCTCAAACATATGATAAGATTATCTTATCAAATTATCTTTTGCACTCATTTATGATGACTATTTTTTTATCAATGAAAATATAAAGGACCACTTTTCAGATGAGGCTTCTTATGACTTGCACAACCTTGTTGTCAATAGGCAGATCTTCTCTAGGTGTACAGATCGATGTTAAAGGTTGAATCCAGCATTATATAGTTTGTATTCAAGATAAATGGATAAAATTACGAACCATATTACTGCATCATCATTTCTGTTTGCGGAGTGGTTTTTTTCAACTTTGCCCACCGCAAGAGATTCCGTTTTAAAGTTTTCTGCATCTTTGCCTCAAAATGGGCTTTATACGAGGTTATTGATTGTCTAACAGACGTATTCTTGACATTCATCGTCCACATCCAGTAATAACGTAGAAGTGGTTATCTTGCACAGTGCAGATATATAGAAATATATAATTACTGCAATATATGATAAAACGAACAGAGGCAGTGTCACATTTGGCTGAAAGTCCGAATTAATTTCTCCTGAATATATTTCTCTTGCATTTTATCTTAGTTTGAATAACATATTGCCATCAGGTTCATCAGCTATCGAATCAATGACAGAAACCAAATCAATAATAAAATCGCCGCCAAGTCAAAGACAGGAACCGGAAAACTGAAATGGTCCCTGGTGACATTTCGAGTTTCAACTTCAAATTTGCAGAAGAATGACGATGTCTCCGCAGCCCAACTTCTGAACTCACTAGACAATTGATGTTCTTGCAACCCCCAGAGCTCACAAAAGATAAAGAATGAAATTACAGGATCATCAGAATTTAAACTTCAAACAGGATGCATAGTTAAAATATGACATCAAGCATCACGGTGCCCTTCAATATGAGGATTTGCAACAGACTGCATCACTGCCACTGGAGCAACAGCAGGGGGAAATTTGTTGCAAGATCAGATCATTCTCTTCGCTGAAAATGTTGATTTGGTTGGTAGCAGCTTACGGCCAAACTGAAAGCAGAAACATACCGGATTCATCCTTCAGCAGAGATCACGTGGACAACTTTCTTGTAAAAATTGGACATTAAGTAGTAGGAAAACACCTTACCAGGGACCTGCAGAAATTAACCATATCACAAAGAAAAAGAATTGAAAATAACTATAGTGAAGATATTCCACTAGCCAAGACCATATGAGGTATTAGAGGAGCTATTGATAGATTCAAAACCATGTCGAATTATTGACAATACAAAATTGCAAAAATTAGGTAGCAACTAAACCAGAAAACAAGAAACAGAGTAGAAAGTTGGTCTCAATTTCAACACGCCAAGGACAAGCCTATTAGATCAGTCAAACTTACCCAATTTCAATGGTTGTGATCCTAGTCATGCATTCCAGCTACTAGTGACGACAATGCGACCACCCTACTAGAAATGCTTCAGATATAAGTATGGATAGGGACGAAAAGTAGAGGAATCTTATTTTCTTTTTCTATTTTTTTATTTTGTTTACAGTTCATAATTTAAACTTTGATACAATTTCATAATAGATTGCTATGTAAGGCAAGTAATAAAAGGAAGAAGATTAGCTTATTGCGATCCTACATTTGACATACAAGTGATCGTACATCTTGAATCTCTGGTGTTGCAGGTAAACAACATCTGAGTTAATTGAATTTTCCACAAGAAGACATTTGCGTTCTCCAATAGGAACATTCAGCCTCTCTGAGCTTTGGCATGTTCAGTCCAACTACAGCCAGGAACCTTATTAAAATCCATTTTCTCAATGGCTTCTCTCAATTGTTTTGACTCATCCCACTTCCCACAGGAGGCATAGATATTGGCAAGAAGGGAACAGTATCCAGTGCTATCAGGCTCTAACTGGAAACACTTTGCCGCTGCAATCTCACCAAGTTCAAGATTGTTATGCAAACTGCAAGCAAGAAGCAATGCTCCCCAAACCCCAGAATGAGGCCGCATTGGCATTTCCTTTATCAACTTAAAAGCATCTTCTAACCGACCAGCCTTACCTAAAAGATCAACCATGATAGAATAGTGATTAACAGAGGGGAAAAGTTCATACTTCTGCATTGAAAGAAAGCAACTATAGCCTTCTTCAACCAATCCAGCATGACTGTATGCAGTTAAGATCCCAGTAAATGTTGCTAAGTTAGGGGCAATCTTAGAATCTATCATGTTCTCAAACAACTTGATGGCATCATTTGCCCGGCCATTTATTCCACAACCCAAAATCATTGCAGTATAAGCAACTAAATCCTTGTTCTGCAAGCGACGGAATAATTCACAAGCTCTATCAATACTTTCCCATTTTGCATGCAAGTCGATCAAAGCCATGGCCAGATAATCGTCCAGTCTGATTCTGATATCACCCATATATGACTCAATTTCACTCCCAAGTTTTGAATCTCCAAGTTGAGCAGAAGCAGAAATAGCACTTGCTAATGTCATTTTATCAGGCCAAATATTCCGATTTCGTTGAAGCATCTCATCGTATAGACAAAGAGCCTCTTTTGGCCATTTTGTGCATAACAAGCAATCATTGCATTATACAAAAGCTGATCTTTCTTTTCCTCCCGATAAAAAATCTTCTCAGCAGACTCAACATCCACACATTTTGAATAGGCAGATATCACACTGATACAAGAAATGCTGTCTCTCTGAGGCATCGCATCCAAGAAACCACGAGCTAATTCAATCTTCCCGGAGTCTATATAACCACGAATCATTACATTCCAAGAACCAGAATTTCTCTCTGGCATCTCTCTAAACAAAGCATACGCCTGATTCATCTTGCCTGCCCTGCTATAACCTGACAAAATTGCATTCCACGATATAACATCCCTTTCGGGCATTTCATCAAACAGCCACTGCACCATTTCCAAGTCTCCAGATTTCACGTACCCAGATAACAAAGAATTCCAAGACACGACATTTTTTCCATGCATTTCATCAAACACCTTATGAGCTGTCATCATATCACCCACTTTTGAGTAATAGTCCATAAGGGATGTTTGCACATAAACAACCTTAGAGAAACCATACTTATGAACATGAGAACGAACTGAAACCCCACCAATTTTACAACCCATTTTTCCCATAAGACTTCAAAGCAGATGCTATAGAAAATGTGTTAGGAAACACACCAGAACCCTGAAGCTGTACGTACAAAACAACAGCGTCCTGGGACTGTCCATGCTGGGAGAGAAACCTTATAGCATATCCCAATGGGGTAACATCTTTGCATCGCATATGATTCAGGATTAATTTAACATATTGAGTAACATTGGTTTGATGATAATTGCATGCAGAAATAATGATTTGCCGAACCAAAATTGGCTCGAGATGAGGAAGACCATTAACCAGAATCAAGCCATGAATTTGCTTTGCACGTTTGATGTCCGAGAATTTGTCCAATAAGGTTGCTAGATTTGAAATCTGCATTTTGGAGGTAATTTGCATTAGGCAAGCATATGATCTATCGACAAGCATTAATCTTATTGTATTAACATTTCTTGCACTTATTCAAATTATAAAATAAATTTCTTAGGGAATGTAATATTATTCATAATTTTGATTCTTAATTTGTTGGGACATTATAATATGAAGTATTTCTTCTTAAAATTACATCTCTTATGATTTTGAAATAAACAATGTGATACAAATGAATGCGTAAAACGCAATTAGAACAAGATTAATGATAGTCAGCTGAAATTTTAGAATCCAAATTAAGTTTTCTACACCATCGGTCCATCGGAAAATTTTCTTTTTTACTAAAAATAAAATTGTAATAAAGTGGAATAATTTTGTTATTAAAAATCAAATCTTAAGGAAGATATATACTACTTTGTCCAAAAAAAGAGCTCATTTTTTAAAACTTTTTATCCTCAAAAACAAACTCTACTTTTGAAATGAAGTTTCTCTTACGTCTTAGTAATAATAATTATATATGGCTATAACTAAAAAGTAAAAATATAAATATAAAATTATATATTTAATAATGCGTTAAATGTGTTGTAAATAATAATTTAAAAATTTGTATCCCACTTAAAATAATTTTTATTGGATGAAAAAATATTATTTGTGATAGTGGAATTATATGAATATATGAAATTATCCCTCAGAAGTACTTCCTTTATTAACAAAAAAAAAAATCACTTCTAAATTAAAATTTTAAAGTATTTTTATAATAATAATTATGTATACTTATAATTAAAAAGTAAAAATAAAAATGTAAAATTATATATTTAATAATATTTAATAATTAATAAAATATTATATTTAAACTAAACTGATTTTTTTAAAACTAAATAAGTAATATCCAAATACTCTACAAGGTAGAAAATGAATATTTTGTTTTTTCAAACTTTGACTAAAATGACGAAGCCCAATGACTCGTTATTTAGTATAGTCAGTGGCAATTTGATACGTCAATAAATATGGTGGCGCCAACCAAAAATTAATGTGCATCTCCAACCAAAATCAGTCAAACTCATTAAAAATAGTGGGCTCCTTCAAACCACTCAATTAACTCTTAAATAATGTTTCTCAAATAATGGCATTTGTATGTTTGACAATTTGTGAAGTGTGAACAGTCATTTGATGCATGATTATGATTCCTTTGTTACTCTCTACCTCTCAAAAAAACAGAGTTCACCTGATTAAAATATAATTTTTTAATAATTATTAAATATAATTTATACACTAATAAATATATTATTTTATCTTTTTAAATTTATTTTTTAATTTTTATATGCACCAATAAAACATTAGGGTGTCTATCATTAATTATGAAATTGGCCTTAAATTGTGTTCCAGAATCTCCCAATCATAAACTTACTGTGAGTGAGGTTGTTTTGTTTTTTTTTTTTAAAGTGCTAAACATTACTACCATAAGTGAGGTTGTTGTTGCTCTCAAGAAGATAAAAGTCAGATATGTATGTCTTGGAAGTAAATAGATTGTTACTGAATATTCTGTCATCGTGAGTTTACAAGGGTAAAGGATTTTGCCAATTTTATTGTTCCAAACAAATAAAGTTTACGAAACCATTGCTACGGAGGAAATATTTGTATCGTTCTGGTTAGATCAGGATGGTCATCAAGTTTTTTTTTTCCTTTAATCTAAAATTTTAATTTTATATATTAATCCAAGAAGGAAAAAAAAAAAAAAAAGGCTCAACTGATTCTAGATTTCTCCTTAATCCTTGAATTTACCATTGGGTGTAATCTGACTTCCATTTCATAAAATTAATTATCAATCGTTTCCCCATTTTTGCTACCCTTTATTATTATCATTCTCTTCAATTAAATAAATCACGTTGATAGAGTGTATAATTGCATATTTATTGGATCAATTCTCTTGTGTTTTAATTGATTAAAATGCTTGTTTATAAGGATATTAATTATTTTTGTGATTAATGGTTAGATGAAGCATTTTTCCTAAAGAATGTAGCCTCACAAGACAAGTGGCACAAGAAAGACACAATTGAGGCCACCAAATTCCACAACAAAATGTTGGCCATTAATGAAAAGCAAAGCCTTGAATTAAGGAAAAGAAAAGCCTTGAATTAAGGAAAAGCAAAGCCTTGAATTAAGGAAAAGAAAAGCCTTGAATTAAGGAAAGCAAAGCCTTGAATTAAGGAAAAGAAAAGCCTTGAATTAAGGAAAGCAAAGCCTTGATTTAAGGAAAAGCGCAACCAAATGTCTTGAATCCTTGCCTATAAATAGGCAAGGCTTGGAGACAATCAAGGCATCCCATTTTTAGGCTTTCCTAGTTCAATAGAGAGGAAAACAAGGTTTGAAGATGAGAAGGAAGAAGAGGGAATGAATTTTCAGCCACAATTCATCCTTTCATGGAGTGAGCTACGGCCGAAGAAGACGAGAGCCGCACGGGATCGACAAAAGAAGCGATCATTTGATTTTCTTTGTATTTTCTTTTAATTATGTTTAGCTAAATTTTTATTTTCCAATCAAGTTTAATTAAGGTTTGATTCCAACAATTGTGAGGTTCCGGTATTTTTATTGTCTCTTTTTTTCTTGAGTATTTATTTATTTTCTATTCTTCATTATATTATTGAATTGAATTGTTAGACAAGAGGCCTATTGTTTAATAGTTGAATTCAATATATAGTCATATAGAATAATTAATCTTTTGTTGATTGTTCTAATTCAAGTGACAAATAACAACATCGAAAGCTAATTAACGCCTTAGATTGTATGTTATGAAGATATATTATCTAGCTTAAATAAACAAGGCGTTTCGGGTTTCTTGGTTAGTAATTGGGTCTTTTGAACCTTAATGCAATTAATAGACATAACTCATGGACAGATCCGAAGGTTGTGTTTGTTAATTAGAGAAATAACTCATAGGACGGATCCGAAGGTTATCGAAAAAGTAAGAAAAGATTGGTTGTTAGAGGACGGATCTTCAACAACTATAACCAATTTATTCAAGATAAAAGAACCTATCTTTTGAATCAATGATCAATTTGAGGAATCAATACCGAAATTAATTCTTGATTGGAAGCTTCTTCTTATTAATTTTTCCTCATATTTTTAGCTGGTTATTTAATTTGTTTAGTTGTCTTAATTGATTCTTGCTTAGTTTCATAATACAAAATCCCCCCTTCTTTATTTTATTTTGTTCAAGGAATAAATCTAACCAATCTCTGTGGATTCGACCCTCTCACTGCTATCTACAAAGCTTAGCCCAGAGAAGGATTATTTTTGGTGGTTTCGACACTCATCACACGTATTTCATTGGATGCATAGGTGGTTAAAATTGTCTATTAATTAATTACACGAACAAGAATGAGGAAATTAAAGATTTAAAACAACAAAACTTGCTCCATCTGCACTATTATCTTACTTCATCCTACCAGACCAAGCAGTTAAAACTCCATTCTTACGATGCACATATTTAGTGGCCTAGGAGTAGTTGGTGGTTGATAGTTGGAACACAAAGTTTAATTGCCTTCCTTCATATTCATTGAATTGAATAATTATGATGTCACGCTCTATCTCTATCTATCTAAATATCTTTCTTTCTTTCGGAATTGCAATATTAGTTAACCAGTAACTAAGATATGGAACAAAAAATGCTCCTTTTTTATTGATGTTAATTTCAAAAATAAAACAAATTCGGTCACTTCACTCTTCCTATCTTTTTTAAGCTAATGATACCAACTGTCCTACTTGTGTCAATGTCATCATCCAGCAATCATTAATTATCATCAGCAAACCTTGGCACTGAAAGTGTGAAATTTCCTTTAAATTTCCCACGCTGTGAAGAAACCTTAACCACATTCATACATACCCTGCATTTTTAGATTCATATACTAACATCTATCTTGCAATGGACGGACAGTGCCTTGCACTTCTTTTGATACAATGGCTAATTATAACTTGCTGCATGGCCATGAAACCAACAAACATTGCCACTGATCAATCTGCCCTTCTGGCCCTGAAAGCCCACATCACCTCTGACCCTCACCAAATTTTGTCCAGTAACTGGTCTTTTGTTGCTTCATCCTCCTCTGTCTGCGACTGGATTGGAGTCCAGTGCGGCCCTCACCACCGCAGAGTAACTGCTTTGAATATTTCAGGCATGGCTCTTGCTGGCACCATTCCTCCACATTTGGGTAACCTGTCCTTCCTTGTTTCTCTTGACATGACAAGCAACTATTTCCATGGAAATCTGCCTCAAGAGTTGTCACGATTACGCAGAATAAGGTTCATCAGATTAGGCTCCAACAACTTCACTGGACGAGTTCCTACGTGGTTTGGACCACAGCTTCAAGTCTTAGCTTTATCTCAAAACGAATTTAGTGGTCCTATTCCTTCTTCGGTCTCTAACCTGTCGAAATTAGAATATCTGAATTTTGAAGGTAATTTCCTCACGGGAGTGATTCCTGAAGAGATTGGGAATCTCCATAGCTTGACATTTCTGATTCTTCAATATAATCAACTTGTTGGTTCCATACCTTCCGCCATCTTCAACATCTCAACATTGGAGCATGTTGCTTTTAGGCAAAATAACTTGACAGGAAGTCTTCCACTTGATATTTGTCACAATCTTCCGAGTCTCAGAAGGATTTATCTTTCTGTCAATCAGTTAAATGGCCAAATTCCGTCAAGTTTATCCCGTTGTTCACAGCTTCAGATATTGTCATTGTCATTCAACAATTTCAGTGGATTCATACCAAAAGAACTTGGCAACTTGGAGATGCTAGAGGTATTAAAGCTTGGAGAGAACAATTTACAAGGTATAGCTTTAGATTCTAATCTTAGTTTTTTTCTCGATGATGTTAAACTTGCTTAAACAATGCCCAAGTCCCAAAATCATTTTCTTGTTGCTACTTGCTAGCAAATATAGCATGAAATCATTATTAATACTATGGTCATTTAATTACAATTCGTGGACTTGTACTGGAATTAGGAGTATATAATTCAAAGAATCATTCCACCCTAACAAGGACGGAAAAAAGAAAAAAGAAAAAAGAAAAAAAACACTCTTGTCCTCTGTGTCATGGTAGCACATGGTCTTTTTAAGGTGTGATTCCACTGGAGATTGGCAATCTTCGTAACCTCGTGGAATTTGGTATAGGAAGCAGCAGCATTTCAGTTTCCATACCCAAGGAAATTGGGAATTCAACTATGCTCCCTGTTCTTTATTTTGACTATAATTTCCTAACTAGTTAGCCTATTTGGTTTGCTGGGAATTTAAGTTTAAAAAATAATGTGTTTGCTTTGTTTGGTTCATTTGAGAAAGTAATCTCTTTGTTGTGTTTTTTATTTTTATATTTTTTAAAAAAGTAATCAAATTTCTAAAAATAAGAAAAATAAGTGCAACAATTGAGAGTTTTCAATAGTTACTAAAAGTTGTTATTCTTATCACTTTTCTTAGAATTTTAGTTTAAATAACTATATTTCGGACATTTAATATTATTTGGTCTGCTTTTTCTTTTTCCACTTTCATATGTTTTTTATTTTTTAAGCATTCCTCATATACTCCCTCCGTTCTGAAAAAAGTTCACTTTCATTTAAGTATAATTTTTTATTAGTTATTAAATACAATATACATAATGCACGACCTAAATATATGATTTTACATTTTTATCATTACTTTTTAATTGTGAGTATATATACACAATTAAATATTTTGATATTATTAGTAATAATATTTTAGGAAAGTAGACTTTTTTTGGGACTATTGGAGTAATATTCTATTTCAATTATTGTTAGTTTTAATTTTTTTATTTTAAAAAATTATTAAATTTGAGAAATTTTAATTATGTAATTTTTTATTTTATCCTTAAAATTTTGAATTGTGGGTTGATTTCATCTTAAATTGTTCTTGTTTTCTTTTGCTTCAATTTTGCTATTAAATTATTAACATCATTGTTGTTACTTTTCTTTAATGAACATATAAATTTATTTGTACCTTTATTATTGAAACCACCTTCTTTATGTTTTTGTGATTCATTAATCTAAATGAAATAGTGAAATATGAATAATATTAACTTTTCTTGAAAAAAAAAATTATTCTATCCAACATTTATAATCCCTACAATCAAATTCCTAAAATTTGATTTTTTTTTGAAAAAAGCATTCATTTTTTTATAATTAAATTCTAAAAAATAATATTACTACATAATTTTACTTTCTTACTAACCAAACAAACCTGCATGATTACATTTTACCCAGAGTTTCAATTCCTTTTATTTAGACATATCAAATGTCCATGTTAATTTCAAATTTTACAAACCTCTTCCCCACTCCCTACCCTCTTAACCCAAAACGCTCACTTTTCTAAATGCCGAGAACTTGTATTAATATACTAGCATATCACAACTGATAGGTGTAATACCAGAAGAGATCTGCAACCTTCACCAATTGGAGGAACTTAACTTTGCATCCAATGACTTAAATGGGTCTATACCAATGGGGATCTTCAATCTTTCAACATTGAGGGAGGCTATATTTGAATTCAATCAACTCACTGGCAGTCTTCCATCAAACATTGGATATCAATTGCCTAATTTAGAAATATTTAGTCTTGATGTTAATGAAATTAGTGGGGTTATACCAGCTTCAATCGGAAATTGCTCTAAACTTAGAATTCTATCTTTTTCAATGAACCAATTAAGTGGCTCAATTCCGAAATCTCTTGGGAACCTTGAACTTATAGAAGAGCTAAATCTTTCTGAGAACCATTTGACAAGTGATCCCACATCGTTGGAGTTGGATTTCCTTACTTCCTTGACAAAGTGCAAGTCTTTGAAGAACTTACAGCTCCTAGATAATCCTCTCAATGGGATTCTCCCAAATTCCATTGGAAATCTTTCTACTTCCCTTCAATATTTTAAAGCAATGATGACTAAGATTAGAGGCCCCATCCCAAGTGAAATTGGCAACCTAAGCAGTCTAATATTGATTTCTCTAGAAGATAATCAGTTGAGTGGAGCTATCCCAAAAGAAATCCAGGACTTAAAAAACCTTCAAATATTGTCTCTTATGAGAAACAAACTTGGGGGAACTCTGGATAAATTTTGCAACATGCAAAGACTAGCCAAGTTGTATCTAAGCCAGAACCAAGTTTCAGGGCCAATTCCAGATTGTTTTGGCAATATGACTTCTCTGAGAAGTCTTTACCTGCGTTACAACTTATTGACATCTAGTATTCCTAGAAGCATGTGGAAACTCAAAGATCTGTTGGTGCTTGTCCTTGCCTCAAACTCCTTAAATGGATCATTGCCTATTGAGATTGGAAGTTTGAAGGCTGCAATATCAATGGACTTGTCCATGAATCAAATATCAGGGGCCATTCCTAGGACATTGGGTGATTTACAGAACTTGCAGAACCTTTCTTTAGCAAACAACCAATTACAAGGATCCATACCTGAATCATTTGGGAAAATGTTAAGCTTAACATCCTTGGACTTGTCGTATAACAATCTCTCAGGGTTGATTCCCAAGTCATTGGAGGCACTTCAATATCTAAAATTGTTTAACATTTCTTCTAATCATTTAAAGGGTGAAATTCCTTCTGGTGGTCCTTTCAGAAACTTCACAAGTGAATCCTTCACTTCTAATGATGCATTATGTGGAGATCCAAAATTCCATGTCCCGCGATGCCAAACTAATCAAGAGCATCGATTAAGAGTGAAAAGGGTGCTTCTACTCACACTAATCCCACTTGTGATAGCTCTTTTGGTTGTTCTCTCCTCAACACTTGTTTTTTTGAGATATCGAAGCACACTTGAGTTGTCAAGTGCAACAGAAGTGTCAGCTATACCGACAACAAAAAGAATTTCTTATTATGAACTTCTACAAGCAACGAATGGGTATAGCAAGAGCAACCTTCTTGGCTCAGGTAGTTTTGGATCAGTTTATAAAGGGATTCTTAATGATGGAAAGTCTGTGGATGGGAAAGTATTTAATTTACAATTCGAAGGTTCACTCAAGAGTTTTGATGTAGAATGTGAAGTGTTTTGCAACCTTCATCATCGAAATCTTGTGAAAGTTATCAGTAGTTGCTCTAACCAGGATTTTAAAGCTTTGGTGCTGGAATACATGCCCAACGGGAGCCTTGACAAATGGCTACACTCTGACCTTCATTTCCTGAATATGTTGCAAAGATTGGACATAATGATTGATGTTGCATGCGCTTTGCAATATCTACACGAAGAATATTCAACTCCCGTGATTCATTGTGATTTGAAACCTTGTAATATCCTTATTGATGAAAACATGGTTGCCCACATAAGCGATTTTGGAATTGCTAAGTTTCTGGGGAAGGATGATAGCATTGCATTAACCAAAACCTTAGCTACAATTGGTTACATTGCACCAGGTAATCTTATTTATTATGTTTTTATTTTCTTTCATTTCTACCATTGTGTAAAATTTTTTGCACTAATGATCATATTTGTTTTAGAATATGGAAGGGAAGGATTGGTATCGAAAACATGCGATGTATATAGCTACGGAATCCTCCTAATGGAAGTGTTTACAAGAAGAAGGCCTAACGATGAAATCTTTGTTGAAAATCTGGACTTGAAGAGTTGGGTAAATAATGCCATGCCTGATTCAATTCTTCAAGTTCTAGATGCTACCCTGTTAAAGCCAAACCAAGAACACTCCAATGAAACATTGGAGTGTCTATCATTAATCATGGAATTGGCCTTGAATTGTGTTCCAGAATCTCCCAAGGATAGACTTACTATAAGTGAGGTTGTTGTTGCTCTCAAGAAGATAAAAGTCAAATATGTATGTCATGTAAGTAAATAGATTGTTACTGAATATTCTGTCATCGTGAGGGATTTTGCCAATTTTATTGTTCCAAACAAATAAAGTTTACGTTACCATTGCTATGTTGGAAAATATTTGTATCGTTCTAGCTAGATCAGGATGTCATCAAGTTTTTTTTTCCTTTAATCCAAAATTTTAATTTTATATATTAATCCAAGAAGGGGAAAAAAATGGCTCAACTCATTCTGGATCTCTCCTTAATTCTTGTAGTCTGACTTCCATTTCATTAAATTAATTGTCAATCGTTTCCCCATTTTTGCTACCCTTCATTAACAAATCACGTATTTCATTGCATGCATAGGTGGTTAAAATTGTCTGTTAATTAATTACATGAACAAGAATGAGGAGAATCCAGTTTTATTTTCTTGATGAGATATAATTCGCTACATAATGCTTTTGGTCCGAATCCAACCATGCATTGCATAAACATACATGGCAAGTAGTAGTTCTATATTTTGTATGTGGGTATGTCTGATGATTAAAGTGGACGTGGACTCCTTACATCGGATATTAAATTGGAATGCACTTGGCTGTACCTCTGTACCTAAAAAGGAGGAGAAAGGAGGCGATTATGCGATTACTCATTAATTTCTTGCTTTTATGGGAATATCATGTAAAGAAAATTAGTCCTTCACACTCGAGTTGGTTGGGAAATTAAAGATTTAAAACAACACAACTTGCTCCATCTGCACTATTATCTTACTTCATCCTACTGCACCAAGCGCTTAAAACTCCATTCTTACTATGCACATCCATATGCGTTTTTAGTGGCCTAGGAGTAGTTGGTGGTTGGAACACAAAGTTTAATTGCCTTCCTTCATATTCATTGAATTGAATAATTATGATGTCACGCTCTATCTCTATCCTGTCTAAATACCTTTCTTTCTTTTGGAATTGCAATATTAATTAATCAGAATTAAGATGAATTATTAATTAAACGAGGCAGCCACTTTGTTGTCCCAGCGTCAAGACTAGTATTGTTGTGCCTTCCTTCTTCTTTCCTCAACAACATTATCTCCAATATGAATCGCATGGCGTCGAATCAATGGAGTCGTCTTTTAATTGGAAAAGGGAATTGAAGACATGAACCTCAAAGTCTTTAACTTTTTTTGTGGAAGAGGGAAAGGGTCAAGGGAGGTATTCATTCCAAATCGTTCTTCCCACATGGAAATGAGACCCATCACCCGCCATATATGACATACGCGGTTTGTTAGCGAATAATATTTTTTTAGGCAATATTTTACAAAAATATTAACATGTGCTCAATTTTTTTTTCATTTTGATTGGATAAAAACGAATCGGATTGGCGGATCGATCCGGTTTGATCCAAATGAAAAAATTTTATATTTTTTCTTTTAAAAAATAATTAACATTAGTTATAAAATATAAATTAGTATTCTTTAATAATTCAAATAATTCTTCAATTAAAATTAGTTAATTTGTGAATAATAAATTTAAATATTTATATGAAAATACACAAATTAATTTACATGAAAAATACACAAATTAAAATATTTAGATGACATTTATTTATTATCTTTATATAAAAATAGATAACTTTTTACATGAAACGATTAATTTCAAACCTAAGTTAAATCACATAATATTATATATGAAAATGAAAGCAATAGTAAAAAAAAAAAAAAGAGGATCAAATCAGATAAAAAACCGATCCGATCCAAAAATATTAGAATCGAATTGGATTACGATCCGATCAAATGCGAATCGGATTTGATCAGATCATGTTCATATCGGATCATTGGTTTTAAACACCCCTACCCCATAACCGCCCCATTGCCATTCTTGCTAAAAACTAGTATCTTTTATAAGATTTAGCGGAACTATCAAATGAATTTTGAAGTTTAAAAAATCTATTAATACTCTCAATGGTTAGAGTTAACTATCCGAATAAATAAAAAGATGGAAAAAAACTAACTTACAAAAATAATATATACTATTGAGGTTTGTTTTAATTATAAAATCAACATCATCAACATCAACATCAACATCAACATCAACATCACATTTATCCCAAACTAGTTGGGGTCGGCAATCGATGAACCACAAAAATAATAATAAATAAATATGTATATAAATAGTTATAAAAAGAAATAGTTATAAAAAGGAGGTATAACAAAAGGATGAGAATAAATAGTTATAAAAAGAAATAAATACATAAATAAAGAAGATATAACAAAACCAAAGGGAAAAGGGATAAGACTAAAAAAGTCAGTCGTGAACATAGGAATTTTGCTTTTCCACCACGCTAATACCTTTCCTCCACTTTGTCCTAAGATAAACTGTACGCCAATCTATTTCTCACTCCTTAAAATCTTGTTTTACTACTTTCCCCACGTAAGTTTCGATCGACCTCTCTCTTTCTTCTTGTCATGCTCTGTATAACAAATTTTTGTTCTTACCAGAGCATCTAATGGTCTCCAAAGAGTATGCTCAAACCATCTTAATCTATGTTTTCTCATCTTTTCTTTCATCGGTGCTACTCCAACTTTTCGTGGAATATGCTCATTTATTATCTCATCCATCATTGTCTTACCATACATCCACCTTAACATCCTCATTTCTAATACTCCCAACTTATGCTCATGTTACCTTTGTGCCGCCAAAGATTGATTCTGTATAGTATTGCGGTTTGATTCTTTGTTCTATATAATTTTAAGTGATCACACAAAAACCCTGATGTACTGCGCTATTTCACCCAACCTGCTCTGATTTTATGGTTTACATCTTCATCAATCTTTCCCCCTTGTTGCAGTATTGATCCCAAATATCTAAAAGCATCTTTCTTGGGTATCTCTTGTCTAAGCAGACTCATGGAATCTTCATCTCCTCGTCTTACCATGCCGAACTCACACTTCATGTATTCGGTCTTACTCCAACTTAACGTAAATCCTTTTGCCTCTAATGTACTTCTTCACATTTCTAATTTAGCTTCTACCCTGCCCTGGTCTCATCAATAAGCACAATATCATATGCAAATAGCATACACTACGGCACCTCATCTTAGATATTCTTTGTTAACTCATCTATAACTAGAGCAAAAAGATAGGAACTCAAAGCAGATCCTTGGTGTAAGCCAACTATGATTAGAAAATGGCTTGATCTTCCATTATAAGCCTTCATGTATGTAGTAACACTTTCATACATATCCTTGATTGCCTATATATACTTTGAAGGTACTTTTTTCTTCTCAAGAACCCACCATAGAATATTTCTTAGCACCCTATCATACGCCTTCTCAAGATAAACAAAAACCATATGTAGGTTCTTCTTTTTTTCTCGATATCTCTCCATTAGCTATTGTATCAAGAAAATAGCCTCTATGGTAGATCTTCCCAGCATAAATCCAAATTGATTTACAAAGACATTGGTCTATATTCTCAAACGATATTCAATAACTCTCTCTCCCACAACTTCATTGTATAGCTCATAAGTTTAATGCCCTTATAGTTTGAACAATTCTGGATATCCCCCTTATTCTTGTAGATAGGCACAAGCATACTCTCTCTCCATCCATCAGGCCTCTTATTTGTTTGGAAAATCTTGTTAGAAGGTTAGTCAACCAACGTATTATCACATCCCCTAAGCATTTCCACACTTCAATAGGTATACCATCAGGTCCCAAGGCTTTGCCAATCTTCATATTCTTCAATGCCTCCTTAACTTCATGCCCTCTAATTCTACGTATGAACCTTCTGTTCGAATCATCAAAAACAAGCTCCAAATCTATCTCACTTCTAGCACTCTCTTTATTAAAAAGCTTGCTAAAATAGCTTATCTACCTTTCCTAGACATTTGCATCTCTTACTAAAAGTCTTTGATTTTCATCCTTAATGCATCTAACCTGTGTCAAATCTTTGCTTTTCTTGCCCTTATCTTTACAAGCCTATAAATACATTTTTCAGTTTCTTTGCTCCCAAGTTGTTTGTACATTTTTGAAAAAACCTTGCTTTTAACCACTCGCACAACTTTCTTGGCATTTTTTCTTGCCAATCTAAACTTTTGAAGATTCTCGTCACTAGGACATTTATGCAAACTATGGGAACACTTCTTCTTATGTTTAATTGCCTTCTGCACTTCTTCATTCCAGCACCAAGTTTCCTTTGTTTGATGTCCATTCTCTTTACTTTCTCCTAGGACTCTTCTTGCCACTCTTTAAATACAGTTAGCCATCTCGTCCCACACTATATTTACTTCACCCTCTAGTAGCCATGGTTTTTCTTGAAGTATTCTTTCCTTGAAAGCTGTTTGTTTTTCCTCTTTTAGCTTCCACCATCTTATTCTAGGGTTCTAAACACCTCTCTACATTTTGCGTACTTTGTTACACCAAATCTCTGAGACCACCAACTTATGTTGCGTAGCTAAGCATTCTCCGATATAGACTTGGTAATCTACATATGAGGCCCTATCCTCTCTTCTAGCAAGAAAAAAGTCAATCTAGCTACAATTTTGACTGCTACGAAAAGTGATTAGATGTGATAGGCTAGAGCAACACTTAATAAAATTTGAAAGTTTTATTAAATAAAATTTAATAACTTCTATTTTTTCTACTTTATGTTTTTCTTTTCATTTTGAGATGAATCATCTCATAATTTTTATTTTATATCATAAATCAAACAATTAAAAAGTAATAATAATATAATATCAATATATACCTTTAGAATTTTTGAAAACTACTCCATTTGTCCCAAAAAAAAAGAGTCTACTTTGGTTAAGGTATAACTTTTTATTAGTTATTAAGTACAATTTATTTAATGAACCACTAAATATATAATTTACATTTTTAGCCTTACCTTTTAGTTTTGAGTGTACATAATTATTATTAGTAAGAATATTTTAGTAATTTGGTTTAAAAGTGGACTCTTTTTTTGGGACAAGAAAAAGTTTTCAAAGTGGACACTTTTTTTAGGACGAAGAGAGTAATTAATAAAAAGAGATTATCTTATTATTTTTATATCTCCGTAAACTTTTAAGAAATAATTATATTTTTACATCTCTTGTAGTTTTATTTTAATTATTAGAATCAAACTGATGTGCACTTCATGGCTATAAAGAGCTAGCAATACATAACGAGCGAACAGGACCCAAGATTTAACTTGCGAAATCACTAGAATTGGCAGATTTAAGACCGATGGATGAAGCATTGCCATAACTTAGGGTTCTATTAGATTGATAAGATTCAAAGACACCACAAATTGTTGAAACTTGATAAGCTCACTGTTCTTTGAAAGAACGAAGAGATGGATTCACTTAAACTCTCAAGGACGTAATGCCACAAAATTCTTCAAGTTGTTCTATTGAGGTGTTGGCCGAATGACCTATATTTATAAAGTATAAAAACGTATTAAAATGAAATAACTAAAATTCTAATCCTAATCTACTTCTAAGGATGGGCAGCTAGTTTCCTTTAATTAAAGGGCAGCCTTACAAATAAAAATGAAATAAAAAATCCTAACTCAAACACCTAAGCTTCGGCCACAATAAACAAGCTTTGGCCAACATAAATAAAAATCCAGCAAGGTGGCCTTTTAATTACCTAAATTCGGCCACTTCAAGAATTAATAAAAATAACTAACACTAATGAAATTCAATGCTAACCAAAATACTAATCACTTGGCCTACTAATACACTAGAATTCAGCCAAGGCAAAACTAGTGTTCCTCAAATTGAACTTGCAGTAGATTAATGATTTGCAAGTCCTGGCCACATGCTTGCCAGGCTTGAATGTTATGGATTAAACCACTTATGATTTCTTGAACTCATTTAGCTCTAGCTCTCATTATCGGCCCTGTATTATGACTCAATGGATCAAATGCTTGGCAAGGTCGACTTTTTGACTCCTTGGTTCTCATCATTCCCACTCTCCTCAAAAGGATTTGTCCTCAAATCGAACTCGTCACCTATATCAAAAGGGGAAAGATCAGTCACATTGAATGTGGCACTAACTTGATACTCGCCAGGCAAATCTAGCTTATAGGCATTGTTGTTGATGCGTTTAACCACTTGAAATGATCCATCTCCTCTTGGATGCAGCTTGGTATATTGTTGAAGAGGAAATCGCTCTTTGCGCATATGTGCCCAAACTCAATCACAAGGCTCAAAGATAACACGTTTGCGACCTTTGTTGGCTTGAGTGGCATATTGGTGCGTCCTCTTCTCAATCTATTAGCAGACTTTTTCATGCATATTTTTCACCATGTCAGCTTTCTTCTCACCATCAAGATTTGAATATTCAAATGGCAATGGTGTCAAATCCAAAGGAGTTAAGGGATTAAAGCCATAAACCACTTCAATAAGACTATTAGAATTGGCTCTGTATCAATGTAATCTCATCATCCATACATAATGAATTAATGTGGTATATTCATATCATAATTTATGAACAGTAAAAACTAGCATTCTTATTGAGACTCGAACTCATAGGGATGAAAATCTATTTATGGATAGAATCAAATATGTAATATTTACAGACAAAAGTATTAGGTTATTGGGGAAAAATCAATATACTTTTAATGTTGAATCGGGATCAACTATGATAGAAATAAAACATTAGGTTGAACTCTTCTTTGGGGTCAAGGTAATAGCTATGAATAGTCATCAACTTCCAGGAAATGGTAGAAGAATGGGACCTATTATGGGACATACAATGCATAACAAAAGTATGATCATTACACTTCAACCGAGTTATTCTATTTTTAAATCCAAATACTTAATAGTATGGCGATATATTTATTTAAAACTTTTACCCTGAGTACACACAATGGAACTGTAGACAAATGTGGTGGTTGTAAAATTATGAATTATATTTATTAGATTAAATTTGAATTGTTAAAATAGAGATGAAAAAATAAGCATAATAAAATATTGTAATATTTAAACTCTATATGTAATTTGGTGAGTTGTTAAGTTGTTAAATTGTGTAGATAATTATTATTATCGTGTTAAATTATGATTATCAATATTTTTTTTTATAATTTCTTCACACTAAATAAATATGGAAAAAAGTAAGAGAGATCTATTTTGTTAAAGCTCAATATTCATTTTGTTATTAAAACAAACCTCAAGATCAAATGTGTTTTCAATACTATAGTTTAAAGGGCAGTTTATAAATTTTTAAAAAATTAACTATTTACTTGATCAAAAGTCAATAGTCAATATTTGTTAATCAACTATAAGAAGGTAAATGTTATTAATTTATAGAATTTCAAGGGGTATTAGTAATTTCCTTGTATCTCCAAAGTTATTTGATAGTATTCGATCCTAAACTTCGAGTGAGGTGGATATAATTTACCTTTTTGTTTAAATTTATATAAACTAATAAATATTGTATTTATAACTGTAAACTTAAAAAAAATATGATAAAATTATTTTATAAAATTTTCTTTTGCACTCATTTATAATGACTATTTTTTTTATGAATGAAAATAAAAAATTGCTATAAAAAAAGAGAATATAAAGAGTTCAGTTAGAAAAGTCAAAACTATTTTTTCAACAAAATTTTCAAAATACCCTTAATGAGATAGAATACATCAAAAGAATGTATTGATATGTAATACCCTTAATGAGGAAATTAGTGGTATACAATGAGTTGTACCTCCATTTCGTTGACCAAAAATAAAAAGTTGTATATTAATGAAACCGAACTCTTTTTTTGGAACAAAAGAAGTATAAGTATTTACTACTTTTGTTATACATTATACGTCTAACTATATATGTATATGTATTAACCACTACTTATTTTATAATATTACACCAGTGGCTGTAACTACTTTGAAACAATATATTTTTTATTACTGATTTTCTTATAAAGAAATATAGTTCGTAATAAATGTAAAAAAAAATTATTACCATTAATCAGTAGTGTATTTTAATACTAACTAAATTATGTGCTTAAATTAATTAAACTTATTTGGAAAATTCATAAATTTCAAGATGTCCTAGTATAATTATTTTAAATTAAGAACCATAACATAAATAAACCAATGAAGCTCAACCCAATGAAGAATATATTTAGACAAATTATTATTCTTAACCAAAGAAAGCCAACTAGTACTAATCAATAGTGTATTGTAATACTAAAAAGACTGTAAGAATAAAACACAATTATATGGACAGACAAAAATATTAGAGTATCCTAGTACAATTATTAAAGATTAAGAGTTATAATAAAAGTAAGCTAAGTTTGGCAAAAGGAAGAATATACTTACTAATAATCACTATTATATAAAATGAAAAAAAATTCGGTCACTTTCAATATAATTGTCATATTTTTAAGGATATTGTTGTCTTTTTAGTCTTTTTAATTAATCAAATAATAATAATAATAATAATAATACAAGAGTGGTAAGAAAATTAATTGCTATAAAAATTAACAATGTAAGAGTTCTATTAAACCTTGAATACTAAATAGTTCTATTAAACTTCTATCCAATTTTAATTCAAATATAAATATACTTATCATTATTATCTTTATTTAAAATAAATAGTTATCTATTAACATATAATTCTAATATAGCTCTAATATTTCGTGATTATAAAATATTAATTATTTCATCAAATTTTACTCAAAATTCTAAAATTAATTTTTAACTTTGATTTGTATATATTAATCAATGTTTGGTTTGAAAAAAGAATCCTAATAGCGTACTATAATTTTTGATAAATTTTCTTATATTTTTTGATATTTAAAACTGAATATACTTGTGTTTTACTCATATGTTTTTAGATTAAAATTTTGAGATTGCTTCCATTTAGTCTTGTTAATATTTTAAATGGACTTGAATTTTTTTTATCTCTTTTATTTAAAAAATAAATTGAAGATAATTTATTTAAATTTAGACTCAACAATTAATAATTTTTTAATATAGTTCTTTGGTCGTTCTATTTTTATTTCCACAATTTCAATATATCTCTCTTTTTCCATTTTTTTGCTTACTCCCACTTCAGTTGTGTAAGAATAATTGTTTTTAGAATTTTTTCACACTAAATAAATAAGAAAAAAATAAGAGAGATTCGTTTTGTTAAATCTCGATGTTCGTTTCGTTATATATTCAAACAAACCTCAAAGGTTAAATGTATTTCAAATATTATAGTTTAAAAGATTGTTTATAAGTTATTTTTTTAAAAAAAAAATAACTAGGGCTGTGAATTATATGGTGATGTTTGAATGGATTATGTGCATTGATTTCACCATCAAATACATGCAGAAATTAATTTATTTCAGAAATGTGCACACTTTTGCATTCAGACACCCAACTGCTGCTTACAATAATCCATTCTTTAATGAAATGGGAAAAAAATTAAAATCGTGACCGTGTAGTGGACATAATTGATGACATGTCTACGATCTATCCTCCATGTTCTTCAAATGCTGATACAAGGCTTTGGGGATGCCACTTGCTAACAAGGGACATGTATGTCTTCCCCTTCAACGCTGTGACGTTCATAGTTGGTGTCCAATTATATAGGTCATTTGATGGTGGGTGACACATTTAGGCCTACATGCAGGACCAATGCTTTCGTAAACGCAATAATCACACTAACGGGAATGGAGCAATAGGGACACAAAACAAAGGCCAAAGTTCCCAGTATGCATGGTACAAAGAAAGCAACAGAAATAATCTCATTTATAATGACTATTTTTTTATCAATGAAAATATAAAATTGCTATAAATTTTTTGATATAAAATTAATTAAGTCTATTAGAGTTTATGTATTTAATATTAAGATTTAATATTTATTAATAAAATAATTTTATTTTATTAATAAAACATAATTAGTGCACAATAAATAGAATAAAAAATCTAAATTTGGGAAGTGTTTGATCACTAGAGTTGATAGTGATCCATCATTTTCTACAACTACGAAAGCCGAAAGAGAAGCCAATTCGCATATTTGTGCCTTCCTCCTTCTTTCGTAGAGAACATTATCTCCAATATGAATCGTATGGCCTCAAATCAATGGAGTCGTCATCGAATTAGGAAAAGGAATTGAAGACATGAACCTCAAAGTCTTCCAATTCTTTTGTGGAAGAGAGAAACGGTCAAGAGAGGTTCCAAATCGTCCTTCCCACATGGAAATGACACCCATGGCCCGCCATATATAACTGAATATTGTTTAATTTAGGCAGTATTTTACAAAATATTAACATTGGCTCAATACTAATGATGTAAAGTTTTATTTTAGAGTCTTCGATAATTTTTGTTCTTAATATTTAAGAATCCAATAATTTTAATTCTCAAAAACTTTTAGACAGATAAATTTAGTACTTTTTATTTTAATTTATAACAATTTAAAGACAACTAACCAAAAAAATTAAAGATTTAATGGTTGGAGGGGAAAAATTTAGATTAATGTTTAAGCAATTTCGGAATTGCTAAGTTTCTGAGGAAGGATGATAGCATTGCATTAACTAAAACCTAAGCCACAATTGGTTACATTGCACTAGGTAATCTTATTTATTTTGTTTATATTTTCTTTCATTTCCGAGCATACCATTGTGTACAATTTCTTGCACTAATGGTCATATTTGTTTTAGAATATGGACGGGAGGGAATGGTATCGAAAACATGCGATGTATATAGCTATGGAATCCTCAAAATGGAAGCGTTTACAAGAAGAAGGCCTAATGATAAAATCTTTGGTGAAAATCCGGACTTGAAGAGTTGGGTAAATAATGCCATGCCTGATTCAATTGTTCAAGTTATAGATGCTACCCTATCAAAACCAAACCAAGAACATCCCAATGAAACATTGGAGTGTCTATCATTAATCATGGAATTGGCCTTGAATTGTGGTCCAGAATCTCCCAAGCATAGATTTACTATAAGTGAGGTTGTTGTTGCTCTCAAGAAGATAAAAGTCAAATATGTATGTCATGGAAGTAAATAGATTGTTACTGAATATTCTGTCATCATGAGTTTACAAGAGTGAGGGATTTTGCCAATTTTATTGTTCCAAACAAATAAAGTTTACGTTACGATTGCTATGGAAGAAATATTTGTATTATTCTAGTTAAATCAGGATGGTCATCAAGTTTTTTTTTCCTTTAATCCAACATTTTAATTTTATATATTAATCCAAGAAGGAAAAAAAAAATAGCTCAACTCATTCTAGCTCTCTCCTTAATCCTTGAATTAACCATTAGGTGTAATCTGACTTCCATTTCATAAAATAAATTGTCAATCGTTTCCCCATTTTTGCTACCCTTTATTATTATCATTCTATTCAATTAAAAAAAATTTCAAATCACTCATTAATTTATTGCATTTATAGAAATATCATGTAAAGAAAATCGGTCCTTCACACTCACAGCTGGTTGGGAAATTAAAGATTTAAAACAACACTACTTGCTCCATCAGCACTATTATCTTACTTCAACCTAATTCTTACGATGCACATACATACACATATTTAGTTGCCTAGGAGTAGTTCGTGGTTGGTAGTTGGAACACAAAGTTTAATTGCCTTCCTTCATAATCATTGAATTGAATAATTATGATGTTACGCCCTATCTGTATCAGTCTAAATATATTTCTTTCTTTTGGAATTGCAATATTAATTAACCAGAAATTAAGCTGAATTATTAATTAAACGAGGCAGCCCGCCACTGTTGTCCCACCGTCCCAGTGCTAGTATTGTTGTGCCTTCCTTCTTCTTTCCTCAACAACTTTAATTATCTCCAATATGAATCGTATGGCCTCAAATCAACGGAGTCGTTTTCGAATTGGAAAAGGGAATCGAAGACATGAACGTCTAAGTCTTCGCCTTCTTTTGTGGGAGAGGGTAACGGTCAAGGGAAGTCTTACTATTAATTCCAAATCGTCCTTCCCGCTCCAAAATGAGACCCATTATCGGCCATACATGACATACGCGGTTTGTTACTTTCACCTTTATTAATGTTTTGTTTTTTTGAATTATAACAAGATTTTATTTTTATAATTATTTATTTATTAACAAAATAACTTAGGGAAAGAACTGATTTGTGGATGAAGAATTAGTATATCATTAGAGTATTCCAAGAATGGGGGTTAGTTTTCATAATTTCAATATTTACAAAATATTAACATTGGTTCAATATTATTGATGTAAAGTTTTATTTTATTTTAAGATGTACATAACTTCTCGTTGCCCTCAAAAAAAAGTTTATTTTAAAATAAAACTTCTAAAACTATTTTTATGAATTTTATATATATGTGAATATTTACTATCCATAATTAAAAAACGTCGAGGCAAGTCAAGTAGTCAACCATTCAATGCCCTCCTCATCTGTCCCACCACACTTGCCCATTTATTTCAGCATGCTGATTCTAACGAATTGTCATCAGCTGAAGGCTGAATCAGCAGCAATAATGCAGTAAACCTTGGGCTTTAAAAGTGTAAAATTTCCTTTAAATTTCTCATGATGTGAAGAAATTTAAAGATGATGTTTGATCACTAGAACTGATGGTGATCCATCATTTTCTACAACTGCGAAAGCTAAAATAGAAGGCAATTCGCATTTTTGTGACTTCCTTCTTCTTTCGTAAAGATCATTAGCGCCAATATGATCGTATGACCTCAAATCAATGGAGTCGTCTTTGAATTGGCAGAAGGAATTGAGACCCATCACCCGCCATATATGACATGCGCGGTTTGTTAGCGAATAATGTTTTTTTAGGTAGTATTTTACAAAAATGTTAACATGTGTTCAATATTAATGATGTAAAGTTTTATTTTTAGAGTTTTTTAGAATTTTAGTTCTTAATATTTGGGGGTTCAAAAGTTTTAATTTCTCAAATTTTTAGGTCAGCAAATTTATCACTTATAATTTCAATTTGTAACAATTTAAAAACAACTAACAAAAAAAAAATTAATGATTTAATGGTTGGAGAAGCTATAAAGTCCACATTTATATCATATTTTTAACAGTTTTAATCCTCAATATTTAAATATTTGACATCTTTAGTTTCTAAATAATTTAGTTAGGCCAATCTACTTTTTAGATTTTCAGTATATAAAAACTAAAAAATGACTCAATGGTTGGAGGGAGCTATGAAGCCCATATTTATATAATAGTTTTAATAGTTTTAGTTCTCAATATTTAAATATTTAACATTTTTAGTCTTTAAATAATTTAGATAGAAAATTTAAATTTTTAGATTTTCAATATATAAAAATTAAAAATTATTGACATTATTAACTTAAAGAATGCGAAGAAGAAATTAATAAACATTTGTATTTAATTTTTTAAATTAGCATCAATAGAAAAAAATGAAAAATATGGAACCAAAAACGTTTCCTTTTTTTATTCATGCTAATTTGAAAAATAAAAAATATATGGGTCACTTTACTCTTCCAATTTTTTTAAGCTAATGACATCATTTTTTTTTATTTTACAAATTTAAATTATGTAAATAGATTAGTTCACCTAAATTATTTGGAAACTAAACTTATCATATTTTTAAACATAAGGACAAAAACTGCTAAACTTCTAAACATGGGAATTAAAATTGTCAAAAATATTATATAAATGTGGACCCATCTGTTCATATTATTCAGTTATTAACTTTGTAATTAGTTGTTTTTAAATTGTTATAAATCGAAAAACTTTTTTACAAATTGAAAGTATTTCAAAAAATAAGTCTATTTTAAAATAAAATTTTCTAAAATTATTCTTACAAATTTTATGTATGTAAATATCTATGATCCATCTTTAAAAAGTAACCATAAAAATAAAAATTATAATATATATATATATATATATATATATATATATATATATATATATGTATGTATGTATGTACAAAAGAAATACTACTGCAGCCCTCTAGAGGCTACATGGGCAAGCCAAGTAGTCAACCCGTCAACGCCTGCCCCAACTTTCCTACTTGTGTCAATTCATTCGAGTCTACCGACTCTATTCTTCATCCTTATCATCCAACAATCATGAATTGTCATCCGCTGAAGGCGGAAGTAGCAGCAATAACGCAGCAAACCTTGGCTTTAAAATGCAACATTTCCTTTAAATTTCTCATCCTGTGAAGAAACCTTAACCATATTCAATATACCCTGCATTTTAGATTCATACTATAGGCTCATCTTTCAATGGATAGACACTGCCTTGTACTTCTTCTGATACAATGGATAATTGTGACTTGCTGCATGGCCATGAATCCAACAAACATTGCCACTGATCAATCTGCCCTTCTGACCCTGAAAGCCCACATCACCTCTGACCCTTTCCAAATCTTGTCTAGTAACTGGTCTGCTGTTGCTTCATCCTCCTCTGTGTGTGACTGGATTGGAGTCCAGTGTGGCCCTCGCCACCGCAGAGTGACTGCTTTGAATATTTCAGGCATGTCTCTTACTGGCACCATTCCTCCACATTTCAGTAACCTCTCCTTTCTTGTTTCTCTTGACATGAGAAGCAACTATTTCCATGGAAATCTGCCTCAAGAGTTCTCTCGATTACGTAGAATACGGTTCATCAGATTAGGCTCCAACAACTTCACTGGAGCAGTTCCTACGTGGTTTGGACCGCAGCTTCAAGTCTTAAATTTATCTCGAAACGAATTTAGTGGTCCTATTCCTTCCTCGATCTCTAACCTGTCGAAATTAGAATATCTGAATTTTGAAGGTAATTTCCTCACGGGAGAGATTCCTGCAGAGATTGGGAATCTCCATAGCTTGACATTTCTCGATCTTCAATTTAATCAACTTGTTGGTTCCATACCTTCCGCCATCTTCAACATCTCAACATTGGAGAGTGTTGGTTTTACACAAAATAACTTGACAGGAAGTCTTCCACTTGATATTTGTCACAATCTTCCAAGTCTCAAAGGGATATATCTTTCTTTAAATCAGTTAAATGGTCAAATCCCATCAAGTTTATCCTGTTGTTCGCATCTTCAGGCACTGTCATTGTCAGTGAACAATTTTAGTGGATTCATACCAAAAGAACTTAGCAACTTGGAGATGCTAGAGGTATTATTCCTTGGAAAGAACAATTTACAAGGTATAGCCTCATATTCTAATCTTATTAGTTTTTTTTGATGATGTTAAACCTGCTTAAACAATGCCAAGTCCGAAAATCATTTTCTTGTTGCTACTTGCTAGCAAATGTAGCATGAAATCATTATTAATACTATGGTCATTTAGTTACAATTCTTGGACTTGTACAAGAATTAGGAGTAGGTAATTCAAAGAATCATTCCACCCTAACAAGAACGAAAAAAAGAAAAGAAAAACTCTTTTCCTCTATGTCATGGTAGTACATGGTCTTTGTTAAATATTTAGGTGGGAAAAGATTTTCAAATTACTAACAATTCTTCTATAAAATTGGAAGGTGTGATTCCGCGGGAGATTGGCAATCTTCGTAAACTCAAGGAGCTTGATTTAGGACTCAACAACATTTCAGGTTCCATACCCAAAGAAATTGGGAATTTGATTATGCTCACTCCTCTTTATTTTGACTATAATTTCTTAACAAGTTAGTCTCCTTGGTTCACTGGGAATTTGAGTTTAAAAAATAATGTGTTTGCTTTGTTTGGTTCATTTGAGAAAGCAATATGTTTGTTGTGTTTGTTAATTTTTACATTTTTTGAAAAATTAATCTAATTTATGAAAATAAGAAAAATAAGTGGAACAATTGAGAGTTCTCAATAGTTACTAAAGGTTGTTATTCTTATGACTTTTCTTAGAATTTTAGTTTAAATAAACATATTTCTGACTTTTAATATTATTTGGTCTGCTTTTTCTTTTTGAACTTTTATATGTTTTTTTATTTTTTAAGTGCTACTCATATACTCCCTCTGTTCTGAAAAAAAATCAACTTTTATTTAAATACAACTTTTTAATAGTTATTAAATACAACACACATAATGCACCAACTGAACAAATGATTTTATATTTTTATCCTTACTTTTTAATTGTGAGTATATATACAAAATAATTTTTTTTATATTATTAGTAATGCTATTTTAGAAATTTGGTTTGAAAGTAGACTCTTTTTTTTTGGAATTGTGGGAGTAATATTCTATTTTAATTATTGTTAGTTTTAATTTTTTATTTTAAAAACTTATTAAATTTGAGAACTTTTTTATATTAAAATTCATAATTTATAAATTGAAAATTATGTAATTTTTTTTCCTTAAAATTTTGAATTATGGGTTGATTTCATCTTAAATGGGCGTATATTCTTTTCTTGTTTTCTTTAGCTTCAATTTTGCAATTAAATTATTAACATCATTGTTGTTACTTTTCTTTAATGAAAATATAAATTTATTTGTACCTGTATTATTGAAACCACCTTCTTTATGTATTTTTAATTCATTAATCTAAATGAAATAGTGAAATATGAATAATATTAACTTTTCTAAAAAATTTATTCTATCCAACAGTTATAATTGCTACAATTAAATTCCTAAAATTTTAATTTAAAAAAAAATTATTCATTTTTTTATAATTAAATTCCATAAAATAATATTACTACATAATTTTACTTTCTTACTAACCAAACAAACCCGCATGATTACATTTTACCCAAAGTTTCAATTCCATATATTTAGACATATCAAATGTCTGTCATAATTTCAAATTTTACAATCCTCCTCCCCACCCTCTCCCCTCTCAACCCCAAATGTTCTCTTTCTTAAATGCCGAGAACTTGCATTAATATACTAGCATATCACAACTGATAGGTGTAATACCAAAAGAGATCTCCAATCTTCACAAATTGGAGCAACTTTGTTTTGATGGCAATGACTTACATGGGTCTATACCGATGGGGATCTTCAATCTTTCAACATTGAGGGAGGCTATATTTTCATACAATCACCTCACTGGCAGTCTTCCATCAAACATTGGATATCAATTGCCTAATTTAGAAATACTTGCTCTTAACGAGAATGAAATTAGTGGGGTCATACCAGCTTCAATTGTAAATTGCTCTAAATTGAGAATTCTCTCTCTTTTATCAAACCAATTCAGTGGCTCAATTCCAAAACGCCTTGGGAACCTTGAACTTCTAGAATGGCTAGATCTTTCTGATAACCATTTAACAAGTGATCCAACATCATTGGAGCTGGATTTCCTTACTTCCTTGACAAAGTGCAAGTCTTTGAAGACCTTAGACCTATCATATAATCCACTCAATGGCATTCTCCCGAATTCCATTGGAAATCTTTCTGCTTCCCTTCAATATTTTGGGGTATCGATGACTATAATTAGAGGCCCTATCCCAAGTGAAATTGGCAACCTAAGCAGTCTAATATTGATTACTCTAGATGGTAATCAGTTGACTGGAGCTATTCCAGGAGCAATCCAGGACTTAAAAAACCTTCAAGTATTGTATCTTCAGCAAAACAAACTCAAGGGAACTCTAGAAAAATTTTGCAACATGCAAAGACTTGCTGAGTTGTATCTAAGCCAAAACCAAGTTTCAGGGGCAATTCCAGAATGTTTTGGCAATATGATTTCTCTAAGGAAACTTTATCTTGATTACAACTTACTGACTTCTTGTATTCCCAAAAGCTTGTGGAAACTCACAGATCTCCTACAGCTTGGCCTTGCCTCAAACTTCTTAAATGGATCATTGCCTGTTGAGATTGGAAGTTTGAAGGTTGCAATATCAATGGACTTGTCCATGAATCAAATATCAGAGGCCATTCCCAGGACATTGGGTGATTTACAGAACTTGCAAAACCTTTCTTTAGCAAACAACCAATTACAAGGATCCATACCAGAATCATTTGGGAAAATGTTAAGCTTAATATCCCTAGACTTGTCGCATAACAATCTCTCAGGGTTGATTCCCAAGTCATTGGAGGCACTTCAATATCTTAAATTGTTTGACGTATCTTCTAATCATTTAAAGGGTGAAATTCCTTCTGGGGGTCCTTTCAAAAACTTCACAAGTGAATCCTTCACTTCCAATGATGCATTATGTGGAGATCCAAAATTCCAAGTCCCGCAATGCCAAACTAATCAAAAGCACAAATTTAGAGTGAAAATGGTACTTCTACTCACACTGATCCCACTTCTGATAGCTCTTATGGTTGTCCTCTTCTCAGCATTTGTTTTTTTGAGATATCGAAGGAAAAGAGAGTTTTCAAGTGCAATAGAGGTGTCAGTTGTATCAACAATAGAAAAAATTTCTTATTATGAACTTTTGCAAGCAACAAATCGGTACAGTGAGAGCAACCTTCTTGGCTCAGGTAGTTTTGGATCAGTTTATAAAGGGATTCTTAATGATGGAAAGACTATGGCTATCAAAGTATTTAATTTACAACTCGAAGGTTCACTCAAGAGTTTTGATGTAGAATGTGAAGTGTTCTGTAACCTTCGTCATCGAAATCTAGTGAAAGTCATCAGCAGTTGTTCCAACCAGGATTTTAAAGCTTTGGTGCTAGAATATATGCCCAACGGGAGCCTTGACAAATGGTTGCACTCTGACCATCATTTCCTGAATATGTTGCAAAGATTGGACATGATGATCGATGTCGCATGCGCTTTGCAATATCTACACCAAGAATATTCAACTCCCTTGATTCACTGTGACTTGAAGCCAAGTAATATCCTTATTGATGAAAACATGATTGCCCATGTAAGTGACTTTGGAATTGCAAAGTTTTTGGGAAAGGATGAAAGCTCTGTATTAACCAGAACCTTAGCCACAACTGGTTACATTGCACCAGGTAATCTTGATTCTATGTTTCTTTTTTTCTTTCATTTCAGAATTTATGACTTATAGAATTTTTTGGACTGATGCCAATATTTGTTGTAGAATATGGAAGGGAAGGATTGGTATCGAAAGCATGCGATGTCTATAGCTATGGAATCCTCCTAATGGAAGTCTTTACCGGAAAAAAGCCCAATGATGAAATTTTTGATGAAAATATGAGCTTCAAGAGTTGGGTAAATGATTCCATGCCTAATTCAATTCTTCAAGTCATAGACATTAACTTGTTAAATCCAAATGAAGAACATTCCAGTGAAACGTTGGAGTGTCTATCATCAATCATGGAATTGGCCTTGAATTGTGTTCGGGAATCTCCAAAGGAAAGGCATGTTATAAGTGATGTTGTTGATGCTCTCAAGAAGATCAACCTTAGGTATGCGGAATATCACAGAGGTTAATAAATTGTTACCACATATCATAACATGCTTTTTCGTGATTTTTGAGTTTACAAGAGCAAATTAGTCATAATTGGAACAGAAGATCAGTAATGAAAATTGCCAGTTCTGTTGTTTCAAATGGATAATTTTGAGCCACGGAGCAAATATTTGCATCATGTGCGTAACTTTCCATCTCTATATGTGTAATGTTGTGGTAGTGTTTTGTTTTTTAAAAATTTTTCTGTTAAAAGAGGTAATGAAATTTCATGACATTATACCTTTATTCTGTCAATATTTTTCACTTAACAAAATTGCTAATAAATATTTCATGTGTCAAAAGTAACCATTAGTATTGTCCATACAAAATTTCTTTCATTGCATAATTCTTTGGTGCTGTAATTCTATTAGCAAGGCTTCTAATGAGATGTGAGCTATTGGTTTTCTCCTTGCATTTTTTTTTCTAATTTAATTGTTGGGTGTTGGTTGCTAATTGTATGGATTAATAATTTCTAAAGATAAGTTCATTTTCACATCGAATACACAGAAATCTGATTAGATAGATTCCACTAACATAACTTCGAAATGGTATTAAATAACAATTATTTTTCACTTCCACCATTTCAAAAAAAAAATTTACCTTTGATTTAATACAACATTTTTTAAATTATAAGATACAACACACTTAATGCATAATTAAATTATAATTTTACATTTTTATCTTTACTTTTTACTTTGGATAAACATTGTTATCTTTAGTATGGATAATAAAAGAATTTTACTTCCAAAACAGATTCTTTTTTGGGTAAAAAAAGAATTTTTTTTAAATTAAACTGTTTTTTTTAACGAAGGAAGTAATATTTTACCATATAAATACCACATTAATTATTTAAGAAAATAAAAGATCAAAGTGGATTCCTCTTACGTGATGTTCAAATACTACTAAATAAAAGTTATTTTTTAATATTTTGCCATATGCATACTATGTCAATTACTCAAAAAATTTACCATAAATTTTCATTATAATAAGCTGAGTCGAACTATTCCATAATCATAGTCCAAGTGAAATCAAGTATCCATCTATGTATTAATATGATTATATTTTTACATTCATTTATTTATGCATATAGATTTTGTTCCATGACTAATTCTAGAACACAGGAGTAGTGTTTGAACGAGAAACAAGAACTTAATTAAATTATTTCTTTCTGGCAATAGATTCTATGTTGCTATGGTTCGTAATTCATTACATTGATCCTCCATGTTTGGGCCTTTGGGGTGAATTTGAAAGAATTGAACGAGGAGCCGTATAAGGTGAAAATCTCACATACAGTTCTGTAAAGCAGTTGTAAGGGTGGCTTATTTATCAACTTTTCCACTATCACCCCCAACAAACCAAACTTTGCCTTACGTTGAGTCAACTCAGGTTTGGAAGCAAAAGAACAAAACGATGAGGTGGCCAAATAAATAAAATTTCATCAACACATAATTTCAAAATTAGAATTGTTTTAGAGGGCGGAATTGATTTTTGGTCTTGCTCACTGTAATCTGCTAGATCTATATATCACTACGTACTATCCTAAGGATAAATTCATAGGGTAAACAATAATAATATCAAATGAGGTCCCCATTGTTTCATTTGACATCCAAAAGCCTCATAATCTAACCCCTCGTAAAAAAGTTGGTTCCCACAGCACTTATCTAGAGTTTTTTACTTAAATATTAATTTTTAAATAGTAATTAAATATATATTAATATTTTAAAAATTTTTCAAAAATTTGAAGTAGATATCTAAAATCGACATCTCGTCTATCACCTTCAAGCAAAATTTAAAAAAAATAATTCTTCTCTCCCTTTTTTCCCTCTCATCCCACAAACTCTATTTTTATTCCCTCTTTTTCCCTCCCCCGCCCAAGTCCACACTCCACAACCCCCAACCCCCTCCCACGGCAGCCCCAGCCCCGCCCCACGACCCTCACCCCCACCCCTTGGGTAGAACCTCTCCCCTTCCTCCAAAATCTCAATTTTCCAGTCAAAAAAAATAATAAACCTTACATTTTGAGGGGAAAAAAACAGAAGTAGGAGGCAAACAAATTTGAGGAATGTAAATTATTTTTATATTATAGGGAATAAAAAATAAGACTTGTGGGATAAGGAGGAAAAAAGAGAGAGAAAAAAATTTCTTTTCTTTTTTTAAATTTTGCTCCAGATGTGACTTCAAAGTCAATTTATCAAAAATATACTTCAATATTTTTTGAATAATATTTAAAACAACAATATTTTTTTAATTTTGAGAAAAGAAGTAATATTCACTTAAATAACTCCATTTATCTATAACAAAAGAACAAAAAAAAAATCTAAACTAACCCTAAGTAATATTAATTAATATGGACAGAAAGAAAAAAGGAGAGGCAGACAAGGTCCCTTAACCTTTAATTTAATGCCTAGAATGAAACGGTAAGGTATTAAACATAATAATTACTCCTACTAAGGAGAAAACTGAAAAAGCAGCAAAAGAGAGAATAGATCAGCCCCAGAAAAATTGTGTTATTTCTTTGTTGCACCATCTTTCATGGGGAAAACCAAATCATGGCTTTAGCCTACCAATACTGCATCATAGTTTTATGCTCGCATGCACCCATGCTGCAAATGGCGTACGCAACCTCGAGTTTCACAAGTTTTTTTTTTTCTTTTGTTGCATATCCATTTTTGTAGTAACAGAGTTCATTTTGCTTCGATTTCTTAATTGTAGTGTCGTTGAATGCCTTACAATTCTATTGTTGTTGTTATCTTTTGCGGTACATTTGATTCTTGTGGTTTGTGGCACCAAAGAATGAATTCTGTACATTTTTTTATTTCGTAATCATGAAATTCAATACATATTAAAGTGAAGAAGGACATTCAAACAAGAAAAATGTTTAAGGTGAATATTACACTGAGATATGAGAAAAGATAAAATAATCAAGGAAAAGTTCAAAAAAAAATTAAAAATAAACATAGATTCAAAAATTTCCAAATAAAGCAATCTTTCGAACTACTGCTAGTAGATCGAAACATGGCAATGGCAGTTTTTTACGATTTACAATGTTAAAGATTTTGTTTAAGGTAAATTATATATATCTCTTATAAGATTTAGTGTAACTATTAAATAAATTTTGAAAGTAAAACAAACTATTAACACTTTCAACGGTTAATCTAATAAGTAAAATGATGAAAAAAATCAATTGAGAAAAATAACATATACCATTGAGATTTTTTTTTATTATGAACTGACTTTTAAAGTTTTAAAGTTTTATTAAATAAAATTTAATAACTTTTTTCATAGTTTATTTATTTTCCTTTTCAATCCATGACGAATCATTTCATAATCTTTATTTTATATCATAAATCAAACAATTTAAAATTAATAATGATATAATATCAATATATACCTTGAGAATTTTTTAAAACTAATTAATAAAAAATGATTATCTTATTATTTTTCTATCTCGAAATAAACTTCTAAGAAAAATAATTATTTTTTACGATTCTTGCAGTTTTATTTTAATTATTAGGATTTGATGTGGTTGTTGTAAAATTATGAATTATGTGTATTAGATTAAATTTGAATTGTTTAAATGGAAATGAAAAAATAAGCATAATAAAATATTACAATATTTAAACTCTATATGTACTTTGGTGAGTTGTCAAGTTGTTAAATTGTGTAGATAATTGTTATAATTGAGTTAAAATTTTATTATCAATAATTATTTTTAGAATTTTTTTCACACTAAATAAATAAGAAAAAAGTAAGAGACATTCATTTTGTTAAATATCAATGTTCGTTTCATTATATATTCAAACAAACCTCAATGGTTAAATATATTTTAAATATTATAATTTAAAGAACAGTTTATAAGGTTTAAAAAAAAATAACTAGGGCCGTGAATTATATGGTGATGTTTGAATGGATTATGTGCATTGATTTCGCCATCCTCCATGTTTTTCCAATGCTGATCTAAGGCTTTGGGGATACCACTTACTAAGAAGCGACATGCCCTTCCCCTTCAACGTTGTGAGGTTTATAGTGGGTGTCCAATTATTTTGTAGGTCATTTGAAGATGGTGGGTAAAACAATTAAGCCTGTATGCGTGACCAATGCTTTCGTAAGCGCAATCATCACAACAACGCGAATGGCGAAATTGGGACACAAACCCAAAAGCCAAAGTTCCCAGTATGCACGCTACAAAGAAAGCAACAGAAATAATCTCCTACACCACTCGATAGTCTAGTGCACAATTATCAATCTTCACCCAAAAAGTCAATAGTGAATATTAATTAATGAGCGGTAGAAAATTAAATATTATTAATTTATCTAATTTAAAGATATTAGTAATTTTTTTGTATTTCTAAAGTTATTTGATAGTTTTTTTAAACTTTAAAGAAGGTGGATATAATTTACCTTTTTGTTTAAATTTATATAACCTAATAAATATTGTATTTATAATTGTAAACTCTCAAACATATGATAAGATCATCTTATTAAATTATCTTTTGCACTCATTTATGATGACTATTTTTTTATCAATGAAAATATAAAATTGCAATAAAAAAAATCGATATAAAGTTAACTAGTCTATTAGAATTTATACATTTTATATTAGGATTTAATATTTATTAACAAAATAATTTTATTTTTATTCATAATACACAGTTAGTATTCAATAAATAAGATAGAAAATCAAAACTTGTAAAGTGTTTGATCACTAGAACCGATAGTGTCATCATTTATTAAGAATGTATTGTGCAGTTATTCATATTGTATCGTTAATAATAAATATTTTACCATCTGAGAAAAAAAAATTATACCACCATGACAATTAATTACTTAAGCTGTAAATTGAGTTTTGAATACACGTAGCTGAATGAATACACTGGCGTAAATATAAATGTCAAAAAATTCTGATTGGTGTCTACACTTCAAAGAGATGAAAAATGCATTGTGCCATCATTAATTGAGAATGTACTTTATAGTTATTCACATTGTACTGTCAAATAATTTAATATTGTACTACTTAGGAAAAAAATATTGTATGGCTACGATAATTAATGGAATAATTCATAAATTGAGTTTTGCACATATATAGAACAATAAATATTCTTGCGTAAGTGCAAATGCCAAAAAATGCTGATCGGTTTATGCACTCCAAGGTGGTGGAAAAAGTATTGTACCATTATTTATTAAGAATGTACTATCCAATTATTCATATTATACTATCAAATAATTAATATTGTACCATTCGAGAAAAAATATTATACCACCATGATAATTAATAAATTAATTTGTAAATTTAGTTTTGAGCACATGTAGATGAACGAATACACTAGTGCAAATGTAAATGTCCAAAAATTCTGATTGGTGTCTATAATCTAAAGTGACAAAAGATGCATTAAGAATATACTTTCTAGTTATTCACATTATACCATCAAATAATTAATATTGTACTACCTAGGAAAAAATATTGTACAACTACGGTAATTAATAAAATAATTCATAAATTGAATTTTTCAAATATATATATGTAAGTACAAATGCCAAAAAATGCTGATCGGTTTCTGTACTTCAAAGTGATGAAAAAATGTATTGTACTATTATTTATTAAGAATGTACTATTGAATTATTCATATAGTACCATCAAATAATTAACATTTTATCACTAAAAAAATGTATTATACCACCATGACAATTAATAAATTAACTTGTAATTCGAATTTTGAACACTCGTATATGAACGAATACGCTGGCGTAAATGCAAATGTCAAAAAATTTTGATGGTGTCTACAGTTGAAAGTGATGAAAAATGCATTGTATCATCATTAATTAAGAATATACTTTATAGTTATTTATATTGTACCGTCAAATAATTAATATTGTACCATCCCAAAAAAAAAATATTGTACGGCCATGATAATTAATAAAATAATTCGTAAATTAAGAGGAATAAATATACTTGAGTAAGTGCAAATGCTAAAAAATGCTAATTGGTTTCTGCACTCCAAAGTGACGGAAAAGTTTATTGTATCATCATTTATTAAGAATCTATTTTCTAGTTATTCACATTGTACCATTAAATAATTAACATTATAACACCCTAGAAAACACATTATATCACAATGAATATTAATAAATTAATTCATAAATTGAGTTTTGAACATACGTACATGAATAATTATAATTGCCTAAATGCAAATGTCACAAAATTTTGGGTGGAGTCTCCGCTAAAAAGTGATGAGAAAAATATATAATACAGTCATCAATTAATAATTTATTTTCTAGTTATTCATATTGTACTATTAAATAATTAATCTTATATCACCTCTGGGAAAAATATTGTACCACTATGATAAGTAGAAAAATAATTTATCAAGTTAAGTTATATCGTAAACTGCTTTTGACCTTTGATAGTTAAGTTCCATGCTATCGTGTGATTTCCTTTTTGACCTTTGAGATGAGTTATATCGTAAGCTGCTTTTGGATTCCATATGATTACCAACCATTAGTTAGAGAAATTTTATTTCTCTTCCTTCGAGATTTGTTTCTACAAATGATTTAGTTCATGAAAGATTGAAAGCACTATATCATTTGCCAACTCTGATACCATAGCTAACTACTAATATTTGTAAAAAATTAATATGATGTTATGGGAAAAAAAGGATGTAAAGTTGACCAATTCTTGGTGACAAAATTTATCAAGTTAACCCATTCTTCGCTTCTTTTTCGATTACCAAATAGAGCATTTAATGAAGTTTCTACTTTTATTTTCAGGATTGTATTCCATATTCTAAGGATAGTCCAATGAACATGCTTGGTACCATACAGGTGTGTAAATTTTGTTTTTAATTTTTAGTATTTACTCTATTAGGTCGTGCATCTGATTCTCTCTTGATAAATACTAAACAAGCACAGAAATCTGCAGAGCTGTAATCAGCAGCACTAAGATTGCATCAATGGAGACAGCTAATACAATTTGTAGAGTAAGATCATTTAAATACCATGTTGATCATATATGACAACCCACTTTGATGTTGGTTATTCTTTTTCTTGTTTAATGTTTAAGTGATTAGATAAAATTGTAGGTTCAAGAAGTTGCTGATTGCCTTGGTGCCGACTGTATTCCACGCTATGTTGCGATGAACTAAAAGTAGGTGACGGCAAGTAGGAAGAAGAAACTGCGCAAGAAGCGGTTTAAAATCATCCTGTTCAATTTTTTGTTAAAACCTCAGCCTTTATCTTTACATGTAAGAGTAGGTTTTTTTTTTTTTTTTGGCCAAATTTAGTATTAAAAGACAAATTCTGTCACTTAATATTACTAAAATTGTAATGAAAAATAGTTATCGGTATTAGTGTTTTGATAGGATGTTATTTATATTTTTTTCCTGTTTGATACACCCTTTTCAAATCTATTCGTTCAATAAAATCTAATTGCCCGGATTACCTAAACAAAACCATTCCGTAAAAAACAAGAGAGGGACTGCAGTCATTTCCAATATTTTTTTAATATTTTGTCATATACATACCATGTGAATTTTAGTTACTCAAAAAATTCACTATAAATTTTTATTATGATGAGTCGAGTTCAGCCATCCCATAATCATAGTCTAAGTGAAATCAAGTATCCATCAGTGTATTAATGTGATTATATTTATACATTCATTTGTTTCTGTATATAGATTTTGTTCCCTAACTAATTCTAAAACACTGGAGTAGTGTTTTGAATTATAAATAATAACTTAAAATTAAATTATTTCTGACAATAGATTCTGTGTTGCTGTAGTTTGTAATTCGTTACGTTGGCTTTGATGTTTGGGGTGAAGCTGAGTCAACTCAGATTTGGGAGCAAAAGAACAAAACGAAGCGGTGCGGCTGAATAAATAAAATTTCATTAACTCATAATTTCAAAATTAGAATTATTTTAGTCGGCGGAATTTATTTTCGGCGTTGCTCACCATAATCCGGAATCTGTTCCAGATTAAATCTAGATTCACTACGTAATGTGTTTAACATGGCCGTTTTTACACTCTACTAAGTTAAAAGAATTTGTTTAAGGTAAATTATATATATTTCTTATAAGATTTAGCAAAAGTATTAAATGAATTTTGAACTTTAAAGAAATTATGAACACTTTCGACCGTTAAAGTTAACTAACTGAAAAAGTAAAATGACGGAAAAAACCAACTTACAAAAATAATATATACTATTGAGGTTTGTTTTAATTATAAAATGATTTTTATAGTTTTAAAATTTTATTAAATAAAATTTAATAACTTCTATTTTTCATAGTTTATTTTTTTCTTTTCATTCGAAGACGAATCATTTCATAATCTTTATTTTATATCATAAATCAAACAATTTAAAAAGTAATAATAATATAATATAAATATATACCTTTAGAATTTTTGAAAACTAATTAATAAAAAGTGATTATCTTATTTTTTTCTTTTTTTTGGTAAAAGTATTATATTAACTATATGCCAAGGCAACTTACATCAGAAAGAGGACCGACACTATAAAACTTTCACTTGTAATGACACCAATAAATGTAATAACAAGTGCGAGAGTGTCATGGGGTCAAAAAAGGAGCACAGGCTCCTTGGAACGTAATCAAAAGTTTGCCAAACAAATCAGCCAAAGCCAAGGAAACAAGCTGATGGTATAACCCTGAGGCTAAGCGAAAATAGATGGTAGATATCCCAAGAAGCTTACATCTTTCTGTTCTAAGAGTTATCTTTAACATGCTTAAATGTGAACGCCTTGTCTCTAAATACCTTTTGAAGATGCAGTTTCATAGCTGGCATATAGAGAATCTTGTCGTGAAATAGAATGCAGTTCCTTTCCCTTCAGATAATGTGACAAAGAGCACCGAAGGAGAATCGGGTCATCTGGTGTGCTGAATTGCCCAGTGAAGATTGTCGTCCCAACATCAATTAGACCATGCAAGATTATATTTTGCAGCCCAAAAAGAAGCTAAAGAACCAGTGTGATAGAATCCAAAATATAGGTAAACGACACTATCCATTGTAGAACGACAAAAGGCACAAGCCGCTTCTAAAATACAATTATGGGTGAGAAGCAAAACCTGTGTTGGGACTTGGGAGTCACTTCAACATGATAAGCCAAAAGTGGAACGAGTATCTCGGGGCCATAGCATAGCTCTAGACAAACGAGTGCCAAGGCACCACTTGTCTTCGTGGTCGAATGGAGTTCCAAGTTGAAACTATAGAGAAATCACCCGAGGAGTGGCCAGCCATTGAAACCGATCAAAGCGTCTGTGGAGATTGATTATGATCTGTTCAAGCCAGGATTCAATGGTGTGAAGAACAGAAGAGGGAAATCTCGAGATCGAGAAGAAATTAGCCACCATGGCCTTAGAAATACACTTGATCTATAGATCTATGTATTCTGTGAAGAATTTGTTCAAAGGTCCCCGTGGGTGCCAAGGATCAGACCAAAATGAAATCATATTACCATTACCCACCTACCATCTAAAAAGATGCAAAAATTCTGACCAGAAGTCAAGAATCTTCTTCCAAACCCATGAGCAAAGAGTCGACCTTTTAGCTTTCTATCTCCACAAACTTTTAAAAAATAATTATTTTTTACATTTCTTTCATTTTTATTTTAATCATTAGAATTTAATTTGGTTGTTGTAAAATTATGAATCATGTTTATTAGGCTAAATTTGAATTGTTTAAATGGAAATGAAAAACTAAGCTTAATAAATTATTGCAATATTTAAACTCTATATGTACGTACTTTGGTGAGTTGTCAAGTCATTAAATTGTGAAGGTAATTGTTATAATTGTTTTAAATTTTGATTATCAATAACTGTTTTTTTAAAAAAATTCCACACTAAATAAATAAGAAAAAAGGTAAGAGAGATTCATTTTGTTAAACCACAATGTTCATTTAGTTGTTTAAACAAACCACAAGGGTTAAATGCATTTTAAATATTATAGTTTAAAAGATAGTTTATAAATTAAAAAGAAAATTAACTAGGGCTGCGAATTACATGTTGATGTTTGAATGGAGTATGTGCATTGATTTCGCCATCAAATACATGCTGAAATTTATTCCAGAAACATGCGCACTTTTGCTTTCAGACACCCAACTGCTGCTCAAAATAACCCGTTCTTTAATGAAAGAAAGAAAGAAAGACTTACTGAGGTGGCCGTATGAAAGGGATAAAAACCATTAAAATCGTGAGCGTGTAGTGGACATAATTGATGTCATATGTATGATCTATCCTCCATGTTCTTCAAATGCTGATCTAAGGCTTTGGGGATACCACTTACTAACAAGCGAACATGCCCTTCCCCTTCAACGTTGCGAGGTTTGTTGTGGCTGTGTCCAATTATATTATAGGTCATTTGAAGATGGTGGGTAAAACAATTAGGCCTGTATGCATGATCAATGCTTTCGTAAACGCAATCATCACACCAACGGGAATGGCGCGACTGGGACACAAACACAAAGGCCAAAGTTCCCAGTATGCACACTACAAAGAAAGCAATAGAAATAATCTCCTACACCACTCCAGTGCACAATTATCAATCTTCACCCAAAAAGTCAACAGTGAATATTAATTAATTAGCAGGAGAAAGTTAAATGTTATTAATTTATCTAATTTAAAGGTATTAGTAATTTCTTTGTATCTCTAAAGTTATTTGATAGTTTTTTTTTTAATTTCAAGAAAGGTGAATATAATTTATTTTTTTTATTTAAATTTATATAGCCTAATAAATATTGTATTTATAACTGTAAACTCTATGATAAGATCATCTTATCAAATTATCTTTTGCACTAATTTATGATGACTATTTTTTTATCAATGAAAATATAAAGGACCACTTTTCGGATGAAGCTTCTTATCACTTGCACAACCTTGCTGTCAATTGGCAGAGCTTCTCTAGGTGTACAGATCGATGTTAAAGGTTGAATCCAGCATTATATAGTTTGTATTCAAGATAAATGGATAAAATTACGAGCCATATTACTGCATCATCATTTCTGTTTGTGGAGATGGTCTTTTTCAACTTTGCCCACTGCAAGAGATTCTGTTTTAAAGTTTTCTGCATCTTTGCCTCTAAATGAGCTTTATACGAGGTTATTGATTGTCTAACAGACGTATTCTTGACATTCATCGTCCACATCCAGTAATAACGTAGAAGTGGTTATCTTGCACGGTGCAGATATATAGAAATATATAATTACTGCAATATATGATAAAACGAACAGAGGCAGCGTCGCATTTGGCTTAAAGTCCGAATTAATTTCGACTGAATTTGCGAGCGTGAAAGGGCAGAAATTTCTCTTGCATTTATCTTAGTTTGAATAACATATTGCCATCAGGTTCATCAGCTATCGAATCAATGACAGAAACCAAATAAATAATAAAGTCGCCGCCAAGTCAAAGACAGGAACCGGAAAACTAAAATGGTCCCAGGTGACATTTCGAGTTTCAACTTCAAATTTGCGGAAGAACGATGATGGTCTCCGCAGCCCAACTTCTGAACTCGCTAGACAATTGATGTCCTTGCAACCCCCAGCGCTGACAAAAGATACAGGATGAAATTACAGGTTCATCAGAATTTAAACTTCAAACAGGATGCATAGTTAAAATATGACATCAAGCATCACAGTGCCCTTCAATATGATGATTTGCAATTTGTTGCAAGATCAGATCATTCTCTTCACTGAAAATGTTGATTTGGTGGGTACTTGGTAGCAGCTTATGGCCAAACTGAAAGCAGAAACATACCGGATTCATTCTTCAGCAGAGATCAAGTAGACAACTTTCTTGTAAAAATTGGACATTACGTAGCAGGAAAACACCTTACCAGGGCCCTGCAGAAATTAAACATATCACAAAGAAAAAGAATTGAAAATAACTATAGTGAAGATATTCCACTAGCCAAGACCATATGAGGTATTAGAGGAGCTATTGATAGATTCAAAACCATGTCAAAATTATTGACAATACAAAAATACAAAAATGCAAAAATTAGGTAGCAACTAAACCAGAAAACAAGAAACAGAGTAGAAAGTTGGTCTCAATTTCAAATCGCCAAGGACAAGCCTATTAGATCAGTCAAACTTACCCAATTTCAATGGTTGTGATCCTAGTCATGCATTCCAGCTACCAGTGACGACAATGCGACCACCCTACTAGAAATGCTTCAGATATAAGTATGAATAGGGTCCAAAAGTAGAGGAATCTTATTTTCCTTTTCTATTTTTCTATTTCGTTTACAGTTCATAATTTAAACTTTGATACAATTTCGTAATAGATTGCTATGTAAGGCAAGTAATAAAAGGAAGAAGAGCAGAAGATTAGCTTACTGCGATCCTACATTTGACATACAAGTGATCGTACATCTTGAAGCTCTGGTGTTGCAGGTAAACAACATCTGAGTTAATTGAATTTTCCACAAGAAGACATTTGTGTTCTCCAATAGGAACATTCAGCCTCTCTGAGCTTTGGCATGTTCAGTCCAACTACAGCCAGGAACTTTATTAAAATCCATTTTCTCAATGGCTTCTCTCAATTGTTTTGACTCATCCCACTTCCCACAGGAGGCATAGATATTGGCAAGAAGGGAACAATATCCAGTGCTATCAGGCTTTAACTGGAAACACTTTGCGGCTGCAATCTCACCAAGTTCAAGATTGTTGTGCAAACTGCAAGCCAGAAGCAATGCTCCCCAAACCCCAGAATGAGGCCGCATTGGCATTTCCTTTATCAACTTAAAAGCATCTTCTAACCGACCAGCCTTACCTAAAAGATCAACCATGATAGAATAATGATCACCAGAGGGGAAAAGTCCATACTTCTGCATTGAAAGAAAACAATTATAGCCTTCTTCAACCAGTCCAGCATGACTGTATACAGTTAAGATCCCAGTAAATGTTGCTAAGTTAGGGGCAATCTTAGAATCTGTCATGTTCTCAAACAACTTGATGGCATCATTTGCCCGGCCATTTATTCCAAAATAGACAAAGAGCCTCTTTTGGCCGGCCATTTTGTGCATAACAAGCAATCATTGCATTATACAAAAGCTGATCTTTCTTTTCCTCCCAATAAAAAATCTTCTCAGCAGACTCAACATCCGCACATTTTGAATAGGCAGGTATCACAGTGATACAAGAAATGCTGTCTCTATGAGGCATCGCTTCCAAGAAACCATGAGCTAATTCAATCTTCCCGGAGTCTATATAACCACGAATCATTACATTCCACGAAGCAGAATTTCTCTCTGGCATCTCTCTAAACAAAGCATACGCCTGATTCATCTTGCCTGCCCTGCTATAACCTGACAAAATTGCATTCCACGATATAACATCCCTTTCGGGCATTTCATCAAACAGCCGTTGCGCCATTTCCAAGTCTCCAGATTTCACGTAACCAGAGAGCAAAGAATTCCAAGACACGACATTTTTTTCATGCATTTCATCAAACACCTTATGAGCTGTCATCATATCACCCACTTTTGAGTAAAAATCCATAAGGGATGTTTGCACATAAACAACCTTAGAGAAACCATACTTATGAACATGAGAATGGACTGAAACCCCACCAATTTTACAACCCATTTTCCCATAAGACTTCAAAGCAGATGCTATAGAAAATGTATTAGGAAACACACCAGAACCCTGAAGCTGTACGTACAAAACAACAGCGTCCTGGGACTGTCCATGCTGAGAGAGAAACCTTACAGCATATCCCAATGGGGTAACATCTTTGCATCGCATATGATTCAGGATTAATTTAACATATTGAGTAACATTGGTTTGATGATAATTGCATGCAGAAATAATGATTTGCCGAACCAAAATTGGCGCGAGATGAGGAAGACCATTAACCAGAATCAAGCCATGAATTTGCTTTGCACGTTTGATGTCCAAGAATTTGTCCAATAAGATTGCTAGATTTGAAATCTGCATTTTGGAGGTAATTGGCAATAGGCAAGCATATGATCTATCGACAAGCATTAATCTTATTGTATTAACATTTCATGCACTTATTCAAATTATAAAATAAATTTCTTAGTGCATGTAATATTATTCATAATATTGATTCTAAAATTGTTGGGACATTATAATATGAAGTATTTCTTCTTAAAATTACATCTCTTATGATTTTGAAATACACTATGTGATGCAAATGAATGCGTAAAATGCAATTAGACCAAGATTAATGATAGTCAGCTGAAATTTTAGAATCCAAATTAAGTTTTCTACACCATCGGAAAATTTTCTTTTTTACTAAAAATAAAATTGTAATAAAGTGGAATAATTTTGTTATTTAAAATCAAATTTTAAGGAAGATATATACTACTTTGGTCCAAAAACAAAGAGCTCATTTTTTAAAATTTTTTGTCCTAAAAAAACAAACTCTACTTTTGAAATGAAGTTTCTCAAACATCTTAGTAATAATAATTATATATGGCTATAATTAAAAAGTTAAAAAAAATGTAAAATTATATATTTAATGATGCGTTAAATGTGTTATATATAATCATTAAATAAATTTGTATCCAACTTAAAGTAATTTTTTTTTGGACAAAAAAATATTATTTATGATAGTGGAATTATGTGAATATATGAAATTATCCCCTATAAGTACTTCCCCTATCACAAAAAAAAAAATTTTAAATTAAATTTCTAAAATATTTTTACTAATAATAAGTATGTATATCTACAATTAAAAAGTAAAAATATAAATATAAAATTATACATTTAATAATATTTAATAATTAATAAAATATTATATTTAAACTAACCTGATTTTTTTAAAACTACATAAGTAATATCCAAATACTCTACAAGGTAGAAAATGAATATTTTGCTTTTATAAACTTTGACTAAAATGATGAAGCCAAATGACTCGTTATTTAGTATATTCAATGGCAATTTGATAAGTCAATAAATATGGTGGCGCCAACCAAAAATTAATTTGCATCTCCTACCAAAATCAGTCAAACTCATTAAAAATAGTAGGCTCCTTCAAAGTTCAAACCACTCAATTAACTCTTAAATAATGTTTCTCAAAAGACCAAAAAAATGCAACTCTCAAATAATGGCATGTGTATCAATTTGTGAACAGCCAAACTAATCGAAGAAAGCTCAGCCACCTTCCATTTGACATTTGATGCATGATTATGATTCCTTATTACTCCTATCTTCCCAATTATTGAAGAAAACTATGTCTGGATAAGGATTTTTAACTACTAGATAATCATCACTTTAATAAATACGTATCATTTTGTCACGTGAATATTAGCTCAATCATTTTGTTGAGTTTATGAAGAGTTTTTATTTTTAAATATCATCACTCACTATTTTACTACAAAATTGCCATCCATTTTTTAAAGGGGGCTTTTACTTATTGCTACAACTTCTACTTACTAGTAGGGGTGGTCATGGTTTGGTTAAACCGAATAAACCGACTGAAAAAACCGAGTCGAAAAACCAAAAAAACCAAACCGAAAATGAATTCGGTTTATTCGGTTTTCGGTTCAATTTTTGGTTTGGGGTGCTAAAAACTGAACCGAACCGAATAAGGAAACCGAACTGAATAAACCGAATAAACCAAATAAAACCAAATAAAACCGAGTTTCAAAATTTATAAATATATTATATATATATATAAGTATAAATATAAATATATGTTATTTTATAGAATAATTATGGTTTATAGCTTATAAAATTATTGTAGACTTTGTAGTTATGTATATATATTTTTGTATAATTAATTTATTGTTATTATAAAATTTATCATGTATAGAACTATATACTATATTGTTATCATTAATATACTATCATTAATATTGTTTTCATTAATATACTATATTGTTATTATAAAATTTATTGTTATTTTATAAAATTTATCATGTATAGAACTATATTTATTGTTATCATTAATGAATAATGATATGGACAATATAATGAATATATAGTAATATTAAATTATTAATATAGTATATAACTATATACTATATACTAAACAATTTTACTATATATTATATACTAAACTATATACTAAATAATTTTACTATATACTAAACTATATACTATATACTATATACTAAACTATATACTAGTATAGTTTATACTTGATACTGTAATTTTAATTTATCAATTTATTTAAAAGTTAAACAAATATGAAATATCAAATTACAAATAAAGAAAAATAAAATAATGCATAAGTTGACAAAGTTGTTAAAATGTTAAGCATCTAAAAGGTGTAAAGCCTGTAGGCTGTAGGCTATATAGCGTACTAACGTGTAACTATATAGCATGCGATTAGCCGATTTTTATGTTTTATATATTTAATTAGAATCAATATCATATATTCATAATATCATCAATTATTCAATATAATAGTCAATAATTAATAACTTATTGTTGTTAACTAAGTGATTACTAAGTATTAACTATTAAATGACTGAGTGTTGAGTTTTTGAGTAATCAATTATAACTATATAATATTTACTAACGGTTATTTATTCAAAATTCTAAATTATAATTTGCAAATTAATTATACGTATTTAAATCGAGTCAAATATCATAATAATTAATACTTATAATTAGTTATTATTGATCAAGTAATTATTATTACAACTAAATACTAACCTAGTTAAACTTATAATACTAAGAAGTTGGTGGGTGTCGAATCCAACCAAAAATAAACCTCCTCTAGACCGGAACTTGTAGTAGCGATGAGTAGGGTCGAATCCACAGAGATTGATTAAAACCTGTTTCTTAGTAACAAATGGGTGTTTGGAGATTTTTAACTAATTAAACAAATAATTCTATGGCAATAAACAAGAAAATAAATAAAAGATAAATTCAATTCAAGAAAAGCTTTCAACCAAGGATTTATTTCGGTGTTGATTCTCTTAATTGATCATCGATTTAAAAGATAATTCTTTGTATTTCAAATAGATTAGTTATAGTCGTTAAGGATCCGTCCTATAACAACCAATCTCTAAAATTGTTGATAACTTTCGGAATACGACCTATAGGTTATTTCCCTAATTAACAGACATAATCTTCGATAACGATCTATAAATTATATCCGTTAATTGCATTAAGAACTGTAGAGACCTAATCTCTAGCCAATAAACTCGGAAGTTGACCTAGTTTATTTAAACTAGAATATATATTCCCATAGCATAAATCTTAGGCGTTGATTACCTTTCGAATTTGCTATTTGTCACTAATTTAGAACAATTACATGAATTTATTCTAATTGACTGATTATTGTATTTAGCTATTAAACAACAGGCCTGAATTGTTTAACATTCAAAACAATGATAAATTTATTTGCAAAGAATATATGATATTCAAAATCAAAGAATCCGATGAAAAACATGAAATCTCACAATTAATTGAAATCAAACCTTATAATCCTTGGTTGAAAAGTAAAATTTAGCCAGACATAGTTAAGGAAAATACAAGAAAAATCAAAGGAGTGCTGCTGTCTTCGTCCATCCCGTGCGGCCTTCACTGCGGCAGTTGATCACTCCAGGAAGGAACTCCCCTTTTTCTGTTCAGGAAGAATCAATATATAGGCTGCCGCCCTCTCTCCTTATCCTTGTTCTGGTCCCTAAAGACTAGGAGTTTAGTAGCGTGTGAAACTCTTTTGGCTGATTTTGAAGGATATGATTTGATTGCGTACTTGGATAATCTTCTCCTTTTCCGTAAGCCTGCCAACTTATTCAATGCTGTGGCATGAAAAGTTACATGCTATGGCATTAGCATTCGACTTACTCTATGCTGTGGCATGAAAAGTTACATGCCATGGCATTAAGTCTTTCTTTTCTCTAACAAAATCGTGACAAATCTTTTGACGGAAACAATCTTTTCTCCGATCCTTATCTTTCTCCAACAGAATCGTGGCTTTTCTTCAGTCCTTATCTTTCTCCAACAGTTTCCTTCCTACAAAATTGCAAAATACTTAAATTTAATAGAAATCAATTTAAAGCTTCCTAAAAACTTGAAATAAACAAAACTTTCCCAATTCTTTCCAATTAAACTCAAATAAAATCAAAATATAAGGGAATTAGTAACTAAAAATATGACGAATTAACAACTTATCAAATTCCCCCACACTTAGACCTTGCTTGTCCTCAAGCAAACAAATTAAACATAAAACATCTCTCTCAAGAGTAGGATCAACCAGGTATTATAAAATGAAATCAAGACAACAATTAGAAAGTGCAAGTGTTAAACGGAAAAAGAAAATTTGGTGGAAAAATCTCATTAACTTCAATAATCTCAAACAATATTGAAACATAGCAAGATTCAATACCCTCACAAAGATGTCACTCTATTCACACAAATGTTTAAGCTTCGGATTCAAAGAATGACTCTCAAATTCAGTACTCAACAAGAACTCTATAAATTTGCACTTCAATCGAATCCTCCCACACTTATAAACTATCGAGACACAAATCCGAAGGTCTTACGGATATGAAGAGGCCATGGGTAAAGGTTTGAGGAAGGGAAAATTTTGGCTCAAGATCAAGGGAAACCAAATAGGAAGATCATTTTGATCAAAGTGTTGTAACTGCAATAGCCTAAAATTTACTCCATCCTGTCAAAAGATACATCTTTATATCACAAGTGGAAGATCTCAATCTCATATTCACATAACAATGTATATTTCTCTTTTTTTGTTTTCTTCTTTTGTTTTCTTTCTTTTTTTTTTATTTATTTTTTTCTGTGAGAGCTTTTAACAAAATATTCTTATAGCATTGGCTCTCACTTTTTTTTTCTCTACTCTTTTTTTTCGAAGAACTAGAGAATTCAGAGATCAAAACCACTTTCCACTTCTAAAAATTATTCCGCAAGCCTTTGGAACCAATACCAATAAGATGAAAAACAAACAGCACACAAACGAAGAAATTTGTGCCATGGCTGAATATAGCAGTTCCACTTATGATCAAAACTGAAAAGGGATCAAGCTTCTTGCACACTTTCTCGGTATATGGCATGTCTCTTTTTTTTTTTTTAACATAATCACATAGACATGAAAATGTAGCACATAGCTAACTGTTAATCAGAAGGAATAATGAGGTGAAAGTGAATGAGTATTTAGGTTCAAGAACAAAAGGTTTACAAGCTCAAAGTGGTTTACTAATGGTAAAAGGGTAGGCTTTTTAAGTCAAATGGTTACTCCTAAATGCCTTCATCATCTCAAGACTCGATAGAATAAATGCAGTCTAGAAACGCATTTTATGCAAATTCGAAAGTTACTCACTAAGCATGAATGCACACAGATTAACAAAAAATTAGAGCATATGTATGATGATTTGCTCTATTCGGCTCAAAAGCCCACCAAAAAAAAAAAATTAGGGTAAGTATCAAATCTTGCATATTTCTCAATCGAATCGACTATTTTAGGGTAATGAGTTTAAAGAAAGAAATTTAGCTAGCAACACAAGCACCTCCTCATGAGTCGATTTCAGTTTATACTATCCAATCACAACTTCAAAACAAAATCACCAACTGAATACTAAAGAATTGTAATAAAGTGGAATAATTTTGTTATTCAAAATCAAATCTTAAGGAAGATATATACTGCTTTGGTCCAAGAAAAAAAAGAGCTCATTTTTTAAATTTTTTTGTCCTCAAAAACAAACTCTACTTTTGAAATGAAGTTTCTCTAATATTTTAGTAATAATAATTATATATGGCTATAACTAAAAAATAAGAATAAAATGTAAAATTATATATTTAATTATGTGTTAAATATGTTGTACATAATAATTAAAAAATTTATATCCAACTTAAAGTAATTTTTTTTGGACACAAAAATATTATTTATGATAGTTGAATTATGTGAATGTATGAAATTATCCCCTATAAGTACTTCCCCTATCACCAAAATTTTTTTAATTATAATTTTAAAATATTTTTATTAATATTAATTATATATACCCATAATTAAAAAACATAAATAAAAATATAAAATTATACATTTAATAGTATTTGATAACTAATAAAATATTATATTTAAACTAAACTGATTTTTTTAAAAAAAATATTAAATGAGTATGTTCAAATATTATACTCTAAATGACTAGTGATTTAGTATAGTCAATGGCAATTTGTATGTTTCTCAAATATTATACTCTAATGTTTCTCAAAAGACCAAGAAAATGCAACTCTTTTTTTTTTTTTCCAAAACGATAGTGTATTAACAATGCATGAATTGCCAATTTATATAGCCACAAGGGTTAGGGAATCCTCATGGTGTTACAACTGGAATGCCAGCGTGATAACCCATGAGGCCAAAGGCCCACTAGGGGCAGAAAAAGCCGACGAGGGGCAACTTAACAAGCGGGAAGAAAAATCATTTAAACTCGCATTAGCGGGAAGCAAAACCATTTAAACCACACGAGCGGGAAGGGTTGACAACTTAGACGACTTAGAATCAACTGAATTTAAACCCGCACTAGCGTGGAAGAGTTGATTTGACAAGCTAGACTACCTAGAATCAACCGAGATGACAAAAATATAAAAGTCCGATTATATCGGGGCACTAATACTATACAAAATTGATACTACGCATTGCAATGGGCTCACTACTAATGACTTGTGATGAAAGAAATTAGAACTAAATTTCCAACTTTCGCCTCAAGCTGTGATATGAATCCAACCTGCAGAGACCGCAGCAAAAAAAAAAAAAAACGGTTTTATAAACAGTAAAAACTGTTCATGAAATAGTAAAAAATTCGCACCTCCTTGCACTTTGTTTCGCCCGCACGCACAGTAGATTTTGTCTTCTGCACAGCCTGCCGGCTTCTTTCATGTAAATAGAAAATGCAACTCTCAAATAATGGCATTTGTATGTTTGACAATTTGTGAACAGCCAAACTAATTGAAGAAAGCTCAGCCACCTTCCATTTGACATTTGATGCATGATTGTGATTCCTTGTTACTCCAATCTTCTAAAAAAAAAACAGAGTTGACTTTTATTAAAGTATAACTTTTTATTTATTAGTTATTAGATATAATTTATGCATTAATAAATATATAATTTTACATTTCTATCTTTATTTTTTAATTTTGAATATACATAATTATTATTAGTAAAAATATTTTAAAATTTTAGATTAAAAGTGATTTTTTAATTTTTTTAAAAAAATAAACTCTTTTTTAAAATAGAAATAGTTTTTTTTTTTTGAGTATATACTTTCTAGAGGGCTGTTAACTGCCCTAGTAAGCCATTGTGCTCAACCACTCGAGCCATTCACCATTCCCGGTGTTTGATTTTTGTTATTACGAAGGTAGAGAAATAAGTTATTGCGTTCGTGATTGCGTTGGTGAAAATGGTACAATACAAGAAAGACCCATCTTAATAACTAACCTGGCTAATTTTATAATCAATGATACATTTATTGAAAATTTTGAATAACATAACAAAAATCACTAAATAATAATCATTTTAATCATTGATTATTTTTTTGTTATTTGAATATTAACTCAATTATTGTGAGAATTTACTGAGAAACTACTAGATAATCATCATTTTAATGATATGTATCATTTTGTTATGTGAATATTAACTCAATCATTTTGTTGAGTTTATTAAGAATTTTTATTTTTAAATATTATCACTCACTATTTTACCACAAAATTGTCATCCATTTTTCCAAGGGCTTTTACTTATTGCTACCACTTCTACTTACTAGCATATAAACACGATATTGTATTAGCATATAAACACGATATTGTATGAAGTCAGTGGACAGAAAAATTTCCGTTTCAATCACGAAATCCTCTAATTTTTGGACAATTATTGCAAGCAGCCTGCCGACCTATACAGGCAACAATGGAATGGACAACTCATCTTACTTTCTCAACCAAAAACTGTCAACAAGTTGGGCTAAATTTTCTCGGCAAATTGGTTTCATTTCATATGTGTAATGGTTGTTTACTCGTTTGCGTGCCAATATTACATCATTCATTGATCGGAGTCAAATTTCTAACAAATTATGTCCAGGTTTTACAACTATCCTCTTGCACTTACTCTGCTGCAATGTCTGCTACTCGTGCTCAGCACTTATGGCTCATCAGGCATCAAAACGTCAAACCTCGCCACGGATCAATCTGCCCTTCTAGCCCTGATGGCCCACATCACTTCAGACCCTGATCAAATCTTGTCCAAAAACTGGTCTTCTACTGCTGCATCCTCTTCTGTTTGTAACTGGATTGGAGTCCAATGCGGCTTCCGCCAGCGCAGAGTCACTGCCTTGATTATTTCAAAGATGCGTCTCACTGCTACCAGCCCACCCGAGTTCGGCAACCTTTCATTTCTTGTTTTGCTTAACATGAGTAACAACAACTTTCATGGTGATCTGCCCGAAGAATTTTCACGTTTACAGAGACTAAGGTTTGTTAGTCTAAGCTCCAACAACTTCACAGCTTCAGTTATTGTTTTTGGCTAGTAACCTTTTCAGTGGTTTTCTTCCATCTTCCCTCTCGAACTTGACAAAATTAGAAGTCCTGAATGTAACAAATAACTTCATTGGAGGGACTATCCCTCCAGAGCTTGAAAACCTTCCAAGCATAAAAGAGCTTTATCTATCCTACAATGAGTTCCAGGGTCTAATACCCAAAGAAATTGGGAACTTGAAGAATCTTGAAACATTGTACATTGTTCGTAATCACTTGACAGGTATATTTGTTATTAATTAGCTAATCTTTACAGCTTTATTATCAAAGCAAATCAGCACTAGTCTTTACAGCTTTATTATCATGACAATAACAGTTTTTAATCAATGTGATTCTTAATGAGTACATCCACCGCACACAATCACAAAAATAAGAAACATGTAGTTCTGAAATTCTGCTGGAATGCGGCAGGTATTATCCCCCGAGAGATTGGCAATCTTCACAAGCTTGAGAGTCTCTGTCTTGATTTAAACAAATTCACCGGAAGTATACCAAGAGAAATCGGGAACTTGAGCATGCTCACATTGCTCCGGTTGAACAACAATTCCTTAACAGGTATAGCTACCAAAACTGCGATCAACAATGTCGCAATCACAATAGTAATGAGATGCAGCCCGGAACACGACCAATTTTTCGTTGTGTATTTGTTAATGATTTCTGGAAACTTGTGGTAGGTACAATACCAGAAGAAATGGGCAGCCTCCAGAAAATAGAGTTCCTTCGGTTGGAGTATAATTTCTTGAATGGCTCCGTGCCAAAAGAGATCTTCAACTTCTCAGCCTTACGGAGAATTTCACTAGCCTGGAATTTTCTAACTGGCAGTCTTCCGTCCGACATGGGAAACACACTGCCCAATTTATTGGGAATACAAGTCGACTCAAATTCCATTGGTGGAGTTATACCTTTGTCCATTACAAATTGCACCAAATTAGATTGGCTTTCTGTTCCTGCCAACCAATTCACTGGTTCCATTCCTGACAACATTGGGGATCTTAGAAACTTACAGTATGTATTTCTTTTTCAGAACCATTTCGTCAGGGATCCTAAATCTTTGGAATTAGGATTCATTACATCATTGGCAAATTGCAAAAACTTAACACTTCTAGCGCTGGACCTTAATCCATTAAACGGGGTACTTCCTGCTTCAATTGGAAATCTCTCTGCATCACTGGACAAGATTTATGCAACAACTTGTCAAATTAAGGGCACCATCCCGAGTCAAATTAGCAACTTGAGCAGTTTGATATTGCTCGCTCTTGGGGACAACCAGTTGACTGGAGTTATTCCTGACACTTTCGAAGATCTGCAAAACCTGCAAGCTTTGGAACTTGAGAAAAACCAACTCAGACGCAATTTAGGGAATCTTTGTAACCTGCAAAGCTTGTCTGTACTAAGCCTATACCAAAACCAATTTTCTGGGGTTATTCCTGAATGCTTTGGAGATTCTATGACTTCTCTAAGGAGTCTACAACTACAAGAAAACCTTTTAGTCTCCACTCTACCTAATAGCTTCTGGAAACTCAAAGATCTCTTGCAGCTTAACTTGTCCTCAAATTTTTTGAGTGGCTCTTTGCCTCCGGAAATTGGAAATTTAAAAGCTGCAACTTCCATAGACATGTCAATCAATCAATTCTCAGGAGACATTCCTAGCACGATGGGTGACTTGCAAAACCTGCTCTACTTGTCACTAGCCAAAAACAACTTTGTAGGATCCATTCCAGAATCATATGGCAACATGTTAAGCTTAACTTCCCTTGACCTATCCAATAATAATTTTTCAGGTCTGATCCCACAGTCTTTGGAGGCACTTCGTTACCTCAAGTTTTTCAACGTATCTTATAATCATTTGAGGGGTGAGATCCCTTCTGGTGGTCCTTTTAGAAACTTCACGAGTGCATCATTTATGATCAATGGTGCACAGTGCGGAAATGCCAAGTTCCAAGTCCAACCATGCCCAAAAACTTCATTTCACAGGTCAAGAGCAAGAAAGGTGCTTCGATATATATTTATTCCACTGGGGATTGCTGCTATGGTTGTTGCTTTCTTAGCATTAGTATTCAGATTATATTGGAAGAGAGATGGTGCTTCTGGGAAAAGCTCAGAAGTGTTAGCAACACAAGAAAGAATTTCATACTATGAACTTCTTCGGTCAACTGGAAGGTATGATGAAAGCAACTTACTTGGCACAGGAAGTTTTGGATCTGTTTATAAAGGGACTCTTAGTGATGGGAGAGTTATTGCCGTGAAGGTATTCAATTTGCAATTTGCAGAAGCACTCAGGAGTTTTGATGTAGAATGTGAAGTATTTCGAAATCTTCGCCACAGAAATCTCGTGAAGGTCATCAGTATCTGCTCTAATGACGATTTTAAGGCATTGGTACTGCAGTACATGAGTAACAGCAGCCTTGAGAAGTGGTTGTATTCCTACAATTACTTGTTAAATATTATGCAAAGAATGAACATAATCATAGATGTGGCAAGTGCATTGCATTATCTCCATCACGAACATACTACACTGGTGATTCATTGTGATCTAAAGCCTAGCAACGTCCTACTGGATGAAGATATGGTTGCACATGTGAGTGACTTTGGAATTGCAAAAATGTTGGGAAAGGAGGAAAGTATCGCATTAACCAAGACCTTTGCCACAATCGGCTACATTGCTCCAGGTGATGTATACTGCTTAGTTCTTAGTTCTACTATTACATACCATAAGACTTTACTGTGTTTTTTTTTATCTCTGCGGTATATTAACCTGATTATGATCTTGGTTGTAGAGTATGGATCAGAAGGATTGATATCGAGAAAATCTGACGTTTATAGCTATGGAATCATGCTAATGGAAGTTTTTACAAGAAGAAGGCCGAACGATGAAATATTTGGCGGAGATTTGAACTTGAAGAGTTGGGTAAATGATTCTATGCCTGATTCAGTCGGTGGAATCATAGATGCCAACTTACTGAACCCAAACGAAGAACATTTTGCTGAAAAGTTGGCGTGTTTAACATCAATCACGGAGTTGGCGTTGAACTGCGTTTGTGAATCTCCTAAAGACAGACTTAGTATGACAGAGGTTGTTCCCACACTGAAGAAAATCAAACTCAAATTTCTTGAATGCAGTAGAGGTGGCTAAGTTGTAAAAACATTCATTATGTTGAGTTATTCAGTGTAATATTAGTAGAAGTCCAGTTTGTCACTCCAAATAAAAGTAAAGCTTGAGCTTTGGAGGAAATGAAATTGCATCCAATACTGCATTGCATCTCATATTTTTTGTATGGAATGAGACAAGCCTTCAAGTAATAGCATAACGCCAAACAATTGAGATGGAAGAGACTGACAATTTGACAACAAATTTGGTACCACCATAACATATGATGCAAATAAAACTTTTATTCAGGATACACTTGAGCTTCCATCCTCCTTGCCTTCAGGATGAGCCAAACATCTTAACATCTTCAAATAGGATGTCCTTGCACATGACAGGTGAAGTCAGGCTCATTTCGTTGATCTTCCATGAGATTTAAAAAAGCAGCCCGGATATCATTGCAAAGATCTATATCATTTGGGAAAAACTTGTCATCCATCTGATCAAACAAAATTGATATATCTATCTATCTATCTATATATATTAAACTCGATCATGAAACATATGTAAGATTAGCAGCGAAATGTAATCGAAGTACCCGTGCAAGAATTTTTACAAAAATTCAATCCTGACCGTACGACATGGAACTATATCTCATGACTGAAAGATGTAACTTCTCAAGTTCTGCATAAATTTCAGATGGGAATTTTCTGCAGTTTTCATAATGAATCGTGATAAATGAAGAAAAGTTTTTCTCATTAGTTTCTGGAAATCCAGACATGATACATATGCAAATTTTACAAAGAACTTACCTAAAACTTCCTCTACAGAATATGGTAACTAAATATGTACATCCCTTACAATTATGGTAGCAGGATTCTATCTCAATTTGGTAATATTAATCTAGCTAATTTATAAGCTAATTTACATCAATGCTCTTCCAAGATAGAACTTGAATACTAATGCCATGGCATGTAACTTTTCATGCCACAGCATCACATGCCAACAACTTAGATACTAATACCATGGCATGTAACTTTTCATGCCACAGCATCACATGCCAACACTCCCCCTCAAGTGGGTGAAAAGATATCTTTGATACCCAACTTGGACAGCGAGATCTTAAAGTCCCTCCCAGATATAGCTTTAGTTAGCATGTTTGCTAGTTGATCACTTGATCGGATGAATGGTATTTGAATGACTCGTTCTTCAATTTTTTCCTTTATGAAATTACGATCAATCTCCACATGTTTAGTTCTATCATGTTGGACGGGATTTGCAGATATACTTATGGCTTCCTTGTTATCACAATAAAGTTTCATTCCGATCTTTGGAGAGTAACCCAATTCAGTCATCAACCTTTTTAACCACAGTAGCTCGCATACTCCTTTCGCGACTCCTCTGAATTCAGCTTCTGCACTAGAAAGAGACACTACTTTTTGCTTCTTACTTCTCCATGTAACAAGATTTCCTCCAACCATCGTTAGATAACCAGAAGTTGAACGCCTATCGGTAACATTACCCGCCCAATCTGCATCTGTATACCCTTCCACATCCAGATGACCATGCTTTCCGAAAAACAGGCCTTTTCCTGGAGCAGACTTTAAATATTGAAGAATTCGGACAACTGCATCCATGTGATCCTTCTTGGGAGCATGCATGAATTGGCTTACCACACTTACAGCATATGAAATGTCAGGTCTGGTATGAGATAAATAGATCGCCTTTCCTACCAATCGTTGGTACCTATCTCGACGGCAGAGGTCGAATCGACTTTCATGAAGCTTATGGTTCTCAGACATCGAGTATCTACCGGCTTGCACTCCAAAGATTCCAACTTCAAAGAAGATCTAATACATATTTCTGTTGAGACAAGAAGATTCCCTCTTTTGATCTTGCAACTTCAATACCCAGAAAATATTTTAACTCTCCCAGATGCTTCATATCGAAGTCACCATTCAATTTAGACATGAGTCTTGCACTCTCCGTATGATCATTGCCTGTGATAATAATGTCATCAACATATATAATAAGAAGAGTTATTTTCTCATTGCACCTCTTTATGAACAACGTAAAATCAGCCGTGCACTGCTCATATCCATACTCCTTCATAGCACAACTAAATCTCCCAAACCAGGCACGGGGAGATTGTTTCAATCCATAGAGAGATCGGTCCAGTTTGCAGACAACATTGGGTTTGCCATCACACTTGTAGCCCGGTGGGATTTTCATGTAAATCTCCTTGTTCAGATTGCCGTGAAGGAATGCATTCTTTACGTCAAGTTGATGTAAGGGCCAGTCTAAATTTGTTGCTTGTGATAACAGAACTCTCACGGTGTTTAATTTCGCCACTGGAGAAAATGTTTCCTTGTAGTCGACCCCGTATGTCTGTGTATACCCCTTTGCCACTAGCCTTGCCTTGTATCGTTCGATAGACCCATCCGCCTTATACTTGATTGTGAAAACCCACTTACAGTCCACTGCCTTTTTCCCTGGTGGAAAAGCAACTAGCCTCCACGTCCCATTCTTCTCTAAGGCTTCAATCTCATCTTTCATGGCTGCTCTCCATTCAGGATCCTTCATAGCCACCTCCACCCTCTCTGGAACAGCCTTAGCCGATACGTTTCCGATAAATGCTTGATATGTGGCTGACAATCGTCTTGTTGACACATAATTTGCAATGGGATACTTTGCTGTTCGATTTTTTATTTCAGGAGAGTATTTGTTGGGTGGCTTGCCCCGATTATGCCTGTCAGGAAGAACATATGTGTTGCGACTATGTAAATTATCACAAGGTGGAGAAGAAGTGTTTACCTCAGGAGCATTCGCAAGAGTTGGGGTGGATACTAAAGAGGGAGATGGATTGATAGGACTTTGTTGGTCTTCACAGAATCCCTGAAGCTCAACTTCCTGAAGCTCGGCTGGAATATCATCACTGCTGGGTTCAGTTTGTTCCTTACTGCTGGGTTCAGTTTTTTCATTGTTGACAGGGTGTCCAACTTCCATCATAGGCTGGATCATAGTTGTTGGGACTGCAGGTTGCTTTTCCATCATAGAAGTTACCGTAGGCAACTGTGTATTCGAAATATCCCACCAATTTGTATCCAGCTCTTCTTCTGTGGGACGAATACTCGGTTGTGATGGTGGATAAAAAAAATTCAGACTTGATGAAGGTAACATCAAGTGTGACATAAAACGTCTTGGTACTTGGGTTATAGCATTTGTAACCTTTCTGATGTGATCCGTATCCAATAAACATACACCTTTCGGCACATGGATCCAGTTTCGTCCTTTGATTTTTATGCAAATGTACAAGAGCCACACATCCAAATACTTTTGGAGGTAAAGTCAAAGCACCAGGAATTTCCACATGATCAGCAAGGCATTGTAATGGAGTTCGAAGACTTAAAACTCGTGAGGGCATTCGGTTCATAAGATACACTGAAGTTATGACAGCAGCATCCCAAAATCTTTTAGGAACATGGCCACCTATGAGAATAGCTCTTGCAGTTTCAAGAATATGTTGGTTCTTTCTCTCAGCCACTCCATTCTGTTGTGGTGTGTAAGCACAAGATGTCTCATGAGTAATACCATGCAGGTTAAAGTAGGTGCTAAGTTTGGTGTTCACAAATTCCCCTCCATTATCAGTCCGAAGGACCTGAATCTTGACACCGAATTGTGTTCGAATCATCTCATAAAAGGTTTCAAATATAGCAGCAACTTCATCCTTGTTTTTCATTAGATAAAGCCAAGTCATACATGTGCAATCATCCACGAAAATAATAAACCATCTAAAACCAGAAATTGTAGAGATTGGAGATGGCCCCCATACATCAGAATGGATTAAAGCAAATGGTTTTGTCCTTTTATTGATACTGGGAGGAAAACTAACACGATGACTGTTTGCCCGAACACAAGTTTCACATGTGAAACGGGACTCTGAAAAATTACGAAACAATTCAGGAAATAAAACTTTCAAGTATCCAAAAGAAGAGTGTCCCAGTCGACGATGCCATAACCACACTAAGCCTTTTTCTTTGTCCAGACGACCTTGAGTGTGTAAACCATAACCCCTTGTCTTGAAATCATCTAGGAAGTATAATCCATCCCTCTTAGTACCACGTCCAATAATCTCCTTCGTGCGAATGTCCTGAAATATACAAAAATCAGGATGCATTAAAGCAAAACATTGTAAATCATCGTGATCCATCCCTACCGACAATAGCTTATTGGATAAAGATGGTACTAATAAAGTATTTGGAAGAGAAATAGATTGAGAAAGATGAACATCTCCTGCTCCAGCTACGCTGGAACTTTGTCCATTTGCATTTGTAATCTGGTCAATCTTAAGAGAAGTTGTTGTGGCAAAATCTTAGGAGTCAAAAGTCATGTGATTTGTTGCTCCGGAGTCAATAATCCATTTATCATTCTTGCCCATGTGAGAGACAGAATAAGCACAGCCTGATTTACCTTTGGGTTCGGCACATGTACTCTGATCGGGAACTAAGGACAATTCCGCCCCTCCAGAAACTAAAGTCGCCTGAGCAGTTTCTTTCCCAGCTGCCTTCCCTTTCTTCTTTTTCTGGAGTTCATCCCACCACTCAGGATAACCATGAAGTTTAAAGCACTTATCCTTTGTATGTTTTGAATTTCCACAGTGAGAGCACCCTCCTGTGGTTGGTACTCCCCCTGTCGTTAACTTTGGTCGGGAGTCAGCCCCTTCACGGCGGGAGATCATAGCTCCACTCGAGACTCCATGTTCTCCAGATGAAAGCATAACAGTTTGTCGGAGATCTTCTCGCCTTACCCTGGCATATGCCTGTTCCACAGTAGGAAATGGTTGGATCTGTAGCACATCTGCTCGTACCTTATCCAGGCGATCATCAAGTCCATCAAGGAAGAGATATACTCGATCTTCTTGAATGGCTAAGTTATATCTTGTAATATCCTCAGCACACATCATGGGGTTTGGTCGTCGAAAATCTATTTCTCGCCAGAGAGCCTGAAGATTATTGTAGTAGGTTTCGATTGTTCCTCCATTTTGTTTTAACCGCGACACTTGCCGCTTCAAATCATATACTTGGGATGTATCAGTTCCGTCAAAGTAGGTAGTTGCTACTGAATCCCAAACAGCTTTTGCAGTTGGAAATCGTATAAAATTTCCAATTAGTGCTGGTTCCATTGAGTTTATCAGCCATCCTTTTACGGTGGCATCTTCAGTACTCCACTTCCTAAAACCAGGATCGGTTATGGCTGGTTGTGGAACAGCACCCGTCAGATATCCCAACTTATCCTTCCCAGAGACATACATCTCGATGACTTGAGACCACAAGCCATAGTTGGAACCATTGAACCTAATAGCAATTGCAGGGGCAGAAGGTTCTGTCACTGATGGTGTATTTTGTTGTTGTTGTGATAACAACTGCTTCATCGCAGTTGTAAAATTTTCAAGAATCGTGGCTGTAGATCCTTCACTCGAAGGTGGTGTTGTTGTTATTTCCTGTCTCTCCATGACTTGTAGCAGGCCCTAACCCTCTCTGATACCATGAAGAAAAGTTTTTCTCATTAGTTTCTGGAAATCCAGACATGATACATATACAAATTTTACAAAGAACTTACCTAAAACTTCTTCTACAGAATATGGTAACTAAATATGTACATCCCTTACAATTATGGTAGCAGGATTCTATCTCAATTTGGTAATATTAATCTAGCTAATTTATAGGCTAATTTACATCAATGCTCTTCCAAGATAGAACTTGAATACTAATGCCATGGCATGTAACTTTTCATGCCACAGCATCACATGCCAACAACTTAGATACTAATGCCATGGCATGTAACTTTTCATGCCACAGCATCACATGCCAATAATAAACGCTTCCTTCTGGGATGTAATGACATCAATCTTACTTTTCTCAGTTGAGGAGGGATCAAGGAACCAGTTCACTGTTCTCTCTCCGTTGCAGACCATATTCCAACGTCGTTCTACAAGTTCCTTTGTGCACTTCATAGTACGTTCTTGAAGATGCTCGATGTACTACAAAGCATTCTCAAGCACAACATCCTCATCAAACTGTGGCAACGACAACTTCGTTCCGTATCATATACTTTTCTTCAAAGAAAAATCAAGAACTAGAAGAATGTAAAATTTAACATTAATTCCCATTTCTTCATGTCACACAGAAATGCCAAATTTGAAATGGGACATAAACATAAAACACAGAATCTTAAAAAAAAAAAAAAATGGTACCTCGTCCTCATTTGAGTCTGGCAACAACTTTGACAATTTTCCTGAGCAGATGATTCAAGTAACTTTCTTCTCTCCCTTCTTCTTCTTCACTATCCTCCTGTAAAATCCATGATTCATATCTTCAAAAAAACAGGAAGAATAAATGAAGAACCAAAAAAATTAATTTTTGCAGTATCTATGCATGACCAAATTGATCATTACCATTTTGGATGACCCTTTTTCAGATGAATGACACATTGAGCAGGTTTTTGATTCTCTTTTTTTTTTTTGTTTTGGTGCTGGATGATATAGTTTATGAAAATGGAGAGAAGATCAACCAAATACCATGAGAAGGGCAAATTAACAAAATGGTCCTTCTTACACACATTAACAGATCACAAACAAACACATCCTATTTTAGGTGCAATGATTAATTTATAAATGAATTATTGGGAGTAACAGTCATTTACCATCATCCATGGTCATAATTAACTTTTTTAAAAGAAGAAATCTTCAAGCCAGCCAAGAATAAAATTCATAAATATTGCCTAAAATTTTTTAAAGTTAGTACTCTGTCTCGGAACACATTTAATATATCATCAAATGTATAATTTTATATTTTTATTTTTACTTTTTAATTATAATTATACATAATTGTTATTAGTAAGGGTATTAGAAGAATTTTATTTAAACTTTTGTTTTGGAGACAAAGAGAGTAATAAAGACATAACTCATATATAAAACTATTTACTTTTGCTTTTTTTTTAAGACGAAAACAAAATTATATCTTTTTCCTATTTATTAAGGCAACTAAAAATCAAATCGTCACTGTGTTCATTCCATTTTCTATTTGTTCTTCCAAGTGTAAGATAAACTCAGGAGGTTGTGAATCTTTTTCTACCAATTGGGGGCGTCCCAAAATTTCGAATGAAAATTCATGAATATTGTGTGATTTTTTAAAAAAAATTTCTAATAAAGGCATAGCTCATATACAAAACCATCACTCCTTTGGCTTCCAAACATAGTTTTACTTTAAAAATTTTCATTCTTTCAAATAAAGGGTTTACTTTTGAATGAGTTTTTTTATAATATATATTTTTATTTTTTTATTAAAAATACACATAAAATTAGTCAAGTTCATACCTTTTATATGAATTTTAAATCTTCTCACCTCTTCGGGAGAGTAATTTTCCCATAAACTCATGTAAAAGGTTCGGTGTGTGTAAATTATTATTTCAAAACTATTTTTACGTTTTTCAAAATATTTTTACACTTCAATATATTTTTTATCTTACAATTATTATATCAAAATCTTTCTATACACACCCAAATTTGTCTTACAACCACTACATTTTAAAATATAATCTATACACACCCAAAATCTTTCTTCATCACTATTTGATGCATCTTGCTTAAAAGATTGGTATGCTAAGGCAGACAAGTTAATCCCCCACTATTAATAAAGTCAACCAGAACCATCTAGGGGTGGTCATCGGTTCGGTTTTCGGTTTATTCGATTCGGTTTATTCGGTTTGATATTTTGGAACCCCCTAACCGAAAACCAAATAAAACTCAACACTCAGTCATTTAATAGTTAGTACTTAGTAATCACTTAGTTAACAACAATAAGTTATTAATTATTGACTATTATATTGAATAATTGATGATATTATGAATATATGATATTGATTCTAATTAAATATATAAAACATAATAATCGGCTAATCGCATGCTATATAGTTACACGCTAGTACGCTATATAGCTTACAGCCTACCGGCCTTACACGTTCTAGATGCTTAACATTTTAACAACTTTGTCAACTTATGCATTATTTTATTTTTCTTTATTTGTAATTTGATATTTCACATTTGTTTAACTTTTAAATAAATTGATAAATTAAAATTATAGTATAAAGTATAAACTATACTAGTATATAGTTTAGTATATAGTATATAGTATATAGTTTAGTATATAGTAAAATTATTTAGTATATAGTTTAGTATATAATATACAGTAAAATTGTTTAGTATATAGTATATAGTTATATACTATATTAATAATTTAATATTACTATATATTCATTATATTGTCCATAGTATTATTCATTAATGATAACAATAAATATAGTTCTATACATGATAAATTTTATAAAATAATAATAAATTTTATAATAACAATATAGTATATTAATGAAAACAATATTAATGATAGTATATTAATGATAACAATATAGTATATAGTTCTATACATGATAAATTTTATAATAACAATAAAATAATTATACAAAAATATATATACATAACTACAAAGTCTACAATAGTTTTATAATCTATAAACCATAACTATTCTATAAAATAACATATATTTATATTTATACTTATATATATATAATATATTTATAAATTTTGAAATTCAGTTTTATTTGGTTTATTCGGTTTATTCGGTTCGATTTCCTTATTCGGTTCGGTTTCCTTATTCGATTCGGTTTCTTTATTAGATTCGGTTTCCTTATTCAATTCGGTTTATTCGGTTCGGTTCGGTTTTTAACACCCTAAACCAAAAACCGAACCGAAAACCGAATAACTTATTCGGTTTGGTTAAAACCGAACCGAATAAACCGAATTCATTTTCGATTTGGTTTTTTTGGTTTTTCGATTCGATTTTTTCGGTCAGTTTATTCGGTTTAACCAAACCATGACCACCCCTCAACCATCCTTCTTCCAAAAAAAAAAAAAAAAGGCAACCAGAACCATCTGGGGTGGCCTAATGGTAATTGATTAATTCTTCTGCGTCTTTCTTTCCTCCAAGCATCCATTATTAGGTAAGATACAATTGCTTTTAAGCATAGCCACGTGGAAATTTATAAAGTGATCGACTGTACGGCTCTTGTTTTCTTTATATCTAATTCTCTGTCTTCAAATCACAAAGTTGTCTAAAAATGTTTGTTAAAGATCAGCAGGATCTTTTCCTATTTCTTTGGTAAAACTGTGGTTTAAGTAGGAGATATGCTGCACTATCGGATAGATTATGCAGTGAAACTCATAAACAGCCCAAGAAACTTTGCAACCAAAATATAGTCCAATTCAGAGTGAGATATATATTTGGGTTATAACACATTCAATGTATTATTAAATAAATAAATAAATAAATAAATAAATATATATATATATTTATATTTATTTATTTTTATCCTTATTTTTATGTGTGAGTAACGCTATCTCTATCCTAAAATAAGTGTTAGCTTTCAAAATTTTTATTTGTTCAAGAAAAAAATTTATTTTTAAACCAAATTCCTAATTTATTATTACTAATACTCCTTCCGTACTTAAAAAAAGGTTAAATTTTGAAAATTTTGTTTGTCTCAGAAAAGAGTTGATTTTTGGTATAAAATTTTTATAATACTCTTATTAATATTAATAGTTTATAATTTAAATTAAAAGGTAATAATAAAAATGTAAAATTATACATTTAATGATGTGTTAAGTGTATTATTTTTTGTAAATTAAAAAATGTTATAATGAATTAAAAGCTAACTTTTTGTTTTTTGAGGACGGAGTGCGTAATAATTATATAAGCTCATAATTAAAAGTAAATATCAAAATATAAAATTATGTTTTATTTGTACATTAAATATGTCATACGAAATAATCAAAAAAAGTTTATACACACACATTTTAAAGTTAATATTTTTTTTCAGGATGGAGAGAGTAACTGTTAAAAAAAAATAATATAAAAATTTGTTTCAAAAGTGGAAAAGTATTATTATTAAAGTAATGATATTTTTTAATGACTTTTTATAGTGAAAAATTAAAGTAACTAATGTAACAAATATAAAAAGACAAAATCATCTTTTATTTGTTTACATTTTAAAAAGATGTGAAAAATTATCTTTTATTATTTTATTTTTAAAAAAAAGAATAACTATTAAATTTTATTTTTTTATAATTATCACATTAATCATTATTAATTTGTTGTCACGAAAAATCATTAAAAGTATTGTTACTTTTAATATTATTATTTTAATTTCGGCCCACAGATCTTGAACCCACATATCTTACTGATGCCTATAGTATTCTTCTTCCAAGAACGTAAGATAAAGTTTGAACCAACGCCATCTTTAAATTAAATTATTAAAAAAAAGGAGTTAAACTAAATGATTCTATTTTAATAAAATAATAGGTTTTGTTTTTTTTTCTCCCAATAACGTTAAGTATATTAATTGGCCAATTAGCAAAGAGTATAAAACCAAAAAGGCCGATGAATTTCGTGGTGTTGGTTGAGACATAACCTATGAAAAGAAAGTCCCTCTAAGGAGGAAAATAACACAAAACACTCGTCTAAGGCGGGACAAAATAACCAGCCCAAAGGGTTTACAAAAGTGACAGCTAATCTAACTAGAGTTGACCAAATTACAACAAGCTACGAAATTAAGACGGCGGCTCGACCAGTGCACCGCAAACTGCATCAAATGAAAGAAACTGAACACCCACAGGGTCCCTAATTTTCGTCGTGCATAATTCTTGGTGCTCCTTGTAGACATTGAATAGTTAGAAACTACTACCGTCTAGGTAAAGTTGACAAACTGAGTCGTAGCAAAACACACCTAAAAAAACTACAGTGTAATTTTGGTGCAAATCGCACCAACAATCACCCGCAGTGGACGAAATTCCAAAAGTAGCACTGTAGCTAGTGGGGGCTGATACGGTTTGTGGTTTGAAAGAATGGTTCAAAATAGGTTTTGTTTCACTTTGCAAAATGCAATCCTGTTTCTTGATTGGAGCGGGGAGGTGGATCCGTCTGGACCATTACTTGCTGCCTACGAGGAAGACGAATGACAACCGATAGAAACCTTGCACCAACATAATTACGCATGAATAAGTTAAATTGTGTTTTAAAACGTATTTTTATAATTTTAAAAATAATTATTATAAAATAAAAATTATCTGAAAAATATTTATAAAAGTACAAAAATATATTTTATAATGACGTCCATATGTACATGTATCATTTGTTATTATATTACTTTTGCATTCTAATGAAAAAAATAATTTTTAATTAAATATAATATTTTTTAATTATAAAATATAATATATTTATTAAATACTTAAGTATATAATTTGTTATTTTTATTATTACTTTTTAATATTAGAAACTACTTGTTATTAATAATAAGAATAATATAGAAATTTCATTAAATTTAAATTAATATTAATTTTTTTTTAAATAAAGAAAATTTTGAAACATAACTTTTTCTGTAGAATGTAAGAAATATTAGTTAAGAAATCTTTCATTCTACAATTTGAGTCACAGTATATGAAATCAACTTTTAAATATTACATGTCATCATAATATTTATGTGTGAATTGATTGGATCACTCCTCTCTCAACATAATTTGAATTCTAGTGAAGTTGAGCCCGAGATTCTCAATAATGAGTTCCAATACTTCTCCTCGTCTTTATTGCTTCTACTTATTTTAAATCTTTTGGCTCAAATAAACAATGTATTGCATTGTATATATAGGTAGTTTTGGCTCTAAGTAATTGGGTTTTGTGTCCCTAGTATGGGAGGAAGAGTTGTGCAGTTTCATGGAAGGCCAGTGGTTGTTTTATGATGATATCGCTAAGCATTCCCTGTTGAGTGATTTTGGGGTCCTAACTTGGGCGGAGGGTCAAGTACGATGACACGCAGCATAAGTTCGCGCAGAGCCCAGAGGTAGGTCCATCAAGTTCCGTACTGTAGGGGTAAAGCTGTGGTCCGTTTCTTCTTTGGCTGCTTAGGGAATCTGTGTAAGTAGAGACCAACAAGTTAGGGATTTTGTTGCTTTTAGTTAGGTTAGTTAAGAGTTACCGAGCCCATTTTACCGGGTTATGTCGATCCTGTTTGATTGAGGTTATGCCTTAACTGGCCCCTACTGAATTTAGGTTAGTTGTGTTAAGGTTCGTCCATTGTAGGCTAATTCTTCTTTAGACACACTATGTAATGTGTTAACTCGATATTCCAACGTTAATATAATTTGTTTGTTTTGGAAAAAAAGTATATATAGGTAGTTAAAATAATCTATTATTTTCTCGTTTAAAAAAAAGTTCATTTTCAAAATTTGTTCTTGTTCGAAAAAAGAATTTACTATTAAATCAAATTGTTAAAATATTATTATTAATAATAATTATATATATCCAAATTTAAAAAATAAAAATATAAAATTATTCATTTAATGAGCATTCATTGTATTATACCTAATACCGAGTAAAATTTTTTATCTAAGTTAAAATGATTTGTTTTTGGACGCATGAAGTATTAATTAATTACATACTCAGTTACAAAATGGATTTTATTTTTCTTTCTACCGGTAATGCAAAAACATGCATTGATAATTTTCTGTTGTGTTTCTTTCCCCCTTTCTTTTATTGATTGCCCCTCTATTCGATATGAGGATCATCTGTTCCTTAATTTTTTTTAATGCTAAAATTCAATCTTCCAACTTCTCAATACAAAATTAAAATTTTAACCAATGAAGTATGGATTACGTTTTAAAATACATTTTTATACTTGTTAAAATAATAATTATGAGATAAAAATTATTTCAAAAATATAAAAAATCATTTAAAAAAAAGTAAAAATATATTTTAAAATGTCGTGCATACACACCCAAAATTTGAACTTTTATAAATATAGATCATCCTGATATCTATGTGTATATATATTGTATTTAAATTTTTATACGTACAAATCATATTTTTGTGTGTATATATATATTTTGTTTACTTGAAATTCTATTTCATTATTTGTATACCATCTATGTCTCTCATTAATGAACCATGTAGTTTTATTAAAACTACACTTATTAAAATTTATACATTTTATGTTAAGATTTATTAATAAAATGACATTATTTTATTAATGGGACACAATAAGTAGGATAGAGAAAGATATGAACTCTTATTGTATTTAATCAATTTTGATGGAGGATCTAAACTTAGATTGTGTTTGACCATTAAAGCTGATCGCGATCATTTTTCCTAGAGCTGCGAAAGCCAAAAGGGAAGGTAACTCATATTATTGGTCCTTCCTTTTCTTCTTTCGTGAAGAACATTAGGAAGGTAACTCATATAATTGGGCCTTCCTTTTCTTCTTTCGTGAAGAACATTATCTCCGATATGATTCGTGTGGCCTCAAATCAATGGGAGTTGCTCTTTGAATTGGAAAAAGGAGTTGAAGACATGAACCTCAAAGTCTTCTACTTTTTCGTGGGAGTAGTTTAAATTCCATATCGTCCTTCCCACATCAAAATGATATACGCGGTTTGTTACCATTAAGTTGATTAATGTTTTATTTAGATACTATGTTACAAAATATTGACATTGGTTCAACATTGATAAGGTAAAAAAATCTACTTTATAGACTTTTTGTTGCTCTAAAAAAATAAGTTCACCTTAGAATAAAATTTTTTAAATTATTCTTACTAATTTTATATATGTAAATATATATGACCCGGTAAAAAATTAAAAAAAAATTGTAAAATGATTTTTTTTTTTTTGTTTTTAAATAAGAACAAATGAAGTACCAATACAACCCCCTCCATAGTCTACACGTCTTCATAGAAAAGCTAAGGGCTGAACAGCTGAAGCAGCAGCAATAATGCAACAACCTTGGGTTTAAATGTGCGATATTTCCTTTAAATTTCTCATACTTTGAAGAAACCTCAACCTTATTCATACATACCCCTGCATTTAGATTCATACTATAGGCTCATCTTTCAATGGATAGACACTGCCTTGCACTTCTTCTGATACAATGGCTAATTGTGACTTGCTGCATGGCCACGGATCCAACAAACATTGCCACTGATCAATCTGCCCTTCTGGCTCTGAAAGCCCACATCACCTCTGACCCTTTCCAAATCTTGTCCGGTAACTGGTCTTCTCTTGCTTCATCCTCCTCTGTCTGCGACTGGACTGGAGTCCAGTGTGGCCATCGCCACCACAGAGTGACTGCTTTGAATATTTCAGGCATGTCTCTTACTGGCACCATTCCTCCACATTTGGGTAACCTATCCTTCCTTGTTTCTCTTGACATGAGACGCAACTATTTACATGGAAATCTGCCTCAAGAGTTGTCACGATTACGCAGAATAAGGTTCATCAGATTAGGCTCCAACAACTTCACTGGACGAGTTCCTACGTGGTTTGGACCGCAGCTTCAAGTCTTAGCTTTAACTCGAAACGAATTTAGTGGTCCTATTCCTTCCTCCATCTCTAACTTGTCGAAATTAGAATATCTGAATTTTCATGATAATTTCCTCACGGGAAAGCTTCCTGAAGAGATTGGGAATCTCCATAGCATGACATTTCTGCATCTTGACAATAATCAACTTGTTGGTACCATACCTTCCGCCATCTTCAACATCTCAACATTGGAGCAAGTTGGTTTTACACAAAATAACTTGACAGGAAGCCTTCCACTTGATATTTGTCACAATCTTCCAAGTCTCAAAGGGATTTATCTTTCTGACAATCATTTAAATGGTCAGATCCCATCAAGTTTATTCCGTTGTTCACAGCTTCAGAAATTGTCATTGTCATCCAACAATTTCAGTGGATTCATACCAAAAGAACTTGGCAACTTGGAGATGCTAGAGGAATTATACCTTGGAGAGAACAATTTACAAGGTATAGCCTCAGATTCTAATCTTAGTTTTTTTCGATGATGTTAAAATTGCTTAAACAATGCCTAGCTAAGTCCGAAAATCATTTTCTTGTTGCTACTTGCTAGCAAATGTAGCATGAAATTATCATTATTATTATGATCATTTAGTTACAATTCGTGGACTTGTACTGGAATTAGGAGTATATAATTCAAAGAATCATTCCACCCTAACAAGAACGGAAAAAAGAAAAAAACAAAAAACACTCTTGTCCTCTGTGTCATGGTATTACATGGTCTTTGTTAAATATTTAGGTGGTAAAAGATTTTCAAATTACTAACAATTCTTCTGTAAAATTGGAAGGTGTGATTCCGTGGGAGATTGGCAATCTTCGTAACCTCAAGCTCTTTGCTATACAAAGCAACAGCATTTAGGTTCCATACCGAAGGAAATTGGGAATTTGACTATGCTCACTAGTCTTTATTTTTACTATAATTTCTTAACAGGTTAGCCTCCCTTGGTTCGCCGCCGGCAATTTGAGTTTAAAAAATAATTTGTTTCCTTTGTTTAGTTCATTCAGAAAAATAATCTGTTTGTTGTGTTTGTAAAATTTCCTTTGTTTCCTTTATTTGGTATGTTTTTTCTCTTTTAACTTTTATATGTCTTTTATTTTTTTAAGTACTACTATGATAATATTCTATTTTAATTATTGTTAGTTTTAATTTTTTATTTTAAAAAAATTTTAAATTTGAGAACTTTTTTACATTTCAGGTTCTATACCGAAGGAAATTGGGAATTTGACTATGCTCACTAGTCTCTTTTTTTCACGAAATTTCTTAACAGGTTAGCCTCCCTTGATTCACTGGCAATTTGAGTTTAAAAAATAATATGTTTCCTTTGTTTAGTTCATTAGGAAAAATAGCTTGTTTGTTGTGTTTGTTTTAATTTTACATTTTATGAAAAAGTAATCAAATTTCTAAAAATAAGAAAAGTAAGTGCAACAATTAAGCATTCTCAATACTTACTAAAAGTTGTTATTCTTATGATGTTTCTTACAATTTTAGTTTAAACAAACATATTTCTAACTTTTAGTATTATTCGGTTTGCTTTAACTTTTATATGTCCTTTCTTTTTTTTAGTATTACTCTGATAATATTCTATTTTAATTATTTTTAGTTTTAATTTTTAATTTTTAGAATTTTTTAAATTTGAGAAATTTTTTATATTCAAATTCATAATTTATTAAAATTGTAATTTATGTATTTTTTTTAATTTTTCTTCGTAAATTTTTGAATTGTGGTTTGATTTCATCTTAAATGGGGGTATATTCTTTTTTTTTTCTTTTCTTTCAATTTTGCTATTAAATTATTAACATCACTATGTTACCTTTGTTAGTGAAAATATATGTTTATGTTTACGTTTATTATTGAAACCAACTTCTTTTATGTGTTTGTAATTCATTAATCTAAATAAAATAGTAAAAAAATGAATAATACTATTTTTTCTGAAAATAAATTATTCTATCCGGTATTTATAATCCCTAAAATTAAATTTCTAAAATTCTAGTTTCTTAAAAAATTATTTATTTTTCTCAAAATTAAATAAAAAATGATATTATTACATAACTCTACCATCTTAACCATGAGTTTCAATTCCATATATTTAGACATATCAAATGTGCATCTTAATTTCAAAATTTACAAACATCTTCCCTCCCCCTCCCCTCTCAACCCCAAATGCTCACTTTTCTAAATGCCGAGAACTTGCATTAATATACTAGCATATCACAACTAATAGGTATAATACCAGAAGAGATCTCCAACCTTCACCAATTGGAGGAACTTTCTTTTGCATTCAATGACTTAAATGGGTCCATACCAATGGGGTTCTTCAATCTTTCAACATCGAGGAAGGTTTCATTTTCATTCAATCACCTCACTGGTAGTCTTCCATCAAACATTGGATATCAATTGCCCAATTTAGAAATATTTGATCTTAACAAGAATGAAATTAGTGGGGTTATACCAGCTTCAATTGTAAATTGCTCTAGACTGACACTTCTATCTCTTTCATCAAACCAATTCAGTGGCTCAATTCCAAAATTTCTTGGAAACCTTGAACTTCTAGAACATCTATATCTTTCTATTAACCATTTGACAAGTGATCCAATATCGTTGGAGTTGGATTTCTTTACTTCCTTGACAAAGTGCAAGTCTTTGAAGACCTTAGAGGTAGTAGATAATCCACTCAATGGGATTCTCCCAAATTCCATTGGAAATTTTTCTACTTCCCTTCAACATTTTTTAGCATCGAGGACTATAATTAGAGGCCCCATCCCAAGTGAAATTGGCAACCTAAGCAGTCTAATATGGATTTCTCTAGATGATAATCAGTTGAGTGGAGCTATTCCAAGAGCAATCCAGGATTTAAAAAACCTTCAAGTATTGTCTCTTGAGCGAAACAAACTCATGGGAAATCTAGATAAATTTTGCAACATGCAAAGACTAGCGGAGTGGTATCTAAGCAATAACCAAGTTTCAGGGCCAATTCCAGATTGTTTTGGCAATATGACTTCTCTGAGGAAACTTTACTTGGATTACAACTTAATGACATCTAGTATTCCCAGAAGCTTGTGGAAACTCAAAGATCTCTTGGAACTTGTCCTTGCCTCAAACTCCTTAAATGGATCATTGCCTGTTGAGATTGGAAGTTTGAAGGCTACAATATCAATGGACTTGTCTGCGAATCAAATGTCGGGGGCCATTCCTAGCACATTGGGTGATTTACAGAACTTGCAGAACCTTTCTTTAGCAAACAACCAACTACAAGGATCCATACCTGAATCATTTGGGAAAATGTTGTTTAACATCCTGGACTTGTCGCATAACAATCTCTCAGGGTTGATTCCCAAGTCATTGGAGGCACTTCAATTTTTGAAAATGTTTAACGTGTCTTCTAATCACTTAAAGGGTGAAATTCCTTCTGGGGGTCCTTTCAAAAACTTCACAAGTGAATCCTTCACTTCCAATGATGCACTATGTGGAGATCCAAAATTCCATGTCCCTCAATGCCTAATTGATCAAAAGCATAGATTAAGCGTGAAAAGGGTGCTTCTACTCACATTGATCCCACTTGTGATAGCTCTTTTGGTTGTCTTCTCCTCAATATTTGTTTTTTTGAGATATCGAAGGAAAAGTGAGTTTTCAAGTGCAATAGAGGTGTCAGCTGTACCGACAACAGAAAGAATTTCTTATTATGAACTTCTACAAGCAACGAATGGGTATAGCGAGAGCAACCTTCTTGGCTCAGGTAGTTTTGGATCCGTTTATAAAGGGATTTTGAATGATGGAAAGTCTGTGGCTGTCAAAGTATTTAATTTACAACTCGAAGGTTCACTCAAGAGTTTTGATGTAGAATGTGAAGTACTTTGCAACCTTCGTCATCGAAATCTTGTGAAAGTTATCAGCAGTTGTTCTAACCAGGATTTTAAAGCTTTGGTGATGGAATACATGCCCAACGGGAACCTTGACGAATGGCTGCACTCTGACCTTCATTTCCTAAATATGTTACAAAGATTGGACATGATGATCGATGTTGCATGCGCTTTGCAATATCTACACCAAGAATATTCAACTCCTGTGATTCATTGTGATTTGAAGCCTTGTAATATCCTTATTGATGAAAACATGGTTGCCCACATAAGCGATTTTGGAATTGCTAAGTTTCTGGGGAAGGATGATAGCATTGCAATAACCAAAACCTTAGCTACAATTGGTTACATTGCACCAGGTAATCTTATTTATTCTGTTTTTATTTTCTTTCATTTCCAAACATACCATTATGTACAATTTTTTTGCACTAATGGTCATATTTGTTTTAGAATATGGAAGGGAAGGATTGGTATCGAAAACATGCGATGTATATAGCTATGGAATCCTCCTAATGGAAGTATTTACAAGAAGAAGGCCTAACGATGAAATCTTTGGTGAAAATCTGGACTTGAAGAGTTGGGTAAATAATGCCATGCCTGATTCAATTCTTCAAGTTATAGATGCTACCTTGTTAAAGACAAACCAAGAACATTCCAATGGAACATTGGAATGTCTATCATTAATCATGGAATTGGCCTTGAATTGTGTTCCAGATTCTCCCAAGGATAGACTTACTATAAGTGAGGTTGTTGTTGCTCTCAAGAAGATCAAAATCAGATATGTATGTCATGGAAGTAAATAGATTGTTACTGAATATTCTGTCATCGTGAGTTTACAAGAGTGAGGGATTTTGCCAATTTTATTGTTCCAAAGAAATAAAGTTTACGTTACCATTGCTATGGAGGAAAATATTTGTATCGTTCTAGTTAGATCAGGATGGTCATCAAGTTTTTTTTTCCTTTAATCCAAAATTAATTTTATATATCAATCCAAGAAGGAAAAGAAAAATGGCTCAACTCATTCTAGATCTCTCCTTACTCCTTGAATTAACCATTATGTGTAATCTGACTTCCATTTCATAAAATTAATTGTCAATCGTTTCCCCATTTTTTCTACCCTTTATTATTATCATCCTATTCAATTAAATAAATCACGTATTTCACTGCATGCATAGGGGGTTAAATTTGTCTATTAATTAATTACATGAACAAGAATGAAGAGAATCCAGTTTTATTTTGCAGTGAGAGCTAATTCGCTACATCATGCTTTCGGGTCCGAATCCACCCATGCATTGCATAAGCATACATGGCAAGTAGTAGTACTATCTTTTGTCTGTGGGTATGTACTGATGATTAAAGTGGCACGTGAACTCCTTCTGTCGGTTATTAAATTGGGATGCACTTGGCTGTACCTCTGTACCTAAAAGGAGGAGAAAGGAGGCAGTATTATGCGATTACTCTTTAATTTCTTGCTTTTATGGGAATATCATGTAAAGAAAATTGGTCCTTCACACTCACAGTGTAAGGAAATCATGTATGCCATAAACAAATTTATAGGCTGCGGAAATAAAACATGATTTTCACCAGGATCAATTTCAATATACGTATAAATAAAAAACCTGTTTTGATGACTGAAGATTGTGTCGTCGAAGGAAATTTTGTCAACCACAGCCGCACAGACGTCCGGCCTCTAAGGTATCGACACGAACTTGTTCTTAGGATCCTCCTACGATTGATTGACACCAAGCCTTAGGATCCTCCTAGGATTGATTGACACCAAGCCAATATGCTAGTTCCTTCAATGAGCGTCGCAAAATTTTAGAGTTCAAGAGAACTCTAACAAAACAAAAGAAGAACTTTTTCCCTCTGTCTTGCACGTCAAAATTCTGTACGTACGCTCACTTTAGAACTTAGTGTCTGTCTCCTATTAAAAGGTAAATTCTATCTATCTCACATTGACCAGTCTAGATCGATTAGACATTCTATCGTAATAGAATTCTTTTAATAAAATTAAAACTAATTTTAATTCTATTAAGATAAAACAATTTTATCTTATCACAACTTATCTTATAGGAGATCTTATAGGTTAATTATATTACAAATTAACCCCCATAATTATCACATAATTATTTAATCATTTTAATCCAAAAACAAATTCTTTATGTGTGTGACCCTTTAGGTTCTTAATCACTTGGTAATAAATAACAAATAATAATCTTAGATTTAATTGGCTTTAGTACAAAACCAACAAACTCCCACTTGGACTAAAGTCAATTTAGTCAAGAGTATTCTAAGATCAAATAAATTAAACAACTTTAATTTATCATTAATTCAATAATTAATGAACTTGTATTTATAGATCAAGATTGGCCTCTAGCCAGGCATCATAACCACCCAAGAGTTAAGAAAAGTCAAGTGGTTGACTTCACCTTTCCATGAACCAGAATCCATGTAAATATTGTCTCTTATGAGAAACAAACTCGGGGGAACTCTGGATAAATTTTGCAACATGCAAAGACTAGCCAAGTTGTATCTAAGCCAGAACCAAGTTTCAGGGCCAATTCCAGATTGTTTTGGCAATATGACTTCTCTGAGAAGTCTTTACCTGCGTTACAACTTATTGACATCTAGTATTCCTAGAAGCATGTGGAAACTCAAAGATCTGTTGGTGCTTGTCCTTGCCTCAAACTCCTTAAATGGATCATTGCCTATTGAGATTGGAAGTTTGAAGGCTGCAATATCAATGGACTTGTCCATGAATCAAATATCAGGGGCCATTCCTAGGACATTGGGTGATTTACAGAACTTGCAGAACCTTTCTTTAGCAAACAACCAATTACAAGGATCCATACCTGAATCATTTGGGAAAATGTTAAGCTTAACATCCTTGGACTTGTCATATAACAATCTCTCAGGGTTGATTCCCAAGTCATTGGAGGCACTTCAATATCTAAAATTGTTTAACATTTCTTCTAATCATTTAAAGGGTGAAATTCCTTCTGGTGGTCCTTTCAGAAACTTCACAAGTGAATCCTTCACTTCTAATGATGCATTATGTGGAGATCCAAAATTCCATGTCCCGCGATGCCAAACTAATCAAGCGCATCGATTAAGAGTGAAAAAGGTGCTTCTACTCACAATAATCCCACTTGTGATAGCTCTTTTGGTTGTTCTCTCCTCAACACTTGTTTTTTTGAGATATCGAAGCACACGTGAGTTGTCAAGTGCAGCAGAAGTGTCAGCTACACCGACAACAAAAAGAATTTCTTATTATGAACTCCTACAAGCAACGAATGGGTATAGCGAGAGCAACCTTCTTGGCTCAGGTAGTTTTGGATCAGTTTATAAAGGGATTCTTAATGATGGAAAGTCTGTGGCTGTCAAAGTTTTTAATTTACAATTCGAAGGTTCACTCAAGAGTTTTGATGTAGAATGTGAAGTGTTTTGCAACCTTCATCATCGAAATCTTGTGAAAGTTATCAGTAGTTGCTCTAACCAGGATTTTAAAGCTTTGGTGCTGGAATACATGCCCAACGGGAGCCTTGACAAATGGCTACACTCTGACCTTCATTTCCTGAATATGTTGCAAAGATTGGACATAATGATTGATGTTGCATGCGCTTTGCAATATCTACATGAAGAATATTCAACTCCCGTGATTCATTGTGATTTGAAACCTTGTAATATCCTTATTGATGAAAACATGGTTGCCCACATAAGCGATTTTGGAATTGCTAAGTTTCTGGGGAAGGATGATAGCATTGAATTAACCAAAACCTTAGCTACAATTGGTTACATTGCACCAGGTAATCTTATTTATTATGTTTTTATTTTCTTTCATTTCTACCATTGTGTAAAATTTTTTGCACTAATGATCATATTTGTTTTAGAATATGGAAGGGAAGGATTGGTATCGAAAACATGCGATGTATATAGCTACGGAATCCTCCTAATGGAAGTGTTTACAAGAAGAAGGCCCAACGATGAAATCTTTGTTGAAAATCTAGACTTGAAGAGTTGGGTAAATAATGCCATGCCTGATTCAATTCTTCAAGTTCTAGATGCTACCCTGTTAAAGCCAAACCAAGAACACTCCAATGAAACATTGGAGTGTCTATCATTAATCATGGAATTGGCCTTGAATTGTGTTCCAGAATCTCCCAAGGATAGACTTACTATAAGTGAGGTTGTTGTTGCTCTCAAGAAGATAAAAGTCAGATATGTATGTCATGTAAGTAAATAGATTGTTACTGAATATTCTGTCATCATGAGGGATTTTGCCAATTTTATTGTTCCAAACAAATAAAGTTTACGTTACCATTGCTATGTTGGAAAATATTTGTATCGTTCTAGCTAGATCAAGATGGTCATCAATTTTTTTTTTTCCTTTAATCCAAAATTTTAATTTTATATATTAATCCAAGAAGGGGAAAAAAAATGGCTCAACTCATTCTGGATCTCTCCTTAATTCTTGTAGTCTGACTTCCATTTCATTAAATTAATTGTCAATCGTTTCCCCATTTTTGCTACCCTTCATTAATAAATCACGTATTTAATTGCATGCATAGGTGGTTAAAATTGTCTGTTAATTAATTACATGAACAAGAATGAGGAGAATCCAGTTTTATTTTGCAGTGAGATATAAGTCGCTACATAATGCTTTTGGGTCCGAATCCAACCATGCATTGCATAAACATACATGGCAAGTAGTAGTTCTATATTTTGTATGTGGCTATGTACTGATGATTAAAGTGGGACGTGGACTCCTTCTGTCGGATGTTAAATTGGAATGCACTTGGCTGTACCTCTGTACCTAAAAAGGAGGAGAAAGGAGGCAGTATTATGCGATTACTCATTAATTTCTTGCTTTTATGGGAATATCATTTAAAGAAAATTAGTCCTTCACACTCAGAGTTGGTTGGGAAATTAAAGATTTTAAACAACACTACTTGCTCCATCTACACTATTATCTTACTTCATCCTACCAGACCAAGCAGTTAAAACTCCATTCTTACGATGCACATACATACACATTTTTAGTGGCCTAGGAGTAGTTGGTGGTTGGTCCTTGGTGGTTGGAACACAAAGTTTAATTGCCTTCCTTCATATTCATTGAATTGAATAATTATGATGTCACGCTCTATCTCTATCTGTCTAAATACCTTTCTTTCTTTTGGAATTGCAATAGTAATTAATCCGTAATTAAGATGAATTATTAATTAAACGAGGCAGCCCGCCACTGTTGTCCCAGCGTCCCAGTACTAGTATTGTTGTGCCTTCCTTCTTCTTTCCTCAACAACATTATCTCCAATATGAATCGCATGGCGTTGAATCAATGGAGTCGTCTTTTAATTGGAAAAGGGAATTGAAGACATGAACCTCAAAGTCTTTAACTTTTTTTGTGGAAGAGGGAAAGGGTCCAGGGAGGTATTCATTCCAAATCGTTCTTCCCACATGGAAATGAGACCCATCACCCGCCATATATGACATACGCGGATTGTTAGCGAATAATATTTTTTTAGGCAATATTTTACAAAAATATTAACATCTGCTCAATTTTTTTTTCATTTTGATAGGATAAAAACAGATCGGATTGGCGGATTGATCCGGTTTGATCTAAATGAAAAAAAAATTATATTTTTTCTTTTAAAAAATAATTAACATTAGTTATAAAATATAAAATTGCATTCTTTAATAATTCAAATAATTCTTTAATTAAAATTAGTTAATTTGTGAATAATAAATTTAAATATTTATATGAAAATACACAAATTAATTTACATGAAAAATACACAAATTAAAATATTTAGATGACTTTTATTTATTATCTTTACATAAAAATAGATAATTTTTTACATGAAACGATTAATTTCAAACCTAAGTTAAATAACATAATGTTATATATGAAAATGAAAGCAATAGTAAAAAAAAAAAAAAAGAGGATCAAATCAGATCAAAAACCGATCCGATCCGAAAATATTAGAATCGAATCGGATCACGATCCGATCAAATGCGGATCGGATTTGATCAGATCATGTTCAGATCGGATCATTGGTTTTAAACACCCCTAGCCAAGGGGTGTTCCCCTACCCCATAACCGCCCCATTGCCATTCTTGCTAAAAACCAGCATCTTTTATAAGATTCAGCGGAACTATCAAATGAATTTTGAAGTTTAAAAAATCTATTAATACTCTCGATGGTTAGAGTTAACTATCCGAATAAATAAAAAGATGGAAAAAAACTAACTTACAAAAATAATATATACTATTGAGGTTTGTTTTAATTATAAAATCAACATCATCAACATCAACATCAACATCAACATCACATTTATCCCAAGCTAGTTGGAGTCGGTAATCGATTAACCAAAAAAATAATAATAAATAAATATGTATATAAATAGTTATAAAAAGAAATAGTTATAAAAAGGAGGTATAACAAAAGGATGAGAATAAATAGTTATAAAAAGAAATAGATACATAAATAAAGAAGATATAACAAAACTAAAGGGAAAAGGGCTAAGACTAAAAAAGTCAGTCGTGAACATAGGAATTTTGCCTTTCCACCACGCTATAGCTTTCCTCCACTCTGTCCTAAGACAAACCGTACGCCAATCTATTTTTCACTCCCTAAAACCTTGTTTTACTACTTTCCCCACGTAAGTTTCGATCAACCTCTCTCTTTTTTCTTGTCATGCTCTGTATAACAAATTTTTGTTCTTACCAGGGTATCTAAGGGTCTCTGAAGAATATGCTCAAACCATCTTAATCTATGTTCTCTCATCTTTTCTTCCACCGGTGCTACTCTAACTTTTCATGGAATATCCTCATTTATTATCTTATCCATCATTGTCTTACCATATATCCACCTTAACATCCTCATTTCTATTGCTCCCAACTTATGCTCATGTTGCCTTTGTGCTGGCCAGCATTCAGTTCCGTATAGTATTGCCAGTCTGATTGTTCTTCTATACAATTTTCAAAAGCAGTCACACAAAAAACCTGATGTACTGCGCTATTTCATCCAACCTGCTCTGATTTTATGGTTTACATCTTCATCAATCTTTTCCCCTTTGTTGCAGTATTGATCCTAAATATCTAAAAGCATCTTTCTTGGGTATCTCTTGTCTAAGCAGACTCATGGAATCTTCATCTCCTCGTCTTACCATGCCGAACTCACACTTCATGTAGTCGGTCTTACTAACCAAACAAACTCGCATGATTACATTTTACCCAGAGTTTCAATTCCATATATTTAGACATATCAAATGTCCATCTTAATTTCAAATTATACAAACCTCTTCCCCGCCCCCTCCCCTCTCAACCCCAAATGCTCACTTTTCTAAATGCCAAGGACTTGCATTAATATACTAGCATATCACAACTGATAGGTGTAATGCCAGAAGAGATCTCCAACCTTCACAAATTGGAGAAACTTTATTTTAAATTCAATGACTTAAATGGGTCAATACCAATGGGGATCTTCAACCTTTCAACATTGAGAGAGCTTCAATTTCAATTCAATCACCTCATTAGCAGTCTTCCATCAAACATTGGATATCAATTGCCTAATTTAGAAATATTTGATCTTGGCAAGAATGAAATTAGTGGGGTTATACCAGCTTCAATTGTAAATTGCTCTAAACTGACAATTCTATCTCTTCCATCAAACCAATTCTGTGGCTCAATTCCAAAATCCCTTGAGAACCTTGAACTTCTAGAATGGCTATCTCTTTTTTATAACCATTTGACAAGTGATCCAACATCGTTGGAGTTGGATTTCCTTACTTCCTTGACAAATTACAAGTCTTTGAAGATCTTATATCTAGGAGAAAATCCACTCAATGGGATTCTCCCAAATTCCATTGGAAATCTTTCTACTTCCCTTCAATATTTTGGGTCATCGATGACTAAAATTAGAGGCCCCATACCAAGTGAAATTGGCAACCTAAGCAGTCTGATATGGATTTCTCTTGCATATAATCAGTTGAGTGGAACTATTCCAAGAGCAATCCAGGACTTAAAAAACCTTCAAATATTGTATATTCAGAGAAACAAACTTAGGGGAGCTGTAGATAAATTTTGCAACACGCAAAGACTAGCTAAGTTGTATCTAAGCCAAAATCAAGTTTCAGGGCCAATCCCAGATTGTATTGGCAATATGACTTCTCTGAGAGCACTTTACCTAGATTACAACTTACTGACATCTAGTATTCCCAGTAGCTTTTGGAAACTCAAAGATCTCTTGGTGCTTGTCCTTACCTCAAACTCCTTAAATGGATCATTGGCTATTGAGATTGGAAGTTTGAAGGCTGCAATATCAATGGAATTGTCTACGAATCAAATATCAGGGCCATTTCCAACACATTGGGTGATTTACAGAACTTGCAGAACCTTTTTGGCTCAGGTAGTTTTGGATCAGTTTATAAAGGGACTCTTAATGATGGAAAGACTATAGCTGTCAAAGTATTTAATTTACAACTCGAAGGTTCACTCAAGAGTTTTGATGTAGAATGTGAAGTGTTCTGTAACCTTCGTCATCGAAATCTAGTGAAAGTCATCAGCAGTTGTTCCAACCAGGATTTTAAAGCTTTGGTGCTAGAATATATGCCCAACGGGAGTTTTGACAAATGGTTGCACTCTGGCCATCATTTCCTGAATATGTTGCAAAGATTGAACATGATGATCGATGTCGCATGCGCTTTGCAATATCTACACCAAGAATATTCAACTCCCTTGATTCATTGTGAATTGAAGTCGAGTAATATCCTTATTGATGAAGACATGGTTGCCCATGTGAGTGACTCTGGAATTGCAAGTTTCTGGGGAAGGATGAAAGCTCTGTATTAACCAGAACCTTAGCCACAATTGGTTACATTGCACCAGGTAATCTTGATTCTGTGTTTCTTATTTTCTTTCATTTCAGAATTTATGACCTTATAGAATTTTTTGGACTGATGGCAATATTTGTTGTAGAATATGGAAGGGAAGGATTGGTATCGAAAGCATGCAATGCCTATAGCTACGGAATCCTCCTAATGGAAGTCTTTATAGGAAGAAGGCCTAATGATGAATTTTTTGATGAACATATGAGCTTCAAGAGTTGGGTAAATGATTCCATGCCCAATTCAATCCTTCAAGTCATAGATACTAACTTGTTAAATCCAAATGAAGAACATTACAATGAAACGTTGGAGTGTCTATCATCAATCATGGAATTGGCCTTGAATTGTGTCCAGGAATCTCTAAAGGAAAGGCTTGTTATAAGTGATGTTGTTGATGCTTTCAGGAAGATCAAACTTAGGTATGCTGAATATCACAGAGGTTAATAAAATAAATTGTTCCAAATGGATAATTTTGAGCCACGAAGAAAATATTTGTATCATGTGAGAAACTTTCCATCGCTATATGTGTAATGTTGTGGTAGTGTTTTTTTTTTTTAATTTTTGTGTTGAAAAGGGGTCATAAAATTTCATGACATGATACCTTTACTCTGTCAATATTTTTCCCCCGAATCATTCACTTAACAAAATTGCACATAAATATGTCATGTGTCGAAAGTAACCATTTTATGCTACAGTATTGTCCATACAAATTTTCTTTCATTGCATAATTCTTTGGTGTTGCAATTCTATTAGCAAGGCTTCTAATGAGATGCGAACTAGGAGTTTTCTCCCTATAGTTTTTTTCTAATCTAATTGTTTGGTGTTGGCTGCTAATTGTAAGGATTAATAATTTCTAAAGATAAGTTATTTTTCACCTTGAGTACACAAATATCTGACTAGATAGACTCTTCTAACACAGCGTGCAACTGGTATTAAATAGCAATTATCTTTTACTCCGTTCGGTTTCAAAAAAAAAAGTTTGCTTTTAATTTGATATAACTTTTTAAAATTATAACGTTCAACACATTTAATGCATAATTAAACATATAATTTTTTATTTTTTATTTTTTATTTTTTATTTTGAATTATACATTGTTATTATTAGTAAGAATAATACAAGAATTTCACTCTCAAAGTGAATTCTTTTTTTGAACAAAAAAAATTTTCAAACTGAACCCTTCTTTGAGACGGAGGGAGTAATATTTTCCTATATAAATATCACATTCAATATTTTAAAAAATTAGAAAAATGAAAATGGGTTCTTCTAGCGTGGCATCGGAATGGTACTAAATAGCAAATATTTTTTGATATTTTGTTATATGTATATCATGTCAATTACTCAAAAAATCCACTATAAATTTTCATTATAATAGCCAAGTTTAACCATCCCATAATTATAGTCTAAGTAAAATCAAGTATCCATCTATGTATTAATGTGATTATATTTTTACATTCATTTATTTTTGTATATAAATTTTGTTCCCCGGCTAATTCTAGAACATAGGAGTAGTGCTTTGAACGAGAAACAATAACCTAATTAAATTATTTCTTTCTGACAATAGATTATACACTCTTGTTGGTACAATTTGTTACATTGATCCTTGATATAAAAAAAAAAAAAAAACTATTCATTTGCTCAAATGATAATCGTTAATCAACTAACAAAGAAGTTAAATATTATAAATTTATCAAAAAAATTTTGTTAGTTTCCGGAAATCTATTGTAATTTATCATTTTGTTTAGATTTGTATCCCTAACAAATATTGTATTTACAACTTTAAACAGTTAAAAATATAATAAAATTATTTTATCAAATCTTCTTTTGCACTCATTCATAATGACTATTTTTTTATCAATGAAATTCTAAAATTGTTAAGACATTTATAGTTTTTCAATTGAATAAAATGACTAACGTTATAGTTAAAAAAAAATTCTAAAATTACTATAAAGAAAATTTACATTTTTTTAAAATTTCAATTTATTTATAATATTTAATTAGAAATATCGAGAGTTTCTATAAAATTTAAATTAAAATATTCAATTCTAAACCCCTCTCAATTCTTTTAAAAGAATAAATTAAAATTATATAAAATTGAATTTAATTCTACCTAATTACAAATTCAATTCAATTTTAATTCCAAATCACCAAAATGGAGCCTTAAAACCCGATCTTCGAAATTTGAATTATCTGATCTTGAAACCCTCTCGCAATGCAGGTCATTATTATTACCTTAAAACACAAGCGTAATCGGCCTGAACACCCAGCTGTCCATCACCCAAAAGCCAACCTGTCCAATCCCCCGATATCTGCCCGAACAACCTAACCTTACTGCCCGAAACCCAACCGAACAAATCTCTCTATATAACGCTTCCATATCTCCCACCGTTTCACTCGTGCTGCGATTTCTCTCAAGAAACAAAATCAGAAGTAGGATTTAGAACTTGGAGTTCGAAATCTGGTTGTACTTTGAGCAATGGCGGTGTCACGGTCGGCTACTTCGGTTGTACCACTGTTGTTGGTTGCGATGGTCATGGTATTCTCTCCAATTGGAGCTTCACTCGCCGCCAAGGCACCTGCTCCGGCTCCAATCCCAGTTTCCTCCGCCGTGTCGATTTCGCCGTCGGTGGTGGCCGCTTTCGCCTTCGCATCAGCTTCTTTTGTCTTCGGGAAGGCACTTAGGATTTGAAATGTTACGACTCGTTCGAGAGTACATATAGTTTTGTTCTGCTGTATTAGTTTTTTATTTGTGCTCGTGGATGATTTTTTTTTTTTTTTTCCCTTACTGCAGGGTTGTACTTTGGGATAAAATTCTCTATTTTTCTTTAGCTAATGCTTGTTGATTTATTTGTGATTATTTCGCTCTAATTTTCTTTTTTTAATTTTTTTTTAATAAAATGGATATATATTTTAGAAATTGTGAGTGGTACTGCCAATTTTATCATGTTATTTATGCCTTACAAATAGATATAGTCTGGTTTTGTTCTTTCATTCAAAATATATATTAATTAACAGTATTAGTATTCCTTTGGTCCAAAAAAAAAATTAATTTAAAATTTTTTTTGTCTAAAAAAAATACTCTTTATAAAACGAATTTGGTTTAGATTTAATTTTTTATTAATTATTAAATATAGCACATTTAATACATTATTTATTGCATAATTTTATAATTTTATTTTTAATTTTTAATTATGAATATATATAATTATTATTAATAAGAATATTTTAAAATTTTAACTAAAAAATAAATTCTTTGTTAAAACAAAGAAAAATTTTAAAAATAATTTTTTTAAGACAGAGTAATTCATTTTTTACACAAAATTTTTAAGTTGTGTATGAATTATATTTTTAAAATATAATTTTATACTTTTTAATATATTTTTTTATTTTTACAATTATTATCTTGCAAAATATAAAAATATATTTTAAAATATAATTCATACACATATTTATAATTTTTTATTATTAAAAGTAATATATAATTTAAATTAAAAATTAAAAATAAAATATAAAAGTACACATTTAATAGTGTTATCAAATATATTAAAAAGAATTATTTTTTTCAAAAGAAAAAAAAATTCTTTCGTAGGTAGGAGAATATATTTAGTATGACGATCACTTTGCAATAAAAAAAAAAAGAGCAAAATATGATCATTTTTTTGAGGCGGGGAATGACATTTTCAGTGTTTTCTCTCAATTGTAATCATACACCGGACCCATTTATTATGAATTTCTTCAGCTTAATGCCCTCTCTTCATTTATTAAGGTAGAAGAAACGAAACGGATGAATGACAAAAATAGCATCTTTTTTCGTTGACTTTGTAAAACTAGCAGTTGTATAATTTTTTTTACAAAACTAGCAGATCAACATAGTTTGACTAAATGAAAAGACCCAAATAACCTTCTATTTATAAAAGATGACAAATATCGCGTCTAAAAATACTCTTTTAGATCGAGTAGTAAAAGGTCAACCACTATGTCGAACTAGACCTAAAAGGTCTTGCACAAGGTCAAGTTGAACCTTGTGCTAAACTTTAAAGGTCAAGCAATAAAAGGTCGAACACTAGGTCGAACTTGAACTAAAAGGTCGAACACAAGATCAATTTTGACTTTGTGTTCGACATTAGTATAAAATTATATTCAATTTAATTTTTTACAAGTATAATGATATCATAAAATATGGAAATCACATATCAAAATGTAGATGATGAAAAACTGAATCCAACGACACTAAAATTGTCCAAAACAGACTCCAAATGTGTCTAAACAGACCTCATAAAGATTCTGCAGAAAATTAAATAACGTGGGTCTCGCATCTAACACATGGTTTGGAACACAACCTAAAAGGTCGAGCACTACTTTTATACATATGCTATATTTGTAAATAAAGGGCCATTTAAATCTTTTTATTTGGTCAAAATATGTTGACTTGCTAGTTTTGTAAATAATTTTATACGGATGTTATATTTGCAAACTTGTGTTCTGAAGATGATATTATTGCAAGCGACCCGAAAGAAACCAATGAATTGAAAAACCCGAGAAATGGTAAGAAGGAGAGCTTGGTGTTCGATTAAATGTGGAAATTTATGCCTTATCATGATTAGTAATGATGGGAATTGATCAAGGCCAAGAATGATAGGGCCAGAAAATACACTCAAAGGAGTGGAGAGGGTTATTCTCATTTCTCAAGCATATTTTGGCCAAATACAGCAACATGAAATGCTGTCAAAGCTACACCATACAAAACTTGACCTCCATCTTTAGCATCAGCTTCACCTTCTTCTATCACAGTAAACCCTACTGTGCTCTAGCTAGAGGGGCCTGTTCTACTCTGAATCGGAATCCGTGTTTCCCATAGCCCTTAGTCCTCGAAGTCTCTACAATCCCAAACAAAATAGAGTTAAAATGGATGATAATCTCTTTAAACTTTCCATTACTCTGGCCTAATAATTGTTGAATCGAAGATGTTGCAGATCAATCAGTATACCTTCTTGGACACCTTTTTCTCGCGAACCTCGTATCTTTCTAATGTAAGATCACATAGCCATGATCCAGGACATACAAACTGCATCATTCAACAAAACAAAACTTCAATTAGGCCATTATAACTTACAAGAATGCACAGCTTAAACTAATGCATTACATACCAACACACGAAAAAAACCGAAAGCTTGTTGGTTCATCAATATCAAGCTTCAAAGGATTGACAAGCTCTCTCACCGACCAGATTATATTTTAAGTAGTAAATTAGCATTAAAGAATACAAGTTCTATAAATAGGAGACTTTGCATAAATCAAGTGAACAAATGAATCAGAATCAAGCCAAGCATTTCCAACAAACAAAAGCAGACGCTCTCGTATTTTATTCCCTGTCCTTGTCAGGTAGTAGTGTTCATGTAACTCGACAACAGAGTGATAAAAAAGCAGTTTCAAAAACAATTAGAATCAAGCCCAACTGACCACTCACAAATTCTATCACAGGCGTGCATCAAATCTTCCCATACTTATACGGGCACCTTCCCACCACTGGATCCCCACCATCATGAAAAGAAAATTTTCAACCCTCAAATATTGTCAAACAGAATGAATTAAATACACCCAATCAGGACCAGCTATGTTTGTTGAATGTCAGCAATTACTGTTCATTGGCCTGTATATACATGGTTGAGACCCAGACCCCAGTAGCCCACATGTCATCGTCTTGTTTTTAATAAGAAAGACGGATGCCATTAAATTTGTTATCTCTTGTATACACTCTCCAAAACATTTCTTTATAGTTTTATGCATTGTCATTTGAAGCTTAGTAACATCCTTATTGATGAATACATGGTTGCCCATGTAAGTGATTTTGGAATTGCTAAGTTTCTGGGGAAGGATGAAAGCTCTGTATTAACCAGAACCTTAGCAACAATTGGTTACATTGCACCAGGTAACCTTGTTGATTCTGTTTTTTGTTTTCTTTCATTTCCGAATTTATCACCTCATGTAATTTTTTGGACTGATGACAATATTTGTTGCAGAACATGGAAGGGAAGGATTGGTATCGAAATCATGCGATGTCTATAACTATGGAATCCTCCTAATGGAAGTCTTTACAGGAACAAGGCCTAATGATGAAATTTTTGATGAAAATCTGAGTTTCAAGAGTTAGGTAAATGATTCCATGCCCAATTCAATCCTTCAAGTCATAGATACTAACTTGTTAAATCCCAACCAAGAACATTCCAATGAAACGTTGGAGTGTCTATCATCAATCTTGGAATTAGCCTTGAATTGTGTCCCGGAATCTCCAAAGGAAAGGCTTGTTACAAGTGATGTTGTTTATGCTCTCAAGAAGATCGGACTTAGATATGCAGAATATCACAGAGGTTAATAAATTGTTCAAAATGGATAATTTTGAGCCACTAAGCAAATATTTGTATCATGTGAGTAACTTTCCATTGCTATATGTGTAATGTTGTGGTAGGGTTTTTTTTTTCTATTTAATTTTTCTGTTCAAAGGGTAATAAAGTTTCATGACATTATACTTTTGTTCTGTCAATATTTTTTTTTCTCGAATCAATCACTTGACAAAATCGTACATAAATATTTCTTGCATCAAAAGTAACCATTTTACGAGACGGTATTGTCCTTGCTAATTTTCTTTCATTGCATAATTCTTGGTGCTGCAATTCTATTAGCCAGGCTCCTAATGAGATGTGAGCTAGGAGTTTTCTCCCTACGGTTTTTTTCTTATTCATTTGTATCCACTTTGTCCAATGCAAGAGATTTTTATTATTCTTCCACGGCAAGAGATTAATTACTTTTTTACGGGGATCATTTTGTTGAAAAAAATTACATAATAATTCAAAATGTTAAAATTGTAGTTTATTATTTCTTATTTAAAATTATTGTTATTTCATGTTAAAAATTAAATATTTAAATTAGTATAGAAAATTATATCAAATATTTAAGTTTTATTTAAATAATAAATTAGAAATTTAGATAGATAAGAATATTAGATTTGGATATAAGATAATTGAATTCAAGTTTAATTAAAATATGAACCATTTCAAAAGTTTTCTTTGTGTGAACATAGTTGAGTTTTATTTCATTTTTATAGTTTTCCAAATTATTCATATCCATCCACTCCATGTATGAATTATTTTTCCTACCAAATAGCTACGCTATAATCAAATTGGTAGTGACAATTAGGGTTATGCTCCAATAAAAATACCCACAACATACTTGATGATATAATCTAATTAGAGATATTCCTCTCATTAGTTTATCTATTCTTTTTGCAAATTATTCGTATATTTATGATTATTTTATATTAACGATGGAAATTATTTTTCGTTACTAAGACTTCATTTTAAGTTACTGAAATGAGCTGTTGACCACCCCTCATGAAGCTATTATCAAGTTACGGTAATGAAATAATTCCATTAAGGGCATATAATAAAATTTAAAATTAAAAAAGAAAGCATATTTTTGTTAAATTTGTTATCAAGAAATAAAAATATAAAGAATTGTAAAAGTACAATTTTCTCCTTCTTCAACCTTCTTCTCTCCTTTCCCATGCTTATGTGGATTAATCTATAAAAAGGTAAATGGTGCTATTTGTCATTTAATTTATAAATTTTATTTTAGTTGATAGCTTCAACTTTGCACGGGAGTATGCTATTATTGAAAAAATATAGTATTATATCGTGATTAAAAAATAAAATTGTATTCTAATTTATTAACTATTTATTGAAAAACATAAATTTTTTATGTTAAATTAAAGAATAAAAATACTAATTAATTCTTTTGTAGAGAGTTTAAAAAACTGATGTATATTGAAAACCTAAGTTTTATTTAAATAAAATATTGAAAATTTGAATAGAGGAGAATGTTAAATTTCATAGTTTATTAAAAGTGATAACACATAAGAATAAAAATATGAAATTCAAATTTAATGAAAAGCATAAATGAGAAATTCTAAACAACCTAAATTCAAAGACAGTGATATAAATGTTAATTGTCATAAATATACCATTACTAATTTATATGGAAATTAGTTGAAACTACTAAAAAAATAATAATTACAAAGTTTTTTAGGATAAATGAAACCTAGTATAATTTGCTTCAACCTCAAATTAATAATTACAAAAAAAAAATCAAAGTAAACAAATTTCAATGATCTTTTTAGAATTGCATCCTCCCTTGATTGGATAAGGATCGGAACTTTCTCATGTATGAACTGAAAAAAAAAATGAAGGCAATAATCAATTGGAAATTTAAAATTGGATAAGCAAAGAAAATAAAAATAAGAGAAAAATTCCTAAATTCAATATCATCATTGGATAAGCAAAGAAAAATAAAAGAGAGAAAAAATTCTAAATTCAATATCATCAACGCGAGCTTGTTCTGTACCCAAAACCAATTTCATCATCAATAGATTTTCATAAAAATAATTTTTTAATTTTCTCAACATATTTGTTAGTTCCAATAATGTCTTCAAAATACTCTAAAAATCCCTTTGTCATGGGCCCTTGCACCTCTATCTTCATCAATGAAATTTATTCAATCTCGCCCTACACAAAAATAACATATTCATTTAAAAAATATTGCAAATAGACTTCTATCTTTCACAGAGTATCATGTACAAATTAAGAACATCCATACCTGAAGAATTAGGAAACCATTGTTGTCCAAATCCACTCCTTTTCCTTTGAGCTCCTTTGGGACTTCAATGATAGCAAAATCACTTCCAAAAATAATTTCACATGTCCAATCATCCTATATTATTTAAAATAAAAATGTTAATAAATATCCATCAACAGAGCAACTAGGAGTTGTGAAGGATGAAAAATTCATAAAAATATTTTTAAAAAATTTAAAAACATGTAAAAAAATAATTAGCATAAGGACATATCTAAACTATTTTTTGAGCACCTTTCTACATGCAACTTGTAGGCATTTGACGTTAATGCTCAAAACAAATCTCACTTTGATTTAGTATGCACAAATTTATTTATAGATAAAGAGTAAAAAATTAAATTTAAATTACCATAAATAAAGAGATAAAAATATAACTTTATTGTTGGATAATGATAAAAGATAAAATTGTAGTTCATAGATAAGTTTAATAACTTTGATTATTCATCACTTCTGCTTAAAATTCAAATTATATAAACTAGTAGATGCATAAGTCTAGCATAATGAGGCATAATGAGATTGAGTATTGAGGTACGAAAATAAACATAAGTTACAATATGTGGCAATATTATAGAGTACCTAATTGTACACGTGGCATAAATTAAGAGAGTGTTTAAGGTGGACATTATTATATATATAATAGATTGTTAGGTGTTGGTTGCTAATTATAAGGATTAATAATTGTACATGTGGCATAAATTTACAGAGTGTTTAAGGTGGACATTATTATATATATAATAGATTGTTGGGTGTTGGTTGCTAATTGTAAGGATTAATAATTTCTAAAGATAATTTCTTTTTCACATTGAGTACACAAAAATCTTAGTAGATTCCTCTGACATAGCATGAAAATGGTATAAAATAACACTACAAGAATTTTTAATATTTGCGAGGGCCCCGGCCCTTGCAAAAAACGAAAATTCCCTCGCAAATTATGTTTTGCGAGGGAAAAAATCCTTGCAAATGTCTTTGTCATTTTTTAATTCGCAAATAATAATTCACTTGCAATTGCCCCTATGCCCTCACAAATGTAAACATTTGTGATGGCTTATTTGCAAGGACAAAATCCTCGCAAATAATTATTGTGAGGGTTTATTGGCGACGAATTGTTACTCACATTTAGTTTTTTATAACGAGGGCGGTGGCTGCTCTCGCAACTATGTCTAAGTGCGAGGACTTTGCCGTCGCAATACTATTTGCAAGAACTATTACCCTCACAAGAGAAGTCGCTGCCCTTGCATTCTTTGATTTTGCAAGGGTTTCTATCCTCACAAAAAAATATTTAACCCTCACAAAAATGGTCGGTCATGTCATTATTTTCAATTACACGAGAATTAGCCCTCACAAATACATAGTCCTTCGCAAAAATTCATATTTTTATAATAATCATATTCTTGATTGATCCAAAAGTAACATTTTAAAATATCTGCTAGCTAATAAAATAAAACCAATAAAACAATCTACAAATTCAAATTGAAAATATCAAATTTATTAAGTTCAAATATCCAACAAAAACCAATAATATTTACAAAATGTTCTAAATATTTAATAAAACAACCCAACAGTCTAATCAATAATTGTTGCTAAATATGAAAAAGATACTAATATCCATAAAATGAAACAAAATCAAAATGCAACAATAGCAAATATTCCAATAATATGATTAAAAGGTTAAAATATCATCAATGCTAATTATCTAAGACTCTCTATTATGGCTCTCTAAACCCGAACGAGAACCACATGGAAATTTCTCCATGAAATTTTCAACATAGGAAACCACATCCTCGTTACTCAAATACTGATATAAGCCATCAGATGAGAGCACCAAAAATTGATCTCTGGGACGGAGCTTATGGTGACGAAGAGAAGGTGAACAAGAGATGCAAGGGGCAGTACCAATGTAGTCATTCTAGAACATTTCCACCATTGCATCATTCCACTTAGGCTGTATCAAAACAAATCAAAATCATTAGCCATACTAGCAAAGCATATGAAACCAACGTGTAAGATTGTAAGACAAATTTTAGTGATTGAAATTTGACCATAATAAATCACTGTAACCTTCAAGTTCAACTAATACTATAGGGAAGGAAGTAAGAACAACGTGATTCAGTTCATAAGGACAAAGACAAGGACAAATTACAATATGAGATATTCAAAACGCTTCAAATGTCAAGTAAATGCACCTTTTTGAACAACAAATTGAAAGGTTACAATTTAAAGTATGCGGTGGTCATCATGTTTAGGGGATGATGACAATGTTTTGAAAATGACAGAAAGACGAGAAACCAACTGAATTAGTGCATCACTATGTTTCCAACCAATAAGATACATTGTTCAATAAATAAGTTGCGTTTGCATCAAACATGATCTTGAGTTCTTTCTTAGTTAACAAACACACTCAAAGTACCACTCCCAATGGAGCAAACATTATAATGGTGACCATAAATGCACGGGTAACTTTTAAACGACCTTTAACTCTATAATTGACAATGCAATTGCTTACAGGTAAAATACAAGCTGCCCCTGGAAAGTCTACTTGGCTTTAGGAAAGATGTGGCCATAAGGATGCGACGAACTATAGCAATGGATGATAGGAAAGCAACAATCATAACAACAGTCATTAGAACAGCAGCAGGATGGAGATGACTTTGCTTCTCTGTAAAGGATACTCTATAAATAATAAAAAGAGCAGGCTAATGGCCAAGAATTGTGAGGGTTAATTTCATTAAAACCATACCCTTGCAGAAACATTATAATATGGATCACATTCATCAGTGATGGGGGCGTGCAATCAGTTTCAATCCATCTAGCTAAAAGCATTATAGAGAAAAGTAAGAACAAGAAACAGAAAAAGAAAGAAAAATTTATACAGATTTATTCAACCTTTTTTTAAAAAATATTTAATAGTTGGGGTCTAAGGTTTCTGGATCATTAATTTCAAGATGAAAAGAGGTTTTAGCTGTTATAAGAAACTGAAAAGCGATATTTTTTACCCATATATTAAAAAGTATTTCCTCTTCATTCAAATCTCATCACAGAATGAGCAAAGAGAGATAATAATTTCCAACTCCTATGGACAAAATTTTTTGTGTCTTAAAAGAATATAAACTTAAAGAAATAAACATTGGGTTATAATATGAATCTCTTAAACTATAGTATTATGTTTATAACACAGTCCCATATGCGGACTTCATAAAAAATAGAGCAATAATTAGTATGCTTGTGAATAACCATTGTTTGCTACTGTCTCCGATTTGTGTAATAGCTAACCTCAATTTTCCAGAAGCTAGATTCCTTACAAAAAATAAGTTGTTTTGGGGAAAAAAATGTTAATAATACTAATAATAATAAAATAAAAAATGTTCATTCATGGATTAGATTCCAGAAGTAGTGTTAGTCCTCAAAAAAGCTTCAAGTTAATTGAATCCAAACCTTTCTAGTAGTAGAACATTGTAACATAAACAACAAGGATCGATGTTAAAGAGAACAACAATAACCCATGGCATTCCCACAACGAAGTGACGAATCAGCAAAAGCCAAATAATTAACAGGAACAAAGGCAAAATTCCCTCACAAACAATCAACACTGGCCTGAAGTAAACAGACAAGCAACCGTGGGGAGATGGGGAAGTGGCCAGAGCACCCAGCACGACAGAAGTGAGAAAACAAGGATGAAGAAACTGAGAAGGAGGCTATATATTGGACGAAGAAGAAGGAAAATTGGAGGCAAAGGTCTGCGATTGCCCTAATCCATTTTTGTTATAACCCGAGTAAAAGTCGTTTTAACTTTAGATCCTCGTTTTTTTAAATTTGTGAAGTATGCCCAAAAGAAAAGGAAAAAAATTTAATTGCAATATGAAATAAAAACATATAGAGCTTTTGAGGTTCAAGAAATTTTTACAAACACATCTAATGAACAAGCCATACAACTTGAGAGGAAAAACTATTCTAACCTCAGGGCCAAACCCTTCTATGTGATCCTTCTCCTTTTCCAGAACACCAGGGGATACAAACAAAGGGAAGTAACAGTTCTAAATCTTCATTTTCTTAATTTCAGCATCAAAAAATCCTGAATGTTGAAGTCTAAAGTCATACTAACGTGTGTGACATAATAATACATGACTAAAAAGCACTTTTAGTAGTAGGAATAAACAAGCTATCACCACTAGATGCATCTCTGATACCAAAAATACTGGATTCATGAGTCAAAGTTTTCCAAACTCACATGCATTTTCTCCCATATGGCCATAGCCCAAGGACGCAATATATAGCAACTTGATATGTCATAATACTGGATCATCTCACCATTGATGACCCCCTACAGAATTACATTTTTCAGGAGATAATCATTACAAAACCAAAGAATATGAATGCACCAAGTTCTGGGAGTTCAAATTTCCAAGCAAAATGTGAATGTAACCAAAACTGAAACTTTTCTTCAATAATCGGTCATATTTTGCTAATACAATTTTCTCAAAAGATAGTCTTTATTCACTAATTTATCTTCTGTTCCTAAATAAGCAAAACAAATAGAACAATTTATCGCTCCAAAGTATGCAATGTATTACCCATGGACAGTTAGTCAGGATTACCTCGGAGTACCACTCTCCAAAATTCTCATCTCTCTTGTTTGTGAGACCAAGTCCAGTCTCCTTTTTCACTTCCTTCTTTTTACCCTCTGGGACATATAAACACGCGCATAGAAAACATCACCAAAAAGAAAAAAAAAGAAGAAAAGAAAGACAAAAATCCTTTAAGACCAATAAATTAGAACTAAGCAAGCTCTTACTAGTAGGGTTTGATCCAGTATTAGAACCCTTCGCTTTGTTTGCTTCTTTACCAGTCATAACTAAAATATATCTGACAATGTCAAAAACATACACATTATATTCCTACCAAAGAAAGAGTTTACTCTTGATTTGGTATAACTTTTTTTGAGTTATAAGGTACAATACACTTAATGCACAATTAAATGTATAATTTTACATTTTTATTCTTACATTTTAATTTAAGTTATACATTGATATTATTAATAAGAGTAACACAAGAATTTCACTTCCAAAATATACTCTTTTTTTGGGAGAAAGAGAATTTTTCAAATTAGACTTTTTTAAGGGACGAAAGAAGTAATATTTTACCATATGAATACCATGTTGATTATTTTAAAATATATATATATATATATCGTATGCATACCATTCCAATTACTTCTGGCGTCTAAATAGTACTAAATAACAATTTTTTTTAATATTTTGTCATATGCATACCATGCCAGTTACTCAAAAAATACTAGAAATTTTTATTATAATAAGCTGAGTTCAACCATCCCATATTCATAGTCTAAGTGAAATCAAGTATCCATCTATTTATAAATGTGATTATATTTTTATATTCATTTATTTCTATATCTGGATTTTGTTCCATGACTAATTCTAGAACATAGGAGTAGTGTTTTAAATGAGAAACAATAGCCTAAAATTAAATTATTTCCGGCAATAGATTATGTGCTGATGTGGTTCTTAATTTGTCATGTTGATACTTGATGTTTGGGGTGAAGTTGAGTGAACTCAGATTTGGAAGCCAAAGAACTAAACGAAGTGGCGTGGCCCAATAAATAAAAATTCATCAACTCATAATTTAAATTTTTTTTTTTTTAGACAGTGGAATTCATTTTCGGTGTTGCTGACCAAAATCTGGAATCTGGAATTTGTTCCATATTAGATCTAAATTTCACTATATAATGTGTTTAACCTGGCCATTTTTACACTCTACTAAGTTAAAAGATTTTGTTTAAGGTAAATTATATATATTTCTTATAAGATTTAGCGAAAGTATTAAATGAATTTTGAAGTTTAAAGAAACTATTAACACTTTCGACAGTTAAAAATTAGCTAACCAAAAAAGTAAAATGACAGAAGAAACCAACTTGCAAAAATAACATATACTATTGAGGTTTGTTTTAATTATAAAATGACTTTTAAAATTTTATTAAATAAAATTAATAACTTCTATTTCTCATAGTTTTTTTTCTTTTCATTCCATGACTAATCATTTCATAATCATTATTTTATATCATAAATCAAACAATTTAAAAAGTAATAATATAATATCAATATATACCTTTAGAATTTGTGAAAAATAATTAATAAAAGTGATTATCTTATTATTTTTCTATCTCCAAATAAACTTTTAAGAAATTTTTTTTTACAATTCTTGTTGTTTTATTTTAATTTTTTTACAATTCTTGCAGACCCTTAAAATCGTGACCATGTTGTGAGATAAGTGATGAACCATATATGATCTATCCTCCATGTTCTTCAAATGCTGATCCAAGGCTGTGGGGATGCCACTTACTAATAAGGGACATGCCTTCCCCTTCAACGCTGTGAGGTATATAGTGGGTGTCCAATTATATTATAGACCGTTTGAAGATTGTGGGTAAAACAATTAAGCCTGTATGCATGACCAATGCGGGAATGGCACAATTGGGACACAAACGCAAGGGCCAAAGTTTCCAGTATGCACACTACAAAGGAAGCAACAAAAATAATCTCCTACACCACTCGATCGTCAATAGTCAATAGTGCACAATTATCAATCTTCACCCAAAAAGTCAATAGTGAATATTAATTAATGAGTGTTATTAATTTATCTAATTTAAACGTAATTTCTTTATATCTCTAAAATTATTTGATAGTTTTTTTAAACTTTAAGAAAACTGGATATAATTTGCCTTTTTGTTTAAATTTATATAACCTAATAAATATTATATTTATAACTTTAAACTCTCAAACATATGATCAAATCATCTTATCAAATTATCTTTTCCACTCATTTATGATGACTATTTTTTTATCAATGAAACAATAAAATTGCAATAAATTTTTTTTTTATATAAAGTTAACTAGTCTATTAGAATTTATACATTTCGTACTCATTTATGATGACTATTTTTTAATCAATGAAACTATAAAATTGCAATAAAAATTTTTTTATATAAAGTTAACTAGTCTATTAGAATTTATACATTTCATATTAGAATTTAATATTTATTAACAAAATAATTTTATTTTATTCATAAGACATAGTTAGTATTCAATAAATAAGATAATAAATCGAAACTTGTAAACTGTTTGATCACTAGAACTGATAGTGATCCATCATTTTCTAGAGCTACGAAAGCCAAAATGGAAGGCAATTCACATTGTCGTACCTTCCCACCTTCTTTCGTGAAAAACATTTTATCTCCAATGTGATTCCTGTCGCCTCAAATCAATGGAGTCATCTTTGAATTGAAAAAGAGAATTGAAGACATGAACCTCAAAGTCTTCAACTTTTTTTGGTGGCTTTTTTGGTAGGATTATTTTAAATTCCAAATTGTACTTTCCACATCGAAATGACATACGCGGTTTGTTACTTTTAGGTTGATCAATGTTTTATTTAGGTACTATATTACAACAACGCCAATATGATGGTATTAATTCCAAATCGTCCTTCCCACATGGAATGAGACCCATCCCCCGCCATTATGACTTCCGCGGTTTGTTACCAATAATGTTTTATTTAGGCACTATTTTACAAAATATTACATTGGCTAAATGCTAATGATCTAAAGTTTCACATAGGAGTCGTGTTTTGAATGAGAAACAATAACCTAAAATTAAATTATTTTTGGCAATAGATTCTGTGTTGTTGTCAATCGTAATTTGTTATATTGATCCTTCATGTTTGTAGGGAAACTGAGTCAACTTAGATTTTGGAAGCAAAAGAGTGAAAAGAAGCGGTGTGGCCAAATAAATAAAATTTCTTAACTCATAATTTCAAAATTAGAATTGTTTTAGATGACTGAATTGATTTTCGGAGTGCTCCCCTTAATCTCGCACTGTTCCAGATTAGATCTGGATTTTACTATGTAATGTGTTTAACATGATAGTTTTTACACACTACTAAGTTAAAAGATTTTATTTAAGGTAAATATATATATCTCTTATAAGATTCAATGAAACTACTATTAAATGAATTTTGAAGTTTAAAGAAACTTTTAACACTTTATGGCGGTTAAGCAAATAAGTAAAAAGATGGAAAAAATTAAGAGGTAACTGACAAAATGGTCCCTCACAATTCCTCCAATAATTTTTTTTATCTCTTACATTTAAAACGATGAAAAAATGTCCCTAACATTTTCATAGTGTATTTTTTTAGTCATCCATCACAATTTCATCCAATTTTCAGTCAAAATAGCAATGTTACTATGACCAAATTTTGAAGGAAAATTGGATGAAATTGTGACGGGAGATTAAAAAAGTACACTAATAATAGGGACATTTTTTCATCGTTTTAAATGTAAATGATAAAAAAGATTATTCGCCAATTTGTAAGAGACTATTTTGTCGCTTATCTCAAAAATTAATTTAGAAAGATAACATATACTATTGAGGTTTTTTTTTATTATGAAATGATTTCGAAAGTTTTAAAATTTTATTAAATGAAAATAACTTCTGTTTTTTTTTAGTTTTTTTTTAGTTTTTTTTCCTTTTATTTTCTTCCCGTGACGAATTATTTCATAATCTTTATTTTATATCACAAATCAAACAACTAAAATACATGCCTTTGGAATTTTTGAAAAATAATTAATAAAAAGTGCTTATCTTATTATTTTTCTATCTCTATAAACTTTTAAGAAAAATAATTATTTTTTAACATCTCGTGTAGTTTTTTTTTTTTCAGTTATTAGAATTTGATGTGGTGGTTGTAAAATTATGAATTATATTTATTAGATTGAATTTGAATTGGTTGAATGGAAATGAAAAAATAAGTATAATAAAATATTACAATATTTAAGCTCTATATGTATTTTGTTAAGTTGTTAGGTTAATAATTGTTATATTGTTTGGATAATTGTTAAAATTGTGTTAAATTTTGATTATCAATAATTTTTTTTAAAATTCTTTTGACAGTAAGTAAATAAAAAAAAAAAAGAGAGAGAGAGATCTATTTTGTTAAACCTGAAGGTTTGTTTTGATATGGAAACAAACCTAAGGGGTTAAATGTATTATAAATATTATACTTTAAAAGGTAGTTTAAAATCTTCCAATAAAAAACTATTTATTTGATCAAAAATCAATGGTCAATATTAGTTAATCAATACTGAGAAGTTAAATGTTATTAATATAATCCAATTCAAAGGGGTATTAGTAATTTTTGTGTCTCTGAAAATTTGTTTTCCTAAACTTAAAGGAGGTGGTTATGATTTACATTTCTGTTTAGATTTATACAACCTAATAAATATTGTATTTATAACTATAAACTCTCAAAAATATGATAAAATAAATTATCTTTTGCACTCATTTCTAATTACTTTTTTTATATTAATGAAAATATAAAATTGCTATGTGAAATTTTTTATATAAAATTAACAAGGCCTATTAAGTTTATGCATTTCATATTAGGATTTAATATTTATTAATAAAATACTATTAGTACCCAATAGATAAGTTAGAGGATTTAAACTTGTGTTGTGTTTGATCACAAAAGTTGATCAGGATCCATCATTTTCCTAGAGCTACGAAATCCAAAAGGTATGGCAATTCACATTGTTGTGGCTTCTTTCCTTATTTCGTGAAAAACATTTTATCTCCAATGTGATTCGTGTGGCCTTAAATCAATGGAGTCGTCTTTGAATTTTTATTTTTTTTTTCTCGAAACGATAGAATTTTCATTGATTGAAAAATAGTGCTGTACAAAAGTTAGCTGAAAAGCTAAATGATCTCCTTGGACCGATTTCATAGCCAAGGAGGAAAATGGAATGTGGTTGGGTTTACCACTCACCATTAGATACAAGGGGAGATTAGCCTAGTAAGGGCTAATACTGATTCTAACCTATACAAAGGACATAAAATCATAGCGTCAACAGGATTGTCGAAAAATTCTAACCTATAGTAAGGAGTCGTCTTTGAATTGGAAAAGGGAATTGAAGACATGAACCTCAAAGTCTTCCGCTTCTTTCGGGGGAGAGGGAAACGGACAAGGAGGTATAATTCCAAATCGTCCTCCCACGTGAAAATGGCACAAGTAGTCAACCCGTCAACGCCTGCCCCAACTTTCCTACTTGTGTCAATTCATTCGAGTCTACTGACTCTATTCTTCATCCAACAATCATGAATTATCATCCGCTGAAGGCGGAAGCTGCAGCAATAACGCAGCAAACCTTGGCTTTAAAATGCAACATTTCCTTAAAATTTCTCAGTTGTGAAGAAACCTTAACCACATTCATATATACCCTGCATTTAAGATTCATACTATAGGCTCATCTTTCAATGGATAGACACTACCTGGTACTTCTTCTGATACAATCGCTAATTGTGACTTGCTGCATGCCCATGAATCCAACAAACATTGCCACTGATCAATCTGCCCTTCTGGCCCTGAAAACCCACATCACCTCTGACCCTTTCCAAATCTTGTCGTGTAACTGGTCTTCTGTTGCATCATCCTCCTCTGTGTGTGACTGGATTGGAGTCCAGTGTGGCCCTCGCCACCGCAGAGTGACTGCTTTGAATATTTCAGGCATGTCACTTACTGGCATCATTCCTCCGCATTTCGGTAACCTCTCCTTCCTTGTTTCTCTTGACATGACAAGCAACTTTTTCCATGGAAATCTGCCCGAAGAGTTGTCACGATTACGCAGAATAAGGTTCATCAGATTAGGCTCCAACAACTTCACTGGACGAGTTCCTACGTGGTTTGGACTGCAGCTTCAAACCTTAGCTTTATCTAAAAACAAATTTAGTGGTACTATTCCTTCTTCCATCTCTAACCTGTCGAAATTAGAATATCTGAATTTTGGAGGTAATTTCCTCACGGGAATGATTCCTGAAGAGATTGGGAATCTCCATAGCTTGACAATGCTGAATCTTCAATATAATCAACTTGTTGGTTCCATACCTTCCGCCATCTTCAACATCTCAACATTGGAGCATGTTGGTTTTACACAAAATAACTTGACAGGAAGTCTTCCACTTGATATTTGTCACAATCTTCCAAGTCTCAAAGGGATTTATCTTTCTGTCAATCAGTTAAATGGCCAAATCCCATCAAGTTTATCCCGTTGTTCACAGCTTCGTATACTGTCATTGGCAACGAACAATTTCAGTGGATTCATTCCAAAAGAACTTGGCAACTTGGAGATGCTAGAGGCATTAGCCCTTGGAGAGAACAATTTACAAGGTATAGCCTCAGAGATTCTAATCTTAGTTATTTTTGGATGATGTTAAACTTGCTTAAACAATGCCTAAGTCCCAAAATCATTTTCTTGTTGCTATTTGCTAGCAAATATAGCATGAAATCATTATTAATACTATGGTCATTTAGTTACAATACTTGGACTTGTACTGGAATTAGGAGTATATAATTCAAAGAATCATTCCACCCTAACAAGAACGGAAAAAAGAAAAAAAAACACTTTTGTCCACTGTCATGGTAGCACATGGTCTTTGTTAAATATTTAGGTGGGAAAAGGTTTTCAAATTACTAACAATTCTTCTGTAAAATTGGAAGGTGTGATTCCGCGGGAGATTGGCAATCTTCGTAACCTCAAGGAATTTGGTATAGGAAGCAACAGCATTTCAGGTTCCATACCCAAGGAAATTGGGAATTTGACTATGCTCACTCTTCTTGATTTTGACTATAATTTCTTAACAGGTTAGCCTCTTTGGTTCTCTGGGAATTCAAGTTTAAAAAATAATGTGTTTGCTTTGTTTGGTTCATTTGAGAAAGTAATCTGTTTGTTGTGTTTGTTTTATTTTTATATTTTTTAAAAATTTAAATTTCTAAAAATAAGAAAAATAAGTGCAACAATTGAGAGTTTTCAAGAGTTACTAAAAGTTGTTATTCTTATGACTTCTCTTAGAATTTTAGTTTAAATAACCATATTTCGGACTTTTAATATTATTTGGTCTGCTTTTTCTTTTTGAACTTTCATATGTTTTTTATTTTTTAAATATTCCTCATATTCTTCCTCCATTCTAAAAAAAAGTTCATTTTCCTGTAAATACAATTTTTTATTAGTTATTAAATACAACACACGTAATGCACGGCCTAAATATATGATTTTATATTTTTATCTTTACTTTTTAATTGTGATTATATATACACAATTAAAAGTTTTGATATTATTAGTAATTATATTTTAGCAATTTGATTTGAAAGTAGAATTTTTTTTTGGGATTATGGGAGTAATATTCTATTTCAATTATTGTTAGTTTTAATTTTTTATTTTAAAAAAATAAATTTGAGAAATTTTAATTACGTAATTTTTTTATATTTATCCTTAAATTTTTTTATTGTGGGTTGATTTCATCTTAAATGGGGGTATATTCTTTTCTTGTTTTCTTTTGCTTCAATTTTGCTATTAAATTATTAACATCATTGTTGTTACTTTTCTTTAATGAAAATATAAATTTATTTGTACCTTTATTATTGAAATCACCTTCTTTATGTATTTGTGATTCATTAATCTAAATGAAATAGTGAAATATGAATAATATTAACTTTTCTGAAAAAAAATTATTCTATCCAACATTTATAATACCTACAATTAAATTCCTAAAATTTGAATTTTTTTGAAAAAAGTATTCATTTTTTTATAATTAAATTTTAAAAAATAATATTACTACATAATTTTACTTTCTTACTAACCAAACAAACCCGCATGATTACATTTTACCCAGAGTTTCAATTCCATTTATTTAGACATATCAAATGTCCATCTTAATTTCAAATTTTACAAACCTCTTCCCCGCTCCCTACCCTTTCAACACCAAATACTCATTTTTCTAAATGCCGAGAACTTACATTAATATACTTGCATATCACAATTGATAGGTGTAATACCAAAAGAGATCTGCAACCTTCCCCAATTGGAGAAACTTAATTTTGCATCCAATGACTTAAATGGGTCCATACCAATGGGGATCTTCAATCTTTCAACATTGAGGATGGCTATATTTGCATTCAATCACCTCACTGGTAGTCTTCCATCAAACATTGGATATCAATTGCCCAATTTAGAAATATTTAGTCTTGACGTCAATGAAATTAGTGGGGTAATACCAGCTTCAATCATAAATTGCTCTAGACTGACAATTCTATCTTTTTCAACTAACCAATTAAGTGGCTCAATTCCGAAATCTCTTGGGAACCTTGAGCTTATAGAAGAACTAAATCTTTCTAATAACCATTTGACAAGTGATCCCACATCGTTGGAGTTGGATTTCCTTACTTCCTTGACAAAGTGCAAGTCTTTGAAGAACTTACAGCTCCTAGATAATCCTCTCAATGGGATTCTCCCAAATTCCATTGGAAATCTTTCTACTTCCCTTCAATTTTTTAAAGCAATGACAAGTAAGATTAGAGGCCCCATCCCAAGTGCAATTGGCAACCTAAGCAATCTAATATTGATTTCTCTAGGAGACAATCAGTTGAGTGGAACTATTCCAAGAGCAATCCAGGACTTAAAAAACCTTCAACTATTGGATCTTGAAGGAAACAAACTCGGGGGAACTCTAGATAAATTTTGCAACATGCAAAGACTAGCTGAGTTGTTTCTAAGCCAGAACCAAGTTTCAGGGCCAATTCCAGAATGCTTTGGCAATATGATTTCTCTGAGAACACTTTACCTAGATTACAACTTACTGACATCTAGTATTCCCAAAGACTTGTGGAAACTCACAAATCTCCTGGAGCTTGGCCTTGCCTCAAACTTCTTAAATGGATCATTGCCTGTTGAGATTGGAAGTTTGAAGGCTGCAATATCAATGGACTTGTCCATGAATCAAATATCAGGGGCTATTCCCAGGACATTGGGTGATTTACAGAACTTGCAGAACCTTTCTTTAGCAAACAACCAATTACAAGAATCCATACCAGAATCATTTGGGAAAATGTTAAGCTTAACATCCCTAGACTTATCGCATAACAATCTCTCAGGGTTGATTCCCAAGTCATTGGAGGCACTTCAATCTCTTAAATTGTTTGATGTATCTTCTAATCATTTAAAGGGTGAAATTCCGTCTGGGGGTCCTTTCAAAAATTTCACAAGTGAATCCTTCACTTCCAATGATGCATTATGTGGAGATCCAAAATTCCATGTCCTACAATGCCAAACTGATCAAAAGCATAGATTAAGAGTGAAAAGGGTGCTTCTACTCATACTGATCCCACTTGTGATAGCTTTTTGGGTTGTTCTCTTCTCATCATTTGTTTTTCTGAGATATCAAAGGAAAAGTGAGTTTTCAAGCGCAATAGAGGTGCCATCTGTACCGACAACAAAAATAATTTCTTATTATGAACTTCGACAAGCAACGAATGGGTATAGCGAGAGCAACCTTCTTGGTTCAGGTAGTTTTGGATCAGTTTATAAAGGGATTCTTAATGATGGAAAGTTTGTGGCTGTCAAAGTATTTAATTTACAACTTGAAGGTTCACTCAAGAGTTTTGATGTAGAATGTGAAGTGCTTTGCAACCTTCGTCATCGAAATCTTGTGAAAGTTATCAGCTGTTGCTCTAACCAGGATTTTAAAGCTTTGGTGCTGGAATACATGCCCAACGGGAGCCTTGACGAATGGCTGCACTCTGACCTTCATTTCCTGAATATGTTGCAAAGATTGGATATGATGATTGATGTCGCATGTGCTTTGCAATATCTACATGAAGAATATTCAACTCCCGTGATTCATTGTGATTTGAAGCCTTGTAATATCCTTATTGATGAAAACATGGTTGCCTACATAAGCGATTTCGGAATTGCTAAGTTTCTGGGGAAGGATGATAGCATTGCATTAACCAAAACCTTAGCTACAATTGGTTACATAGCACCAGGTAATCTTATTTATTCTGTTTTTATTTTCTTTCATTTCCGAGCATACCATTGTGTACAATTTTTGCACTAATAGTCATATTTGTTTTAGAATATGGAAAGGAAGGATTGGTATCAAAAACATGCGATGTATATAGCTACGGAATCCTCCTAATGGAAGTGTTTACAAGAAGAAGGCCTAACGATGAAATCTTTGGTGAAAATCTGGACTTGAAGAGTTGGGTAAATAATGCCATGCCTGATTCAATTCTTCAAGTTATAGATGCTACCCTGTTAAAGCCAAACCAAGAGCATTCCAATGAAACATTGGAGTGTCTATTGTTAATCATGGAATTGGCCTTGAAGTGTGTTCCAGAATCTCCCAATGATAGACTTACTATAAGTGAGGTTGTTGTTGCTCTCAAGAAGATAAAAGTCAGATATGTATGTCATGGAAGTAGATAGATTGTTACTGAATATTCTGTCATCGTGAGTTTACAAGAGTGAGGGATTTTGCCAATTTTATGGTTCCAAACAAATAAAGTTTACGTTACCATTGCTATGTTGGAAAATATTTGTATCGTTCTATCTAGATCAGGATGGTCATCAAGTTTTTTTTTCATTAATCCAAAATTTTAATTTTATATATAAATCCAAGAAGGAAAAATGGCTCAACTCATTCTAGATCTCCCCTTAATCCTTGAATTAATCATTAGGTGTCATCTGACTTGCATTTTATAAAATTAATTGTCGATCATTTCCCCATTTTTGCTACCCTTTATTATTATCATTCTATTCAATTAAATGAATCACGTATTTCATTGCACGCATAGGTGGTTAAAATTGTCCATTAATTAATTACATGAACAAGAATGAGGAGAATCCAGTTTTATTTTGCAGTGAGAGCTAATTCGCTACATAATGCTTCCGGGTCTGAATCCAACCATGCATTGCATAAACATACTTCATAAAATTCAATAGTCAATATTAGTTAATTAACGGTAAGAAGTTAAATGATATTAAGTTATCCAGTTTAAAGGGGTATTAGTAATTTTCATGTACCTCCAAAGTTATTTGATAGTTTTCCTAAACTTAAGAGAGGTAGATATACTTATAACTTTTTATTTAACTTTATGTAACCTAATAAATATTGTATTTATAACTATAAACTCTCAAAAATATGATCAAATTATTTTATAAAATTTATCTTTTGCACTCTTTGTAATGACTATTTTTTATTATTTTATAAAATTTCTCTTTTGCACTCTTTGCTATAATTGCTATAATTTTTTTATAATGTTAACTAGAACTATTAGAGTTTATGCATTTCATATTAGCATTTAATATTTATTAATAAAACAACCTCATTTTATTAATTGGACATGGTTAGTATACAATAAATAAGATAAAAAATCTGAACTTGTGAAATGTTTGATCACTAAGCTGATGGTGATCCATCATTTTCTAGAGCTGAGAAAGCCAAATGGGATGGCAACTCACATTGTTCAAGATCCATCTATCAATACTTTCACATTTTACATGCAAGTCAATCAAAGCCGTGGCCAGATAATAGTCCATTCTGATTCCGATATCACCCATATATGACTCAATTTCACTCCCAAGTTTTGAATCTCCAAGTTGAGCAGAAGCAGGAATAGCACTTGCTAATGTCATTTTATCAAGCCAAATATTCCGATTTCGTTGAAGCATCTCATCATATAGACAAAGAGCCTCTTTTGGCCGGCCATTTTGTGCATAACTAGCAATCATTGCATTATACAAAAGCTGATCTTTCTTTTCTTCCCCATAAAAAATCTTCTCAGCAGACTCAACATCCGCACATTTTGAATAGGCAGATATCACAGTGATACAAGAAATGCTGTCTCTCTGAGGCATCGCTTCCAAGAAACCACGAGCTAATTCAATCTTCCCGGAGTCTATATAACCACGAATCATTACATTCCAAGAAGCAGAATTTCTCTCTGGCATCTCTCTAAACAAAGCATACGCCTGATTCATCTTGCCTGCCCTGCTATAACCTGACAAACTTGCATTCCACGATATAACATCCCTCTCCAGCATTTCATTAAACAGCCGTTGCGCCATTTCCAAGTCTCCAGATTTCACGTAACCAGATAGCAAAGAATTCCAAGACACGACATTTTTTCCATGCATTCCATCAAACACCTTATGAGCTGTATCACCCACTTTTGAGTGAAAATTCATAAGAGATGTTTGCACATAAACAACCTTAGAGAAACCATACTTATGAACATGAGAATGAACTGAAACCCACCAATTTTACAACCCATTTTCCCATAAGACTTCAAAGCAGATGCTATAGAAAATGTATTAGGAAACACACCAGAACCCTGAAGCTGAACGTACAAAACAACAGCGTCCTGGGACTGTCCATGCTGAGAGAGAAACCTTATAGCATATCCCAACGGGGTAACATCTTTGCATCGCATATGATTCAGGATTAATTTAACATATTGAGTAACATTGGTTTGATGATAATTGCATGCAGAAATAATGATTTGCCGAACCAAAATTGGCTCGAGATGAGGAAGACCATTAACCAGAATCAAGCCATGAATTTGCTTTGCACGTTTGATGTCCAAGAATTTGTCCAATAATGTTGCTAGATTTGAAATCTGCATTTTGGAGGTAATTGGCATTAGGCAAGCATATGATCCACCGACAAGCATTAATCTTATTGTATTAACATTTTATGTACTTATTCAAATTATAAAATAAATTTCTTAGGGAATGTAATATTATTCATAATTTTGATTCTTAATTTGTTGGGACATTATAATATGAAGTATTTCTTCTTAAAATTACATCTCTTATGATTTTGAAATACACTATGTGATACAAATGAATGCGTAAAATGCAATTAGAACAAGATTAATGATAGTCAGTCTGAAATTTTAGAATCCAAATTAAGTTTTCTACACTATCGGAAAATTTTCTTTTTACTAAAAATAAAACTGTAATAAAGTGGAATAATTTTGTTATTCAAAATCAAATCTTAAGGAAGATATTTACTACTTTGGTCCAAAAAAGAAACAAAGAGCTAATTTTTTAAATGTTTTGTCCTCAAAAACAAACTCTACTTTTGAAATGAAGTTTCTCTAATATTTTAGTAATAATAATTATATATGGCTATAACTAAAAAGTAAGAATAAAATGTAAAATTATATATTTAATTATGCGTTAAATATGTTGTAAATAATAATTAAAAATTTTATATCCAACTTAAAGTAATTTTTTTTGGACACAAAAATATTATTTATGATAGTTGAATTATGTGAATGTATGAAATTATCCCCTATAAGTACTTCCCCTATCACCAATTTTTTTTTAAATTATAATTTTAAAATATTTTTATTAATATTAATTATATATACCCATAATTAAAAAGTAAAAATAAAAATATAAAATTATACATTTAATAGTATTTAATAACTAAAAAATATTATATTTAAACTAAACTGATTTTTTTTTAAATTAAATGAGTATGTTCAAATATTATACTCTAAATGACTAGTGATTTAGTATATTGTCAATGGCAATTTGTATGTTTCTCAAATATTATACTCTAATGTTTCTCAAAAGACCAAGAAAATGCGACTCTCAAATAATGGCATTTGTATGTTTGACAATTTGTGAACAGTCAAACTAATTGAAGAAAGCTCAGCCACCTTCCATTTGACATTTGATGCATGATTATGATTCCTTGTTTCTCCGATCTTCTTTAAAAAAGTTGGTTTTGATTAAAGTATAACTTTTTATTTATTAGTTATTGATACAACTTATGCATTAATAAATATATAATTTTATATTTCTATCTTTATTTTTTAATTTTGAATATACATAATTATTATTAGTAAGAATATTTTAAAATTTTAGATTAAAAGTGAATTTTTAATTTTTTTTTTAAAAAAACTCTTTTTTAAAATAGAAATAGTTTTTTTTTTTTTTGAGTGGATCCTTTCTAGAGGGCCGTTAACTCTCCCAGTAAGCCATTGTGCTCAACCACTCGAGCCATTCACCATTCCCGGTGTTTGATTTTTGTCATCACAAAGGTAGAGAAATAAGTTATGCGCTGGTGATTGCGTTGGTGAAAAGGGTACAATACAAGAAAGACCATCTTAGATTCTTAATAACTAACCTGGCTAATTACTTTTGGCCAATGCGCGGATTTTTGCACCTTCACTTAAGGTGTCAATTTCTTGGAACAGGTCACGCACCTCTTGCCCTTCAATCGCTCACTGTGTGCGATTGAAGGTGCGATCGCCCAAGATTATTTTTTTTAAAAAAATTTTAGGTGTGTTTTGCTACGACTCCAATTGTCATCTCTATTCAGACGGTAGTAGTTTTGGTTGCTCAACTATTCAACGTCTACGAGGAATATCACGAATAGTGTACGACGAGAGTTAAGGACCTTGCGGGCATTCAGTTTCTTTTATCCAATGCGATTTGCGGTGCACTGGTTGAGACGGCGTCTTAGTTCGTAGGTTATTGTAATTTGGTCGACCTAAGTTAGACTAGCGGTCGTTTTTATAGGCCCTTAAAGCTGGTTGTTTTGTCCCGTCGTTGTTTTTCGAAAGAATGTTTTATTTCAGTCTTAAGAAAAAAATATCTCCCAGAGTTGTGAAAAATAGACCTTAATTTATACAAGTTAAAGTTAATAGCTTGAGTTTGTGATAATTTGTAAAATACATAGGCTTGGGACAAATAGGATAAGTCACAAAAAAATATGTGAATTTGTCTTATTGTTAATATTAGTAATGGATTTTTTTTATAGTCGAAATAAAGTAAATTGTATTGTGATTTTTTTATTAATTCTTTCGTACTAGATGGGGGTAGAATCGAAACTGTGCATAATAGAAGGAAAAGGTATTCCAAGATATTTAAATGAAAACTGGACTGCACTTCAATGTGAAATAGTGTTTCGAAATTTTTGTATTACTTATTATTTTATTATGACTTTGATTTCCTATAGTTGTTATAATTGGATTTAAAGTTATTAACTTCTATTTTTTCCTTCCTTCCTTCGTTTGGAATTGAAAATATGAGTAACTAAAAAATCCAACGGAGGATTCATGGCCAAGGGTAAAGATGTACGAGTAACAGCAATTTTGGAATGTAACGTTTGAAAAAGCGTTATTAGTTATTATATCGGCTGATATAATACTCAAAAGTATTGTCGCAATACACCTAATCGATTAGAATTGAAAAAATTCTGCGCTTATTGTTACAAGCAAACGAAGTTAACCATTTAGATAATATATCTAAATCCACTCCTTCTATACTTAAAGTAATTGGAATTCCTATAGAACCAACGAACAAAGTAAATAGACCCAACACAAGTAGAGGGAATAACATAGTATTATCCGATTCATAAAGTTAGGAATAAAGCTTTTCATTCTCAAACTAAAAATGAACTATAGTAATAAAGTGTTGTTTCACATTTCTAGCACTATCATCAATTGGACATATCTTTTTTTTCAAAAAAGAAGAACGTTCCTTATTATTCATTGTTAATAAATTAACATTTTTGTTAATTCTTTTGGAAACTTCCTTATTCCAATTTCAATTTAAGTAGAAAACTTTTTTTGTTTCTTTGTTCATATGTATTTCATACATTCTATTCCAGATATGGAGTTGGGTAAAATTTCATATGATTTAGTAAACAAAATATAAATTCCATCATTGCTAGACCATTTATGTAAAATTGGGTGAAGAATGAACCAATATGGGGATTTTTTGATACGTCTGTAATGCATTGTATGTCCTATGATAGGTCCCATTCTTCTACCATTTCCCTGAAGTCGATGACTATTCATAGCTATTACATTGACCCCAAAGAAGAGTTCGACCCAATGTTTTATTTCTGTCTTAATTGATCCCGATTCGACATTAAAAGTATATTGATTTTTCATTCTTAATTGGCTAGTTGTAAATAGCCCCAGGGCTATGGAACAAAGGATTATCCCAAACCTACACCGAGGTATTGACGGTGATTTTAAAATCTCGCAGTGAGATAAAATGCAAAGACAAGGAATGGGTTACCTAGGTGGGTGTTCTGTGTTGTTTTCCTCCTTAAGAGGAGTTTGTTTTCGTGGGTTAGGTCTTAACCAACATTACGAAGTTCATCAGCCTTTTTGGTTTTGTGCTCTTTGCCAATTGGCCAATTAATATACTTAACGTTATTGGAAAAAAAAACTAATCTGGCTAATTTTATAATTAATGATACATATATTGAAAATTTTGAATAAAATAACAAAAATCACTAAATAATAATCATTTTAAATATTGATTTTTTTTGTTATTTGAATATATTAACTCAATCATTGTGAGAATTTATTGAGAAACTACCAGATAACCATCATTTTAATGATACGTATCATTTTGTCACCTGAATATTAACTCAATCATTTTGTTGAGTTTATTAAGAATTTTTATTTTTAAATATTATCACTCACTATTTTAGCGCAAAATTGTCATCCATTTTTCCAAGGGCTTTTACTTATTGCTACCACTTCTACTTACTAGCATATAAACACGATATTGTATGAAGTCAGTTGACAGAAAAATTTCCATTTCAATCACGAAATCCTCTAATTTTTGGACAATTATTGCAAGCAGCCTGCCGACATATACAGGCAACAATGGAATGGACAACTCATCTTACTTTCTCAACCAAAAACTAACAATTTGGGCTAAATTTTCTCGGCAAATTGGTTTCATTTCATATGTATGGTTGTTTACTCGTTTGCGTGCCAATATTACATGATTGATCAGAGTCAAATTTCTAACAAATTATGTCCAGGTTTTATAAGTATCCTCTTGCACTTACTCTGCTGCAATGTCTGCTACTCGGGCTCAGCACTTATGGCTCATCAGGCATCAAAACGTCGAACCTCGCCACGGATCAATCTGCCCTTCTAGCCCTGATGGCCCACATCACTTCAGACCCTGATCAAATCTTGTCCAAAAACTGGTCTTCTACTGCTGCATCCTCTTCTGTTTGTAACTGGATTGGAGTCCAATGCTGCTTCCGCCACCGCAGAGTCACTGCCTTGAATATTTCAAAGATGCGTCTCACTGGTACCATCCCACCCAAGTTCGGCAACCTTTCATTTCTTGTTTTGCTTAACATGAGTAACAACAACTTTCATGGTGATCTGCCCCAAGAATTTTCACGTTTACAGAGACTAAGGTTTGTTAGTCTAAGCTTCAACAACTTCACGGGAGGGGTTCCAGCGTGGTTTGGTCTCTTACCACAGCTTCAGTTCTTGTTTTTGGCTAGTAACCTTTTCAGTGGTTTTCTTTCATCTTCCCTCTCGAACTTGACAAAATTAGAAGTCCTGAATGTAACAAATAACTTCATTGGAGGGACTATCCCTCCAGAGCTTGGAAACCTTCCAAGCATAAAAGAGCTTTATCTATCCTACTATGAGTTCCAGGGAACTTGAAGAATCTTGAAACATTGTACATTGTTCGTAATCACTTGACAGGTATATTTGTTATTAATTAGCTAATCTTTACAGCTTTATTATCAAAGCAAATCAGCACTAATCTTTACAGCTTTATTTTCATGACAATAACAGTTTTTAATCAATGTGATTCTTAATGAGTACATCCACCACACACAATCACAAAAATAAGAAACATGTAGTTCTGAAATTCTGCTGGAATGTGACAGGTATTATCCCCCGAGAGATTGGCAATCTTCACAAACTTGAGAGTCTCTGTCTTGATTTAAACAAATTCACCGGAAGTATACCAAGAGAAATCGGGAACTTGAGCATGCTCACATTGCTCCGGTTGAACAACAATTCCTTAACAGGTATAGTTACCAAAACTGCGATCAACAATGCCGCAATCACAATAGTAATGAGATGCAGCCCAGAACACGACCAATTTTTCGTTGTGTATTTGTTAATGATTTCTGGAAACTTGTGGTAGGTACAATACCAGAAGAAATGGGCAACCTCCAAAAAATAGAGTTCCTTCGGTTGGAGTATAATTTCTTGAATGGCTCCGTGCCAGAAGAGATCTTCAACTTCTCAGCCTTACGGAGAATTTCACTAGCCTGGAATTTTCTAACTGGCAGTCTTCCATCCGACATGGGAAACACACTGCCCAATTTATTGGGAATACAAATCGACTCAAATTCCATTGGTGGAGTTATACCCTTGTCCATTACAAATTGCACCAAATTAGATTGGCTTTCTGTTCCTGCCAACCAATTCACTGGTTCCATTCCTGACAACATTGGGGATCTTAGAAACTTACAGTATGTATTTCTTTTTGAGAACCATTTCATAAGGGATCCTAAATCTTTGGAATTAGGATTCATTACATCATTGGCAAATTGCAAAAACTTAACACTTCTAGCGCTGGACCTTAATCCATTAAACGGGGTACTTCCTGCTTCAATTGGAAATCTCTCTGCATCACTGGACAGGATTTATGCAACAACTTGTCAAATTAAGGGCACCATCCCGAGTCAAATTAGCAACTTGAGCAGTTTGATATTGCTCGCTCTTGGGGACAACCAGTTGACTGGAGTTATTCCTGACACTTTCGAAGATCTGCAAAAACTGCAAGCTTTGGAACTTGAAGAAAACCAACTAAGAGGCAATTTAGGGAATCTTTGTAATCTGCAAAGCTTGTCTGTACTAAGCCTATACCAAAACCAATTTTCTGGGGTTATTCTCGAATGCTTTGGAGATTCTATGACTTCTCTAAGGAGTCTACAACTACAAGAAAACCTTTTAGTATCCACTCTACCTAATAGCTTCTGGAAACTCAAAGATCTCTTGAAGCTTAACTTGTCCTCAAATTTTTTGAGTGGCTCTTTGCTTCCGGAAATTGGAAATTTAAAAACTGCAACTTCCATAGACATGTGACTTAATCAATTCTCAGGAGACATTCCTAGCACGATGGGTGACTTGCAAAACCTGCTTTACTTGTCACTAGCCCAAAACAACTTTGGAGGATCCATTCCAGAGTCATATGGCAACATGTTAAGCTTAACTTCCCTTGACCTATCCAATAATAATTTTTCGGGTCTGATCCCAAAGTCTTTGGAGGCACTTCGTTACCTCAAGTTTTTCAACGTATCTTATAATCATTTGAGAGGTGAGATCCCTTCTAGTGGTCCTTTTAGAAACTTCACGAGTGCATCATTTATGATCAATGGTGCACTGTGCGGAAATGCCAAGTTCCAAGTCCAACCATGCCCAAAAACTTCATTTCACAGGTCAAGAACAAGAAAGGTGCTTCTATATATATTTATTTCACTGGGGATTACTGCTAGGGTCGTTTCTTCCTTAGCATTAGTATTCAGATTATATTGGGAGAGAGATGGTGCTTCTGGGAAAAGCTCAGAAGTGTTAGCAACACAAGAAAAAATTTCATACTATGAACTTCTTCGAGCAACTGGAAGGTATGATGAAAGCAACTTACTTGGCGCAGGAAGTTTTGGATCTGTTTATAAAGGGACTCTTAGTGATGGGAGACTTATTGCCGTGAAGGTATTCAATTTGCAATTCGTGGAACCACTCAGGAGTTTTGATGTAGAATGTGAAGTATTTTGAAATCTTGGCCACAGAAATCTTGTGAAGGTCATCAGTAGCTGCTCTAACGATGATTTTAAGGCATTGGTACTGCAGTACATGAGTAACAGCAGCCTTGAGAAGTGGTTGTATTCCCACAACTACTCGTTAAATATTATGCAAAGAATGAACATAATGATAGATGTGGCAAGTGCATTGCATTATCTCCATCACGAACATACCACACTGGTGATTCATTGTGATCTAAAGCCTAGCAACATGCTACTGGATGAAGATATTGTTGCACATGTGAGTGACTTTGGAATTGCAAAAATGTTGGGAAAGGAGGAAAGTATTGCATTAACCAAGACCTTTGCCACAATCGGCTACATTGCTCCAGGTGATGTATACTTCTTAGTTCTTAGTTCTACTATTACATAACATAAGATTTTACTGTGTTCTTTTTTATCGCTGCAGTATATTAACCTGATTATGATCCTGGTTGCAGAGTATGGATCAGAAGGATTGATATCGAGAAAATGTGACGTTTATAGTTATGGAATCATGCTAATGGAAGTTTTTACAAGAAGAAGGCCAAACGATGAAATATTTGCCGGAGATTTGAATTTGAAGAGTTGGGTAAATGATTCTATGCCTGACTCAGTCGGTGGAATCATAGATGCCAACTTACTGAACCCAAACGAAGAACATTTTGCTGAAAAGTTGGCGTGTTTAACATCAATCATGGAGTTGGCTTTGAACTGCGTTTGTGAATCTCCTAAAGACAGACTTAGTATGACAGAGGTTGTTCCCACACTGAAGAAAATCAAACTCAAATTTCTTGAATGCAGTAGAGGTGGCTAAGTTGTAAAAACATTCATTATGTTGAGTTATTCAGTGTAATATTAGTAGAAGTCCAGTTTGTCACTCCAAATAAAAATAAAGCTTGAGCTTTGGAGGAAATGAAACTGCATCCAATACTGCATATTGCATCTCATATTTTTTGTATGGAATGAGACATGCCTTCAAGTAATAGCATAACGCCAAACAATTGAGATGGAAGAGACTGACAATTTGACCACAAATTTGGTACCACCATAACATATGATGCAGCGCTTAAATCCCTTCCAGCAAATAAAACATTTATTCAGTATACACTTGAGCTTCCATCCTCCTTGCCTTCAGGATGAGCCAAACATCTTAACATCTTCAAATAGGATGTCCTTGCACATGACAGGTGAAGTCAGGCTCGTATCGTTGATCTTCCATGAGATTTAAAAAAGCAGCCCGGATATCATTGCAAAGATCTATTTCATTTGGGAAAAACTTGTCATCCATCTGATCAAACAAAATTGATATATCTATATCTATATCTATATATATCTATATATATATATATATATAATCATCCATCTGATCAAACAAAATTGATATATTTATATCTATCTATATATATATATATAATCATCCATCTGATCAAACAAAATTGATATATTTATATCTATATATAGATATAGATATAAATGATATCTATATAGAGTATCCTATTATTTTAATTAAGTTTATTATGCAAAAAATAAAAAAAGAAATAAAAGAACCTTCATGTTACTCCTACAATTTGATTAAACAAAATTATAATTAAAGAAGTACAAAAATCTTTTCATTATTGTACAGTGTTAGTTAGTAAATAGTAATAATTAGCTTCTACCTACTTACTAATTACTATTTGTAAATTGATATGATATATATATACACACACACACACACAAAAACTTTTTTTTCCTCAACGATAGTATATTAACAAAGAGGCACTAATGGCCTAAGAACATAGCCACAATGGCTAATTGTACTTCGTGGTATTGGTATCTAACCTAACCCACAAAAACCAATGACCCACAAAGGGGTAAAAAGATCCACAGAGGGGTAAAAGACCCACCTAGGGGTAAAAACCCACACTAGTCGAGGAGGAACCCATACAAAAGCTCAGTTATATCGGATCAATAATACTATACAAAAAATGATGCTACTCATCTCAATTGGCCCATTACTAATGGCCTTTAGTGAAAGAAACTGGACTAAAATCCCTAACTATCACCTCATGCATTTTCGTGAAATCCAATCTACATACGTTGAATAGCGCCGTCATCCAATTACTGCCGCAAGTGTTGAATAGTCAGACAATTCTGCTACTACCACATGGAGAGACTGCAGCACCTAAAAATAAATAAATAAATAAAATTTCAAATGTATGACCATTGCACTGTAGCTACAGTAGTTACAGTGCAACAATCGCACCAAAATTGCACGGTGTGTCGCCCACACGCACAGTAAATTGGATGGAAAAGCAGCCTTTCGGCAATTCTATACACACACACACACACTTTGAGTTTTATTATGTAAAATAATAAAAATTAAAATAATGACGTAAAATGTTTATAATATTTTGAAATTTGTCTTTTCAAAATAATGAAGTAAAATAAATTAATAAATCAAAATTTTGTTTTAAAATTTTATAATATTTTGAAATTTTTATTTCCTCTATAGTGATTTTAAAAATATTTTAGTTAGACCCTTTAATAATTCTAAAAAATACCTGTAATTATTTGTAGTTATACTATAACACCCTAATAATATGATTTTTGCCCCAAAAAAATACAATAATTATATAAGTAGTACTAATTTAGGATGTAATTGAAAGAATTTATAATTTGTTGGATAAAAACACCCAAAAACAACCTTGTGGGATGTAAATAATATTAACTTTAATTATTGGTCAAAAAATAAGATAAATACATGGAAAATAGAGAAAAATAATTTGTAGTATATGATAGTGTAATTCTCTTATTTAATAACACATCTATATTTTATTTAGGTGTATAACTTTATAAATGATCAACACTAAGTGATTAGTAAATAGTATTTAAATATTAGTTATTATTAACTTACAAGGGAGTATTAAATGAATAACAAATGAGTGTTAATTTAATAACTTTAGTTCAACTTTAATTTGAATTTGTAGATTATTGAGAACAAGACTAGGGGCGAAAAGTTGCTTATGACAAATTAACAATTATTTACAATTTTCATTTTGAATTTCTAATTGAACACGACTATTTTACTAATTGATCATTTTAATTAATAATGCAAAATGTTATACTAATTGGCCAAATTTTGTAGTAAAATATTGAGAGTGCAATTGAAAGAAATAAATATATTTTGAGGATGTGATTGAATAAAATCATATTCATTGCAGGATTAAAATTTAAATAGAAAGAAAGTATGGGTGTTATTAGAATAACAACTATTTTTATTGGGTCAAATTAAGAATAAAATTAATTTGGTTACAAATTTGGTTTTCCAATTTTTAAAAATTAGAAACTTAATTGGCAAAATTATTTTATTTGCAATTAGGGTTTCTATAGATTTCCGCCGCTTGCCTCCCTCCTCCCTCCTCCCTCCTCCATTCGGACCATTCCTTCAGGTTCCAACACTAATAGAAACCTCAGTTTTCAACCATCAGCCTCTTTAGCGGATAGCAGTACAATTTACAGCTGCTCTTCAGTCTTCTTTCTGCCGCCGTGAGTCGTTCATCCTCGATCGGCTGTGCTCCGTCTTCAATCGCCATTCAGTCTTCAACCGCCGTGCTCCGTCCGCCGTCCTAAGTCTTAAGTTCGTCGGCCGTACTACCTGTGCATCAGTTCTATAAGTATTTTTTTAGATGTGTAACACACCAAGTTGTCTATACAAAGCATGTATTACTACTATGTTTCAATAAACAGTCTTCACTCCATTTGGTAGCAATCTTTTCTTTCGTTTTTGCGACCCAAGAAAGAGTTATTTTGTGTACTCACCTTGTAGACAATTTGGATAGGGTGCCTTTTACATTGTCCTTCTGTCCATTGCCTATTTGAAGCTTTTTAGTTTTCGAAATTATGGTTTCGTGCATCCGTATTTGCAGAATGCTTCAGTGTTGCCATTGGCTTTCGATTTTCCAGGAGGCGCAGATGATGAGTCCAAGAATTTGGTTTAAAGTAGTGTTAGTTTCAGTTCCCATCCCATCTGCATTTTGCTTTCTCACCCAGAAAGAATTGCATGCTTTCTACATAGTTACCAATCCACAAAACAAAGGTCAGTTTCAATGACCGAATTTAAGTCATGAAATATATTTTTTTCTCGATAGAATCCATGCTTTTAATTGCTTTCTCTGTCTAAAAAAATAGTCTATTTTAATTTGAGTATAAGTTGGTGAGTTGTTAAGTTGTTAAATTGTGTAGATAATTGTTATAATTGTGTTAAATTATGATTATCAATAATTTTTTTTACAATTTCTTCACACTAAATAAATATGAAAAAAGTAAGAGATATTAATTTTTTTAAACCTCAATATTCATTTTGTTATTAAAACAAACCTCAAGATCAAATGTATTTCTAATACTATAGTTTAAAAGGTAGTTTATAAATTTTTTTTAAAAATTAACTATTTACTTGGTTAAAACTCAATTGTCAATATTAGTTAATTAATGATCAGAAGTCAAATAAATTTTATTAATTTATCTAATTTCAAGGCGTATTAGTAATTTCCTTGTATCTCCAAAGTTATTTGATAGTATTTCTAAACTTCGAGGGAGGTCGATATAATTTAACTTTTTGTTTAGATTTATACAACCTAATAAATATTGTATTTATAATTGTAAACTTAAAAAATATGATAAAATTATTTTATCAAATTATCTTTTGCACTCGTTTATAATGACTATTTTTTTATGAATGACAATATAAAATTGCTATAAAAAAATTGTGGTGAATTACATCTATTACATGTAAATTACCAATCAAACCCCGAGATTTGGTAAAACTACCAATACCCCCTTAAATTTGATAAATTCATAACATTTAACCCTTTTAATCAACTAAATTCATAACATTTAGCCCCCTTAAGGGGGTATTGGTAGTTTTACCAAATTTCAGGGTTCGATTGGTAATTTACACAAACCACAGGGGTAGTAGATGTAATTCACCAAAAATTTGATATAAAGTTAACTAGATCTATTAGAGTTTATATATTTTATTTTAGAGTTTCATATTTATTTATAAAATAACCGCATTTTTTAATATAACATGGCTAGTACAGAATAATAGGATAGAAAATCTGAACTTGTGAAGTGTTTGATCACTAGAGCTGATCGTGATCCATCATTTTCCTAGAGCTGCGATACAATATCTTAGGTGATTGATTATAATTTGAAGCCTAGTAACATCCTTATTGATAAGAACATGGTTGCCCACGTAAGCGATTTCAGAATTGCTAAGTTTCTGGGGAAGGATGAAAGCATTGCATTAACAAAAACCTTAGCTACGATTGGTTACATTGCACCAAGTAATCTTATTGATGATGTTTTCCTTTTCTTTGATTTCCAAGCATATCATTATGTACAATTTTTTGCACTAATGGTCATATTTGTTTCAGAATATGGAAGGGAAGGATTGGTATCGAAGGCATGCGATGTGTATAGCTATGAAATCCTCTTAATGGAAGTCTTTACAAAAAGAAGCCTAACGATGAAATCTTTGGTGAAAATCTGGGCTTGAAGAGTTGGGTAAACAATGCCATGCCTGATTCAATTCTTCAAGTTATAAATGCATCCCTGTTAAAGCAAAACCAAGAACATTTCGATGAAACATTGGAGTGTCTATCATTAATCATGGAATTGGCCTTAAATTGAGTTTCAGAATCTCCAAAGGAAAGAAAGACTATAAGCGAGGGTGTTGTTGCTTTCAAGAAGATAACAGTCATATATGTATGTCATGGAAGTAAATAGATTGTTAGTGCACTGCAAGCTTGCTGCCATGCTAAGTTTACAAGAGTGAAGGATTTAGCCAATTTTATTGTTCCAAACAAATCAAGTTTATTTACCATTGCAATGAATGAAAATATTTGTATCATTCAAGTTACATGATGATGGCCATCAAGTTTTATTATTTTTTTTTTTATCCAAAATGATAGTTTTATATGTTAATCCATGAAGGAAAAAAAATGGCCCAACTCACTCTCGATCTCTCGTTAATGCTTGAATTAACCCTTAGGTGTAATCTGACTTCCATTTCATAAAATTAATTAACAATCTTTTCTCCATTTTTGCCGCCCTTTATTATTATCATTGTATTCAATTAAATAAATCACGTATTTCACCGCATGTATAGGTGGTTAAAATTGTATATTAATTAATTACATGAACAAGAATAAAGAGAATTGAGTTTTATTTTGCAGTGAAAATTAATTCACTACATAATGCTTTTTGGTCCGAATCCAACCATGCATTTATCATTTTGCTTTTTTTAATTCTTTATTTCTTTTATATATATTGTGATTGATCACTGAAGCTGATGGTGAATCATTTTCCCAGAGCTGCAAAAGCCAAAGGGCAAGGCAATTCATATTGTTGGGCCTTCCTTCTTCTTTCGTCAAGAACATTACCTCCAATATGATTCAAGGAGTCGTCTTCGAATTGGAAAAGGGAATCGGAGACATGAACGTTAAAGTCATGCATCGCCTTCTTTTGTGGGAGAGGGTAACGGTCAAGGGAAGTATTACTACTAATTCCAAGTCATCCTTCCCACGTCGAATTGAGCCCCATCATTAGCCATACATGACATACGCGGTTCATTACCTTTATCTTGATTAATATTTTGCTTTTTCAAATTATAGCAAGATTTTATTTTTATAATTATTTATTCATTGACAAAATAACTTAAAAAAATACTAATTTACGGATGAAGAATTGGTGTATTAACTTGATTCGTTTTCATCCTTTCCAACTATAGTATTTTAAGAATGGGGTTAGTTTAGATAATTCCGATATTTACAAAATATTAACATTGGCCATAGTATTATTGATGTAAAGTTTTATTTCATGTCAGGTTATATATAACTTTTGGTTGCCCTCGAAAAATAAGTTTACTTTAAAATAAAATTTCTAAACTATTTTTATGAATTATATATATATATATATATATATATATATATATATATATTGTTGGGAAAAAAACGATATCACAATCTTGTGAACGTGCGAGGAAGCGATTAAACACGAACAAAATAGCAATTCAAACCCCAATGAAAATATAACAAGAATTGAAAATAGCAACACAACACAATTTTAATATGAAAAACTCCCTCAATGTGAAGGATAAAAACCACGGGACCGATCTCGGAGTCCACCAAAATTTTCACTATATAATTTTAGGTACAAAACCTAATTCCAACTCAACAAATGAGCACCACAATTCCAGAAATAATGGAATCAACAATATAGTAAAAACAAGCTATATCAATGCAAACCCAAGAAAGAAAAAAAGAAGATGATGAAATCTCACTCAAACCTCTCACACTCTGTGTCTCTCTGTGCTTCTAAAAAAATCCCTACTACATCTATATTTATAGACATCAAGTAGAGACCCAATCCTAATCTGATAGAGATTCAATCCTAATCTTATTTAGATTAGTATTACAAAAACACAGTAGGATTATATAAAGGCTCCAAATCCTAATTGAATTATGAAAAACACCAAATTAGGATATTAGATAAAATTATCTAATCCCATTCCAATTTGGAAACAAGTCATAATCCAACTCTTCTTCATGCTTTCTTTCAGTTGTATACAAATCCCTATATGGGCTAGACACAATGCCCAGGGCCTAACAAATCTCCCCCTCCAGCCCAATAAGGGAGACTGCAAACTCCAACTCCTTAATTGGAATCTATGCCTGCCAAACACAGACAAAATTCAAACTTTTCTCTAGGAAGTACCTTTGTCATCATATCTGAGCCATTGTCTTCAGTGTGTATTTTCTGAAGTTCTAATTCTTTAGACTCCAACTTATCACGTACCCAGTGATATCTAACATCAATATACTTAGACCTAAAATGTAAAGTAGAATTTTTCGAAATGTGTATAGCACTCTGACAATCACAGAATAACACATAAATCTCTTGATTAAGACCAAGTTCCTGCATAAAAACTTTCATCCAAAGCAACTCTTTGCACACTTCAGTTACGGCAATGAACTCTACTTTCGTTGTGAATAACGCAACGCATTTCTGTAGTTTAGATTGCCATGCCACAACTCCCCCTGCAAAGTTAACCAAATAACCCGAAGTAGATTTCCTGCTATCAATATCCCCTGCCATGTCTGAATTGGTATAACCAATGACAATCGGCTTCTCACTCCCAAATAAAAGTTTCAAACTAGAAGTGCCACGGAGATATCTAAAGATCCACTTCACTGCATTCCAATGCTCTTTTCCAGGATTAGAAGTATATCGGCTAACTGTTCCAACTACATAAGCTATGTCCTGTCTTGTGCAAACCATCGCATACATTAAACTACCCACTGCGGATGCATAAGGAACTTTCTTCATATCTTCATCTTTCTCGTCAGATGGACACTGTTACCTACTAAGCTTAAAATGTGTAGCAAGAGGCATGCTTACCACTTTAGCTTTGTCCATCTTGAACCTTTGAAGTATTTTCTCTATATACTTCTCCTGTGACAACCATAACTTCTTGGCTTCTTGATCACGACTGATTCTTATACCAAAAATTTGTTTAGCTGACCCCAAGTCCTTCATTGAAAAAGACTTGCTCAAAGCTTGCTTCAACTTTTCAATTCTCGAAGCATTTTGACAAACTATCAACATGTCATCAACATATAACAGTAAGATAATGAAATCATCTTTAGAGAACTTCTGTACAAAAACACAATGATCTAAAGTGGTCTTCTTATAGGCTTGCTCCCCCATAAAAGACTCAAATTTTTTGTACCATTACCTCGGCGCTTGTTTTAAGCCATACAAGCTTTTCTTTAACCTGCAAACATAGTTCTCTTTGCCTTTCACTTTAAATTCCTCTGGCTGCTCCATGTATATTTCTTCCTCCAAATCACTGTGAAGGAAAGCAGTTTTCACATCCATTTACTCAATCTCAAGATCAAGACTTGCTGCTTATCCCAAAGCAACTCAAATTGAAGACATTTTCACAACAAGAGAGAAAATCTCATCAAAATCAATCCCCTTCTTCTAATTAAAACCTTTAACAACCAACCTAACTTTATATCGAAGATGTGAATCATTCTCATTATATTTCAATCGATAAATCCATCGATTCTTCAGAACTCTCTTGCCCTTAGGCAAAGTGACCAAGTCAAAGGTATGATTGTCATGCAATGATTTCATCTCATCTTGCATAGCATCAATCCACTTGTCCTTGTTCACATCCTCTATAGCTTCTTCATATATTTCAGGCTCACCTGCATCAGTTACAAGAACATATTCATTGGTAGGATACCGAGTAGATGGATGACTGTCTCTGGTAGACTTTCTCAACTCAACAACTGGTGGAACTGCCTGCTGCTGATTATCAACAACCCTATCTGCCAGAGTATTATGTTTCTTACACCCTGATGGTCATTATGAATCTAATCATGAACATCATGCTGAGCATTATCATCAACATGATGAGGTGATTGTCTCTGTGGCTCACTGAATGGAACCCGACCAATATCAACTAAATCAGAATCTCGGGATACTGTCTTCTCTGCCCTGTCTATGTCCATTATGGTCTGATCCTCAACAAATACAACATCTCGACTCCTTATGATCTTTTTCTCAATTGGATCATAAAGGCTGTAGCCAAACTCATCAGAACCATAGCCAAGAAAAATACATTTTCATGTTTTGGCATCTAATTTGGACCTCTCATCTTTGGGGACATGAACAAATACTTTGCAGCCAAACACTTTTAGATGGTCATAGGAAACATCTTTACCAAACCAAAATTTGTCTGGTACATCACCATCTAAAGCAACCATAGATGACAAGTTAATAACATGAGCAACCGTATTCAATGCCTCACCCCAAAAGGATTTTGACAATCTGGCATCTGAAATCAAACATCTAACCCTCTCAATTAATGTTCGATTCATTCTTCAGCAATGCCGTTCAACTGAGGTGTCTTTGGAGGTGTCTTTTGATGATGAATACCATGCTATCTACAGTACTCATTAAATGGTCCAATGTATTCACCACCATTATCTAAACGAATACATTTCAGCTTCTTTCCAGTCTGTCTTTTTACTAGAACATGAAACTGTTTAAATGCATCTAACACTTGGTTTTTTGTTTTCAAGAAATAAACCCAAAGTTTTCTTGAATGATCATCAATGAAGGTCACAAAATAAGCAGCACCACCAAGTGTTAGTGGTTTAATTGGACCACAAACATCTGAATGTACTAAAGATAATGCATCTGATTTTCTCGAAGGAGGATGACTTTTGAATGAAGCTCTTTTCTGCTTTCCTGCTAAGCAATGTGCACACTTCTCAAGCTTCGCACTTTTTACTCCAATGAGTAAGTTTTTCTTAGCCAATAAGCTCATACCCTTCTCACTCATGTGACTTAATCGCTTGTGCCATAACTCAGTTGCATTCCCATCTTCCACAAAATTACAGAAATTCTTGGAAATTTTGGCTTGTAACAAATATAAAGAAGATTCTTTCTTTCCTCTAGCCACAACTAAAGAGCCTTTTGTGAGTTTCCACTGTCCATTATGAAAGATATTACAGAAGCCCTCATCATCAAGTTTCTCTACAGAAATCAAATTCATCCTCATATCCAGTGCATGTCTAACATCTCTAAGAAACAATCTTGTTCCATTAGTAGCCTCAAGACACACACTTCCCATACCTAAAACTTTAACCACACCATTGTTGCCCCATCCTTAATGTGCCAAAGTTTTCCAAAGTATAGGAATTGAAAAACTTCTTCTTCGAAGTGACACGACATGAAGCTCCACTATCAATTGCCCAAATTGTCTCATTGCATGCCAAATTCACATTATCTTCATAGCATACAATAACAACATCATCAGTAGCTGTAGCAACCAGATCATTATTAGTATGATCATTTTTCTCATTATTTTCACTGCTATTTTTCTTTTCTTTTTTCAACTGAAAGCAATTCTTCTTAATGTGACCCTTTTTGCCACAGTGATGACATTCCACATCTTTGTGCCATGATCGTGACTTGCTTCTATTCTTGTTTGTACCTTTCGGACCTTTGCTTTGACTCCTCCCCCTACTTTCTGCAACTAAGGCTTCAGAAGAAGAAGAAGAAGAAGAAGAACCCTGATTCTTCCTTCTCATCTCTTCATTTAGAATACCACTTTTTCGCAAAATCCATGGTAACAGTACCATTGGGAGCAGAATTACATAACGATACACGAAATGTCTAACAAGAGTCCAAAACAGAACCAAGTAACCAAAGCCCAAGTACCTCATCTTCAAAATTAATATTCATGGCTGATAGCTGATCTATCACTCCTTGAAACTCATTCAAGTGATCGGATATGGATCTGTCTTCTTATAACTCAATTGCATGAACTGCTTCATCAGAAACATTTTGTTGTTGCCAGTTTTCCGCGCATATAACGACTCAAACTTCGTCCAAAGACTCCTAGCGTGAGTTTCTTTCTTTATGTGATTCAAAACATTGTCGTCCACAAATTGACGAATAAAGCCACACACAGATTTGTGCTCAATAACCCAATCAGCTTCGGACATATTTTCAGGTTTTGAATCGGCAAACACAGGTAAATGCCAACGTTTCACATAAAGAAGGTCTTCCATTTTACCACTCCAAATATGGTAATTATTTCCATTCAGACTAACCATTCTATTCGAACTTGGTTCCATCGTTCAATCCCAAAAGCTCTGATACCACTTTGTTGGGAAAAAACGATATCACAATCTTATGAACGTGCGAGGAAGTGATTAAACATGAACAAAATAGCAATTCAAACCCCAATGAAAAAATAACAAGAATTGGAAATAGCAACACTACACAATTTTAACGTGGAAAACTCCCTCAATGTGAAGGATAAAAACCACGGGACCGATCTCAGAGTCCACCCAAATTTTCACTATATAATTTTAGGTACAAAACCTAATTCCAACTCAACAAATGAGCACCACAATTCCAAAAATAATGGAATCAACAATATAGCAAAAACAAGCTATATAAATGCAAACCCAAGAAAGAAAAGAAGAAGATGATGAAATCTCATCCAAACCTCTCACACTCTGTGTCTCTCTGTGTTTCTAAAAAAACCCCTAATACATCTATATTTGTAGACATCAAGTAGAGACCCAATCCTACTCTGATAGAGATTCAATCCTAATCTTATTTAGATTAGTGTTACAAAAACACAGTAGGATTATATAAAGGTTCCAAATCCTAATTGAATTATGAAAAACACCAAATTAAAATATTAGATAAAATTATCTAATCCCATTCCAATTTGGAAATGAGTCATAATCCAACTCTTCTTCATGCTTTCTTTCAGTTGTATACAAATCCCTATATGGGCTGGACACAAGGCCCAAGGCCTAACATATATGTGTGTGTGTGTGTGTGTGTGTGTAAATATTTATGATCCACATTTAAAGAGTAACCATAAAAATAAAAATTTGTAAAATAGAGTTGTTGTTTAGTTGGAAAGAAGTTATACTACAACCCCCAAGAGCACGTCAAGGCAAGTCAAGTAATCAACCCGTGAGCCTCCCCAACTTTCCTAGTACTTTTCTCAAATTTATTCCAATCTACTGACTCATAACGAATTATCATCAACTGAAGGCTGAAGCAGCAGCAATAATACAGCAAACCTTGGCTTTAAAAGTGTAATATTTCCTTTAAATTTCTCATGCTGCGAAGAAACCTTAGCCACATTCATGTGTACCGTGCATTTTCAGATCCATACTTTATATCAAAAAAGTAAGAGAGATCCATTTTGTTAAACCTTAATATTCATTTTGTTATTAAAACAAACTTCAAGGTTAAGTGTATTTCAAATATTTTAATTTAAAAGATAGTTTACAAATTTTTAAAAAAACTATTTATTTGGTCCAAAGTCAATATTTAATATTATTTAATTATCTATAAAAGGTTAAATATCATTAATTTATCCAATTTAAAGGAGGTATTAGTAATTTACCTGTATCTCTAAAATTATTTGATAGTTTTTCTAAACTTTAAAGGAGGTGGATATAATTTACTTTTTTTATTTAGATTTGTATAACCTAATAAATATTATATTTATAATTATAATAAAATCATTTTATCAAATTATCTTTTGCACTCATTTATAATGATTATTTTTTTATCAATGAAAATATAAAATAGCTATAAATTTTTTTGATATAAAGTTAACTATGTGTATTAAAGTTTATGCATTTCATATTAGAATTTAATATTTATTAATAAAATAATTTAGTTTCATTAATAGGAGATGGTTAGTACATAAGGTAGAAAAAACCTAAAATCGCATGGCCTCAAATCAATGGAGTCGTCTTTGAATTGGAAAAGGGAATTGAAGACATGAACCTCAAAGTCTTCCAAATCGTCCTCCCACATGAAAATGATACCCATCACCCGCCATATATGACTTACGTGGTTTGTTGCCCAATAATGTTTTATTTAGGCAATATTTTACAAAATATTAACATGGGCTCAATATTAATGATGTAAAGTTTTATTTTAGAGTTTTTGACAATTTTAATTTTTAATATTTAGGGGTTCAATAATTTTAATTCTTAAACTTTTAGGTTAATAAATTTAGTATTTATAATTTTAATTTATATCAAATTAAAAATAATTAGCTGAAAAAAAATTAATGACTTAATGGTTGGAGGGAGTTATGAAGCCCACATTTATATAATATTTTTAATATTTTTAGTTCTCAATATTTAAATATCTGATATTTTTAGTTTTTAAATAATTTAGATAGACAAATCTAATTTTTAGATTTTCAATAAATAAAAATTAAAAATTATTGACATTATTAACTTAAAAGAATGGGAAGAGGAAATTAATGAACATTTTTTTTTAATTTTCCAAATTAGTATCAATAGAAAAAAATGAAAAATATGGGAAAAAAAATATTTCTTTTTTTATTCATGCTAATTTGAAAATAAAACAAATACGGGTCACTTTACTCTTCCAAATTATTGTATGAATCATATGGCCTCAAGTCAACGGAGTCGTCTTCGAATTGGAAAAGGGAATCGAAGACACGAACGTCTAAGTATTCGCCTTATTTTGTGGGAGAGGGAAACGGTCAAGGGAAGTATTACTATAATTCCAAATCGTCCTTCCCACGTCAAAATGAGACCCATCGGCCATACATGACATACGCGGTTTGTTACCTTCACCTTTATTAATGTTTTGCTTTTTTGAATTATAACAAGATTTTATTTTTATAATTATTTATTTATTAACAAAATAACTTAGGGAAAGAACTGATTTGCGGATGAAGAATTGGTATATCAATCCAACTCGTTTTTGTCCTTTCCATTTGGAGTATTCCAAGAATGGGGGTTAGTTTTCATAATTTCGATATTTACAAAATATGAACATTGGCTCAATATTATTGATGTAAAGTTTTATTTTATTTTAGGAAGTACATAACTTTTTGTTGCCCTCAAAAAATAAGTTTATTTTAAAAAAAAATTTCTAAAACCATTTTTATGAATTTTATATATATATATATATATATATATATATATATATATTTAAACATTTACTTCTATTTAAAGAAAATTTTACTTATGACTATAAATTAAAAAGAATATAGAATATAATATTCAAACTAACTTAACATTTTTCACATTTATCATAATTTTAAGTATTTTGACTTTAAAATGTTAGTAGTAATATAAACATTATTCAAATAAATGAGTGCAAAAGATAATCTGATAAAATGATTTTATCATAGTTTTGAGAGTTTATAGTTATAAATATAATATTTATTAGGTTATATAAATCTAAATAAAAAGGTAAATTATATCCACCTCCTTTAAAGTTTAGAAAAACTATCGAATAATTTGATAAAATGATGGTCATCAAGTTTTTTTTTATTTTATCCAAGATGATAATTTTATATATTAATCCATGAAGGTAAAAAAATGGCCTAACTCACTCTCGATCTCTCCTTAATGCTTGAATTAAGCCTTAGGTGTAATCTGACTTCCATTTCATAAAATTAATTATCAATCTTTTCTCCATTTTTGCTGCCCTTTATTATTATCATTGTATTCAATTAAATAAATCACGTATTTCACCGCATGTATTGGTGGTCAAAATTGTATATTAATTAATTACATGAACAAGAATAAGGAGAATTGAGTTTTATTTTGCAGTGGAAATTAATTCGCTACATAATGCTTTTTGGTCCGAATCCAACCATGCATTGCATAAATAAACATGCATTTATCATTTTTATTTTTTTATTCTTTTATATATATATATATATAATGTGATTGATAACTAAAGCTGATGGTGATCATCATTTTCCCAGAGCCGCAAAAGTCAAAGGACAAGGCAATTCACATTGTTGTGCCTTCTTCTTTCGTCAAGAACGTTACCTCCAATATTGATTCGTATGGCCTCAAATCAATGGAGTCGTCTTCGAATTGGAAAAGGTAATCGAAGACATGAACGCCAAAGTCTTCGCCTTCTTTTGTGGGAGAGGGAAACGGTCAAGGGAAGTATTACTTTTAATTCCAAATCGTCCTTCCCACGTCGAATTGAGACCCATCATCGGCTATGCATGACATACGCGGTTTGTCACCTTTACCATGATTAATGTTTTGCTTTTTCAAATTATAGCAAGATTTATTTTTATAATTATTTATTTGTTACTAACCTAAAAAAAAATACTTCAATATTCATTTTGTTATTAAAACAAATTTTAAGGGTTAAGTGTATTTTAAATATTTTAATTTAAAAGATAGTTTATAAATTTCAAAAAAAAACTATTTATTTGGTCAAAAGTTAATAGTTAATATTATTTAATTATCTGTAAAATATTAAATGTTATTAATTTATCTAATTTAAAGGAGGTATTAGTAATTTACTTGTATCTCTATAATTATTTGACAGCTTTCCTAAACTTTAAAGGAGGTGGATATAATTTACCTTTTTATTTAGATTTATATAATCTAATAAATTTTATATTTATAATTGTAAACTCTCAAAACTATGATAAGATTATTTTATCAAATTATCTTTTGCACTCATTTATAATAATTATTTTTTTATCAATGAAAATATAAAATTGCTATAAATTTTTTTGATATAAAGGTAATTATGTCTATTGAACTTTATGCGTTTCATATTAAGATTTAATATTTATTAATAAAATAATTTCATTTCATTAATAGGAGATGGTTAGTACATAAGGTAGAAAATCTAAACTAGAGCTGATCGCTTGGCCTCAAATCAATGGACTCGTCTTTGAATTGGAAAAGGGAATTGAGGACATGAACCTCAAAGTCTTCCACTTACTTTTGGAGGAGAGGGAAACGGACAAGGAGGCGTTAACCTCAAGTAGTCAACCCGTCAACGCCTGCCCCGACTTTCCTAGTTGTGTGAATTCATTCGAGTCTACTGACTCTATTCTTCATCCAACAATCATGAATTATCATCCGCTGAAGGCGGAAGCAGCAGCAATAACGCAGCAAACCTTAGCTTTAAAATGCAACATTGCCTTTAAATTTCTCTTGCTGTTAAGAAACCTTAACCACATTCATATATACCCTGCATTTTAGATTCATAACTATAGGCTCATCTTTCAATGGATAGACATTGCCTTGTACTTTTTCTGATACAATGGCTAATTGTGACTTGTTGCATGGCCATGAATCCAACAAACATTGCCACTGATCAATCTGCCCTTCTGGCCCTGAAAGCCCACATCACCTCCGACCCTTTCCAAATCTTGTCCAGTAACTGGTCTTCTATTGCTTCATCCTCCTCTGTGTGTGACTGGATTGGAGTCCAGTGTGGCCCTCGCCACCGCAGAGTGGCTGCTTTGAATATTTCAGGCATGTCTCTTACTGGCACCATTCCTCCACATTTCGGTAACCTCTCCTTTCTTGTTTCTCTTGACATGAGAAGCAACTATTTCCATGGAAATTTGCCTCAAGAGTTGTCACGATTACGCAGAATAAGGTTCATCAGTTTAGGCTCCAACAACTTCACTGGACGAGTTCCTACGTGGTTTGGACCGCAGCTTCAAGTCTTAGCTTTATCTCAAAACGAATTTAGTGGTCATATTCCTTCCTCGATCTCTAACCTGTCGAGATTAGAATATCTGAATTTTCAACGTAATTTCCTCACGGGAGAGATTCCTGAAGAGATTGGGAATCTCCATAGCTTGACATATCTAATTCTTCAATATAATCAACTTGTTGGTTCCATACCTTCCGCCATCTTCAACATCTCAACATTGGAGCATGTTTTTTTTACACAAAATAACTTGACAGGAAGTCTTCCACTTGATATTTGTCACAATCTTCCAAGTCTCAAAGGGATTTATCTTTCTCACAATGATTTAAGTGGCCAAATCCCGTCAAGTTTATCCCATTGTTCACAGCTTCAGGTTCTGTCATTGTCATATAACAATTTCAGTGGATTCATTCCAAAAGAACTTAGCAACTTGGAGATGCTAGAGTGGTTAGCCCTTGGTGGGAACAATTTACAAGGTATAGCGACACCTTCTAACCTATAATTTTTTTCGATGATTTTAAACTTGCTTTAAAAATGCCAAGTCCGAAAATCATTTTCTTGTTGCTTGCAAATATAGCATGAAATCATTATCAATACTTTGGACATGTACTAGAATTAGGGAGTATATAAGTCAAGCAATCATTCCACCCTAACAATATGCAAAAAAAAAAAACACTCTTTTTTCCTCTAAGTCATGGTAACACATGGTCTTCGTTTAACATTTAAGTCGGAAAGATTTTCATATTACTATTAACTATGTATAATTGGAATGTGCGATCCCGCGAGAAATTGGCAATTTTCGTAACCTCAATGAATTTGGTTTAGAACACAATAGCATTTCGTGTTCCATAGCAAAAGAAATTGGGAATTTGTCTATGCTCACTTTTCTTGATTTTCCCCATAATCGGTAGTATAATTTCTTAAATTTTTTAGAAAAATAATTTGTTTCTTAAAAATAAGGAAAATAAGTGTAATTATTCAAAATTCTGAATATTTACTAAAAGTTATTATTCTTATGACTTTTGTTAGAATTTTAATTTAAATAAACATATTTTAACTGTCAATTTTATTTGGTCTGCTTTTTCTCTTTTAACTTTTATAAGTCTTTTATTTTTTTTTAAGCATTACTCATATAATATTCTATTTTAATTATTGTTAGTTCTAATTTTTTATTTATTTTTTTTAAATTTGAGAAATTTTTTATATTCAAATTCATAATTTATTAAAATTGAAATTTATGTAATTTTTTTTTCCTTAAATTTTTTAATTGTGGGTTGATTTCATCTAAAATGGGGGTATATTCTTTTCTTGTTTTCTTTTGCTTCAATTTTGCTATTAAATTATTAACATCATTGCTGTTACTTTTTTTTAATGAAAATATAAGTTTATTTGTACCTTTCTTATTGAAACCAACTTCTTTTATGTATTTGTAATTCATTAATTTAAATGAAATAGTTAAACATGAATAATACTAACTTTTCTGAAAAGAAATTTATTCTATCTGGTATTTGTAATCACCACAATTAAATCCCTAAAATTCAAATTTTTTTAAAGTGTTTATTTTTTTATAATTTATTCTAAAAAATAATATTATTACGTAATTTTACTTTCTTACTAACCAAACAAACCCGCGTGATTACATTTTACCTTGAGTTTCAATTCCATCTTAATTTCAAATTTTACAGACTCCTTCCCCGGCCCGACCTCCTCCCCTCTCAACCCAAATACTAACCTTTCTAAACGCTAAGAACTTGCATTAATATACTAGTATGTCACAACAGATAGATGTAGTACCACAAGAGATCTCCAACCCTCACAAATTGGAGATACTTTATTTTACATCCAATGACCTAAATGGGTCCATAAATTTTAGTTTTTTAATTGTTTGATAACCAAATTTCATACCACTTAATTATTTAAACAGTGCTTAATTTCTATAAAAAAAATTAAATAGTAAAATTCAGTTTAATATTTATTTTTTAATGATGTTAGTAAAAAAATTAAACAATTTTTCCAAACTTAACATCTTTCATTAAATCATTCAGCAAATTAATTTTTTTTTAAACTCTAAATTACCTTTTTATATGATTTTTTTCCTTTTTACTTTTTTATTTTCGTTGCACATATTTTCAAAATGTTTTTTATTTCTATAAAAATTTTAAATAAATTTCAATAATTTATTTCTTTTGCTGGTATTAAATATTAATATTGATAGATTATATCGTTCACATGTTTTCACGAATAATTGACGCTAACTTTTTAAAAAATTAATATTTGTAAAAATATACAAAATACATGGTAATACATGGTCTTTGTCATGGTAGTACATGGTCTTTGTTAAATTTTTAGGTGGGAAAAGATTTTCAAATTACTAACAATTCTTCTGTAAAATTGGAAGGTGTGATCCCGAGGGAGATTGGCAATCTTCATAACCTCAAGAAGTTTGCTATAGAAGACAACAACATTTCAAGTTCCATACCGAAAGAAATTAGGAATTTGACTATGCTCACTGTTCTCGGTTTTCACTATAATTTCTTAACAGGTTTGCATCCTTTGGTTCGCTGGGAATTTGAGTTTAAAAAATAATGTGTTTGCTTTGTTTGGTTCATTTGAGAAAGTAATATGTTTGTTGGGTTTGTTTTATTTTCACATTTTTTGAAAAAAGTAATAAAATTTATGAAAATAAGAAAAATAAGTGCAACAATTGAGAGTTCTCAATAGTTACGAAAAGTTGTTATTCTTATGACTTTTCTTAGAATTTTAGTTTAAAGAAACATATTTTTGACTTTTAATAATATTTGGTATTCTTTTTCTTTTTGAAATTTTAGATGTTTTTTAGTTTTTAAGTATTACTAATATACTCTCTCCATTCCGAAAAAAAGTCAACTTTCATTTAAATACAACTTTTTATTAGTTTTTAAATATAACACACATAATGCACCAACTGAATATATGAATTTACATTTGTATCCTTACTTTTTAATTGTGAGTATATATACACAATTAAAATTTTTGATATTATTAGTAATGATATTTTAGGAATTTGGTTTGAAAGTAGACTTTTTTTTTTGGGACTATGGGAGTAATATTCTATTTTAATTATTGTTAGTTTTAATTTTTTATTTTAAAAAATTATGAAATTTGAGAACTTTTTTATATTCAAATTCATAATTTAAAATTGAAAATTATGTAATTTTTTATTTTTCTCCTTAAAATTTTGAATTGTGTGTTGATTTCATCTTAAATGGGGGTATATTCTTTTCTTGTTTTCTTTTGCTTCAATTTTTCTATTAAATTATTAACATCGTTGTTGTTTTTTTTCTTAATGAAAATATAAATCTGTTTGTACCTTTATTATTGAAACCACCTTCTTTATGTATTTGTAATTCATTAATCTAAATGAATAGTGAAATATGAATAATATTAACTTTTATGAAAAAAATTATTCTGTCCAACATTTATAATCATTACAATTAAATTCCTAAAACTGAAATTTTTAAAAAAAGTATTCATTTTTTTATAATTAAATTCTAAAAAATAATATTTCTACATAATTTTAATTTCTTACTAACCAAACAAACTCGCATGATTATATTTTACCCAGAGTTTCAATTCCATATATTTAGACATATCAAATGTCCATCTTAATTTCAAATTTTACAATCCTCTTTCCCGCCCTCTCTCTTCTCAACCCCAGATGCTCACTTTTCTAAATGTCGAGAACTTGCATTAATATACTTGCATATCCCAACTGATAGGTGTTATACCTGAAGAGATTTGCAACCTTCACCAATTGGAGGAACTTAATTTTGAATCCAATGACTTAATTGGGTCCATACCAATGGGGATTTTCAACCTTACAACATTGAGGCTGCTTTCATTTTCATTTAATCACCTCACTGCCAGTCTTCCATCAAACATTGGATATCAATTGCCTAATTTAGAAATATTTTATCTTGAAATGAATGAAATTAGTGGGGTTATACCAGCTTCAATCGTAAATTGTTCTAAACTAACAATGTTAGCTCTTGCAACAAACCAATTCAGTGGCTCAATTCCAAAATCCCTTGGGAACCTTGAACATCTAGAATGGCTAAATCTTGCTGATAACCATTTGACAAGCGATCCAACATCGCTGGAGTTAGATTTCCTTACTTCCTTTACAAATTGCAAGTCTTTGAAGACCTTAGATCTATCATATAATCCACTCAATGGGATTCTCCCAAATTCCATTGGAAATATTTCTACTTCCCTTCAAAAGTTTGGGTTATGGATGACTAAAATTAGAGGCCCCATCCCAAGTGAAATTGGCAACCTAAGTAGTCTGATATGGATTTCTCTGGGAGATAATCAGTTGAGTGGAGCTATTCCAAGAGCAATCCAAGATTTAAAAAACCTTCAAGCATTGTATCTTCAGCAAAACAAACTTAGGGGAACTCTAAATAAATTTTGCAACATGCAAGGACTAGCCGAGTTGTATCTAAGCCAAAACCAAGTTTCAGGGCCAATCCCAGATTGTGTTGGCAATATGACTTCTCTAAGGAAACTTTCCTTGGATTACAATTTACTGACATCTAGTATTCCCAAAAGCTTGTGGAAACTCATAGATCTCTTGGAGCTTGTCCTTGCCTCGAACTCCTTAAATGGATCATTGTCTGCAGAGATTGCAAATTTGAAGGCTGCAATATCAATGGACTTGTCCATGAATCAAATATCAGGGACCATTCCTAGCACGTTGGGTGATTTACAGAACTTGCAAAACCTTTCTTTAGCAAGCAACCAACTACAAGGATCCATACCTGAATCATTTGGGAAAATGTTAAGCTTAACATCCCTGGACTTATCGCATAACAATCTCTCAGGGTTGATTCCCAAGTCATTGGAGGCACTTCAATATCTGAAATTGTTTAACATTTCTTCTAATCATTTAAAGGGTGAAATTCCTTCTGGGGGTCCTTTCAAAAACTTCACAAGTGAATCCTTCACTTCCAATGATGCATTATGTGGAGATCCAAAGTTTCATGTCCCGCAATGCCAAACTAATCAAAGGCACAAATTAAGATTTAAAAAGGCGCTTCTACTCACACTGATCCCACTTGTGATAGTTCTTTTGGTTATCCTCTCCTTAGCATTTGTTTTTTTGAGATATCGAAGGAAAAGAGAGTTTCCAAGTGCAATAGAGGTGTCAGTTGTGCTGACAACAGAAAGAATTTCTTATTATGAACTTCTGCAAGCAACGAATCAATACAACGAGAGCAACCTTCTTGGCTCAGGAAGTTTTGGATCAATTTATAAAGGGATTCTTAATGATGGAAAGACTGTGGCTGTCAAAGTATTTAATTTACAACTCGAAGGTTCACTCAGGAGTTTTGATGTAGAATGTGAAGTGCTTTGTAACCTTCGTCATCGAAATCTAGTGAAGGTCATCAGTAGTTGTTCCAACCAGGATTTTAAAGCTTTGGTGCTAGAATATATGCCCAACGGGAGTCTTGACAAATGGTTGCACTCTGACCATCATTTCCTAAATATGTTGCAAAGATTGAACATGATGATCGATGTCGCATGCGCTTTGCAATATCTACACCAAGAATATTCAACTCCCTTGATTCATTGTGACTTGAAGCCGAGTAATATCCTTATTGATGAAGACATGGTTGCCCATGTAAGTGACTTTGGAATTGCAAAGTTTCTAGGGAAGGATGAAAGCTCTGTATTAACCAGAACCTTAGCCACAATTGGTTACATTGCACCAGGTAATCTTGATTTTGTGTTTCTTCTTTTCTTTTATTTCAAAATTGATGACCTTATAGAATTTTTCAAACTGATGGCAATATTTGTTTTAGAATACGGAATGGAAGGATTGGTATCGAAAGCATGCGATGTCTATAGCTACGGAATCCTCCTAATGGAAGTGTTTACGGGAAGAAGGCCTAATGATGAAATTTTTGATGAAAATCTAAGCTTCAAAAGTTGGGTAAATGATTCCATGCCCAATTCAATCCTTCAAGTCATAGATACTAACTTGTTAAATCCAAATGAAGAACATTCCAATGAAACGTTGGAGTGTCTATCATTAATCATGGAATTGGCCTTGAATTGTGTTCGGGAATCTCCAAAGGAAAGGCTTGTTATAAATGATGTTGTTGATGCTTTCAAGAAGATCAAACTTAGGTATGCTGTATATCACAAAGGTTAATAAAATAAATTGTTCCAAATGGATAATTTTGAGCCACGAAGCAAATATTTGTATCATGTGCTAAACTTTCCATCGCTATATGTGTAATATTGTGGTAGTGTGTTTTTTTTTTAAAAAAATTGTGTTAACAGGGGTAATAAAATTTCATGACATTATACCTTTATTCTGTCAAAATTTTTTCCCCGAATCATTCACTTAACAAATTTGCACATAAATATTTCATGTGTCAAACCTCAAAAGTAACCATTTTATGTAACAATATTGTCCATACAAATTTTCTTTCATTGCATAATTCTTTGGTGATGCAATTCTATTAGCAAGGCTTCTAATGAGATGAGAGCTAGGAGTTTTCTCCCTACATTTTTTTTCTAATTTAATTGTTGGGTGTTGGCTGCTAATTGTAAGGATTAATGATTTCTAAAGATAAGTTCTTTTTCACCTCGAGTACACAAATATCTAACTAGATAGACTCTATCGTAGCATGGAAATGGTACTAAATAGCAATTATCTTTTACTCTCTTAGTTTAAAAAAAAATTACTTTTAATTTGGTATAACTTTTTAAAATGAAGAAACACCCAAAATAGTCATTCACATTTTAGCGAATAATCTTTTTCATCCCTCACTTTTAAAACGGGAACAAATAATCCTTCAAATTTCATAAATGAGAACTTTTGGTCCTCCATTATTTATCTGTTAGTTTTTCTGTTAAATCAGCCCACGTGCGTTGCACGTGACTTTTTATTTATGGGCAAAAATGGAATTTAAAAAAATAACCCACCCCGTCTGTTCACTCAATCTCCTTCTATTCCCCTAAATTCCCTCAAGAAAAGCCATAAACCGCAGCAATGACTCCACCCAACGAGCAATAAACCGCAACCACAGTCGCAGCCCTCTTCCCCCGGTCACCCCCCCCCCCCAATTCCCCTTCAAAAGCCGCACGACTTGTTTTATCATTGGCCATTCGGTTGCTCTGTATTGTTCCTAAACCTTGGCTGAAAACTCTGCTTTCAATTGACAAACTTTTATTTGGTTTGTGCTGGGCCATCATCACTTTTCTTTTGTTTGCTTCTGCTGCCGAAGTCAACTTCCCAAATCAATTTTCCTTTTGAATTGTTTTAATTGTTTTGTGGCCAAGCGTCCTTCAAAACATGTACGGTTTTTTTGTTTAATTTTCTTCTATTTTGTATTTTTTGGGATTTATTGATTTTTGGTCCCTAATTCTTCCGAACCTCACTGCGACAACCAAATTGGGGCTAAGTTTTGGAAGGTGGTCTGTGCAGAGCACAGCGTAACTTTGTTTTCGGGCAATCTGGGGCTAAAAATAATTGGGCTAAAGGGCATTATACTGATGGCGTAGAGTTGATTGATTCTGTTCTTGATGTTGTTCGCAAAGGGGCAGAAAATTGTGATTGCTTGCAAGGTATTTGTTTTAACGTTTCTAATAGGATCTGAACCCATGTTGTTTTTTGTATATTGATACGCTGTTAATATCCTAGAGCTAACCTAAAAGTTTAAATGGATTGCAAGGTTTTAAGTGTGCCATTCATTTGTTGTACAGCTTGGACTACGCTTGGACTATGTTGAGGAAGTGTTTAAGCGATTGGTTCTGGACTGTGTTGAGGAAGTGTGATTGGTTCTGGACTGTGTTGAGGAAATGTTAAAGCGGTTGAGGAACTGCGCTTGGACTATTGTTCTTTGATTGTGGCTATCATACGGCTGTGTTTATTGTTCTTGGTTCTGGTTGTGTTGAGTCTGTCATATGGTTGTGTTTGTTGTTTTGGCTTTGTTGTTCTTGGTTCTGGACTGTGTTGAGGAAGTGTTTAAGCTCTATTGTTTGTCGTACAGTAATGGGTTGCTATTAATTGTTGCTTAGTTGGGGTGGTGATTGTTTTTCTGCAACTGGGTTTGTGCCGGAGATGGGTGGCTGTTTAATGTAGTGAGGTGCTGAGGAAGAACGGAAAAAAGGGGTGGGTTATTTTTTTTAATTCTATTTTTGCCCATAAATAAAAAGTCACGTGCAACGCTTGTGGGTTGATTTAACAAAAAACTAACAGATAAGTAACGGAGGACCAAAAGTTCTCATTTATGAAATTTGAATGATTATTTGTTCCCGTTTTAAAAGTGAGGGATGAAAAAGATTATTCACTGAAATGTGAAGGACTATTTTGAGTGTTTCCTCTTTTAAAATTATAACGTTTAACACATTTAATGCATAATTAAATATATAATCTTACTTTTTTATTTATTTTTTATTTTTTATTTTGAATTATACATTGTTATGATTAGTAAGGATAATACAAGAATTTCACTCTCAAAGTGAATTCTTTTTTTGAACAAAAAAAATTTTCAAACTGAACCTTTTTTAAGACGGATGGAGTAATATTTTCCCATATAAATATTACATTCATTATTTAAAAAAAATCAAAATATGTTCTTCTAGCGTGGAGTCGGAATGGTACTAAATAGCAAATATTTTTTAATATTTTTTTATATGTATATCATGTCAATTGCTCAAAAAATCCACTATAAATTTTCATTATAATAGCCGAGTTTAACCATCCCATAATTATAGTCTAAGTAAAATCAAGTATCCATCTATGTATTGAAGTGATTATATTTTTACATTCTTTTATTTTCGTGTATAGATTTTGTTCCCTAACTAATTGTAGAACATAGGAGTAGTGCTTTGAACGAGAAACAATAACCTAATTAAATTATTTCTTTCTAACAATAGATTATGTTCTACTGCTGTTCACAATTCGTTACATTGATCTTTGATATAAAAAAAAAAAAAACTATTCATTTGCTCAAATGATAAACATTAATCAACTAACAAAGAAGTTAAATGATACGAACCTTACCCCAATAGGAGTAAAACCCAAATCTTACCAGAGTTGTAGGTTCCCGAACCGTCCTTCTTATTGGACTGCTTTCTTTGAGGCAACACCCAACCCTAACCTGTGGGTTGAACCTGCCTATAGCCCTCTATAACCCCGCGAGCAATACCCCAAAACCCCAACGATTTGAAGCTACCCAACGGAACCAAGAAGTACGCACAAAACCTTGAGAGAAAGAAACTCAAGGATTCAACTTTTGAATTGAATCTAATCGACTCTCCCGAATAGACCCAAACAAGTTCTTTCTTAGAACTGGAAGAAAAGCACGTAAGGCTCTCAGGTTTGTAATTTTCTTAAGTTGTATTCAAAGTGGCGGCTGAATAGCCTTTAAATAAGATACAAGTGTGGCCAAGCTAATTCAAAGACCACTAGGGTTTGGATTGCTTGCCTTTAATTGACAAATTCAACCCTCTCTCTAAATAAATAATTAAATCCTAACCCAACTAGGACTGACTTAATAAATAAATCCTATTCCAACATGTAAAAAGAAATAACTACTAGACCAAAATAAAATAAAATAAAATAAATGATTACATGACCGAAATTATAGATTGTCCACAACACTTAGTACATTAACGATTCGATCATGTTGAAGAAGCTTCTCCTCCTTGGCATGTACTTCACATATGAGTTGAGCCAAAGCTCCTTGCATTTTCCTTGTACGTGACCTCGTCATTGGACCACTCATGTCACGTAAAAGGTCGTGAGAGCGACTTGTGGGTATAGGCACTTGATCATGCACAGCTTGTACGTCATTCTCTCCATTATGGCCGTTGGCGATCCCCTTATCTTCATCATTAAATATTATAAATTTATCAAAATTTATTTGTTAGTTTCCGGAAATGTAATGTAATTTATCATTTTGTTTAGATTTGTATCCCTAACAAATATTGTATTTACAATTGTAAACGGTTAAAAATATGATAAAATTATTTTATCAAATCTTCTTTTGCACTCATTCATAATGACTATTTTTTTTATCAATGAAATTCTAAAATTGCTTAAGACATTTACGGCACGTTTGGTTCAAAGAAAATTTCCAATTTATTACGGCCTTATTCCTTATTCAATCCTAATTCCTTTGTTTGGTTCAAAGAAATTGAAACTCCATGAATTCCAATTACACCCAAAGCCTATATTGGAATTCATGCCCATTAGTTCTAAATTATAATTCGGTACAGCCCGTAATTGGCAAATTTATTTTCCTTTCAATTTTATCCTTCAACTCACTCTATTTATCTCTTTTCATTTTTCTCACTCTTCTTTCCTTCTCATCATTTTTCTCATCCTATTTTCTCTCTCATCATTTTTTTCACTCTTCTTTCTCTCTCATCATTTTTTCACTCTTCTTTCTCTCTCATCATTTTCTCAGCCTACTTTCTCTCTTATCATTTTTCTCACCATTCTTTCTCTTTCATCATTTTTGTCACTCTGTTTTCTCTTTCATTATTTTTCTCACTCTATTTTCTCTCTCATCATTTTTCTCAGTCTACTTTCTCTCTCATCATTTTTCTCACTCTTCTTTCTCTCTCATCATTTTCTCAGTCTACTTTCTCTCTTATCATTTTTCTCACCATTCTTTCTCTTTCATCATTTTTCTCACTCTGTTTTCTCTCTCATTATTTTTCTCACTCTATTTTCTCTCTCATCATTTTTGTCAGTCTACTTTCTCTCTCATCATTTTTCTCACTCTTCTTTCTCTCTCATCATTTTTCTCACTCTTCTTTCTCTCTTATCATTTTTCTCACCATTCTTTCTCTTTCATCATTTTTCTCACTCTGTTTTCTCTCTCATTATTTTTCTCACTCTATTTTCTCTCTCATCATTTTTCTCAGTCTACTTTCTCTCTCATCATTTTTCTCACTCTTCTTTCTCTCTCATCATTTTCTAACTCTTATTCCTCTTTTATTATTTTCTCACTCTTCTTTCTCTCATGCTTAAGATAAGGCATTTTAGTCATTTGAATACTATTCATTAGTCCTATTCACCACAACCAAACACAAGAATAATGATTGCACCCCATCTAATTCTTTTGAACCAAACTATTGAAAAGTCTATTTATTTCAATTCTCAGCGAATTTATATTCAATTACAACCTTATTCATTACAGTGAACCAAACATGCCTTTATAGTTTTTCAATTGAATGAAATGATTAACGTTATAGTTAAAAAAAAATTCTTAAATTGCTATAAAAAAATTTAAAATTTTATACAATTTCAATTTATTTATAATATTTAATTAGAAATATCGAGAGTTTCTATAAAATTCAAATTAAAATTTGTAGTAAACATATTCAATTCTAAGCCTCTCTCAATTTTATTTTATTTTTAAAAAGAATGAATCAAAAGTATCTTAAAAGAATTTTCGAAATTTGAATTATCAAGTCTTGAAACCCTTTCGCAATGCAGGGCATTATTTTTGTTTTTTGTTTAACTAAAACGTTAGAAAGCTTATAGTAATATGCAAAATTACAAGATTTAGCCAAACAAGGCTAATTGATTTTCACGGTTGTATATCTGAGAGCTTAACTATGAAAGAAAGTGCACAATTCAGAAGGAAAACGTAACAGATTGCGCAAAATATTGATGTGGTTAGCGCATATTAACCAAGACATCAAAAACAATCAAGACTTTTATACATCAGGGGGCGTTTGGCTGGGGGATATGGGAATGGGGATATGGGTTTGATAGTGATTAAGGCAGGTTGGTTGAAAGAAATGGAATTTCCTGACCCACTTGAAAAGACATTTCATTTCCTAATATGGGGTAATGCTCATATCCCCCAATATTGGGGGGTATGGAAGCTAGGATATGGGTTTGCTAACAATTATTTTAATCAATTTAATAATTAATTAATACTACTTAATTAATTATAATAAATTAATTAATATTAATTATTATAATTAATATAAATTTATTTATTATTAACTTATTATTATTAAAAGTAATAATAAATTAATTAATCAATATTAATTTAATTAATCATTCATTTATTTAATATTATTAATTAATAATTAATTAATCTCATTTTATTAATAGTAATTATTATAATTAATATATAATTAATTTATAAATATTTAATTGATAATATTAATTAATTACTAATTATTACTAACTAATTAAGTAACCAATACTAATTAATTAATTCATATTAGTTATTATAATTAATACTAATTAATTAACCAATACTAATTACATAATTAATATTAATTTATAATTAATATAAATTAATTTATTTTAACTTATTATTATTAAGTAATAATAAATTAACTAATTAAGATTAATTTAATTAATCATTTATTTACTTATAATTAATATGAATTAATCTCATTTACTAATATTAATTATTACAATCAATATTAATTAATTACTTAAGATTAATTTAATTAATAATATTTTTATTAATAATTAATTAATTTAATATTATAATAAAAAATTAACTAATAATAACTAATTAATTAATACTAATTATTATAATTAATTTATAATCATTTCCATTCCCCAACACAAACCAACCATCATTGTTAGTAATCATTCACATTCTCCTGCACAAACCAACCACCAGAATTATAATGAAAAACCCTACTATCATTACCCACTACAATCGTTTCCATTACCTTTCCCATTCCCCACGGTGAACCAGGCGCCCCTTTAGTTGATTGACCTCTATTAGATAATCACAAAAAGTCACAAAAACGAAACACCACTGAATGAAAACTCGATTTACAAGCCTTGTCCCTAGTGCCTACTCCATGTCTTTAATGATACTATCGCACACGTTAAATAGCCTTGCAACAAAACTACTACTGCATACGTGGAATAACCCGACAATCAAACTAGTAACAAAACACCTCAAACGACTGGAGGAGAAAGGCCCTAATAAATAGCGAAAAAATGGAAATTGCACCAGTGCAATCCCTAAAAAAAATACTGTGCATCAAAATCGTATCTTAATTGACCACAGTAGTACTATGGACGATTTGGACGATTTGGGCAATTTGGACAGGTTCAAAAATGAAAAGCATGGTCATTATTATTACCTTAAAACTAAAGCGTAATCCCACAACTGCTGCTCAAATTATTCGTTGGTTCAATGATTAGATTAGATGCTTTTAAAGGCATCCACAATAGCCTTTGGCTTAGGCCACGCCACATCAGCTCCACATAAGCTCATGGCCAAGTCTATACTATTCACACAGCCATCATCAAAAAAACAACCACACTCATGGCCTGACCTTTTCTACCACATCACTAATTTTCTCTCTCCTTCGCCATTCACACAACTATTATCAAATTTCTTTTATATTAATAATACAACTTATAATTTTAATTATCACACATTAAATACTTTAAAAAAATTAATGGAAATTTTTTTATTACATTAAAATTAAAATTTAATAATACACTTAAAACATGAATATAATCACTCTAAATTAAATATGAAATACTTAAAACAATTACTGTAAAATAAATTTATGTTACACTAAAATTAAAATTTAATTATATACTTAAAACATTAGAATAAATACAATAAATTAAACATAAAATTTTTAATAACGTGAGTAATTTTAATAATTTGGCTATGTCAATTTTTTTGCCATTTTTGTCTCTAAATTTTATTAAATTTTCATCTTTAAATTTTATTTTTTAGTTTAAAAAAATTTATTATATAGTGTAAATAATTTTATTAAATTTTTGTCTTTAAATTTTGTCTTTTTTGTATTTTTAAAAATTTATTTTAGAATTTTAAAGTAAATCTTTATATCGAAGGACTTTTCGTCTTTTTTTCAAATTATTTACGTTGACTGTTAGTCAAAATGCGTGTTTGATATTTTTTTTTCACTACAGGGGAGTTATTGATATTTTTTCAAACTATAAGGTTCAATTTAATATATCACCAAACCACAATGGTGGTAAATGATATTATCCCTATTAATAATATAATTTATAATTTTAATTATCATACACTAAATTCTTTAAAACAATTAATGGAAATTTTTTTATTACATTAAAATAAAATTTTAATAATAAACCTAAAAACTAAAAATAAATACTCTAAATTAAATATGAAATATTTATTACAATTAATGGAAAACAAAAATATCATATTTTACTCCAAAAATAGGCAAAGTACATTTCAATTTATAAAGAAAAATATTTTCTATTAATTGGTAATTTTTATTTTTATTTTTTTAAAAAAATAGTAGAAATGACTGTTGCAAATCAATTGCTGATTTACAACAGTCATTAGAATGGGCACGCGTCACGTCTGACACAATCGACACGTGTGCAACGCTTGTCAATTTTGGCAGAATAGCAATGATGCCGTTTGGCGTCAATTGGACACCAAACAATGCCGTTTTGATGCCAAAAAAATATATACGGCCAGGCCATGGGGAGTGATTTCTGGAAAGCCACTCCCCACGATCACCAAGCAAAACGGCCCTGCCACATCAGCACAGTTGCTGATCTGGCATGGCCTAAGTCACCCAAAGGGGTTGCTATGAGTGTCCTAACAGATCAAACCGCCTGTTCGGGCCTGAAGACCCAGCTGTCCATTAACCAAAAGCTAACGTGTCCAATCCCCAATCCCCCAAACCCGATATCTGCCCGAACAACCTAACCTTACTGCCCGAATCCCAACCGAAGAAATCTCTCCATATACGCTTCCATATCTCCCACTCTTCCTGGCGTTTTGTGATTTCTCTCTAGAAACAAAATCAGTAGGATTTAGAACTCGGAGTTCGAAATCTGGTTGTACTTTGAGCAATGGCGGTGTCACGGTCGGCTACTTCAGTTGTACCACTGTTGTTGGTTGCGATGGTCATGGTATTCTCTCCAATTGGAGCTTCGCTCGCCACCAAGGCACCCGCTGCAGCTCCAATCCCAATTTCCTCCGCCGTGTCAATTTCGTCGTCGGTGGTAGCTGCTTTCGCCTTCACATCAGCTTCTTTTGTCTCCAGGAAAGCACTTAAGATTTGAAATGTTACGATTCGTTCGAGAGTACATATTTTTTTGTTGTGCTATATTTGTTCAGAGAGCGATTTATTTGGAAAAAGATATATTTGGAAAAAGTCGTATTAGAATATGTGAAAATTTTGATGAGTATTTTTTTGATAGAAAAAAGGATGTTGGAGGAAAAAATAAAAGAAAATTTTTTTAAAAATTATTTGAGAGGAATTTGAGTTGGAAAATTTGAATTTTAAATTTTTGAAATAAAAATGTGTTTAGATAATTTGTTTTTGTTTAAGAATTTACTTATTTGCAAATAAGAATCACTTATCCAAACAGACCATTAATTTTTTATTTGTGCTCGTGGATGATTTTTTTTTTTCTGCTACTACAGGTTGTACTTTTGGATAAAATTCTCTATTTTTCTTTAGTTAATGCTTGTTGATTTATTTGTGATTATTTCGCTGTAATTTTCTTTTTTGAATTTTTTTTAATAAAATGGATAAATATTTTAGAAATTGTGAGTGGTACTGCCAATTTTATCTTGTTATTTATGCCTTAAAAACGGATATTGTCTGGTTTTGTTCTTTCATTCAAAATATATATTAATTAACAGTATTAGTATTCCTTTGGTCCCAAAAAAATTAATTTAAATTTTTTTTTGTTTACAAAAATACTCTCTCTGTCTCAAAAAAGAATTCAATTTGAATTTAAGTATAATTTTTTATTAATTATTAAATACAACACACCTAATGTACTATCTTATTGTATAATTTTATATTTTTATCTTTATTTTTTAATTATGGATATACATAATTATTATTAGTAAGGATATTTTAAAATTTTAATTTAAAAGTGAATTCTTTTTTAAAACAAAAAAAAATTAAAAATATACTTTTTTTTAGGAGGGGGTAATTCATTTTTTATGCTAAATTTTTAAGAGGTGTATGAATTATATTTTTAAAATATTTTTTTATATTATTTTTTTTATTTTTACAAATAATGTCTCGCAAAATATAAAAACGTATTTTAAAATAGGGTAAATGACTCCAATAGTTCCTCATTTTAAGGCTAAATCGCGATTTGGTCCTTAGGTTTAAAAAAGTTGCAATTGAGTCTCTCAAATCTATAATTGGCGCAATTTCATTCTAATTTGGTGACGCAACGATTCTGACAGGGGCAATTTCGTCCTGTTTTATTTTTTCTTTTTTTTTGTATTTTATTTGCTGTTTTGTGTCTCCTTTGTATTTGCCTTGCATTTTTTTTAAGATAAAATTTTTAGGACGAAATTTTGCAAGATATTAGAACTATTTTTTTTTATTTTATTTACTACTTTGTGTCGCCTTTACATCTATCTTGTATTTTTTTTTTAAACAAAATTTTGTAAGATATTAGGACTAAATTATATATATTTTTTTGTATTTTATTTATTTCTTTGTGTCGCCTTTGCATCTGTCTTGTATTTTATTTTAAGATGAAATTTTGCAAGATATTAGGACTATATTTTGTAAGATATTAGGACTAAATTATTTTATTTTATTCATTTTTTTGTATTTTATTTGTTGACTTATGCCTCATTTGCATTTGCATTTTTCTTGGTGTTTTTGTCGTTTTTCTCATTAAATCCATTAAAAATAACGGAAGTTATTTTCAGGGGCTACTAGTAGTTTTGACAAACTACAGAGTGTGATTGGTAATAAACATAAACCACATAGGGGTATTGATAATTAACCCAAAAAGGAAACGAAATTAGATAAATTCAGATTTGGTAATTGGGGAATGGAAAGACAATTTCAAATTTATAGTTTCAAATATCGTCCTAATAACTTGCAAAATTTTGTCTTAAAAATTTCAACCAAAAAAAAAATAAGAGACATATTGGAGACTGCTTTAGTCTGTACAAGGATTTCTTCAACAAACAAACATGGTCTTCCTTACCTTCAATTTCAAATCCTTCAGGTTGCTTCATAGAGATTTGTTCATCTAATTTGCCATGTAAGAAAGCTGTCTTGACGTCGAGCTGTTCTAACTCCAAATCAAACTTGGCAACCAATGCAAGTAATACACGAATAGAACTATGTTTCACAACAGGTGAGAAAACATCATTAAAATCAACACCTGGTACCTGACTGTAGCCCTTTGCAACCAACTGTGCTTTATACCTTGCATTTTCAATACCTGAAGTACCTTCTTTTCTTTTGAAGACCCATTTGCAACCAACAATTTTCTTTCCCTTCGGCGGCGTCACAAGATCCCAAGTACCATTCTTGTGGAGAGATTCTATTTCTTCATTCATTGCCATTAGCCATTTTTTTGAATCAGCACTTTGTATCGCCTCCAAATAGGTGGAAGGATCACCATCTTCACCCGTTTCTTGTGTCACTAATAAAGCATAGGCAACAAAATCTTCATATCTCTGTGGCGGTCGAATCTCCCTTCTTGGTCTATCTCTGGCTATAAAATGTTCTTCCTCTACTGTTTCTTCCTCTAATGTTCTTCCCCTTGGAAGTTGCTAGGAAGTGGCTCTTTGCCTCCGGAAATTGGAAATTTAAAAGCTGCAACTTTCATAAACATGTCACTCAATCAATTCTCAGGAGACATTCCTAGCACGATGAGTGGCTTGCAAAACCTGATTTACTTGTCACTAGCCAAAAACAACTTTGTAGGATCCATTCTAGAGTCATATGGCAACATGTTAAGCTTAACTTCCCTTGACGTATCCAATAATAATTTTTCGGGTCTGATCCCAATGTCTTTGGAGGCACGTCGTTACCTCAAGTTTTTCAACGTATCTCATAATCATTTGACGGGTGAGATCGCTTCTGGTGGTCCTTTTAGAAACTTCACGAGTGCATCATTTATGATCAATGGTGCACTGTGAGGAAATGCCAAGTTCCAAGTCCAACGATGCCCAAAAACTTCATTTCACAGGTCAAGAACAAGAAAGGTGCTTCTATGTATATTTATTCCACTGGGGATTACTGCTATGGTAGTTGCTTCCTTAGCATTAGTATTTTGATTATATTGGAAGAGAGATGGTGCTTCTGGGAAAAGCTCAGAAGTGTTAGCAACACAAGAAAGAATTTCATACTATGAACTTCTTTGAGCAACTGGAAGGTATGATGAAAGCAACTTACTTGGCACAGGAAGTTTTGGATCTGTTTATAAAGGAACTCTTAGTGATGGGAGACTTATTGCCGTGAAGTTATTCAATTTGCAATTTGCGGAAGCACTCAGGAGTTATGAATGAGAATGTTAAGTATTTCGAAATCTTCGCCACAGAAATCTTGTGAAGGTCATCAGTAGCTGCTCTAACGATGATTTTAAGGCATTGGTACTGCAGTACATGAGTAACAGCAGCCTTGAGAAGTGGTTGTATTCCCACAAATACTTGTTAAATATTATGCAAATAATGAACATAATGATAGATGTCGCAAGTGCATTGCATGATCTCCATCACGAACATACCACACTGGTGATTCATTGTGATCTAAAACCTAGCAACGTCCTACTGGATGAAGGTATGGTTGCACATGTGAGTGACTTTGGAATTGCAAAAATGTTGGGAAAGGAGGAAAGTATTGCATTAACCAAGACCTTTGCCACAATCGGCTACATTGCTCCAGGTGATGTATACTTCTTAGTTCTTAGTTCTACTATTACATAACATAAGATTTTACTGTGTTCTTTTTTATCTCTGCGGTATATTAACCTGATTATGATCTTGGTTGTAGAGTATGGATCAGAAGGATTGATATCGAGAAAATGTGACATTTATAGCTATGGAGTCATGCTAATGGAATTTTTTACAAGGGGAAGGCCGAACGATGAAATATTTGCTGGAGATTTGAACTTGAAGAGTTGGGTAAATGATTCTATGCCTGATTCAGTCGGTGGAATCATAGATGCCAACTTACTGAACCCAAACGAAGAACATTTTGCTGAAAAGTTGGCGTGTTTAACATCAATCATGGAGCAGGCTTTGAACTGCGTTTGTGAATCTCCTAAAGACAGACAGTATCACAGAGGTTGTTCCCACACTGAAGAAAATCAAACTCAAATTTGTTGAATGCAGTAGAGGTGGCTAAGTAGTATAAACATTCAGTATGTTGAGTTATTCAGTGTAATATTAGTAGAAGTCCAGTTTGCCACTCCAAATAAAAGTAAAGCTTGAGCTTTTGAGGAGATGAAATTGCATCCAATACTGCATCTCATATTTTTTGTATGGAATGAGAAAGTCCTTTAAGTAATAGCATAACGCCAAACAATTGAGATGGAAGAGACTGACAATTTGACAACAAATTTGGTACCACCATAACATATGATGCAGTGTTTAAATCCCTTCCAGAAAATAAAACATTCATTCACTGTACACTTGACTTCCATTCTTCTTGCCTTCAGGATGAGCCAACCATCTTAACATCTTCAAACAGGATGTCCTTGCACACGACAGGTGAAGTCAGACTCGTTGATCTTCCATGAGATTTAAAAAAGCAGGCCGGATATCATTGCAAAGATCTATTTCATTTGGGTATTAAACTCGATCATGAAATGTATGTAAGATTTGCGACGAAAAGTAATCGAAGAACCCGTGCAAGAATGTTTAAAAAAATTCGATCCTGGCCATTAGACACAGAATGATATCTCATGATTGAAAGATGTAACTTCTAAAGTTCTGCATAAATTTCAGATGGGAATTTTCTGCAGTTTTCACAATGAATCATGATAAACACTTCCTTCTGGGATGTTATGACATCAATCTTACTTTCCTCAGCTGGCATCAATCTCTCCGTTGCAGACCATATTCCAACGGTCGTTCTTCAAGTTCCTTTGTGCACTTCATAGTGATGCTCGATGTACTTCAAAGCATCCTTCTCAAGCACAACATCCTCATCAAACTGTGACAACGACAACTTCGTTCCATTTTAATCATATATACTTTTCTTCAAAGAAAAATCAAGATCTAGAAGAATGTAAAATTTAACATTAATGCCAAATTTGAAATGGGACATAAGCATAAAACACAGAATCTTTTAAAAAAAAAAAAAAAAAATGGTACCTCGTCCTCATTTGAATCTGGCAACAACTTTGACAAATTTCTGAACAGATGATTCAAGTAACTTTCTTCTCTCTCTTCTTCTTCACCATCCTCCTGTAAAATCCATGATTCATATCTTCAAAAAAAGAGGAAGAATAAATGAAAAGCCAAACAAATTAATTTTTGCAGTATCCATGCATGACCAAATTGATCTCTACCATTTTGGATGACCCTTTTTCATATGAATGACACATTGAGCAGGTTCTTGATTCTCTTTTGCTTTTTTTTTTTTTTTTTTTTGTTGCTGGATGATATGGTTTATGAAAATTAATGGAGAGAAGATCAACCAAATACCATGAGAAGGGCAAATTAATAAAATGGTCCTTCTTATACATACACATTAACAGGTCACAACCAAACACATCCAATTTTAGGTGCAATGATTAATTTATAAATGAATTACATTATTGGGAGTAACAGTCATTTACCATAATCCAGGGTCATAATAAACTTAAAAAAAAAAAAAATCTTCAGGCCAGCCAGGGATAAAATTTCATAAACATCGCCTAAATTTTTTTAAAGTTAGTACTCTCTCTGTCTTGGAACACATTTAATATATCATCAAATGTATAATTTTATATTTATATTTATATTTTTTAATTAAAATTATACATAATTATTATTAGTAAGAGTATTAGAAGAATTTTATTTTAAATTTTTTTTTTTGAGATGAAGAGAGTAATAAAGGCATAACTCATATATAAAACTATTTACTTTTGCTTCTTTTTTTTTTGTTAAAGAAGAAAAAAAATTATATCTTTTTCCTATTTATTAAGGCAATTAAAAATCAAATCATCACTGTGTTTATTCTTTTTCTATTTGTTCTTCCAAGTTTAGGATAAACTCAAGAGGTTGTGAGTCTTTTTCTACCAACCGGGGGCCTCTCAAAATTTTGAATGAAAATTCATAAACATTGTGTAATTTTTTTTAAAAAAATCTAATAAAGACATAGCTCATATACAAAACCATCACTCCTTTGGCTTCCTTACTTTTGAATGAATTTTTTATAATATATATATATATTTTATTTTTTTATAAAAAATACACATAAAATTAGTCAAGTTTATACCTTTGATATGAATTTTAAATCTTCTCACCTCTTTGGGAGAGTAATTTTCTCATAGAGTCATGCAAAAGGTGTGTGTAAATTATTATTTCAAAACTATTTTTACGTTGTTCGAAATATTTTTACACTTTTCAATATATTTTTTATCTTACAATTACTATATTAAAATCTTTCTATATGCACCCAAAATCTTACAACCACTACATTTTAAAATATAATCTATACACACCCAAAATCTTTCTTCATCACTATTTGACGCATCTTGCTTACAAGATTGGTATGCTAAGGCAGACAAGTTAATCCCCCACTATTAATAAAGTCAACCAGAACCATCCTTCTTCCAAAAAAAAAAAAAAAAAGGCGACCAGAACCTTCTGGGGTGGCCTTATGGTAATTGATTAATTCTTCTGCGTCTTTCTTTCCTCCAAGCATCCATTATTAGGTAAGATACGATTGCTTTTAAGCATAGCCACGTGGAAATTTATAAAGTGATCGACTGTACGGCTCTTGTTTTCTTTATATTTAATTCTCTGTCTTCAAATCACAAAGATGTCTAAAAATGTTTGTTAAAGATCAGCAGGATCTCTTCCTATTTCTTTAGTAAAACTGTGGTTTATTTTTTGCTCTTTTATTTGTAGTAGTAAATTTTTATCCCTAATTTTAGTGCTTCCCCTACCCTTTTTGTTGGTCCGATGTTTCTTCAACCGATTTTGATGATTTTCAGCAAACAAAGACAAATGATTCTTGGGTTGTGCTTACTTTTGTTTCTTCTCCTCGTTTCTGCCGGCTTCTTCCGAGTTGATGAAGAAAGATGTGGAATCGGGCAGCTCCTAGGGAGTTAGCTGATGAAGAAGATGTGGAAGTTGGATGATGAAAAAAGCATGGGATTGTCATGTTTTTCTTTGTCTTGGTCTGATTTTTGTTGTTGAAGTGGTGTGGATTTGATGGGTGCTGGTTGGGTTTACAAAGGGGCGGCGGCTGAAGGCTAGGGAAGAACGAAAATTAGGTTTTTTTTTTTTTTAGGTGCTGCTGGTTCAACATAGGGGCGTAACTGATACTGTTCGTGTGCAGGTAAGCTTCCACGCCAGAGATTTAGTTCTAATTTCTGTCATCCAGGGCCATTCGTGGTGGGCCACTTGGGATGAGTAGCATCCCTTTTGCATAGTATTAGGGTCTCGATATAACCGGGCTTTTGTATTTTTGGCTGCTTGTCAGCCTTGTCCCGCTTTGTCGGGTGCTTTTGCCCCTTGTGGGCCTTTTCCCGCGTTGTTGGGTGTCTTTGCTCCTGTGTGGGCCTTTGTCTTCGTGGGTTATAGCGTTGTACTCAGTTGCGACACCACGAAACTCAATTAGCCCTTGTGGCTATGTACATTGGCCATTGTGCCTCTTTTTAATACACTATCGTTTTTGGAAAAAAAAAAAAAACTAAGAGATATGCTGCACTACCGAATAGATTGTGCAGTGAAACTCATAAACAGCCCAAGAAACTTTGCAACCAAAATATAATCCAATCCAGAGTGAGGCATATATATGGGTTATAACACATTGAATATATTATTAAATGTATACATATTTTTATTTTTATCCTTATTTTTAAGTGTGAGTAACACTCTCTCTATTCTAAAAAAAGTGTTAGCTTTCAAAAATTTTATTTGTTCAAGAAAAAAAAATTTATTTTTAAACCAAATTCCTAATTTATTATTACTAACACTCCTTCGGTACTTGAAAAAAGGTTTAATTTTAAAAATTTTGTTTGTCTCAAGCGTTGATTTTTGGTATAAAATTCTTATAGTATGCTTATTAATATTGATAGTTTATAATTTAAATTAAAAGGTAATAACAAAAATGTAAAATTATACATTTAATTATGTGTTAAGTGTATTGTATTTTGTAAATTAAAAAATGTTATAATGAATTAAAAGTTAACTTTTTTTTTTTTGGGGACAGAGTGTGTAATAATTATGTAAGCTCATAATTAAAAGTAAATATCAAAATATAAAATTATGTATTAGTTGTACATTAAATATGTCATACTTAATAATCAAAAAAAAGTTTATACATACACATTTTAAAGTTAATATTTTTTTTCAGGATGGAGAGAATAACTATTAATAAAAAATAATATAAAAATTTGTTTTAAAAGTGGAAAAAGTATTATTATTAAAGTAATGATATTTTTTAATGACTTTTTATAGTTTAAAATTAAAGTAACTAATGTAACAAATATAAAAAGACAAAATCATCTTTTATTTGTTTACATTTTGAAAGGATGTGAAAAATTATCTTTTATTATTTTATTTTTTTCAAAAATATAACTATTAAATTTTATTTTTTTATAATTATCATATTAATCACTATTAATTTGTTGTCACGAAAAATCATTAAAAGTATTGTTACTTTTAATATTATTATTTTAATTTCAGCCCACAGATCTCGAACCCACATATCTTACTGATGCCTATTGTATTCTTCCTCCAAGAACGTAAGATAAAGTTTGAACCAACGCCATCTTTAAATTAAATTATTAAAAAAAAAGAGTTAAACTAAATGATTCTATTTTAATAAAATAATAGGTTTTGTTTTTTTTTCCCAATAACGTTAAGTATATTAATTGGCCAAAGAGTACAAATCCAAAAAGGTTGATGAACTTCGTGGTATTGGTTGAGCCCATGAAAACAAAGTCCTCCTAAGGAGGAAAATAACACAGAACACCCGTCTAAAGCGGAACAAAACAACCAGCCCAAAGGACCTATAAAAGCGACCGCTAGTCTAATTAGAGTCGACCAAATTACAACAAGCTACGAAATTAAGACGTCGGCTCAACTAGTGCACCGCAAACTGCATCGGATGAAAAAAACTGAACACCCGTAGGTTCCCTAACTCTCGTCGTGCACAATTCTTGGTGCTCCTTATAGATGTTGAATAGTTAGAAACTACTACTGTCTGGATACAATCGACAAACTGAGCCGTAGCAAAACACACCTTAAAAAAAAAAAATTACAGTGCGATTTTGGTGCAAATCACACGAACAATCGCACGGAGTGGACGAAATTCCAAAAATAGCACTGTAGCTAGTGGGGGCTGATACGGTGTGTGGTTTGAAAGAATGGTTCAAAATAGGTTTTGTTTCACTTTGCAAAATGCAATCCTGTTTCTTGATTGGAGCGGGGAGGTGGATCCGTCTGGACCACTACTTGCTGCCTACGAGGAAGACGAATGACAACCGATAGAAACCTTGCACCAACATAATTACGTATGAATAAGTTAAAACGTATTTTTATAATTTTTAAAATAATTATTATAAAATAAAAATTATCTGAAAATTGTTTATAAAAGTACAAAAATATATTTTATAATGACGTTCATATGTACATGTGTCATTTGTTATTATATTACTTTTGCATTCTAATGAAAAAAATAATTTTTAATTAAACATAATATTTTTTAATTGTAAAGTATAATATATTTATTAAATACTTAAGTATATACTTTGTTATTTTTATTATTACTTTTTAAGATTAGAAACTACTTTGTTATTAATAATAAGAATAATATAGAAATTTCATTAAATTTAAATTAATAGTAAATTTTTTTTTAAATAAAGAAAATTTTGAAACATAACTTTTTCTGTAGAATGTAAGAAATATTAGTTAAGCAATTTTTCATTCTACAATTTGAGTCACAGTTAATGAAATCAACTTTTAAATATTACATGTCATCATAATATTTATGTGTGAATTGATTGGATCACTCCTATCTCAACATAATTTGCAATTCTAGTGAAGTTGAGCCCTAGATTCTCAATAATGAGTTCCCATACTTCTCCTCATCTTTATTGCTTCCACTTATTTTAAATCTTTTGGCTCAAATAAACAATGTATTGCATTATACATATAGGTAGTTTTGGCTCTAAGTAATTGGGTTTTGTCTCCCTAATATGGGAGAAAGAGCTGTGTAGTTTCATGGAAGGCCAGTAGTTATTTTATGATGGTATCGGTGAGCCTTCCCTGTTGAGTGATTTTGGGGTCCTAGCTTAGGCGGAGAGTCAAGTACGATGGCACGCAGCTTAAGTTCGTGCGAAGCCCAGAGGTAGGTCCTTCTAATTCCGTACTATAGGGGTAAAGCTACGGTTCGTTTCTTCTGTGGCTTCTTAGGGAATCTGTGCAAGTAGAGACCAACAAGTTAGGGATTTTGTTGCTTTTAGTTAGGTTAGCTAGGAGTTACCGGACCCGTTTTACCGGGTTCTGTCGGTCCCGTTTGATTGAGGTTATGCCTTAACCGGCTCTTACTGGGTGTAGGTTAGTTGTGTTAAGGCTCATCCATTGCAGGCTAATCCTTCTTTAGATACTCTATGTAATGTGTTAACTTGAATATTCCAACGTTAATATAATTAGTTTGTTTTGGAAAAAAAGTATATATAGGTAGTTAAAATAATCTATTATTTTCTCGTTTCAAAAAAAAAAGTTCATTTTCAAAATTTGTTCTTGTTCGAAAAAAGAATTTACTATTAAATCAAATTGTTAAAATATTATTAATAATAATTATTATATATATCCAAATTAAAAAAATAAAAATAAAAATATAAAATTATTCATTTAATGAGCATTTATTGTATTATACCTATTACCGAGTAAATTTTTTTATCTAAGTTAAAATGATTTTTTTTGGACGCATGAAGTATTAATTAATTATATACTCAGTTACAAAATGGATTTTATTTTTCTTTCTACCGGTAATGCAAAAACATGCATTGATCATTTTCTGTTGTGTTTCTTTTCCCCTTTCTTTTATTGATTGCCCCTCTATTTGATATGAGGATCATCTGTTCCTTAATTTTTTTAATGCTAAAATTCAATCTGCCAACTTCTCAATACAAAATTAAAATTTTAACCAATGAAGTATGGATTACGTTTCAAAATACATTTTTATACTTTTTAAAATAATAATTATGAGATAAAAATTATTTCAAAAATGTAAAAAATCATTTTAAAAAAAGGTAAAAATATATTTAAAATGTCGTGCATACACACCCAAAATTTGAACATTTATAAATATAGATCATCCTCATATCTATGTGTATATATATTGTATTCAAATTTTTATACGTACAAATCATATTTGTGTGTGTATATATATATTGTGTTTACTTGAAATTCTATTTCATTATTTCTATACCATCTATGTCTCTCATTAATGAACCATGTAGTTTTATTAAAACTACACTTATTAAAATTTATACATTTTATGTTAAGATTTATTAATAAAACGATATTATTTTATTAATGGGACACAATAAGTAGGATAGAGAAAGATATGAACTCTTATTGTATTTAATCAATTTTGATGGAGGATCTAAACTTAGATTGTGTTTGACCATTAAAGCTGATCGTGATCATTTTTCCTAGAGCTGCGAAAGCCAAAAGGGAAGGTAACTCACATTATTGTGCCTTCCTTCTTTCGTGAAGAACATTATCTCCAATATGATTCGTGTGGCCTCAAATCAATGGGAGTTGTCGTTGAATTGGAAAAGGGAATTGAAGACATGAACCTCAAAAGTCTTCAACTTTTTGGTGGGAGTATTTTAAATTCCATATCGTCCTTCCCACATCAAAATGATATACACGGTTTGTTACCTTTATGTTGAATAATGTTTTATTTAGGTACTATGTTACAAAATGATATACGCGGTTTGCTACCTTTATGTTGATCAATGTTTTATTTAGGTACTATATTACAAAATATTGATATTGGCTCAACATTGATTAGGTAAAAAAATCTACTTTATAATCTTTTTGTTGCTTAAAAAAATAAGTTCACCTTAGAATAAAATTTTTAAAATTATTCTTGCTAATATTATATATGTAAATATATATGATCCAGTAAAAATAAAAAATTGTAAAATGATTTTTTTTTTAATAAGGACAAAGGAAGTACCAATAAAACCCCCTCCATCAAGGCAAGTAGTCAACCCGTCAACGCCCACCCCAAAGGTCCTACCTGTGTCAATTTATTCCAGTCTACTAGTCTTCATAGAAAAGCTGAGGGCTGAACCGCTGAAGCAGCAGCAATAATGCAACAACCTTGGGTTTAAAAGTGCAATATTTCCTTTAAATTTCTCATGCTTTGAAGAAACCTCAGCCACATTCATATATACACTGCATTTTCAGATTCATACTATAGGCTCATTTTGAAATGGATGGACAGTGCCTTGCATTTCTTTTGATACAATGCCTAATTATGACTTGTTGCATGGCCATGAAACCAACAAACATTGACACTGATCAATCTGCCCTTCTGGCCCTGAAAGCCCATATCACCTCTGACCCTTCCCAAATCTTGTCTAGTAACTGGTCTTCTAATGCTTCATCCTCCTCTGTCTGTGACTGGATTGGAGTCCAGTGCGGCCCTCGCCACCGCAGAGTGACTGGTTTGAATATTTCCGGCATGGCTCTTGTTGGCACCATTCCTCCACATTTGGGTAACCTATCCTTCCTTGTTTCTCTTGACATGAGACACAACTATTTCCATGGAAATCTGCCTCAAGAGTTGTCACGATTACGCAGAATAAGGTTCATCAGATTAGGCTCCAACAACTTCACTGGACAAGTTCCTACGTGGTTTGGACCGCAGCTTCAAGTCTTAGCTTTATCTCGAAACGAATTTAGTGGTCCTATTCCTTCCTCGATCTCTAACCTGTCGAAATTAGAGTATCTGAATTTTAATGGTAATTTCCTCATGGGAGAGATTTGTTGGTTTTGTACTAAAACCAATTAAATCTAAGATTATAATTTGTTATTTATTGCCAAGTGATTAAGAACCTAAAGGGTCACACACATAAAGAATTTGTTCTTGGATTAAAATGATTAAATAATTATGTGATAATTATGGGGGTTAATTTGTAATATAATTAACCTATAAGATCTCCTATAAGATAAGTTGTGATAAGATAAAATTGTTTTATCTTAATAGAATTAAAATTAGTTTTAATTTTATTAAAAGAATTCTATTACGATAGAATATCTAATCAGTCTGTTAGACTGTCTAACAGATAGATAGAACTTATCTATTAATAGGAGACAGACACCAAGTTCTAGACAGAGCGTACGTACAGAATTTTGACGTGCAAGATAGAGGGAAAAGTTCTTCTTTTGTTTTGTTAGAGTTCTCTTGAACTCTAAAATTTTGCGACGCTCATTAAAGGAACTAGCATATTGGCTTGGTGTCAATCAATCCTAGGAGGATCCTAAGAACAAGTTCGTGTGGATACCTTAGAGGCCGAACGTCTGTGCGGCTGTGGTTGACAAAACTTCCTTCGACGACACAATCTTCAGTCATCAAAACAGGTTTTTTATTTATACGTATATTGAAATTGATCCTGGTGTAAATCATGTTTTAATTCCGCTGCCTATAAATTTGTTTATGGCATACATGATTTCCTAACAAGATTCCTGAAGAGATTGGGAATCTCCATAGCTTGACATTTCTGTTTCTTGAAAGTAATCAACTTGTGGGTTCCATACCTTCCGTCATCTTCAACATCTCAACATTGGAGATTGTTGGTTTTACATTCAATAACTTGACAGGAAGTCTTCCACTTGATATTTGTCACAATCTTCCAAGTCTCAAAGGGATTCATCTTTCTGTCAATCAGTTAAATGGCCAAATCCCATCAAGTTTATCCCGTTGTTCACGACTTGAGATCTGTCATTGTCAACTAACAATTTCAGTGGATTCATACCAAAAGAACTTGGCAACTTGGAGATGCTAGAGGTATTATGGCTTGAAGAGAACAATTTACAAGGTATAGTCTCAGATTCTAATCTTAGTTTTCTTCGATGATGTTAAACTTGCTTAAACAATGCCTAAGTCCGAAAATCATTTTCTTGTTGCTAATTGCTAGCAAATGTAGCATGAAATCATTATTAATACTATGGTCATTTAGTTACAATTCTTGGACTTTTACTGGAATTAGGAGTATATAATTCAAAGAATCAATCCACCCTGACAAGAATGGCCGGAAAAAACAAAAAAACAAAAAACACTCTTGTCCTCCGTGTAATGGTAGTACATGGTCTTTGTTAAATATTTAGGTGTGAAAAGATTTTCAATTACTAACAATTCTTCTGTAAAATTGGAAGGTGTGATTCCACGGGAGATTGGCAATCTTCATAACCTCAAGTACTTTAATATAGGAGGCAGCGGCATTTCGGGTTCCATACCGAAGGAAATTGGGAATTTGACCATGCTCAATTGTCTTTATTTTGACCATAATTTCTTAACAGGTTAGTGCCCTTTGGTTCATTGGGAATTTGAGTTTAAAAAATATTGTGTTTGCTTTGTTTGGTTCATTTGAGAAAGTAATTAATCTGTTTGTTGTGTTTGTTTTATTTTTACACTTTTGAAAAGGTAATCAAATTTCTGAAACTAAGAAAAATAAGTGCAGCAATTGAGAGTTCTCAATACTTCTAAAAGTTGTTATTTTTATGACGTTTTTTAGAATTTTAGTTTCAATAAACATATTTCTAATTTTTAATATTATTTGGTCTGCTTTTTCTCTTTTAACTTTTATATGTCTTTTATTTTTTTAAAGTTTTAATCTGATAATATTCTATTTTAGTTATTTTTAGTTTTAATTTTTTATTTTAAAAAAAAAATTAAATTTGAGAACTTTTTTATATTCAAATTCATAATTTATTAAAATTGAAATTTATGTAATTTTTTTATTTTTCTTCATAAATTTTTGTATTGTGGTTTGATTTCATCTTAAATGGTGGTATATTCTTTTTTTTTTTCTGGTTTTCTTTTGCTTCAATTTTGCTATTAAATTATTTACATCATCGTTGTTACCTTTTTTAGTGAAAATATATGTTTATGTTTACCTCTATTATTGAAACCAACTTCTTTTATGTATTTGCAATTCATTAATCTAAATAAAATAGTAAAACATGAATAATACTAACTTTTTTGAAAGAAATTTATTATATTCGGTGTTTATAATACCCAAAATTAAAATTTTAAAATTCTAATTTCTTAAGCAATTATTTATTTTTCTCAAAATTAAATTAAAAAAATGATATTCTTACATAACTTTACCATTTTAACCATGAGTTTCAATTCCCTATATTTAGACATATCAAATGTCCATCTTAATTTCAAATTTTACAAACCTCTTCCCCGCCCCCTCCCTTTACAACCCCAAATGCTCACTTTTCTAAATGCTGAGAACTTGCATTAATATACTAGCATATCACAACTGATAGGTGTAATACAAGAAGAGATCTCCAACCTTCACAAATTGGAGCAACTTTATTTTACATCCAATGACTTAAATGGGTCGATACCAATGGGGATTTTCAACATTTCAACGTTGAGGGAGATTTCATTTTCATTCAATCACCTCACTGGCAGTCTTCCATCAAACATTGGACATCAATTGCCTAATTTAGAAATAATTTTTCTTCACACCAATGAAATTAGTGGGGTTGTACCAATTTCAATCGTAAATTGCTCTAAACTGATAATTCTCTCTCTTGCATCCAACCAATTCAGTGGCTCAATTCCAAAATCCTTTGGGAACCTTGAACTTCTAGAACAGTTACATCTTTTTGAAAACCATTTGACAAGCGATCCAACATCGTTGGAGTTGGATTTCCTTACTTCCTTAACAAAGTGCAAGTCTTTGGAGACCATAGAGCTTGGAGGTAATCCACTCAATGGGATTCTCCCAAATTCCATTGGAAATCTTTCTACTTCCCTTCAATATTTTGAAGTATCAGTGACTAAAATTAGAGGCCCTATCCCAAGTGAAATTGGCAACCTAAGCAGTCTGATATGGATTTCTCTAGATGAGAATCAATTGAGTGGAACTATTCCAAGAGCAATCCAGGACTTAAAAAACCTTCAAGTATTGTCTCTTGAGCAAAACAAACTCAAGGGAACTTTGAATCAATTTTGCAACATGCAAAGACTAGTCGAGTTGTATCTAAGCCAGAACCAAGTTTCAGGGTCAATTCCAGAATGTTTTGGCAATATGATTTCTCTGAGGAAACTTTATCTGGGTTACAACTTACTGACATCTAGTATTCCCAAAAGCTTGTGGAAACTCGCAGATCTCTTGGAGCTTGTCCTTGCCTCAAACTCCTTAAATGGATCATTGCCTGTAGAGATTGCAAATTTGAATGTTGCAATATCAATGGACTTGTCCACGAATCAAATATCAGGGGCCATTCCCAGCACATTGGGTGATTTACAGAACTTGCAAAAGCTTTTTTTAGCAAACAACCAATTACAAGGATCCATACCAGAATCATTTGGGAAAATGTTAAGCTTGACATCCCTAAACTTGTCGCATAACAATCTCTCAGGGTTGATCCCTATATCATTGGAGGCACTTCAATCTTTGAAATTGTTTGACATTTCTTCTAATCATTTAAAGGGTGAAATTCCGTCTGGGGGTCCTTTCAAAAACTTCACAAGTGAATCCTTCACTTCTAATGATGCATTATGTGGAGATCCAAAATTCCATGTCCCGCAATGCCAAACTAATCAAGAGCATCGATTAAGAGTGAAAAGGGTGCTTCTACTCACACTGATCCCACTTGTCATAGCTCTTTTGGTTGTCCTCTCCTCAACATTTGTTTTTTTGAGATATCGAAGAAAGAGTGAGTTTTCAAGTGCAACAGAGGTGTCAGATGTACCGACAACAAAAAGAATTTCTTATTATGAACTTCTACAAGCAACGAATCGGTACAGTGAGAGCAACCTTCTTGGCTCAGGTAGTTTTGGATCAGTTTATAAAGGGATTCTTAATGATGGAAAGTCTGTGGCCATCAAAGTATTTAATTTACAACTCGAAGGTTCACTCAAGAGTTTTGATGTAGAATGTGAAGTGTTCTGTAACCTTCGTCATCGAAATCTAGTGAAAGTCATTAGTAGCTGTTCCAACCAGGATTTTAAAGCTTTGGTGCTAGACTACATGCCCAACGGGAGTCTTGACAAATGGTTGCACTCTGACCATTATTTCCTGAATATGTTGCAAAGATTGAACATGATGATCGATGTCGCATGCGCTTTGCAATATCTACACCAAGAATATTCAACTCCCTTGATTCATTGTGACTTGAAGCCCAGTAATATCCTTATTGATGAAGACATGGTTGCCCACGTAAGTGACTTTGGAATCGCAAAGTTTTTGGGAAAGGATGAAAGCTCTGTATTAACCAGAACCTTAGCCACAATTGGTTACATTGCACCAGGTAATCTTGATTATGTGTTTCTTCTTTTCTTTCATTTCGGAATTTATCACCTTATATAATTTTTTGGATTGATGGCAATATTTCTTGCAGAATTATGGAAGGGAAGGATTGGCATCGAAAGCTAATTTAACACCTTATATCAAATTAACACTAATTTAAAAATATAAATGATATAAATGTTAAGTATTTGATATAAATGATATATATATAGTATCCTATTATTTTACGTTTATTATGCAAAAAAAAAAAAGAAAAAAAGAAGTAAAGGAACCTTCATGTTACTCCTACAATTTGATTAAACAAAATTATAATTAAAGAAGTACAAAAATCTTTTCATTATTGTATAGTGTTAGTTAGTGAATAGTAATAATTAGCTTCTACCTACTACCGAATTACTATTTGTAAATTGATATATAATATATATATACACACACACACACAAACTTTTTTTTTCCTCTAAAACTGATAGTATATTAACAGAGAGGCACTAATGGCCTAAGAACATAGCCATAAGGGCTAATCGCACTTCGTGGTATTGGTATCTAACCTAACCCATGAAGACCAAAGACCCACAAAGGGGTAAAAAGATCCACAGAGAGGTAAAAGCCCACACTAGGCAAGGAGGAGCCCATACAAAAGCCCGGTTATATCGGGTCGTTAATACTATACAAAAAATGATGCTACTCATCTTAATTGGCCCACTACTAATTGCCTTTAGTGAAAGAAATTGGACTAAAATCTCTAACTATCACGTCATGCATTTTCGTGAAATTCAACCTGCATACGTTGAATAGCACCGCCATCCAACTACTACCACAAGTGTTGAATAGTCAAATAGTTCTGCTGCTTCCGCATGGAGAGACTGTAGCACCTAAAAATAAATAAATAAATATATAAAATTTCAAATTTATGACCGTTGCGCTGTAAATATAGTAGCTACAGTGCAACAATCGCACGCACAGTAAATTGAATGGAAAAGCAGCCTTCCGGCAATTCTATACACACACACACACACTTTGAGTTTTATTATGTAAAATAATAAAAATTAAAATAATGAAGTAAAATTTTATAATATTTTGAAATTTGTCTTTTCAAAATAATGAAGTAAAATAAATTAATAAATCAAAATTTTGGTTAAAATTTTATAATATTTTGAAATTTTTATTTCCTCTATAGTGATTTTAAAAATATTTCAATCAGACCCTTTAATAATTCTAAACAATACCTGTAATTATTTGTAGTTATACTATAACACCCTAATAATATGATTTTTGCCCCAAAAAAATACAATAATTATATAAGTAGTACCAATTTAGGATGTAATTGAAAGAAGTTATAATTTGTTAGATAAAAACACCCAAAAACAACCTTGTGGGATGTAAATAATATTAACTTTAATTATTGGTCAAAAAATAAGATAAATACATGGAAAAATAGAGAAAAATAATTTGTAGTATACGATAGTGTAATTCTCTTATTTAATAACTCATCTATATTTTATTTAGGTGTATAACTTTATAAATGATCAACACTAAGTGATTAGTAAATAGTATTTAAATATTAGTTATTATTAACTTACAAGGGAGTATAAAATGAATAACAAATGAGTGTTAATTTAATAACTTTAGTTCAACTGTAATTTGAATTTGTAGATTATTGAGAACAAGATTAAGGGCGAAAAGTTGATTTTGACAAATTAACAATTATTTACGATTTTCATTTTGAATTTCTAATTGATCACGACTATTTTACCAATTGATCATTTTAATTAATAATGCAAAATGTTATACTAATTGGCCAAATTTTGTAATAAAAGATTGAGAGTGCAATTGAAAGAAATAAATATATTTTGAGGATGTGATTGAATAAAATCATATTCATTGCAGGATTAAAATTTAAATAGAAAGAAAGTATGGGTGTTATTAGAATAATAACTATTTTGATTGGGTCAAATTAAGAATAAAATTAATTTGGTTATAAATTTGGTTTTCCAATTTTTAAAAACTAGAAACTTAATTGGCAAAATTATTTTATTTGCAATTAGGGTTTCTATAGATTTCCGCCGCTTGCCTCCCTCCTCCCTCCTCCCTCCTCCATTCGGACTATTCCTTCAGGTTCCAACACTAATAGAAACCTCAGTCTTCAACCGTTGGCCTCCTTAGCATACAACAGTACAATTTACAGCTGCTCTTCAGTCTTCTTTCTTCCGCTGTCAGTCGTTCATCCTCGATCGGCCGTGCTCCGTCTTCAATCGCCATTCAGTCTTCAACCGCCGTGCTCCGTCCACCGTCCTAAGTCTTAAGTTCATCGGGCGTGCTGCCTGTGCATCAGTTCTATAAGTATTTTTTTAGATGTGTAACACACCAAGTTGTCTATACAAAGCATGTATTACTACTATATATGTTTCAATAAACAGTCTTCACTCCATTTGGTGGCAATCTTTTCTTTCGTTTTTGCGGCTCAAGAAAGAGTTATTTTGTGTACTCACCTTGTAGACAATTTGGATAGGGTGCCTTTTACATTGTCCTTCTGTCCATAGCCTACTTGAAGCTTTTTAGTTTTCGAAATTATGGTTTCGTGCATCCATATTTGCAGAATGCTTCAGTGTTGCCATTGGCTTTCGATTTTCCAGGAGGCGCAGATGATGAGTCTAAGAATTTGGTTTAAAGTAGCGTTAGTTTCAGTTCCCATCCCATCTGCATTTTGCTTTCTCACCCAGAAAGAATTACATGCTTTCTACATAGTTACCAATCCAAAAAACAAAGGTCAGTTTCAGTGACCGAATTTAAGTCATGAAATATATTTTTTTCTCGATAGAATCCATGCTTTTAATTGCTTTCTCTGTCTAAAAAAATAGTCTATTTTAATTTGAGTATAAGTTGGTGAGTTGTTAAGTTGTTAAATTGTGTAGATAATTGTTATAATTGTGTTAAATTATGATTATCATAATTTTTTTTACAATTTCTTCACACTAAATAAATATGAAAAAAGTAAGAGAGATCAATTTTGTTAAACCTCAATATTCATTTTTTTATTAAAACAAACCTCAATATCAAATGTATTTCTAATACTATGGTTTAAAAGGTAGTTTATAATTTTTTTAAAAAAAATTAACTATTTACTTGGTCAAAACTCAATAGTCAATATTAGTTAATTAACAATCAGAAGTTAAATAAATTTTATTAATTTATCTAATTTCAAGGCCTATTAGTAATTTCCTTGTATCTCCAAAGTTATTTGATAGTATTTCTAAACTTCGAGGGAGGTGGATATAATTTACCTTTTTGTTTAGATTTATATAACCTAATAAATATTGTATTTATAATTGTAAACTTAAAAAATATGATAAAATTATTTTATCAAATTATCTTTTGCACTTGTTTATAATGACTATTTTTTTATGAATGAAAATATAAAATTGCTATAAAAAAAATTGGGGTGAATTACACCTATTACCCTTGTGGTTCATGTAAGTTACCAATCAAACACCGAGATTTGGTAAAACTACCAATACCCCTTAAATTTGATAAATTCATAACATTTAACCCCTTTAATCAACTAAATTCATAACATTTAGCCCCCTTAAGGGGGTATTGGTAGTTTTACCAAATCTCAAGATTCAATTGGTAATTTACACGAACCACCGGGGTAGTAGATGTAATTCACCCAAAAAATTGATATAAAGTTAACTAGATCTATTAGAGTTTATACATTTTATATTAGAGTTTCATATTTATTTATAAAATAACCTCATTTTCTTAATATGACATGGCTTGTACAGAATAATAAGATAGAAAATCTAAACTTGAGTGTTTGATCACCGGAGCTGATCCTGATCTATCATTTTCCTAGAGCTGCGATACAATCTCTCAGGTGATTCATTATAATTTGAAGCCTAGTAACATCCTTATTGATAAGAACATGGTTGCCCACGTAAGCAATTTCAGAATTGCTAAGTTTCGGGGGAAGGATGAAAGCATTGCATTAACAAAAACCTTAGCTACGATTGGTTACATTGCACCAGGTAATCGTATTGATTATGTTTTCCTTTTCTTTGATTTCCAAGCATATCATTATGTACAATTTTTTGCACTAATGGTCATATTTGTTTCAGAATATGGAATGGAATGATTGGTATCGAAGGCATGCGATGTTTATAGCTATGAAATCCTCTTAATGGAAGTCTTTACAAAAAGAAGCCTAACGATGAAATCTTTGGTGAAAATCTAGGCTTGAAGAGTTGGATAAACAATGCCATGCCTGATTCAATTCTTCAAGTTATAAATGCAACCCTGTTAAAGCAAAACCAAGAACATTCCGATGAAACATTGGAGTGTCTATCATTAATCATGGAATTGGCCTTAAATTGAGTTTCAGAATCACTACAAGAAAAACCCCCCTTTAGTGACAATAGGAATTTCGTCACCAAAGGGCTGATTTTCGTCACCAAAGGCCCAGCAGAGGCTTTTAGTGACAAAAAAATTTTTGGTGACGTGTCGTCAGCAAAGGTCCGTCGCTAAAGGTCTTTCGTGACAAAAAAAAAAAAGTCGTCACTAAAAGGTTGCATTTAGTGACGAAACTTGGAGGTGACGAAATTTAGTGACCAAAAAAAGTCGTCACCAAAAGGGAGAAAATGTTGTCACGAAAAGATAAAAGTCATCGCTAATTGTGCAAAATTAGTAACGAAAAATGATCGTCACTGAAAGTGCGGCTGGGCAACCGGGCAGTGTGACAGTTTTGGTGACGAGAAAAAATTTCGTCACTAAATTATGCCTTAGTCAATGCCTTTAATGACGAACTAGTGACGACAAGTTTTTCGTCACCAATTCCTTTTTTTGCGTTGGTGACGGAGAAAGTTTGTCACAAAAGGTTAGTTGAATATGCAATTCGTGACGAAAAAATTTTGTGGCGCTATTCATTGGAGACGAAATTTTGTCGTCACCAAAGGTTTGTTCTTAGATGGAATTAGTGACGGCAAAAATTTGTCACTAAATGGGGTCATTAGTGACAAATTTTAACGTTATAATGTGGTTTGTTTTAGTATCATATCACAAACATCACAATATCATAGTATTGATTGTCACATCATTTACTCTTATAATACATACATCATCATAGATGAAAAAAAAATGAACGCAATCATACTAAACATTGAACATTCAAAAAATATCAAAAAAAAGGCACACAAGTTCAACTTGTTCAATGCCAGAGACAACATTTTAATATCCCACCAGATAAGAAAATAAAGTTGAATATCCGAATTGTACCATGAGAATAAAATATTATCCAAACACCATACATCCACAAAATAGTAGAGTACACATAATTCCCTTCACATTCTAAAAGGAAAGAGGCAGAAGGAATGAATAAGACCTTGACAACACCAACCAACCGACAATATGTAATGCCTTCAATTTGTGGATACTTGGCTATGTGGTGGTGGATGCATCACTATGACCCACATTCTCCATCATACTCCTTTGCAAGTCTGATAGCTTTAGCTTAAGCAACTTATTGTGCTTGCATTGCAGGTATTACAACCAACAAAATTGCATCATTATGTTCAGCATATTCCCCCTGTAAGAAAGAAGCAACTGATTAAATTACCAATCAACAGACAATTTAAAACCTTAATCAAGCCTCTAGTAAAATATTCCAACAAAAAGATGCCCTCACCCAAAGTAAACATGCACCTCAAGGACAAATCAATTCAATCAAGTAATTAGAGCCACTCACCAAGGAGTCATCAAGATTCCCCTTCTTGATACCAGGCAAATCAATCAATTTCAAATGTGGAGCTATCAGTCAAAACAAAGAAACAAGACTTGGCATTGTCAATCAGAACATAGAGACAAAAGACTTGGATGTTACCATATGAACTGTAGAGAAACAGGACATAAGAAGAGAGGAAGAGGGGAGGGGGGGGGAGGGTTGGAACCAAAAAAAAAAAAATAGAAAGGAAGAAGAAGAAGCACTTTCTAAATGAGTATTCAAGAAGGTAATAGGTGAGAGACAGACTTTTACATGGCCAAAACTTTTTCTTGTTATTTTCATATAGTACTTCTTGTTTTTCACATTTTTGACAAGCTTGTTCCACACTTGTACTTAATAACTCAAACAGTTAGACAAAACACATATATCTATGACATACAATTTACCAGTACCACATTGCAAACTACCATAAAGATAAATACTTTGGAAATGTATATGCTAACAAGCAAAACAACCAAAAGACAGGACAAAAAGTAATTCGGATTTAAAACAACATGAATTTCAACAGGTAAAACTAGAAGTACATAAACCTTTTTTCCCTAGCAACACAAACAGAACTTAAAGTTTGCCCACCTGTACTTGTTCGAAGCTTTAAATATATCTCATCACGACATTCGCTAGAAATTTTGCTTAGTCTGTCTTGCAAAGAATGCCAAAGAGCACCTAGAATGTACCAAAAAATTATCAAATCCAAACGGCAGTCCTGGGATGCCCACATTTAAAGATTTAAGCTTTCTTTCTTAGGGTAAAATCTAAAAGCACAAAAAAAATTTAGCTACAAGAGCATCAAGTCAAGGTAACAAATCTCACTAGAGACCCAAATTTAAGAATCTACAATGACAAAAATATCCAAGATCTACTGTCTATTTGCTGTTTTCACAATTTTCTAGACTATCAATTCCAAAAACTTTAAGACTTTCAAACGGGATATAAAGATTACAATCTGGTCATTTGTGTCAAAGATCTTGAAAATAATCAGGAATTGGTCCACTAAAGTTGTTGCCGCTTATCATTCTACAACATCAAAGGAAATGTTGTCTAGCATAAGGCTCACAGTAAAACCATAAAATATTAAACATAAGAAGGAATTACAAGATTCTTACAGATCTATTAGATTAAATAACTAAGAAAATTAAATTGGCAATGTGTCAGTCAAGCGATTCGAGGGCAAAATTCTGTAATTTCAACAACACAGGTTGAGTCAATCCGAAATTTATGTGTCATTCAAAAATCTCATTTAAGACACAAAAGAGATATGAGCAATCTTACAAAGTGTTCAAGTTTGTCAATTTTCCAAGTTATGAAGGGACAACACAGAAAATTGGTTTTAATAAATCAGAGCTACAATCTCCATACCTATGAAACCTAGCAACCATCATCAATAACATAGGCATTAGCACTCTCTAGGTTGAATGTAATATTTATCCATAACACTAATAATACCCGAGAGCCAGATTACGTCTGGTAAAAGCTCAAAAGGAAAAAGAACTGTCTATGGCATAGCAATCAGGTAGGTTCTGATTCTTGCTTCGCCAGCAGTATAAAAAAGGGCATGCAATTAACTGAAGCGGTTTTAGTATCCAAATTCGTAGTCATCCAAGTAATACAACAAAGTTAGGATAGGCAACCAAAAAGGACCAAAGCAGATAAAAAATAATATCTTGCAGCAAAGATGTCATTTCATTAGGATTGCACTAATTTGCATAGCTGTATAAAATGCAGTACTAATATAAAACAGAAAAACAATGCACAATCCCACCAAAAAATAAACAATCTCACTTTGAACTTCCATCAACCAGCGTTAGTTTATTATAGCCTAAATGTACAAATGTAAGTAAGTACTCAAAAATTGGCATTCCTATGCATAAACATATAAATTATGTCTACGTTTACAATATGAAGATTAGAAAATAACTCCAATCTGAATAAATGCATATGAAACACTCATTTACTAGCGCACAACAACCAGAGATGCATACTGGAGAAACTCCATCTCTAAAACATCCATCTAAAACAATAAAAATTCAGCGAATCCCACCTACGCATTCCCACAATTCTTTATCAAGATAAAACACAAATCCCAGCTTCCAAATCCAAAATTCAATCTTCAAAGCCACATTTCAAGAATTAAAAATAAACAAAAGCATCACGGTTAACAAAGAGCTCACCCTTCCCGCAGCATTTGATGCAGATAAATAAATGGGATCCCATTTCCAGTTTCGCAAATCTGAAATCAGGGTTCATTCTCCCAACAACAACAACAACCCGTAAAATAGGGAGAATCTGGCGGATAAAAAACAGACACAGAAGGGTCCACTTCTTTCATGAGCTGGAAAAGGAAAAATCTGGAAACAAAAGTGTGCTAAAATCTAGAATCCTGACAAAAGGAGGAGCCAAACTATTGTTCACCAATATCAAGCTAAAAGATGAATAAACGCCAACTTCTTAACCACTAAATAGAACCCATAACCAGATAATTGAAACTTGGAAAAGGCTTGAATTCCAGTTCCTTATAAATGCAGTATGCTTCATGAAATAAAAATACCCAGCTAGGCAAGAAAAACAATAAAGTACTCCTGGCCCCATGTCAGTTGCCAGTTGTTCACATTATCAACAAAAACAATGATGCAGCGTAGTAAGGTGTTAAAAAATATATTAAGATTCAAGATCTTCAAATCAGAACACCAAGCGTTAAAAAACAACCAAAAGGAATCAATAAAAAACAGTCATGCAATAACTAGATCATCCCAAATACCAATCAAAAAACGATAGAGCTCATTACAGACAGAAACAGATTCAGAGATCATATACTAGTCAAAAAACGATAGAGCTCATTACAGACAGAAACAGATTCAGAGATCATTACAAATTTCATCGTGTGAAATCTCTTTACCATTCTTGAAACCATTGTTGCTCTGCTGCTAATCGTCTGTAATAGAATTGTTGAGCAATTATCCCTCATTGAATCAACATTTTATCTCCCCCATTCCATTATCGTTATTAGACTATTAGCAGAGATTAGAGGAATGTACGCAAGAAACGCAAAATGCAGACAAATGCAAGAAACGCAAAATGCCGACCAATTTGCGTTTGTCGGCATTTTGCGTTTCTTGCGTACATCCTACTAGTCTCTACTAATAGTCTAATAATGATAATTGAATGGGGGAGAGGGGATGTTGATTTAATGAATGATAATTGCTCAACAATTTTATTACAGACGATTAGCAAAGCAATGTTTCAGAATGAAGAAAAGTGAAATTATACGCGAAATTTGCTCTTGAGGGATTAAAATGTAGACTAGAATGTCAACCAAAATGTAGACTAAAATGTCGACCAAAATGTAGACTAAAATGTCGACCAAAATGTAGACTAAAATGTCAACCAAAATATCGACCAAATTGTCGAATACATAAACAAATGTAGAATTTTTTACTTTGAAACTTATATAAGATGCAGGCGCTACGATGGCGCCCATAAAACAACCAATTGCTAGTGGATTTGGAATGTTCATCGATCGGGTTTTGTTTTTCATGATAACTTACAAAATATTTACACAGCCACGATAACATTCAAGCTTGGAGACCATTCAAGCAGAAACCCAGGAAAATGAGATGTTGAATGAGATGTTGAACCCATGATCCTCGCAAATTGAGAATGAAGAATAATGAATCAAGAATCAAGAATGGTGAGGTGAAGTGAAACGATGAAGTTTGCTCATCGAGGGATTTTTTGGTATTTTCACATGGTCAAAATCAGTTGACCTGCTATTTTTACAAAGGTTATATTAGGTCTGCTATTTTTGTAAATGGCACTCTTGGACCTGCTATTTTGGAAATTCCCCCGTTGAAAAATGGCAAAAGAAATTGAAATTTTGTTAAGGGTGGCAATGGCAATAAACGTTTTCAAACTATTAGAGAGCGCCTTTTAGTTTTTTACTCCTACTTTTGCCTTTAAACAATTTCGTTTTCCCTCTTTTTTTAAAAACATTCAAACTTTTTATTCAATTATTTATAATAAAAAATTTTCTTTTTTAACCAATAATCAATCTTTTTCTTTACAATACTATATTGGTTTTAAAAAAAATAACTTGAATTTTTTTAAATTTTAAATTTTTAAATATTAATTAGTTATTAAATAGTTAAAGTGAAATCGTTTTAAAATAATTCAGAGAAAAAATAATATTTAAATTTTCATGTTGAGATTAAAAAATCATGTATATTATATATTTTAGTTTATATAGATTATATATTATTTAGTTAAAAAATAAACAAATAGATGAATAATTAACATGTGAGTGTCACTGTATGTACATAAAACTATGTATATATACGCACTAAACTACTTATGTTATGTAATAATTACTTTTATTATACCTATAGTATTTACTAACTACTATATATATGTATTAACTTCTAACTATACATACATACATACATACATACATATATATATAGATACTCTCTCTGTCTAAAAAAAAAAGGAATTCAGTTTCTAGACAAATTTTTGTCCCAAAAAACAATAGTCCAGTTTTAAAAGTCAAAGATATATTTCAACAAAATTTTCAAAATGCCCTTAATGAGATAAAATATATTAAAATTGTGTCTTCATATAGAATACCCTTAATGAGGAAATTAGTAGTATAAAATGAGATGTACCAAAAAAGAGTTCAGTTTCAAAAGTCAAAACTAATTTTTTAACAAAATTTTCAAAATACCCTTAATGAGATAGAATACATTAAAGGGTGTATTGATACACAATATTTAAAGAGGAAATGGGTAGTATAAAATTAGTTGTACCTCTATTTGGTTGATCATAAATAAAAAGTTGTACATTAATGAAACCAAACTCTTTTTTTCTTTTTTGGAAAAAGGGAGTCTAGATGTATTTTACTACGTTTATTATACATTATACGTCTAACTATATATGTGCATGTATTAACTACTACTTATATTATAATTTTATATTAGTGACTGTAACTAGTTTGAAACTATATATTTTTTATTCCTAATTTTCTTATAAAGAAATATAGTTGGTAATAAATATCAAAACTTTTGATTACCATTAATCCATAGTGTATTTTAATAACAAACTTATGTGTGCAAATTCATAAATTTCAAGGTATTCTAGTATAATTATTTTAAATTAAGAGCCATAACATAAATAAGCTAATGAAACTCAACCCAATAAAGAATATACTTAGTTCAATTGTTATTCTTAACCAAAGAAATTAATTAGTACTAATCAATACTGTATTCTAATACTAAAAAGAATGTGTGATTAAAATACAATTATATGGACAAATAAAATGTTAGGGTGTCCTAGTACAATTATTAGAAATTAGGAGTAATAATATAAGTAAGCTAAGTTTGGCATAAGGAAGAATATGTTTAGTCCAATCATTATTCTTAGCAAAAGAAATTCAATCATAATTATTGAATGTATCTAAAAAAGACTCAATTCTTGAAGTAAAATAATTTAGGCAACTTCATATATTAGGGTGTCTTAGTGCAATTATTAAAAATTAAGAGTTATAAATTTAAAAAGTTAAGTTGGGCCCGATTGATAAATTACATAATCCAATCATTATTTTTAACCCAATAAGTCCAGCCAAGGAATAATATGCTTAGTCATATCATTATTCTTAACAAATGAAATCCAATCATAATTAATTGATGGTGTATCTTAAAAAATAATGTACGCAAATTCATATACATTAGGATGTCTTAGTATTAAAATCTTCAATTTGGCCCAATGGATAAATATACATAACCCAATCATGATTCTTAGACCAACAAGTCAAATAATTATATAAGTTATGGCAAATCAATTTAGGCCAAAATATTTTATTTAATATATCTCTAATTATATGCCCAAATATATACACTGTTATCAAATCCTATAATTTTCAATTTCATTACACACCAAAAACAAATATCTTAGATATCAATATTTAATAATATTATACATTAAAACTTTATATATAGAGATATGAATTAAAATATTATTACTATTAGAGTGTCATTGTATAATTATTAAAAATTAAGGGCAATAATAAAAAGCATCAATTTTGGTGACGACAGGAATTCCGTCACTAAAAGCCATCCAATTGGTGACGACTATAATTTCGTCACCAAAAGCTGAACTTTAAACTTTTAGTGACGATAGTGTTTTTTCGTCACCAATGTTTCGTCACTAAATGTGCTATATTGGCGGGAAACTTTCCGCCAAAGTCTTTAGTGACGAAATGGTGATGAGTATTAGTCATTCGTCACTAAAGATGTTGAGATGGTGAAAATTTGGTAACGACTTAAGTTCTTGTCACTAAAGGTGTCCTTTGGTGATGGAATTTTTTTCCGTCACGGTGGTTTCCGTCACTAAATGGGGGTTTTTCTTGTAGTGAATCTCTCCAGTAAAGAAAGACTATAAGCGAGGTTGTTCTTGCTTTCAAGAAGATAAAAGTCAGATATGTATGTCATGGAAGTAAATAGATTGTTAGTGCACTGCAAGCTTGCTGTCATGCTGAGTTTACAAGAGTGAAGGATTGAGCCAATTTTATTGTTCCAAACAAATCAAGTTTATTTACCATTGCAATGAATGAAAATATTTGTATCATTCAAGTTACATGATGATGGCCATCAAGTTTTTTATTATTATTATTATTATTTTTATTTTTATCCAAGATGATAGTTTTATATATTAATCCATGAAGGAAAAAAAATGGCCCAACTCACTCTCGATCTCTCGTTAATGCTTGAATTAACCCTTAGGTGTAATCTGACTTCCATTTCATAAAATTAATTATCAATCTTTTCTCCATTTTTGCCGCCCTTTATTATTATCATTGTATTCAATTAAATAAATCACGTATTTCACCACATGTATAGGTGGTTAAAATTGTATATTAATTAATTTCATGAACAAGAATAAGGAGAATTGAGTTTTATTTTGCAGTGAAAATTAATTCACTACATAATGCTTTTTGGTCCGAATCCAACCATGCATTTATCATTTTGCTTTTTTCAATTCTTTATTTCTTTTATATATATTGTGATTGATCACTGAAGCTGATGGTGATTCATTTTCCCAGAGCTGCAAAAGCCAAAGGGCAAGGAAATTCATATTGTTGGGCCTTCCTTCTTCTTTCGTCAAGAACATTACCTCCGATATGATTCGTGGAGTCGTCTTCCAATTGGAAAAGGGAATCGGAGAAATGAACGTTAAAGTCATTGCCTTCTTTTGTGGGAGAGGGTAACGGTCAAGGGAAGTATTACTACAAATTCCAAGTCATCCTTCCCACGTCAAAATGAGCCCCATCATTAGCCATACATGACATACGCGGTTTCTTACCTTTATCTTGATTAATATTTTGCTTTTTCAAATTATAGCAAGATTTTATTTTTATAATTATTTATTCATTGACAAAATAACTTTAAAAAATACTAATTTGCGGATGAAGAATTGGTATATTAACTCAATTCGTTCTCATCCTTTCCAACTATAGTATTTTAAGAATGGGGTTAGTTTACATAATTCTGATATTTACAAAATATTAACATTGGCCTTAGTATGATTGATGTAAAGTTTTATTTCATTTCAGGTTATATATAACTTTTGGTTGCCTTCGAAAAATAAGTTTACTTTAAAATAAAATTTCTAAACTATTTTTACGAATTATATATATATGTAAATATTTATGATCCATATTTAAAGAGTAACCATAAAAATAAAAATTTGTAAAATAGAGTTGTTGTTTAGTTGGAAAGAAGTTATACTACAACCCCCTAGAGCACGTCGAGGCAAGTCAAGTAATCAACCCGTGAGCCTCCCCAACTGTCCTAGTACTTGTCTCAAATTTATTCCAATCTACTGACTCATAACGAACTATCATCAACTGAAGGCTGAAGCAGCAGCAATGATACAGCAAACCTTGGCTTTAAAAGTGTAACATTTCCTTTAAATTTCTCATGCTGTGACGAAACCTTAGCCACATTCATGTGTACCGTGCATTTTCAGATCCATACTTTATATCAAAAAAGTAAGAGAGATCCATTTTGTTAAACTTCAATATTCATTTTGTTATTAAAACAAACTTCAAGGGTTAAGTGTATTTTAAATATTTTAATTTAAAAGATAGTTTATAAATTTTTTTAAAAAAACTATTTATTTGGTCCAAAGTCAATATTTAATATTATTTAATTATCTATAAAAGGTTAAATATTATTAATTTATCCAATTTAAAGGAGGTATTAGTAATTTACCTGTATTTCTAAAATTATTTGATAGTTTTTCTAAACTTTAAAGGAGGTGGATATAATTTACTTTTTTATTTAGATTTGTATAACCTAATAAATAATATATTTATAACTGTAAACTCGCAAAACTATAATAAAATCATTTTATCAAATTATCTTTTGCACTCATTTATAATGATTATTTTTTTTATCAATGAAAATATAAAATTGCTATAAATTTTTTTGATATAAAGTTAACTATGTGTATTAAAGTTTATCCATTTCATATTAGAATTTAATATTTATTAATAAAATAATTTAGTTTCATTAATAGGAGATGGTTAGTACATAAGGTAGAAAAACCTAAAATCGCATGGCCTCAAATCCATGGAGTCGTCTTTGAGTTGGAAAAGGGAATTGAAGACATGAACCTCAAAGTCTTCCAAATCGTCCTCCCACATGAAAATGATACCCATCGCCCGCCATATATGACTTACGTGGTTTGTTGCCCAATAATGTTTTATTTAGGCAATATTTTACAAAATATTAACATGGGCTCAATATTAATGATGTAAAGTTTTATTTTAGAGTTTTTTGACAATTTTAATTTTTAATATTTAGGGGTTCAATAATTTTAATTCTTAAACTTTTAGGTTAATAAATTTAGTATTTATAATTTTAATTTATATCAAATTAAAAATAATTAGCCGAAAAAAATTAATGACTTAATGGTTGGAGGGAGTTATGAAGCCCACATTTATATAATATTTTTAATATTTTTAGTTCTCAATATTTAAATATCTAATATTTTTAGTTTTCAAATAATTTAGATTGACAAATCTAATTTTTAGATTTTCAATAAATAAAAATTAAAAATTATTGACATTATTAACTTAAAAGAATGGGAAGAGGAAATTAATGAACATTTTTTTTTAATTTTCCAAATTAGTATCAATAGAAAAAAATGAAAAATATGGGACCAAAAACATTTCTTTTTTTATTCATGCTAATTTGAAAATAAAACAAATACGGGTCACTTTACTCTTCCAAATTATTGTATGAATCGTATGGCCTCAAGTCAATGGAGTCATCTTCGAATTGGAAAAGGGAATCGAAGACATGAACGTCTAAGTATTCGCCTTCTTTTGTGGGAGAGGAAAACGGTCAAGGGAAGTATTACTATAATATCCAATCGTCCTTCCCACGTCAAAGTGAGACCCATCATCGGCCATACATGACATACGCGGTTTGTTACCTTTACCTTTATTAAGGTTTTGCTTTTTTGAATTATAACAAGATTTTATTTTTATAATTATTTATTTATTGACAAAATAACTTAGGGAAAGAACTGATTTGCGGATGAAGAATTGGTATATCAATCCAACTCGTTTTTGTCCTTTCCATTTGGAGTATTCCAAGATTGGGGTTAGTTTTCATAATTTCGATATTTACAAAATATTAACATTGGCTCAATGTTATTGATGTAAAGTTTTATTTTATTTTAGGAAGTACATAACTTTTTGTTGCCCTCAAAAAATAAGTTTATTTTAAAATAAAATTTCTAAAACCATTTTTATGAATTATATATATATATCTATATTTATATATATATATATTTAAACATTTACTTCTATATTAAGAAAATTTTACTTATGACTATAAATTAAAAAGAATATAGAATATAACATTCAAAGTAACTTAACTTTTTTCACATTTATCATAATTTTAAGTATTTTGACCTTAAAATGTTAGTAGTAATATAAACATTATTCAAATAAATGAGTGCAAAAGATAATTTGATAAAATGATTTTATCATAGTTTTGAGAGTTTATAGTTATAAATATAATATTTATTAGGTTATATAAATCTAAATAAAAAGGTAAATTATATCCACCTCCTTTAAAGTTTAGAAAAACTATCGAATAATTTGATAAAATGATGGTCATCAAGTTTTTTTTTATTTTATCCAAGATGATAATTTTATATATTAATCCATGAAGGTAAAAAAAAATGGCCTAACTCACTCTCGATCTCTCCTTAATGCTTGAATTAACCCTTAGGTGTAATCTGACTTCCATTTCATAAAATTAATTATCAATCTTTTCTCCATCTTTGCTGCCCTTTATTATTATCATTGTATGCAATTAAATAAATCACGTATTTCACCGCATGTATTGGTGGTCAAAATTGTATATTAATTAATTACATGAACAAGAATAAGGAGAATTGAGTTTTATTTTGCAGTGAAAATTAATTCCCTACATAATGCTTTTTGGTCCGAATCCAACCATGCATTGCATAAATAAACATGCATTTATCATTTTTATTTTTTTATTCTTTTATATATATATATTTTTATTCTTTTATATATATATATATATAATGTGATTGATAACTAAAGCTGATGGTGATCATCATTTTCCCAGAGCCGCAAAAGTCAAAGGACAAGGCAATTCACATTGTTGTGCCTTCCTTCTTCTTTCGTCAAGAACATTACCTCCAATATGATTCGCATGGCCTCAAATCAATGGAGTCGTCTTCGAATTGGAAAAGGGAATCGAAGACATGAACGCCAAAGTCTTCGCCTTCTTTTGTGGGAGAGGGAAACGGTCAAGGGAAGTATTACTTTTAATTCCAAATCGTCCTTCCCACGTCGAAATGATGCCCATCATCGGCCACACATGACATACGCGGTTTGTCACCTTTACCTTGATTAATGTTTTGCTTTTTTAAATTATAGCAAGATTTTATTTTTATAATTATTTATTCATTGATAAAATAACTTAGGAAAAGTACTAATTTGCAGGTGAAGAATTGGTATATGAACCCGACCTGTTTTCAACCTTCCCAATTGGAGTATTTCAAGAATGGGTTAGTTTACATAATTCCGATATTTACAAAATATTAACATTGGCCTCAATATTATTGTTGTAAAATTTTATTTCATTTCAGGGTACATATAACTTTTTATTGCCCTCGAAAAATAAGTTTAATTTAAAATAAAATTTCTAAAACTATTTTTATGAATTTTATATATATGTAAATATATTATGCTCCATATTTGAAGGGTAACCATAAAAATAAAAAATTGTAAAATAGACTTGTTTTTTAGTTGGAAAGAAGTTCTACTACAACCCACTAGATCACGTCTGAGGCAAGTCAAGTAGTCAACCCGTAAGCCTACCCAACTGTGTTGGATTATGCCCTAAGAACCAATCATATGATGATGGTATATGCATATATTGTATCATAATGTTCATAATTAATGGCACTAATTATTATGTTTATCTTATATCTGCGTTTTATGAAATAAACATAATAATGTCCCAAGAATTTAATTATTCTAAAATTATCCCTAGTCGAGTATTATCATTAAATAGGACAATGATAACATATTAAGACTAGTATGTGTAGTGATTGATAAAATTGTTCATGATATGAGATATCAAGTCAACACATGGGTACGTGTTAGAGAACAATGTACTGGATTGACCCGCCATGAGAAATATTACATGGATTATATATGAAGTGTCATAAATATTTCTCATAGTGATGATGGTGTAAATAATCCTTAGACTTGAGATCCTCAGAGATCCCAACATAAGGAGTTGCATGTTTTGATACTACCAAACGTTACCCGTAATAGGGTGAACTATAAAAGTAGTAATTGGATATGTAATAAATCATGCAGTGGGATGTTAAGTGATCAAGAAAGGATTTGCCTCTCTTATATAATGAGAGTGATATCTTTGGGCCTCTTGATTGAGTAAGACCATAAAATGCATGGCCGTGCTCAAATGAGTCGATATGTGATATCAGACTCATTTGCTTAGATGTGTCTACTCAGGAATCAAGAAATGAAAAGATTGAACTATACGAGCATGACACGATCCATGGCTTGTGTTCGATCAAGATATCTAGGGCAAAGGGATTTAATTACACAATAATATCTATCACAAGAAAAGTAATGTCGAATTACTAATATTCTCATAACTTGGGTAGTATTGATGTGTTGCTAGACACCGCTCATTACTTTTGGCATAAAATATATTTTATGTCAATGCCAACGTTATGAGAACCTATTGGGTCGCACAATTAGATCGTATCCAAAAGAAGTGCAAAATTCATGTGATGAAATTTTGGTTAATTTAAGAATCCTATTGAGAATAGAAATCTATCGGGTTTTCATTTTAAAACGGTTTTGGATTTAAGGCGAAAAGATTTTGATGCTATTAATATTAATAAATCCAAAATAATTTTTAGATTTATTAATAATAATCAAAATGGATTTTATTATTGGAAGATGAAAAGGCAACCATTTATTGGAAAATGAAAAGACAACCATTCATTGGAAAATGAAAAGGCAACATATTGCAATTCATTTTATGAAAATGAAAGGGCAGCCATTCATTGGAAAATGAAAAGGCAACCATATGCAATATGTTGCAATTCAATTTCTAGAATATGAAATGTGAAAGGGCAGCTGTTTCACATGGATGAATTATTGAATTCAGATCAAGGAAACCGAAGGGACACTTTCATTGAGAGAGTTTTCTTTTTAAGCTTTCTTTGTTGAAGAAAACTGTGTGCTATTCTTGGTGCACGAAATTTCTTTTTTTTCTTCTTCTCTTGTTCAATATAGACACCACTCCTTATTTGAGAAATAAGAACAAAAACCGAAATTTGAGTTGAGAACTCAAAATAGAAAACCAATCCTTAAGTTGAGAACTTGAGGGAATACCAAGTAACAAAATCTTAGCTAGCACTAAAAGAATTTTGTTATTTCTTTCTTTAGTTAATTGTTTGACAATTAACTTGAGGCTTGGAGACGATCGTGTGGATACCATAGAGGCAAGGCTAGATTGGTCTTACTTGTGATTCGACAATCAACAATCTCCCACAATCAACAAGGCTACACTACCGGTAAGGTAACAATCTTCACTACCAATTTGATTTCACTTCGTATGGATCCTTGGAGGAAACCAAAAAATTTTAAATTTCCACTGCGTTCTTTGATTTGGTTTCCTACAAACTGTCCTAATGCATGTCTCAAATCTATTCCAGTCTATTGACTCATAACAAATTATATCATCAGCTGAAGCTGAATGCTGAAGCAGTAGCAATAATACAGCAAACCTTGGTTTTAAAAGTGTAACATTTCCTTTAAATTTCTCATGCTGTGAAGAAATCTTAGCCACATTCATATGTACCATGCATTTTCAGATTCATACTTTATATCAAAAAAGTAAGAGAGATACATTTTGTTAAACTTCAATTTTCATTTTGTTATTAAAACAAACCTCAAGGGTTAAGTGTATTTTAAATATTTTAATTTAAAAGATAGTTTATAAATTTCAAAAAAAAAAACTATGTATTTGGTCAAAAGTCAATAGTTAATATTATTTAATTATCTGTAAAAGGTTAAATGTCATTAATTTATCCAATTTAAAGGAGGTATTAATAATTTACCTGTATCTCTAAAATAATTTGATAGTTTTCCTAAATTTTAAAGGAGATGGATAAAATTTACCTTTTTATTTAAATTTATATAACCTAATAAATATTATATTTATAACTGTAAACTCTCAAAACTATGATAAAATCATTTTATCAAATTATCTTTTGCAGTCATGTATAATGATTTTTTTTTATCAATGAAAATACAAAATTGCTATAAAATTATTTGATATAAAGTTAACTATGTCATTGAAGTTTATGCATTTCATATTAGGATTTAATATTTATTAATAAAATCATTTCGTTTAATTAATAGGAGATGGTTAGCACATAAGGTAGAAAATCTAAACTTGTGAAGTGTTTGATCACTAGAACTGATCGCGTGGCCTCAAATCAATGGAGTCGTCTTTGAATTGGAAAAGGGAATTGAAGACATTAACCTCAAAGTCTTCAACTTTTTTCGTGGAAGAGGGAAACGGTCAAGAGAGGTATTAATTCCAAATCGCCCTCCCACATGAAAATGATATCGCCCGCCTTGTATGACTTACGTGGTTTGTTGGCTAATAATGTTTTATTTAGGCAATATTTTACAAAATATTAACATGGGCTAATATTAATGATGTAAAGTTTTATTTTAAATTTTTTGACAATTTTAATTCTTAATATATAGGGGTTGGATAATTTTAATTCTTAAAACTTTTAAGTTAACAAATTTAGTATTTATAATTTTAATTTATTACAATTTAAAAATAATTAACCAAAAAAAATAATGACTCAATAGTTGGAGGGAGCTATGAAGCCCACATTTATATAATATTTTTAATAGTTTTAGTTCTCAATATTTAAAAATTTAATATTTTTAGTCAAATCTAATTTAAATATTTGATATTTAAATAATTTAGATAGACAAATCCAATTTTTAGATTTTCAATAAATAAAAATTAAAAATTATTGACATTATTAACTTAAAAGAATGAGAAGAGGAAATTAATAAACATTTGTTTTTAATTTTTTAAATTAGTATCAATAGCAAAAAAAATGAAAAATATTGGACCAAAAACGTTTCTTTTTTTATTCATGCTAATTTGAAAAATAAAGCAAATATGGGTCACTTAACTCTTCCAATTTTTTTAAACTAATTCTGTAAATAGATTAGCTCACCTAAATTATTTGGAAACTAAACTTATCATATTTTTAAACATAAGGACTAAAACTGTTAAACTTTTAAATATGGGAATTAAAATTGTTAAAAATATTATATAAATTTGGACCTGTTCCTACTTTCTATCATTAGGTCATTAACTTTGTAATTAGTTATTTTTAAATTGTTATAAATTGAAAAACTTTTTTATAAATTGAAACTATTTAAAAAAATAAGTCTATTTTAAAATAAAATTTTCTAAAACTATTCTTACAAATTTTATATATGTAAATGTCTATGATCTATATTTAAAAAATGATGATAAAAATAAACATTATAAAATATATATATTTATATATTTATATTTCTACAAAATAAGTACTACTACAGCCCTCTACAAGCTACATCCTACATGGCAAGTCAAGTAGTCAACCCGTCAACGGGTGCCCCAATTTCCTACTTGTGTCAATTCATTCGACTCTATTCTTCATGGGAATTATCATCCGCTGAAGGCGGAAGCAGCAGTAATAACCTTGGCTTTAAAATGTAACATTTCCTTTAAATTTCTCATGATGTGAATTAACCTTAACCCCATTCATATATACCCTGCATTTTCAGATTCATACTTTATATCAAAAAAGTAAGAGAGATCCATTTTGTTAAACTTCAATATTCATTTTGTTATTAAAACAAACTTCAAGAGTTAAGTGTATTTCAAATGTTTTAATTTAAAAGATAGTTTGTAAATTTCAAAAAAAAATATTTATTTGGTCAAAAGTCAATAGTTAATATTATTTAATTATATGTAAAAGGTTAAATGTTATTAATTTATCCAATTTAAAGGAGGTATTAATAATTTATCTATATCTTTAAAATTATTTGAGAGTTTTTCTAAACTTTAAAGGACGTGGATATAATTTACCTTTTTATTTAGATTTATATAACCTAATAAATCTTATATTTATAACTGTAAACTTTCAAAATTATGATAAAATCATTTTATCAAATTATTTTAAAATCGTCCTCCCACATGAAAATAAGTCTATTTTAAAACAAAATTTTCTAAAACTATTCTTACAAATTTTATGTATGTAAATATCTATGATTCATATTTAAAAAGTAATGTTCAAAATAAAAATTATAAAATAAAATTTTAGTACAAAAGAAGTACCACTACAACCCCTTAAAGGCTACATGGGCAAGTCAAGTAGTCAACACCTCAACGCCCGTCCAAACTGTCCTACTTGTGTCAATTTCTTCCCGTCTCCTGAATCTACTCTTCTTCATCCAACAATCATGAATTATCATCAGCAAACCTAGGCATTAAAACTGTGACACTTCCTTTAAATTTCCCAAGCTGTGAAGAAACCTTAACCACATTCTTATATACCCTGCATTTTCAGATTCATATACAGTAGATCTATCTTGCAATGTATAGACAGTGCCTTGCATTTCTTTTGATACAATGGCTAATTATGAGTTGTTGCATGGCCATGAAACCAACAAACATTGCCACTGATCAATCTGCCCTTCTGGCCCTGAAAGCCCACATCTCCTCTGACCCTTACCAAATCTTGTCCAAAAACTGGTCTTCTACTGCCCCATCATCCTCTGTATGCGACTGGATTGGAGTCCTATGCGGTTCTAAACACAACAGAGTGACTGCTTTAAATATTTCAGGCATGGCTCTTACTGGTACCATTTCTCCACATTTGGGTAACCTCTCCTTTCTTGTTTCTCTTGACATGACAAGTAACTATTTCCATGGAAATCTGCCTCAAGAGTTGTCCCGATTACGCAGAGTACGGTTCATCAGATTAGCCTCCAACAACTTCACTGGACGAGTTCCTACGTGGTTTGGACCACAGCTTCAAGTCTTAACTTTATCTCAAAACGAATTTAGTGGTCCTATTCCTTCTTCCATCTCTAACCTGTCGAAATTAGAAGATCTGAATTTTGAAGGTAATTTCCTCACGGGAGAGATTCCTGAAGAGATTGGGAATCTCCATAGTTTGACATTTCTGCTTCTTCGATATAATCAACTTGTTGGTTCCATACCTTCCGCCATCTTCAACATCTCAACATTGGAGTATGTTGCTTTTACACAAAATAACTTGACAGGAATTCTTCCACTTGATATTTGTCACAATCTTCCAAGGCTCAAGGGGATTTATCTTTCTGTCAATCAGTTAAATGGCCAAATCCCATCAAGTTTATGCCGTTGTTCGCATCTTCAGATACTGTCATTGTCAACAAACAATTTTAGTGGATTCATACCAAAAGAACTTGGCAACCTGGAGATGCTAGAGGGATTATACCTTGCAGGGAACAATTTACAAGGTATAGGCACACATTCTAACCTTTAATTTTTTTCAATGATGTTAAACTTGCTTAAACAATGCCAAGTTTGAAAATCTTTTTCTTGTTGCTCGCAAGTATAGCATGAAATCGTTATCAATACTTTGGACATGTTCTAGAATTAGGGAGTTTGTACGTCAAGCAATCATTCCACCATAACAATAGACCAAAAAAATAAAAAAATAATAAAAAAACTCTCTTTTCCCCTTTGTCATGGTAATACATGGTCTCTGTTTAACATTTAAGTGGGAAAGATTTTCAGATTACTATTAACTATGTAAAATTGGAAGGTGCGATCCCGTGGGAAATTGGCAATTTTTTGTAACCTCAAGGAGTTGGGTTAAGAATGCAACAGCATTTCAGATTCAATACCGAAAGAAATTGATAATTTGTCTATGCTCACTTTTCCTGGTTTTCCCCATAATCGGTAGTATAATTTCTTAAATTTTTTAGAAAAATGATTGGTTTCTTAAAAATAAGGAAAATAAGAATAATTAATCAAAATTCTGAATATTTACTAAAAGTTATTATTCTTATGACTTTTGTTAAAATTTTAATTTAAATAAACATATTTTAACTGTCAATTTTATTTGGTCTGCTTTTTCCCTTTTAACTTTTATAAGTCTTTTATTTTTTTAAAGCATTACTCATATAACATTCTATTTTAATTATTGTTGGTTCTAATTTTTTTATTTTAATTTTTTTTAAATTTTAGAACTCTTTTATATTCAAATTCATAATTTATTAAAATTGAAATGTATTTATTTTTTATATTTTTATCCTTAAATTTTTGAATTGTGGGTTGATTTCATCTAACATGGGGGTATATTCTTTTCTTGTTTTCTTTTGCTTCAATTTTGCTATTAAATTATTAACATCATTGTTGTTACTTTTTTTTAATGAAAATATAAGTTTATTTGTACCTTTCTTATTGAAACCAGCTTCTTTTATGTATTTGTAATTCATTAATTTAAATGAAATAGAGAAACAAGAATAATATTAACTTTTCTGAAAAGAAATTTATTCTATCTAGTATTTGTAATCCCCACAATTAAATTCTTAAAATTCAAATTTTAAAAAAAGTGTTTATTTTTTTTATAATTAAATTCTAAAAAATAATATTATTACGTAATTTGACTTTCATACTAACCAAACAAACCCGCATGATTACATTTTACCCTGAGTTTCAATTCCATATATTTAGACATATCAAATGTTCATCTTAATTTCAAATTTTACAAACTCCTTCCCCACCCCCGGCCTCTCCCATCTCAACCCCAAATGCTCACTTTTCTAAACGCCAAGAAATTGCATTAATATACTAGCATAGCACAACAGATAGATGTAGTACCACAAGAGATCTCCAACCCTCACAAATTGGAGATACTGTAGTTTACATCCAATGACCTAAATGGGTCCATAATTTTTAGTTTTTAAATTGTTTGATAACCAAATTTAATACCACTTAATTATTTAAATAATGCTTAATTTCTATAAAAAAAATTAACTAGTAAAAGTCAGTTTAATACTTATCGTTTAATGATGTTAGTAAAAAAATTTAACAATTTTTCCAAACCTAAACTCTTTTGTTAAATCATTCAACAAATTAATTTTTTTTTTAACTCTGAATAACCCCTGTTATATGATTGTTTTTCCTTTTTTTCTTTTTTATTTTCGTAGCACATATTTTCAAACATGTTTTTTTATAATAAAAAGTTTAAAAAATTTTCAATAATTTATTTCTTCTTCTGGTATTAAATATTAATATTGATAGATTATATCGTTCACATATTTTCATTAATAATTGATGCTTAATTTTTAAAAAATTAATATTTGTAAAAATTTACAAAATACATGGTCTTTGTCATGGTAGTACATGTTCTTTGTTAAATATTTAGGTGGGAAAAGATTTTCAAATTACTAATAATTCTTCTGTAAATTTGGAAGGTGTGATTCCACGGGAGATTGGCAATCTTCGTAAACTCAAGGAGTTTGATTTAGAAGACAATAGCATTTCAAGTTCCATACCCAAAGAAATTGGGAATTTGACTATGCTCACTGGTCTTTATTTTGACTATAATTTCTTAACAGGTTAGTTTCCTTTGGTTCCCTAGGAATTTGAGTTTACAAAATAATGTGTTTGCTTTGTTTGGTTCATTTGAGAAAGTAATCTGTTTGTTGTGTTTTTTTTTTTTTACATTTTTTGAAAAAATAATCAAATTTTTGAAAAAAAAAATAATAATAAGTGCAACGATTGAGAGTTCTCAATAGTTACTAAAAGCTGTTATTCTTATGACTTTTCTTAGAATTTTAGTTTAAATAAACATATTTCTGACTTTTAATATCATTTGGTCTGCTTTTTCTTTTTGAACTTTTATATGTTTTTTATTTTTTAAGTATTACTCATATACTCCCTTCATTCTGAAAAAAAAATCTACTTTCATTTAAATATAACTTTTTATTAGTTATTAAATACAACACACATAATGCACAACCTGAATATATGATTTTACATTTTTATTCTTACTTTTTAATTATGAGTATATATACACAATTAAAATTTTTGATGTTATTAGTAATTATATTTTAGGAATTTAATTTGAAAGTAGACTCTTTTTTGGGACTATGGGAGTAATATTCTATTTTAATTATTGCTAGTTTTAATTTTTTATTTTAAAAAATTATTAAATTTGAGAAATTTTTTATATTATGTCATTTTTTTTTATTTTTCTCCTTAAATTTTTGAATTGTGGGTTGATTTCATCTTAAATGGGGGTATATTCTTTTCCTTTTTTCTTTTGCTTCAATTTTGCTATTAAGTTATTAACATCATTGTTGTCACTTTTCTTTAATGAAAATATAAATTTATTTGTACCTTTATTATTGAAACCACCTTCTTTATGTATTATTAATCTAAATGAAATAGTGAAATAAGAATAATATTAACTTTGCTATAAACAAAAAATATTCTTTCCAGCATTTATAATCCCTACAATTAAATTCCTAAAATTTGAATTTTTTAAAAAAAAGTATTCATTTTTTTCATAATTAAATTCTAAAAAATAATATGACTACATAATTTTACTTTCTTACTAACCAAGCAAACCCCATGATTACATTTTACCCGGAGTTTCAATTCCATATATTTAGACATATCAAATGTCCATCTTAATTTCAAAATTTTACAAATGCTTCCCCGCCCCTCCTCTCTCAACCCCAAATGCTCACTTTTCAAAATGCTGAGAACTTGCATTAATATACTAGTGTATCACAATTGATAGGTGTAATACCAGAAGAGATATCCAACCTTCACAAATTGGAGGAACTTTATTTTGCATCCAATGAGTTAAATGGGTCCATACCAATGGGGATCTTCAATCTTTCAACATTGAAGAAGGTTTCATTTCCATTCAATTACCTCACTGGCAGTCTTCCATCAAACATTGGATATCAATGGCCTAATTTGGAAATATTTCTTCTTCATGAAAATGAAATTAGTGGGGTTATACCAGCTTCAATCGTAAATTGCTCTAAATTGACAGTTTTAGAATTTTCGTCAAACCAATTCAGTGGCTCAATTCCAAAATCCCTTGGGAACCTTGAACTTCTAAAATTTCTATATCTTAAATATAACCATTTGACAAGTGATCCAACGTCATTGGAGTTGGATTTCCTTACTTCCTTAACAAAGTGCAAGTCTTTGAAGACCATAGAACTAAGAGATAATCCACTCAATGGGATTCTCCCGAATTCCATTGGAAATCTTTCTACTTCCCTTCAATATTTTGGGGTATCAATGACTAAAATTAGAGGCCCAATCCCAAGTGAAATTGGCAACCTAAGCAACCTAATAATGCTTTCTCTAGGACAAAATCAGTTGAGTGGAACTATTCCAAGAGCAATCCAGGACTTAAAAAACCTTCAAGTATTGTTTCTTACTCAAAACAAACTCGGGGGAACTCTCGATAAATTTTGCAACATGCAAAGACTAGACGAGTTGTCTCTAGACCATAACCAAGTTTCAGGGCCAATCCCAGATTGCATTGGCAATCTTACTTCTCTGAGAGCACTTTACCTAGATTACAACTTACTAACATATGCTATTCCAAGAAACTTGTGGAAACTCACAGATCTCCTTTATCTTTTCCTTGCCTCAAACTCCTTAAATGGAACATTGCTTGTTGAGATTGAAAATTTGAAGGCTGTAATATTAATGGACTTGTCCAAGAATCAAATATCAGGGGCCATTCCCAGCACATTGGGTGATTTACAGAACTTGCAGAACCTTTCTTTAGCAAACAACCAACTACAAGGATCCATACCAGAATCGTTTGGTAAAATGTTAAGCTTAACATCCCTAGACTTATCACATAATAATCTCTCAGGGTTGATTCCCAAGTCATTGGAGGCACTTCAATATCTGAAATTGTTTGACATTTCTTATAATCATTTAAAGGGTGAAATTCCTTCCGGGGGTCCTTTCAAAAACTTCACAAGTAAGTCCTTTACTTCTAATGATGCATTATGTGGAGATCCAAAATTCCATGTCTCGTTATGCCAAACTAATCAAGAGCATCGATTAAGAGTGAAAAGCATAGTTCTACTCACACTGATCCCACTTGTGATAGCTCTTTTGGTTCTTCTCTCCTCGGCATTTGTTTTTTTGAGATATCGAAGGAAAAATGATTTTTCAAGTGCAACTGAGGTGTTAACTGTGCCAACAACAGAAAGAATTTCTTATTATGAACTTCTGCAAGCAACGAATCAGTACAACGAGAGCAACCTTCTTGGCTCAGGTAGTTTTGGATTAGTTTATAAAGGGATTCTTAATGATGGAAAGTCTGTGGCTATCAAAGTATTTAATTTACAACTAGAAGGTTCACTCAAGAGTTTTGATGTAGAATGTGAAGTGTTCTGTAACCTTCGTCATCGAAATCTAGTGAAAATCATCAGCAGTTGTTCCAACCAGGATTTTAAAGCTCTGGTGCTGGAATACATGCCCAATGGGAGCCTTGACAAATGGCTACACTCTGACCATCATTTCTTGAATATGTTGCAAAGATTGAACATGATGGTTGATGTAGCAAGCGCTTTGCAATATCTACACCAAGAATATTCAACTCCCTTGATTCATTGTGATTTGAAGCCAAGCAATATCCTTATTGATGAAGACATGGTTGCCCACATAAGTGATTTTGGAATTGCAAAGCTTTTGGGAAAGGATGAAAGCACTGTATTAACTAGAACCTTAGCCACAATTGGTTACATTGCACCAGGTAACCTTGATTCTATGTTTCTTCTTTTCTTTCATTTTAGAATTTATCACCTTATATAATTTTTTGGACTGATGGCAATATTTGTTGTAGAATACGGAAGTGAAGGATTGGTATCGAAAGCATGCGATGTCTATAGCTACGGAATCCTCCTAATGGAAGTCTTTACAGGAAGAAGGCCTAATGATGAAATTTTTGACGAAAATCTAAGCTTCAAGAGTTGGGTAAATGATTCCATGCCTGATTCAATTCTTCAAGTCATAGACACTAACTTGTTAAATCCAAACGATGAACATTCCAATAAAATGTTGGAGTGTCTATCATCAATCATGGAATTGGCCTTGAATTGTGTCCGAGAATCTCCAAAAGAAAGGCTTGTTATAAGTGATGTTGTTGATGCGCTCAAGAAGATCAAACTTGGGTATGTTGAATATCACAAATGTTAATAAATTGTCCAAATGGATAATTTTGAGCCACGAAGCAAGTATTTGTATCATGTGAAAAACTTTCCATTGCTATATGTGTAATGTTGTGGTAGTGTTTTTTTTTTTTTTTTTTAATTTTGTGTTAAAGGGGGTAATAAAATTTCATGACATTATACTTTTATTTTGTCAATATTTTTTTTTCCAAATCATTCACTTAACCAAATTGCACATAAATATTTCATGTGTCAAAAGTAACCATTTTATGCGACAGTATTGTCCATACATTGATTGCATAATTCTTTGGTGCTACAATTCTGTTTGCAAGGCTTCAAATGACATGCGAGCTAGGAGTTTTCTCCCAGCTGCATTTTTTTTCTAATTTAATTGTTGGGTGTTGGCTACTAATTGTAAGGATTAATAATTTCTCAATATAAGTTCTTTTTCACCTCGAGTATAGAAAATCTAAGTAGATTCCTCTAACATAGAGTGGAAACGTTATTAAATAACAATTATTTTTTATTCCTTCCATTAAAAAAAAGTTCACCTTTAATTTGATACAATTTTTTGAAATTACTTCCTCGGTTTCAAAAAGTGTTCATTAAAAAAAAAAATTGTGTCCTAGAAAAAGAGTCCACTTTTAAACCAAAATTTTAAAATATCCTTACTAATAATCACTATTATATAAAAGGTAAAAATTTATCAGTCAGTTTCAATGTAATTGTCATTTTTTTTGAGGATATTGTTGTCTTTTACTCTTTTTAATTAATTAAAAATAATAGTAACACAAATGGGGTAAGAAAATTAATTGCTATAAAAATTAACAATGTAAAAGTTCTATTAAACCTTGAATACTAATAGTTCTGTTAAACTTCTATCCAATTTGAATTCATATATAAACATACTTATCATTGTTATCTTTATTTAAAATAAATAGTTACCTATTAACACATAATTCTATTATAGATATAATATTTCGTGAATATAAAATATTAATTATTTCATCAAATTTGACTCTAAGTTCTAAAATTAATTAGAAAATTTTATTAGTATATATTAATCAACGTTTGGTTTGAAAAAGGAATCCTAATAGTGTACTATAATTTTTGATAATTTTTATTATTTTTTTGATATTTAAAATAGAATATACTTTTGTTTTACATATATATTTTTTAGATTAAAATTTTTGGATTGCTTCCATTTGGTCTTGTGAATATTTTAAATGGACTTGAATTTTTTTTATCCCTTTTATTTTAAAAAATAAATTGAAGATAATTTATTTAAATTTATACTCAACAATTAATAATTTTTTAATATAGTTCTTCATTCATTCTATTTTTATTTCTGCAATTTCAATATATCTCACTCCATTTTTTTGCTTATACCCACTTTAGTTGTGTAAGAATAATTGTTTTTACAATTTTTTTCACACAAAATAAATCAGAAAAAAGTAAGAGAGATTCATTTTGTCAAACATCGAGGTTCGTTTCGTTATATATTCAAACAAACCTCAAAGGTTAAATGTATTTCAAATATTATAATTTAAAAGATAGTTTATAAATTTTTTTAAAAAATTAACTAGGGCTGTGAAATATATGGTGATGTTTGAATGGATTATGTGCATTGATTTCACCATCAAATACATGCTGAAACACTACAAGAGAAATAGGTTTTAGAGACAACAGAAATTTTGTCACAAAAAGGCGGTTTTTCATCTCTAATAGCATTTAGTGATGAAAAAGCACTTCGTCACTAGCTCGTCACTAATGTTCCATCACTAAAGGTTTTTGGTTACGAAAGATGAAAGTCGTCACCAAATTCACCCATTTGGTGATGAAATGAGCTCATCTCCAAAATTAGTGATGAAAAAATTGCGTCACCAAAAGGTGAGAAATTTTGTCACTAATAACTAAGAGTCATCACTAATTTCGGCCAATTGATGATGAAATTTAGTGACGGCAAAATCTTGTCACTAAAAGTACGAAGGTCAACGACACTTAGTGATGACATTTGGTGACGGAAAAAGTTGTCAATGAAAGATATCTTAGTCAATGCTGTTTGTGACAAGTTGGTGACGACTTTCAATTGTCACCAAATTAGATTTGGTCCATTCATTGGCGAGAAAAGTTTGTCACCAAAAGGCTACTTTGTCCAATTCAACTAGTGACCAAAAAAAAAAAATAGTCGCTAAATATTGTGCACAATGATAACTTTTAACCAAAACAGTGACATGTTTAGTTTTGGTGTCTTGTCGCCAATAATATCACTGTATTGATTATAATTCATCCTTGTATTACATACATCATCCAAGCCGAAAATATAATAAAGACAATCATACTAATTATTGTATACCCAAAAATATTGAAATAAAAGAAACAAAAGTTTGAGTTTGAGTTCATCAATTCAAGGGATAACATCTTAATTTCCCACAAAACACTTCCCAGTGGGGGATGTCGGAGATGGCAAAAAACCAATATTAATTTTAAGTAGGATTAAGTAGTGCTTGTGATGGTTGGAGAGTAAGGGGTGAATAATTAGGGCTTTCGTAGAAAATATGATTAAGGGAAAGCTTTATGGGGAGTGAGACAGGTATTGGAAATGAGGAAGGCATCCTAGACTTTGGCTTGGAATTTGGAAGACATTTAAAGTGGACGACTAGGGAGAAAAACAAGAAAGGAAAGAATGGAATGCCAGAGGCGTATAAAAAGACATCTCTAGAATTGAAAGACCACAATTTTAGATCTAAAGAAATGAAGAAAAGAAAGAAATTGATGGTGGAGAGGGTTTCGTGTGGGCAAAGAACGGTTGAGAGATAGCGAAGGAACTGAAATTTTGTTAAGTGTCTTGGCAAAGGAAAAAAACGTTTTCAAATTATTGGAACCGCCTTTTATTGTTTGACTCCCGCTTTTCTCTTTAAAACAATTTCATTTTCCCTCTTTTTTTTCTTAAGAATTTGAACTTTTTATTCAATTATTAATTGCAAAAATTTTAAACCTTCACATTTTTAACCAATAATCAATTTTTGCTTTACAATGCATGGGGTTTATGTTGGTGTTAAAAGAATTCTGATTTGAAAAATTTGTCTAAATTTTAAATTTTGAAATGCTAATTAGATATTAAATGGCCAAAGTAAAATTGTTTTAAAATAAATCAAAGGAAAAAATAATGTTTCCATTTTCATTGTGAGATTGAAAAAAATTATGTACATTATATTTTTAAGTTTATATAGATTATATATTAATTTTTTTTGAAAATCAAATAAAATATTTCATTCATATGAAAAAACAGTCAATAAAACTAATACAACTATAATATGATAAATTTGAGATAGATCTTATAAGATTGATGAGTTTAAATAGTATAATCTACTAGATTATAACTTTTATAAATATCTAAACTAAAGTTTATACAGATGTGCAACTAATAGAAAATATTATATATAAGATTAAATAGAAAAAATATTTATATTATATATTTAAGTCTATATATATATAATATATTGCTTATTTGAAAGATAAACAAACAGACGAATAATTAACATGTGTGTGTCATTGTGTGTGCATGAAACTATGTGTATATATGCACTAAATTATTTATGTTAAGTAATAATTACTTTTATTCTAACTACATTATTTAATAACTACTATATATATGTATTAACTACTTATGCTGTAGGTTTTAGTTCTAATTATATATATACTCTCTCCGTCCCAAAAAAAAAAAAGTTCAATTTTCAAACAAGGTTTTGTCTCAAAAAAAGAGTCTAGATTCAAAAGCAAAAACTGATATTTCAACAAAATTTCCCTTTAATGAGATAGAATACATCAAAAGGGTGTATTGATATACAATACCCTTAATGAGGAAATTATTGATATAAAATGAGTTGTGCCTCCACTTGGTTGAACAAAAATAAAAAGTTATACATTGATGAAACTGAACTCTTTTTTTGGGACAAAGGAAGTATAAGTATTTACTACTTTTGTTATACATTGTATGTCTAACTATATATGTACATGTATTAACCACTAATTATGTTATAATATTACATCAGTAACTGTAATTACTTTGAAACTATATATGTTTTATTCTTGATTTTCTTATAAAGAAATATAGCTTTTGATTATCATTAATCAGTAGTGTATTTTAATACTAACAAAATTATGTGCTTAAAGTAATTAACTTATGTGCACAAATTCATAAATCTCAAGGTGTCATAGTATAATTATTTTAAATTAAGAATCATAAAATAAATAAACCAATGAAGCTCAGCCCAATGAAGAATATACTTAGTCCAATTATTATTCTTAACCAAAGAAAGTCAACTAGTACTAATCAATAGTGCATTATAATAATAAGAAGACTGTTTGATTAAAGTACAATTATATGGACAAATAAAAATGTTAGGGTATCCTAGTATAATTATTAAAAATTAAGAACTACAATACAAGTAAGCTAAGTTTGGCATAAGAAAAAATATGCTTAGTCTAATCATTATTCTTAGCCAAAGGAATCCAATTATAATTAATTGATAGTGTATCTAAAAAAAGACTCTATGTTTGAAGTAAAATAATGTAGGCAAATTCATATATATCAAGGTGTTTTAGTGCAATTATTAGAAATTAAGAGCCATAAATTTAAAAAGTTAAGTTTGGCCTAATGAATAAGTTTCATAGTCATTATCTTTAGCCAAACGAGTCTAATCATTATATAAGCTGTGGCCCAATTAATTTAGTCCAAAATATTTTATTTAATCTATCCCAAATTATATGGCAAAATATATATCTTGTTATTAAACTTTATAATATTCAATTTCATTACATACCAAAACAAATATTTTATATCTCCATATTTAATAATATTATACAATAAAACAATATATATATATATGACTTAAAAAGATTATAACTATTTTCATTTTTTTGTGACTATTTCTTAATTAAAATTTCTTTTAAACCAGAAAATTCAATTTTATAGTACATTGACAAAAAATTCTTCTTTTGAATTAATGATATTTCACATATATCTACATAATTAAGAACTTAATTGAAAATCATATATAAATATTATAAGTTACATATATAATAAGAAATTAATGATGACGAAAATCATTATTAAAAGGCATCCAAATTAGTAACGACAACAACTTCGTCACCAATGAGTAAACTTTACCATTTTAGTGATGAGAGTGGTTCTCGTCACTAAATTTTCGTCACTAATTGTGTCCTATTGGTGAGAAAATGAATAAACTTTAAAATTTTAGTGATGAAAGTGGTTTTTGTCACTTATTTTTCATCACTAATTGTGTCCTATTGGCAAGAAACCTTTTTGCCATACTTTTTAGTGATAAAATAGTGACGACTTCCAATGACTCGTCACTAAACCTGGTCAGTTGACACAAAATTGGTGACAACTTAAATTTTTGTCACTAATGGAATATTTGATGATGAAATTTTTGTTTGTCACAATGTTTTTCATCACTAAAGGTAATTTTCCTTTTAGTGAAATTTATTTCAGAAATGTGCACACTTTTGCATTCAGACACCCAGCTGCTTCTTACAATAGCCCATTCTTTAATGAAAGGGGGAGAACCATTAAAATCGTGACCGTGTAGTGGGACATAAGTGATGACATCTCTACGATCTATCCTCCATGTTCTTCAAATACTGATCTAAGGCTTTGGGGATGCCACTTTCTAAAAAGGTACGCGCCTTCCCCTTCAACGTTGTGAGGTTTGTTGTGGGTGTCTAATTATATTATTGGTTATTTGAAGATGGCGGGCAAAACACACCAGAATGGCGCAATTGGGACACAAACACAAAGGCCAAAGTTCCCAGTATGCACACTACAAAGAAAGCAACAGAAATAATCTCCCACACTACTCAAATCTCAATAGTCTAGTGCACAATTATCAATCTTCACCCAAAAAGTCAATAATGAATATTAATTAATGAGCAGTAGAAACTTAAAAATTATTAATTTATCTAATTTAAAGGTATTAGTAATTTCTTTGTATCAATAAAGTTATTTGATAATTTCTTTAAACTTCAAGAAAGGTGGAACTAATTTACCTTTTCGTTTCAATTTATATAATCTAATAAATATTGTATTTATAACTGTAAGCTAACATATGATAAGATCATCTTATAAAATATTCTTTGCACTCATTTATGATGACTATTTTTTTATCAATGAAAATATAAAGGACCACTTTTCAGATGAAGCTTCTTATGACTTGCACAACCTTGTTGTCAATTGGCAGAGCTTCTCTAGGTGTACAGATCGATGTTAAAGGTTGAATCCAGCATTATATAGTTTGTATTCAAGATAAATGGATAAAATTACGAGCCACATTACTGCATCATCATTTCTGTTTGTGGAGATGGTCTTTTTCAACTTTGCCCACCGCAAGAGATTCTGTTTTAAAGTTTTCTGCAGCTTTGCCTCTAAATGGGCTTTATACGAGGTTATTGATTGTCTAACAGACGTATTCTTGATATTCATCGTCCACATCCAATAATAACGCAGAAGTGGTTACCTTGCACCGTGCGGATATATAGAAATATATAATTACTGCAATTTATGATAAAGCGAGCAGAGGCAGCGTCACATTTGGCTTAAAGTCCGAATTAATTTCTCCTGAATTTGCGAGCGTGAAAGGGCAGATATTTCTCTTGCATTTATCTTAGTTTGAATAACATATTGCCATCAGGTTCATCAGCTATCGAATCAATGACAGAAACCAGATAAATAATAAAATCGCCACCAAGTCAAAGACAGGAACCGGAAAACTAAAATGGTCCCTGGTGACATTTCGAGTTTCAACTTCAAATTTGCGGAAGAATGATGATGTCTCCGCAGCCCAACTTCCGAACTCGCTAGACAATTGATGTCCTTGCAACCCCCAGAGCTGACGAAAAATACAGGATGAAATTACAGGATCATCAGAATTTAAACTTCAAACAGGATGCATAGTTAAAATATGACATCAAGCATCACGGTGCCCTTCAATATGATGATTTGCAACAGACTGCATCACTGCCACTGGAGCAACAGCAGGGGGAAATTTGGTGCAAGATCAGATCATTCTCTTCGCTGAAAATGTTGATTTGGTTGGTAGCAGCTTACGGCCAAACTGAAAGCAGAAACATATCGGATTCATCCTTCAGCAGAGATCAAGTAGACAACTTTCTTGTAAAAATTGGACATTAAGTAGCAGGAAAGCACCTTACCAGGGCCCTGCAGAAATTAACCATATCACAAAGAAAAAGAATTGAAAATAACTATAGTGAAGATATTCCACTAGCCAAGACCATATGAGGTATTAGAGGAGCTATTGATAGATTCAAAACCAAGTCGAATTATTGACAATACAAAACTGCAAAAATTAGGTAGCAACTAAACCGGAAAACAAGTAACAGGGTAGAAAGTTGGTCTCAATTTCAACACGCCAAGGACAAGCCTATTAGATCAGTCAAACTTACCCAATTTCAATGGTTGTGATCCTAGTCATGCATTCCAGCTACCAGTGACTGACAATGCGACCACCCTACTAGAAATGCTTCAGATATAAGTATGGATAGGGACCAAAAGTAGAGGAATCTTATTTTCTTTTTCTATTTTTTTATTTTGTTTACGGTTCATAATTTAAACTTTGATACAATTTCGTAATAGATTGCTATGTAAGGCAAGTAATAAAAGGAAGAAGAGCAGAAGATTAGCTGACTGCGATCCTACATTTGACATACAAGTAATCGTACATCTTGAATCTCTGGTGTTGCAGGTAAACAACATCTGAGTTAATTGAATTTTCCACAAGAAGACATTTGCGTTCTCCAATAGGAACATTCAGCCTCTCTGAGCTTTGGCATGTTCAGTCCAACTACAGCCAGGAACCTTATTAAAATCCATTTTCTCAATGGCTTCTCTCAATTGTTTTGACTCATCCCACTTCCCACAGGAGGCATAGATATTGGCAAGAAGGGAACAGTATCCAGTGCTATCAGGCTCTAACTGGAAATACTTTGCAGCTGCAATCTCACCAAGTTCAAGATTGTTGTGCAAACTGCAAGCAAGAAGCAATGCTCCCCAAACCCCCGAATGAGGCTGCATTGGCATTTCCTTTATCAACTTAAAAGCATCTTCTAACCGACCAGCCTTACCTAAAAGATCAACCATGATAGAATAATGATTAACAGAGGGGAAACGTTCATACTTCTGCATTGAAAGAAGGCAACTATAGCCTTCTTCAACCAATCCAGCATGACTGTCTGCAGTTAAGATCCCAGTAAATGTTGCTAAGTTAGGGGCAATCTTAGAATCTATCATGTTCTCAAACAACTTGATGGCATCATTTGCCCGGCCATTTATTCCACAACCCAAAATCATTGCAGTATAAGCAACTAAATCCTTGTTCTGCAAGCAATGGAATAATTCATAAGCTCTATCAATACTTCCACATTTTGCATGCAAGTCGATCAAAGCCATGGCCAGATAATCGTCCATTCTGATTCCGATATCACCCATATATGACTCAATTTCACTCCCAAGTTTTGAATCTCCAAGTTGAGCAGAAGCAGAAATAGCACTTGCTAATGTCATTTTATCAGACCGAATATTCCGATTTCGTTAAAGCATCTCATCATATAGACAAAGAGCCTCTTTTGGCCATTTTGTGCATAACAAGCAATCATTGCATTATACAAAAGCTGATCTTTCTTTTCCTCCCGATAAAAAATCTTCTCAGCAGACTCAACATCCACACATTTTGAGTAGGCAGATATCACAGTGATACAAGAAATGCTGTCTCTCTGAGGCATCGCATCCAAGAAACCACGAGCTAATTCAATCTTCCCGGAGTCTATATAACCACGAATCATTAGATTCCAAGAACCAGAATTTCTCTCTGGCATCTCTCTAAACAAAGAATATGCCTGATTCATCTTGCCTGCCCTGCTATAACCTGACAAAATTGCATTCCACGATATAACATCCCTTTCGGGAATTTCATCAAACAGCCACTGCACCATTTCCAAGTCTCCAGATTTCACGTAACCAGATAACAAAGAATTCCAAGACACGACATTTTTTCCATGCATTTCATCAAACACCTTATGAGCTGTCATCATATCACCCACTTTTGAGTAAAAATCCATAAGGGATGTTTGCACATAAACAACATTAGAGAAACCATACTTCTGAACATGAGAACGAACTGAAACCCCACCAATTTTACAACCCATTTTTCCCATAAGACTTCAAAGCAGATGCTATAGAAAATGTGTTAGGAAACACACCAGAACCCTGAAGCTGTACGTACAAAACAACAGCGTCCTGGGACTGTCCATGCTGGGAGAGAAACCTTATAGCATATCCCAATGGGGTAACATCTTTGCATCGCATATGATTCAGGATTAATTTAACATATTGAGTAACATTGGTTTGGTGATAATTGCATGCAGAAATAATGATTTGCCGAACCAAAATTGGCTCGAGATGAGGAAGACCATTAACCAGAATCAAGCCATGAATTTGCTTTGCACGTTTGATGTCCGAGAATTTGTCCAATAAGGTTGCTAGATTTGAAATCTGCATTTTGGAGGTAATTGGCATTAGGCAAGCATATGATCTATCGACAAGCATTAATCTTATTGTATTAACATTTCTTGCACTTATTCAAATTATAAAATAAATTTCTTAGGGAATGTAATATTATTCATAATTTTGATTCTTAATTTGTTGGGACATTATAATATGAACTATTTCTTCTTAAAATTACATCTCTTATGATTTTGAAATAAACAATGTGATACAAATGAATGCGTAAAACGCAATTAGAACAAGATTAATGATAGTCAGCTGAAATTTTAGAATCCAAATTAAGTTTTCTACACCATCGGTCCATCGGAAAATTTTCTTTTTTACTAAAAATAAAATTGTAATAAAGTGGAATAATTTTGTTATTAAAAATCAAATCTTAAGGAAGATATGTACTACTTTGTCCAAAAAAAGAGCTCATTTTTTAAAACTTTTTATCCTCAAAAACAAACTCTACTTTTGAAATAAAGTTTCTCTAACATCTTAGTAATAATAATTATATATGGCTATAACTAAAAAGTAAAAATATAAATATAAAATTATATATTTAATAATGCGTTAAATGTGTTGTAAATAATAATTTAAAAATTTGTATCCCACTTAAAATAATTTTTTTTGGATGAAAAAATATTATTTATGATAGTGAAATTATATGAATATATGAAATTATCCCTCAGAAGTACTTCCTTTATTACCAAAAAAAAAATCACTTTTAAATTAAAATTTTAAAGTATTTTTATAATAATAATTATGTATACTCATAATTAAAAAGTAAAAATATAAATATAAAATTATATATTTAATAATATTTAACAATTAATAAAATATTATATTTAAACTAAACTGATTTTTTTAAAACTAAATAAGTAATATCCAAATAATCTACATGGTAGAAAATGAATATTTTGTTTTTTCAAACTTTGAGTAAAATGACGAAGCCCAATGACTCGTCATTTAGTATAGTCAATGGCAATTTGATAAGTCAATAAATATGGTGGCGCCAACCAAAAATTAATGTGCATCTCCTACCAAAATCAGTCAAACTCATTAAAAATAGTGGGCTCCTTCAAACCACTCAATTAACTCTTAAATAATGTTTCTCAAATAATGGCATTTGTATGTTTGACAATTTGTGAAGTGTGAACAGTCATTTGATGCATGATTATGATTCCTTTGTTACTCTCTACCTCTCAAAAAAACAGAGTTCACCTGATTAAAATATAACTTTTTAATAATTATTAAATATAATTTATTCACTAATAAATATATAATTTTATTTTTTTAAATTTATTTTTTAATTTTTATATGCACCAATAAAACATTAGAGTGTCTATCATTAATTATGGAATTGGCCTTAAATTGTGTTCCAGAATCTCCCAATCATAAACTTACTGTAAGTGAGGTTGTTTTGTTTTTTTTTTTGAAAGTGCTAAACATTACTACCATAAGTGAGGTTGTTGTTGCTCTCCTGAAGATAAAAGTCAGATATGTATGTCATAGAAGTAAATAGATTGTTACTGAATATTCTGTCATCGTGAGTTTACAAGGGTGAAGGATTTTGCCAATTTTATTGTTCCAAACAAATAAAGTTTACGAAACCATTGCTACGGAGGAAAATATTTGTATCGTTCTGGTTAGATCTGATGGTCATCAAGTTTTTTTTTTTTTCCTTTAATCTAAAATTTTAATTTTATATATTAATCCAAGAAGGAAAAAAAAAAAAAGGCTCAACTGATTCTAGATTTCTCCTTAATCCTTGAATTTACCATTGGGTGTAATCTGACTTCCATTTCATAAAATTAATTATCAATCGTTTCCCCATTTTTGCTACCCTTTATTATTATCATTCTATTCAATCAAATAAATCACGTATTTCATTGCATGCATAGGTGGTTAAAATTGTCTATTAATTAATTACACTAACAAGAATGAGGAAATTAAAGATTTAAAACAACACAACTTGCTCCATCTGCACTGTTATCTTACTTCATCCTACCAGACCAAGCAGTTAAAACTCCATTCTTACGATGCACATGTTTAGTGGCCTAGGAGTAGTTGGTGGTTGATAGTTGGAACACAAAGTTTAATTGCCTTCCTTCATATTCATTGAATTGAATAATTATGATGTCACGCTCTATCTCTATCTATCTAAATATCTTTCTTTCTTTCAGAATTGCAATATTAGTTAACCAGTAACTAAGATATGGAACAAAAAATGCTCCTTTTTTGTTGATGTTAATTTCAAAAATAAAACAAATATCGGTCACTTCACTCTTCCTATCTTTTTTAAGCTAATGATACCAACGGTCCTACTTGTGTCAATGTCATCATCCAACAATCATTAATTATCATCAGCAAACCTTGGCATTGAAAGTGTGAAATTTCCTTTAAATTTCCCACGCTGTGAAGAAACCTTAACCACATTCATATATACCCTGCATTTTTAGATTCATATACTAACATCTATCTTGCAATGGACGGACAGTGCCTTGCACTTCTTTTGATACAATGGCTAATTATAACTTGCTGCATGGCCATGAAACCAACAAACATTGCCACTGATCAATCTGCCCTTCTGGCCCTGAAAGCCCACATCACCTCTGACCCTCACCAAATCTTGTCCAGTAACTGGTCTTTTGTTGCTTCATCCTCCTCTGTCTGCGATTGGATTGGAGTTCAGTGCGGCCCTCACCACCGCAGAGTAACTGCTTTGAATATTTCAGGCATGGCTCTTGCTGGTACCATTCCTCCACATTTGGGTAACCTGTCCTTCCTTGTTTCTCTTGACATGACAAGCAACTATTTCCATGGAAATCTGCCTCAAGAGTTGTCACGATTACGCAGAATAAGGTTCATCAGATTAGGCTCCAACAACTTCACTGGACGAGTTCCTACGTGGTTTGGACCACAGCTTCAAGTCTTAGCTTTATCTCAAAACGAATTTAGTGGTCCTATTCCTTCTTCGGTCTCTAACCTGTCGAAATTAGAATATCTGAATTTTGAAGGTAATTTCCTCACGGGAGTGATTCCTGAAGAGATTGGGAATCTCCATAGCTTGACATTTCTGATTCTTCAATATAATCAACTTGTTGGTTCCATACCTTCCGCCATCTTCAACATCTCAACATTGGAGCATGTTGCTTTTAGGCAAAATAACTTGACAGGAAGTCTTCCACTTGATATTTGTCACAATCTTCCGAGTCTCAGAAGGATTTATCTTTCTGTCAATCAGTTAAATGGCCAAATTCCGTCAAGTTTATCCCGTTGTTCACAGCTTCAGATATTGTCATTGTCATTCAACAATTTCAGTGGATTCATACCAAAAGAACTTGGTAACTTGGAGATGCTAGAGGTATTAAAGCTTGGAGAGAACAATTTACAAGGTATAGCTTTAGATTCTAATCTTAGTTTTTTTCTCGATGATGTTAAACTTGCTTAAACAATGCCCAAGTCCCAAAATCATTTTCTTGTTGCTACTTGCTAGCAAATATAGCATGAAATCATTATTAATACTATGGTCATTTAATTACAATTCGTGGACTTGTACTGGAATTAGGAGTATATAATTCAAAGAATCATTCCACCCTAACAAGGACGGAAAAAAGAAAAAAAACACTCTTGTCCTCTGTGTCATGGTATCACATGGTCTTTTTAAGGTGTGATTCCACTGGAGATTGGCAATCTTCGTAACCTCATGGAATTTGGTATAGGAAGCAGCAGCATTTCAGGTTCCATACCCAAGGAAATTGGGAATTTAACTATGCTCCCTGTTCTTTATTTTGACTATAATTTCTTAACAAGTTAGCCTATTTGGTTTGCTGGGAATTTAAGTTTAAAAAATAATGTGTTTGCTTTGTTTGGTTCATTTGAGAAAGTAATCTCTTTGTTGTGTTTTTTATTTTTATATTTTTTTAAAAAGTAATCAAATTTCTAAAAATAAGAAAAATAAGTGTAACAATTGAGATTTTTCAATAGTTAGTAAAAGTTGTTATTCTTATCACTTTTCTTAGAGTTTTAGTTTAAATAACTATATTTCGGACATTTAATATTATTTGGTCTGTTTTTTCTTTTTGCACTTTCATATGTTTTTTATTTTTTAAGCATTCCTCATATACTCCCTCCGTTCTGAAAAAAGTCCACTTTCATTTAAGTACAATTTTTTATTAGTTATTAAATACAATATACATAATGCACGACCTAAATAAATGATTTTACATTTTTATCATTACTTTTTAATTGTGAGTATATATACACAATTAAAAATTTTGATATTATTAGTAATAATATTTTAGGAATTTTGTTTGAAAGTAGACTTTTTTTGGGACTATTGGAGTAATATTCTATTTCAATTATTGTTAGTTTTAATTTTTTTATTTTAAAAAATTATTAAATTTGAGAAATTTTAATTATGTAATTTTTTATTTTATCCTTAAAATTTTGAATTGTGGGTTGATTTCATCTTAAATTGTTCTTGTTTTCTTTTGCTTCAATTTTGCTATTAAATTATTAACATCATTGTTGTTACTTTTCTTTAATGAACATATAAATTTATTTGTACCTTTATTATTGAAACCACCTTCTTTATGTTTTTGTGATTCATTAATCTAAATGACATAGTGAAATATGAATAATATTAACTTTTCTTGAAAAAAAAATTTATTCTATCTAGCATTTATAATCCCTACAATCAAATTCCTAAAATTTGATTTTTTTTGAAAAAAGTATTCATTTTTTTATAATTAAATTCTAAAAAATAATATTACTACATAATTTTACTTTCTTACTAACCAAACAAACCCGCATGATTACATTTTACCCAGAGTTTGAATTCCTTTTATTTAGACATATCAAATGTCCATGTTAATTTCAAATTTTACAAACCTCTTCCCCACTCCCTACCCTCTTAACCCAAAACGCTCACTTTTCTAAATGCCGAGAACTTGCATTAATATACTAGCATATCACAACTAATAGGTGTAATACCAGAAGAGATCTGCAACCTTCACCAATTGGAGGAACTTAACTTTGCATCCAATGGCTTAAATGGGTCTATACCAATGGGGATCTTCAATCTTTCAACATTGAGGGACTTATATTTGAATTCAATCAACTCACTGGCAGTCTTCCATCAAACATTGGATATCAATTGCCTAATTTAGAAATATTTAGTCTTGATGTTAATGAAATTAGTGGGGTTATACCAGCTTCAATCGGAAATTGCTCTAAACTTAGAATTCTATCTTTTTCAATGAACCAATTAAGTGGCTCAATTCCGAAATCTCTCGGGAACCTTGAACTTCTAGAAGAGCTAAATCTTTCTGAGAACCATTTGACAAGTGATCCCACATCGTTGGAGTTGGATTTCCTTACTTCCTTGACAAAGTGCAAGTCTTTGAAGAACTTACAGCTCCTAGATAATCCTCTCAATGGGATTCTCCCAAATTCCATTGGAAATCTTTCTACTTCCCTTCAATATTTTAAAGCAATGATGACTAAGATTAGAGGCCCCATCCCAAGTGAAATTGGCAACCTAAGCAGTCTAATATTGATTTCTCTAGAAGATAATCAGTTGAGTGGAGCTATCCCAAAAGAAATCCAGGACTTAAAAAACCTTCAAATATTGTCTCTTATGAGAAACAAACTCGGGGGAACTCTGGATAAATTTTGCAACATGCAAAGACTAGCCAAGTTGTATCTAAGCCAAAACCAAGTTTCAGGGCCAATTCTAGATTGTTTTGGCAATATGACTTCTTTGAGAAGTCTTTACCTGCGTTACAACTTATTGACATCTAGTATTCCCAGAAGCATGTGGAAACTCAAAGATCTGTTGGTGCTTGTCCTTGCCTCAAACTCCTTAAATGGATCATTGCCTATTGAGATTGGAAGTTTGAAGGCTGCAATATCAATGGACTTGTCCATGAATCAAATATCAGGGGCCATTCCTAGGACATTGGGTGATTTACAGAACTTGCAGAACCTTTCTTTAGCAAACAACCAATTACAAGGATCCATACCTGAATCATTTGGGAAAATGTTAAGCTTAACATCCTTGGACTTGTCGTATAACAATCTCTCAGGGTTGATTCCCAAGTCATTGGAGGCACTTCAATATCTAAAATTGTTTAACATTTCTTCTAATCATTTAAAGGGTGAAATTCCTTCTGGTGGTCCTTTCAGAAACTTCACAAGTGAATCCTTCACTTCTAATGATGCATTATGTGGAGATCCAAAATTCCATGTCCCGCGATGCCAAACTAATCAAGAGCATCGATTAAGAGTGAAAAGGGTGCTTCTACTCACACTAATCCCACTTGTGATAGCTCTTTTGGTTGTTCTCTCCTCAACACTTGTTTTTTTGAGATATCGAAGCACACGTGAGTTGTCAAGTGCAACAGAAGTGTCAGCTATACCGACAACAAAAAGAATTTCTTATTATGAACTTCTACAAGCAACGAATGGGTATAGCGAGAGCAACCTTCTTGGCTCAGGTAGTTTTGGATCAGTTTATAAAGGGATTCTTAATGATGGAAAGTCTGTGGCTGTCAAAGTATTTAATTTACAATTCGAAGGTTCACTCAAGAGTTTTGATGTAGAATGTGAAGTGTTTTGCAACCTTCATCATCGAAATCTTGTGAAAGTTATCAGTAGTTGCTCTAACCAGGATTTTAAAGCTTTGGTGCTGGAATACATGCCCAACGGGAGCCTTGACAAATGGCTACACTCTGACCTTCATTTCCTGAATATGTTGCAAAGATTGGACATAATGATTGATGTTGCATGCGCTTTGCAATATCTACACGAAGAATATTCAACTCCCGTGATTCATTGTGATTTGAAACCTTGTAATATCCTTATTGATGAAAACATGGTTGCCCACATAAGCGATTTTGGAATTGCTAAGTTTCTGGGGAAGGATGATAGCATTGCATTAACCAAAACCTTAGCTACAATTGGTTACATTGCACCAGGTAATCTTATTTATTATGTTTTTATTTTCTTTCATTTCTACCATTGTGTAAAATTTTTTGCACTAATGATCATATTTGTTTTAGAATATGGAAGGGAAGGATTGGTATCGAAAACATGCGATGTATATAGCTACGGAATCCTCCTAATGGAAGTTTTTACAAGAAGAAGGCCTAACGATGAAATCTTTGTTGAAAATCTAGACTTGAAGAGTTGGGTAAATAATGCCTTGCCTGATTCAATTCTTCAAGTTATAGATGCTACCCTGTTAAAGCCAAACCAAGAACACTCCAATGAAACATTGGAGTGTCTATCATTAATCATGGAATTGGCCTTGAATTGTCTTCCTGAATCTCCTAAGGATAGACTTACTATAAGTGAGGTTGTTGTTGCTCTCAAGAAGATAAAAGTCAAATATGTATGTCATGTAAGTAAATAGATTGTTACTGAATATTCTGCCATCGTGAGGGATTTTGCCAATTTTATTGTTCCAAACAAATAAAGTTTACGTTACCATTGCTATGTTGGAAAATATTTGTATCGTTCTAGCTAGATCAGGATGGTCATCAAGTTTTTTTTCCCTTTAATCCAAAATTTTAATTTTATATATTAATCCAAGAAGGGGAAAAAAATGGCTCAACTCATTCTGGATCTCTCCTTAATTCTTGTAGTCTGACTTCCATTTCATTAAATTAATTGTCAATCGTTTCCCCATTTTTGCTACCCTTCATTAATAAATCACGTATTTCATTGCATGCATAGGTGGTTAAAATTGTCTGTTAATTAATTACATGAACAAGAATGAGGAGAATCCAGTTTTATTTTGCAGTGAGATATAATTCGCTACATAATGCTTTTGGGTCCGAATCCAACCATGCATTGCATAAACATACATGGCAAGTAGTAGTTCTATATTTTGTATGTGGCTATGTACTGATGATTAAAGTGGGACGTGGACTCCTTCTGTCGGATGTTAAATTGGAATGCACTTGGCTGTACCTCTGTACCTAAAAAGGAGGAGAAAGGAGGCAGTATTATGCGATTACTCATTAATTTCTTGCTTTTATGGGAATATCATGTAAAGAAAATTAGTCCTTCACACTCAGAGTTGGTTGGGAAATTAAAGATTTAAAACAACACAACTTGCTCCATCTGCACTATTATCTTACTTCATCCTACCAGACCAAGCAGTTAAAACTCCATTCTTACGATGCACATACATACGCATTTTTAGTGGCCTAGGAGTAGTTGTTGGTTGGTCGTTGGTAGTTGGAACACAAAGTTTAACTGCCTTCCTTCATATTCATTGAATTGAATAATTATGATGTCACGCTCTATCTCTATCTGTCTAAATACCTTTCTTTCTTTTGGAATTGCAATATTAATTAATCAGTAATTAAGATGAATTATTAATTAAACGAGGCAGCCCGCCACTGTTGTCCCAGCGTCCCAGTACGAGTATTGTTGTGCCTTCCTTCTTCTTTCCTCAACAACATTATCTCCAATATGAATCGTATGGCCTCAAATCAATGGAGTCGTCTTTTAATTGGAAAAGGGAATTGAAGACATGAACCTCAAAGTCTTTAACTTTTTTTGTGGAAGAGGGAAAGGGTCAAGGGAGGTATTCATTCCAAATCGTTCTTCCCACGTGGAAATGAGACCCATCACCCGCCATATATGACATACGCGGTTTGTTAGCGAATAATATTTTTTTAGGCAATATTTTACAAAAATATTAACATGTGCTCAATTTTTTTTTTCATTTTGATCGGATAAAAATGGAATCGGATTGGCGGATCGATCCGGTTTGATCCAAATGAAAAAAAAATTATATTTTTTCTTTTAAAAAATAATTAACATTAGTTATAAAATATAAATTAGTATTCTTTAATAATTCAAATAATTCTTTAATTAAAATTAGTTAATTTGTGAATAATAAATTTAAATATTTATATGAAAATACACAAATTAATTTACATGAAAAATACACAAATTAAAATATTTAGATGACATTTATTTATTATCTTTATATAAAAATAGATAATTTTTTACATGAAACGATTAATTTCAAACCAAAGTTCAATCACATAATATTATATATGAAAATGAAAGCAATAGTAAAAAAAAAAAAGAGAGGATCAAATCAGATCAAAAACCAATCTGATCCGAAAATATTAGAATTGAATCGGATCACGATCCGATCAAATGCGGATCAGATTTGATCAGATCATGTTTAGATCGGATCATTGGTTTTAAACACCCCTAGTCAAGGGGTGTTCCCCTACCCCATAACCGCCTTATTGCCATTCTTGCTAAAAACTAGTATCTTTTATAAGATTCAGCGGAACTATCAAATGAATTTTGAAGTTTAAAAAATCTATTAATACTCTCGATGGTTAGAGTTAACTATCCGAATAAATAAAAAGATGGAAAAAAACTAACTTACAAAAATAATATATACTATTGAGGTTTGTTTTAATTATAAAATCAACATCATCAACATCAACATCAACATCAACATTAACATCGCATTTATCCCAAACTAGTTGGGGTCGGCAATCGATGAACCAAAAAAATAATAATAAATAAATATGTATATAAATAGTTATAAAAAGAAATAGTTATAAAAAAGAGGTATAACAAAAGGATGAGAATAAATAGTTATAAAAAGAAATAGATACATAAATAAAGAAGATATAACAAAACTAAAGGGAAAAGGGCTAAGACTAAAAAAGTCAGTCGTGAACATAGGAATTTTGCCTTTCCACCACGTTAATAGCTTTCCTCCACTCTGTTCTAAGACAAACCGTACACCAATCTATTTCTCACTCCCTAAAATCTTGTTTTACTACTTTCCCCACATAAGTTTCGATCGACCTCTCTCTTTCTTCTTGTCATGCTCTGTATAACAAAATTTTGTTCTTACCAGGGCATCTAAGGGTCTCTGAAGAATATGCTCAAACCATCTTAATCTATGTTCTCTCATCTTTTTTCCCACCGGTGCTACTCCAACTTTTCGTGGAATATCCTCATTTATTATCTTATCCATCATTGTCTTACCATACATCCACCTTAACATCCTCATTTCTACTATTCCCAACTTATGCTCATGTTGCCTTTGTCTTGTGACAAAGATTCCGTATAGTATTGCCAGTCTGATTGCTGTTCTATATAATTTTCGTAAGCAGTCACACAAAAACCCTGATGTACTGCGCTATTTCATCCAACCTGCTCTGATTTTATGGTTTACATCTTCATCAATCTTTCCCCCTTGTTGCAGTATTGATCCCAAATATCTAAAAGCATCTTTCTTGGGTATCTCTTGTCTAAGCAGACTCATGGAATCTTCATCTCCTCGTCTTACCATGCCAAACTCACACTTCATGTATTCGGTCTTACTCCAACTTAACGTAAATCCTTTTGACTCTAATGTACTTCTCCACATTTCTAATTTAGCGTCTACCCTGCCCTGGTCTCATCAATAAGCACAATATCATATGCAAATAGCATACACTACGGCACCTCATCTTAGATATTCTTTGTTAACTCATCTATAACTAGAGCAAAAAAATAGGAACTCAAAGTAGATCCTTGGTGTAAGCCAACTATTATTACAAAATGGCTTGATCTTCCATTACAAGCCTTCATGTATGTAGTAACACCTTCATACATATCCTTGATTGCCTATATATACTTTGAAGGTACTTTTTTCTTCTCAAGAACCCACCATAGAACATTTCTTAGCACCCTATCATACGCCTTCTCAAGATAAACAAAAACCATATGTAGGCTCTTCTTCTTTTCTCGATATCTCTCCATTAGCTATTGTATCAAGAAAATAGTCTCAAATTGATTTACAAAGACATTGGTCTATAGTCTCAAACGATATTCAATAACTCTCTCTCCCACAACTTCATTGTATAGCTCATAAGTTTAATGCCCCTATAGTTTGAACAATTCTGGATATCCCCCTTATTCTTGTAGATAGGCACAAGCATACTCTCTCTCCATCCATCAGGCCTTTTATTTGTTTGGAAAATCTTGTTAAAAAGGTTAGTCAACCAACGTATTGCCACATCCCCTAAGCATTTCCACACTTCAATAGGTATACCATCAGATCCCAAGGCTTTGCCAATCTTCATATTCTTCAATGCCTCCTTAACTTCATGCCCTCTAATTCTACGTATGAACCTTCTATTCAAATCATCAGAAACAAGCTCCAAATCTATCTCACTTCTAGCACTCTCTCTATTAAAAAGCTTGCTAAAATAGCTTATCCACCTTTTCTCGACATTTGCATCTCTTACTAAAAGTCTTTGATTTTCATCCTTAATGCATCTAACCTATGTCAAATCTTTGCTTTTCTTGCCCCTTATCTTTGCAAGCCTATAAATACATTTTTCACTTTCTTTGCTCCCAAGTTGTTTGTACATTTTTGAAAAAACCTTGCTTTTAACCTCTCGCACAACTTTCTTGGCATTTTTTCTTGCCAATCTAAACTTTTGAAGATTCTTGTCACTAGGACATTTATGCAAACTACGGGAACACTTCTTCTTATGTTTAATTGCCTCCTGCACTTCTTCATTCCACCACCAAGTTTCCTTTGTTTGATGTCCATTCTCTTTACTTTCTCCTAGGACTCTTCTTGCCACTCTTTAAATACAGTTAGCCATCTCGTCCCACACTATATTTACTTCACCCTCTAGTAGCCATGGTCTTTCTTGAAGTATTCTTTCCTTGAAAGCTGTTTGTTTTTCCTCTTTTAGCTTCCACCATCTTATTCTAGGGTTCTAAACACCTCTCTACATTTTGCGTACTTCGTTATACCAAATCTCTGAGACCACCAACTTATGTTGCGTAGCTATGCATTCTCCGATGTAGACTTGGTAATCTACATATGAGGCCCTATCCTCTCTTCTAGCAAGAAAAAAGTCAATCTAGCTACAATTTTGACTGCTACGAAAAGTGATTAGATGTGATAGGCTAGAGCAACACTTAATAAAATTTGAAAGTTTTATTAAATAAAATTTAATAACTTCTATTTTTTATACTTTATGTTTTTCTTTTCATTTCGAGATGAATCATCTCATAATTTTTATTTTATATCATAAATCAAACAATTAAAAAGTAATAATAATATAATATCAATATATACCTTTAGAATTTTTGAAAACTGCTCCATTCGTCCCAAAAAAAAGAGTCTACTTTGGTTAAGGCATAATTTTTTATTAATTATTAAGTACAATTTATTTAATGAACCACTAAATATATAATTTTACATTTTTAGCCTTACCTTTTAGTTTTGAGTATACATAATTATTATTAGGAAGGATATTTTAGTAATTTGGTTTAAAAGCGGACTCTTTTTTTGGGACAGGAAAAAGTTTTCAAAGTGGACACTTTTTTTGGGATGAAGAGAGTAATTAATAAAAAGAGATTATCTTATTATTTTTATATCTCCGTAAACTTTTAAGAAATAATTATATTTTTACATCTCTTGTAGTTTTATTTTAATTATTAGAATCAAACTGATGTGCACTTCATGGCTATAAAGAGCTAGTAATACATAACAAGCGAACAGGACCCAAGACTTAACTTGCGAAATCACTAGAATTGGCAGATTTGAGACTGATGGATGAAGCGTTGCCATAACTTAGGGTTCTATTAGATTAATAAGATTCAAAGACACCACAAATTGTTCAAACTTGATAAGCTCACTGTTCTTTGAAAGAACAAAGAGATGGATTCACTCAAACTCTCAATGACGTAATGCCACAAAATTCTTCAAGTTGTTCTATTGAGGTGTTGGCCGAATGACCTATATTTATAAAGTATAAAAACGTATTAAAATGAAATAACTAAAATTCTAATCCTAATCTACTTCTAAGGATGGGCGGCTAGTTTCCTTTAATTAAAGGGCAACCTTACAAATAAAAATGAAATAAAAAATCCTACCTCAAACACCTAAACTTCGGCCACAAGAAACAAGCTTTGGCCAACATAAATAAAAATCCAGCAAGGTGGCCTTTTAATTACCTAAATTCGGCCACTTCAAGAATTAATAAAAATAACTAACACTAATGAAATTCAATGCTAACCAAAATACTAATCACTTGGCCTACTAATACACTAGAATTCAGCCAAGGCAAAACTAGTGTTCCTCAAATTGGACTTGCAATAGATTAATGATTTGCAAGGCTTGGCCACATGCTTGACAGGCTTGAATGTTATGGATTAAACCATTTCTTGAACTCATTTAGCTCTAGCTCTCGTCATCGGCCCTGTATTATGCCTTAATGGATCAAATGCTTGGCAAGGTCGACTTTTTGACTCCTTGGTTCTCATCATTCCCACTCTCCTCAAAAGGATTTGTCCTCAAATCGAACTCGTCACCTATATCAAAAGGGGAAAGATCAGTCACATTGAATGTGGCACTAACTTGATACTCGCCAGGCAAATCTAGCTTATAGGCATTGTTGTTGATGCGTTCAACCACTTGAAATGGTCCATCTCCTCTTGGATGCAACTTGGTATATTGTTGAAGAGGAAACCGCTCTTTGCGCATATGTGCCCAAACTCAATCACCAGGCTCAAAGATAACACGTTTGCGACCTTTGTTGGCTTGAGTGGCATATTGGTGCGTCCTCTTCTCAATCTGTTGGCAGACTTTTTCATGCATATTTTTCACCATGTCAGCCTTCTTTTCACCATCAAGACTTGAATATTCAAATGGCAATGGTGTCAAATCCAATGGAGTTAAGGGATTAAAGCCATAAACCACTTCAATAAGACTATTAGAATTGGCTCTGTATCAATGTAATCTCATCATCCATACATAACGAATTAATGTGGTATATTCATATCATAATTTATGAACAGTAAGAACTAGCATTCTTATTGAGACTCGAACTCATAGGGAAGAAAATCTATTTATGGATAGAATCAAATATGCATTATTTACAGACAAAAGTATTAGGTTATTGGGGAAAAATCAATATACTTTTAATGTTGAATTGGGATCAACTATGATAGAAATAAAACATTAGGTTGAACTCTTCTTTGGGGTCAAGGTAATAGCTATGAATAGTCATCGACTTCCAGGAAATGGTAGAAGAATGGGACCTATTATTGGACATACAATGCATAACAAACGTATGAGCATTACACTTCAATCGAGTTATTCTATTTTTAAATCCAAATACTTAATAGCATGGCGATATATTTATATAAAACTTTTACCCTGAGTACACGCAATGAAACTGTAGACAAATGTGGTGGTTGTAAAATTATGAATTATATTTATTAGATTAAATTTGAATTGTTAAAATAGAGATGAAAAAATAAGCATAATAAAATATTGTAATATTTAAACTCTATATGTAATTTGGTGAGTTGTTAAGTTGTTAAATTGTGTAGATAATTATTATTATTGTGTTAAATTATGATTATCAATATTTTTTTTATAATTTCTTCACACTAAATAAATATGGAAAAAAGCAAGAGAGATCTATTTTGTTAAAGCTCAATATTCATTTTGTTATTAAAACAAACCTCAAGATCAAATGTATTTTCAATACTATAGTTTAAAGGGCAGTTTATAAATTTTTAAAAAATTAACTATTTACTTGATCAAAAGTCAATAGTCAATATTTGTTAATCAACTATAAGAAGGTAAATGTTATTAATTTATAGAATTTCAAGGGGTATTAGTAATTTCCTTGTATCTCCAAAGTTATTTGATAGTATTCCTAAACTTCAAGTGAGGTGGATATAATTTACCTTTTTGTTTAAATTTATATAAACTAATAAATATTGTATTTATAACTGTAAACTTAAAAAAATATGATAAAATTATTTTATAAAATTTTCTTTTGCACTCATTTATAATGACTTTTTTTTTATGAATGAAAATATAAAATTGCTATAAAAAAAGAGAATATAAAGAGTTCAGTTAGAAAAGTCAAAACTGTTTTTTCAACAAAATTTTCAAAATACCCTTAATGAGATAGAATACATCAAAAGAGTGTATTGATATGTAATACCCTTAATGAGGAAATTAGTAGTATACAATGAGTTGTACCTCCACTTCGTTGACCAAAAATAAAAAGTTGTATATTGATGAAACTGAACTCTTTTTTTTTGGAACAAAAGAAGTATAAGTATTTACTACTTTTGTTATACATTATACGTCTAATTATATATGTATATGTATTAACCACTACTTATTTTATAATATTACACCAGTGACTATAACTACTTTGAAACAATATATTTTTTATTACTGATTTTCTTATAAAGAAATATAGTTCGTAATAAATGTAAAAAATTTTTATTACCATTAATCAGTAGTGTATTTTAATGCTAACAAAATTATGTGCTTAAATTAATTAAACTTATTTGGACGAATTCATAAATTTCAAGATGTCCTAGTATAATTATGTTAAATTAAGAACCATAACATAAATAAACCAATGAAGCTCAACCCAATGAAGAATATATTTAGACAAATTATTATTCTTAACCAAAGAAAGCCAACTAGTACTAATCAATAGTGTATTGTAATACTAAAAAGACTGTAAGAATAAAACACAATTGTATGGACAGACAAAAATATTAGGGTATCCTAGTACAATTATTAGAGATTAAGAGTTATAATAAAAGTAAGCTAAGTTTGGCATAAGGAAGAATATACTTACTAATAATCACTATTATATAAAATGAAAAAAAATTCAGTCACTTTCAATATAATTGTCATATTTTTTAAGGATATTGTTGTCTTTTTAGTCTTTTTAATTAATCAAATAATAATAATAATAATACAAGAGTGGTAAGAAAATTAATTGCTATAAAAATTAACAATGTAAGAGTTTTATTAAACCTTGAATACTAATAGTTCTATTAAACTTCTATCCAATTTTAATTCAAATATAAATATACTTATCATTATTATCTTTATTTAAAATAAATAGTTATCTATTAACATATAATTCTAATATAGCTCTAATATTTCGTGATTATAAAATATTAATTATTTCATCAAATTTTACTCTAAATTCTAAAATTAATTTTTAAATTTGATTTGTATATATTAATCAATGTTTGGTTTGAAAAAAGAATCCTAATAGCGTACTATAATTTTTGATAAATTTTCTTATATTTTTTGATATTTAAAACTAAATATACTTGTGTTTTACTCATATGTTTTTAGATTAAAATTTTGAGATTGTTTCCATTTAGTCTTGTTAATATTTTAAATGGACTTGAATTTTTTTATCTCTTTTATTTAAAAAATAAATTGAAGATAATTTATTTAAATTTGGACTCAACAATTAATAATTTTTTAATATAGTTCTTTGGTCATTCTATTTTTATTTCCACAATTTCAATATATCTCTCTTTTTCCATTTTTCTGCTTACTCCCACTTCAGTTGTTTAAGAATAATTGTTTTTAGAATTTTTTCACACTAAATAAATAAGAAAAAAAATAAGAGAGATTCATTTTGTTAAATCTCGATGTTCGTTTCGTTATATATTCAAACAAACCTCAAAGGTTAAATGTATTTCAAATATTATAGTTTAAAAGATTGTTTATAAGTTATTTTTTTAAAAAAAAATAACTAGGGCTGTGAATTATATGGCGATGTTTGAATGGATTATGTGCATTGATTTCACCATCAAATACATGCCGAAATTAATTTATTTCAAAAATGTGCACACTTTTGCATTCAGACACCCAACTGCTGCTTACAATAATCCATTCTTTAATGAAATGGGAAAAAAATTAAAATCGTGACCGTGTAGTGGACATAATTGATGACATGTCTACGATCTATCCTCCATGTTCTTCAAATGCTGATACAAGGCTTTGGGGATGCCACTTGCTAACAAGGGACATGTATGTCTTCCCCTTCAACGCTGTGATGTTCATAGTTGGTGCCCAATTATATAGGCCATTTGATCGTGGGTGACACAATTAGGTCTGCATGCAGGACCAATGCTTTCGTAAACGCAATAATCACACTAACGGGAATGGAGCAATAGGGACACAAAACAAAGGCCAAAGTTCCCAGTATGCATGGTACAAAGAAAGCAACAGAAATAATCTCATTTATAATGACTATTTTTTTATCAATGAAAATATAAAATTGCTATAATTTTTTTTGATATAAAATTAATTAAGTCTATTAGAGTTTATGTATTTAATATTAAGATTTAATATTTATTAATAAAATAATTTTATTTTATTAATAGAACATAATTAGTACACAATAAATAGAATAAAAAATCTAAATTTGGGAAGTGTTTGATCACTAGAGTTGATAATGATCCATCATTTTCTACAAATACGAAAGCCAAAAGAGAAGCAAATTCGCATATTTGTGCCTTCCTTCTTCTTTCGTAGAGAACATTATCTCCCATATGAATCGTATGGCCTCAAATCAATGGAGTAGTCTTCGAATTGGAAAAGGGAATCGAAGACGTGAACGTCTAAGTCTTCGCCTTCTTTTGTGGGAGAGGGTAACAGTCAAGGGAAGTATTACTATTAATTCCAAATCGTCCTTCCCACGCCAAAATGAGACCCATCATCGGCCATACATGACATATGCGGTTCGTAACCTTTACCTTTATTAATGTTTTGCTTTTTTGAATTATAACATGATTTTATTTTTATAATTATTTATTTATTGACAAAATAACTTAGGGAAATAACTGATTTTCAGATGAAGAATTGGTATATCAATCCAACTCATTTTGATCCTTCCCATTTGGAGTATTCCAAGAATGGAGTTAGTTTTCATAATTTCGATATTTACAAAATATTAATATTGGCTCAATATTATTAATGTCAAGTTTTATTTAATTTTAGGGTGTACATAACTTTTCATTGCACTCAAAAAATAAGTTTATTTTAAAATAAAATTTCTAAAACCATTTTTATGAATTATATATATATGTGTGAATATTTACTATTCATAATTAAATAGTAACGATAAAAATAAAAAATGGTGAAATATACTTCTTTTTTTTTAGTTGGAAAGAAGTTCTACTGCAACCCCTAAATCACGTCGAGGCAAGTCAAGTAGTCAACTCGTCAGTGGCCCTCCGCATCTGTCCCATTGCACTTGTCAATTTATTCCAGTCTGCTCACTCCAACGAATTGTCGTCAGCTCAAGGCTGAATCAGCAGCAATAATGCAGCAAACCTTGGGCTTTCAAAGTGTGAAATTTCCTTTAAATTTCTCATGATGTGAAGAAACCTTAACCACATTCATATATACCCTGTAATTTCAGATTCATACTTTATATAAAAAAAGTAAGAGAGATCCCATTTGTTAAACCTTAATGTTCATTTTGTTATTAAAAGCAAACCACAAGGGTTAAGTGTATTTTAAATATTATAGTTTAAAAAATAGTTTATAAATTTCAAAAAAAAAAAATAACTTTGTACTTTGTCAAAATTCAATAGTCAATATTAGTTAATCAACGGTAAAAGTTAAATGATATTACTTTATCCAATTTAAAGGAAGTATTAATAGTTTCCCTGTACCTCCAAAGTTATTTGGTAGTTTTCCTAAACTTCAAAAGAGGTAAATATAATTTAACTTTTTATTTAGCTTTATGTAACCTAATAAATATTGTATTTATAACTATAAACTCTAAAAAATATGATAAAATTATTTTATAAAATTATCTTTTGCACTCTTTGTAATGACTATTTTTTATTAATGAAAATATAAACTTGCTATAAAAAAAATTTGATATAAAATAACTTAGGAAAATTTTGATACAAATTATAGCAAGATTTTATTTTTATAATTATTTATTCATTGACAAAATAACTTAGGAAAATACTGATTTGTGGATGAAGAATTAGTATATTAACTCAACTCATTTTCATCCTTCCCAACTGGAGTATTTCAAGAATGGGGTTAGTTTACATAATTCTAATATTTACAAAATATTAACATTGGCCTTAATATTATTTATGTAAAGTTTTATTTTTGGTTGCTCTAGAAAAATAAGTTTACTTTAAAATAAAAATTTTAAAACTATTTTTAAGAATTTAATATATATGTAAATATTTATGATCCATATTTAAAGAGTAACCATAAAAATGAAAATATTGTAAAATAGACTTGTTTTTTAGTTGGAAAGAAGTTCTACTACAACCCCCTAGATCACGCCAAGGCAAGTCAAGTAGTCAACCCGTAAGCCTCCCCAGCTGTGCTAGTACATGTCTCAATTTATTCCAATCTATTGACTCATAACAAATTCTCATCAGCCGAAGGCAAAAGCAGTAGCAATAATACACCAAACCTTGGCTTTAAAAGTGTAACATTTAATTTAAATTTCTCATGCTGTGAAGAAACCTTAGCCACATTCATATGTACCGTGCATTTTTAGATTCATACTTTATATCAAAAGAGTAAGAGAAATCTATTTTGTTAAACTTCAACATTCATTTTGTTATTAAAACAAACTTCAAGGGTTAAGTGTATTTTAAATATTTTAATTTAAAAGATAGTTTATAAATTTCAATAAAAAAATTATTTATTTGGTCAAAAGTCAATAGATAATATTATTTAATTATCTATAAAAAGTTAAATGTTATTAATTTATCCAATTTAAAGGAGGTATTAGTAATTTACCTGTATCTCCAAAATTATTTGATAGTTTTTCTAAACTTTTAAGGAGGTGGATATAATTTACCTTTTTTATTTAGATTTATATAACCTAATAAATATTATATTTATCACTGTAAACTCTCAAAACTATGATAAAATCATTTTATCAAATTATCTTTTGTACTCATTTATAATGATTATTTTTTTATCAATGAAAATATAAAATTGCTATAAAGTTTTTTGATATAAAGTTAACTACTTCTATTTTAGTTTATGCATTTCATTTTAGGATTTAATATTTATTAATACAATAATTTCATTTCATTAATTGGAGATGGTTAGTACATAAGGTAAAAAATCTTGTTAAGTGTTTGATCACTAGAGCTGATCGCATGGCCTTAAATCAATGGAGTCGTCTTTGAATTGGAAAAGGGAATTGAAGACATTAAACTCAAAGTCTTCAACTTTTTTTTGTGGAAGAGGGAAACGGTCAAGGGAGGTATTAATTCCAAATCGTCCTCCCACATGAAAATGATACATCGCCCGCCATGCATGACTTGCGTGGTTTGTTGCCGAATAATGTTTTATTTAGGCAGTATTTTACAAAATATTGACATGGGCTAATATTAATGATGTAAAGTTTTATTTTAAAGTTTTTGACAATTTTAATTCTTAATATTTAGGGGTTCGATAATTTTAATTCTTAAAACTTTTAAGTTAACAAATTTACTATTTATAATTTTAATTTATAACAATTTGAAAATAATTAGCCGAAAAAATTAATGACTCAATAGTTGGAGGGAGCTATGAAGCCCACATTTATATAATATTTTTAATAGTTTTAGTTCTCAATATTTAAATATTTAATATTTTTAGTCAAATCTAATTTAAATATTTCTCAATATTTAAATATTTAATATTTTTAGTCAAATCTAATTTAAATATTTGATATTTAAATTTAGATAGACAAATCTAATTTTTAGATTTTCAATAAATAAAAATTAAAAATTATTGACATTATTAACTTAAAAGAATGGGAAGAGGAAATTAATAAAAAAAAATTAATTTTTTAAATTCATATCAATAGAAAAAAATGAAAAATATGGGACAAAAAACGTTTCTTTTTTTATTCATGCTAATTTGAAAAATAAAACAAATATGGGTCACTTAACTCTTCCATATTTTTTAAGCTAATGACATCTTTTTTTTTGAATTTTACAAATTTAAATTATGTAAATAGACTAGCTTACCTAAATTATTTGGAAACTAAACTTATCATATTTTTAAACATAAGGACTAAAACTGTTAAACTTTTAAATATGGGAATTAAAATTGTTAAAATATTATATAAATTTGGACCTATTTGTTCCTACTTTCTATCATTAGGTCATTAACTTTGTAATTAGTTATTTTTAAATTGTTATAAATTGAAACTATTTCAAAAAATAAGTCTATACCCTGCATTTTCAGATTCATACTTTATATCAAAAAAGTAAGAGAGATCCATTTTGTTAAACTTCAATATTCATTTTGTTATTAAAACAAACTTCAAGAGTTAAGTGTATTTCAAATATTTTAATTTAAAAGATAGTTTGTAAATTTCAAAAAAAAAAATTATTTGGTCAAAAGTCAATAGTTAATATTATTTAATTATCTGTAAAAGGTTAAATGTTATTAATTTATCCAATTTAAAGGAGGTATTAATAATTTATCTATATCTTTTAAAATTATTTGATAGTTTTTCTAAACTTTAAAGGAGGTGCATATAATTTACCTTGTTATTTAGATTTATATAACCTAATAAATATTATATTTATAACTGTAAACTCTCAAAACTATGATAAAATCATTTTATCAAATTATCTTTTGCACTCATTTATAACTATAAACTCTCATTTTATCAAATCATTTATTTATCTTTAGCATAGAAACTATAATATCAATTGTATAGGTTTCCTGTACTACCAGTGTAATTTTGTAAAATTTTAATACTACTATTTTCTTAACACTTTATGAAAATTAATTTTAAAATTTTTTGGTCATGTAATCAAATTTGGGGATTTGATTTTTTCAATTTATATAATTACAAAAATTTTGTAATTCACATACCCATATATATTTTTCACTTATATATATATATATATATATATATATATATATATATATATATATTTATTCTTAAAAATTTACTTTTATATTAAGAAAATTTTACTTATGACTATAAATTAAAAAGAATATAGAATATAACATTCAAAATAACTTAACTTTTTTCACATTTATCATAATTTTAAATATTTTGACTTTAAAATGTTAGTAGTAATATCAACATTATTCAAATAAATGAGTGCAAAAGATAATTTGATAAAATAATTTTATCATAGTTTTGAGAGTGTACGGTCATAAATACAATATTTATTAGGTTATATAAATCTAAATAAAAAGGTAAATTATATCCACCTCCTTTAAAGTTTAGGAAAACTATCAAATAATTTGATAAAATGATGGTTATCAAGTTTTTATTATTTTATTCAAGATGATAATTTTATATATTAATCCATGAAGGTAAAAAAAAATGGCCCAACTCACTCGCGATCTCTCCTTAATGCTTGAATTAACCCTTGAGGGCCTGTTTGGTTGTCAAGGATTCTTGCCTTAAAAAGTAATTTGTTTCCTTAGTTTTAAATTCCGGTATTTGGTTAGTTTGGAAAAGTAATTTGATTACTTTCCGATGTTTGTTTCAGTTTTAAATTTTTTAGACAAGTAATCAAATTCCTGAAAATAGGGAAAATAAGTGCAACATTCCAGGATTCTGATTCCTTACTAAAAGTTGTCATTCTGATTACTTATTTTAGAATTTTAGTGTAAATAAACATCTTTTTTACTTTTAATATTATTTCATCTATTTTTCTCTTTAGACTCTCAGGTATATTTTATTTTTTAATTATTAGTCATGTAATCTTCTATTTTAATTATTATTATTTTTAATTTTTTAAAAAAAATTACTTCAAAACTTTTTTCTATTCAAATTCATAATTTATTAAAATTTAAAATTATGTAATTTTTTATTTTTTCGCATTAAATTTTTTGAAATTGTGGTTTGATTTCATCTTAAATGAGGTTTTTTTGGGTTTAAATATTATTATATATTACAATTGACAAAATTAAGAAATTTTATATTATATTTTGATTAAAAGAATAAAAATAGTTGTCTCTATCATTAATCCCTATTATATAATAGGAAAAAATTTGTTAGTCGATTTTAATGTAATTATTATAAATATTGAGAATTAAATTTTCTTTTTATAGTCTCGTAATATTAATATAAATATTTAGTAATTAGAATATAGTTAAAGTTCTAAATTTTACGAACTTTTAAAAAAATTATCTATTTACTATGTATTTATTTTTAGCAATTTGAAGATGGTTAAAATTTATTATTCCTTTTCATAATTTAGTTTTCATTGGTATGTTTTTTCATAATTAATTAATTATTTTACTATTTTTGTAGTAATTATAGAAGAATTTTGACAGCAATATCTACATCCTCAATTAAATCATTATTACTCTTTTTTTTTCTTCTTTTATGACCTTATCCACTCCCCACCCCCACCCACCATAATTTGACTTTTTTTCTTTTTCTTTTTTTGTATTTTGAATTTTTTGGCACTATGAATTGTACTTTTGTAGGGTCATTTTACATTTATTTATAAGAGTTTTAGTCTATTGTTTTATGATTTTTTTAATTGTTTGAAATTTTAAAATTTTTGTTTTCCCTAAACTTTTAACAATATATATTTAACAAATTATTAGACATCACATGCCTTGCATGGGAATCCTAAATTAGTATAAAATAAGAGGAATAATATGCTAAATGTACAATACATGTCAAATAAATCATATTTAAAATATATTTGTGATTCATTGTTACATTAACTTTCCCATAAATATTTTTATTTTATCCAAACATAGGTAAGTATTCAGAATTCTCATAATTAAATTTCTAAAATTTAAATTCCCTAGAAAAGTATTCATTTTCTTTAGAATTAAATTCCTCGAAATCATATTTCCATTTAACTTTACTTTCCCGCGAACCAAACGAGCCCTTGGTGTAATCTGACTTCCATTTCATAAAATTAATTACTTCCTCTATTCCTAAAAAAGAGTTCATTTTGAAAAAAAAATTTGTCCCAAAAAAAAGAGTTCACTTTTAAACTAAATTCTTAAAATATCCTTATTAATAATAATTATGTATATTCAAAATTAAAAAGTAAGGATAAAAATATAAAATTATACATTTAATGTTGCATTAAATAAATTGTACTTAATAATTAATAAAAAATTGTACCTTAATCACAGTGGACTTTTTTTTTTTTTTTTTGGAACAGAAGGAGTATCATTCTTTTCTCCATTTTTGCTGCCCATTATTATTATCATTTTATTCAATTAAATAAATAACGTATTTCACAGGATGTACAGGTGGTCAAAATTGTATATTAATTAATTACATGAACAAGAATAAGGAGAATTGAGTTTTATTTTGCAGTGAAAATTAATTCGCTACATAATGCTTTTTGGTCCGAATCCAACCATGCATTGCATAAACATGCATTTATCATTTTTCTTTTTTTATTCTTTATTTCTTTTATATATAATGTGATTGATCACTAAAGCTGATGGTGATCATCATTTTCCCAGAGCCGCAAAAGCGAAAGGGCAAGGCAATTCACATTGTTGTGCCTTCCTTCTTCTTTCGTCAAAAACATTACCTCCAATATGATTCGTATGGCCTTAAATCAATGTAGTCGTCTTCGAATTGGAAAAGGGAATCGAAGACATGAACGTCTAAGTCTTTGCCTTCTTTTGTGGGAGAGGGAAACGGTCAAGGGAAGTATTAATATTAATTCCAAATCGTCCTTCCCACGTCGAAATGACTCAATGAGACCCATCAATCATCATCGGCCATACATGACATACGCGGTTTGTTACCTTTACCTTGATTAATGTTTTGCTTTTTCAAATTATAGCAATATTTTATTTTTATAATTATTTATTTATTGACAAAATAACTTAGGAAAAGTACTGATTTGCATATGAAGAATTGGTATATCAACGCGACTGGTGTCATCCTTCCCAATTGGAGTATTTCAAGAATGGGATTAGTTTACATAATTCTGATATTTACAAAATATTAACATTGGCCTCAATATTATTGATGTAAAGTTTTATTTCATTTCAGGATATATATAACTTTTGATTGCCCTCGAAAAATAAGTTTACTTTAAAATAAAATTTCTAAAACTATTTTTACTAATTTTATATATATATAAATATTTATGATCCATATTTAAAGAGTAACCACAAAAATAAAAAAAATTGTAAAATAGACTTGTTTTTTAGTTAGAAAGAAGTTCTACTACAACCCCCAATATCATGTCGAGGCAAGTCAAGTACTCAACCCGTGAGCCTCCCCAACTGTCCTAGTACATTTCTCAAATTTATATAAAAAATGTAAGAGAGATCCCATTTGTTAAACCTCAATGTTCATTTTGTTATTAAAAACAAACCTCAAGGGTTAAGTGTATTTTAAATATTTTAATTTAAAAGATAGTTTATAAATTTCAAAAAAACTATTTATTTGGTCAAAAGTCAATAGTTAATATTATTTAATTATCTATAAAAGGTTAAATGTTATTAATTTATCCAATTTAAAGGAGGTATTAGTAATTTACCTATATCTCTAAAATTATTTGATAGCTTTTCTAAACTTTAAAGGAGATGGATATAATTTACCTCTTTATTTAGATTATATAACCTAATAAATATTATATTTATAACTGCAAACTCTCAAAACTATGATAAAATCATTTTAACAAATTATCTTTTGCACTCATTTATAATGATTATTTTTTTATCAATGAAAATATAAAATTGCTGTAAAAATTTTTGATATAAAGTTATCTATGTCTATTGAAGTTTATGCATTTCATATTAGGATTTAATATTTATTAATAAAATAATTTCGTTTTATTAATAGAAGATGGTTAGTACATGGGTAGAAAATCTAAAAAAAAAAGAAAAAAAAAGAAGTGTTTAATCACTAGAGCTGATCGCATGGCCTCAAATCAATGGAGTCGTCTTTGAATTGGAAAATGGAATTGAAGACATGAACCTCAAAGTCTTCCACTTCTTTTTGGGGTGAGGGAAACGGACAAGGAGGTATTAATTCCAAATCGTCCTCCCACATGAAAATGATTTTATGTGGTTTGTTGCCCAATAATGTTTTATTTTATTTACAAAATAAAACATGTTTTATTGAAAACATGGTTTGTTGCCCAATAATGTTGATTTTACAAAATATTAACATGGGTCAACGCTCGCCCCCACCGTCCTACTTGTGGCAAGTTTTCCAGTCTACTGACTCGACTCTTCTTCATCCAACAATCATGAATTATCTATCATCAGCAAACCTTGGCATTAAAACTGTGACATTTCCTTTAAATTTTCCATGCTGTGAAGAAACCTTAACCACATTCATATATACCCTGCATTTTCAGATTCATATACTAAGATCTATCTTGCAATGGATGGACGGTGTCTTGCACTTCATTTGATACAATGGCTAATTATGAGTTGCTGCATGGCCATGAAACCACCAAACATTGCCACTGATCAATCTGCCCTTCTGGCCCTAAAAGCTCACATCACCTCTGACCCTCACCAAATCTTGTCCAGTAACTGGTCTTATGTTGCTTCATCCTCCTCTGTCTGCGACTGGATTGGAGTCCAGTGCGGCCCTCGCCACCGTAGAGTGAATGCTTTGAATATTTCAGGCATGTCTCTTACTGGCACCATTCCTCCACATTTCGGTAACCTCTCATTTCTTGTTTCTCTTGACATGAAAAGCAACTATTTCCATGGAAATCTGCCTCAAGAGCTTTCCCGATTACGCAGAATAAGGTTTATCAGATTAGCCTCCAACAACTTCACTGGACCAGTTCCTACGTGGTTCGGACCACAGCTTCAAGTCTTAGCTTTATCTCGAAACGAATTTAGTGGTCCTATTCCTTTGTCGATCTCTAACCTGTCGAAATTAGAATATCTGAATTTTAAAGGTAATTTCCTCACGGGAGAGATTCCTGAAGATATTGGGAATCTCCATAGCTTGACATTTCTGGATCTTCAATATAATCAACTTGTTGGTTCCATACCTTCCACCATCTTCAACAACTCAACATTGGAGACTGTTGGTTTTACACAAAATAACTTGACAGGAAGTCTTCCACTTGATATTTGTCACAATCTTCCAAGTCTCAAAGGGATTTATCTTTCTTTCAATCAGTTAAATGGCCAAATCCCATCAAGTTTATCCCATTGTTCACAGCTTCAAATACTGTCATTGTCATATAACAATTTCAGTGGATTCATTCCGAAAGAACTTGGCAACTTGGAGATGCTAGAGCAACTATACCTTGGAAGGAACAATTTAGAAGGTATAGCCTTAGATTCTGACCTTTAATCTTTTGGATGATGTTTAAATTGCTTAAACAATGGCAAGTCCAGAAATCATTTTCTTGTTGCTCGCAAATATAGCATGAAATCATTATCAATACTTTGGACATGTACTAGATTTAGGGAGTATGTAAGTCAAGCAATCATTCCACCCTAACAATATGCCAAAAAAAAAAAAACTATCTTTTCCGCTCTGTCGTGGTAATACATGGTCTCTGTTTAACATTTAAGTGGGAAAGATTTTCATATTACTATTAACTATGTAAAATTGGAAGGTGCGATCCCACGGGAAATTGGCAATTTTCGTAACCTCAAGGAGTTTGGTTTAGAACGCTATAGCATTTCAGGTTCCATACAGAAAGAAATTGGAAATTTGTCTATGCTCACTTTTCTTTATTTTTCCCATAATCGGTAGTATAATTTCTTAAATGTTTTAGAAAAATAATTTGTTTCTTAAAAATAAGGAAAATAAGGAAAATAAGAGTAATCATTCAAAATTCTGAATATTTACTAAAAGTTATTATTCTTATGACTTTTGTTAGAATTTTAATTTAAATAAACATATTTTAACTGTTAATTTTATTTGGTTTGCTTTTTCTCTTTTAACTTTTATAAGGCTTTTATTTTTTAGCGTTACTCATATAATATTTTATTTTAATTACTGTTAGTTCTAATTTTTTATTTAAATTTTTTTTTAGATTTGAGAACTTTTTTATATTCAAATTCATAATTTATTAAAATTGAAATTTATGTAATTTTTTATTATTTTTATCATTAAAATTTTGAATTGTGGGTTGATTTCGTCTAAAATGGGGGTATATTCTTTTCTTGGTTTCTTTTGCTTCAATTTTGCTATTAAATTATTAACATCCTTGTTGCTACTTTTTTTTTTAATGAAAATATAAGTTTATTTGTACCTTTCGTATTGATACCAACTTCTTTTATGTATTTGTAATTCATTAATTTAAATGAAATAGTGAAACATGAATAATACTAACTTTTCTGAAAAGAAATTTATTATATCCGGTATTTGTAATCCTCACAATAAAATTCCTAAAATTCGAATTTTTTAAAAAGTGTTTATCTTTTTATAATTAAATTCTAAAAAATAATATTACTACGTAATTTTACTTTAATACTAACCAAACATACCCGCATGATTACATTTTACCCTAAGTTTCAATTCCATATATTTAGACATATCAAATGTTCATATTAATTTCAAAATTTACAAACTCCTTCCCCGCCCCCTCCCCCTCCCATCTCAACCCCAATGTTCACTTTTCTAATAACCGAGAAATTGCATTAATATACTAGCATATCACAATAGATAGATGCAGTACCGCAAGAGATCTCCAACCCTCACAAATTGGAGATACTTTATTTTACATCCAATGACCTAAATGGGTCCATAAATTTTAGTTTTTAAATTGTTTGATAACCAAATTTCATACCACTTAATTATTTAAACAGTGCTTAATTTCTATAAAAAAAATTAAATAGTAAAAGTCAGTTTAATACTTATCATTTAATGATGTTAGCAAATTTTTTTAACAATTTTTCCAAACTTAACCTCTTTTGTTGAGGTTCCTTTTATATGTTTCTTTTTCCTTTTTCCTTTTTTATTTTTGTAGAACATATTTTCAAACATGTTTTTTTTTATATATATAAAAATTTTATATAAATTTCAATACTTTATTTCTTTTTCTAGCATTAAATATTAATATTGATAGATTATATCGTTCACATGTTTTCATGAAAAATTGACCCTTAATTCCAAAAAAAAATTAATATTTGTAAAAATATACAAAATACATGGTCTTTGTTAAATATTTAGGTGGGAAAAGATTTTCAAATTACTAACAATTCTTCTGTAAAATTGGAAGGTGTGGTTCCGCGAGAGATTGGCAATCTTCATAACCTCAAGGAGTTTTTTATAGATCACAACAACATTTTAGGCTCCATACCGAAGGAAATTGGGAATTTGACTATGCTCACTCTTCTTTATTTTGGCTTCAATTTCTTAACAGGTTAGTTTCCTTTGGCTCACTGGGAATTTGAGTTTAAACAATACTACGTTTGCTTTGTTTGGTTCATTTGAGAAAGTAATCTGTTTGTCGTGTTTTTTTTTTTTACATTTTTTGAAAAAGTAATCAAATTTCTGAAAATAAGAAAAATAAGTGCAACAATTGAGAGTTCTCAATAGTTACTAAAAGTTATTATTCTTCTGACTTTTCTTAGAATTTTAGTTTAAATAAACATATTTCTAACTTTTAATATTATTTGGTCTGCTTTTTCTTTTTGAACTTTTATATGTTTTTTAAAAAAAATTTAAGTAGTACTCATATACTCCCTCCGTTCCAAAAAAAAAAAGAGTCAATTTTCATTTAAATATAACTTTTTATTAGTTATTAAATACAACACACACAATGCACCAACTAAATATATGATTTTATATTTTTATCCTTACTTTTTAATTGTGAGTATATATACACAATTAAAAATTTTGATATTATTAGTAATGATCATTTTTAAATTTGGTTTGAAAGTAAACTTTTTTTTGGGAATATGGGAGTAATATTCTATTTTAATTTTTGTTAGTTTTAATTTTTTATTTTAAAAAATTATCAAATTTGAGAACTTTTTTATATTCAAATTCATAATTTATTAAAATTGAAAATTACATAATTTTTTATTTTTCTCCTTAAATTTTTGAATTGTGGGTTGATTTCATCTTAAATGGGGGTATATTCTGTTATTGTTTTCTTTTTCTTCAATTTTGCTATTAAATTATTAACATCATTGTTGTTACTTTTTTTTAATGAAAATATAAATTTATTTGTACCTTTATTACTGAAACCACCTTCTTTTTGTATTTGTAATTCATTAATCTAAATGAAATAGCGAAATAAGAATAATATTAACTTTTCTGAAAAAATTTTATTCTATCCAGCATTTATAACCCCTACAATTAAATTTCTAAAATTTGAATTTTTTAAAAAAGTATTCATTTTTTTTACAATTAAATTCTAAAAATAATATCACTACGTAATTTTACTTTCTTACTAACCAAACAAACTCGCGTGATTACATTTTACACAGAGTTTCAGTTCTATATATTTGGACATATCAAATGTCTATCTTAATTTCAAATTTTACAAACCTCTTCCCTACCCCCTCCCCTCTCAACGCCAAATGCTCACTTTTCTAAATGCCGAGAACTTGTATTAATATACTAGCATATCACAACTGATAGGTGTAATACCAAAAGAGATCTCCAACCTTCACAAATTGGAGCAACTTTATTTTACATCCAATGGCTTAAATGGGTCCATACCAATGGGGATCTTCAATCTTTCAACATTGAGGAAGGTTTCATTTTCATACAATCACGTCACTAGCAGTCTTCCATCAAACATTGGATATCAATTACCTAATTTAGAAATATTTGCACTCAACCATAATGAAATTAGTGGGGTTATACCAACTTCAATTGTAAATTGCTCTAAACTTACAATGCTATCTCTTTCATCAAACCATTTAAGTGGCTCAATTCCAAAATTTCTTGGGAACCTTGAACTTCTAGAACATCTCTATCTTTACGATAACCATTTGACAAGTGATCCAAAATCGTTGGAGTTGGATTTCCTTACTTCCTTGACAAAGTGCAAGTCTTTGAAGACCTTAGAGGTAGCAATTAATCCTCTCAATGGAATTCTCCCAAATTCCATTGGAAATCTTTCTACTTCCCTTCAATATTTTGTGGTATCGATGACTAAAATTAGAGGTCCCATCCCAAGTGAAATTGGCAACCTAAGCAATCTGATATTGATTTCTCTAGGAGATAATCAATTGAGTGGAACTATTCCAGGAGCAATCCAGGACTTAAAAAACCTTCAACTATTGGATCTTGAAGGAAACAAACTCGGGGGAACTCTAGATAAATTTTGCAACATGCAAAGACTAGCTGAGTTGTTTCTAAGCCAGAACCAAGTTTCAGGGCCAATTCCAAAATGCTTTGGCAATATGATTTCTCTAAGGAAACTTTATCTGGATTACAACTTACTGACATCTAGTATTCCCAAAAGCTTGTGGAAACTCACAGATCTCCTGGAGCTTGGCCTTGCCTCAAACTCCTTAAATGGATCATTGCCTGTTGAGATTGGAAATTTGAAGGCTACAATATCAATGGACTTGTCTACGAATCAAATATCGGGGGCCATTCCCAGCACATTGGGTGATTTACAGAACTTGCAGAACCTTTCTTTAGCAAACAACCACCTACAAGGATCCATTCCAGAATCATTTGGGAAAATGGTAAGCTTAACATCTCTGGACTTGTCGCATAACAATCTCTCAGGGCTAATTCCCAAGTCATTGGAGAAACTTCAATATCTGAATTTGTTTAACGTTTCTTCTAATCATTTAAAGGGTGAAATTCCTTCTGGGGGTTCTTTCAAAAACTTCACAAGTGAATCCTTCACTTCCAATGATGCATTATGTGGAGATCCAAAATTCCATGTCCCGCAATGCCAAACTAATCAAAAGCATCGATTAAGAGTGAAAAGGGTGCTTCTACTCACACTGATCCCACTTGTGATAGCTCTTTTGGTTGTTGTCTCCTTAGCATTTGTTTTTCTGAGATATCAAAGGAAACATGAGTTTTCAAACACAACAGAGGTGTTACCTATACCAACAATAGAAAGAATTTCTTATTATGAACTTCAACAAGCAACGAATCAGTACAGTGAGAGTAACCTTCTTGGCTCAGGTAGTTTTGGATCAGTTTATAGAGGGATTCTTAATGATGGGAAGTATGTGGCTATCAAAGTATTTAATTTACAACTCGAAGGTTCATTCAAGAGTTTTGATATAGAATGTGAAGTGTTCTGTAACCTTCGTCATCGAAATCTGGTGAATGTCTTGAGCAGTTGTTCTAACCAGGATTTTAAAGCTTTGGTGTTGGAATACATGCCCAACGGGAGCCTTGACAAATGGTTGCACTCTGACCATCATTTCCTGAATATGTTGCAAAGATTGAACATGATGATTGATGTTGCATGCGCTTTGCAATATCTACACCAAGAATATTCAACTCCCGTGATTCATTGTGATTTGAAGCCGAGTAATATCCTTATTGATGAAGACATGGTTGCCCATGTAAGTGATTTTGGAATTGCAAAGTTTTTGGGAAAGGATGAAAGCACTGTATTAACCAGAACCGTAGCCACAATTGGTTACATTGCACCAGGTAACCTTGTTGATTCTATTTTTTTTTCTTTAATTTCTGAATTTATCACCTCATGTAATTTTTTGAACTGATGGCAATATTTGTTGTAGAATATGGAAGGGAAGGATTGGTGTCAAAATCATGCGATGTCTATAGCTACGGAATCCTCCTAATGGAAGTCTTTACAGGAAGAAGGCCTACTGACGAAATTTTTTATGAAAATATGAGTTTCAAGAGTTGGGTAAATGATTCCATGCCCAATTCAATCCTTCAAGTCATAGATACTAACTTGTTAAATCCCAACGAAGAACATTCCAATGAAACGTTGGAGTGTCTATCATCAATCATGGAATTGGCCTTGAATTGTGTCCGGGAATCTCCAAAGGAAAGGCTTGTTACAAGTGATGTTGTTGATGCTCTCAAGAAGATCAGACTTAGATATGCTGAATATCACAAATGCTAATAAATTGTTCCACATGGATAATTTTGAGCCACGAAGCAAATATTTGTGCCATGTGAGTAACTTTCCATTGCTATATGTGTAATGTTGTGGTAGTTTTTCTTTTCTATTTAATTTTTCTGTTAAAATGGTAATAAAGTTTCATGATATTATACTTTTGTTCTATCAATATTTTTGTTCTCAAATCATTCACTTAACAAAATTGTACATAAATATTTCTTGTGTCAAAAGTAACCATTTTATGAGACAATATTGTCCTTACAAAATTTCTTTCATTGCATAATTCTTGGCGCTGCAATTCTATTAGCTAGGCTTCTAATGAGATGTGAGCTAGGAGTTTTCTCCCTGTAGTTTTATTGAAAAAATTTACATAATAATTCAAAATGTTAAAATTGTAGTTTATTATTTGTTATTTAAAATTATTATTATTTCATGTTAAAAATTAAATTTTTAAATTTGTTAAATTTTAAATATTTAAATTATTATAGAAAAATTATATCAAATATTTAAGTTTTATTTAAGTAATAAATTAGAAATTTAGATAGATAAGAATATTAGATGTGGATATAAGATAATATGAATTGGGAAATTTACAAAAATACCAAGGTTGATCGTTGACTTTACAAAAATACTATCCTCTTTTTTTTCTTTTGTATTATAACACTTCCAGTCCAAAAAAGTCTACAATACCCCTCTCTTGTATTATAGAACCTGCGAAAAACCAAAAGACGCTTGAGAACTATCCTTCTCCAATACCCCTCTCTTGGAGAATCGCAATAGACCGCAACAGAACCGCAATACCCCTCTCTTGTATTACAGAACTGCAATTGTTTGCCACTCCATAGCTTGCTTCAAAATTGTCGTGTTAACCCATTCCAAACATTTAGAAAGGTACACACAAAGGGAGGACAATCATCTTCCATCGTTAAGAGAGCAGCCGCGACGGAGAAGAAGAAGGAAGCACATCATAACGAGGTCAATACCATTTTGTCGATAAATTTATCATTTTATTCTTCATACGTAGTGTGTGTTGATATTGTATGTACGCATCTGAAATGGGTTGACTGAATTTTGTCAAGAAATTGGTCGGGCGGTGGTCGATGATAGGTCCAGCCCTAGATTGAGCGTTACTCAACCTCTTAAAAAGTTGAGTTTTAAGTCGATTCTTTAGTCGAGTCAATGGTTCGCCAACGGTCCAGTTTTTAATTTTTTTAGTAATTTCTATGTTTGGTCGAGCTATTAGTCGAGTAAAGGGTCGAGCCAATTTATTAAATTTATGTTTTCAAAACTTTATGTTTTTGGTCGAGCTATTAGTTGAGTAAATGGTCAAGCCAGTTTATTGAATTTATGTTTTCAAAACTTTATGTTTTTGGTCTAGCTATTAGTTGAGTAAAGGGTCGAGTCACCCATTCCATTCATCTACTTCAAATCTTCAAAAAAATACATATCACCCGTTTCAATGGCAAGCACAAAATGAGGACCATCATCTTCGAGCAAGAAAGTGCAGGCTCACGAGGTTAGTCAAAATTTCAATACAAATTGTCATTTTAATCTTACAAATTCGTACAATGCTGTTGAATGTTTGAATTTGTCGAGCAAATTATCTAGCATGAATCAAGCATGTTCCTTGTATTTTCTTTCATGTATTGCAGGAGAAATGGGAGATTGTAGCTTAGCATATGCATGAACGAATGAATGCTCTTGCCCCCAAAATAGCGGCGACAGCAGAGAAATGCCAACAACACACTGGCCGCTTAAAACATGGCATCAAACATTTGAATAAGGACATCAAACATTTGGATAAAGGCGTCAAACGTGTTCAGAAGCTGACAGCCAAATTTGATGCTCGTGTTGAGAAGCTGAAGGCCAAATTCAGCATTTAGAAAAGGCCATTGGAAATGTTTCTGAAAAAGTAGGAACTACTTCTGAAGAGGACGAATGTAGCGCAGTTGAAGACAATTGACAAAAAACTAATGTCAATTTGTATTTGTCTTCACTTTTATTTTAAGGAATATTTTAAGAAATTTTCATTTTTTCTTTTGTTTGTGGAACATTTTGTTGTTATTCAAGATAACTTATCATTAGTATAAACAGAAAGCAAGAAGAGTTTTTATTTGGTCAAGTTTCTAGTCAGAGTAAATAGTCGTGCAAGTAACAGGAACTCTGATAATTCTGCTTTAATAAATTATGGTCGAGTTTAGGGTCGATCAGGAGGTCGAGTTTTTTATTTGGTCGAGTTGGTAATCGAGTAAGTAGTTGAGTAGGAAACAGAAACTTTGATACTTTTGCTTCAATAAATTATGGTCGAGTTTAAGGTCGAGCACATGGTCGAGCTGGAGACAGAAAAAACAACTGGTTGTTTGTATGTTCAACAAAAATAATACTTGAAAAAAAGTCATAAATTAAAAAATATTGAAAAGGCTTGTGTCTTCTTTCAACAAAACCAAAACATTCAGTAAACAACTATACTTATATCAAAAGAAAAGAACAATAAATGAATTAAACCATAAACAAGTAGTAGTATCATGGTAGGGCTATAAATAAATGAGAAATTCATTCCAGCATCAGTGCTCGACCCCGTTATCGACCTTAAACTCGATTTACTATACTACTGGACACTTTCTGTAGAGCTAACAGAATACTCGACTCCAATATTGACTAAATACTCGACCTAACTACGTGCGCAACTTGTTGCTCGACTGGATGCTGGACCTCGTGCTCGACCACTTCCTTTGTACGATTCACAAACCCAATTCAAAAAGGTCATAAATCAAACTAACGTGCAATATAATTCGATTTCAAACTAATCTGCAATATAAATCAAACTAACGTGCAATATGATGAGTAGTCTTGAGCTGAGCAATTGACCAAATAGTCTCTACAACGTTGAAATACAGATGTGCTAGAGTCTGTGTTCTATAATAGAAGAGAGGGGTGTTGTAGTCTTTTTTTGGATGGAAGTACTATAACACAAAAGAAAAAAGGGAGGGTGGTATTTTTGTAAAGTCAACGGTCAACTATGGTATATTTGTAAATTTCCCAAACCAATTTCATCATCAATAGATTTTCATAAAAATAATTTTTTAATTTTCTCAGCATATTTGTTAGTTCCAATAATGTCTTCAAAATACTCTAAAAATCCCTTTATCATGGGCCCTTGCACCTCTATCTTCATCAATGAAATTTATTCAATCTCGCCCTACACAAAAATAACATATTCATTTAAAAAATATTGCAAATAGACTTCTATCTTTCACAGAGTATCATGTACAAATTCAGAACATCCATACCTGAAGAATTAGGAAACCATTGTTGTCCAAATCCACTCCTTTTCCTTTGAGCTCCTTTGGGACTTCAATGATAGCAAAATCACTTCCAAAAATAATTTCACATGTCCAATCATCCTATATTATTTAAAATAAAAATGTTAATAAATAGCCATCAACAGAGCAACTAGGAGTTGTGAAGGATGAAAAATTCATAAAAGTATTTTTAAAAAATTTAAAAACATGTAAAAAAATAATTAGCATAAGGGAATATCTAAACTATTTTTTGAGCACCTTTCTACATGCAACTTGTAGGCATTTGACGTTAATGCTGAAAACAAATCTCACTATGATTTAGTATGCACAAATTTATTTATAGATAAAGAGTAAAAAATTAAATTTAAATTACCATAAATAAAGAGATAAAAATATAACTTTATTGTTGGATAATGATAAAAGATAAAATTGTAGTTCATAGATAAGTTTAATAACTTTGATTATTCATCACTTCTGCTTAAAATTCAAATTATATAAACTAGTAGATGCATAAGTCTAGCATAATGAGGCATAATGAGATTGAGTATTGAGGTACAAAAATAAACATAAGTTACAATATGTGGCAATATTATAGAGTACCTAATTGTACACGTGACATAAATTTAGAGAGTGTTTAAGGTGAACATTATTATATATATAATAGATTGTTAGGTGTTGGTTGCTAATTGTAAGGATTAATAATTGTACATGTGGCATAAATTTACAGAGTGTTTAAGGTGGACATTATTATATATATAATAGATTGTTGGGTGTTGGTTGCTAATTGTAAGGATTAATAATTTCTGAAGATAATTTCTTTTTCACATTGAGTACACAAAAATCTTAGTAAATTCCTCTAACATAGCATGAAAATGGTATAAAATAACACTACAAGAATTTTTAATATTTGCGAGGGCCACGGCCCTTGCAAAAAACGAAAATTCCCTCGCAAATTATGTTTTGCAAGGGAAAAAATCCTTGCAAATGGCTTTGCCATTTCTTAATTCGCAAATAATACTTCACTTGCAATTGCCCCTATGCCCTCGCAAATGTAAACATTTGTGAGGGCTTATTTGCAAGGACAAAATCCTCACAAATAATTATTGTGAGGGTTTATTGGCGACGAATTGTTACTCACATTTAGTTTTTTATAGCGAGGGCGGTGGCTGCTCTCGCAACTATGTCTAAGTGCGAGGACTTTGCCATCACAATACTATTTGCAAGAACTATTACCCTCACAAGAGAAGTCGCTGCCCTTGCATTCTTTGATTTTGCAAGGGCTTCTATCCTCACAAAAAAAATATTTAACCCTCACAAAAATGGTCGGTCATGTCATTATTTTCAATTACACAAGAATTAGCCCTCACAAATACATAGTCCCTCGCAAAAACTCATATTTTTATAATAATCATATTCTTGATTGATCCAAAAGTAACATTTTAAAATATCTGCGAGCTAATAAAATAAAACCAATAAAACAATCTACAAATTCAAATTGAAAATATCAAATTTATTAAGTTCAAATATCCAACAAAAACCAATAATATTTACAAAATGTTCTAAATATTTAATAAAACAACTCAACAGTCTAATCAATAATTGTTGCTAAATATGAAAAAGATACTAATATCCATAAAATGAAACAAAATCAAAATGCAACAATAGCAAATATTCCAATAATATGATTAAAAGGCTAAAATATCATCAATGCTAATTATCTAAGACTCTCTATTATGGCTCTCTAAACCCGAACGAGAACCACATGGAAATTTCTCCATGAAATTTTCAACATAGGAAACCACCTCCTCGTTACTCAAATACTGATATAAGCCATCAGATGAGAGTACCAAAAATTGATCTCTGGGACGGAGCTTATGGTGACGAAGAGAAGGTGAACAAGAGATGCAAGGGGCAGTACCAATGTAGTCATTCTAGAACATTTCCACCATTGCATCATTCCACTTAGGCTGTACCAAAACATATCAAAATCATTAACCATACTAGCAAAGCATATGAAACCAACGTGAAAGATTGTAAGACAAATTTTAGTGATTGAAATTTTACCATAATAAATCACTGTAACCTTCAAGTTCAACTGATACTATAGGGAAGGAAGTAAGAACAACAAGATTCAGTTCATAAGGACAAAGACAAGGACAAATTACCATATGAGATATTCAAAACGCTTCAAATGTCAAGTAAATGCGCCTTTTTGAACAAAAAATTGAAAGGTTACAATTTAAAGTTTGCGGCGGTCATCATGTTTAGGGGATGATGACAATGTTTTGAAAATGACAGAAAGACGAGAAACCAACTGAATTAGTGCATCACTATGTTTCCAACCAATAAGATACATTGTTCAATAAATAAGTTGCGTTTACATCAAACATGATCTTGAGTTCTTTCTTAGTTAACAAACACACTCAAAGTACCACTCCCAATGGAGCAAACATTATAATGGTGACCATAAGCTGAACAAGTACAAAAGTTATGACCAACCTGCTTAAGAAAACCAGCCCTAAATGCACGGGTAACTTTTAAACGACCTTTAACTCTATAATTGACAATGCAATTGCTTGCAGGTAAAATACAAGCTGCCCCTGGAAAGTCTACTTGGCTTTAGGAAAGATGTGGCCATAAGGATGCGACGAACTATAGCAATGGATGATAGGAAAGCAACAATCATAACAACAGTCATTAGAACAGCAGCAGGATGGAGATGACTTTGCTTCTCTGTAAAGGATACTCTATAAATAATAAAAGGAGCAGGCTAATGGCCAAGAATTATGAGGGTTAATTTCATTAAAACCATACCCTTGCAGAAACATTATAATATGGATCACATTCATCAGTGATGGGGGCGTGCAATCAGTTTCAATCCATCTAGCTAAAAGCATTGTAGAGAAAAGTAAGAACAAGAAACAGAAAAAGAAAGAAAAATTTATACAGATTTATTCAACCTTTTTTAAAAAAATATTTAATAGTTGGGGTCTAAGGTTTCTGGATCATTAATTTCAAGATGAAAAGAGGTTTTAGCTGTTATAAGAAACTGAAAAGCAATATTTTTTACCCAAATATTAAAAAGTATTTCCTCTTCATTCAAATCTCATCACAGAATGAGCAAAGAGAGATAATAATTTCCAACTCCTATGGACAAAATTTTTTGTGTCTTAAAAGAATATAAACTTAAAGAAATAAACATTGGGTTATAATATGAATCTCTTAAACTATAGTATTATGTTTATAACACAGTCCCATATGCGGACTTCATAAAAAATAGAGCAATAATTAGTATGCTTGTGAATAACCATTGTTTGCTACTGTCTCAGATTTGTGTAATAGCTAACCTCAATTTTCCAAAAGCTAGATTACTTACAAAAAATAAGTTGTTTTGGGGAAAAAAATGTTAATAATATTAATAATAATAAAATAAAAAATGTTCATTGATGGATTAGATTCCAGAAGTAGTGTTAGTCCTCAAAAAAGCTTCAAGTTAATTGAATCCAAACCTTTCAAGTAGTAGAACATTGTAACATAAACAACAAGGATCGATGTTAAAGAGAACAACAGTAACCCATGGCATTCCCAGAATGAATTGACGAATCAGCAAAAGCCAAATAATTAACAGGAACAAAGGCAAAATTCCCTCACAAACAATCAACACTGGCCTCGAAGTAAACAGACAAGCAACCGTGGGGAGATGGGGAAGTGGCCAGAGCACCCAGCACGACAGAAGTGAGAAAACAAGGATGAAGAAACTGAGAAGGAGGCTATATATTGGACGAAGAAGAAGGAAGAAATGGGGATTGGGCCCTTTTTTTTTTTTTTTCAAAACGATAGTCTATTACGAAGGGGCATAATAGCCAAATTACAAGCCACAAAATTAAAGAGTTCGTGGTGTAGAATCAAAACAAAGACTATAACCCACGAAAACAAATGCCCACAAAAGGGCAGAAAAAAACAACTCGACGAGCGAGAAGAGGACCCGACAGGCGGGATTGGGCCCTTGGGGTCGATGAAAATCGGAAGCAGAGGTCTGCGATTGCCCTAATCCATTTTTGTTATAACCCGAGTAAAAGTCGTTTTTAACTTTAGATCCTCGTTTTTTTAAATTTGTGAAGTATGCCCAAAAGAAAAGGAAAAAAATTTAATAGCAATATGAAATAAAAACATATAGAGTTTTTGAGGTTCAAGAAATTTTTACAAACACATCTAATGAACAAGCCATACAACTTGAGAGGAAAAACTATTCTAACCTCAGGGCCAAACCCTTCTATGTGATCCTTCTCCTTTTCCAGAACACCAGGGGATACAAACAAAGGGAAGTAACAGTTCTAAATCTTCATTTTCTTAATTTCAGCATCAAAAAATCCTGAATGTTGAAGTCTAAAGTCATACTAACGTGTGTGACATAATAATACATGACTAAAAAGCACTTTTAGTAGTAGGAATAAACAAGCTATCACCACTAGATGCATCTCTGATACCAAAAATACTGGATTCATGAGTCAAAGTTTTCCAAACTCACATGCATTTTCTCCCATATGGCCATAGCCCAAGGACGCAATATATAGCAACTTGATATGTCATAATACTGGATCATCTCACCATTGATGACCCCCTACAGAATTACATTTTTCAGGAGATAATCATTACAAAACCAAAGAATATGAATGCACCAAGTTCTGGGAGTTCAAATTTCCAAGCAAAATGTGAATGTAACCAAAACTGAAACTTTTCTTCAATAATCGGTCATATTTTGCTAATACAATTTTCTCAAAAGATAGTCTTTATTCACTAATTTATCTTCTGTTCCTAAATAAGCAAAACAAATAGAACAATTTATCGCTCCAAAGTATGCAATGTATTACCCATGGACAGTTAGTCAGGATTACCTCGGAGTACCACTCTCCAAAATTCTCATCTCTCTTGTTTGTGAGACCAAGTCCAGTCTCCTTTTTCACTTCCTTCTTTTTACCCTCTGGGACATATAAACACGCGCATAGAAAACATCACCAAAAAGAAAAAAAAAGAAGAAAAGAAAGACAAAAATCCTTTAAGACCAATAAATTAGAACTAAGCAAGCTCTTACTAGTAGGGTTTGATCCAGTATTAGAACCCTTCGCTTTGTTTGCTTCTTTACCAGTCATAACTAAAATATATCTGACAATGTCAAAAACATACACATTATATTCCTACCAAAGAAAGAGTTTACTCTTGATTTGGTATATATAACTTTTTTTGAGTTATAAGGTACAATACACTTAATGCACAATTAAATGTATAATTTTACATTTTTATTCTTATATTTTAATTTAAGTTATACATTGATATTATTAATAAGAGTAACACAAGAATTTCACTTCCAAAATATACTCTTTTTTTGGGAGAAAGAGAATTTTTCAAATTAGACTTTTTTTAGGGACGAAAGAAGTAATATTTTACCATATGAATACCATGTTGATTATTTTAAAATATATATATATATATATATATATATATATATATATATATATATATATATATATCGTATGCATACCATGCCAATTACTTCTGGCGTCTAAATAGTACTAAATAACAATTTTTTTAAATATTTTGTCATATGCATACCATGCCAGTTACTCAAAAAATACTAGAAATTTTTATTATAATAAGCTGAGTTCAACCATCCCATATTCATAGTCTAAGTGAAATCAAGTATCCATCTATTTATAAATGTGATTATATTTTTATATTCATTTATTTCTATATCTGGATTTTGTTCCATGACTAATTCTAGAACATAGGAGTAGTGTTTTAAATGAGAAACAATAGGCTAAAATTAAATTATTTCCGGCAATAGATTATGTGCTGATGTGGTTCTTAATTTGTCATGTTGATACTTGATGTTTGGGGTGAAGTTGAGTGAACTCAGATTTGGAAGCCAAAGAACTAAACGAAGTGGCGTGGCCCAATAAATAAAAATTCATCAACTCATAATTTAAATTTTTTTTTTTTTAGACAGTGGAATTCATTTTCGGTGTTGCTCACCAAAATCTGGAATCTGGAATTTGTTCCATATTAGATCTAAATTTCACTATATAATGTGTTTAACCTGGCCATTTTTACACTCTACTAAGTTAAAAGATTTTGTTTAAGGTAAATTATATATATTTCTTATAAGATTTAGCGAAAGTATTAAATGAATTTTGAAGTTTAAAGAAACTATTAACACTTTCGACAGTTAAAATTAGCTAACCAAAAAAGTAAAATGACAGAAGAAACCAACTTGCAAAAATAACATATACTATTGAGGTTTGTTTTAATTATAAAATGACTTTTAAAATTTTATTAAATAAAATTAATAACTTCTATTTCTCATAGTTTTTTTTTCTTTTCATTCCATAACTAATCATTTCATAATCATTATTTTATATCATAAATCAAACAATTTAAGAAGTAATAATATAATATCAATATATACCTTTAGAATTTGTGAAAAATAATTAATAAAAGTGATTATCTTATTATTTTCTATCTCCAAATAAACTTTTAAGAAAATTTTTTTTACAATTCTTGCAGTTTTATTTTAATTTTTTTACAATTCTTGCAGACCCTTAAAATCGTGACCATGTTGTGACATAAGTGATGACCCATATATGATCTATCCTCCATGTTCTTCAAATGCTGATCTAAGGCTTTGGGGATGCCACTTACTAATAAGGGGCATGCCTTCCTCTTCAACGCTGTGAGGTATATGGTGGGTGTCCAATTATATTATAGGCCGTTTGAAGATTGTGGGTAAAACAATTAAGCCTGTATGCATGACCAATGCGGGAATGGCACAATTGGGACACAAACGCAAGGGCCAAAGTTTCCAGTATGCACACTACAAAGGAAGCAACAAAAATAATCTCCTACACCACTCGATCGTCAATAGTCAATAGTGCACAATTATCAATCTTCACCCAACAAGTCAATAGTGAATATTAATTAATGAGTGTTATTAATTTATCTAATTTAAACGTATTAGTAATTTCTTTATATCTCTAAAATTATTTGATAGTTTTTTTTAAACTTTAAGAAAATTGGATATAATTTACCTTTTTGTTTAAATTTATATAACTTAATAAATATTATATTTATAACTGTAAACTCTCAAACATTTGATCAAATCATCTTATCAAATTATCTTTTGCACTGATTTATGATGACTATTTTTTTTATCAATGAAACTATAAAATTGCAATAAATTTTTTTATATATAAAGTTAACTAGTCTATTAGAATTTATACATTTCGTACTCATTTATGATGACTATTTTTTTATCAATGAAACTATAAAATTGCAATAAAATTTTTTTTATATAAAGTTAACTAGTCTATTAGAATTTATACATTTCATATTAGAATTTAATATTTATTAACAAAATAATTTTATTTTATTCATAAGACATAGTTAGTATTCAATAAATAAGATAATAAATCGAAACTTGTAAACTGTTTGATCACTAGAACTGATAGTGATCCGTCATTTTCTAGAGCTACGAAAGCCAAAATGGAAGGCAATTCACATTGTCGTACCTTCCCACCTTCTTTCGTGAAAAACATTTTATCTCCAATGTGATTCCTGTCGCCTCAAATCAATGGAGTCATCTTTGAATTGGAAAAGGGAATTGAAGACATGAACCTCAAAGTCTTCAACTTTTTTTGGTGGCTTTTTTGGTAGGATTATTTTAAATTCCAAATTGTACTTTCCACATCGAAATGACATACACGGTTTGTTACTTTTAGGTTGATCAATGTTTTATTTAGGTACTATATTACAACAACGCCAATATGATGGTATTAATTCCAAATCGTCCTTCCCACATGGAATGAGACCCATCCCCCGCCATTATGACTTCCGCGGTTTGTTACCAATAATGTTTTATTTAGGCACTATTTTACAAAATATTACATTGGCTAAATGCTAATGATCTAAAGTTTCACATAGGAGTAGTGTTTTGAATGAGAAACAATAACCTAAAATTAAATTATTTTTGGCAATAGATTCTGTGTTGTTGTCAATCGTAATTTGTTATATTGATCCTTCATGCTTGTAGGGAAACTGAGTCAACTTAGATTTTGGAAGCAAAAGAGTGAAAAGAAGCGGTGTGGCCAAATAAATAAAATTTCTTAACTCATAATTTCAAAATTAGAATTGTTTTAGATGACTGAATTGATTTTCGGAGTGCTCCCCTTAATCTCGCACTGTTCCATATTAGATCTGAATTTTACTATGTAATGTGTTTAACATGATAGTTTTTACACACTACTAAGTTAAAAGATTTTATTTAAGGTACTATTAAATGAATAAAACTCGCACTGTTCAATAAAACTACTATTAAATGAATTTTGAAGTTTAAAGAAACTTTTAACACTTTATGACGGTTAAGCAAATAAGTAAAATGACGGAAAAAATTAAGAGGTAACTGACAAAATGGTCCCTCACAATTCCTCCAATAATTTTTTTTGTCTCTTACATTTAAAACGATGAAAAAATGTCCCTAACATTTTCATAGTGTATTTTTTTAGTCATCCGTCACAATTTCATCCAATTTTCAGTCAAAATAGCAGTGTTACTATGATCAAATTTGAAGGAAAATTGGATGAAATTGTGACGGGAGATTAAAAAAGTACACTAATAATAGGGACATTTTTTCATCGTTTTAAATGTGAATGATAAAAAAGATTATTCGCCAATTTGTGAGAGACTATTTTGTCGATTATCTCAAAAATTAATTTAGAAAGATAACATATACTATTGAGGTTTTTTTTATTATGAAATGATTTCGAAAGTTTTAAAATTTTATTAAATGAAAATAACTTCTGTTTTTTTTAGTTTTTTTTTCCTTTTATTTTCTTCCCGTGACGAATTATTTCATAATCTTTATTTTATATCATAAATCAAACAACTAAAATACATGCCTTTGGAATTTTTGAAAACTAATTAATATAAAGTGCTTATCTTATTATTTTTCTATCTCTATAAACTTTTAAGAAAAATAATTATTTTTTTACATCTCGTGTAGTTTTTTTTTTTTTTAGTTATTAGAATTTGATGTGGTGGTTGTAAAATTATGAATTATATTTATTAGATTGAATTTGAATTGGTTGAATGGAAATGAAAAAATAAGTATAATAAAATATTACAATATTTAAGCTCTATATGTATTTTGTTAAGTTGTTAGTTTGTTATATTGTTTGGATAATTGTTAAAATTGTGTTAAATTTTGATTATCAATAATTGTTTTTAAAATTCTTTTGACAGTAAGTAAATAAAAAGAGAGAGAGAGAGAGAGAGAGAGATCTTTTGTTAAACCTGAAGGTTTGTTTTGATATGGAAACAAACCTAAGGGGTTAAATGTATTTTAAATATTATACTTTAAAAGGTAGTTTAAAATCTTCCAATAAAAAACTATTTATTTGATCAAAAATCAATGGTCAATATTAGTTAATCAATACTAAGAAGTTAAATGTTATTAATATAATCCAATTCAAAGGGGTATTAGTAATTTTTGTGTCTCTCAAAATTTGTTTTCCTAAACTTAAAGGAGGTGATTATGATTTACATTTCTGTTTAGATTTATACAACCTAATAAATATTGTATTTATAACTGTAAACTCTCAAAAATATGATAAAATAAATTATCTTTTGCACTCATTTCTAATTACTTTTTTTTTATTAATGAAAATATAAAATTGCTATGTGAAATTTTTTATATAAAATTAACAAGGCCTATTAAGTTTATGCATTTCATATTAGGATTTAATATTTATTAATAAAATACTATTAGTACCCAATAGATAAGTTAGAGGATTTAAACTTGTGAAGTGTTTGATCACAAAAGTTGATCAGGATCCATCATTTTCCTAGAGCTACGAAAGCCAAAAGGTGTGACAATTCACATTGTTGTGGCTTCTTTCCTTATTTCGTGAAAAACATTTTATCTCCAATGTGATTCGTGTGGCCTTAAATCAATGGAGTCGTCTTTGAATTGGAAAAGGGAATTGAAGACATGAACCTCAAAGTCTTCCGCTTCTTTCGGGGGAGAGGGAAATGGACAAGGAGGTATTAATTCCGAATCGTCCTCCCACGTGAAAATGGCACAAGTAGTCAACCCGTCAACGCCTGCCCCAACTTTCCTACTTGTGTCAATTCATTCGAGTCTACTGACTCTATTCTTCATCCAACAATCATGAATTATCATCCGCTGAAGGCGGAAGCTGCAGCAATAACGCAGCAAACCTTGGCTTTAAAATGCAACATTTCCTTTAAATTTCTTGCGAAGAAACCTTAACCACATTCATATATACCCTGCATTTAAGATTCATACTATAGGCTCATCTTTCAATGGATAGACACTGCCTTGTACTTCTTCTGATACAATGGCTAATTGTGACTTGCTGCATGGCCATGAATCCAACAAACATTGCCACTGATCAATCTGCCCTTCTTGCCCTGAAAGCCCACATCACCTCTGACCCTCACCAAATCTTGTCCAGTAACTGGTCTTCTGTTGCTTCATCCTCCTCTGTCTGCGACTGGATTGGAGTCCAGTGCTACCCTCACCACCGCAGAGTGACTGCTCTGAATATTTCAGGCATGGCTCTTACTGGCACCATTCCTCCACATTTGGGTAACCTATCCTTCCTTGTTTCTCTTGACATGACAAGCAACTATTTCCATGGAAATCTACCTCAAGAGTTGTCACGATTACACAGAATAAGGTTCATCATATTAGGCTCCAACAACTTCACTGGACGAGTTCCTACGTGGTTTGGACCACAGCTTCAAGTCTTAGATTTATCTCAAAACGAATTTAGTGGTCCTATTCCTTCTTCGGTCTCTAACCTGTCGAAATTAGAATATCTGAATTTTGAAGGTAATTTCCTCACGGGAATGATTCCTGAAGAGATTGGGAATCTCCATAGCTTGACATTTCTGATTCTTCAATATAATCAACTTGTTGGTTCCATACCTTCCGCCATCTTCAACATCTCAACATTGGAGAATGTTGCTTTTTCATACAATAACTTGACAGGAAGTCTTCCACGTGATATTTGTCACAATCTTCCAAGTCTGAAAGATATTTATCTTACTGCCAATCAGTTAAATGGCCAAATCCCATCAAGTTTATCCCGTTGTTCGCATCTTCAGATATTGTCATTGGCAACGAACAATTTTAGTGGATTCATACCAAAAGAACTTGGCAACTTGGAGATGCTAGAGGAGTTAGCCCTTGGACGGAACAATTTACAAGGTATAGCCACACATTCTAGCCTTTAATTTTTTGACGATGTTAAACTTGCTTAAAAAATGCCAAGTCCGAAAATCATTTTCTTGTTGCTCGCAAATATGGCATGAAATCATTATCAATACTTTGGACATGTACTAGAATTAGGGAGTATGTAAGTCAAGCAATCATTTCACTCTAACAATATGCCCAAAAAAAAAAAAAAAAAGAACTCTCTTTTCCTCTCTGTCATGGTAACACATGGTCTCTATTTAACGTTTAAGTGGGAAAGATTTTCGTATTACTATTAACTATGTAAAATTAGAAAGGGCGATCCCGCGGGAAATTGGCAATTTTTGTAACCTCAAGGAGTTTGGTTTAGAACGCAACAGCATTTCAGGTTCCATACCGAAAGAAATTGGGAATTTGTCTATGCTCACTTTTCTTGATTTTCCCTATAATCGGTAGTATAATTTCTTAAATTTTATTGAAAAATAATTTGGTTTTTGAAAAAAAGGAAAATAAGGAAAATAAGAGTAATTATTCAAAATTCTGAATATTTACTAAAAGTTATTATTCTTAAGACTTTTGTTAGAATTTTAATTTAAATACACATTTTAACTGTCAATTTTATTTGGTCTGGTTTTTCTCTTTTAACTTTTATAAGTCTTTTTTTTTTAAGCATTACTCATATAATATTCTATTTTAATTAATGTTAGTTCTAATTGTTTATTTAAAAATATTTTTCATTTGAGAACTTTTTATATTCAATTCATAATTTATTAAAATTGAAATTTATGGAATTTTTTATTTTTATCCTTAAATTTTTGAATTGTGGGTTGATTTCATCTAAAATGGGGGTATATTCTTTTCTTGTTTTCTTTTGCTTCAATTTTGCTATTAAAATATTAACATCATTGTTGTTACTTTTTTTTAATGAAAATATAAGTTTATTTGTACCTTTCTTATTGAAACTAACTTCTTTTATGTATTTGTAAGTCATTAATTTAAATGAAATAGTGAAACATGAATAATACTAACTTTTCTAAAAAGAAATTTATTCTATCCGGTATTTGTAATTCCCACAATTAAATTCCTAAAATTAGAATTTTTCTAAAAAAAACTTTTATAATTAAATTCTAAAAAATAATATTACTACGTAATTTTACATTCATACTAACCAAAAAAACCCGCATGATTACATTTTACCTTGATTTTCAATTCCATATATTTAGAAATATCGAATGTTCAGGTTAATTTCAGATTTTACAAACTCCTTCCCCGCCCCTGCTCCCGCCCCCTCCCAACCTCAAATGCTCGCTTCTCTAAACACCGAGAGATTGCATTAATATCTAGCATATCACAACAATAGATGTAGTACGACAAGAGATCTCCAACCCTCACAAATTGGAGATACTTTATTTTACATCCAATGACCTAAATGGGTCCATAAATTTTAGTTTTTAAATTGTTTGATAAACAAATTTCATACCACTTAATCATTTAAAAAGGGCTTAATTTCTATAAAAAAAAAATTTAATAGTAAAAGTCAGTTTAATACTTATCGTTTAATGATGTTAGTAAAAAAATTTAACAATTTTTCCAAACTTAACCTCTTTTGTTAAATCATTCAACAAATTATTTTTTTTAACTTTGAATAACTGTTTTTATATGATTTTTTTCCTTTTTCCTTTTTTATTTTTGTAGCACAAATTTTGAAACATTTTTTTTTATTTTTATAAAAAGTTTAAATAAATTTAAATAATTTATTTCTTTTTCTGGTATTAAATATTAATATTGATAGATTATATCATTCGCATGTTTTCATGAATAATTGATGCTTAATTTTTTTGAAAAAAATAATATTTGTAAAATTATACAAAATACATGGTAATACATGGTCTTTGTCATGGTAGTTCATGGTCTTCGTTAAATATTTAGGTGGGAAAAGATTTTCAAATTACTAACAATTCTTCTATAAAATTGGAAGGTGTGATTCCGCGGGAGATTGGCAATCTTCGTAACCTCAAGGGATTTGGTATAGAACACAACAACATTTCAAATTCCATACCGAAAGAAATTGGGAATTTGACTATGCTCATTCGTCTTTATTTGCACGGTAATTTCTTAACAGGTTAGTCTCCTTCGGTTCATTTAGGGGCGGCAATTTCTGACACGACACGAAAACTCGACACGAAATTATAAGACAAAATGTGACCCGAACCTAACACGAAAATTCGACACGAAAACAATCGCACTGGTCCAACTTTTATTGCTCTCTACTTTGTTTTGCAATCTTATTACTTTTTCAAAACACGACACGCGAACCCGAAAGTTGACCTATTGCCACTCCTAGGTTCATTGGGAATTTGAGTTTAAAAAATAATGTGTTTGCTTTGTTTGGTTCATTTGAGAAAGTAATATGTTTGTTGTGTTTGTTTTTTTTTAACATTTTTTGAAAAAGTAATCAAATTTCTAAAAATAAGAAAAATAAGTGCAACAATTGATAGTTCTCAATAGTTACTGAAAGTTGTTATTCTTATGACTTTTCTTAAAAGTTTAGTTTAAATAAACATATTTCTGACTTTTAATATTATTTGGTCTGCTTTTTCTTTTTGAACTGTTGTAGGTTTTTTATTTTTTAAGTATTACTCATATACTCCATCCGTTACGAAAAGAAAGTCCACTTTTGTTTAAATATAATTTTTTATTAATTATTAAATACAACACACATAATGCGCTAACTGAATATATGATTTTATATTTTTATCTTTACTTTTTAATTGTGAGTATATATACACAATTAAAAATTTTGATATTATTAGGAATGATATTTTAGGAACTTAGTTTAAAAGTAGACTTTTTTTTGGGACTGTGGGAGTAATATTCTATTTTAATTATTGTTAGTCTTAATTATTTATTTTAAAAAATTATTAAATTTGAGAACTTTTTTATATGCAAATTCATAATTTATTAAATTTGAAAATCAAGTAATTTTTTTATTTTTCTCCTTAAATTTTTGAATCGTGGGTTGATTTCATCTTAAATTGGGGTATATTCTTTTCTTGTTTTCTTTTGCATCAATTTTGCTATTAAATTATTAAAATCATTGTTGTTACTTTTTTTTAATGAAAATATAAATTTATTTGTACCTTTATTATTGAAACCACCTTCTTTATGTATTTGTAAATCATTAATCTAAATAAAATAGTGAAATATGAATAATATTAACTTTTCTAAAAAAAATTATTCTATCCAACATTTATAATCCCTACTATTAAATTCCTAAAATTTGAATTTTTTAAAAAAATAATCATTTTTTATAATTAAATTCTAAAAAATAATATTACTACGTAATTTTACTTTCTTACTAACCAAACAAACTCGCATGATTACATTTTACGCAGAGTTTCGATTCTATATATTTAGACATATCAAATGTTCATCTTAATTTCAAATTTTACAAACCTCTTCCCCGCCCCCTCCCCTCTCAACCCCAAATGCTCACTTTTCTAAATGCCGAGAACTTGCATTAATATACTAGCATATCACAACTGATAGGTGGAATACCAGAAGAGATCTCCAACCTTCACAAATTGGAGGAACTTTATTTTAATTCCAATGACTTAAATGGGTCGATACCAATGGGGATCTTCAACTTGTCAACATTGAGAGAGCTTTCATTATCATCCAATCAGCTCACTGGCAGTCTTCCATCAAACATTGGATATCAATTGCCCAATTTAGAAATATTTGATCTTATCGAGAATGAAATTAGTGGGGTTATACCAGCTTCAATTGTAAATTGCTCTAAACTGACAATCTTATCTCTTACATCCAACCAATTCAGTGGATCAATTCCAAAATCCCTTGGGAACCTTGAACTTCTAGAATGGCTAAATCTTCCTAGTAACCATTTGACAAGTGATCCAACATCGTTGGAGTTGGATTTCCTTACTTCCTTGACAAAGTGCAAGTCTTTGCACATCATAGATCTAGATGATAATCCACTCAATGGGATTCTCCCAAATTCCATTGGAAATCTTTCTACTTCCCTTCAATATTTTTCAGCACCAACGACTATAATTAGAGGCCCTATCCCAAGTGAAATTGGCAATCTAAGCGGTCTAATAGATATTTCTCTAGGAAATAATCAGTTGCATGGAACTATTCCAAGAGCAATCCAGGACTTAAAAAACCTTCAAGTATTGTATCTTCAGCGAAACAAACTTAGGGGAACTCTGGATAAATTTTGCAACATGCAAAGACTAATCGAGTTGTATCTAAGCCAGAACCAAGTTTCAGGGCCAATTCCAGATTGTTTTGGCAATATGACTTCTTTGAGGAAACTTTACCTGAATTACAACTTACTGACATCAAGTATTCCCAGAAGCTTGTGGAAACTCAAAGATCTCCTGGAGCTTGTCCTTGCCTCAAACTCCTTAAATGGATCATCGCTTGTTGAGATTGGAAATTTGAAGGCCGCAATATCAATGGACTTGTCAATGAATCAAATATCAGGGACCATTCCCAGCACATTGGGTGATTTACAGAACTTGCAAAATCTTTCTTTAGCAAACAACCAACTACAAGGATCCATACCTGAATCATTTGGGAAAATGCTAAGCTTAACATCCCTAAACTTGTCGCATAACAATCTTTCAGGGTTGATTCCTAAGTCATTGAAGGCACTTAAATCTCTGAAAGTGTTTGACGTTTCTTCTAATCATTTAAAGGGTGAAATTCCTTCTGGGGGTCCTTTCAAAAACTTCACAAGTGAATCCTTCACTTCCAATGATGCATTATGTGGAGAACCAAAATTCCATGTCCCACAATGCCAACCTAATCAAAAGCACAGATTAAGAGTGAAAAGGGTGCTTCTACTCACACTGATCCCACTTGTAATAGCTCTTTTGGTTGTTCTCTCCTCAGCATTTGTTTTTTTGAGATATCGAAGGAAAAGAGAGTTTTCAAGTGCAATAGAGGTGTCAGCTGTACCAAAAATAGAAAGAATTTCTTATTATGAACTTCTGCAAGCAACGAATCGGTACAGTGAGAGCAACCTTCTTGGCTCAGGTAGTTTAAGTTCAGTTTATAAAGGGATTCTTAATGATGGAAGAACTGTGGCTGTCAAAGTATTTAATTTACAACTCGAAGGTTCACTCAAGAGTTTTGATGTAGAATGTGAAGTGTTCTGTAATCTTCGCCATCGAAATCTAGTGAAAGTCATCAGCAGTTGTTCCAACCAGGATTTTAAAGCTTTGGTGATGGTATACATGCCTAACGGGAACCTTGACAAATGGCTGCATTCTGACCATGATTTCCTGAATATGTTGCAAAGATTGAACATGATGATCGATGTCGCATGCGCTTTGCAATATCTACACCAAGAATATTCAACTCCCTTGATTCATTGTGACTTGAAGCCGAGTAATATCCTTATTGATGAAGACATGGTTGCCCACGTAAGTGATTTTGGAATTGCAAAGTTTTTAGGAAAGGATGACAGCACTGTATTAACAAGAACCTTAGCCACAATTGGTTACATTGCACCAGGTAACCTTGATTCTATGTTTCTTTTTTTCTTTCATTCAGAATTTATCAACCTTATATAATTTTTTGGACTGATGGCAATATTTGTTTTAGAATATGGAAGGGAAGGATTGATATCGAAAGCATGCGATGTCTATAGCTATGGAATCCTTCTAATGGAAGTCTTTACGAGAAGAAGGCCTAATGATGAAATTTTTGATGAAAATCTGAGCTTCAAGAGTTGGGTAAATGATTCCATGCCCAGTTCAATCCTTCAAGTCATAGATACTAACTTGTTAAATCCAAACGAAGAACATTCCAATGAAACGTTGGAGTGTCTATCATCAATCATGGAATTGGCCTTGAATTGTGTTCGAGAATCTCCAAAGGAAAGGCTTGTTATAAGTGATGTTGTTTATGCTCTCAAGAAGATCAAACTTAGGTATGCTGAATATCACAGAGGTTAATAAAATAAATTGCTCCAAATGGATAATTTTGAGCCACGAAGCAAATATTTGTATCATGTGAGAAACTTTCCATCGCTATATGTGTAATGTTGTGGTACTGTTTCTTTTTTTTTAAATTTTTGTGTTAAAAGGGGTAATAAAATTTCATGACATTATACCTTTATGCTATCAATATTTTTTTCCCTGAATCAATCACTTAACAAAATTGCACATAAATATTTCATGTGTCAAAAGTAACCATTTTATGCAACAGTATTGTCCATACAAATTTTCTTTCATTGCATAATTCTATGGTGCTACAATTCTATTAGCAAGGCTTCTAATGAGATGCGAGCTAGGAGTTTTCTCCCTACAGTTTTTTCTAATTTAATTGTTGGGTGTTAGCTGCTAATTGTAAGGATTAATAATTTCTAAAGATAAGTTCTTTTTCACCTCGAGTACACAAATATCTAACTAGATAGACTCCTCTAACGTAGCATGGAAATGGTATTAAATGGCAATTATCTTTTACTCCCTCGATTTCAAAAAAAAAAGTTTACTTTTAATTTGGTATAACTTTTTAAATTATAACATTCAACACATTTAATACACAATTAAATATATAATTTTACATTTTTATTTTTATTTTTATTTTTTATTTTGAAATATACATTGTTATAATTAGTAAGGATAATACAAGAATTTCACTCTCAAAGTGAATTCTTTTTTCGGACAAAAAAAATTCAAACTAAACCTTTTTTTAAGACGTAGGGAGTAAATATTTTCCCATATAAATATCACATTCATTATTTAAAAAAAAAATCAAAATGGGTTCTTCTAGCGTGACATCGGAATGGTACTAAATAGAAGATATTTTTTAAGCGTAATGATACTCTTAGTGACTAATGACAGTAACTTTTCATAATGACTGATGTGGCAAGTATAGAAGAGAAAATTCACTCATCACCCTCTTTAAAAAATGCAAAATAATAAGGGATGATTTTGTCTTTTCATACTTGCCACATTAGTCACTATGAAAGTCACTATAAAAAATTACTATGAATATCATTACTCATTTTTTAATATTTTGTTATATGTATATCATGTCAATTACTCAAAGTATCCCATAATAGCCGAGTTTAACCATCCCATAATTATAGTCTAAGTAAAATCAAGTATCCAACTAGGCATTGATGTGATTATATTTTTACATTCATTTATTTATGTATATAGATTTTGTTCCCTGACTAATTCTGGAACATAGGAGTAGTGCTTTGAACAAAAAATAATAACCTAATTAAATTATTTCTTTTTGGCAATAGATTCTGTGTTACTATTGTTCGCAATTCGTTACATTGATCCTAAAAAAAATTCATTTGCTCAAATGATAACCGTTAATCAACTAATAAAGAAGTTAAATTTTATAAATTTATCAAAATTTATTTGTTAGTTTTCGGAAATCTAATGTAATTTATCATTTTGTTTAGATTTGTATCCCTAACAAATATTCTATTTACAACTGTAAAAGACTAAAAATATGATAAAATTATTTTATCAAAGCTTCTTCTTTTGCACTCATTCATAATGACTATTCTTTGTCAATGAAATTCTAAAATTGCTAAGACATTTATATTTTTTCAATTGAATAAAATGACTAACGTTATAGTTAAAAAAAATTCTAAAATTACTATAAAAAAAATTTTAATTTTATACAATATCAATTTATTTAAAATATTTAATTAGAAATATTGAGAGTTTCTATAAAATTCAAATTCAAATTTGTAGTAAACATATTCAATTCTAAACCCCTCTCCATTTTTTTTTTTAAAAAAAAGAATGAATCAAAAGAATCTTGGCAATTTGAATTATCCGGTCTTGAAACCCTTTCACAACGCAGGTCATTATTATTACCTTCAAACACAAGCGTAATCCCACAATTGTTGCTCAAATTATTCGTTGGTTCAATGATTAGATTAGCTGCTTTTAAGTGCATGCACAGCAGCCCCTTTTCACAACCAAGCTACAACCACACCACATCAGTGTCACATCAACTCACAGCCACTGCTTTACTATTCACGCAGCCATCATCAAAAAATGACCCATGCTCATCAGCCAGGCTTTTACTATTCACGCAACCATTATCAAATTTTATATATATTAGTAATAAAATTCCAAATTTTAATTATCATACATTAAATACTTAAAAATTTAATAGCAAATTATTTTTCATTATATTAAAATTAAAATTTAATAATACACTTAAAATATAAAAATAAATACTCTAAATGGTGTATGAAATACTTAAAACAATTAATGGGTAATAATTTTACATTACATTAAAATTAAAATTTAGTAATACACTTAAAACACGAAAATAAATACTCTAAACTAAATATGAAAACTTAAAACATAAGGCACGACAATATAATAAATAAATTATTACCACATTCCTAAAAATTCGCTAAGCTTATGAAACTTTTTTTTTTCCGTGTCTGATAAGTTTTCTTCTCCACGGTTTGCAAAAGTAAGCCAAGTTTGGAACTTTTGCTCATGTTTCATCCTTTCTTGAGTAATTCTTTCTAATTCCATTTTTTGTTCATGAGCAATTTGTCGAGCAATTCTATCCACCTCCATTTTTTCCCTCTCCAAAACAATCTTTTCCCTCTCGACCACCATCTTCTCTTGCAAGGCCATGCTCATCTTGTTAGCTGACAAAGGATTTTGCGAAAATGATTGTTGGCTGACCTTCTGTTTCCCCTTATTTTTAGCCCTTTTCACACCCATTGGGCGTTTACAGGACTAGTAGTAGTATCTTCTAAATTAATGTGAACATTTTCACCAATTAGAGACGATAGGTTGACAAAATCATCATTTGTGCATGATCTCTTCCCACTACTAGCAGTGTTTGGTGTTTCGGGAGTGTTTGAATCATCACATGGAACATTCGAAGTAGGAACATGAAATCCAATCATGGATTCCACTTGGGATAAGCCCTTAACAACTTCCAATGCTCCATAAATTGAAACTTTCAACCCTTACTTGAATGCTCCTATATGGTCAGTGCATTTCGGATCACATCTTAATCGTTCATTCCGCTTCTTTTTTCCCTTTGCTCCTCTACGAAAATTTCAGCCCATTTTGACATAGCTGTATTAATTCTCTTCTACCGACCTCTAACCTGAGCCAAGTTTCTTGGATTGACGTTCGCATTGTCTTCCTGAATGGATCTATACTGTGATAGTATATTCCTCCATATCATAGAACTCTCTTGAGATATACCTATCAATGGATTGTTGTGGTGTTAATATATGCGGAAATCAGAGCTGCATCTTCATTCCATAACCAAAACAGTTTCCCCTTCTGCATGTGTAGGATCGATGGGTCGACATTCGCAAAATCTTCATCGCCGCCTGAGGCAACATCATTGTCAGCTTGAGCTTGATAATGCAAATTATCAAAATTTGTAGGAAATCCACTCTTTTGTTGAGTATTGAAATTGGACATCATGTGGTGTTGAAACCCTGGATATTGAAACATTGCAGGATCTTACTAAAAATTGGTTGAAAATTGAGTTGGATTCTGCTGAAATAAGGTAGAATTGTGAGCATTAGGACCAAATGGACCAAAATTATATGGTGGTTGATATGAACCTTGAGGAATTTGGATTCCAAATGGTGGATAATCACTCCAATTTGGAGGGTTATTTGGACGGGATGAATTGTTATTTGGACGGAATGAATTTTTTCCAACATTTCGTGAATGATCCATTTTTTAGAAGAAAAGAGAAATTTTGAGGGAGTTTGGAAGATAAAAATATCAGATTTTGCACTAGAAATAGACAAAATACATTTCAATTTATAAAGAAAAATATTTTTTGTCCATTGGTAATATTTTTAAAAAAAAAACAGGCTGAAATGCCCGTTGCAAAACGTCTGTTAGTGCCTGCTTTTTTAAAAATAATAATATTGAAACGACGCCATTTGGTGTCCTTTAGACGCCAAACGGCATCGTTTTGATGAAGGTTTAATGGAAAAAAAATACTGACAGGCTCTCACGCCTGTCAGCGTGTCAGTCGTTTGTCAACGTCACGACGCCATTTTTAGTCGTTTTAACGCAAAACGATATCGTTTTGATGCCTAAATGACAAAAAAAAACCACAGCCAGACTGTGATTTGTGGCATCTGCACGCCACAATTGAGACATCACAAATCACAACCACGCCCAACTCACGGCCACGCCACATCAGTCACTATACTGTTGTGGCGTGGCCGTCAACACCCATGGGCACCCCAAAAGGGGCTGTTGTGGGTGCTCTAAAGGCATCTACACTAACCCTTGGCCGCAGCCAGGCCACGGTCACACCACATCAACTCATGGCCAAGTCAAGACTATTCACGTAGCCATCATCAAAAAAATACCCACGCTAGTTGGCCTAGCCTTCACTATTTATGCAGTCATTATCAAATTTTTTTATATTAATAATACAACTTATAATTTTAACTATCGCACATTAAATAATTAAAAATAATTAATGAAAAACAATTTTACATTACATTAAAATTAAAATTTAATAATACAACTTAAAATATGAAAATAAATACTCTAAATTAAATATAAAATACTTAAAACAATTAATGAAAAATAATTTTACATTACATTAAAATTAAAATTTAATAATACACTTAAAACATGAAAATAAATACTCTAAATTAAATATAAAATACCTAAAACAATTAATGAAAAATAAATTTACATTAAATTAAAATTAAAATTTTATAATATACTTGAAACATTCAAATAAATATAATAAATTAAACATAAAATATTTAAAAATTAAACATTCTACGCTATGCACATACTAAACTACGCATTGCTTCCAGTATCATAACTGATTTCCACTAAAACGCTACCATATGTGTTCAATCAAGCCATTTTTCAACTCATTGTGGATTTCTCTGTTGCGAAGTTAATCCCTATTCATCAAATAATTATTCATGTTGAAAACTCTTCCCGTCGAGAATTGCAGAGTATTATTATCTCCTCTCGCTCTGTTGCTACTTTCTGGTTGCTCCCCAATGAATGTTGAATGATCAACGTAATGTTCAGAGTTAATTCGTTCATCTTCGACAATCATGTTGTGCATTATAATACATGCATTCATGATATGATGCAACATATCCTTATCCTATGCAAGTGCCGGATTTTTAATTATCCGCCAACGTGCTTGCAACACTTCAACCGCCCGTTCAACATCCTTTTGAGCAGCTTCTTGGCATTAGGAAAACAATATATGTTTATTTGTTTGTGGTATTGGGATTGATTGGATGAAAGACACCCATTTGGGATATATACCGTCTGTTAGATAGTATCCCATGTCATATTGATGGCCATTAACCGTATATTGAACAGTCGGTGTCCTACCATGTAATACATCATTAAACATAAGGGAACGATAAAGCACATTTAGATCATTACACGAACCTGGAGTACCGAAAAATGCATGTCAAATCCATAAATCTTGGGAAACTATAGCCTCAAGTATTAATGTAGCTACGCCATCACGCCCTTGATACATCCCCTTCAATGCCACTGGATAATTTTTCCACTCCCAATGCATGCAATCAATGCTTCCAATCATGCCTGGAATCCACGAATTTCACCAATATGCAATAGCCTTCTCATATCTGCCGGGGTTGGCCTCCTCGGGTATTTTGCACCAAACACATCGATAATGCCTTAACATAAATGGAAAATGCACTATCTGGACGTACTCACACCAATGCGCAAGTACTCATTAATTAAATCCGCAGAACTTCTGTAGGCCAACATTCATAATGCAGCTGTGCACTTTTCTAAAGGTGCAAAACTCATTTGACCAGTTGCGCTAGGATGTTGTTGAAAGTAGTGAGAAGTGTACAACCTTTCCACTATACGTAAGAAGAGATTTCTATCCATTCTAAAACGAATTCTGAACAGCCTGGCATCGTATATAGGACGTTCGGCAAGCTAATCATGCCAAATGCGGATTTGACCGGCTTCTCGATCCCTATTAGAATGACGATCGGGATATTTGTTTTGTCTATACCTTCTTTTGGACCTTGTAGTATGTTCTGCATTCTTCACATTCACACTAGCTTTGTAGATTTGCACGAAAGTTTTTCCCAACAACTTGTCCATTTCTACATCCATTAAATCATAATCATACGAAATTGGATCCATATTTTGGAATAAAAGAGAGATTTTGAGGGAGTTTGAAAGATAAAGATATCAGATTTTGCACCAAAAATAGGAAAATTGCATATCAATTTCTAGAGAAAAATATTTTATGACCGTTGGTAAATTTTTTTAAAAAAAATAAAAATAACAAGGCTGAAATGTCCGTTGCAAATCATTGGATGATTTGCAATAGGCTATACACGTAGGTCACGTCATCAGCACCTATTAGCTAAACTTTTTTTTTTAAATGGAACGACACCGTTATGTATCTTTAGGACGCCAAACGGCGTCGTTTTTCAAGATATTTTTGAAAAAAAAAAAGCACTAATACGCTGACATGCGCATCAGCATGTCAGCGCTAACTATCCGCTGACATACTGTTCGGTGAATTGCAAGCGTACAATATCAACAAGTAATAGAGTGATAAGTAGAGTATCGTTCCCACGAGGATTGTTTCCAATTTGACCAATTACTTACCAATATGATTAATTCAATAACAAGCTAGCCAATTAAATTGTTTTCATGCAATTTTAACTAAAATTAACAAAGAATGAAAATTTATAACAATAAGCAAATATTAAAAATTTACCGATTTAACAAATATGTTAGAGATTTCGATTTCACTTAATCAATCCTAATTAACTCTCTTGACTTGTCATGCAATTAACTTAAATTCCAAATTATGATGGTGAAATTTCCCTAATGTAAATTAATAGCCGACATCGGTCTAATAACCCTATTTAGATTAAAATCAACTCACACTTGGTCTAGGTGAATTTAGATTTCTAAATGCATTAGGAACTATGGAAATTCCCGGATTCAATCTAAGTAGCCATTACTTAGTTCTACTACCGAAACCACATGAACAACCTAGATTATTACGGTCTAAATTGAATTCATGGTTTAATATCACATGAGCACATGCATGTTATCTCCACACGGTATCAAACAAGCATCAAAATTCAATTAGGTGGTGATCAATCACCTAAAAGCATTAAGAACATGATATTAAACTCATAATTGAAATATAAATTGCATGAACAAGTCTTAAGAATTAATTATTCATGATTAAGATCCATCTAATCTCTAACAAAAGAAATTAGAACATATTAAAATTTAAACTAACAACAAAAAATAAAAATAGACATAATTAAAATTAAAATAAATTCTGAAAATTAAAGTAAACAATATTTAATAAATATAAAAGCTATAAAATATTTAATACTTGAAAATAAAACACAATTAGAAATTCTTAACAAAACACAAGAAATAATACTACTAAAATTGTTAAAATTAACTAAACAAAAACAAGGAAAGAAAAATAAAATAACTAAACTAAACTAAACTAAACAAAACAATAAAAGACAAAACCAGTAAATGAAGACTTGAAGACCAAGAATTTTGCATGGTTTGTTTCTTGCACCCGTAGCTTCCAAGGAACAAAAACAACAAATTGCTTCTTCTTTGTCTTTCAAGCTTGGTGGCTGCAAAATCTAAACTCATTAATTAACCAAAAAAGAAGAACAAAATGATGAAGACTTGACTGGAAAAGCTTGAAGGAAACAACAAGAATTCAACTAAAATTCTGCAGCAAGGAAAACAAAACAAACCCGTAGCTTTCTAAAGGAAAAGAAAAATTCTGCTGCTTGCTTTGCAAGTTCATCTTGGTGGCTGTTCTAATTGCTAAACTAATGCAAACAACTAGAACAAAACAATGTAGAAATAATGAAGAAAACAACAAAAAGAAGGCTGAAAAATTTCTGCAAAAACAACCGAGGAAAGCTGCTGCATTTTTTTCAGAAAACCCGTAAGCATGAAGCTGAAATTCTGAACAAATTTTTGAAGAAAATCAAGGACTGCTTGCTGCAATTCTGCTAAAGAAGATTGAAAACATCAACTGGAAATTGTAGAAGAAAAACCACATGAACATCAATTGGAAAAACTGAAGAAAACCGATGCAAGAAACTGAATAAATCCTACAAAGTACTGAAAAGAAAAGAAAACTAGCTGCTGTATTTTTCTAAACTAATGAAAGAAAGGATGGCTGCTGCTATTCTAACTGCAGAAAAGAAAGACAAGAAAAGGAAATGGCTACAACTAAATCTAAACTAAAGGAAGAAAATAAAAACAAAGGAAAGGAAATGCTGCTCGGCTGTTTTGGGATGCCTTCCTCCGTTCCAAGCTGTGCTATTTATAGGCAAGGTTTTGTCCAGATTTTTTTTCTTTTCTTTGTTCAGCCACAAACATGTGTTGTGGTCTTCCATGTGCTTGTCATCTTTTACAGCAAAGAAAGCAGCCCAAGCTTTGCTTTCCAAATGTCGTTCTTGCTGCCCGAAGTGTGATTCTCGGCTGTTTGTTCCTTTCGGCTGCTTCTTGGCTGTTTTCTTTATTTTTCTTTTGCCTTTCTTTTGCCCATGTGAGACTGCATTTTGGAGATACTTGCTTGCTGTCCTCATGCATTTCTTTGTTCAGAAAAATAAAAGATTGCAGCTGGTTTTTTTTCTTTTGCATGTGCGGCTGTTTCTTCACTCAAAAGCTGGCATCATATGTTGTGCTTTTCTTTTGTTTCCTTTGGCTGATTCTTCTTGTTTTGTTTCTCAATTGTAGTTGAGCTTTGTTTCCTTTTGTGTGCTGGCTTCTTCCTTTCTTTTATTTCTTTACAGTTGGCCTCCTTTGTAAAGAATGAACGGTGGTTGATTTTTGTTCAGGCCGAGTAAATGGCTGGTTTAGTTTTCTTTTGTGCAGTTTTCCTTCTCTGTTTTTCTTCTTGCCGACTGTTTTCTTTTCCCCCTTTGGCTACTCCCTCTTGTGTCTTCTTTTGGCCTCCGCCCTTGGTTGAGTTTGGCGGCTGTTTCTTGATTTATTTTTCTTCTTTGCCCGAAGTTGCTTCATTCCCTTTTTCCTTTGACAATAAAATAGTCCAAGATAATTGGTTAGTCCTTTTATCCTCAAATTAGAAGAAAATTCAAGATTATGCTCAAAAGTTCTAAAAATATTTAAAAACTTGGAAATCATAAAATCAAAGGATAATTTGGCCAAAATGTGTAAAAACAAATTAAGACACAAGCCAATTTCTAACCAAAATGAATAAGAAAACCCTATATAAAATAGAGTTATCACATACTGACCAAAACAATGCTATTTTGCGTCATTTTGACACCCATGTGGCGGAAATAAAATTTAGCGGGGCCACAGCCATTGGAGTATTGTAGCTACGCCACATTAGTGTTTTTGCTGACAAGGCATGGCCGCGGTCGCTAGGTGCCCTAAGAGCACCCACAGTAGCCCCTTTTGGGGCTAGCTATGGGTGGCTACGGCCCCGCCAAGTCAGTAAAAATGCTGACTTGGATGGAACACTACTCCAGAGGCTGCGATGAGTGGCCTCTGCCATGGCCTTGCACCGTAGCCAGGCCCTAATTTTTTTTTTTTTTTTTGCTTTTTCAAGGGCACCCAAAGCAGCCCTTTTAGGGCTGGCCGTGGGTGCCGTTTGCTTGTGTGATTCTTGGTGTTGTTCGTCCGATAAAACCGGCCCACGGTCTAGCCATGCATGTGTATTTTTTTTTTTTTTGGCCTCAAACAACACCGTTTGGCATCCAAATGACGCCAAATGACGTCGTTGCCTCTCTAACACAACTGACAGCCACGCAGCGCGCCACGTCACAGGGCTGTTGCAAATCAATTTTTGATTTGCAATCGAATTTTCTATTTTTTTTTCCAAAAAAAAATAAAAATTACCAATTAATAGGAAATATTTTTCTCTACAAATTGATATGCACTTTGATAATTTTTGGAGTTAAATCTGATATTTTTATTTTCCAGTAATTGTAATAAGTATTTCATATTTAATTTAGAGTATTTATTTTATTTATTAAATTTTTATTACAATTTTTATTAATTTAGAGTATATTTTTTATTTTAATTTTTGTATAATGTAAATTTATTTTCTATTAACTGTTTTAAGTATTTCATATTTAATTTCAAGTATTTATTTTCATGTTTTAAGTCTATTCTTAAATTTTTATTTTAATGTAATAAAAAAATTCCATTAATTGTTTTTTAGTATTTTGTATATGACAATTAAAATTATAAATTGTATTATTAATATTAAAAAATTTAATAATAGTTATGTAAATAATAATGGCCAAGCCTTGAAACAAAGGCCTGGCCTTCACTATTCACATAGCCAAATTATTAAAATTGCTCATATTATTAAAAATTTTATGTTTAATTTATCTTATTTATCCAAATGTTTAAAGTATTTTATTATTAAATTTTAATTTTAGTGTAATGTAAATTTATTTTCCATTAATTGTTTTAAGTATTTCATATTTAATTTGGAGTATTTATTTTTCCCTTTTAAGTGTATTATTAAATTTTAATTTTAATATAATAAAAAAATTCATTAATTGTTTTTAACTATTTAGTATATGATAATTAAAATTATAAATTGTATTATTAATATAAAAAATTTAATAATAGTTGTGTAAATAGTATCGGCCAGGCCTTGAAATAAAGGCCTGGCCTTCACTATTCACGTAGCCAAATTATTAAAATTATTCACGTTATTAAAAATTTTATGTTTAATTTATCATATTTATTCGAATGTTTCAATTGTATTATTAAATTTTAATTGTAGTGTAGTGAACATTTATTAAATTTTAATTTTAATTACGCACATTTTTTTTAAGTATTTCATATTTAATTTATCGTATTTATGTTCATGTTTTAAGTGTATTAGTAAATTTTAATTTTAATGTAATGAAAAATTTTCCATTAAATATTTTTTAGTATTTAATGTATGATAATTTTAATTTAATGTATAAGTTGTATTATTAATATAAAAGAAATTTGATAATAGTTTGAAGTATGGTGAAGGAGAGAGATAATTACTAATGTGGCAAAAAAAACCAGGGGCTGATGTGAATATTTTTTTTATGATGGCTGTGTTAATAGTATAGAGTTGGCCATAAGCTGATGTGGAGCTGATGTGGCGTGGCCTGGGCCAAGGGCTTCTATTTTTGCCCTAACGCAAAAACGACTCCGTTTTACATCAAAACGGAGTCGTTTTTTGTCAGTATATTAGCGGTCAACGCTTACACACTGACCAAAGCGCTAACGCGCTGACACACCTGTCAGCGCGTCAACACTTTTTTTTCCGAAATTGCCTCCCACAAACGATGCCGTTTGGCGTCTTAAGAACGCCAAACGGCGACATTTTATTTTTAAAAAAAAAATAGCTGACAGGCGCGTCAGGCGACGGCCCTTTGCAAACCGTCCAGCGGTTTGCAATGGGCATTTGACCCCTTTTTTTTTCAAAAAAAAAAAATTTTACCAACAGTCATAAAAAAATTTTCTTTATAAATTGACATGCAATTTGCATATGTTCGGTGTAAATTTTGAATTTCTTATCTCCCAAACTCTCTCAAAATCTATCTTTTCTTCCAAAAAATGCGGAAAATGCAGAACATACTACAAGGTCTAAAAGAAAGCATAGACGAAACGAAGATCCCAACCGTCATCGAGATAGGGATCGAGAAGTCGGTCAAATCCGCCTTTGGAATTGCCAAACGTCCTATATACAATGCCAGGCAGTTCAGAATTCGATTCAGAATGGATAGAAGTCTCTTCTTACGTATAATGAAAAGACTACAAATTTCTCACTACTTTCAACAACGTCCAAACGCAACTGGTAATTTTGAGAATATTTTCCCTTAATTGTTTGAAGTATTTCATATTTGATTTAGAGTATTAATTTTCATTTTTAAGTGTATTATTGCATTTTAAATTTAATGTAATGTTAATTTATTTTCCATTAATTTTTTTTTGTCTTTCATATTTCATTTAGAGTATTTATTTTCATGTTTATTATTAAAATTTAATTTTAATGTAATGTATATTTATTTTCTATTAATTATTTTATGTATTTCATATTTAATTTAGAGTATTTATTTTCATGTTTTTATTCAATTTTAATTTTAAGGTAATGTATGATTATTTTCCATTATTTATTTTATGTATTTCATATTTAATTTAGAGTATTTAATTTCATGTTTTTTATTAAATTTTAATTTTACTGTAATGTATAATTATTTTCCATTATTTATTTTATGTATTTCATATTTAATTTAGAGTATTTATTTTCATATTTTAAGTATATTATTAAAATTTAAGTTTTTAATGTAATTTAAATTTATTTGCCAAAAAATGTTTTTAATAATGGCCCAAAAAATTATTAAAGTTGTATTATTAATGTAAAAAAAGTTGATAATGGCTACGTGAATAGTGCAGACCATGCCAACTAGTGTGAGTCATTTTTTATGATGGTTGTGTGAATAGTACTGGCTTGACTGCGAGCTGATGTGGTGCTGATGTGGCGTGGCTGCGGGCAGGGGCTACCGTGTATGCCCTAAGAGCACCCATAGCAGCCCCTTTTCGGGCTGGTTGCATGTAGTCGCAGCCACGCCTAGTCAGCAAAAATGCTGATGTGGCGTAGCTACAGTACTCCAATGGCCGCGGTTCGTGGCCTCTACCACAATCTCAAACCGTGGCCACGAAATTTTTTTTCGCCACATGGGCATCAAAACGACACAAAACGGCATCATTTTAGTCCGTGTGTCAACGATCAGCGCTAACACATGGCTGATACGCTGACGGCGTGTCAGACGTGACACGCGGCCATTCCATGTGACCAAACCGTTGTAAACCAACCATTGGTTTGCAACGGTCAAAATCCTCTTTCTTTTTTTAAACGACAAAAATTACCATTGAGTATGAAATATTTTGGCTTTGCAAATTGACATGCACATTGTCGATTTTTGAAGCAAAATCTGATATTTTTATTTCCATTAATTGTTTTAAATATTTCATATTTAATTTAGAATATTTATTTTCATGTTTTAAGTTTATTATTAAATTTTTATTTTAATGTAATAAAAAAATATTTTTCATTAATTGTTTTTAAGTATTTAGTGTAATTTATTGTATTAATTGTTTTACGTATTTCATATTTAATTTAGAGTATTTATTTTCATGTTTTAAGTGTATTATTAAAATTTAATTTTAATGTAATGTAAATTTATTTTTCTTTAATTGTTTTACGTATTTCATATTTAATTTAGAGTATTTATTTTCATGTTTATTATTAAATTTTAATTTTAATGTAATGTAAATTTATTTTTCATTAATTATTTTTAATTATTTAATGTATTATATTTAAAATTATAAGTTGTATTATTAATATAAAAAATTTTGATAATGGTTGCATGAATAGTGATGGCTAGACCAACTAGCGTAGATATTTTTTTATGATGGCTGTGTAAATAGTACTGGCTTAGCCAGGGACTGATATGATGCTGATGTGGCGTGGCCGCAATATAAATACCCTTAGGGCATCCACGGTAGTCCCAGGCCGCGGCCACGCCACATCAGCTCATGGCCAAACCAATACTCTTGTACCATCATAAAAGATGACTCATGCTAGTTGGCCTAGCCTTCACTACTCACGCAGCTATTATAAATTTTTTTTATATTAATAATACCACTTATAATTTTAACTATCATATATTAAAGAAATAAAAATATTTTTTAGAAAATAATTTACATTACATTAAAATTAATAATTAATAATACACTTAAAACATAAAAATAAATACTCTAAATTAAATATGAAATACTTAAAACAATTAATGAAAAATAAATTTACATTACATTGAAATTTAAAATTAATAATACACTTAAAACATAAAAATAAATACTATAAATTAATTATGAAATACTTAAAACAATTAATGGAAAATAAAAATATCATATTTTGCTCCAAAAATAGGCAAAGTACATGTCAATTTGTAGAGAAAAATATTTCATACTCGATGGTAAATTTTGTTTTTTTAAAAAACAATAGGATTTTGACCGTTGCAAACCAATGGTTGGTTTGCAACGTGTTAACTGTGGCGTAGCGTCAAGTCGATCTTTGCGTTAGGTATCGACGGCACGACACGCGGCTCAAAACGACGTCATTTTGGGTTGTTTTGACACAAAACGGCGTCATTTTTGCATGAAAATGGCAAAAAAAAAAATTTGCTCGTGCGACGACCCTAAACCGCAGCCAAATTAGGTACTGTAGCATGCCAAGTCAGCAATTTTTCTGACTTTGTGTAGCCGCAGCCAGCCCCAAAAGGGGTTACTGTGGGTGCCCTTACGGCATCCACACTAGCCCCTGGTCGCGGCCACGCAACATCAACACCACATCAGCCCCTGGCCAAGCCAGTATTATTCACGCAGCCATTATCAAAAAATACTCACGCTAGTTGGCCTGGTCATCACTATTCACGCAGCCATTATCAAATTTTTTTATATTAATAATACAACTTATAATTTTAATAATACATTAAATAATTAAAAACAATTAATGGAAAATAAATTTACATTACATTAAAATTAAAATTTAATAATAAAGATGAAAATAAATACTCCAAATCAAAATATGAAATACGAAAAATAATTAATGAAAAATAAATTTACATTACATTAAAATTAAAATTTACTAATAAACATGAAAATAAATACTCTAAATTAAAAATGAAATACGTAAAATAATTAGTGGAAAATAAATTTACATTAAAATTAAAATTAAAATTTACTAATAAATATGAAAATAAATACTCTAAATTAAAAATGAAATACGTAAAACAATTAATGGAAAATAAATTTACATTACATTAAAATTGAAATTTAAAAAAATACTCAAAACATGAAAATAAATACTCTAAATAAAATACTAAAACATAGGGTATGACAACATAATAAATAAATTACTACTACATCCCTAAAAATTCGCTAAGCTTATGTAACATTTTCTTTTTTGCATCTGATAATTTTTCTTCCACGGTTTGCAAAAGTAAGCCAAGTTGTGAACTTTTGCTCATGTTTCATCCTTTTCATTTTTTTTTATGAGCAATTCTATCGGCCTTCATTTTTTTCATCTCCAAAGCAATCTTCTCTCTGTCGACCACTATCCTCTTCTAGAAAGATATGCCCATCCTTTCAACTTGAGGATTTTCCGAAAAATAATTGTATGCCAACATTCTGTTTTCCTTTATTTTTAGCTTTTTTCACACCCATTGGCCGTTTTATAGGACTAGTAGCAATGTCTTTTAAATTGATTTCAACATCTTCGCCAATTGGAGACAAAAGGTTGATAAAATCATCATCTGTGCGTGATCTCTTCCCTCTACTAGCGGTGTTTGGTGTTTCGGGGGTGTTTGAATTATCAAATGGTGCATTTGAAGTAGGAACATTTCTTTCAATGCAAGATTCCCACTTGGGAAAAGATCTCAACAACTTCCAATGCTCCATGAATTGAAACTTTGAACCCTTACTTGGATGCTCCCAAATGGTGAGTGCATTTCGGATCTTGATCGTTCATCCCGCTTCTTTTTAACCTTTTCGATTCTACGAAAATTTCAACCAACTTTGATACAGCTGCAGAAATTCTCCTCTACCGAGCTCTAATCTGGGCCAAGTTTCTGGGATTAATGTTGGCATTGTCTTCCCGAGCAGCTCTATATTGTGAAAGTATATCCTTTCACATCGAAGAACTCTTTTAAAATGTACCTATTTTCGAATTGGTTGTGATGTTAATATATGCCGAAATCAGAGTTGTGTCTTCATCAAGTGACAAAAACTTCGTCTTGTTTTGCATTTGCGGGTTCGATGAGTCGATTTCTGGTTTCACAAAATCTCTGTCATCTCTAGAGACATCTTCATTATAAGCTTGATGTTGATAATGTAAATTATCAACATTTGTAAGAATTCCACGGTTTGGTTGATGACTGAAATTGGACATCATGTGGTGTTGAAAGCCTGGAGCTTGAATCATTGCAAGATTGCTTGGAAAATTAGTTGGAAATTGATAAGGATTTTGAGGAAGTTAGGTAGGATTTTGAGAATTAGAAGCAAATTGACTAAAATTATATGGTAGTTGATAGAATGGAGGGTTATTTGGATAGAATGGATTGTTTCCATAATTCCTTGAAGGATCCATTTTTTAGAAGAAAAGAGAAACTTTGAGAGAATTTGGTATATAAGAAAATCAAATTTTGCACCAAAAATATGCAAAATGCATGTCAATTTATAGATAAAACTATTTTATGACCATTGGTAATTTTGTTTTTTTTTAAAAAAAAGAGCTAAAATGCCGGTTACAAACACGTGGCGTGCGCTAACACGTTGACAGTTGCGTCAGCGACAATCGCTGACACATTGAACAAAACAACACCATTTTGACACCTACATAGCTAAAAAAAAAAAAAATTCGTAACATTGAGAGGCCAGGAACCGCGGCCATTGGAGTACTATAGCACGCCAAGCCAGCCTTTTTGCTGACTTGGCATGGCCGCGGCGGCCAAAAGGGACTACTGTGCTGTTGTGGGTGCCCTAGCCACTCAAACCGCCGAACACCCAGCTGTCTATCACCCAAAAGCCAACCTGGCCAATCCGCAATCCCCCGAACCCGATATCTGCCCGAACAACCTAACCTTACTGCCCGAAACCCAACCGAAGAAATCTCTCTATATAACGCTTTCATATCTCCCACTCTTTCAGGCGTGCTGCGATTTCTCTCTAGAAACAAAATCAAAAATAGGATTTAGAACTCGGAGTTTGAAATCTGGTTGTACTTTGAGCAATGGCGGTGTCACGGTTGGCTACTTCGGTTGTACCACTGTTGTTGGTTGCGATGGTCATGGTATTCTCTCCAATTGGAGCTTCACTCGCTACCGAGGCACCTGCTCCGGCTCCAATCCCAGTTTCCTCCGCAGTGTTGATTTCGCCGTCGGTGGTGGCCGCTTTCGCCTTCGCATCAGCTTCTTTTGTCTCCGGAAATGCACTTAGGATTTGAAATGTTACGATTCGTTCGAGAGTACATATGTTTTTGTTCTGCTATATTAGTTTTTTATTTGTGCTCGTGGATGATTTTTTTTTTTCCTTACTACAGGGTTGTACTTTGGGATAAAATTCTCTATTTTTCTTTAGTTAATGCTTGTTGATTTATTCGTGATTATTTTGCTCTAATTTTCTTTTTTGAATTTTTTTAATAAAATGGATATATATTTTAGAAATTGTGAGTGGTACTGCCAATTTTATCATGTTATTTATGCCTTAAAAATAGATACAGTCTGGTTTTGTTCTTTCATTCAAAATATATATTAATTAACAGTATTAGTATTCCTTTGGTCCCAAAAAAAAGGGAAATTTGCATATATAGCACAGCCACCTCCATATAGTTGAAGAATAACACAGGTGAAAACTTCCATGCGAATATAGCAAGTCAACGCTCTTTGACCGCGTGAAAAGACCTAAATGACCCATTCGCCTCTTAGGAAACCCTCGCGCGCCTATTCGTTTCATTCTCACTCACTCATCATCCCACTTATTCTGCATTCTTCATCGATTGAGAATTCTTACTGAGCGGTTGAATGACTTCATGGCACCGGCCCTTTCAAGATGACATTTTATGTGCCCAAACAATGACTTCATGGAAGGAAAATTCTTACTGGGCGGTTCATTGACTTCATGGTATGGGCAGTTGAATTCCCCACCATCGCTTTGTGATTTGTAATTCAGATGTTTTTTTTTCGCAAAATCTAGTCTTTCTCGATTTTTCTTGAACTTGGTGACGGGTTGGCTTTGTTTGCTCAACTTTTTTTTTCTAATTTTTCTGATTCTGGTAACGATGATTGTGGTCATACTGCTGATTGTCAAATTAAGGGAACAACTGGTGTTGGAAAATTTGATAACAAGAATGTTGTTGGAAATGAAGGCAATGTGCTTGATAAAATGCCTCAACAGAAGCTTGGAGTGAATCCCACCATCTTAAGTACAAGTGCTCGACATGTGCTCAACATGGTGCTCTACATAGTGTTCTACATGGTGCTCCACATGTGCTCGATATGTGCTTTACAAGTGCTCTACATTTTAGATAAATCTCTACATGTGCTCGACATGTGCTTGACAGGTGCTCTACATTTTAGATAAATCTAGAAAATTGGATTTTTTTTGGGTATTGTCTTTTAAAACTTTAATAACTATTCTTTCATTTACTCTTTTGTAATCTTATTTTATTTGAATTTATTTATTCACTCTCATCTACTTTAATTTTTTTTTTTTGTAGAATTTACTGTAGAAATTTTATAGACCAAAATCATAAACATATACTAAACATATACTTTTTACTTGTTTAATATCTATGTGTTTTTTTTTATGTGATATAATATTTAGTATTACTCTTATTAACAATATTAAACGTATTGACGCAGGGTTCAGCGTAGAGAAGCACTTGGGCTAAAATCAATTCTGAAAATAATAATAAAATTATGATTAACCTCCAAGCTTATAAAGGCCTAAACACAGTCTTACTAGGCTTAGGACACTTAAGATATCCAAAATTACAAGCTGTCCTTAAATTATAAAAATTCCTAAAATATAATAAAATTTGAAAAAGAAAGAAAATACTAAAAAAAATAGAAAACTCCTAGTAAACGATTCCGAATCACCGAAATTCATCTTGGTCATGGCAAAGCGATGAGTATTGATCCTCACGCCATGTTTATTTAAGCGGCCGAATTTGAGCTCGAAACGGTGTGGTCGACTCGGTCTGTCGATTCAAGCATGACTGTGAACATTACGTAGTCAAATACTAGAAGTCTCATTCTCCTATTCAAATCTCAATACTTGTTTTGCAAAATTAAATATGCCAAGATGCTTCCAAACAAATGTAAGGAACTAACTTACAAACCCAATTAAAGGCATTGGCAGTACGGTGTCTTCTAAATACAATATAGAATACCCTACATATTAAGAAAATATTTGCATTAGATAAATCCAGGAAAAGATAATGAGATTAGGGAAGCAAGCAAAATGGAAAAGACGCGTGCTTGACAAATTTGTCAAGCTCGACATAGAATTTGTCAAGCTCGACATAGAATTGATATGCGCTCTACATAATATTCTACATAGTACTCGACATAGAATTGATATGCGCTCTACATAATATTCTACATAGTACTCGACATGTGCTTGACAAATTCTATGTCAAGCTTGACAAATTTGTCAAGCACGCATCTTTTCCATCTTGTCTGCTTCCCTAATTTCATTATCTTTCCCTGGATGTATCTAATCCAGATTTTTTTTTAATATGTAGGGTATTCTATATTGTATTTAGAAGACACCATACTACCAATATCTTTAATTGGGTTTGTAAGCTAGTTCATTATATTTGTTTGGAAGCATCCTAGCACATTTAATTTTGCAAAACAAGTATTGAACCGAATATAGAGGCGAGATTTCTAGTATTTGACCATGTAATGTTCGCGGTCATGTTTGAATCAGCGGACAGTCGACAACACCGTTTCGAGCTCAAATTCGACCGTCTAAATAAACACAACGTGAGGATCAATACTCATCACTTTGTCATGACCAATGATGGATTTCGGCAATTTAGGATCGTTTACTAGGAGTTTTCTATTTTTTTTAGTATTTTCTTTCTTTTTCAAATTTTATTATATTTTAGGAATTTTTATAATTTAAGGGCAGCTTGTAATTTTGGATATTTGAAGTGTCCTAAGCCTAGTAGGACTGTGTTTAGGCCTTTATAAGCTTGGAGGTTAATCATAATTTTATTATTATTTTCCAAATTGATTTTAGCCCAAGTGCTTCTCTACGCTGAACCCTGCGTCAATACGTTTAATATTGTTAATAAGAGCAATACTAAATATTACATCACATAAAAACAAACACATAGATATTAAACAAGTAAAAAGTATATGTTTAGTATATGTTTATGATTTTGGTCTATAAAATTTCTATAGTAAATTCTACCAAAAAAAATAATTAAAGTAGATGAGAGTGAATAAGTAAATTCAAATAAAATAAGATTAATAAAATAAGATTACAAAGAAGTAAATGAAAGAATAGTTATTAAAGTTTTAAAAGACAATATAGGTTGGACCCCAAAAAAATCCAGTTTTCTAAATTTATCTAAAATATAGAGCACCTGTCGAGCACATGTAGAACATTATGTAGAACACTATGTAGAGCAACATGTGGTGGGATTCACTCCAAGCTTCTGTTGAGGCATTTTATCAAGCACCTTGCTTTCATTCCTAACAACATTCTTGTTATCAAATTTTCCAACGCCAATTGTTCCCTTAATTTGACAATCAGCAGTATGACCACAATCATCATCACCAGAATCAAAAAATTCAGAAAAAAAAAATTGAGCAAACAACACCAACCCGTCACCGAGTTCAAGAAAAAAATCGAGAAAGACTAGATTTTGCGAAGAAAAAACATCTGAATTACAAATCACAAAGCAATGGTGGGGAATTCAACCACCCATACCATGAAGTCAATGAACCGCCCAGTAAGAATTTTCCTTCCATGAAGTCATTGTTTGGGCACATAAGATGTCATCCTGAAAGGGCCGATACCATGAAGTCATTCAACCGCCCAGTAAGAATTCTCAATCGATGAAGAATGCGAAATAAGTGAGATGATGAGTGAGTGATAATGAAATGAACAGGTGCGCGAGGGTTTCCTCTCATTAGATAAAAAGGCGAATGGGTCATTTAGGTCTTTTCACACGGTCAAAGAGTGTTGACTTGTTATATTCGCAAGGAAGTTTTCACCTGTGCTATTCTTCAACTATATGAAAACGGCTGTGCTATATATGCAAATTTTCCCAAAAAAAAATAATTTAAAAATTTTTTTGTTTACAAAAATCTCCCTGTCTAAACAAAAGAGTCCTCTAGTTTAAGTATATTTTTTATTAATTATTAAGTACAACACAATTAATGTATTATTTTATTACATAATTTTATATTTTTATTCTTATTTTTTAATTATAAATATGTATAATTATTATTAGTAAGAATATTTTATAAATTTAAGTTAAAAGCTAATTCTCTTTTTAAGAGAGAAAAATTTTGAAAATATACTTTTTTTTAGGATGGAGTAATTCATTTTTTATACAAAATTTTTAAAATATGTATGAATTATATTTTTAAAATATATTTTTATACCTTTTAATATTTTTTTTATTTTTACAATTACTATCTTACAAAATAAAAAAAACATATTTTAAAATTCAATTTGTACTCACGTTTATAATTTTTTTATTAATAAAAGTAATATATAATTTAAATTCAAAAATAAATATAAAAATACGCATTTAATAGTGTTATTAAATATATTAGAAAAAAAATTTCAAAAAAAAATAAAATTCTCTCGTAGGTAGGAGAAAATATTTAGTATGACAATCACTTTGCAATAACGAAAAGAGCACAATATGATCATTTTTATGAGTCGGAGAATGACATTTTCAGTGTAATCATACACCGGATCCATTTATTATGAATTTCTCAGCTTAATGTCTTCTCTTCATTTATTGACGTAGAAGAAAAGAAAAAACTGAATTGACAAACCCGAGAAATGGTAAGATGGAGAGCTTGGTGTTCGATTAAATGTAGAAATTTATGCCTTATCATGATTAGTAATGATGGGAATTGATCAAGGCCAAGAATGATAGGGAAGGACAGAAAATACACTCAAAGGAGTGGAGAGGGTTATTCTCATTTCTCAAGTATATTTTGGCCAAATACAACAACATGAAATGCTGTCAAAGCTACACCATACAAAACTTTACCTCCATCTTTAGCATCACCTTCACCTTCTTCTATCACAGTAAACCCTACTGTGTTCTAGCTAGAGGGGCCTGTTCTACTCTGAATCGGAATCCATGTTTCCCATAGCCCTTAGTCCTCGAGGTCTCTACAATCCCAAACAAAAATAGAGTTAAAATGGATGACAATCTCTTTAAACTTTCCATTACTCTGGCTTTATAATTGTTGGATCGAAAATGTTGCAGATCAATCAGTATACCTTCTTCGACACCTTTTTCTCTCGAACCTCGTATCTTTCTAATGTAAGATCACATAGCCATGATCCAGGACTTACCAACTGCATCATTCAACAAAACAAAACTTCAATTAGGCCATTGTAAGTTACAAGAATGCACAGCTTAAGCTAATGCATTACACACCAACACACGAAAAAAACTGAAAGCTTGTTGGTTCATCAATATCAAGCTTCAAAAGATTGATAAGCTCCCTCAACGACCAGATTATATTTTAAGTAGCAAATTAGCATTAAAGAATACAAGTCCTATCAATAGGAGACTTTGCATAAATCAAGTGAACAAATGAATCAGAATCAAGCCAAGCATTTCAACAAATAATAGTGGACGCTGTCGTATTTTATTCCCTGTCCTTGTCAGGTAGTAGTGTTCCTGTAAGTCGGCAACAGAGTGATAAAAAAGCAGTTTCAAAAACAATTAGAATCAAGCCCAACTAACCATTCACAAATTCTATCACAGGCGTGCATCAAATCTCCCCATACTTATACGGGCACCTTCCCACAGCTGAATCCCCACCACCCATGAAAAGAAATTTTTCAAACCTCAAATGTTGTCAAAACAGCATGAATTAAATACACCCAATGTGGACCAGCTATGTTTGTTGAATGTCAGCAATTACTGTTCATTGGCCTGTATATCCATGGTTCACTGGACAAGTGTCCGCAGACCCCAGCAGCCCACATGTCATCGTCTTGTTTTTAATAAGAAATACGGACGCCATTAAATTTGTCATCTCTTGTCTACACTACAATTTATTTCTTTATAGTTTTATGCACTGTGCCAAGGAGAAGGCGAAAGCCCACTTAGGGATGATGAATACTTTGAGAGGAAAACCAGGAGAATGCTTTCCCACCATTCCTTTTGTTTTTTTTAATGCCTTTTGCACCTAATCAGCTACAACTTCATAATATTTTTACCAAACGGGCTTCCTTCAATACTTATGAGAGGCAATTTATCATCCAAAATATTAAATCCATAACCACAAAATCCCTCCAAGTTGACCCGAAAATCCAGTGATATTTTTCTTGTTGGCAAAAATAATGTGCAAGAACAACTCTAATTTGCCTGAATGACACTTATATGGGCATTAACTTTCCAGGTAAAACATGAACAGCTAGCAGAAATTTTCACTATTTTAAAGCACCAGAAAACTAAAAGGTTTTTGCCTAAAAAAAAAAAGTACACAAAGGTGAACAAAGCTCCAGACGAATGGAAAAGTGGGGACTGACTTACATTGAGGGTGCGTTGAATGAATTTAGCTCTCTTCTTGGGTCTTTGAGGAAGTTTGGAACCTTTGATGGCCATAAAGTCTTCTTCTTTCTCCTTAGTAGTCAAGGCAATCGCAAACTTGGGGGGCCAAACAGCCGGGATCGCATCACTCCCAGATGATGTCCCTCCTCCTTTCTTGCTATCCGAGGAGGCAGACCCACCATTAACGTTATTATTAACATTACCATTATTATTGGTATTCTTGTTACCATGGCAGTGACCACCGTTGTTGCCTTTCCTATCCCCTCCTCTGTCCGCGGAAGCCAACGCCCTCACGCCGTTGCTTTGACCCCTCATAGCAAGCGAACTCTCAGAATTCCTAATCAAACAAAAACACAAACAAAAGCAGCTCTATAAATCATATGATGATCAGACCATACCCAAATATAATAAGAACGCACGTACTAGTACCAAAAATGTCATTACCCAAAAAATCCCATGATTAAAAAATAATAATAATGAAAAAAAAATATATTTAGATATTGAAAAGGGTTGAAATTACCAAAATAACCTTCTTGGGATAGTATTAAAAACTACAATACAAAACGCAGCTTGAGGCTGTATTGGTAGAAAAAGAAAAAAATAAGCAAACTGCAAAGAACACGGCAGAGAGAAGGGGGTTTGAATTACGGGATTTTGGTGGGTTTAGGTGAGAGAGAGGGGATATTTGGGATATGAGTTTGGGTATGAATATTGGAGAAGGAAAAAGAAAGAAAAAGGGTCCAAAGTTTGGTTTTGTGGGAAGATCAGAGCCGTAGAATTGGGATTCCGGTGCATGAGAGAAGGTTACGTTATAATCAGATCTAATGATGCACAAAATGGATATGAAGGGAAATGTGGGAATTTGAGATGGATTGATGAGTGCGTGGGCCTTTGAACAAACCGAAAAGAACGAAACAGGGGGCACACGTGGTCCACTGCTTTAATTCCCACCAATATTTCATACCACGACTCCACGGCTACACACACAAGGCATCACACGATGGGTGGGCGGGACAGTTTAATTTAAGTTCATGCCGGGTTCAATTTCAACATTCAGAAGCGTATTTTAACATTTCTTTCTTAAAATAATTTTTAAAATTTTAGACATAATTTATATATCACAATTTTTACTTTAAAATTTTTAAAAAAAAAAAAAAACAACTGCCAAACATACAAAATTATTTTCACCTTTTTTTGGGTCCCACTCAATACAAACTGTCACATTTAAATATTTTTTTTATAATTTTAATTAAAAGGGTAATTTTTTTATAAAATTTATAATATAAATTCCAGAAAATAATTTATACCAAATTCGAGATTGACCTTCTTTGTTTTTTTATTCTTGAACCCCAGGTGTATTATTTAATTGGCATGCTTGAAAGGAAGATGATGGAGAGGCGTGTGGAGGATCTGGATAGCCAGAGTCACATACACATGGATGATCCGCAATATGAGTCATTCAAAACATTCTTGAAAAACCCATCCCGAAGTTCCAAAACCTTATCTTAAATGCAACATGCCAAAATGTCAAAAAACAACACCCCCATCTCATCCGCCACTTCAAACTAAAAATTTGACAACCACCCCCCAACCCACCACACGTCCAACAACGTCTATTTGAAAAAATTCGCTCTCTAATTAAAAACTTAACAAATGGCCAATACTTATGTTACCTATATGAATTATGAAAATATATATTAATAACATAATACATTATTTTAAAAATATATTTTCAATTACAATCTAAAAAGAACACAATTTTTTTTCCCTTTTAATTACCCAAACTATGTATTACTTTCTACGTGCTAAACGAGTTCACTCCTAATTTAGAATATTTTTTTAAAAATTACAAAACACATTTAAAAACAAAAAATAATAATACTAAATTAAATTAAAACTTTTTTAGGACAAAAGTAGTTTTATATTAAAGCCTTGAACCCCTCCACAATCATCTATTTATTTATGGAAGCCAAATAAAACGATTAGGCCGCCAAAAGACAAAGAATAATTAGATTAGGTGGTGCCACCATGTTCCAAATCATCCGACACAAGCCCCCACAACAACAAAAATTTGTTCCAAAAAAATGTATAAAACCAATTAATCCCAATTCCCGCCCGTCGTTTTTTTATTCTGCAAATAATATTATTTTGATGTAAACTCAAAAAGTTTAAAAGAATTATCTTCAAAAGAAAACTATAGACCAATCACAATTGCGATAAAAAAATAATAAAAAAAAAAAGCTCTATTAACAGAACCACAAAAAAAAATTTCAAAAAATGTGCCAATTAAGTACACGTGCTACTCACGTGACAGAACGACAAAATTGAGGAGAAAAAGAGAAGGCGAAAAAATTACCTGAGAATACGGGGAGACGGAGACGCCGAACGCTGACGGAGATTCAAATAACCATTATTAACGCCGTTTTCACTATTATTGTTATGATTACTACTGTTATAACTGGGCTGACCCGCTGAATCCCTAATGCGATCCGACCTCCGATCAACCCGACCCGTACTCCGCTGAATCGGCGGCGGGGACGGCTGGTGATCCTGCGATCCGGAACCGGAAGGATTAGTCGGATCCTGGTTGTTGTTGCTATAATTATTGTGGTGGTGGGGGTTGTCGCGGTCTTTGACCTGGAACTTCATACAACGCGACCGTTTGCGGTTTCCCCACTGCAACACGAAGTCGGACGACGTCGTAGTCGGAGACCTTATTGTTGTCTCAATATGGTTGTTATTTCCGGCGGATCTCAATGACAATCCATCTCCTCCTCCTCCTCCTCCACAACCCACTCTCCCTTTAATATTGTGACTTGAATTTCTCTCCATTTCTTCCGTTTTAAAGTTTTGTCTGCACCGCTGAGGTTCGTACACCTGTCCATCATTATCGCCATTTTGATTAACTGAGGTTAGATTAGCTCTTCTTTACTAAAGTAATTAACTGCGGTTAATCACGAAAAAAGGGAATAAAGATTGGAATGGGAAAATAATTCCAAGAGAGAGAGAAGGAAAAAAGGGATAACTTGGACACCATGGAAGAAGAAAAGCCAAAACAGAGTTTTGGCAAATAACCCAGAAAATGCAAGTCTGGAGAACAGAAAAGATAAAAATTTTGCTTTTAATGGCAGGGGAAAACACCCAATAATGAGGAGCAAATGATGAAGATAAGAAGAATTCCACTCAGAAAAACCAAAATCATCGGAAGTTTTGCTGGAAATAAGACCAAAAAGAAAAAAAGACAAACAAACAAAGAGATTTGCAGCTCTTCTTTGGAATCTCTTGTATTCACATTACCTGAGAGACTGACAGACAGAAATCTTCAACAGAGTAATCAGGGATACTGGTCTAACAACTGAATCAATTTGATATCTCTTCAGAAACAAAATTGATTCTCAGGGAACTGCTCAACGGCAATATGGAGCTGCAGTTTTTAATTGAACAATCCAGAACAAATCTTAAAATCAGCAAACACCCCCCAAAAATCATCATCAAGAAAACTAAGAATCAAATATTATCGCACGAATTACTCAGGTTTCTATACCTTTCATACAATTGGGTTCACAATTACGGCACCATGAATTCCTCTCCTTCTTTTGAGTCTTCAAAACTGTGTCGACACTGATTCCCTGTTCTGATGTTCTAACAACAAGCCCAGAATAAATAACCAACAATGGTTTTGTTCCTCTTCAGTCTTCAGATAGGAATTTTCAGTAAAATGAAACACTAGCAGCCCTCTGATTCTCATCCAAATCCGATCTTTCAATCCAAATATCCAACAATCCCCAAACACAATAACCTAACCCTGTCAAAGGAAATTCAGCAAAATAGAAAGTTAAATTTCCCCAGATTGATAGATAGAAGATAATCCATCAAAAATAAAAATAACCAAAGGCCAATACTACCACTCACCTTCAAAACTCAAACCAAAAAAATGTTTCTCCAGTCAAATCAACACGATCAGACACGAAAATGAGATTAAGAGAGTCAAATCCACTCCAAAATTCAGCCTTCCAGAACTTACCTGTGTTCAAAAAACCATTCTTAACAGAGTCAATTCCCATTCCAGCAGTATAAATGCAGAAAATGCTTCGTGACGGAGAGAAAAACCAAAGAAGGTTGTAGATCTTTCTTCCTTTCTTAAGTTCAACAAAATCCGCAACATTTTCACTCACCCAATTCATAGGAAAATCAAACTTCCCTTCTGCCTGTTTCCAATTTTCTTGAAGAAACGAAAATGAGATTAAATATCAAAATTCAGAGGAGAAAAGAGAAGAGAAGAGAAGAGTGCTCTGTTTTCTTTCTTCTTTTCTTCTTCAGAGTTTCAGACAGATAAATACAAATAAATAAATAAATAAACCAAAACGAAATAATCTCTCTCCCTTTCAAGCCCCTGATTTTATACCCTCCAGTTTATTCATTTACCCAACACACCTTCAATCGTGACCCTTCATCATGATTTAGAATTTAAGTTATAAATCAAACGGTCCAACTGTCTCCTCGTTTCATACGTCACGTTTGCTCGCTTGTAATGCCCATTGCATCGTCTATCGGTTCGTACGGAATCTTCTTCAAACTCCGCTACTGTTAGTTAGGCATTGCTTTTACCATTTTTTTTTTTCGTTTTTTCTTTTTACCCCAGTGTTTCTCGAATTTGGAGAAAATAATTTTTTCCATTCCCCTATATTTGGGATTCGTTTCTCTTGGGAATCTCTTGTTTATGGTGTTGCATGATTGATCTCACTAATGTTTGGACTTGTTTAATGTTGTTCTATTATAAATTATAAAACTAATGATATGTATACTGAAACATTTATAAAGTAATAATATATATACTGAAAAATTTATAAAGTAATAATATATCATGCACTAAATCCCAGTCATTTTTTTTACACTGAAATTATTTTTGTATCTAATGTATTAAAAAGGAAAGTTGATAATGATTTTTTTTTTATCCAGATTTCCTCATAATGCAATCTTATTTTCGTATATTGATTGTTATATCTTAATAATTACTAATTTTTAGTGACCCACGCCTTATATATAAAAAATAATGTATCTTTTCTTATTTAAAATGTTATATATAAACAAAAAAAATTAAATCACTAAAACAATAAATTTCATCTCTTTTAAAATTAAATTTTAAAATTTGAATTTAATAGAATTTAAAATATACTATTAAATATACAACTACAATTCTAAAAATATTAATTAAAGTTATCATTAAAGCCATCAATTATTTTTTTCATTTGTTGTAATAAGTTTTTAAAATTACCTTGGTTTCTATTAACATGTTAAAAATAATAAATAAATAAAAACTTACACAATTGAAGTGGGAGTAAGAAAGAAAAATATAAAAGAGAAAACTATATTGAAATTGTAGAAATTAAACAAAGCACTAGTAGTATCATTTTGAATAAAGCACTATGCTTTCTGGCACATAAATGGTTCTTGGTTTTATTTACAATGAAACGGTCGCTTAAAGGGGAGGACGGTGAGCAGCAGCTATTTTACAATCATAATGCTCATGTACCGTAAGGAAATCATGCTATCACACAGAAGAGAATCAACGCAACTAAGACAGTGGATTCTGTGACAATCATGCACTAAATCCCCTGTGGAGAGAGCTCCAGGGATTTGAAGGAACGCTGATGCAGGCCTGCGCGGCGGCCTCAGCCATCTGTTCCTTCCTGATTCCTGCATTGCAGATATTAGCAATGGATCGCATATGTTTCATTCCGTACTGGGATAATGAGCCGCAACGTGTCTCAAATGTTATAACCTGCAGAGATGATGGGAGACAATGCTTTCAAGATAAGGAATTCAACGACACATTGCACTGATATTAACTACATATTTGGAACCTAAAATGACAACCCTTCTTAAGAGGGTTATGAATGGTAAACAAAATATCAAAGTGGTATGTCCTTAATGTTGGTTTGAAGTTTAAGAATTAAAAGATGGCATATAAGAGAATCTGAAGGCTTACCAAAGACTTAAGACAGTCCCAGTCATCAACAAGAGGCTGACCAGCTGGCCGGACAGCCTTCAGAATTTCAGGACCTTTCTCAATTCCGAAGAGAAGCTTTCCAATTAGTTTTATACTGTTGTCAATGTGCATTCTGTGAGACACAGCTTCAAATACCTCCTTCTGAGCTTTAACTTTCCTCATCGAGCCTTCAGGTGCCTTACGGAACTGCCGTCAATGAGAAAAATTTAGTATCAAAGAAGAACACAATTTGAATTTTGAATGGACTACTCTATCGAACACAAACCAATGAAACAGTAAGGCTATTTATCTTGCCAACAGTACAAAAATCTAACATAAAAGCACATTTCTAAAAGCCTTGTGCAATTCACTTCCACCCACTTCAGGCACTTTGTTTCCACTTTCACACTGTAGTGGAGCTCAAAAGATTTTGGCCAATTAACCAAATTTCTTTCCACTGCTAACTCTGCCTTCTCATTCCCCACTCAACAACAACACCCCCCGTCCCCCAACCTCTTCCCCCCCCCCCCCAAAAATCTTCATTCTCTTCCTCATCTCTGAAACATGTCAAGCCTAAACTAATCTAGGACATCATGTTTCAACTCAACAAAATGAGCCTGTACCTTGTCCCAGAAATGCACAAGATCAGCATCCCGCTGGTTAACAGCTTTTGAAGATGGACGGAGTGCATTATCGTCGACAAATGTGTAATTATCATTTGCAGGATTTGTACCCATGTAGAGGACAAGATCTTCCAAACTCAGCTTTAAGTCACCATATTGCATGACATGGGAGCCATAAACTGAATTACCACTTGAGGTTCTCTCTTTAACCTGCCATTCCATCATAATGTAATTACAAAATAGTTCTCAAAAATAGAATAGAAACTACAAAACGATCACATCAGCCATTTGCTCAGCTAAACCCAAAGAATACCCCTATACACGTCCAATATGCATTCTCACTAGTGAGAAGTATGACAAGACTGTTGGTTATGACAAAAACAAAGTGACATACCAGGTGATATTGCTGCCTCAAAGTTTCAGTCTGCAAATTGTGTACCTCACTGTTGACAGATACAAGTAGCAATAATTATGAGCTGAACTCAAGGAAAAAAGGAGGGCAGAAATCATACAAGCTATTTTTCGTCCTAGTTTACAAGAAATATCCATAACTGTAATTCAGATGTTAAACCAATTTGTAAAGTAAAACACACTTGAGAGCCAAACACCTCTCATTGGTCCATTTCTCAATTGTCTAAGTCTAACTAAATATTACAAGTCACAAGTACCAAGGAGCAGTACTCATATTATTACTGAAGTGGAACTAGTAAAATCAGATCAGCAATTTCAACCTAATAGTTGTGTGAGCGAGCCAGTTACATCTACAAGCAGCAGGTTAACAGTTACATTGAATAATGTAAAATCATTGGCTACAATTACACTTTCAATTTCTTTATACAAGTCATGGTACAGAAAATTTATAAAGCATATGGTACCTGTCTTCCATCCAAGCAACACTATACAAGTCACCCAAGCAAGTCTCATACTCTGGGGGAGGGCTAGGATACTCTCCAGGGCAATAGGTTCCCCAGCTGCTTTCCTCTGCATTTGAGGCTGTGGTGGCATATATATTCAGACCTTCAGGAAGTAGTCCCTCAAAGATGCTTCCTGACTCACAAGCTTCTAAGTAAAACACCTAAGCATTGACAACATATCACCAATCTCAAATGTCAATGTAAATTTTTTTGGGGCAAGACCAGGATGGGAGGATACAATCGAAACTAAAGGAAGAATGAAATATACCAAGCTTTTATATGTTCCAGAAGCATGCTTCTTCTTCAAAGCTTCATTCAGATCATTCGCATAGAGGTAAGGACCCGAAGGCATCCCTGATAGTATGTCAAATACCAGTATGTCTTAGTGTTCAAAAATTCAATTGATACCCCAGAGCAAACAAAGATGCATGTAGTCCTTATGCTGTTTTGTACAAAAACAACATAGTAGCTTCACAATTTTCATGTTCACATGAATATCTGACTGTAATAACATCTTGTAGAAATACCCGTGAACAAAAAGAGAAAGAAGCTGGAGGGGGCAGGAATTTTTTTTTAAAAAAGTCTAATTATGATTTATTTTTTGTAAATGCAGCAGGATGATTATAAGCAGTCTAATCCTGAAAAAAAACAGATAAATGTTGACCATAAAAAGTCACTCTTCGGAAGTCACTTAAGCCTATGATATTCTAATCCAAAAAGAATCCTCAAGTATTAATTCAATATAGACAGAAGAGGATAATTATGAAATAATCTAAGCAACTAGTAAACATATAAAATATCAAAAAAGCACTCACCAAGCACCCCAGGACCGCCATGATCTGTATAGTAGATGAATATGTGATCATTTGGACCACTATCGACCACCTTCCCGCTACCCCCAGTAATAGCACTTCTGTTGCCAAGAATAGCAGCTAAAAAGTTTTTAGCAGTAACGGCATCCCCAGTATAATCCTGCATTACAAGTATGCATCGTATAAGATGGAAGTGAAACTTAGTTAATCTACCAAAAAAAAGAACCTAAGAAGCAAGTAAACCTTTGGGATTCCTTCATAAACATCATCGCCTTGAGGACTGTTGATGATAACTCCGGGCCTGGGGTTCTCTTCATTATAGGCAATGTCGTCATACATGAAGACAATAATATTTTCATCTTTAAGACCTCCTCTCGTCAGGATTTGATAAGCATGACATACATCAGCCTGTCAAGACAAAAACAGAACTGTTAAAATCATAAACAAACTAGCGCGTGTATTTTCTCTATAAAGAGAGTCCTTAGTGTAAAGGTAAAAGTGTACAAATTTGCACAAGACAGAAAAAATTGTCCCTATTGACATTAACTACTTCTAGCAATTAAAAACAGTAGTATTTGTCTTTTTCTTGAAGGAATAGACCAATAAGACAAAACAACAGTATGGCCATAAAATGCATCCTCCAAGAAGAAACAACAAGAGAAACTAACAAGAGAAAGGAAAGACAGCAGGAAATTTCCTGAAACCCATCTGCATCTGGATTTTAGAAAAGCAATCTTTTTCCTTATACCAGGTGAATAAGTCAAAAATATATTAGACATAACAAATGAAAAAGTGAGCTAAGAAACAAAATTCTAGAGCTACAAACTTAATCTTCAAGAAAAATTCAAAGCACCATCTTTGATGAAAAAAGCCATTCAAATAAATGAAAACTTTAGGCCATAAATCAGCTCCTAATCCACGAAAAAACAGAACTTTAAAATTATTTTAGCTTATTCCAACACAAATAAAATAACCAATCATTAGAAAATCACAGCTGCAGAAAAAGCAGGGGAGGAAGAAGAAACGCCCTCCGATTAATTTGAAAAATGATAACCAAGTCAACATATTATTCCTTACAAACAATTTCCAAATAAAGAAAAAAGCGACCCTGATAATATTATCAAAACGTGCTAACGAGAAAGCAAAAATAAATCAATTGAATTTTCAACCTTGATCATCAAGTTAGTCACTCAGAAACCCATGAGAATTTTTTTAAAAAATCACAAAAATAAAATCGGTGAGTGGTATAGTATGATCACCTGATGCCGGTAATTCCAATAACCGTTCGATCCGGCGAGCAGCACAGCCCATTTAGTTCCCACGGAGTCATCATTACCAGCGTCGTTACTCGCCTTGGGCCGGAAAAAATCGGCAACTTCCGACGGTAATTTTAGGATATTATCACGGGACCCAGAAACGGAGACGACGGAAAGTGCAAGGAGGAGGAGCGGTGCTGCTGCGGCGGCGTATCGAACCATTGTTGCTTCCGATTAAAGGAAAGAGAACTACTTTTGGAACATGTAGAATGACGTTGGTGTATCGCGGTATATATAAAGGTTATTTTCGATCTGCCCCTCCAAATTCATTTATTGTCACGTTGTTCCACTTGCTGCTAAATGTTGCTACCAATTGCCCCTAACTATTTTCGCCTCTTTCCTTGAAGGAAATAAATACTTATATAGGCAGGCTAATCAATTTTTCACTCAAAGCATTTCTTTTATGGTTAAGGGTAATATTTCACTTATTTTCAGTTTTTTTTCCAAGGGAAGGATAGTTCAAAAAGAATTTTTTATCTCTAACATATAGTCTTTTAGTTTTGAAAAAATAATTACTTTCAAAACTTTTTTTATCTTAAAAAAGTATTTTATTTTTCTCTCTAATATATACTCTCTTCATTCCAGAAAAATAGTTTACTTCTAAAGTTTTTTTATCCTAAAAAATGATTTATTTTTAAAAGAAATTTTTATATTATTCTTATTATTAACTTCTTCCTTTTTAAATATAGAGAGTAACATTTAAGTTACTTTATCACTACAATAGGAAAATTAAAAATCCAACTGAATTTTATATGAGATTAAAATTTAATCTAATTCTAATACAACAAAACTACGACACATTTATTTAAAATTTTAAGTTATTCTTAAGTTTACCTCAACTTTTGCGTGCCTATAATTATAAAACCTCTTTTTCGACAATCAATTTATTGCATAAGGATATAAAAATTATTATGTTAAATAATATAATGTAATTTCCGTCAAATCATTAACAAAATGAGAATAAAGAACAAATATTTTTTCCTTGATACAATCGAACTTATTACCATTTTTGTGGATCCTAACATTCCAAACACTTCGTACCATTCAAATTCTGACAAATACATTGCGTGTACATGTTTAGTGATGTTGACTGCCGTTATGGAGATGGATACTAACAATGATGTGAGAAAATTGAAAAGTTAGAGCGGGAATTTATACAATTATAGCCTACGAAATGGTCAAATTTATAACAAGGATTCTTCTAGGGGCCAAGTTGAAATTATAGTGAGCACTGTAAGTGTGCCATGTTTGACTCCAGATACACCGCGAGATTTTTGGCTTTATTGTTACGTGGACGCCGAAGATCCATCCCTTGCTTTCGGTTGGGATGATCGTTAACTGGGTCCCACATAAAAGTGGTTAATTATTATGTCATAGTCGATTTGGAAGGCAGGGCTGCGTGATACCTACGGGAAACTCATTTCAACTAATTTCAAATGAATGAAGCCAAAAAAGAGGCGACAATCATCCACCAATTAAGAAATTTGCCAACAACAATAAGAGCATTTATTTCTTAATTGTGGCAATTTTTATTTTTTTGGGATAGAAAAAATCTAATACTTGCTTTTGTAATAGGAGAATACATCAAAATAATATATGAAGTGATGATGTACTTCAGAACAATCGAAAAAACATATAGAATTCTTTTGAACCAACTTACATGTAATGTCAACTAAATTCTGCTATAATAATACAAGTAACTAACTATAAAATACGGCATTATAATTATGCGACATCAACATTAATTAGAATATCGTCAAGAAATATATATAAATAGATGCTCATAAACCTGTCCCAAAAATAAATATAAGAATTTTAAATGTTTTTCACTCGTTATATCCTTCTTTATTCCTAATATTGATTTAAGCATTGTCTCGAAAAAAAATTTCTATAATATCTTTTAATTGTTTCTTCCTTGCAAGATCAAATTTGACCAAGACCTTGTTCTTATTTTAGTTTAGCTCAACACTATTAAAGTAATACTTATCAAGTACTTTATTTAATGAATAAATTATTATTTTATGAATAGAAAACTTAAGACTCTTGATTTAATAGTCTAACACGTCTTAGACACTAGTGGCCCTAATAGAACTTGATTGATTTATATTTTTCTTGGAAATGACTTGTTATATCTTGTAGAATTTTGCAACTTGAGTAATTTATAAATAAAAATGTAAATTTTCTAGCTACTACATACATAATTAGAAAGTTAAAATATATATAATTTTTTGAATACTTTAATTGCATTCACACTAGAAATACAATTGTTACACTCAATATGGGATTTAAAAAGATGCACAACATTTATATTTTAATTTGTCAATTAGTGGTGGAATCCAATTCAAGATTAATCCAAACTAATAGTGTTTGCAAGTAGTAGATTTAGAGTACATAAGACTTCCATTAATCTTATAATTTTAGAAGAAAATCCTAAATGAGGCTTAGAGAACTGAAATAAGAAAATCCCAATCCCGTGTCAAAAATAAAAATAGTGTAGTAAAATATATTGTTCATCCCGAGTTTGATGACACATAAATATTAATATTATTGTGAAAACTTCAAACATGATTGAATAATTTAGTCGACGAGGGTGAGATCTGCAACCTGATCCAGTGCGCACAACTCGCGATATTATGATAGATTCAATCCACGAACACTTGTAAAACAAGTTTAAGAGTGCTTTTTTGGAGAGAAACTTTGATGACTAAGTCAGCGATTGGTCTTGGAGACTAAAAATTTAGAATAGCATAATTCGGACTGTTTTTCTCTTTTACCTAACAGCCTAATTGTAAATATATATCTTATCTCTAGGATTCACATAACATGTTGTAATAGTTATCTCCAAATGTCGCACGACGTTAGCTATTTATGTTTGTTCTTAAGCTAGGCCCTCTTTATATTAACGCTCGAGTAGTTTGAGTTTCCACATTACTAGTATTGTTTGAATTCCTATATTATCATAATATAAGCCGAGATCCGATATATATCACAAATAAAATATTTATTTAATACCACTTTTTTTTGCTTTAACAAAAACGTAATGATGAAGTAATGATTTATATAACTGACCAAATATAATGAAATTAAGGTTTTAGTTGTTTTTTCGTACTAAAATTTTCGAATTTTACAATCTTACTCTCTTGTCACCAAATGAAGTGTTACTGTTTGTTCTTCTAGAATTCCAGAATCAGCACAATAATTTGTCTTCGAAATTTAACCAAAATCTTATTTTAGATTCATTGTACTACTAAAGATTTCGTAACTGAACAAACCTCCATTACGCAAATTGAGTGAAGGATTCTTGGTGGGAATCTCTTGGTATCTATGAGAAGACAACATGAATTGACTAATTGTACTGTTTGATTGCAACAATTGTCAGTTGATGACAACAAGTGACCATGTGTTTTCCTTCGTTTCAACGTAGGCATGATAACGACCTTGACGTGTCCAAATTCTCTCCCACTTGCTACCAGTCCAAATTCCCACTTGCTAACATGACTTAGACCGTCATTAGTTTTTTCACGACATTGACAATTGATCTTCTAAACAATAATTAAATAATGATAATTTTAGTAAAAATTTATAACGAAAAATTATACTCATTCTTTCCTAAAAAAAAAATCATCTTGATTTAGTATAATTTTTTTTTTAATCATAAGATACATATGCTCAATACACCGTGAAATTTATATTTTTTAGATTTTATCCTTATTTTTAATTTAAATTATATAATATTATTATTAATAAAGGTAATACAAGAATTTCACACAAAAAAGAAATTATTTTTTCATGATAAATAAAATTTTTGAAACTAAACTATTTTTTCAAAATTAAGGGAGTATTTATTTTGTTCTAAAAAAAGTTCACTTTTGATTTTATACAATTTTTTTAGTTACAAGATATAACATATTTAATACATAATTAAACGTATACTTTATATTTTTATACTTTTTAATTTAGATTTTGTATTGTCATTATTAGTAGCGAATAAAGAGTTTCACGTTAAAAGTAAATTCATTTTTTGAGATAAATTTTTTTTAGAAATTAAACTTTTTTTTTTTGGAAAAAAAAAGGAGTAGTACCTAATGTCCCATATTAGAAAAACAAAAAACAAAATCATCTATGATATTCCTTAATAAAGTTTAAGATAATAAAAGTTTATTTTGAATTCATGTGACTTTTAAATTCATACTTTTTTATGTTAGATGTTGATTCCCTCTTCCCAAGCCAGTGCTAATTAAGTCTTGAGGAGTCATTGCAAGATGAGTATTCTTGAAGCCAAACAAGTCCAATTCACTATCATGGCCACTCTACACCTTATGGAAAATGATGGCTCTGATACCATTGGTCTTAAATGACCAATTGAGCTGTGGGCAAAGGTTCTGGCTGGATCAAAGGAAAATAATGGTATTACCTTATAAAACATTGGTTAGATTGTCTCATCATTTTCCCAAAGGGCTTTCTTTTTAAGTGTTTTGGACAGTTGGCTAGTGTATTTGGAAATTTGTGAAAGAAAATCTAGCCTCACCTTTCATAAACAAAACACAATATTCCGGGAGTTCCTTCCCATAGAACAACCCCTAAATGACCTATAAAAAATCATAATAAAAATTCTCTTTAAATGATATAATATTTACATGTTACTACACAACTATCCCTCTAAATATCTACATTATTATTTTCCATTGTAAATATCTTTACTTAATTATATGAATAAGCGCAATGACTGAAATAAACGCCTCACCTGTGAACATGCAGATGGATGGGCCATAAAAGCTCCACAAGCCGCCATTCTTTGCTTGAAAGGTATTCAAAGATGTGCTTTCGAGGATATTGATGTGGTTTTGTCGAATATTAATTGCTATGGAACATGATTGGATTGCATGATCGGGAGTTATATTAAGCCTTCACGGAACTGCACTGCACCCTCACAAGGGACCGTCTCGCGTGCCTTTTCTGACGAGATTTAGTCGTTAGTTAGCTGGATTTTTCTTTGAGTATTCATATTGCAGACATAGATTAGTATGGAAGTTTCAGTTGCCGTAAACTTTACTCCTCCTAAAAGAAAAAAAATTCATTTCAATTTTTTAAAATTTAAAAATAGTTTATTTTTAAAATAAATTATTATATTATTTTTATTATTAATGATTGCATATTTTATACACTTAATAGGTAATGACCAAAAATAAAATTATATATTAAATATATTGTACTTTTTATCACTAATAAAAGTTATACACCACTTAAAGTAAACCCTTTTTAGGGGTACTATATACGTTTTAAAAAAATAGTTTATTTTTAAAAATTTTCTTATTACTACCCTTGTCTCAAAAAATAGTTTAGTTTCAAAAAAAAAAATTATCGCAAAAAAAAATCCACTCTTGGTGTGAAATTCTTATATTATATTTACTAATTATGATAATATATAAGTTAAATTAAAAAGTAATAATAAAAATATAAAATTATACATTTAATTATATATTAAGTGTGCTCTACATTGTAACTTAAAAAAATTTATACCAAATATAAAGTGATTTTTTTTTTTTTGGAACAAAGAGAGTTCATAATTTGTAAATATTATGTGGCATTATTTTGTACAAGTTTCTTTTACGTTTGTCCTGGATTAATGATTAAGATTGAAGATTTGAAATTATTAAATACTCATGCTGTTCTAAAAAATAGAGTAAGCCTTTAAAATCATTTTTGGTCCTAAAAAATCGTTAACTTTTAAATAAAAATCTTATAATACCTTTACTGACAATGATTATGCATGGTTATAATTCAAAAATAAAAAAATATATAAAATTATATATTTAATAATATATTAAATACATTACACTTAATAACTAAAAAAAATTGTATCGATCTAAGATGAACTTTTTTTTTTTTGGATGAAAGAATTAGTATTTTCTTTTACAATAATCACATTTTTACCTTGTTATTGCTATTTTTGAACTGCAAATGGCTAGACTGGTGTTGGGTGGGGGAGAGAACAAAGCCCGATGTGTTTGCTTTCTCTGTTGGACTAATGGATATCAAAACTTTAAAACTCTCCCGATGTTATAGGAGGCCCAAGCTATCAAATCATAGAGCCCAGTTCGTTAGTCGGTCTGTCAAATTCCAATGCCCACATAATAACTACATACAAAAACCTCCTTCTGTTCCCACTAGAAATGGCAGACGAGGTTTAAGCAAAAGCTGCAAAAGCAGTGTTCTTCCCCAGACCCTGATTAAGGTCGGTTCGACTCCCTCTCGTCCAATCTCATCATTTTGTTTTTGGTCATAATTTATTTTCATATATAGCTGAAAGTTTTTGTTAAATTATTTTTTAGTGCTTGATTTCTCGTTTGTTATGTGTGGTTGTATCATTTGTCTTTTGTTGCTGTCCGTGTTTATGTTTTACCATGGCTTTGTAATTGATATCTTGGGCTAAAAGATTTGGCGGTTTATGATGCTGGAATGAACCCCTGCAGTATTTGATTTAGATTTTGAAACAAAGGTTAGAATCTAGGTAGAGGGATTCCACGCGTCACTCTATTTTTTTTTTGGTTGTGGTTTAGGTAAAGAATGCGAAGGGGCAAAAGAAAATCTCGGTGCATCAGGGCAGCCATCATTTCCTCGTTTTAATTTCTGGGTTTGGTGTGGAAGGAAAGGGATCGCTGTGGTTTTGATTCATCTGTAGCATAATGGGACAAGCCCTTTACGTGTAAAAACATGCATTAAAGATTTTACTTTGATTGCTAGGACATCTTAGTCTGCCAGTTTCTGGCGGGCTTCGTTAGGGTGTTTATCCGCCACTTCTCTTTAGAGAGTAAGCGAAATCATTTTCGTCTCCTTCCACTTTTCTCTATTTATTATTTATTTATTTTTTGGGTGGTGTGGGGGTTTGGCTGTAATAGTATGTTAAACCTGTTTCTATGGATTTCTTTTCTGTGCATTATTAGGTAAATGTGTTGTTGATGCTTTCGCACTTTTGTTACATAATTATTGCTGACACTGGTGGTACTTATTTGTATGGATATTTTGCAGTTTGGTTTGCACAATGGATGGAGGACATAGTGTACTGGATACCGTATTTGAAGATGAGAATTTTGAAGATGTTGAAGATGTTGAGATGCTTGATGTAGAAGACGGAGAATTGGTTGAGCAGAATCCAGAAGTTGAAAATGGAGAGAACAATTCTGGTGCTGATGTTAAGGTCGTAAATGCAGAATGTTGCCCTGATAATCCAAGACAAAGGAAGAATAAGAAGAAGAAAAAGAAGAACAAGAGAAAGAGAAGCAATTCTGGTTCAAATGTCACTGATATTAACAGGTGCTTTTTCTGATCCAAGCATTGTTTCTTATTATATTATTTGAAAATGCAACCCTTTTCTTTCTTTTCCTTTATTATTCCTCTTTCTTCCCCAATTTTCTCTTGCATTTTCCTGTTGTTATTTGATGCTTTTAACAAATTTGTGCTTTTCTTTTATCTCCTGTCTGTGAAAGGAATCCCATTTCTCGGAGTCCTTTCCGAGATGGTTTTGGATGCTTCTTTGGTGTAAATTTCACCAGCTTGCTGTGTGTTGGACTATAAAGTTTTTGTTAGTACAGCTGTACTCTTGCACAGTTTTTGGTTTGATATTTTTCGGCTATCTCTAGCTTATTAATATTGTAACTTTTTAGGATAACATCTTTGGTGACCATTTCTTTTGCTGCATTTGTAGATTTGTCCCAGATATTTGTCGGCACTTGAAGGAGAGGAAGTCTTATCTAGTGTGGGCTGCTGTGGGTTGCCTAGGTGTTTCTGCTTTTAGTGATCTTGTAAAAGAGGTATGACTTTAGTTATTGTATTTTGCAGATGATATTATCATGCCTCTTAACATATTGTTGTATGTGATTTGGTAAACTTGAGTAAGTCAATAGGCAATTTATTGAATAGGCTGCCAAAGCATCTATACTTTCTGGAGGCTTGTGGATGCTATCATCTTTTTTAGGCTGGTGTGAGTCTGATATTATAATCACTTAGGCTTGCTTCATTTAATTTATGTTTGAAAATATTAACACTATAATTTATCTTTTGCTTGTGGTATAAGTAGTAAAAACTGACTTAATTATCTCCATGCACATTAAAAAATTATCAATATTTTGACTTAATACTAGACAGATATATCACCTTTTTTGATGTTTCTGATGCCTAGCATTGTTTCCTTATGCTCTTGCAGATGTATTATGAAGAAGCATTTCACTGATCTCTGTGTTATGGACCTATTTATCTGAAATAGCTTTGGATTGAACCGATTTCTATAGTCCTCTTGGTTTACAGAGTAAAATGGTATGCTACATAAAAACACACTAACACTTGCCTTGGAATCCTTATCAGACTGTTCAGGGAAAAGAAATGAGATTAAATATATTTTAGAAAAAAAATAGAAGAAGGGAGAGAAGAGAGTGAGGAAAGGTAAAAATTTCTATCAATTGATTCAAACTGTTTAGTGTGGTGCTTTAGAATCCCTACATGAGTAAAATTCACAGTAGAGGCAATTTCAGTTGACTGGTTGTACGAATACTTGTGGTTTCCTGTACAGTTACAATAGAAAACGTTAATTGCTACAATGAGTGATGGAGGCTGTGGTTCCATATAATCATGTGGAGGCCAAAATGATGGATGAGGAAGTGAAGTAAAATGCAATTCTTATATAATAAGTTTTTTGGGTCTAGTGGCTACATTGATGCCATACTTTTGTCTTTTTCCATATTCACATTTTTTAGTTGTAAAATGAGCTTGTTGGTTGTTACCATTGATGTATGTTGAGATCTGTTAATGTCACTTTCTCTACATCGGATGATTAAGCTAATTTTACAAACTTATAGTGACCCTATTCAAGTATATGAGTTTTAGGTCATTGTTATGAATTCCTTGTGATTTTTTTTTTCTTTCTCCTGGTTTCATTCAATTCAAACGCATTAAAGCACATCAAAATACAGGTCGATGCAATTCAGGCCTGTGGAGGTCAGAAAACTGCAGATGGCAGACGTTTCCGAAATGGTGGTGGTATATTGTGGAACATCCTTAAAGTTCGAGATCCAAATGCTTATAAAGAGATAATGAAAAGAGGAAAGGAATTTGAGGTTAGCCATTATTTTTTCTCTTCTTTTTTACTATTTTTTTTTTATGTAAGATGCCTATTTTCATTTTGTGTGCTCTCTGGAATTTTTATCTCTCTCTTCATGATTGGATATAATATTGCACAAGTTTTAGGATATGTGTACTTGTTCATGCATGGTGCACACATTTGCTATCATGCTACAAATATTTTATTGTTGCAGAAGTAATAATGGAACTGAAAGCTTGTCAAGAGAAGAAGAGGATCATTAAGATGGTCAGCTGGTCTGTACTTTAAACTAGAAATCAGTTAGGAATAGTAAGGTGGCCCAGAAGGGACACAGTTACAGTTGATTACTGTTTAAAAGTGAGGTTACTAAAGCATTGCAGATATGAATTTGTTAATTTATTTATTTTTTTACCTAGTTTGTGAAAACCTTTTCGATATCTATCCTCCTACCTTTAGATATGCATTTATGCATACTTTGTTAAGGTGACATTAAAGTAAGCATCTCGCTGTTTGTTCTCATTTTCCATGTGTATTGATCTGTTTAGGGTTCTCATTTCCCACAACTTGCATGTGTATTGATCTGCGTTGATCTGTTTGTAGATTCAGTATACAAGATAACTCTTATTATTAGTATGTTTCATGGTAAGTTGTGGATTGATTGAGCTAGAGGAACTTGTCCTTCATTAATCACTAAGTAAATCTTCTTTAGATTATTTCTCAAGATTTTATTGTCATGTGCCAGTGATGCTTCTTGTTATGGTGTTTAGATCATGGTGCCTTCTTGTAACCAATGTCAGAACTCTACTCTACTGTTAAGATCATTAATGCATTTCACTCTTTCTCATTCTAAACTTTTGATGAAATTTTTCCAGAAGCAATTTAAGCCACATAACATCTTGCAAGAACCAGTGCACAATGTAGACCAGACTTCTACAAGAGCTCCTAATGGATTACAAGAACATTCTCATGTGCAGAACCATTTCAAACAATCAACTGTTGAGCAGAAACAAGTATCAGTTCACGATCGAGTGCGTATTCCAGTTGCATATAATGATTTGCTTGGAGATGAAAGAGCTGATTTGTAGTTTGAATATCCATATAACTGAGGCTTGAACAGTGATGTTCTTATAAGACAGAATTTTACTTGTTCTGGGTTTTAGGAAGCTCTAAAATGCTATTATTGCAATCCAGTTAGAAACTCATGGGACAGTAATAGTAATTTTGTACGTAAGAGTACTGTATATATTTCGGAAAGTTTAGAAGGGAACAAAAGAAAGTTAATTTTGCGGATTTCATAAGGGATTCCTCCTTTGGATTTCCAATTTGTCGCTCACTTGAATTGAGGCTAAGATTTGTGGCTCCTCTTTAGCTTTACTCCATTTTACGCCCCAGTTATCTGTTTATGCGCCTCCTCATTTTTCTGTTGTGCTGGGGATGGAGAACGAATAAGATAAAACGAGGCCCAAAAGGGGTGGGGTCGTACAGAAATCTTGAAGGAAAGTAAAATTGATTTTCAAAAAGTATGTACATACTGAAACGATTAATTGGCTGAATCTTATTCACAAAATGATCCCTTCAACAATCTAATGGATCCTATTGATGGCTTTTTCTTTTTTTTTTTTTTAAAAACAATAGTATATTAACAGAAAAACACTAATGGCCTAAGAATATAACCATAAGGGCTAATTGTGTTTCATGGTATTAGTATCTAACCTAACCCACGAAAACCAAAAACCCATTGAGTGATATTAGTATCTAACCACAAAGACCAAAGACCCACTGAGGGATAAAAGACCCAGAGGGCTAAAAGATTCTAATAGTAGCTTTTCTTACCAAAATAGTCACTTTTAGAACAAACTATGTTCTAAGTTCTTACTCGTACGATTTGGAGATAAATATCTCGGCAGTTAAACTACTCAAGATCCCCTTTTATCTGAACTCTGGCTTGCTGAGCGTTGGTTACGGCTACTCTTCAATCCAGTAGAAGTTAAGTAAGCACATCCCACTTCCTGCTTTCGTCGAGGCCATAATTCAGGGAGCTGGACTACGTTTTCCATGTCCCAGTATTCAGGTTGAAGTATTAGTTTGATTCTTCAGGAAAAGACAAATAACGGTGCAGTCATCTCTCTTTGCAATAGGAAACTTCTGCTTCCAGGCAGCAATCGAAGCATCAACAACTGCTTCTGCAGCTGCTTCTTGAGTAGCTGATGAGGAAACTATGGATATCACTTGATTGTTAGAAAGGACGTCCCACACCTGAAGATCAGAAGTGTAATAAGACATCAGAATCCAAATTCATTTCGTAGAAGGAGAACATGTACAGCCCCATTGATTTTCCCATGGACATACCCCGTCCGTTGCCAGAACAAGAAACTCATCATTCTCAGATAGCTGGTGATAGGACACCTCAGGGATGGCAATGATGCCATGGTGTTTAAGTACGAAGTCTCCAAAAGCCCGAGACATGGCTAGCCCCGGAGAGTCATCATGTGGTAGCCAAACTCGCTGAATATGTGGTTCTTCCTTCAATGCAAGTACACGACCATTGCACTTCCTTATTCGATCAGCTTCCACTGCCCAAAAACGTCAGTGAATAGTTAAGAAAAATGAACTCTTGAAACAGAGATAAAAAACAAGTTCAAAGTGTATTTTGCTGGCCACTAGGACAAAGGGATCAGATCTTACTGGGTAAACCAGGTTTAAGATCTGTAGTTAATTGAACTGGAACAATTCCATCCTTAGAATTTTTCCCCAAAACTGCTCTGGAATCACCAAGATTCCCCACAATAAGATGTTCACCCTGTTGGAATTTTAACAAGTTAAAACTCTGGAAAATTGCATACATGATCATAAACTTAGTTTTTGCGTAGTTTTGTTTTTGTTAATGTTTTACCTGTTTCACGACAACAACAGCTGTAGTTCCACTGCAAGAGCAATCCAGGTTCTCAAGAAGTTTGATTTCTTTATCCATTACCTTGAAGACACTAAAAAAGATATCTTTCCATTTATTGAACTTCTTGTTGAATTGTACTTCATCATCTCCTTTCTCGTTATATTTTGGGGAGCTGATGATCTTTGCCATGGCATTCATTGGCAACGATGGCAACCTGTTCCTCACCAACTTGCTCACTGTATGACCATTTTTTCCATGTCCATCAAAGACTCCACAAAAAGCTCCATCTTCCATTCCATAACCCTATAAAAGAACTCCCGTCAATTCATGCCATTGTTTTTATGAAACACACACACACACACACAGAGTACAGACAACTTCACCTGGTAGAGGATTGCAGCATCTTGATTTAGCCCTTTGCTCCCTTGTTGAGAATGAATGGAGCCAACTCTCATCTGGGATCCATTTGTGTAGTCAGAATTTTGGTAATAAACCACATTTTCATGCCCATGTTGAGCAGCATGAATCTCTGAAGATGCTGAGGAGATGCAGGAGCCCATGTCAACTGTTATGACTTTCTATGATTGTTTGGAGTAAGCATAATGTATTTATATTAAGGATTTTGGACCTTGGAAGTCCAGATTAGCCTATAATCCATATTTGAAAGGATACTAAAACTACAAGTGGCTCTCAGCGCGTGCTTTGGAGAGGCACTCAGATTCAATTATTGTCCATTGATTGATTTTTATTTCTTGATTATTATCAAAAACTAACCCAAGATTCACTTGATGGGGCATCTGAGGCGTACCCGTGTAAGATTAAGCTGATTACAATATCATAATGAAGTCATGTGGCCGGTTTTCTCTTCTTGTTTCCAATAAAAAACTTGGGAGTCTTAGAGTTCCTCTTATTTGCAAATGTGAAACTAAAAAGACTTCCATTTTCTTATCAATTTTAATGAAGTTGACAAGCTTTAAAAAAGGAGTTTCTGATTTTCCTTTCTTGGCTCAGTATTGAATGGCTTTTCTTTGTTGAAAATATTTTTGTAGCTCATATGCAATAACAATCTTCGTGTATTGAAAATAGATGATCCAATATAGTCTTATATTTAAAGGGGTTTTTGCTTTTCATAATAAACGAAAATTGGGTGCATATGAATTGCATTCTAAAATGTATTTTTGTATTTTTCGATGTAATAGTAATGAAATAAAAATTGTTCTAAAAATGTAAAAAGTTGTAAAAAAAATCAAGAGAACTATATTTTTACCAAAGATAATAAAAATTTTCTTATATTTGGGAACTGAAAGTAGCATACTTTTCTTCCTTGTTTGATATAGGTTAGTTGTGAGAATGACAATTGACAACCCAACTTGGGAAGGTTTTTAGCCGTCTTGATTGAGGGCTATGCACGGGTGACCTCATTAGCACTTTCTGGGGATCTTTAACACTCCAAAAGAAAGTTGACCATAGCCAACTTGATGCACTTTACAGAGTGAAAAGATTCAATAGAGAGCAAAGCCAACTCGATAAAGCTTTTAGTAGGTTGATCAAGTGCTAAGCAGAAAGTGATTAGTGGGTCAACCTTCGGGAACAGAATAGACAAATGGTACTATTCACCACATGACATTGATCAGCAGCATTATAAAGATGATTCAGGTGACTGAGATAATATCCAAAATCAGAGGAGTGGATATGGATTTCTTGATTTATGCTGATCATCTGAGTTGGATTTTACTAAGGGTGCTTAGAAATTGCCTTCCAGTTTTGTGTTTTTACATTCTCGACACAACTATTTATGTTTTGAAGACAACTTTTATATTACAATCTTTACATTATAAGTGTAAAAAACATATAATAAAATTCAATCCGTATACAGGCCAAAGTTTCTTCAATATCTGGTTCTACATCATTGGATGGGTCAAAGGATCAGGAAGAACGCAGACATGAAGAACATGACCCTTTCAAATGCACTCAAAGTTTATTCAATATGTGGTTCTACATCATTGGACGTGTCAAGGGATCTGGAAGAACGCAGACATGAGGGAGATGACTTTTCAAATGTCAAGGACCCTTACCTGATGTGGATGACCAACTGCTACACTAAGTTTTTCAAACAATTCAATAATTTCGGAATGGCCATTGAAAGGGTCCTAATATCAGATGAGATTTATGAGGTTGAAAGTTTATCATCATCATCAAGGTTTAGGATAATTTTACTATGAGGTTGCGAGTTTGAACTTCATTAATCACCACCAACAACTTCGAAAATGCCCCTCAAATCTCAATCAACCCACTTGGGGCACATCGACATGCCGACATGGGCTTAATTCTTGTTGCTTAACAATATCCAACCATCTCAATGGGCTAGGTAGCAGCAGTATTTGTCATGCACAAATCTTGGAAATTAACTTTTTGAAAAGAATATGTGCGCTCATTTCGTATGAAACATTCTCTAATCTAAGCGAGACACTATAATCCATTTGAATTGTCAACTAGCAGAAAATAGCCATTTGAAATATCAAACAGGTGAAAAACAGCTTGTAAACTCTCAAGTATAAACTGTCCTTTAAACAGGTATGTAGTTCAAACAAGTCACACTAGTTACTTGTACAACTCATATAAGCTTCCATGCGATTGGCGTACTGTGGTAGTGATTTTTGGGTGAAGTCTTTTGGCAACAACTTGAAACACGGTCAAAAGTAAGTAAAAAAATGACAATAATCTTTTAATAATAGATAATTAACCTCCAAAGTCAACTGATTCCTTAAACAAATGGAAAACTTTAAGTTGGCATGAAAGGGCAACAATGCTCAAAAATATTCAACTAATACAGATTTTTAATTGATTATGCTTTCACAGTTCCATTATTTTTTTTTGAGATCTTAAATCACAATTTTCTATGTAAACTCATCCAGAATGTGATGTGCCAAAAAAGCAATTTTAAGCTCTTAGTTAAGTTTATCCAACATGCTCATCAAATAGCAATTATTGATGCTTTGCTCATTATGCATAATGTTCTCTTAGTTTGGCAGAATGCAGATAAATTTTGGATAGCTTTTCAGAGAGTACAGTCATCTCCAAGGGAAGCATGAATTCATATGCTATTGGCTTCATTCTTAATAGATAATGTGTAGTTTTGGATAAGTTAACACATCACTGAATAACGACAATAAATTATCTCCCATTCTGACAAATTACGGAAATAAGAAGCAACAATGAAGGAAGTTAAGAAACAAAGAATCGTTACTTTCCCTGTCTCTATTTCTAACAAGCAATGATGCTATATTCAACATTAGGCAAAGCAGTAGAACTATATTCTAATAGAAACAATGAATGTTTTATAGTAGGAAAACTGTTCAGAAGTTGATACAGCAACATTTAGAAGATAGATCTGCATGTACACAAAACTATGATTTTCTCATTCTCCACTAGTGATCAGATCTTGCATTTGAAATGTCAGAAGAAAAAATTACATGTTTTATTCAAATTACAGAAAGTTTTACACCTTATACGGGAAGTAGACAAAGAATGCAAATTGCAATGGTTGGCACAACATAAAAATTACATATTGCACTGGATGTTCCAAGGGTGTTTGAAAGCAGGTAAACAAAACACATTCCTCATTTGGGAATATTAACTTTCCATTTAATTCCTCTCACTGCTAGACATGGGAGCATTATCATCAGTTTGTGCTGCGTCAGCTGTGGGTGATTTCTTCGTGAGAGATTTAGGTATGTCAACATCATCTTGCACAGTCCTCTGCTGAGGGTGAGACAATAGTATACACATGTAGCGAAAGATGACACGGCTAAGCCCCTGGCCACTCTCATATATGTAGCCCTCATACTCACTGACATGTTCAAGGGCCTCAACAAGTGCATCATACACCTTCTGAGGGCAATTGTCAGGCCCAGGCTTGTCATGCAGGTAGATCACGTCCAAGGTGAAGAGTTTCTGAGTGGCTGGCCACTGATGTTGTGGGGGTACCGATGATCTACAATACAATAGTATCTAAACATCATAGAAAACACATGTAAGGTCTCATCGGAGTAAGCAGTTTGATAATAGGAGAATAAATGTTGAAAAGGCAACAGGTGCCGCATGTCTTCAAATTGAAATGAACAAAATACCACCAAATGGTTCATCAGATGCAGCGGTCATAACAAATATTTGCTGTTCATACAAATACCAGTAGTAAGAGAATACAAAAAATAGGCAAAACCATTTCAAAAACATTCAGAATGAAACCCAGCTTCTTCAGGTTCAACAGCAAAATAATAAGTAAGCTAGTCATATTTTCTGAAAGATCCAAATTATTTACATTTCAAGTCAGTAGAATCATTCAACAATACACTCAAATATTAAAAGATGTCATTGCACTCAAGAAAGCTTTCACAAGGAATAGATAGTGCCAGCTATGAAAAACCACCTGCCACATTTAACTCCAGTGAAGTTTTGTGAGCGCATACAGCATTGCACAGAACACAATAGAGACCAAAGGGGGATATTTGCTTAAAGTGCAGAATAAAAAGGAGTTGGGATAGCATTTCCTGCAGAATATTGAACTTCCCCTTTGTAAATGCACACAGAGCTCTTTCAACCTCCCCATGCAAAAATATTAGAAGAGATTCATTTGCTTCTTCCAATTAAAGAGTTCAACCTCATTTATACGACTAGATACTCAATATAAAAAAACCATTAAAACCATCACTAACTATAATTAATGAACTACTTTTAACAGTAGGTGATCTCATCAAAAACAAGGGCTAATAGAAATTATCACTATTGAGAATAACTAATTTTTAAGCCTGCTCAAGGCGTGGGGTGTGGCTAGTAATAATTTAACATTTGATATATAATGTTTTTAAAAATATTTTGTGCACTTTTTCAAATATGTAATCATTACTTTTTACAATTTTTATGGTAATTTTTGAACTATAAAATGCTTTTTTTAATTGATTAATAGTACAAATGATAATAATGTTGTTGGTTAAAGTATTGTGCTTTTATATATTAAAAAATTCTACAACAAGTGGCTTTTAAGGAGTACAATCACTAAAAAGAGATTATCAATCTTGTACAAATAATTTAGCTCATATTCTGAGAAAATAATGTTCTATGGTACTTTTGTAATTTTACACTACAAAGCAAAATACTTTTCGAAATAAAATAAAATTTAACTTTTGTACACTGATAAAGATTGAAAAATCAAAACCAAATTATAAAATATATGACAAAAAGTACAATTACTTTTAGATTTTAACTATTTCATTTTAAAGTAAAATCTAAATAACTAAAAATAATTTTTGTAAAATTAAAATTAAAAAAAAATACTATAAGAATTTTTAAAGCAAGTTCACATTCAAAGAGGTGTTGACGTAAATGGTCTTAAAATTTTACAAAATTACATATACACTTAGAGTGACTTTTTAGAATATTACATTGAAACCAGAGATTTAATAACTTGTAATTGAGGGTAATATAGACCACACAAAAAAATAAACAAATAAAACCTATAACTTACAAAAAAACCTGACGTCAAAAGGTTAAGTTCATTCCCCCTTTTATATAACAGAGATACAGATGTGTAGGCTACTCTTCCAATCTGATCTAGTTTTTTCCAATTCCATTAGAATGACCTGCTATAATCACTCCTCCTAGATTTTCTTTACTTATCTTTGTCTGTAGTACCTGTGGACACCTTCAACAGCATGATAAGATGCAGAAAGAATGAACAATCCAATAAACCAAAGAAAAAAAGATCAAGAAACATTAATTCTGAAATTCCAGTATCACAAATCAAACTTTAGAGGGACTTTGTGCCGTCTCAAAAGTAATAAATGGAGTACAAGTGACTGCAAAGTTGAGCAGAGAAGAGTTCAATAGACTTTTCAAACACATCTGATTAGATAGGCAATTCATAAAAATGGTAAATTAGACCGAAGGATATGAAAATGTTTCATATACAAAAAAGACATCATGACGTGTCTTATGACAGTAAGATGTGAATAAGACTGAACAGTGGACAGATGGCACGCATTGGAAACTAGTCAAAAGTAATCAATAGATCGCACAAAATAATTATCTTTCTATGTATCAGAAGTCGCAGGCGAAATGTGCATTCTAGTGAACCTACTTTCACTTACCACTCTCAGGATCCGATTTTGTGCACGAGATTTCTTTGCTTCATGAGCTGCTACCCTAAAGAGTTGCGTCAAATCCGCTTGACCAGAAGATGTATCAAGTGAAAGCCCCCGAAATGCAGATAGCACAGAGTCAACATCACTGCTGAACTCTTTCCGAAGCTTTAAAAAACAAATGAAAAGATAGGAAAGATTAGGGGGTAGGATAAAAGCTCTGACTAGACTCGTTCACCATAAATAAACCTTAAAAGGACAAAGAGACAATGAGCATCAAGAAATGGATGAGTGACACGCAATTGAAAGATGAAACATTGCATTTGCGCAGAAAAAGGAAAAAGGACCATAACAATACCCTCCTGTTTGACTCGAATTTCTTAAAATTTCAAATACAGGATGCCAAACTCCAACATACTAAAATCAACAAAGCACTATCTCCAGTATTTGGAATTGGCCATACAACAATCTCCCACCAAATTGTTATAAATATACAGCAAATATTTCTTACAATCCTTCATTTAATATTTCCATTGGTCTTTTTTCCTAACACGTGCTATCATCTAGATCGTGGGTTAATCAGAAATAGACAAATCCTCATACAGGAGAAGCAGTGAAAATACATCTATTTCACAAATAACTATCATTTTCAACTTTCTTCTTGTATCCTTGTGAAAAATCAACCCCATTCATGGCATAATTACAATAAAGGAAATAGATTTAATTCTTTTCAATTTGTTAACTTGTTAAGGACCACCAAGTAGGATGAATCAACACCATTCATGGCATGAGGACAATACATGAAATAGCTTTAATCGTTTCCAATTTGACAAAGAGACCACCAAGCAGGATGAATCATGGTGTCATCTTTAGCTTGTCTACTTTGAAATTTGACCTTGTGTGTCCAATCAATAGTTATCAAAGTTCTTTTTTTTTTTTTTTTTACTCAACAAATTCATAAGGATGCATGCTCTGCAGACATCAAAAGTGAAAAACTTTCTCAATCAATAACACAATGCCCTATCAGTTTGCTGCTAGACATGTAACTTAACACTGCATAATTTCGATGCAATTCAAGGAGGCCACTCTTCAGTCACTTCCCATTGCTTCTGAAGCCAATATACTAAACAATGGGTTTCCTTGAGAACAAATGCATTTTCATCGTTCCAAAAACCCAAATAAGATCCTCATGGTAGGAATTTTCTCTGTTACTCAACCAACCTTAACTCATAAGGACTTCTCCCGAGGATAGTCCCCCAGCTACAATACCAGAATGCTCTATATCTTTTAGAATAGAACTCATATCTTCAAGCCAACTAACAAATTCATAACTCTCTGCCACTCTTGTCTCACTTTGCACAAATATATAATTTTTGTCATTTCTGTATCTTTTCCTCAAAGGCAAAAAGACCATCCTCATGTTTCGCATGATATTAGGGCTTTTGCAACTTCAATTACAGAATCTTATATCCATCTTGAATTTGAAAAAAATTCAATCCTACCTTCACCCCCTTTTCCAACCACTTAAAAAATTTTCCAATCCAGGCATCACGGAATCACAATTACAGTGTAAATGGGAAAGAGAGCAGGTAAAAGGCTCAGTCTTTATGTCATATTCGAAGTGGCAAAGACAAATATTTTGCTGACACTAGAACTAACTAAACAGTCATCTTCTCCACTATCCCAAATTGAGGACCAAAATAATCTAAGCCAAGTCAGAACCTTTAACACAGTAGGTATTTTTTCCCGATATTCCTTATTAGATCCACAAGAGTACGCCAAAAAGTGAAGCCCAACAAATAAAAAAAATTCTAAAACTCATACTGTAAATAAAATAGGAGGGATACCCAAGAAACGGATTTTCCGAAAACGGTGAGGGCAAAACGATGATCAGGGTTTATAGTGAGCTTAGAATGCATGAAGAGAAGGATGGCTTGCTTAATTATGTCCAATCTGGTAAAGGGTCTGCCGCTGGGTCCTGCAGACTTCATTTCCACCATGGATTCAGGGTCCACATCTATGCAGAATAGTATGTCTTCGCATGAATACCTGGAGGGTGCCAGTGTATATCTACTTGCTGATGAAGGTGATGCTGTTATGGCCGAATCCTGTACCTCCAATCCCTCCATCTATGCACAATCAACACAAAAACAATCGGCCCTTTCACTACAAACCTTTAAATCAATGTAGCTTTCTTCTCTCCCGAACCCACTGCACCTGCATTTATGTCCCGTCTCTTCTTCTTCTATTTATCTAACCGAAACCAAGAAGGGTGGGAACAACATGATAATTAACATGATGCCAAATCATACGATTTTAAAGGGAAGATGAATCACAATAATGGTAATAAGTTATGTAAAAATATTGCATAATTATTTAATTAATTTCTGCTAAACTATAACAAACAAAAAAAATCGTAAAATATGCCATAAAATATAGTGATATTCATATTAAAAAGTTTGATAAAAAGAGAAAATCATTTATCACCATTATTAAACATACAAAATTAGTTTTGTTCAACAGGCCACGTGAAAAATTATTAAAAATATTATTACTTATATATATATATAGTCATAAATATGTTTAGATTATGATTTGTTTGAGAAATTTTATATTTAAATATGTGAAAAAATAATAAGAATTTTTTGTATGAAAAAATTATTTTATAGGGAAAATAAAAAGTGTATTATTTTTTTTTAATTATGTAAGGAGAACTTGAGAAAAAATTTTAAATTTTAAATTTTAAATTTAATTTTGAAATAAGATAAAAGGTATTTAGATATTTTATTTATTATGAAATAAAAAATTAACTTTTTGTAAATAAACATCAATTCAAACGGATCCTAAAATTCTATAGCGATATATGAAATCATTTGTTTTAATCAATGGTTAGTCCTCTACATTTTATTAACTAGAGGTTTCTTTTTTCTTTTTCCTTTTTTTGTAATAGTTATGCAAAACAAAAATGGAGAAAGCATGGAAGGCGACTTTTGTTGTATATAATCAAATCAAAGAATTTGAACATGAAATTTAACTACGACCAAAAATTTCAATTGCTCTTTATTTGAGCCCAAAATTGGAGCTAACTTTGAACATTAGTTCAAACATTGTTAATATTGAAAATAAGTCAATGATTTAGATATGAAAATACACAAAATGTTTGAGTTTGAAATTATTTATATTAAAAAAGAAAAAAGACAAATTAATAAATTAAAATATTAAAATCTCTTTGAGTTTTTTTTTAATATTAAGATTTTAAGACATTTCAAATTGAGAATTTCTTAAAGTTCAAAATTTTTAATTTTATCTCTTTTGTTAAAATCTTGCCTCCACTACTATCTAATACTTAACAATTTTTTTAATTACAGAAACTATTGACTAGTTTTGAGACACAAATTGTGTATTTATTTATTGTTTTATCGTTTGTGTATTTAATTTCAATTTTGATTCTGTGAAAACGACATAAGTCATTTAAACACACAAACTACTCAATTCCAAAAACAGCACTAAACAAATCAAATAATATTATGTGTATCTAAATGATTCTAATTCTAATGGAGATTGTGATTCTCCATAAGGACCATAACCCACAAATAATTCACCTAGCCTAAATATTGGCTAAAAATACCAAACATTTTAACAAATTAATTTTTTTTATTATCTTATATTCCCTCTCCCATCATATTATACTTGTATTTAATTAATTTCATCTAAATATTAAATTATCAACTAGTGATGAAGTGAATATACTATACAAAATAGTCATCTTAATTAAGATATGAATGATAAATACATTGATGAGTTAAGTATTTAAAATGTATTAAAATGGATGCATTTTAGAGTGTGTATGAATTATATTTCAATTTTTTTTATATATTTTTAAAATAATAGTTATAAAATAAAATATATATTAGAAAGTGCAAATATGTATTTTGAACAGATAATCTATACACACTCTTAAAGTCTTAATGCTTAAAATACTAAAAATCAATATCTGAGGATAACACTACTCTCTCAATCCCAAAAGAGGGGTTTATTTTAGTTTATGTGTAACTTTTTATTAGTTATTTGATACAATAAATTTAATACATAAATTAAGTGAATAATTTTATATTTATATCTATATTTTTATTCTTATTTTTTAATTATAAGCATATATAATTATTATTAATAAGAATATTTTAGAAATTTGATTCGGAAGTGAGCTTTTTTTTTTTTGTTAGGGAGAAAGTATATCAATTGCAAAATTTCAGAATAGATAGAAATTATGGGGCTTTAATGCATTTTCCGAAACTTTCAAAACTCTATATAATGACGAGGACTTCAGGTGGAAATAAGTACACTAAATTTGCAGTTGGTTTTTTTAAAGAAAAACCATTATTGAGGAAAAGCTTCACAGGCGCAGAAACAGAGAGAAGGAAGAGCAGCAAAGATGGCATGCGCGCACGATCACAACTGCGAAGATCACGATTGTTCTGCTGATTGGTCTCTTTACAAACACATTGATCTATCCAAAGTAATATCATTTCTTGTTTTCATATATGAACTTGTATTGTTTCTCCACTCCCGTCACTCATTGTGTAATTTGTAAGCTCGTAGCTGTGAAGAAATTTATTTGAAAACGTACTTCCGAGGAGTGGGTTTGCTGTACTTTAATGGGTTTTCTTAATTTTGAGTTGAAAAAGTGAAAAAGGTCTTTGAATTTGTGGTCAGTATGAATTCGTTTACTTTTTGTTGTGAAATTTAATTGTGCATTCCTTGGTTTGTAATTTTTCCTTAAAATGATTGCGCTTGAGATGGGTCTTGTTCGGAACTCTGTTCTCTAGAAATGGCAGTGTCCGATTCCTTTGGAACTGTTACTGCAATGGGTAGGCGAAAAATGTTGTACTTTCTCTTTTGGGGTCTTCTATATCGATGGTGACGTGTATTTAAGATGTGTTTTTTGGTGATCAGTTGTTGGTTGTCATTTTTGTTTATGACGCAATTCAGGTTTGTCAACCTATTGTAGAGTCATGTAAAAGATAAGCTCGATTTCGGTTGATTTTCATACATACACTCGTCTACAAAACTCAGCACTTATAGCAAATTGATCAAACATATTTTTGAGAAATGCAGCACTCACTGTTGTTTCTTCTTTTTTTGGGGGGGTTTCAAAGGTGTCTGCATTGAATGAGGCTGTCTCAGGAAGTGTTAAGTCTGTTTTTAGAGCTTGGGACCAACGCCTAAACACTTCTGAGGTACTATTTTCTTAACTTCATTTGTAGAGAAGTGCACTATAGTCTTGCTTAGAATGTCTTGATAATGCTTATAAACTATGTTGCTTTTGTTTGTACTTACACTTCAAGAATTTTTGCAGTGCTTTAACATCTATTTTGTGTGGAGTTTATCTTGTGATCTTGAGTCTAAATCAGTGAGCAAGCCCAATGTTAACTGCATTTTGTTCTTTATATGTTCTCGTGTGAGTGAACTGTCATTGTTACTTTGAAACTAAGTCTGGAAAATTCATTCCTCAAACAGAAATGTTCCAACTTGATCATGGGAGTATGTTCTTTACATATGATGTCGCAATTTATGTGCTTTGCAATTATACTAACTTCAGGCTGCAGTCATTAATATGCTGCTCTCACTCTTTGCAGAATTCATGTTTGATTTGAAATTTCAACTTTATTCTTCTCGATGTCTTGCTTATCTGTATTGTTTGTGAACATAGGTTTAGTAGGCGAAGGTAGACTTGTCTCTTTCCACTTTTTGGCATGTTTAATGCCTCAAATTCTTTATTTTCATTATTTTCTTGCTCAAAAGGTCATATTGTCTTCTTCCTTTTCACAGGGTTATTTGGAAAGCAATGAGGATGATCCCGAGTTAATTGTCTACATCCCGTAAGCATAAACTTTCTTATTGCCCCCTATTTGACTCGCCTTTTTTGGTGTTGGTTACTTACTAATCACGTTATGTGTTTAACAGCGTACAAGACCAATCATTTCTTAATTATCCTGAGTTAGAGGAAAAAATGACCTTCCAATGTCTTTGTTTGTCCTGCAATAACCAATTTGAGGCTTAGAATCAGTTTGTAATAGCTTAAGTTGTTCATCGTTCATCTTCTTGCTAAGATATTCATATATACCATCCCACCTCATTTGTCATGGAAGAATCTACTCAGCAAGGAATAAAAATTGGTTATTGCGGGAGAAATAACCACCAACAGCAATGAGGATGATCCCGACTTAATGATCTACATTCCGTAGGCATAAACTTCCATGACAAACAAAGAATATGATCACATGGACTGGTTGTGTCCTGATTTTTACTACAGCAACCCAATCACAAAAAATACAAGATTTTGTAAAAAAAATTCTTGGCCTATATTCTTTTGGTAAATTGAGTCGTGAATGACAAAATTTTACCTCCTTTTTATAGCCATGTGATTTTATAGCATACTATGTTGGCTATGTATTTGCCATCTAATTAATCAACTAAATATACTTAGGCCTCGTTTGGATTATGATTTATTTGAGAAAAGTTGTATTGGAATGTGTGAAAATTTTGCTGGGTATTCTTTGATAGAAAAAGTATTTTGGAAGGAAAAATAAGAGGGAATTTTTTTAAAAATTATGTGAGAGGAATGTGGGTGGGAAAATTTAAATTGTAAATTTTGAAATAAAAATGTGTTTGGATGTTTTATTTTTGTTTAAGAAAAGTTAACTTTTTGTAAATAAAAAGTGTGTCCAATCGAAGCCTTAGGTTGACTCCAAGAATTTATGAAGTTTCATGTCCAGTATGTGTATGAAACTGTTTGTAGCTCCTTTAATATTATTATCTTTGTTGTCTGGTAGGTTTACGTCGGATGTTAAAATCAAGGGCATATCAATTGTTGGTGGTGCTGATGGAAAAAGTCCTGCCAAAATGAGAGCGTGAGTTTGATTTTCTTTTCAAGTTTTTATATTGTATCACAAATAGGTTGCAGTCTCATGTTTTTCAGCAAGTTGTTTGTTTGTTTTGTGAAGACATATCAAGTCATGGAGAGTATGTAACATATACAGGGCCCTTTTTGAGTTAGTAGCTATTAGAATTTGTACTCTGATTACATTTTGTTGCCTTAACAGAGAATATTCTGCACAAAATGTAGGTTTATCAACAGGGATGGTATTGACTTTTCAGATGCTCAATCTATGAAACCTGTTCAGGTGTGTTTTTTAATTAGATTTTTGAAGATTTAGTGCCTAGCTTTGTCACTCCTTACACTTATACTCTCTTTCCTTTTTTTTTTTTTGCCCCCGTAGGAATGGGATCTGGTGGAAAATTTCCAAGGAGTTTTAGAATACCAGACCAGGTATTATTCATTATCTGGTGTATATTATTTTTGGATAATAGAAGTATACCACTTTTTATATGAGTCTGTTGGCTCTCTTGTTTACATATTTTACTGTGGTTATCATTTTCAATTCTAATATAGAATGCCAATCAGATCAATAAGCATGGAGTTATGAGTCAACTTACAGTCCCACACTGGGTTTTGCTCCTTTGTGGTGCCATTTTCCAAGTTCCCCTCTGTTGTTGTTGGACACTAGTATTTTGAATACAAGAAAGGAAAGAAATTCTATAGAAGTTTTGATTTACCTAATACAGGGTTTGCAAACTGTAGATTTAAGTTCTTACTCCATCCAATTGGAAAATACACTGAGAAATAGGGAAGTCAGAATGTTGGCTGTGTCTCATTTTGTGGAAAATTGATTATCTGATGCTACTGATAAATTTAACCAGATACACAAAGTTTCAGAGTGTGGCGAGTATCACTTTGCATTTTCCAGAAAACTATGGTGGCAATACAACTCAAATACATTACATTGGCTTAAAAGGAGAAGCCACTCAGGTAGTTTGAGTTAGCCAGGTGATATCTTCTGATAACCTTTTAGGACAAACCTGTGTGGTTTTTTCTGTATGAAGAATTTAATGTCTTTTAATTGCATTACAGTTGAAGAGAGATGTTGTTGCTACCATTGTCTATGAAGTCATGCCAAATCCTTCTGACCACAAGTGAGTATTTTTTGCTTTTTCAGTTGGCTTTTTGAGTAGGGGGGTCAATTGATGTTATATAACATGACTTAAACCTTGCGGACACTATAGTTATGGTCCGTTCCCCTTTTCCTCTTTGGGTTGCCAGCTTAAAGAACATAGGCATCTGTTGCATGGTCATAGTTCTATAAAGATTTTGTCAAAAAAATCACGAGTTTCTTGTTTGTTGTTCATTTACACCTTTTGCTTCTTCATGGCTGTGAATACAGGAAGCTTTACTTTTTCTCTAAATCCTTTCGTTCTTACAGTTATTACCTAAAATGTTGTTTAAAGCTTTTGTGTGCTTCTCTTATGGATGACTGAAATTCCCAGAAATTTTTTTATGTTCTTGTGCTGCTTAGTTATACATTACAACATCCTTTGGTTGAAAAATGATGTATGTTTCAAATTTATGTGTCTACAGGTAAACAACCCTTTATAATGTAGAAAGTATATTAACAAGTTGGGGATCTTTATGCAGGACACACTCTGACGCTGGAGGTGGCTTTTCGCATGTAGAATGAGGCATAGTATACTGACAGTGCTGTGTGATGGGATGTACATTTAGTTTAGACCTCAAAAAACTTAATCCTGTCTAGTTGAGCTCTGAGGTTTTTGCAACCCAAAGGGCCTCTATCTGTTGGTTTATAAAAATGCTTTGAATCATGATAGTATCACAAGAGCTACACTCTTACATGTGTGTTGGAATGCAAATGAGCAGCTTTCGGGATTTGTCTATCGTTTGTCTTCAACTCTATGGTCTCTGCGACTCATGGCGGCAGCGTATGTTGTTTTATGCATATGGTGGCAAGCCTAAACTGCCATGAAATTCAGTATATCGTAGCTCTCTCTTTTGGGCTCTTTAGTAAGGTTTATTGTTCAGTTGCAAGTACTTTTGGGACTCTTTCAACAAGCCTAGAAGGAAACAAAATTGAAGAATGGATTCTGGCTTTGCTGAAACTGAGTAATGCTGCAGAGTCCATTATCAACTGACTTTAAAAATTATAACCCAACTGGAGGGAGTTTTTTCCATTAATATTGTTTTTAAAAAAAAAATTAAATAAATATATATTTTTTAATTTTTCTTCCATTTGTATGGAAGTCGGCATTCGAAACACCGACTTTGAAGTCGGTTTTTCAAATACCGACTTTGAAATTGGTATTTGAAAAACCGACATCAAAGTCGGTGTTTTGAATACTGACTTAATGTATTTATTTTTTTAAAATTTTTTTTTGATTAAAACTAGTTAATTAGTTTTTTAATCATATTTTATTTTAAAAAATTTGAAAATAATGTAATATCCAGAGTTAAATTCTTCATAGTTAATATTCTGCATATCCATTTCAATGTAGTATTATTTTTTAAAAGTTTTTGATTAAAACTACTAGTTAATTAGTTTTTGTACCATATATTAGTAATTTTTTGTGAAAATAATGTAATTTTGAACAATAATTTTGCAATAATTTGTTGTGTATTATTACGAGTTTTTTTCCAAAAAATTGTATAAAAAAATATAAATTAAATAAATATTAATTCTTGAAAAATTCTTTTATTTTTAAAGAAATTAATTTCTGAGATATCGACTTTAAAATCGATATTTGAGATATCAACTTTAAAGTCCAGACATTGACTTCAGACAATTTATTAAAAAAAAAAAAACTTAGGCATTTTTTCGCAATCCCAACCCTGCTTCTCCCATTTGTGTTGGCCACCCCTTACTCTCTCTTTGTTTCTTGTGCCAACCTTGCAAATTCCAACCAACCCAAAACTCTAAACCCTAAACCTGACCCCCTCCAAATTGCCTACAATTATTTCAAAAGATGATGCATTCTTACCACCTACAAGAACTCCTTCAATGCAAATTCAATTCTCTGACTTTGGAAGCTCAAATTTGGAGAATACTGATACAAAAGGTGTGTTGTTTGAGTTTGGATTATCTATTATAACAATTTAACTACCATGAAGAGACACTTGAGATGGAACATTTATCGCAAAGCCACACTAGTACGTCATTTCAAATGCTTCAGTATAATTTGGTCTATGAGCGTCGAAGGCGTCCTCGTCCACAATCATGTATGGATCAATTAATTCATTTTGATCTAGACTCATTGGAGACGCAAGACAACCCACAACCTAACCCCAACCCCCTAGGCGACAGCCAAGGAATATTAGACAGCCTCCCTGTGGGACTTGATTACGTTTTTTTTTTTTTTTGTAACTTGTTAAAACTTATAACTTTTTTCTATAACTTGATTAATTAAGTGAAATTTTCTCACTTATTCCAAATGTTATTAGAGAAGAAAAAAACATGACAACATAGTGAGAGATAATCTAATTTAAATTGCCATAAAAAGTTAATTTCCTAAATATGCTCCTTTTTAATAGTCTAAGGTGGGATGCAACAGTGTTACGGGGAAGGGGGGTTAGGCAGCACATTGCATATACAAAAACCCTAAACTCCAAAACCCTTACATCCCAAATATTATTAAAAAACAAAATTGTAAGAATCATGTACAAAAAATTTATATGTCTTCTTACGAAATAAAAATATATAATTATATTATTTTTAATTTAAAATTCTCTTATGCATTTCCATAATATAAAAATTAAATTCAGGGGGGGCGGGTTTAGAGTTTTGGGTTTTGGGTTTTGGGTTTAGGGCTGGCTGGGATTTGCAAGGTTGGCACGAGAAACAAAGAGGGAGTAGGAGGGCGGCCAACACAAATGGGAGAAGCAGGTTGGGATTGTGAAAAAATGCCTAATTTTTTTTTTTAAATAAATTGTCTGAAGTCGATATATGGACTTTAAAGTTGATATCTCAAATATCAATTTTAAAGTCGATATCTCAGATATCGATTTCTTTAAAAATAAACGAATTTTTCAAGAATTAATATTTATTTAATTTATATTTTTTATATAATTTTTTGGGAAAAAAACTCGTAATAATACACAACAAATTATTGCAAAATTATTGTTCAAAATTACATTATTTTTAAAAAAATTACTAATATACGGTACAAAAACTAATTAACTAGTAATTTTAATCAAAAACTTTTAAAAAATAATGTTAAATTAAAGTGAATATGCAGACTATCGATTATGAAAAATTTAACTCTGGATATTACATTATTTTAAAATTTTTTAAAATAAAATATGGTTAAAAAACTAATTAACTAGTTTTAATCAAAAAAAAATTTTAAAAAAATAAATACATTGAAGTCGGTTTTCGAAACACCGACTTTGAAGTCGATATTCGAAAAATCGACTTCAAAATTGGTATTTCGAATACCGACTTCAGTATTATTGGAATAGCTCTACAAAAATTAATATTTATTTAATTTTTTATTCAAAAAATAATATTATGCAAATTAACTCCTCGAGGCCTATTGCAAGAAAATGCGTGTGCACTGTCACAAATGATTACTTATTTTAGGTGTAAACGAACTATGCGTTGATGGCGATTCGTGAACAAGATTGGTTACGTTCGTTTATGTTAGTTTTGTTAAGTTAAGCGATAAGCAGCGAAGCATTTTAGTGTTCGTTTAATAAACGAAGCGAACACTAAGATATCGTTCGTTTATTTATGTTCGTGAACAAGTTCGTTTAGTGTTAACAAAAGTTTTGGTTAATGTTCGTTTATATTAAAATAATAATAATAATATATATAATAATGTTTGTTGATCATTCATAAACAAATTTGTTGTGGTAGTAGTGGTAAGTAGCTATGCTTCACAATAGAGACAAAGGTTCCATTCTCAATAATGCTATTTGTTTTTAAATTTGCAAATGTGTTTGTTTATTTGTTATTTGTGTTGTTAAGTGACATACACTAATAAACTAATATAAACATAAATAATGCTATTTGTTTTTAAATTTGCAAATTTGTTTGTTTATGTTGTGAGCTATTTAACACTAATAAACGAATATAAACATATTTCACAAACATAAACGAACATAAACGCACGAATCCCTAAAAATAAGCGAATAGTAAATGAAACAGTACGTTCGTTTATGTTACGTTCGTTCTGGCCTCACTTATTTTGAAGTTATGCCATAACAACAGAACTTTACAGCATAGTAGTTGTTGCCAATTGAACTTTTGATGACCTGCGTCTCTGGAATACAAGTTGAGACTCTCTGTCTTAGTAATTATGTGTTACTATTAATATGTATTTTATATTAATATTTAATATTAATTAATACAATTATTTTATTAATATACATATACACAGTGAGTATACATTCATCCTTCTCAATTTACAATTAAAACTAAAAGTTTTAAAACTCTGACTTTATTACATATACTCATGGATTTTCGTCCTGTGATGTGTGAGCAATTCATTTTCATTTATGATTATACCCTTAAAAGAAATATCCTTTCAAAGGACTGAAGAATTACATAGGCGATTTGTAGTAAATATGAAAAGAAGTCTTTTGTTTCACTACTAAAATTATACGTCTAGTTATAGGATTTTATTAGAACACATAATTTTTCTAAATAATTCGTGTTTAAGTAAATAAAGAAAAATAAAATTATAGTGACAAAAAGTAAAAAGAAACACTTGTATGCCATAATTGACATCAAAGAACACATTTTCATTCTCAGATGAACGGAAAAAAAAAATTCACTTTATGAGAGAAAGGTGGAAAAGAAAAACCATAAACAAAAAAATCCATATTTTTCTGGGCAGCGAGGGATTCGACAGAGGGTAGCCGTAAACAGTTGAATAAGTGCTCCGTTGGACAGCGCGCGCTTTTGGCTAGCGGTTAGGGTTTAATTCATATCTGCTCTGTCATTCTCCTCTCCCACACGCCGTTGATTTTCACTGGCAAAGCAGCAGCTAATTAGTATAATAACGTATGACCCACAAATTCTCACAATAATTGGATACTCATATTGAGAGTTTGCTCTGCTTGTGTATCTTTTGAATTGTAACCTTTTTGTTTGGTTTCTGTTAGAAAGTTTTGCTGGGATTGGGGCTGAATAACTTGAATTGATTTTTTTTTTTTTTTTTGTTATGCAGAAGTTAGTGGAGTATCAAAGATGCAGTCTTGCGGTGGTGCTGCTGCAGTGATGGGTTCTCTTCAACAGCCCATTTGGATAAAGGGATCGGCTTTCCCCTCTAAAGGGTCCGGTCTCAGTGTAAATCAAAACGATTTAAAAATAAATTCAGTTGGGCCCCTTAGAAGTTCTCCGCTAGAAGGAAGCTTGGTCACTGGGAGGCCTCCTTCTTCTGTCTCTGTTCCTGTGCCTGAAATATTAGGTACCAGTTCGTACAAGTTGTGAGATTTGTTGAATTTCAGTGTTTTTGAAGTGTCAACGTTGGAACCGTTGTTTTATTTTTGGTTATTCAGTTTTCAATGCGTTGCAGTGGGTTTTTGGCTTTGGTATTTGTTCTTGTTGCTTCATCTCGTTCTAATATGTCATAATAGTATTTCAATTGCCTCTTTTGAATCGAAAATTTGTGCTATTTAGCTGATGGAATTTGAAATTATGCTGATGTCTTGGTGCTTGAGTTGTTATTATTGTGATAATTATTGGTTAATTGCCTCTTTTTACTGCTACTCTGCTACTCTTCTTTCCTTGTCATACTAGTAGTTCCAATGGGTACCTGTGGCTTTAACTCTAACTACAAGTTTCTTTATTAGGTATCCAAAGTAGCTTATCCGACGGTAGCTTGGGTGATATTGATCCTGATGTTCAGTTCATTATTGATGATGAAAAGAAAAGGCAGTTTAGAAACTTAAGCCTTATTGCGTCTGAGAACTTCACTTCCCGAGCAGTCATGGAAGCGGTTGGTTCTTGCCTCACAAATAAGTACTCTGAAGGTTTACCTGGCAAAAGGTAAGCTTTTGCACATTAGAAGTGTCATTTGGCCTCGTGTGTTCCATTTGATTCACTTGAGTCTTGTTATTTGACCTTCTTGTATACTATTGTTTGTTTTTATCTATCAGATACTATGGTGGAAATGTAAACATTGACAAGATGGAAATTCTTTGCCAAGAAAGGGCATTGAAAGCATTTCACTTGGATGGGAAGAAGTGGAGAGTAAATGTCCAGCCTCTCTCTGGTTCTCCTGCTAATTTTGAGGTCTACACAGCTATTCTTAGTCCACATGACCGCATAATGGTAAGTTGTAAGATGTCATCTGGCTCTTCGGTCATTTTCTAATAAACTTAAGGTTTTCTGGATTTGTGTTCATTTCGGTGGAAATTTAATTGACTCAGGGATTGGATTTACCTCATGGGGGACACTTGTCTCATGGATTCATGACTCCTAAAAGACGTGTATCTGGCACATCCATTTATTTTGAGTCTATGCCTTATCGGCTTGATGAATCTACAGGTGCATGATTGAATTTTATAAATTTTATTTATTTTTCCTTTTTCACTTTTTTTGGGCTAAATGTGAAAGATAGTTTTAAATTTTCTTTTCTTTTTGTCAGGACTTGTGGATTATGGCATGCACGAGAAAACAGCTAATCTTTTTAGGCCAAAACTTATTATTGCCGGGCTAGTGCTTATCCTCGTGATTTTGATTATCCTCGAATCACGAAAGGATCAATTATTGCAGTCTTGTTTTTATGCTTTTAGTGGAGATGCCTGTATTTGTTTGCATCTGATTTTATTTTTAGTTCCTCTACCTTCAGTAGATTAACCACTTTGTCATGTATACTTTTGAAGATTGCAGACTCTGTTGGTGCTTTTCTCATGGCTGATATGGCTCACATAAGTGGACTTGTAGCTGCTTCAGTGGTTGCTGATCCATTTGAGTACTGTGATATTGTTACAACAACAACACACAAGGTTGAAATGATGCAAGTGCTGCTCTATTATTTTAATCAATTTATTGGAATCTTTTGGGCAAAAGCAGCATGTGAAGCATGTGGAAGTTTACATTACTTCATTTGTGCAAGTTTAAGCTTGTGCTTTATTTACTGCAGAAAGATAATGAAGCTGACAAGTAAATGCAATTTCATTTTCTTTGTGATGTTCTTTTTAGTCCTTAAGAGGGCCTAGAGGCGGAATGATCTTCTTCAAGAAGGATCCTGTTCTTGGGGTTGATTTAGAATCAGCCATCAATAATGCTGTTTTCCCAGGTTTGCAGGTTGGTTGAGATCCTAACTTTTTCTTCGTTAATTCTACTATTTTCCTTGCGTCAGATGTGTTGCATATTTTTTGGTTTCTTATTAAGCTAATGGCTAAGGCACAACTTTTGTTCTCATAGGGTGGTCCCCATAACCATACGATTGGTGGACTTGCTGTCTGCTTGAAGCTTGCTCAGTCCCCAGATTTTAAGACTTACCAGAACCAGGTACTGTATTTTTCTTTGGTGAATGAGGTTTGGGGTAAACTTGTCTGTGTTTCTGACCTTCTTGGCTATTGTTGCAGGTTGTTTCAAATTGTAGAGCTCTTGCCAACAGACTTATTGGATTGGGATATAAATTGGTTTCTGGAGGCAGTGATAACCATTTAGTTCTTGTGGATCTTAGGCCATTAGTGAGTTTTGTATTTCTAGTTTCTTTCCTCTTTATAGTCCTCATTTTGAAAGATAGATTTATTCTTCCTCCTGCTAGAAGCAAAGTTTATTCTATACAATTTTTCAAAGAAACCATGGTTGAATTTGGAAATGTTAAAAAGGAAATGATGGTTATGACTCTTATGAGAGCCGGACAAGGTTCTTAAGTGAGATACAGGCTTACAGCATTAGCAGCAGCATGATACATGGGACCTTCTCTGCTTGCTTCTAAGAACAACCCACAGATTGTTCATTTGCCAATCGATATTCATAAAAATTAATATTCAATCTGTTTATGTAGGGTATTGACGGAGCTAGAGCGGAGAAAATACTCGACATGGCCTCTATAACTCTAAACAAGAATTCAGTACCTGGTCAGTGTTGCATCATCTTTTCATATTCTTCTAGACCCCCCTTCCCTAAAATAAAGTTTTCTTTTGTGTGCATTAGTCTCTCAGTCACATTCTCACACTGCTAGTTCTGAGTTCCCAGGTGATAAAAGTGCACTTGTACCTGGTGGTATACGTATTGGCTCTCCTGCAATGACCACAAGAGGTTTTACCGAGAAGGAATTTGTATCAGCAGCTGACTTCATTCACGAGGGTGTGCAGATCGCTCTTGAGGCCAAAAAGGCTGCTCCAGGTTCTAAGCTTCAAGATTTCATGAATTTTGTAGGATCCCCAGATTTCCCTTTCGCTGAGAGGCTGTCAGATTTGGGGGGAAGAGTTGAAGCTCTTACAACCAAGTTCCCATTACCAGGTTTATGAGTTCATAATTTTGTTAAAAGAGTCAGCTACGACATTTTGAGAAGCGGAAGTGTTGGAATAGCCAGAATCCAGTTTGATATAAATGCTCTGAATGCACATAAAAAAATTTGGAATGTTAAAGAGTTTGGTATTGGTCAATGATATTTAAGATTCTTGCCAACATTCTTCCATGGGTAGAGATGTCCTACTTTCTTTGGCTATAAACGATATCACAAACTGTAGGAAATAGGAACAGGCCAACTGGCCTTGCTGCTTCAGACGTGCCTGGGGTGGCCAAGTAAAGATTGTGCAAGAGGAAATTTGGAAGATTGTGCAATAGAGAGAAGCTGAGATTCCTGAGAAGCTAACCCATTTTACCATGAAAACTAAAAGCAAATCAATTATGCAAGATTAATATAGCAATCGTTTAAGGCAGCAAATGGATATTCTATTTTGTATTTGAAATAACTACACGATAAATATTTTTAGCATGGTTGATTTTAAATCTGAATAAAAGAGGAGAATTGTATTATCGATATTTTAAATTTGAATAAAAATAAAAGAAGAGAATTGTCGTAGATCGATAGGTAGCGTAAAATGTTTCATAATTAATGACGTCTTTACACGTTTTTATATATTGGGGTAAAATTTTAGTTGTTATAATGATTAAAACTCGGATTTTGTGTAACAAAGAAAACTTAATTTGAAAAGATCACTAAATAAATTGTTCTACTTTGTGAGATAATGATTTGCGATTGAATTTTTCTAATTAATTGATAAGAGAATTTTCCAATCTATTGCATATTACACACTATTTTTCCATAATAATTTTATTTAATTTTTAAGAACCATAATCAAGCTGTTTACTATATGTATTTTTTCATTTTTCTTTTTTTGTAAAAATGCAATAATATATGTTTTTTTAAAGTATGTAATACTCACTTCATCTAAAAAAAAAGTCCAGTTTTTTTAAAAAAAAAATTTTATCAAGAGACAACTTTTAAATCAAAACTTTAAAATATTCTTACTAATAATAATTATGTATATTTATAATTAAAAAATATAAAATCATATAATTAATTGGTGCATTATATTTAATAATTAATAAGAAAATTATATCTAAACCAAAATAAATTTTTTTTTTTTGAGTCGATGGGAATATAATGTAACAACAGTCTCTGGGCTTTGGACAAAAGTGGCAACACCGCTACACAATAGGTTCACATGATATGTGGGCTTAGTGCGCGATTTGACCCAAGCACGAGCAACAAGCCCAGTATAGTATGGAGTCTTCCTCGGCCCTACCAGTTTCAACGTAAGAACTAGGGTTTAAGCATGAGCATCGTTCCCTTTTGGCGATTCTAATGCGTTTGATTTTCGCGAAATTTTGAGCATATTAGAATGTCGAGAAAGAGTGAAGGCGGAAACCTGTTGTTGTTGTAGAAAAAAGAGAAAAAGCTCAGTTATTCTTCATCATCAACGTCAATTCCTAAAAAGAAAGTAAAACTAAAACTCGAGGGATGAGATTGATGAAATCTTTCGCCGTCGGAAAGAAGAGGAAGAAGCCCGATGACAATCAAGAAAAGCAACCAAAGAAGGACCTGCGTAAAAATGCGAGCAAAAGGGCTTCGAAAAATTCTGCCAACGGTAAGTTAATTTTGAAGAAAAATGACAAAGTAAGAAGGAAAATAGCGGGTGAGGAAGAGGACCGGGGACGGTTTAGCTATTTATCTTGAAGAAGAATTAGGGATTGGGAATCCGGATCTTGGAGGTACTTCTCTGTGTCCCTTTGATTGTGATTGTTGCTTTTGAAGGCATTTTTCCATCGTTGACAACAAGCGCTTAGGATGGATTATGGAAGCAATTTTTCTTTCTTTTTGAAATTGCTAGTGGTGGATATTCGTGGGTATTTTCTTGTTGTATTATCTGTTATTCATATAGATATGAATTTGAGTGGATCATTTGCTCAAAAGATTGATTTTTAATATTGGGAAAATCTAAATGTATGGTATTGATACTCATAATAGCTTATTGGCTCTTACATTTGCTTTTATGCATTTTTGTTGTTGTTAAGATTTTAGAATTATTTCTGTGTGGATCGTTATAAGTTTGCACCTATTTTAACATTAAGCAGTAATATTTCTTTGTTGTAGATTCTTATAGGTTTGGTGTTTAGAAATATTTTTATTAAACCTTTAGTGTTGTCCTGGTTTTGGTCATAGGAACAAAGTGTCCCCAGTATCCTTGGTTTTGGTGAATAGTTTGGAATTTACTTTCTACTAATTCTTGGATTTTCCTGTTTGTTGAAAAGATTTGATAGATCAAGTTCTAACTCACTTTGTGGTTTGTTGCGGATTCACTTTCATTGAGAGCTAAATTGGTGAAAGGTCTTGGTCATCTAAGATTGCTCTTCTTTTCTTAGAATTTTGTGAATAGGATTTAGGTTGCTCTTCTTTTTCTTAGTCTGTGAATAGGATTTAGGTTGCTCTTCTTTTTTCTTCCGAATTCTGTGAATAGGATTTAGCTTCTTGATTTGTTTGTAGGTATGGATGCTTTATCTTTAAAATTAAAAGTTTTGTAGTTATGGATCCTTTATCTTTAAAATTAAAAGTCCAAAAACAAAGATTCTGGAAGTTTTGGTTTTGGTTGACAGCTGAACTTCCCTGTTACATTGCGTATGTAATGCATGATAAGGAATGTCTTCTATTTTTTTCCCCTCATCTTTACTTATTTTATAAATAGGATACAAATGCACAAGTTTAACAAGCTAAAATCAGTAACGACAATGATGGAAGAAAACCACAACCCCCTCAGACATGTGGAATGCTACTTGCATTAGCACCCAACATCTTTGGATTCATCAATGTTTATTTACAAAATTACAACAGGCAATCACACATTCCAACTAGAATTCAAACTAGCTGTGAAAATCTTCTCACTTCTACAATTTCTACATGTTTTGCAACCAATCATCAAGAGGGCAAAGGGATTTTTATCTTCGGATCCCCTTTCAACATTCTTGGCTAATCAAGTGGATGTGGTAGCATGAGCGCCATGCTTGACTGTCTCATTTGTTTAAAACGCAAATCAACTCAACATTCTTGTGTATATGTGTATATTTGCTAAATGCATGCCTCTCATTGCAGACTGTTACAATGTTAAAGTAACATTCCGACACTCGACGTTAGAGCAAATGATCTTCAAAATCAATGATCAGTTCAAATTCATATCCCTAAGAATAATATTAATACAAGAAGAAAATACCCACAAATTTCCACAAGGACTTTTCTCCTTTTTCTTCTAGTAGTGTAGTCATTGGTGGAAATTGTGGGTATCTTCTGTATTGTATTATTCTGGGATATGAATTTGGTGGATCATTGATTTTGAAGATCATTTGCTCTAACGTCCGTGCTCAATGTTACTTTAACATTGTAACAGTCCGCAATGAGAAGCATGCAATTTAACAAATATACATATAAAGAATGTTGAGTTGATTTATTTTAAACAAATGAAACGATCAGCATGTTCATGCTACCACATCCACTTGATTAGCCAAGAATGTTGAAAGGATCGAAGATAAAAATCCCTTTGCCCTCTTGATGATTGGTTGCAAAACATGTAGAAATTGTAGAAGTGAGAAGATTTTCACAACTAGTTTGAATTCTAGTTGGAATGTGTGATTGCCGATTGTAATTTTGTAAATAAACATTGATGAATCCAAAGATGTTGGTGCTAATGCAAATAGCATTCCACATGTCGAGGGGTTGTGGTTTTCCATCATTGTAGTCGATTTTAACTTGTTAAACTTGTGCATTTGTATCTATTTATAAAATAAGTAAAGATGAGGAAAAAATAGAAGACATTCCTTATCATGCATTACATACGCAATGTAACAGGAAGTTGATTGTCAACCAAAACCAAAACTTCGAATCTTTCTTTGACTTTTAATTTTAAAGATAAATGATCCATAACTACAAAACTTTAATTTTAAAGATAAAGGATCCATAACTACAAACAAATCAAAAGCTAAACTTATTCACAGTAATCTAAGAAAAAGAAGAGCAACCTAAATCTATTCACAAAATTCGGAAGAAAAAAGAAGAGCAATCTTAGATGACCAAGACCTTTCACCAATTTAGCTCTCAATTAAAGTGAATCTGCAACAAACCACAAAGTGAGTTAGAACTTGATCTATCAAATCTTTTCAACAAAGAGGAAAATTCAAGAATTAGTAGAAAGTAAATTCCAAACTATTCACCAAAACCAAGGATATTGGGGACAGCCTTGTTCTAAGGACCAAAACCGTGACAACACTAAATTGTGTTTAATAAAAATATTTCTAAACACCAAACCTATAAGAATCTACAACAAAGAAATATTCTTGTTTAACGGCAAAATAGGTGCAAACTTATAACGATCGCCACAGAGAAATAATTCTAGAAACTGTTTAACAACAAAAAAGCAGACAAAAGCAAATGAAGTAGCCAATAAGCTATTATGAGTATCAATACCATACATTTAGATTTTTCCCAATATTAAAATCAATCTTTGAGCAAACAGCTCAAATTCATATCCCTATGAATAATAGATAATACAAGAAGAAAATACCCACGAATTTCCACCAATGACTACACTACTAGCAAGTTCCAAAAAGAAAAAACAAATATATTGCTTCCGTAATTCATCTTAAGCAGTTGATGTCAACGATGGGAAAATGCCTTCAAAAGCAACAATCACAATCAAAGGGACACAGAGGAGTACCTCCAGCATCTGGATTCCCAATCCCCAATTCCTCTTCAGCATAAATAGCTAAACCATCCCCAGTCCTCTTCCTCGGCCCGCTATTTTCCTTCTTAGGTTTGTCATTTTTCTTCAAAATTAACTTACCTTTGGCAGAATTTTTCGAAGCCCTTTTGCTGCTGGCATCTTTTACAGCAGGGTCCTTCTTTGGCTGCTTTTCTTGATTGTCATCGGGCTTCTTCCTCTTCTTTCCGGCGGCGGCAAAGATTTCATCAATCTCATCGGGAGTTTTAGTTTTACTTTCTTTTTTAGGAATTGACGTTGATGATGAAGAATAACTGGACTTTTTCTCCTTTTTCTCTACAACAACAACAGGGTTGCCGCCTTCACTCTTTCTGGGAATTCTGTATATGCTCAAAATTTTGCAAAAGTCAAACACAATAGAATCGTTTCTCAAAGGGGAACGATGCTCATGCTTAAACCCTAGTTCTTACGCTGAAACTGGAAGGGCCGAAGAAGACTCCATAGTATACTCGGGCTTGTTTCCGCCTTCACTCTATCATGTGAACCTATTTTGTAGCTTCGGGTGTTGCAACTTTTGTCCAAAGCCCAGCAATCTTATATCTCTTATGCAACTTTTGCCAGAATTATCTCTTATCACCTGCAACTGTGATCTCTTATCTCCTGCAGAATTCCATATGCCAAAATTATAATTATAGGCAGAACATTTGGTGATATTATTTACCTTCACCACGGCAGACAAACATGTACAAGGAAGTATGAAATATCAGAAATATCAAAGAGATTATACCAAATAATAAAAAAAAAAAGACAATTTCAAGACAGTTGTCAATACTTATGAAGTAACTCATCGTACCTCCACAATCTGTATGTAAAAACAAAACAACCCTACATGGAATGGAACCCACCAGATATCTAAAATTCAAACTTTTAGAAGTTAAGCTCAGAAGCCAAGCGTAACTAGTATATTTCATTGAAGAACCAAACATAAAGTTGGCTCTTCTCACATGTTACTCTTCATCATTGCTTAAATTTACACATGCTTTTACACAGGGAAACCTACTCCTACCAGATGAGTTTCTCTGAGTTTTATGGAAAGCTTTCTCGAATGAGCTTGATGGGACAATATTGAGTGCCCGATTTTAAAATAAAACAACTTAACTTGCATCATATCAGTTAGCAATCTTATATCTCAAACCATCATATGATTTTAAGTTAAATGCAAAAAATTTAGCCACTTGTAATTTGAAGGTAAGTTGTGGACAAAATAAACTTCCTCCAATCGTGATTAAGCGGCTCTTTATAGGCACCATGCAAAAGGTGGTTTGTCACTGCATTTAAAACAAACCCCCGTGTCTGACTGAGTGCCTTTCTTCTCAGTTTCTTTCCATTATAATACACAGCATTCAATCCCCTGAAATCGCAAACTTCCTAAGGGAGGACCAACGAACTAAAGTAGAAAAATTTAGGTGAGGTAGGTAAGTTGTGTGTGTCCAGGTTATTGTGTCATGAAACAACAAATGGAAATTTCATGGATCTTCAACCTGGAAATTCCATATGGGCTCAATGCGGCAGACGGGTTGCCACTGATTCGGCACCTGCTGTTGACTCGTTCGTAGAGCCGTAATCAAATTCGGAAAAATGCACACACAATATAACCTATAATCACGCAGTCCATTCAATTGCTTCAATCAAAATCATGCTACAATTTATAAACAAAGTGGCAGCTTAACAAAAAATTAAGTTGCACAATCCAGATCTGTGCTGAATTATACTCACTTTACCTTACAGATTTGTTGCTGCTTTTAACGGTATAAAAATTTAACATGGAAAAAAAGCATCCTCCGGCGTCATTAGATACAGCAGCATCGTCTCTCCCTCTTCAAACTCAATGGGTCTGGTGAGATTGGAGCCAGGAAAACCCGAAATTACTTTCCCATCTCATCAACTCATTGAGTTTGGAGGAAGAATAAAAAGGGTGTAAAAAAAAGAGAGCATCCATAGCCAGTGTGGAAGGGTGGAAGTGGCGTCGAGTATATATATATACATATAAAGCTGCGGCAACTGCTCCGAACCCTAATGTTGGGAAAGAGTTTGAAGATTTACTTTTGAGGACAGTGATAATCTGAGTATTACATTTAGAAGCCCAGAGATTCTAAAAGTTTCTATATTACACGGTTTTAAAAATAAAAAATAAAAAAAAATTAAAGTGACCTATTTTGACATCTTTGGTTGCAACTTTATTTGTAAAACGTATAAAAATACTGATAAATGTAAAAATATATTATAAAACTTAAAACTCTATTGATAAATATAAAAATATATTTTAAACATTCAATTCATACATGGCGTTATATGCAGCCCTTTCAAGGTTTGATAAAATTAACAAATGATTTTATCATCATAAATATCATATAACATTATGATTTTTAATTTTGTTTAAAATTTTCACTTTTTTTATTAAATTGAAATTTCTCTTGCTATTTTTTTATTATTATTGAATCTTTAACCTCAAACTCAAACTTAAATATACAAAAAAAAACTTATTTATTTAATCATAGATAAATCATAATTTAGATAAATTTTATAATAAAGTTATAATGTACTTTTATATAAAATAAGCAATTAAAAATGATAATAATAAATTTGTCTATAAACATAACTCTTTTTTTTTTCAATTAGCAGGGTTTATTTAGTGGTTTTATTGAAGTTTGAAGATTTAAATGTTACAAATTTGACTAGTCAAAGAGTAATCTTAATTTTTTTTTTCAAATAATAAGATTCATTTAGTGATTTTACTAAATTTCAAATAAGGTGGATATAATTAACTCAATTTTTTTTAAAAAAATGACTTTTGAATCTAATAAGTCCAAAATCCCAACTAATATAGTTTGTACACACCAATAGGAGAAGAGTAGGCTAAGGCCAATGGTAATTGGACATGGTTCTTGTTAATACAAGTGAGTGAGGATGACTTGGACCAATTCCTATAATCTCCACTTCAATTGGAACAAGATGGATTGGAGACATCACTTTCCCCTCTCAAGTTGTTTTTGTAGTCATTGACAATAAACCAAAATGGTTTAGCAAAGTTGTCAAAACAATGACAAAAACAATGGGAATCCAATTGAGATAGTGCCTGCCTAGTGGTCCTCACTAATTTAGATGCTTTATTTGTTAGTTTGGCATTTATAATATTCTTCTAAATAAATTAGACTAATTTAATGCATATTCAAAATATATTTTTATACTTTTTTTATATATTTTTGATCGTATAATTATTATTTAAAAAATATTTTAAAACGTAATTTATATATACTTTAAAGTATTTTTAGCTTTTTGACCTTTAGAAAACAATGTTAGTTCTAGTAATGTATAGTAATTACTATCATATTGCATATATTGTTGTAATTTGTATTTTGTAATATCTAATAGTATTAAATATTAATAATTATAATTCATTAGTTCTAAAAAAATAGTTTTTTTGTTTAATTAGAAGGTACAATATACCATTATAAATTTATAAATTTTCATTTTTATATTTATTTTTTAATTTAAATTATATATTAGCATTATTAATAGGGTAATATAAGAAATCATATAAAAAGTGAAATTTTTTCAGACAAATTTTTTTCTGAAATTAGATTTTTTTTTTTCCTTTTTGATTGAGGTAGTATTATTTATTTTTTAAGTGAGGAGAGTCAAAGCGTGTTAGTTGGGCAAACGACCGCCTCCATTGCGGAACACGTTATTTTTCAATATTGACTGGACCCCGGCTTGTTCTACTTACTCATTTCCCAATTTCTTCGTGTTCCCCTCGACTTCAAGAAGTACAAAACCAAAGAAGTTTGGAGAACCCATTAAAGTATAATTCGAGACTTAGCAAATCCTTTTGAAAAGTTTGGATTTTGCAACCATGGATGCCACAACAGCCTCTCGTGTTCCTCCCCAAATGAGGCTACCCTCTTCAAATTTTCACGGTTTCAGCAGTGATAATAATTCTTCCTTGTAAGCTTTTGCAAAATTTTGTGATGTTAATGTGAAAGAAAGTTTCTTTTTTTCTTTATACTCGCTGATCTTAAGTTGGAAAATCAGAAGGCTTGTTGATTGATCATTTGATCAGGGATTTGGGTTGGGGTGCCTTTAAAGGTTGGTTTTTGGTGGGTTCTGTATGAAATTTTCTTGTTAGGAGATTCAACAAAAAAAAAAAGAAGACTTTTTTCTGAAACATCATAGGGTTAAAAAGTTATTAGCAGAACCATTCTTTAGGCCTGAAGATATGCATTGTTAGAAAGACTAGATGCTCTAGAATTTTGGATCAGCTGGCTTTACTGTGTTTGTGCATATTGATGTGCACGTGAGTTCACATAATCAAATGTGAGATCAGTTTATCATGTGGAGAGAAATGATTGAAGGAGTAAATGGTATTGACAGAGTGAAATTCTTTCATCGATAGCTTAAACAGCATTTTTTCCTTATCCATGTTCAAGGTAGGTTAGGGATGCTTATTCATTTTTATTCCCAGTAAACAATTGCATTTTGAGTTAACATTTCACTATAGTTTCTTCTTTCAACTCCAAAATCTTCAGCTTAAAGATGATTTTCAGAAGTCATTTTATTTGCAGGGTGTGCCCTCGGAGCAGAGTAACAGTACATTCGTGCAAGCTTTCACATGAGGGGAGACAAATTAACTATCAATCTAATGAAGCATCTGTTATGCAGTTTGCCGAGTCAGTTAATAGGAAAAGTAATGCTCTTGGACACCTTTCTGTCCAAAGGGACTCTGTTGGGAAAGCATCTTACTCCGCTGGGGTATTGACATATCCTGGAAGTGCCGTTGAGAACTATTCATCCACTGCAGAGGAAAAGATTGGAGTTCTGCTTTTGAACCTTGGAGGACCAGAGACACTTCATGATGTCCAGCCATTTTTGTACAACTTATTTGCTGATCCTGTATGCTAGCAATTTGTCTGTTATTTAAATGATTTCTACTCTATTAGATAAAGACACCAGGGTACTTTTTTATGAGAAATATAATAGTGAGTGCTCTGTTGCAGGATATTATACGTCTCCCTAGGTTATTTCGTTTCCTCCAGCGTCCACTGGCAAAACTTATATCTGTTCTCCGAGCTCCCAAGAGTAAGGAAGGTTATGCTGCCATTGGAGGTGGTTCACCTTTGCGTAAAATAACAGATGAGCAGGTACATGCCAGGCTAATTTCCTTCTTCTACTTCTAATGTTCTACCATGCATATTTCTTCTTTCCTGTTGTTAATAGTCTTCTTGCTCTGGAAGGCGAATGCTTTGAAGAAAGCCCTGGAAGCCAAAGATGTTCCTGCAAATGTCTATGTTGCAATGCGGTACTGGCATCCATTCACTGAGGAAGCTGTTAACCAGGCAAGTTTTTAACCTGTTGAAATGGTTTTTTGGGTCAATTATCCACATTCGATTACATATTGTATAACTGTAATGGGTATGTTTCTGCTTGGTGATAGAAAGATCATCAAGTAAAAATATGCCTCTCCCTCTTCCATCCTTCTTTTTGTTTTTTTTTTTGTTTCCTAAGTTTTCTTTTACAGAAGTTCTAAATCTTAATATCTATGTATGACTAACTAACCAACTGTGCACCTATTACTTCCATAAATAAATCCATCGGCAATTGCAATGGTTTCTCTTTAGCCCTCAGACTTTACTGTCTTTAATTTTCTTGAGCTTTTAAGTTTTGCTTGACAAATGCAACAAGTTTAGTTCTGCTTTCTGGAAACTCACCTCTGCAACTAAACCTTTTGCATTTTTTACCAGACTGCTTCACATCTTAAGGCTTTTTAACACTTTTCTTATGGAAGAATAGCAGTTATCCTCTCCCCTTTCATGCAAGCTGAATTTTCGTTGAGTCAGTGGGAACTTGCTGCACACTTTAATTTCTTCCTGCTTCTTAATTTAGCTTAAACGTTCCAGCCTTCCTGGAAGTTTCACTTCTTCAATCGTAAGAATTACATTTCTTACCAAAAACTGCTTCTCAGATGAATATGTTTTGGACATGTAAGGAAAAGAGATTCTCCTCTTCTGTTTCTCCTGTACAGCAATAATAGATTCTTTAGAGGTATGGGATGAAAATTTTCAAATTTCTTGTTTTGATGATTTTTATGGATTGATCACCTCGATCTTTGGTAAGTTGCCCCTTGAACTGGTGCTTTCTTTTCAATCTTTTGAATGTTAAGAGCATAAGGCTTTTGGGTTGATAGCAACCCTCTGAGTGCTTGCCACCTGCTCTACATTGTCAACAAAATCTCACTAATGTTGGGTCGCAAGTCAATTGACCGATGGCATTTCCTATAACAGATTAAGAAGGATGGGATCACAAGGCTTGTGGTACTTCCACTATATCCTCAATTTTCTATCTCTACAACTGGCTCAAGCATCCGTGTTCTTCAAAACATGTGCAGGTATGACTGAGTATCAGTTTGTGAAATGACACTTGGCTGTATTTCTTTGTAGATTTACAATGATCCATCCATTTCTCACTATCCTTTCATATGAAACGTGAGTCCTCCTTCAGGAATGATGCAAATTTATCAAGTCTACCCGTTGCTGTTATTGAGTCCTGGTATCAACGAAAAGGATACATCAATTCTATGGCTGACTTGATTGAGAAGGAGCTGGAAAATTTCTCTGATCCCAAAGAGGTCAGTTCCCTTACTAGTGGTCAGTCTGTTTCATTTTGTTCAGCAGCTTATGGATTGGTTCTTCTATGGTATTGTTAGGTGCTGATATTTTTCAGCGCCCATGGAGTACCAGTTAGTTACATTGAGAAGGCTGGTGATCCCTATAAAGCTCAGATGGAGGATTGCATAGTGTTGATAATGCAAGAACTGAAAGCAAGAGGAATCAATAATAGTCACACTTTGGCTTACCAGGTTTTATCAGAGCATTCTAGATTATAGACTCTCCTCTATTAATCAACATATCTAAGGATGTGCTCCAAAAAAAATTTTGATTGTTCAATTTGTTTGTGTTCCTTAGGTATACTTAGGCATTTTTTATCTGCATTGACATGCCAATGCCCTTATTTTCTTGCACAGTTTTCTCTTGATTACTTGAAGCAGGCTTAATAAGGATTTTAATTTGCAAGAATTGTACACGTTTTCTGTTGCTTGATTTTATTTCTGATTTTTCTTTTTATCATGTATAGAGCCGAGTGGGACCTGTAGAATGGCTGAAGCCCTATACAGATGAAACTCTTGTCGAGCTTGGCCAGAAAGGTGTGAAGTCTTTGCTGGCTGTACCCATCAGGTATGCTTTCTACATAGATTACACTCCACGTCTTTTGGTTGAATTTTTCTTTTCTTAGTTGAGCGCATGCCACTTTCACCCACAACTGCTGTTTTTCCTTGTTTTTAGCTTCCCTCACCCCTGTTCCCCATTCTCAGTTACGGCATTATTAGGATTTTATGATGTAAATTCAAGCATTTCTGCAATTCCAGCTTTGTCAGTGAGCACATAGAGACTCTTGAAGAGATTGATATGGAATACAAAGAACTTGCTCTCGAGTCTGGCATCTCAAACTGGGGTCGTGTTCCTGCTTTGAATTGCACCCCTTCATTTATCACTGATCTGGCAGATGCAGTCATTGAAGCACTGCCTTCAGCAATGACTATGTCAACCTCAAGCAGTACAGCAGAAGAACTTGACGATGACCCCATGAGATACATTATCAAATTGTTCTTTGGTTCAATCCTAGCATTTGTTTTGCTTCTCTCTCCAAAAGCAATATGGGCCCTCAGAAACAACATTCTTTAAAAAGGGGTTCAACCGTTTCATTGACAGATGCATGTTATACATTCCACATAATAATATTGTATAGGCTATAGGTGGCTGCGGGTTCTGAGCCAAACGAGGGATAGATTTTTCATAGAAAATTGACATTTTCCTACCATAGTAGATTGATTGTTAGCAATATAGAAACTCTTTTAGACACTATTTACTTAATCTCCTGGATGCAAGGAGTATTAGGCTATGCGTCATCTGTTGTGCATCATGCTTTTCGTTTTACATGTGCCTTTTTAGGTAAAAACAACAAAGAATAGAGTGAGAAGAAACTTTTCTAGCAAAGTTGCAATTTGGCCTCATATGTTGAATCTTTATCCTTTCTGGGGTGGACAAGACTGATGGCAGTGCCCACTGCCGTAGTGGTCTACCTAGAATAATGTTACCTCTGATAGAATGTTCAACCAAGAGTTTCTGCCGTAACTGGCCTGTAGCAGGATCCAGAGAGAATGTCCTCTTAAGTGCCTTGGCTCCGCTGGGTCATGTAAGAGTGACTTTATGAGGATGAGGTTGAGAAAAACAGGAGTAATGGGATGATGATAATTGGTTACCCTTACCAAAAGCTCTAGGAAACATAAAACAATCTGAAAACTGAACAGCAAAAATCTTTCTATGTACGGTAAATTTGATTATAAATCCGCCTCCAACATCTCTCTTTTCCATTGAACTTGCAACATCCCGTAACACAGTATTTATCCAATCCTGCTGGCGTAGACGAATACTGCCATGCCAAATTGCCAACTACCGTTAGCTATAAGCTTGTGGTCTAACTCCTGGAGCCAAAAGCACCACCAAGATTAAACCATGCCGTAGTGCAAAGCCTACACCTCATTTTAACATAGTTCCTTGAAGAGCTTTCCACAACAAAATTGTGAGGCACTTAAAAAACTGAAAAATAGGGCGACTGATATATAGTAACTTGTCAACCTACTCGAAGCATATTTAACAGGAAAATTTAAGTTGTAAAATGAGTTGGGCCAAAAAGGAGCAAATTCTCTATGCAAATCAAACACGGTAGCCAGTAAAAGTGAATCCGCGTCCCACGATCTCTCCGGCACAAAACCAGGCAAAACACTCTAGCCCAAAAAGACAAGCAATGCCTGCATCCTCAATCTTCAGCTCTTTCCTGTTCTTCCACAGGCCCTTGCCAGACTCAACTTCTTTGAGAAGTGATTGATATCTATGAGGAATACTGTCACAAGGAAATCAGAAAAATGGTTGAGTAAGAAATTAATGTAAGTACATCAAACATCATAGCAGTTCTGGCCAAAAAAAAAATCACTAACAGGAAAATCAAACAGAAGGTAGATTTTCTAAGCTATTTCAACTTGATACCATATGCTTCCATCACAAGAGTTATTGACCATTGTGATATTAGATGATAAAACAGAACATTCTCCCTTGCTTTCCTCCAAATTCTTCCTCTATATGCCTTTACAGTTTCTGTATATTTGAAATTTAACAGGAACAGGCTCAATTATTGCAAGAACAGCAAATCAATCTAACGGATGGTTTTGCAAAATTTGGATTTACCTACTTCCAAATGATGCAAATCTTTCATTTTAGGAAGGTACATGTAACCCACATAATAATTACTAGTCAACAATTTGAGAAAGGAACCTGCCCCATGAGAAAATTTTCCTATAACAGAGACTGCATAATTTTTCAACTGATTTACAAGGTTAAAATCCCTTTTTTCCAAGGGAATCCAGTGGGACTCCACCTATTCCTTTGGCAATTCAACATAAAAGTCCAGGATATTGGTCTCGGGTAAAGATGTTCACTGATTGAGCTGCAATTTTTTGGAGATTACAATTATTGATAACTACATATTTCGCAAATTAGTTGGACAATGTCTAAAGCCATTGGAATACAAACAGAATGCTAGAGGGATAGAGCTTTCATGAAGCAGCTAGATCAACAATTTTCTCAAAAAATTACGCATCAAATTAGTGTATAATCATTATGATAATTGTCATTTCACCATGTTGTTGCCCCATCTAAAGACACCTAACCACATGTAGCAGAAATTCTAAAATATGCAAGTTTTGAAACTCTTACAGACTCAGATTTTCACATTCAGCTTTTTTCATATTTTGTGGATGTGGGAAGAGCAGAATTCAGCCCAACAGACTTTTGTCAACATAAGGAATTTTATAAATCCAAAAACAGCAAGACTCGGCTTATATTATGCACCACAGAATACATTCCCTAAGAAGGTAATGAAAGGAAAAAAAAGAAGAAGAAGGTAACATGCAGATAAATGAAAATTTTGCAAACATGATCAGAATTAAATACTAAAGCATAAAACATGATTTGAATTCAACCATGCCATCATACAGGCCTAATTTATTGCACAGACCAGAAAGAAGATATTAAAATGACATCATAAATGCAGAGACATAAGCCATGTAAAGAAAACAATTGGAGCACAAAACTATCCAATTCAAGATCAACTTATGAGCCAACGTAAAAAACCAAACTTTGTGAAGATAAGGAGCAGTGATGCATTATGTATGATGTCATACAGATCAGAACAAGTCAGAATAGTATGAGGATCAGATGAGAAACCTGGCCAAACGTGTATAAAGAAGTTGCTTAGCCAAAAGTTGGCAGTTCTCCACAGTAGGTGGCTCCTTGATATGGTGTTTGTTTTGCTCCAGTAGCTTCTTGTAGTAGTCAGATCCATTCTTTGTCACAACCTTTGATGCTTCAGCAGCTCTGGCTAGCATGAGATTCAATTTTGATGCCATAGTGCGTTGCCCTAAGCTAAACACCAGGATTCAAATCATAAAATAACCATCTGATCAACCAAAACTCAGTGAAAGTGTAATCACAGCATTATACTCTACAACACAACACAGTACCGTTCATTCATGCTGTTCTAAAGTACCAATTACTCCTCATCAATAAAATATCCATGAAACATCATCATCCCTCCATACGGATTTAGTTTTCCTCCATCAACAGCCAAACAACCAACCAAATTCACTGCAGACATCTTAAACTATAAATTTTTCCTGATTCCTAACCCCCCCTAGCTTTTGTTTAAAAATATGCACAGACACGTTTCCAACGCAAAATCTAAAACTCTGTGCGGACATCTTAAAAGAGACGGAGCAGAAAACAAACATTCCTAGGTAGTTTTCCATCACCTTGAAATCAGATTCATGTGAAAATTCTTCTACCGCCTAGTTTTCCACGTATATAGCATAAAAGAGAATAACCAAAACCACCACTCCAAAACATCAAAAAAAAAAATCCAGAAATTCAAGCCCGGTTGGTAAATTTCCTTCCTTTAATTAGTAACACGAATAAATGCATTAAAGGACAGCCCAGTGCCCGCATGTTCGGGGTCCGGGGAAGGGTCGGGGTACGAAATAATGCACTATAAGCTTAAAAACAAACATAGAGAAAAGCCTCAAACACAAGGCATATAGAATTGAACGATCAGAGACTACTCTTATTTTGTTTTTTTTTTTAAAAAAAAAAAAACTTTTGCCAAATTCTAACTAAAACCCATGAATGCATTCTCAAAAATCTGGTAGATCAAAAATCTGGTAGACCCATGTACCCCCCAACATCAAAATTAAAATTGGAGACGAAAGACCCCAAAATAAAAACATGTGATAATGAGTACAGGTAAAAGATGAATAATTCAAAGCTTCAACACTTTTTTTTTCTTACCAAGGAGGAGGAATAATTTTCTTCAGCGAATAAGGAGTCGACGGAGTGACAGGCAGTGAATTGGTAGGGTTTAATGATGAGTGGTTAAGAAGGGAAAAGTTTGCTTGCACCTGAATAAAAAGTTCGCCGCTCCGTGGTTATTAGTATATGTGTGTCTGGATAAAAATGTAAATCCAAACCGCTACCCAAATTTACCATTATTATAAGAAAGAAATTATGTGTGTACCTGTATTCATCCAAGTTATTTTGAAATTGGCAAAATTATACTACTAGTTATGTACGTAATATTTGATACGTACCTTGAAGTTAAAATAAACCAGTGGAAAAATGCCCCGCCAAAAAAAAAAAGAATTAGGCCATGCTTCTATGTGGATGTGGGAAATTTATATAGAGAGGTATTTTGGTTGGCATATAATAAATACAATTCATACAACCAGCCAATGTAGGAAACCAAATCAAAGAACGCAGCGGAAATTTAAAATTTTTTTTGTTTCCTCCAAGGATCCATACGAAGTGAAATCAAATTGGTAGTGAAGATTGTTACTTTACCGGTAGTGTAGCCTTGTTGATTGTTGGAGATTGTTGATTGTCAAATCACAAACAAAACCAATCTAGCCTTGCCTCTATGGTATCCACACGATCGTCTCCAAATCTCAAGTTAATTGTCAAACAATTAACTAAAGAAAGAAGTAACAAAATCTCATAGTGCTAGCTAGGATTTTGTTACTCGGGTATTCTCTCAAGTTCTCAACTCAAGAATTGGTTTTCTTTCAATCTCTTCTTATAAAATCGTTTTTGGTTCTTATTTCTCAAATAAGGAGTAGTGTCTATATTGAACAAAAGAAGAAGAAAAGAAAGAAATTTCGTGCACCAAGAAAATCACACAATTTTCTTCAACAAAGAAAACTTAAAAGGAAAACTCTCTCAATGAAAGTGTTCATTCGGTTTTCTTGATCTGAATTCAATAATTTATCCATATGAACAGCTGCCCTTTCACATTTCATATTCTAGAAATTGAATTGCAACATGTTGCACATGGTTGCCTTTCCATTTTCCAATGAATGGCTGCCTTTTCATTTTCATAAAATGAATTGCAATATATTGCCTTTTCATTTTCCAATAAATGGTCGCATTTTCATCTTCCAATAATAAAATCCATTTTGATTATTATTTAATTAATAAATCTAAAACTCATTTTGAATTTATTAATATTAATAGAACCAAAATCTTTTTGCTTAAATCCAAAACCGTTTTTAAAACGAAATCCGATAGATTCCTATTCTCAATAGGATTCTTAAATTAAACAAAATTTCATCACATGAATTTTGCACTTCTTTTGGATACGATCTAAGTGTGTGACCCAATAGGTTCTCATAACGTTGGTATTGACATAAAATATATTTTATGCCAAAAGTAATGAGTGGTGTCTAGCAACACATCAATACTACCCAAGTCATGAGAATATTAGTAATTCGACATTACTTTTTTTGTGATAGATATTACCGTGTAATTAAATCCCTTTACCCTAGATATCATGATTGAACATGAGCCATGGAGCGTGTCATGCTCGTATAGTTCAATCTTTGCATTTCTTGATTCCCAAGTAGACACATCTATACAAATGAGCCCGATATCACATATCGACTCATTTGAGCACGGCCATGCATTTTATGGTCTTACTCAATCAAGGGACCCAAAGATATCACTTCCATTATATAGGAGGGGCAAATCCTTTCTTAATCACTCAACATCCCACTACATGATTTATTACATATCCAATTACTACTTTTATAGTTCACCCTTTTACGGGTAACGTTTAGTAGTATCAAAATATGTAACTCCTCATGTTGGGATCTCTGAAGATCTCAAGTCTAAAGATTATGAGAAATATTTATGACACTTCATATAATAATCCATGTAATATTTCTCATGGCGGGTCAATCCAGTACATTGTTCTCTAACATGTACCCATGTGTTGACTTGATATCTCATATCATAAACAATTTCATCAGTCACTACACATACTAATTTTAATGCATTATCATTGTCCCATTTTATGATAATACTCGACTAGGGATAGTTTTAGAATAATTAAATTCTTGGGACATTATTATGTTTATTTCATAAAACGCAGATATAAGATAAACATAATAATTAGTGCCATTAATTATGAACATTATGATATAATATATACATATACCATCATCATATGATTGGTTCTTAGGGTATAATCCAACAGCCAAAAATTCACCTGCAAGAATACATGTAGATTCTATTTTAAAACATGTTTTTGTAATTTTAAGATAATGATTGTGAAAAAATATATAAGGAATTGTAAAAATATTTTTAAAAGTTTAAAAAGTACGTTATAGAAATACAATTCATCCACATATGTATTTGCATTTGATTTCACCAATAAAAAAGTATCCATTTATTCGAAATTGTTTTGTTACTAATTTTTATAAGTGTCATTCACACACACTCTCAAAATGTGTACGAATTACATTTCATACAAATGGTACCCAGGTTCAAAGCAATGACATTCTAGAAATTTGACAAGCTTCCAAGTTCCAGCAACAAGAATCCGCCAATTGGAAGGTACTTACCAGGTTGCAATGACACACTCTAAGGCTTGTATGGTTTGCATATTAAAAAGTTATTTTTACTTTCCAATACATTTTTTTTATTTTCAATACAACTCCTATCTCACAATTATATAAAAAATATAAAAACAAATTTTAAAATGCTATTTATACAGACTGAGAATGTAAAATCTCATTAAAATAAAAAAAAAACACTTTTCTGAAAATTACAATCAGAATGAGTCAGCAGACTTTTCAGAATCCAGAAGTACCAATAAAAAACATCTTCAAAAAGAGTTTAATAATAGTTTCCCAAAAACAATGTTTCTGTTAGCACTCGCAAACAGACTCCTAACAATAATTGACGTGAAGACCTTTTTTTATCTTAATAGAAGCTGAAACAGATAAAAGACTTCGAAATATATTGTTTACAAAACCATAATCAAAAGCCCAAAATCATTAATCACAGAAAATAAGTACCAACATTTAACACTTACACTATAAGACCTAAAAAGACCTAAAGAAAAATTCACCAACCAACCTAAGACCTCACGAGGCCCTAACACGTCTAGAACAAGGACAAGAGGGGACACCCCAGCCATCACCCACTTGACATGCATCAACTCTGAGGTGACGCTTTAGAAACCCCACTCGGCTGGCTTGCCTGAGGTGCATTACCGCCTGAGGTGCCATCAGAAGAATATGCTGGTGGCTGGGAGTAACCACCACTATAAGCACCGTATGGTGGCGCCTGTTGCTGCCCGTAGTTAGATTGAGATGCTGGTGGCGCACCATAGGCTGCAGCTCCATACCCTGGTTGAGATGTTGGGGTTCCATATCCAGTTGATGGAGGTCTCTGGGTAGCAGAATCTGGTTGTGCATAACCAGATTGAGCAGGGGGATACCCAACTTGACCATAACCTCCTTGCGCAGTAGGTGACTGCTGTGTTTGCCCATAAGCCGGCTGACTAGCTGGAGGCTTTTGAGTCTGAGGGGCCCCATATGTTGAGCCATATCCTGTAGGTTGCTGAGTCCCATAACCAGCTTGGGAAGTTGGGGGCACTCCATATCCAGGTTGAGCAGGTCCTTGGGGTGGGTAATTAGTATTAGGACTGGGCTGCTGACCAGCAGCATATCCTTGCTGGCCAATGGAGGATGAGTGGACTGGTGGAGCTTGGCTAGCATCAGCTTGGGTTCCATATGAAGGGGTATGGCCATCAGTTGGAGGGTTTGATACACTACCATATCCAGAAGTAGAATTGTAACCTTGCTGCTGATCATACCCTACAGTATTAGGTTGAGACTGACCATAACCAGACTGAGAAGTATGGTATCCACCATAGCCATCCTGAGTATAACCGTGGCCTTGACTGTACCCAGAAGTTTGCTGATTGTAGCCATATGCTGCATTGTCAGTAGCAGCTCCAGGACCTCCAGGCACCTGCTGCTGTTGGGAAGCCTGCTGCTGGCCATAGTAATCATATCCACCTCCCTGAGAAGTCTGTTGATTTGATGGAGCAGTTGTCTGGTCCCAGCCAGAGGCATATCCACCAGAGGTTGGTTGTGGGGGATAACCAGAGTAAGGTGGTTGATTCATGTTATACTGGGGAGGAGCAGTGCCAGGGTATGCTCCAGGCTGAACATAACCATAACCAGGTTGTTGCATTGGTGCACCAGGTGGAGCCCAGGAAGTAGGAGGACGAGCTTGGTAACCTTGCGGGGGATAACCTCCAGCCATAGCTGGATTTCGGAGACGATTCTGCATGAATTCGCCATCTTAATGAACCATGAAGATTGGATCCAATACAAATTCTAGGAACATTTACCAAAGTTTTTTAAAAAAAAAAAAAGAAGCAGAAAATGTTTACATAGGCTGCCAAGAGGGAAAAAACAGATAACAGAGTAATTCGTATCAAATTCTGTACACCAATTATCACATCTCATACATACTTCCATTAAGCAAAGTTTGGACGCCTACATACCGTACTGGTGGGCTGGCACTATTGAAATACTCCAGCAGAAAGCCCATCCTCTCCTATTCGAGGTGAATAGGTACAAAAGGAAAAATGCAAGGAGGAAAAAAAAAAAGAAACTATACAGCTTTGAAATATAAGGCGATAACTACATGGCCAAATCCAAAAAGACAAAAAATGATAAAACATAAAAGGTACAGAGATTAACTACCCAAAAGCCATGACTAGTGAATCAGTTCATTCTAGTCCATTCAATATGGAATATGATTTCAATGTTGTAGCAACATCATGTAAGTAATTTTTATCCAAACTGTAAAGCAATCAAATGCAACTCAATATTGTTAATTAAATTTAGATGTCTGCTCACTTAGAAAGGCACCTAAATAAGCTACACAAATAAAGGATCTGGTCCTTGTAACAATAGTACATATGCCTGTACATAGGAATGGATGAAATATATGCCACTCAATAATCTCCAGAACATACGCCTCGCCAAAACCTAGAGGAAGTGTAGATGATACACATTCATCCAAACAATGGACAATCCAATAAATTTTTCTTAGCCAAAAAAAAGGTTAATAGCAACAGGTGTCCAAAATCCATCAACATTATGAAACCACTATGTAAAATGTATTTATTATTTAAAAGAGGGTTGGAAAAAAGAAAAGACAAAAGATGCCAGTTGATTATGCCAAAACACCTGCTTTAAACCCAAGGTACAATCAAATCTAACCACTGCACAAAAAATATTCAACAAACTCAGAGAAAAGATCAAAGAAATGGAAGAGAGGGGGGAGAGAAAAAAGACACGTTGTCCATCAGAGATAGAATGACTAATGACAATACAAGACACAAACAAAAAAGGAAGATGCGGGCAACAAATATAACAGTCCTTGAGATTTAAAAGGACAATCTATGCCAAAAGGAGCTAAATAGGCAAGGTTTCCAGCACTTGCAATACATAAAAACATACACTAAACTAAAGATTACCAAAAAGTTGAAGAAACTTAACGATCAGCAGATATTTCAAGAAAAAAACTCAACCACTCAGCACCATCTCTGGATTAAAACTAAATCAAAATCATAATAATGCCAATATTAAGTATTGATTTGCCCATGTTTCATTTGCAGTCAGAAAATTAAAGATTACCAAACAAGAATAACAATACATAAAAAATACACTAAACTAAAGATCAAAAAAAGTTAAAAGAAAATTAAAGATCAGCAGAAATATCAAGAAAAAAACTCAACTATCCAGCACCTTCTATGGGTTAAAACTTAAAACTAAAACAAAATCAGAAAAATGCCAATATTCAATATTGATTTGCCCATGATTTATTTGCAGTCAGATAGAAAATTTAAGATAACCAAACAAAAATAACACCTACAAAAATACACTGACCTAAAGATTACCAGAAAGTTAAAAGAAAATTAAAGATCAGCAGAAATTTCAAGAAAAAACTCAACCGCCCAGCATCCTCTATGATTAAACCTAAAAACAGAATCACAAACATGCCAATATTAAGTATTGATTTGCCTATGTTTCATTTGCAGTCAGTTAGAAAATTAGTCAGTCAAATCCCTTGTGTCCTGGCAAAAATGGTCCTTGCTATCTCCAAATTATGAGGGCAGTTATCCAGAAAGAAGTGAAGAACCATACCAGAACATTGCTGAGGGAACACCAACACGAAAGTGTTCAATGTTGGTGTCACCAAGTCCAATACCCACTAACCCTACAATAGTTCCCAACAACAACATCAGTATTGAGATACAAAATGAACCATTACAAGCTACGCAAGTTTGCCGCAACCCAAAAGCTATATATTTGAGCATTCAGACTAAGGACAATCTGCAATACTTAGTTCAAGATATATCCTTAAATATCACAAAGCACTATTATAATGTCTCAGTTACCTCATGGAAAAGGCTGATGGAATACCTGCCTCACATAAAACCAAATATCCAGATAATCGAATAGTTCAATAGGGGGTTAAGGCATATATCTAAATTACCAAACAAACAATCATCATTGTAAAAACCTGAACTTTGACCTCCAAGTTCCAAAGATTCCCAAGACTTAATTCCACAACTCATCCCAACTGATCTGTGAACAAATGATAAACTGCAATCCATATATATTGGGGAAGGAAAAAAGAAAAAGAGGATCCTGCAGAGATATTCCATATGCAAAGAACTCTTGTATCTATAGTAGAGAGGTATTTCTACAAGAGAATACTATGTCACCAATAACCTATTGGGCAAGATAAAACTAAGCATCTGGGCAGTTCATACTTCAAAGACGTACCCTTTTCCCGCATCTGAGTTAAATACAGCATAGAAAAGGACTTACAGAAATAAATCATTAGCAAAAAAAGAACTTCCAACATTATTGCATCATTAGAGATGTCCATCACTACAACAAGAATGCATCAATCAAAAAGACATAATCACAGAAAAGTAAATTTCCATGTAACATGGCAAGTTGATATCACGTGATATCAGAGTAACTGCAATTCTAAAACTTACAAACAATGAACCAATACTAAATATCAAATGTAAGACAAAATAAGCAAAGATAAAACACATATGGGGACTAACCACAAATAATGTCAGGTAATAGTCAATTTTTTTAAATGAGCTAATTGCCGTAAGGCAACAGATGGGATGTGACAGGCAGAAGATATAAAGAGTAAACAATGAACAAAATGCAATGTATCTATTAAAACGGAACTAAAAGAAGAAACTATTGACAATCCATGTGAAACCGAGAAGATGCTTGCTCTCCTCGTCTGCATGTACACACTCATACCTCAGAAATGACTTCATTGACCATCTGTTTTGCAGCCTCAATCTGTTCACTAGTTCCATCAATTTGCAAAGTTCGCTCAGCTGATGTATCGCCTGGTGGTAAGTGCAACGGTATCACCTGCAAAGTTTTAAATCTCAACTCAGTTTCTCCATCAGCAACCTTGCTGGCATAACAAAATAACTACAAAGTAACATCCAGAAAGCTAAATGAATGACGGCTTCTTTTTTATACTTTCAGTATCGAAACCCATTACTAATCAAAACTGAACCTGGAATAACAAAATTAAAACCATAAACTTATTGAAAAGACATGAAACCTGAATACGAGCTCCTGTTCTAGCTTGCATATTTTTTATGGTTTCACCTCCTTTCCCAATGACAAGTCCAACCTGTGATGCACGTAACAATCAAAATAAGAGACCGACAGATGTCCACAGTGGATGAGTCAAGTACACTCCAAGTGAACACACCTTGTTATTTGGAACTTTCATGACAAATTGATCAGCTCCAGCTGGTTGTCCAGTTACCCTTCGAGAAACTATGCCTGAACCACCTGCTTCAGCCTGTAAGAAAAATAAAAAATTTTGACACCTGACCCATTGAACACAAGTACAAATAATATCTACAATCACCATTCACAATGAAAGGCCAAATGGCGGATCCAAAATGTTCCCTGGTATGATGTTAAACTAAAAGACCATAATATACCTCAGCAAGAACATCTTGGATTAACTGTTCAGCCTTGGAAATCTGTTCAGGAGTGCCCATTAGCTCAACCCCTCTAGTTTGAGAATGAGGATCTGCGTCCATATCTCTCGTAACTTGGATCTTTGCACCAGACTGGATCTGAAGGTACTTAATAGTTTCTCCACCTTTACCAATAATCACTCCAACCCTTGCATTGGGTATCTCAATTTTCTTGCTCGGACCAGGGTACCCATATGAACTTGGCATCGAGGGAGCAATACTCATTCCCAATGGCTTTTGACTCACAGCTGCAATTGTTCAAATTTATAACTTTTTAGGCTCACGTCCTCCTTTCGCTAAAATGTTTGAGAATGTAATGCGCATATAAAACTATTTGTTTCAAAAACAAAAAGTAAATATCAAAACATCGAACCACCAAACACAGAATAAGCAAGCAATTGAAATGGTAATAAATAAGCATGTAAAAAAAAGCCAAAAAAAAAAAGAACACTCACGCTCCATGGAATCAAAGCCAGTGCCTCCACCGTTCTCAACCCTAGGCCTCTTAGTAGCCTCCGCGTTGTTAAAAAGCCGAGCAGCGATTTCTTGCGCTTTCTGCTTAGCCAACTGGATTTCGTCCATGGGCGGCGGAACGTTATTGTAAGACGCAGACTGGTGGCTGAGGGAGGAGTCCGGAGGCGACAGGGAAGAGATCGGAGCAGAAAATCCAGTCTGCCTCCTCGGTGGTGGAGGCGTTTGATTGTCGTCGTACTTCCTCTTGTTGGAGTCCGAACCGTAGGGAACGTCGTCCGCCATTATTACTACGTTTCTGTAGATGCAGATATTTTTATCGGCAGAGCTGCTGAGGTACAAAAGGGTTGTATAAACCCTAGAGAGAGAAAGAGCGAGTGAACTCACGAGGGGATGGAGAGGGAGACCATTTTATATATAAGTGACAGATGCTGACTTGTGATGGAGTTTTTTCGGTTTTTTTTTTTTTTATATATTAGAGTTAATTAAATTAACCTCTCAACAAAATTTATGCTATGTTTGGATTGTGGTGCACATACGTAAAGTTATTCTTTCTCACAAATAAATAAAATATTTAAATATATTTTTATTTCAAAATTTTTATCCTAAATTTCACTCCTATAATTTTTAAAAAAATTCTTTCCAATACAATTTTATTCTCCTTTCAAAATATTTTTTCTTACAAAAAAAATTTACTAAAATTTTCACATTCTAATACAAAAATTTTCAAATAAATCATTAGCTCTTAGTATCTATCATGTTTTTTGATATAATAATTCTAATATAAAAATATTTTAAAATACTAATCATACACCGCCTTAATAGTATATGATACTAAAATAGTCATTAAATGATATTTATGATTAAATATCACGCATTTTTTCACTAATCGTATATTATTTATTATTTGCATTTTTTTATTTATTAAATTGATTGGTATTTTATTTTTTTATATTTCTTATTAATTAACTTTAAATCAAGGGGATAATGGTAATTATTTCAAACTATGTAAAAATAAGTTTTATCAAATGTTGAGATATGTGAATATAATTAATTGTCTCTATATTTATGATTTTGTTTAGGAATAATTTTTGCGTTGAAATAATCCTTGAAATATGTTTAATGATATTTACAAGGAAATAAATGAGTGGAATCTTTCCTAAGTGAGGGGTTTAGTGGTTTCTTTGGTGTATACAACGCATCAATTAGTGACAGTATTTATTAAAAAAATATCAATGTAAAATAGAGATTTAATACCTATTTAAAAAACATTTTAAAATAACTAATTATAAAAATGGAATTTCTTGCAATGCTTTGGGAACTGGTGAAGATATATTTTGTTAAAAGTTTTTACTGTCAATGCCATCAGGCCCATCACTCGTTCATTGCAAAAACGGTAATATCTATGTTTGGAGGAAATATTCTGTACATTTTTTATATAACGTGTAGTGAGATAATTAGAAATATTTAAAAATAGTTTATAATTTAGAAAAACTATATATATATATATATATATATATATATATATATATATATATATGCAAGGAAAAAAAAATGTTTTTCAAAAAAAATAGTCTATTTTTATTTTTGTATATGTAACTTTTTTAAATTATAATGTATAACACATTTAATGTATAATTAAATTATAATTATTTATAATTATTTTTTAATTTTAATTATACATTATTGTTATTATTATTATTTAAAAAATAAAAAAAATAAACTGAATTTTTTTTGAATAAAGGAGTAAAAACAAACTATTTTTGTCTTTTGTGATGGAATTGTAAAATAAGATATCTGTCATTTTGACACGACAACAATTATGAGCCGATTTGATTGAGATTTTTTACTATTAATATTATTGTGTTTTTTGTTTTTTTAATATGCATAAATTATTGGGAATCTGGAGAAGGCAAAGCACACTACCCACTGTTTTTAGTAGGGGTCTGTGGGCTCTTTAGAAGCGTAACTGCTTTAGCGCTTTTGAGCTCAATAGCGTTAACGGAGCCGAGCGAGTTTGGGCCACATTCCTAGCCAGTTTTACAGGAACCGGAACAATTTTTCGAATGTTATTTTTTCCACCAAACAATCTCTTATAAAGCCTCGCTCAAACAAAAGCAACTTGATTGATTTGGTTTAATAGTCTTAATGATTGTGTAAGAAACTATGCTCTTGATAGGATCAGGCTTGTTGCTTTTAGATAGTTATTGTACTGAGAGTAAAAACAATGGGAAGAAAAAGGCACTCGAGCGAAGCTACAAGCCGTGGTAAATAGTTTAGAAGCAAATATTCAAGGCACGCAAAAGTATTAGGAGGGTCTGCATTTCTTGGTAGTACAAGGATCAGGTGACCATCTCAGACATAGTATTTACTTCAAGCCTCCAAAAGAAACAAACGCTAAATAACTAATTCATCAAGGTGATACGAAATAGATGCACATTTAACACCTTAGTTATTACATTCCACATTTCCACAGAAGAAAAACAAGTGCATATTTAACCCATTGCGTCTTTATTATCGAACCAAAAAACACAAAAACCACATGTGGCTCTATGCATCATCACTGGCTGCAGAGTTCAAGAACGTGCAAAGGCAAATTCAATATATTTAAGTATCTTTTTCTCCCAATCCATGCTTTAGCAAGGAAAAACACCAATGCATTAGCAATCCTCACTGTGTCCACCAGTGAAGGAAATCCTTGCGCCTATTGATTTTCTTCTGCAGCTGGAGAAGTCCATAGAGAAGAGCCTCTGCAGTAGGTGGACAACCAGGAACATAAATGTCAACTGGGACAATCCGGTCACACCCTCTAACAACAGAATATGAATAATGGTAGTAGCCACCACCATTTGCACAGCTTCCCATTGATATCACCCACCTAGGCTCAGGCATTTGATCATAGACTCTGCATGATAGATTTTGGAAGAAGAAACAAAACAGGTGTAAGAATCACGCAGTTGCAAACACTAATGCACAATGGAACAATGAACATTATTCTCTCATGATTGGTGTTATCTACACTAAAGAAGACAGCAAACACAGGATAAATGCCATTCCTCACTTATCTAAAAGCCAATCATTATGCGTGTCCAACCATTAAAACCGAGTTAGAAACAATTCTAAGCTAAAGAAGGGGAACATAGGCTGCAACTTAGCATGAAAATTTGATGGCCTAGGACAAAGCTAATTTGACCACACAATCAATTTACTATTTCATACAAATGACACAAGGCTGTTAGCAGAAATAGGGTTCTTATCCGTAAACAAAATGTTCCTCTCATATAAAAAGGACCATCACCAAGGAAGTTAGATATGGCTTATTTTTCACCAACATAATACACCGAATGAAAGTATCATGAGATCTGGTATAACAAGACCCATGCTTCCAAATATGTAGCAAAATATAGTATAAAAGCATCAAATGAATTCAAAATTCACTAAGATATATCTTATTTCCTAATTACTTATACGTAGCCCATCCCTATCATTTAAACAAGAAGTGCTGATCAGAGGAAAATTTATCCATCCTGCTCCCATCATATTACAAGTGAGTAAAATAAATAAATAAATAAATAAATAAGAAGAAGAAGAAGAAATTTTCATGGACAGACATACAACCACACAAATCAAATATAAAATACTTTTTTCAAAATACTTCAGATTCCAAGTAACTAAAAAATTTTGGAGGCCGTGCACAATTATTTTCAAGCTTGATACTTGTGATTTTCAATTTGCTCTTATACAGCAACAAAGCTACAAAAGCCAGTAAAACAACCAGCAAGAACATCAAAAAATAAATAAAAACACCCAAAACTCCGCCCTACTACAAAAGTGATCAGGACCCTCAACACAAGTAGTAAAAATGAAACTCCTTATATGAATTCAAAGGTGACAGACACAACTGGAAAAATAGAAATTCATTCATTTTGATGCTTCCTGAGTTCTATGTCTGACCAAACACTACCTAGGTCTTTCACAATCACCACAATTTATACCAGTCCAAAACATCATCAAACTTCATCCCAACCCCAGAATATATGCATCAAAATAACATCTTTACACCAGCCCAGCAGCTCAAATCACAAGATCACAGGCCAACATAGTCCTACCTAATTAGGAACCCAATAATATTAAGTCAACAGCCAAAAACCATAAACTGCCTATCTCAATAATGGAAACGCTCAAAGTAAAATCCCAACAAAATTATAAACCTCAAATAACTTCAACAATCTAAATCCTAAATTTCTCTAACGTTAAAAGAACAAAATAATCAACCTCTTAAAGTAATCAAAAACTAAATTAACAAAAGTCCCCACAACTTTTTCCCCAGAAACCAAAATGAATAACATACTTGCGCAGAGCGGGCGCCATCTTATTGGTAAGAGTGCCGGCAACAATCATGCAATCGGACTGCCTAGGGCTCGGCCTAAATATAATCCCAAATCGGTCCAAATCATATCGAGCGGCGCCGGTATGCATCATTTCGACGGCGCAGCACGCCAGCCCAAATGTCATGGGCCAGATGGACCCGCGGCGGGCCCAGTTCATCAGATCATCGACCTTAGAGATCACATATTCCGCCGCCTCAAGCCCGTAGGAAAACGTAGACGGAGGAGGAGCCCCTGCGTAAGTCGAGGGTGCCGCAGAGGACTGCTGAGAAAAGGCCGTCGGAAGGGTTGTGTGAATTGCCGCTGCTAGGCCCGCTCTTTGATACGACGCCGTTTGCACCGCGCGATGAGCGTTTCGAGCTAAGAGAGCCATTCTCCAACTATACCGGCAAGCAAGGAGCAGTGAATCTTTTTGATCAATTGCGATAATTTCAGGGGCACAGTGAAGTATGGTTTGCCAAAATCCCAAGGGTATAATGGTAAAATCGCTCGTGGTTATGAGAATAATATTTAGATGTAACCGACCAAATCATCCTCACAAATTAATAAATAATTTTTTTATTTTTCACATTTAAAATCATCAAATGAATTCAAAATTCACTAAGATATATCTTATTTCCTAATTACTTATACGTAGCCCATCCCTATCATTTAAACAAGAAGTGCTGATCAGAGGAAAATTTATCCATCCTGCTCCCATCATATTACAAGTGAGTAAAATAAATAAATAAAAAAAAAAATAAAAAGAAGAAGAAGAAATTTTCATGGACAGACATACAACCACACAAATCAAATATAAAATACTTTTTTCAAAATACTTCAGATTCCAAGTAACTAAAAAATTTTGGAGGCCGTGCACAATTATTTTCAAGCTTGATACTTGTGATTTTCAATTTGCTCTTATACAGCAACAAAGCTACAAAAGCCAGTAAAACAACCAGCAAGAACATCAAAAAATAAATAAAAACACCCAAAACTCCGCCCTACTACAAAAGTGATCAGGACCCTCAACACAAGTAGTAAAAATGAAACTCCTTATATGAATTCAAAGGTGACAGACACAACTGGAAAAATAGAAATTCATTCATTTTGATGCTTCCTGAGTTCTATGTCTGACCAAACACTACCTAGGTCTTTCACAATCACCACAATTTATACCAGTCCAAAACATCATCAAACTTCATCCCAACCCCAGAATATATGCATCAAAATAACATCTTTACACCAGCCCAGTAGCTCAAATCACAAGATCACAGGCCAACATAGTCCTACCTAATTAGGAACCCAATAATATTAAGTCAACAGCCAAAAACCATAAACTGCCTATCTCAATAATGGAAACGCTCAAAGTAAAATCCCAACAAAATTATAAACCTCAAATAACTTCAACAATCTAAATCCTAAATTTCTCTAACGTTAAAAGAACAAAATAATCAACCTCTTAAAGTAATCAAAAACTAAATTAACAAAAGTCCCCACAACTTTTTCCCCAGAAACCAAAATGAATAACATACTTGCGCAGAGCGGGCGCCATCTTATTGGTAAGAGTGCCGGCAACAATCATGCAATCGGACTGCCTAGGGCTCGGCCTAAATATAATCCCAAATCGGTCCAAATCATATCGAGCGGCGCCGGTATGCATCATTTCGACGGCGCAGCACGCCAGCCCAAATGTCATGGGCCAGATGGACCCGCGGCGGGCCCAGTTCATCAGATCATCGACCTTAGAGATCACATATTCCGCCGCCTTGGGAAGCCCCGTAGGGGAAAACGTAGACGGAGGAGGAGCCCCTGCGTAAGTCGAGGGTGCCGCAGAGGACTGCTGAGAAAAGGCCGTCGGAAGGGTTGTGTGAATTGCCGCTGCTAGGCCCGCTCTTTGATACGACGCCGTTTGCACCGCGCGATGAGCGTTTCGAGCGAGGAGTGCCATTCTCCAACTATACCGGCAAGCAAGGAGCAGTGAATCTTTTTGATCAATTGCGATAATTTCAGGGGCACACTGAAGTATGGTTTGCCAAAATCCCAAGGGTATAATGGTAAAATCGCTCGTGGTTATGAGAATAATATTTAGATGTAACCGACAAAATCATCCTCACAAATTAATAAATAATTTTTTTATTTTTCATATTTAAAATAAAAAAAAAAACTAATAATAATTTTTTTATTTTTCATATTTAAAATAATAAAAAAAAAATTAAAATTTTATTAGTGTATTTTTGTAGTCTTTCGTCATAATTTTATCTCATTTTCTGTAATACTGTTTTTATGACCAAAATTAGATGAAAATTAAATAAAATTGTAACGAATGACTAAAAAATTTTACTTATGAAATGTTAAATATCTTTTTTTATCATTTTAAATATGAGAGATAAAAAAATATACTCGTCATTTTGTAAGAAATCATTTTGTCGAGTACCTCTAATATTTACTACTGAGCCATGTGGGCTAAATTTATTTAGAGGCTAAAATTAGCCAATCAATAATTTTTAGATTTCTAATTTTGGATAATTTCCAAACAAAAATTTTCCCAATTAATTAAGGTAGAGGTTTTTTTTTTTTTGGGTTTTGGAAAATAGGCAATCAAATTATGATGCATCTTGAATTGTATACCATATTATCTAAATTTTCATTCCATTGTTGCCATGTTAAACTAAGCTTAATTTGGAAGTTTTATTTCGTTCAATCTTAATAATTTTTCTATTTTGAATTGAAAATAACTTATTTTACTTTAAACCTTCCTATCTTTTAAATCTTGTAGGCTATATATAAAATAAGTAAAGTTCACAAATTACAAGTGGTTTAATGTATGATAATTGATATGGCCCTTGTAACATGTCAATCACTAACAATATATGTTAATATACAGGATGAAAATTCTACGAAAATCTATTAGTGACTAAAATATAATTTACATGATAAAAATTATTAAATAGCAATAGCTCTAATTATTTAGTATCATTTTTCCTATGCAAATATCAACCCATCACTATGAGAAATTGTTAAAAATGTTCATGTAAATGTCATTTCTCGACTTGAACATAAGCTTCTAAATGTAATATAACATAACGCAAACTCAATTAAACTTTTACATTTTTTGTACACACATGAATCGAATTGTTACGAGGGATGAATATAATTGTATATGATGTAATTTTAAAAGAGTAATAATATTTACAAATAAAAATTTTAGCAATTGTCATAGTATTTGACACAGTTTTCACATGGTAAAATAACACTACTTTCCTACTTTTAAAACTACCTTCCTACTTTAAAATAACACGTGAAAACGGTATTTGACACCGTTTTCACATGGTAAAATAACACTACCTTCCTACTTTAAAAACTCTAGTTTTAAAATTTTTATTTGTAAAAAAAAGAGAGTACATTTTTAGTATTAATAAAAATAATAATAACGCATAACAAAAAATAAAAAATAATACATTTAAAATGTATAATACATTACCCTTACTAATAATAAAAATATATATAAATATAAATATAAAATTATACATTTAATTGTGTATTAAGTATGTTGTAATTTGTAATTTAAAAAAATTTATATAAAATCAAAAGTAAATTCTATTTTTAGAATGAATGAATTAGTAAATAATCAAAGTGATTATTGTTTGATGACTATAATTACATAAATACCACATTAACCATTAAAAAAATTTACTCGTGATGTGTATGCATTGTATTTTTAAAATATATTTTTATATTTTTCAATGCAATTTTGTACTTTCTAATATTATTACCACTATTTCAAAAAATATAAAAAAAAAATTTTGAAACGAAATCCATGTGCATTTTTTAGTTTTCCACTATGCATATATCACTCTTATTGAAACATACTATGTGTTTGTGTTCGAGATAATTATATAAGAAATTGCATATGTACGTAGATTGTACTTTTAAAATATATTTTTGTATTTTTTATTACACTTTTGCATTTTTCAATATATCTTTTATCTCGCAACTCATATTTTAAAAAAATATAAAAACGCGTTTTGAAACACAAGTTTGAATACCCATTTTGCTCTTTTTAAACATTAAGTGCAGTTAGATTAGAGTTAACTTTAAAAAAATAAATAATGCAAATAATTTGTTCCAACCATCTCTTTATTTTTCATTTAAAGTTCTCGATAATTTTAGTTCCCAATATTTTGGGAATCCGACAATTTTAGACCCCAAAATTTGTTAGTCGACAAATTTAGTCATTATAGTTTCAATTTATAACAATTTAAGAACAATAAATGGAAAAAAGTTAATGATTAAACAATTGGAACACATGAGGCCCACATTCATGTAATATTTTTGACAATTTTAGTTCAAATGTTTAAAATTTTAACTTTTTTAGTCTCTAGAAATATGCAAATCTAATTTTTAAATTTTCAATTTATAACAATTAAAAAATATTAACATTATTACTTTAAAAATAATGGGAAGAATAAATTATTAGATGCTCCCTCTATCTAAAAGAGTTCACTTTCAAAAAAAATTCTTGTATCAAAAAAATAGTCTACTTTTAAATCAAAATTTTAAAATATCCTTACTAATAATAATCCTGTATATTCACAATTAAAAAATTAGGATAAAATTATAAAATTATACATTTAGTTAGTGCACTAAGTGTATTGTACATAATAACTAATAAAAAGTTGTACATAAATAGTTTATTCATTTTTAGGACGGAAGGAGTACTTTGATTTTAATTTTTTAAATTAGTATCAATATAAAAAAATGAACAACATGGAACAAAAGATGTTCCTTTTTTTTTTGTTTTTTTTGTTTCACTCATGCTTATTTGAAAAATAAAACAAATATATGTCATTTTACTCTTTCTATTTTTTTAAGCTTACGAGGCCAGTTTTTAATTTTTACAAATTTAAATTATATAAATAGATTTCTTCACCTAAATTATTTAGAGATTAAAACTATCACATATTCAAACATTAAGGACTAAAATTATTAAATTTTTAAATATAAGAGACTAAAACTGTCAAAAATATTATATAAATGTGGGTTTCATATACTCAAACCATTAAATTATTAACTTTTTTGCTAATTATTTTTAAATTATTACAAATTAAAATTATAAAAACTAAATTTTTGTTAAAAATTTTAATGCAAAAGATAAAATTTCGTTATTGCTAGAACAGGAACCAATCTTTATGCTTTTTAGATAAATTTTCCTCCGGATAACCGTTTGTTACTAATGAAAAATAGATTCTCATCTTGATTTGATTGGACTTGGTTGAGAAAAACCATAAAATTCATCCATAATGAAATAAGGGGCTACATTCCTTATTTTAAAAAATAATAAAATCTATGCTATCTCTTAGTATTCATTAAATTTTATTAAATTTTCATTTTTAAATTTCATCTTTTAGTTTAAAAATTTTTATTATATAATTTAAATAATTTTATTAAATTTTTGCCTTTAAATTTCATTTTTTTGTCTTTTTTAAAATTTAATAAAAAATTTTAAACTATATTAAATTTATAACAATCAGCTTCTTGATTTTGAAGAATAACAACTAGCTTCCTGAGAGTTTTTTCCTTTTTTTGATAACTACAATTAAATTAATTATTAGTCATAGAAGTTGGTTGATATTTTTTAAAATTACAAGAGACCAATTGATATATTACAAAATTTCGGTAAATGATATTATCCCATATCTATTTATAAATAGTTGACTAAGAAGACCAAATTCAAAAACTGTCCGTTACTGAAACAGCCCAAAACTTCCCTCTCGTATTCCTCCACCTGGACCACCACCGCATGCAACCGTTCTCAGCTTCTTTAGGGTTTTCATGCTCAACGTTAAACCCCAAACTCCTCTCCCCCACTCCCTATCAAATTCCCTAAAAGCAAGCTGTGTCCCTACTCAATATTTTCCAATTTGAGCACCCAGAAACATAAATAAGCTCAAAATGAATCCACAATCACAAAATTGTGAACCCGTCTTGAGAGAATCCATCAAACACTTTCTAGCCGCATACCGAAGTGGGAACTTCGATTTCTCTATATTTCAGTCGATTTTCTTCCGTTTAATCCAATCAATGCCCCATCCACCTCTTGAAATAGTTTGGTTTTACTCTGCAGTCACTTTCCACGGTGCAAAATCAACCCCAGATAATCCTTTTAATAAAATGCTGGTACTGGCTAAAGATTTGTTTCAGTTACTAATTTCATGTAATAATTCGAGTAATGGATTGGAAAAAACTGCATTACTAGCTCCCGTTGTATATGTATTGTATGAGATTGTGCATGATTCTGGATTGTGTTTGGGGTGGGAAGCTGAGGATTTGTTGGATAAAATATTTAGTTTTATTCAGCTAAGTTATTGTGATGACCTTGAAAAATGCAATGAATCGGAACATTTGGTTGTTTGTTTTGAGGATTTGGTCCGGGTTTGGACTATTGATAGAGCGGAAGAGGGATGTGTTTTTGAAGAGAATTTAAAGGTGTTTTTTCCTGTATTAAGTGATGAGGTCTCGAAAGGGATTGAGGGAAGATATGGAATTGATCGGTTGGCTGGGATCGTTCTTTGTGAGGTGTTTTGGTTGAGATTGTGCTTGAAAATCAGATTAGGAGTTTTGCGAGAGGAGCTGCAGAAGGATTTGCAAAACTGTACAGTTCAGACAATCAAGGGTTATCAGAACAGTTATTTTCTGGGTGAGATATATTCAGAGCTCTTCGAATATTTACTTCAGAACGAGGTTTAGCCACTTCTGAACTTGATGCAGTAATTCATAATATTTTGATTTCGTGGTTCAACCGCTGATATGAGCTACAAAGTTGTAGAAATCCATGGGCTTTTAAACTTTGTGTTTTTTATTTCATGGAGTTTTCTCGTGGGGAGATTAAATTAATTGTGATCTGAGACCAATTCTATTTCAAGGTCATTTTCTAATTTTCCTCAGTCATTTTGCAATACCATATAACCCCATTATGTGCATTCAATTTGAAGTATCATGGTTTTAGAGATAGCATCTTTAACCCGAAGTCATGCTACTGGATAGACTCGATTTAGCAGCTGTTTTTGGCTTTCTCTTATTTGCCTTACTTGAATTGAAGCAGATTCATTATATTTGAAGTAAACAAGTTGACTCTTTTCTACTTTCAGTTTGAAACCCATTCTTCCACATTCCCACATAAAAGTTACAGTGATTATTCCAATACTTTTTTCCCCCAATTCAACAACATTGTTTTTATTAACAGCTGAAGCTATGGTATGTGGTTTAGTTGTAGTCCACTTTTATCCACAATCCTGATATCAAATGCTGCTTGCCAGAGATGCTTCTTAGAATGCTGTTGGAGCCAACCTTGCCAATCAACAACCTACGACTGGTCAGTAATTGCACTTTTTGGTTTTTGTATGGAAGAAATGTGAAGCAATTTATCCTCTTTTATTTTTTCACATTGAAGTGTCCAGAGGTAAGGCCAGATGAGATTGTGAAGATAGTTTCCCTTTAAAGGCTCCCATGTGGTTGCTTGATTCTAGTATGGTGGTGGACTAGATAACTTTTGTACAAAGCTGTAATGATAGTAAAGGGTCTTTGCTTCTGTAGCTATTCCTTATTATTTTCTAATCTTTATTCTGTGTATGGGTGCGTGTGTCATTGGTTTGAGCTTATATTTTGTCAATGGAAAGCACAGTGTCCTTCTAATAGTCAGTTAGCCACATTGCTACTATTCACTTGAAGATAATCTGACTCCTGCTGCAGAGCTCTGAAGATGCGGTTACTCTATTGAGAGTTCTCTATGATACCGTGTTACTTGTTGACTGTTCATTTCTCAATTCTGGTAGATGGATTCAGTTCCTTGACAATAAGTCCAGAAATTTGGCTTTGATGTGGTCAATGGTTGCTGATAATGCCATACAGTTTGCTAGGTACGACTAAGCTACTTTGAAAGGTATTCATATATGGTGCATCATTAGAATGAAGTAATAACTCTGAAAATTTCGGAATTTCGGCAACAGGGACTTAAGTGATCACGTCAGGGCTCTTTCCTATGCTAATGCCTTCAGCAAATCTCAGTTGTCTTGTCAGTTAATCAAATGGCTCTCTAAAGAAGCTGGAATTGAAGAAAAATATAGACCTCATATTGGCAATCCCAAAGATCTCATATGTGAGTTGCTTCACTTTTACCCCTTAGTTTTTTTCTTTTTTAGGGGGGGCAGGTGTTATAATACAGTTTTTCATCTTAATTTATGTTCAGAAAAAATTAAGAAAAAGGAATAGAGTGTGATCCACAGTCTCAATTCCTTAATGTCGTGCCTTTACATCCCACATGTGTTTATTTATTTATTTAAAATAAAGGTGATACTGCCAAGTTGATGGAGCAAGAAGAGTTTAAGCTAAAGGAAAAGCAATCTGTCTACTAAGTTTTATCGACAGACACACATTTTCTTGTTCGTGCTTCTCAAGAAAGACATGTAACTGCATATGCATTGGCTTACAGGGTGGGTATCTGTCCTTGAAGATAAAGGGCTTGGATTATTTGATCAAAGTATTTCAAGACTCCTCACTAAAGCAGTGCCATCTAAATTAGGACAAGATTCTTCTTTACCAAGCTTTGAGATAGATGTTGCTCTAAGTTCCAAAGAAAGCATCTTCAGTCACTCCAGTGACAGCAAGAAATGTGAGTGTAAAGCTAGTTTGGATGAAGAAATGGTTGATCCCTTTCATGACACAGATCCAGCTGCAATGATTGCACACGAAAGATCAAGTGAAGGCAGAAGAAAACGAAAAGAAGGGAGGAGAGAAGTAGATGAACCAAGGGTCAAGCTTGTCAAGTACAATTTTCACGAGACCCCAATATACAATAACAAATACAGCAGTGGTGTTGAGATGGGTAGTCCGGTCTGTGATGAAGATATGGAGGTTACAGTCACTGGATGAGTAGTATTTATGGAGCCATGGCATCTGTGCATTCCAAAAAAAAAACAGCTACTGTCACTGGTTTGTCAATTGGCCTTTGGTTAGTCCTCGAAAGGTAGACACGATTGCAGCAAGTTTCTTGTTCCCCAACCCCCTTTGTCTACATTTTCCTTCTTTTGGGAGGACTGATGTAACTATACCATTAGGTTTCACAGTTATAATGTGGTTATACAAAAGTACAAGAGGCATAGTAGTAGTGTATTAGACAATTTCATGCCAAGAAGAAAACATTGTTTCGGCTTTTCAGAGTTTTGACTGCTGTACTATGGCATCAACTGCTTCGTTAACGTTTAATGCACTTACAACATTTTCTTACCCAGGATTACGTAGCCTAGGGTTGCAATGTGTTTCAATTTGTTGTGACATACTAATAGCAAGAATGACTACTAGCTTTTTCCCTTTAGTGTAGATTGCTGCTACTAGTTAACCATTGAAGCTCTGCAGGTTGTTTCCAATTTTTCAATGTGGGATAGAATCCTGGACTTCAACAGAGAATAATGTGGCCAAATAATCAGTTCTATGGAACCAACTGGGTGGCCATTAGCAAAGGAGTTAGTCCTTCGCTGATCGACGGTTTGAAATTCAACAAATACGCTCTCTGTTGTTTAAAATTTGGTGTAAAAACATCAACTTATATGTGGTGGTGCCGTTAGTCCCAATAGTAGTAAAAATAATACTCTCTCGGACTAAAAAAAAAAAAAAAAAGTTCACTTGAATTTAATATAATTTTTTTGAGATATAACATATTTAATGAATCATTGAATATTACAATGTTACCTTTTGGATTTTATAAAATTGATCCATGATGTAACATTGGCTATTAACCGCTAGAATTGTTTCAACGGCCACCCAATATATGTTGACACTAAGAGGGTGGGAGCTTCACTGCTTGAGTCATACAGAATAGAGACACTCTTATAATAGAATAGGAAACACAGTTATAATAGTATAGAATATTGCACGAGCGAGTCACATAAAATAGAGACACTCTTGTAATAGAGTAGAAAACACAGTTATGATATTATAAGACATTGAAAAAAAAAATACTAACTATTTGGACAAATCCAATGACGAAAATACAATAGGTGGATTATTAACGGAATTTTGTTACCTTTGACCCCAAATATGGAACTAACCAACATTTTTATTTTATACTGATTAAAAAAATTGCATAGTATTAAAATGACAACGAAACAATCTTATACCAAAAATTAGATCATAAAATCACATACATCATGCAATTAAAATTACCTATTATTAATCTTATAGCAGAAATTATAAGATATTAAGTAAAATACATCATGCAATTAAAATCTTTTAGCAAACTTATTATGATTATTAAAGTTCCTCCTTCTAACACAACAATAACAACCAACCTTAATGCTTGCTTTGTGAAACAATAATAAAAAGGAAGCCATCATATGGAAATGATATTCTATACCAAATTAATTATATAACTTTTTACATTTTTATTCTTTATATTTAAATAAATCACCTCCCTTCATTTGATTATTTTTAAGTACATAATTTTATGAATACAGTGAATATATAAAATATTTTTTTCCCAATACATAAGAATATATTACATGAAAACAGTACATTGAATCCAGTGGGGTTAGATCGGAATCGAAACCGTTTCGCGAGTTCCTATGGCATGGATGAGTGAATTTAGGATAATCCAATAAGCCGTCTTAAATGTCCAACTGTGACCTGCTAAGAAGGGGCCTGAATGCCCTGCGCAAAACCTGCATTTAACGTCGTATTTTCCAACCTTGGCGTCTGACAGAAGGCCCAGCTTTCATGGGTTCGTGGCCTCTCCTGGGCGGCTGCGTGTCTGTGCCCATTCTTCATTCTGTCAAACTGTCACTAACTTTTTTTTCTAATTTATTTTTTGTTTTAAATTGAAAAACGCCATTACAGAGCTCTTCACACCGACACCATTTTCTCTCTCTCTCTCTCTCTTAATTGGAAAAGACCATTTAAAATAATTTTGGGAAAAATCAGTTTTAGGCAATATGGAAATAATGGAATGTTGAATTTTTTTTTTCTTTTGAAAGTCATTTTCTAAAAATAGTGTTTATGTTCTTCTTCTATTGTGATCAATGCATTTTGAGGAAAACTAGTTCAATATTAATGTAATCAAAATTGGGCAGTGCAGTTGATGTTCGGGTAATATATCTCATGACTGAATATTCAACACTTAAATAACTTATTTTATAGGTAGGGAGAGCTTCAATTTGATCGATCGTAGTATTAGTATCTCTTTTTCCTAACTCAAATAACACCATTTTACTCTTTATCATTTTAGATTGCAAAGGAATTTCAACAAGAAACCATGTTTTCTTGGCTACTTAACAAAATTGAAATGTTAAAGAAACCCATTAAATTTATTAAACAATAATAACATACCGAGTTAAGATTGATTGTCAACCCATGCCAAAATTTATTAGTAGACAAGAGTCATTGAATATTGGTGAAATGAATATCAGTCATTAGATTTAAAGAATTGTAAAACAGAGAATAATATTTTATTTTCTTATCGATTTTAATATATTTATATTTAATATTTAATATTATAAATACGATGATGCAAAAAAAGTTGGAAATTAATCATACTTTTCATACGCGAAATAATTTGTGAGTCAACCCTCTTGATCTCACATGTAGGGCCAATATTTAGCAATCAACAAGTATGCATGTAGTTTAAAAGAAACAAATAACTCTTTTAAAAACAATGGGCTTGTTTCGCTGGTTTAATTCATCCATTGTTGTGATTATTAAAAAATATGGTGTAATCAAACTAGTGTCGCTGATATATATATATATATTTTCACATTCATTGTTCTTCACGTGACATATAATCATTTATCAAACTCTCTTATAACACGAATTATTAAATCCCTTATACTCGGGCTAATAATTATTGAATACAAATTACGCGTTGATCAGACGTAAACGTGGAATTAATTTTCTTAAACCTACAACACACGCATGCACACCGATAATCGCAAAAATTAGCAATTTTAGGCACAATTTTGAGTGGCCAAGGCTGGATTTGTAACTTCCCAATCGGTTCCTCGTAAAAGTAGTACGTACTAGTGTCAATTTAAATCACTTGCCAAAACAAGAAAATTGATAATTTCCGATGGAATGACACAGCGAATACCTTAATAAAAGTGCAATTATTAAGGTAAAAAAAAAAAAAAACTAGCAAGCGAAAGCGAAAGCGTAATCATCGGGACAAACGAACCAACAACAAACTTCTACCATAGCATATCTACCACCTCGGGTCCACCCGGGCCTTCAACTTTTTCCTCCATACGGCTGCCTCCAGCCTTCTGGCTGCCTTTAAAGTTCTTCCACTTTTTTGATGGGAACTCTTTTGTTGACAAAAAAATTTGCAGCTGTTATTAAAAGTGTGCATTAGGTAAATCTTATTCTTGTAAAATAATCCGCAAACTCTCAACCAAGAAAATGTCAACAAGAGAATTTGAACTCGTGACCTTACGATTACGCGCTTACCCGCCACACTAACTTAGCTATTCCTTAGGAAGCAAATTTTTGATCGCCACTTTTCATAAGAAGGGACATGGTATAATATCGTTTAACAAATTTGCAAGAAATAACAAATTTACTCTAGTACAAGAAGCAACAAATTTATTAAAAATATTGTCTATTTTTTTCTATGTTTATATTGTAGAATTCTCTAAAAAATTCACAAATTCACTCGAAATTTAATGAAATTATACTTGCAACAATTTTTTGGAGATTTTTTGTGAAATTGTACGGAGTCTATGAAAAATGTAGTAAATCATGTGAAAATTGTAATGCGAGTTATTGAAAATGTAACATATTATGTGACAAACAAAGTTAGTTGTTTGAAAGTGGTTCTTTTATCCTTTCTAAAATTTCTTATGTACGTAGGGGTAACAGAACACATAAATGGGCTAAAATTGATGCAATAGAACCAATCAAATGTATTTTTTTTTCAAAGGGATCCACTTTATGCGGCAACTGATGAGTTTAAGTTTCTGTTGACACGTGTAATTAATTTAATGCTAGGTGATAGGTTATGTTTGGATATGATTTATTCGAAAAATTTTATATTAAAATGTATAAAAATTTTGATTGAAACTTTTTATAAAGAAAAAAAAATTTAATGGAGAATAAAAAGTGTATTAAATAGAAAATTTTTGAAAATTATGTGAGTGAAATTTAAAAGGAAAATTTAAATTTTAAAATTTGAAATAAAAATGTGTTTAAATATTTTATTTGTTTTGTGAGGAAAAATTAATTTTCGTAAATAAAACCCTATCCAAATGGAGCCAATGATATTTTTGAACAAATTCATGAAAAACAAGCCCAAGGAAGATAAAATGCAACCAAATATATCACCCCAAGTTTAAAACCAAATTAGCATTTCCAAACAGGCAAAAATCTTATATTATATATATGTATGTTGCTATAAATAATTAGAAAAATGGCATATAGTTTAGGAGAACGTTTATGTAATGCAAGGGTGTCCTTCCCCGCTCCTCCTCCCCCTTCCTCCAAAAAAAAAAAAAAAAAAACCTTCTGTCAAACAAAATCAAAATTGAAAATTCTTTTATGTTTCAAAATAAAGTTCTATATATGGCTCATATTTAAAAAGTAAAGATTAAAAAAATATATGCATATAATAGTATTTTAAGTGCTTTATATTATAAAAATTGTACCTAATCAAACCGATTTTTTTAAATAAAAAATATTATTTTTATTTTATGTGATTAGTTCAATGTACTAATTTATTTTATTTTTTTTTATGTGATTGCATAGTAAATTGTTACATCAAATGAGATAATTCAAAATGGCATTAGAAATCAAGGAGTGCTTTCATTTGCTTGAATCAGTGAAATCAACAATGACAGTTTATCATCCGATTGACTGAAGCTAAGCAAACGTATGCGGATTTCTAGAAGGTAACCCTAACCCCCGTCTGATGAATTAATTACGTGATTGGAGTCATTGGACGATCCAAAAGCTCTTTCCAGACAGTGATGGTGCACCGTTACTCCAACAACCCTATTTACATACATTTTAATTTCCTCCTCATTCAAAATAGTTACATTAAAAATAAAATACTCTATTTGTTATTTTAAAAAAAAAACTATTTTTAAATCAATTTTTTAAAAAATTATAAAAATATTCTGATTAATAATAATACATATAGCCACCATTAAAAAATAAATGTATTTTAATTAAGTATGTTGTATTGTATAAGTAATAAAAATATATATATAACTAAAAGTACGTTCTTTTTTTAAAACTATAAGAACATTAAAAATAAGAATAATGTTACACATTTGGCATATTTATTTTGTAAATTTGACTTACTTGTTTATGTTTATGGTGATATATTTGTGAAAATCATCCCAAAAATAAAAATTATTTGAATATAAGTTTATACAAATACTAATAATAATATTTGTTTGGAAAAAAAAAGATAGTAAATTATTTTTTGAAATAGAGGAGTATTATTATATTACATCCGTCCTTAAAAAAATTTATTTTTAATTTAGTGTAATTTTATTTTATTTTTTTAATTTTTAAGGTTCAACATATTTAATATATAATTAATTATATATTTTTATCTTTATTTTTTAATTTAAATTATACATTATCATTATTAGTAAGAATAATATAAAATTTTCACACTAAAACTGAATTTTTTTTTGAAATAATAAAATTCTTTAAAACTAATTTTTTTTAGACAGAATGAGTATTAAAAATAAAAGAGAAAAAAAATATATTGAATTAGAAAATGCCACGTAGCGTGATAAACGTGATTGGTATAATGATGGCGTTAGATGCACGAGAATTATTGGATCCAGAAACCATTCCTTTCCTAATATATTGCTATCACTGCGACTCAATGATCATCTAACCCACCAAAAATTAAAAAATGCACGTGCCACATAACATAAACCCAAGTTTTTTAATTTCTGAATTGCCTTCTACTCTTTCCTTGTTCAATGGTCATTGTTCTTCTTTTCTTGTTAAAAAGGTGTGTCCCAATAACTCTCCATCTCTAATTAGCCTTCTTTCGCTATCAATTATACAGTTCTAATTTATTTATTAAATAAAATAATATGACTACCGTTTAAAAAAAAAAAAAACTCTCCATCTTTAATTTAATTTGCCATTTTCAATCACAATCAACAATGAATAAACATCACAACCAAATATACAACCTACACATCATCCATGATTTTTTTTTTTAAAAGAGTATATTGTATTCAAAGATGGGAACATAGAGAAAAAGACGTTACATTCTGATATCGCAATTAAACTCATATTAGTACTTTTGAACATTAAATTCATTTCATCACGCTTTTACCTGACTTTGAATCTAAATGTATAAGCTCCCTAGCTTGAAGGTGGGTGGTCATTGGTGGGTGTATTTTCCATCACTTGATTATAGATTCATAGTTGTTGTTGACTATTTACACTTACTATTTTCTATTTTCAATTTTTTTTTCTTGTTAAAAAAAGTTTATATTTAAAAATGAAATTCTTATAATATTTTAGAGAGTAATAATTAGAATGGTCCACCATTAAAAACTAAAGATATTACTCTAAAATAATATAATTAGTTTTACATTAAACGTGTTATATCTCATAATTGTTAATAAATTGTAAATACTGAACTCTTTTATGGGATGAGGTGAATTTTTTTTAAGCATAATTACTATTATTTTACAGCTTGTGTTTAGACAATCACGTCTAAATGTATTACTCATTTAGTCTCCCCCAAAAAAATAGTTTTAATTTTTTTTTTCAAAAACAAAGTCTATTTTATGATAAAAATAAAAATTATATATTTAATTGTGTATTAAATATATTATATTTAATAATTTTAAAAAGTATATTAAATTAAAAATGATTTTTTTTTTAAGGAGGGAAGGCGGGGTGGGAAAGGAAGGAGTCCTAAGATTGGTTTTGAAAAGAATTGAGAATTGATTTTTATGTGAGGGATTCGTTGCTGCCTTGGATCCCATGATCAAAAGTCGTTGTTCTTCATAGGTTTTTCTAATTTACTAACTAGAGTATGAACGACTCATAATTTCTTCTTTTCCTTGCTCATATTTTTCAATCCGTGCTTAAAAACTTTGCTTCATCTATTGTAATAGAAGTTTTGTACATGTGAAACTCAGACAAATTAACATGCTCACTTTGTCATAATTTCTTTCTCAATGGAGACACATCCATTGAGAAACCGTGCACGCAGTTTCAATTGTTGTCGTCAAATGCCAAACTCGAGTTAAGCCAGCAAGTCAAGGGTTTTATTACGCACACTTGTTTGGATTTGGTATTAGAAAAAACGGCATATTTAAGCGACTCTAGATTTTAAATATTTTCGTTTTTCAGCTTAAACATTTCCAAATAGATTAAATGGCATTTTATTATATGATTTTATATTTGGTGGACAGTGATAGAAAGACAATTTATGAGTCAAGAGATTAATAAATAGATATATTTTATTGTACTAATAAGGAGTGTTGTAGTGATCAAGGGAGTTAAAGGAGTCGAGATCACCCATTTCATTTTGGGGTGGCAAAGGAATAGTATCATTCAAACGGTTTTTTTTTAATTTTTATTTATTTATTTTTATACTTTTTCCGATAGTTTGGACAAAGTTACAATCAATAAGATTTCTCTAATTCTTTCTTCTCAAAAGGAAGAGCGTAAAATTCTTTTTTTTTTCTTCACAAAAATCGAAAACTCAGTCGTAATTTATCGTCACTCAATAAACTGCACCATAAAATTCATTACTCCATAATATATTCTGTATACATATGCATGGCTTAACAAAAGAATAATTTAGACAATGACTTGGACATGTGTCGTTCTTTTATACTCACAGTTTGCGTAAGACATCAACAGATTAACTAAAAATGAAAAAAGAAAGACTTTAGACATTGACTTCGTTGATTTACAGTAATAAAAATTTGGGGTCTCGTTTATGGCTTATGTCTAATGAAGCCGGTACCCAGGGTAACCGGGTGAGTACAAAAATTGGGAAGTCATCATTTAACTGAGATTAGCACATCTCACAAGCAATTACAAGAAGTGAAGAATCGGGGTTTTGTTAGGGCATATACATTGTATTTTAAAATGTGATTTGGTATGTTTAAAAATAATAATTATGAAATAAAATATTTAATACAGAGTAAAAAGTTATGTTGAAATATATAAGAATGTATACACACCTTTAAATTTTATTTTTTGCCTCCATTCCCATATCTGTACATGACAATAATTATTAAATAATAATTACTGAAGTCAGTCATTATAAAAATTAATTAAAAATTTTCACGGTAAATATTATTATTTCAAAGTATAATAGCATAATTTTGTTTGTTGTATCAAATAGGTTTTAAAAAATGAAAATTTTTTTGAAATTTTCATTATAGACGTAGCCCCTAATTAGTTTTTTCAAAAAAATTAAAAAAAAAAATCTCTCTTTAAACTAGTCATATATAATACAATGTTTGCATTAATTATTTACTCCAGAATATTCCAAGAGATCTGAATAATTCTTTTCTAACTAATTTGCTCAAAACTAATTCCTCACAACATTACTAACGGACATGATTAATTATATAATCAATGAATGTAATTAGGATATTAATTTTCACAGCATTACTCATGATCTATTCAGAGAATCCAACTTCAAAGAAATTCTCCTGAACAAACAAAGTGAACTTCTCTCTATCCTCACCGACGTTAGGCATGGAATGTCTCACGTTTTACAGAATCTTCTTCCTCAATCATTGGCAGAGAGACAAATTATTGAACGTGAGATTTGTAAGACATAACAATCACCAGCAGTTTTGATTGACTTTGTTTATGGAACTAGTACATTCAGATTCAAACGGAACTTGTGTCGGTGTGATCTTTTTTTTTTTTTTTTCTAAAAATGATAGTGATTTCATTGATATGAATAAATACATGTACCGATATTAGCCAAAATAGGTTAAATGATCTCTTTGATCTATACAATAGCCATGGAGAAAAATATCATAACATTGCAAAACTGTTATCTCATTCTTTTGCTATGCTAGCTAGCCTTTAACAAGTTACATTGATACCTTTTTATACAAAGAAAAATCTAAAATGTATAAAAAGATTGCCCAAAAAATTAAAGTTTTAAACTATAGTATAAAAACGAACTTCAACAAAATTTCCATTGACTAAAATTTCATACCATCACCTATATCGTAATTGCAATCAGGACTAGTCGGTGTGATCTAATTAATATGGTAAAAACAGAATCAGATCTTTGAACCCAATTATGATATATCAATAGTGTGTGTGCGTGACATTACAAAAAGAAGTCATTTTAGTTGTGATTTTGGTAAAAACTATTTCCTGTAGGCGAAGGTAACAAGAATTAGGTATTGGAGACAGACAGGTTGGTAAAATGACAATAATTGCAAATACTATTATTAATCAATAAGTTCAAATCTTTAAGAATTAGCTGGAACTCCACTTTTGCAAAGGGTCAAAAGTTAGCTTGCTTACCCGAATTTAAGCCATTTTTGACGAAATTTGGCAACTCAAGAACATTTCTGGAAACCTGGAAAAAGAGGAGGACATGATCACTATTTGAGGATATCCATACAAAAGTGACAAATCCAACCTTAAATATTTGCGCATCCTATGGTCTCAAAATTTACGAAAACCATGGCAGTATTATTACTGATAAAAAATAAAAGGACAATGGCACATGGAAATCATTAATAATGGATGGTTTGTCAATTGTCAACCTTAAATCAATGGAACTTTTGTAAAACAAATAACTCTAGAAATTGTTCTATCCCCAGATTCATAGCAGGGCAATGGGGGGCATCCACTGGGAATTACTATAATCTAATAATTGTAAAGAATATTAATAATTAATCTATGGATTAACAAAATTAATGCCAAAAACAGAAACATTAAAACAATTCAACTACTTTAGCATTGTGCAATGGAAGTCAATATCACGAATTCTTTTGGTGGCTAACCAACAATCTAATATAACCATCATTAGATTAATTTTTTTCCCCTCAAGGATGAATGGAAATTAAGTCCAACTAAATGTGAAAAAAAGTTTTTGAGCTAATAATTAGACCAAAAGGAGCATGCTATATTTCTTTATTTACTCTACAGAAATGAAAAGATTAATTAAACTACAAAGAATTTAGGACATTATCAATAAAAAAAAAAATTTAAAAAATGCATGCCATGTTCCTCTCTTTCTCTCTCTATCTCTTTTTTGGATTTTTTTTTCTATATAATCAATACCTAAATTATATTAATTAAAGAAAAATATTTACCACATTTACATATAACAAAAATAGATGTAAAAATTAAAAACCTATTAAATCTAGAAATCTAAATCTAATTTGATTTAAACTTTCTAATGTAACTTCAAAGATTTTAATAATAGGTCGAATAAATCTTGTTTCATATTTAATTGGATGGTAGGTTAATGAACAGACGTTGTAACATTCTTGATGTATATATAACTCTAGAATATTAAAACCTCGGTCAAAGATTCCAATTAGGTGAGGACGATTGATCATCCAACAAGTAATTATAACTATTACAATTAAGCAACATCATTAATATTGAATTGTTCCTCTTAATACTTACTTTATTCTAAATTAATCGAATTAATTACTTTATTCTAAAGTGAGATTTCCTTAAAATATATCCAGTAAATGCTTTCCTGTACGACCTTTCTAGACCATTTGCTAGCTGGATTAAAAGGGATTTGTCTGGCTTTGACTAAATTACAATCATTCAAAAATATTTTTAAAGATTACATAGATTAAATTTGTCCAATTTTTGCTGGAATTATTAATCATCTGTCCCAATTAATATATACCAACCATATTCCGCTGGTAAAAAAGTGTGTATTTCATTAAAATTAGCATTTATGCATTTTATGTTAAAAATTAGTAATTATTAATAAAATTACATTATTTTATTAATAAAACATAACTAACATATATAAATTATGACAGAAAATCTATTCTCTTAACATTAGTTAAAAAAATCAGAATATATATATATTGATAATAAACATATTAACAGATATGGTGTTCACATAATAAGAAACACTAAACAAACATTAATTTAATTATCTAATATTATTTTGCCTCGTAAATATCACTTGAATCATTATAAGAATTGACTCAAATTTTTTATTGTAAATATTATTCCACACACACACACACACACACATAATTGATCAATGAACAGGTTTTGATTGATTAATTTGGACAGTTGAGCATTACAGACTAATGAAAGTTTGTTGAATATATATATACACACAGACCCCCTGACAGCAAAGCCTGCCAAAAATTTCAAAGTGCACAGAATCAAACAAAGAGGAATGATTTACGATTTAGTATTGAGAGGATTTACTTGGTACACCGTACATGTACCTTAAAAATACGCAAATTGATGTTAATATTTCATTAATTTTTCCCCACAATTAATTAATTAATTAATTAATTATGAAAGTCAACAATAGTTAAGTGCCAAATTTAGCCTCACCAGGCATTTTTCCTCGAGATTTAGGGCTTTAATTTCTGTAGCCTAATTAACACAATTCACATCAGTTGCTTTCTAAATAATAGTATTTAGAATTAATGGTCAGTCAACTTTCCATTTATTATGTAGTCAAAAAGATTGTGACGGATTTGTATGCATTATTGATTATTAACTTATTAATCACCTAATAATTATATTTAGTTGTACAAACATCTCAATTCTTCAAAACTATATACAGGTGGCTCGGATAAAAAAGATCAATTTCTACAAATAAAAATTTAATTCTACTAAATAAAAAAAAAATAAGGGAAAATTTATGGGCATTTCACGTACTGTATTGGAATTCTTCTTTTGTCAATAAAAATACAATTACTAACAAAATTTTATACTTTCGAATAGTTTGAAAAGTGTCAATTTGGACAACTGTTTCAACTACAATACCGGAAAGTATTGTATATGAAATTTCAATATTTACGGGTTTACTTGCAAAATAACAGTTGGTACAAACAATATGTCCAGTTACTTCTTATAAATTCTCATTAACCTTATTGTGTAAAAATAAGATATGCATTTGAAACGTTTATCCAAATTATGACATATATCTATTGAAGGCTTTATCTGTAATTCTTGTGAATAGTCTTGACCCATCACTCTTTGTTTTCTAATTAACGAATATACTTAGAAAATAGATCTTTGATTAGGTTTTCGAGATAAATTTTTCGACGCTTAATTCAGTTACCTGTCTTATGATATTGCTTATTTTGTCGGAAGTCCCCAACCCCCATACTTGGTAGTTTCTCCATCTTATATACCTTAATCATTGGTTTGTGGAGTTTGTTTGTAACAACTATGTACGTTAACTGCAGTTGTGATAGCTAATCACATATTAATACGTTTTTTTGTAATTACCGCATACTACTACTTTTTTATGAATAAATATGATTTTGTTGAATTCTCACCTTACTAGTGTTATTTGAGATCTCTTACGTTTTAGTTCGAAATCCCATACACTTGTGTCATTTTGATATTTTTTTATTCTTAACCTTTATACTTGGGCCTAAAGGTTAGAGTTCGACTAAGAGACATGCCACATGATGAGATCCGGATTTTTAATTTGTCTTTTTTTTTTAAAACTAAAAACGATAGATAGATTACATTGCAAAAGCAAACGTACATAGCCAAATGGCTAAAAGAATTTCGTGGTAATTGAACTGAACCACGAAGATAAGACGACCTCAAGGGTCCACATGAACGACCGCAAAGGTCGACAAAAAAGACCGCGAGAGTCTACTAAAACCCGATTAAATCGAGAACTTACACACAAAATACTACTACTACGAGTTAAGACGGCTGTCTCGACTAATGTATCATAAATTACATACGATGACAGAAACTGAACTCAAAATACCCATCTCTCGACTGATTTTTAATTTGTCGAGATCACAAATAAGTGTGAATGTTAGGATTTCGCGTATTGTCAATATCTAACTCTAGTTGAGATCTCAATTCTAACTGAAATCATATATACATCAATATCATGAGCGGTACAACACAAAAAAAGTGAAGTATAGATGCTATTACTTTAAATTAAATGAGATAAAAACTATACGTATTAATTTATTTTTGAATACAAATGCAAACAATTCTAATTTCCACGTTAGGTGTCACATCCTTTCATGGATGGAGTGTGATATATAGATAACCTCTATCTATATATGTATTCAATTACCGACAAAAATTAAAACTAAAAATAAAACAAATAAGGGATAAAAAAAAAAAAAGTGATAAAGGGAGAAAGGGTAGCGTGTTGCCGACATAAGAAAAGGTCCCAGTTGGATGCGGGTATAATCAGGGACAAGTGTATATCGTCTCTATTGCCGGCGGCAATTATTAAGATGACTGATGAAATGATCAAAATGTGAGGACAGGATTAAGCGTTGGCCTTCTAAGGAAAGTGATGAATTGTACCGTTACGTACCGTTGTGCTGCCGTATCTATCCTATGGTCTAATTTTGTGGACCATTTCATTACTATGCAACTATACCATACTTTTGCATGGGTACAAATTGTAGATCTTATCAACAAAATTTTTTTAATTATTTAATTTCATTATAAGTATATTATGTCTAGTGACTATTAAGAATTAAAGGAAACAAAATAGGAAATAGGAAATTCAAAACTCTCTTCCTCTAGCACAGACTGTCTTAAAGTGTTTGACCTATATTCAATAATTGGTGTTGTTTATTTTTACCTGCCAAATCATAGTATTTGCAAAAATGATCAGACCTAAATTAAAATATTTGAATCGAATAATTTATAACATAATTAATCATTTAGTTCAAATCAAATTTTATCTAATATTTAATTCATATATTATTTTACGAATATTTAAACTAAATTAAACCAATTTGATTATGGTTATACAAATTGGTTTCATATCACGATCTATTCACATATTTGGTTAGGGCAGATGGAGTTGGACGAAATTTGCCATTTAAACGCCCCTGTTGATAGTATACTCTTCAACAAATTAGGTTGGAATCCAACCAACTTTTTAAGAAAACCGTTGGCTACTACAAATTACTATTAATATAATAGAATAAAGTGCTATGAAAGTTATGATGATTAAATATTTAATCTATTTAATAATTTAGTTGAGTTTTCTTTCTCCCAAAGCTAGTAATAATAAGTTAATTTTTGATAAATGAAAAATATTAAATAGTAAAAGGAAAAATGTAGAATCCTATGCTAGAAAAACCACCCGATATCTTTTCATAATTCCAAGTTTATTGGGACCATACTTGTGGAGTTTAAAGACCACAGGAGTGAGTCTATTTTTCTTTATTGCTCGTGCCATGGAAGAAAAATGGCTAAATAATTGAATATCTGTATGTCCCAATTGACAATTACGTGTTATCGTTTCATCTTAATAAATAAAAATTCTATTATCACTTTTCCTTAAAATATATATATTTTTACTCCTACAAAAGAATTCAGACTAACAATTTTGTAGCAAAATCATATTTCCTACATTCTTTGTATCTTGTTCTCCACCCTAGTTCAATTGACTTTTTTGAAGATATTAAATTCTGAAATATAGGGAAGTTCAAGGATAGATTTCCGCGACTACCTAATTGGACAGGTTTATGGGCGAAATCTTCTTGGTTTGGGGGATTAGTCCCACCCACTGAGTGTGTGGTACAAATTCATAACGAGTTAAGTAGGAATACCTCTAGACGTAAGAAAAAAAAAACATTTGAGTTGAGTAGGAATATCACCAGACGCAAGCAAAAAAAAAAAAAAACACACACACACACACATTCGTTGTATACTTATTATTAATAAAATAAACTAATTACCTGAAAATTTTTTTAAAATTACAAATTTTCATCTTTAATTGTTTACTATCCTAGAATATTTTCTCATTCTGTTCCTTCCTAACCTCAATAGTTTGAAAATCAAATTTGCTCTTTGGACCTAACTAAATTTCTCTACCGACAACATATGTAGCAATAGCAATTTTAAAGTAAGATTGTAGGACAAAGAAAGACACCAACCTCTTTTCTTTTTTCCTTTTTTTGTTCCTTTCGACTAAATTTGCAAACCTATACCAAATCGTACAAACTCACCATGTGCCCGATGAAGTAATTATTAATAATTGCTGTCACCAACTGGATATACGAGAGTATATTAATATTAATTTTAGCAATTATCTCCTAATCTCTTGCATATCAGTTTATCACATCAAAGTTAATGAAGTTATTTCATTACTATAATTTTATTTTCCTTTTTTTTTTACTTTTCTAGGATCCCTCCATAATTTGAATTCTCAAACACTTATTATTTATAATAATAAAAAATAATAATAACTCTCTCTTTAAAGAAACATTAGCTTACACAAACATTGGCCTGACAAACTGTTGCAAGTAAATGAATATTTGTAGACTAGCTATTGAATGTTTTATAATTCACTCTATCCCGGTTAATGATTCACTAACATTTTATTTTTCTCTTAAAATAAGATAAAATACAACTCAATCTGTCTAAAAAACGAGTTCACATTTAGTTTAACATACGTTTTTTTAAATTATAAAATATAATACATTTTATGCATTATTATGTGAATAATTATTTACTTTTGTATTTATTTTTTAGTTATGAGTCATGTGTAGTTATTATTAATAAAAATAAAATATTTTTTTGAGATAAAAAATTTTTGGTAAGCAAATTTTTTTCTTTTTTAAGATGAACGATTGTATACATGTATATTTAAAAAAAGAATAATGAAATTACTTTTTATAATAAAATTTTTTAATAACTAACGTGATAAAAATAAAAAGATAAAATTATATTTTATTATTTTAAAAATGTTAACAAATGTGATAAATAAATTTATTTTGTGTCGATTAAAAATATAATTACTCTAAAAAAAAATTGGTGATAAGTGCAAACATTTTGAGGACCACAGTGGCGAGTGGTGGCCTAATATTGACGTCAACACCCAAAAAAGAAAATACAAAAAAGATGGAAGGCCAATTTCGTCATTTAACAAGAAAATCTGTCGGCCTCTAACCCTGGTTAAGGAACGAACCATAGCGACGAGTCGGACCGCTCGTGAGCGTCGGTGACCCGGTGTGGTATCCGAGTTAAACTCAGTAGTGACACGGAAAGCGACATACTCTCTCCTCTTCTCAATATATAAGTTATACACTTGCTCAAACAGTGCAAACACACAATGATGTATAATAATGAATATTTATTTTCTTTCTCTTAAAGGAAAATAAGCAATATATTATCATTATTATTATTATTACGGGTAAGATAAATACAGAACAACGTAAATTTTGGTAATGATTTGTAGAGACCAGCGAGAGGAAGGGAGGCAGGCTAGGGAGGGAAAAACGAAAGTGATTGAGGGGGATTTGTATATATTTTGAGAGAGTTTTTGGTTTCATATATTTCATACTATCAATGATTATGATTCTTCATTTGTAGAAGAGGGATTGTGTTTGTTCTTTATTTATATTTTTTTTCCCAAAAGTGGGAGAGTTTGAAAAGCAGCAATAAGGCCAGAGGAGGTCGAAGAAATGGGGGACTCCAGCGGTGACTCTGTTTCCATTGATATGGAGTCCGTTTCATATACCGGAAAGGTTGTGCATTTCCCACCTTAAATTCGTGTTTTTTCTTTTTTGGGGTGAAGAATAATGCTTTTGGGATATGGGTTCTTTGTTTCTAAAATTGTTTTTGTAAAGCACAATGCTTTTGGTATGTACTGGTTTCTTTGTATGTAAAATTTTGTATAGAGGAGGTTAGTCTCCTTCATTAATTGTGATCGAGTGATTTTTGTTTAGTTTGAAAGAGATGATTTTGATAAACTTTAGCTTCAACATTTTGAAGCTGCATTTTCATTTCTGGGAAGATTGAGATATGATCAAAGAGAGTTTTATTTGTTTGCCAATTTAGCTCTCTTCCGTGCTTTTGATTGTTTTAGCAACATTTTACTTGATAAAAAGGCTTCTTTTTTTTTTTTTTTTTCCAAAGGAAAAATTCCAAACATTTTAATTGTTCAGTGAGATGTTCTCCTGCAAATCCCGGTTTTCTTTCTTTGCGATTAACGAAGTAATGTTTACTGCTTTATGTTGCTATGCCAACAAAGTTGCATTCTTTCTGCTTTAATCTATTATGGTAACTTCGAGGGATAATCCCGGTTTGGCGGATTTTGTTTCTTTATTTATTTCACGTGGATAAAACGAGTTTTCCACGCTTATCTGTTTAAGCATTTCAAGATTTAAGCTTTGATTATTAAAGGGCTATACTTTTGTACAGATTTTAAGGCGGACTTTGTTTATAGAAATTACTATTAAGATTCATTTACAGAAGAAGTTAATTAGCTTGAATTAGATGATTGCCAGATTAGTTATAAAGGGACCACTGCAAATGGGATGCTTCATATGGGAAACAAAATTGATACTTAGCGTGGGTTTGCATGAAATGAATTTTCCCTCTTTGTCAAGTAATATTGCATGAAAATTCTTGTGGGCTTTACTAAAGGAGTTTTTGGTTTTTGTTGGGCATTTTTGTTTTGTTGCACTATCTGCTTTGACTTAATCCAAGTTGTAATGTGTCTTCAGGAGCACCTTGTAAAGACAAGCTATGGTTCTGTGTCTGTTGCTGTGGTTGGGGATCCAGACAAGCCGGCTCTAATAACTTATCCTGATTTGGGTTTAAATTGTGAGTAAAATCCAAATCCTGTTAGTCTTTCATAGTAGTTTTGAACCTTAATCAAATCTCCATTATTTATGTGTATAGCTGTTCTTTACCTGTCACCTAGCTGGTGATACAATTTTCCCAAAATCGGTTCCCTTTTACCTTCTGTTTTTGTGGGAATATTTGAATAATTCCATTTCCATTTTGATTGTTAGGGACAAAAGTTTGAATCTGATTTTGTTATATGCTAGTCGTAGTTGCTTGTTTTGAACCACAGTTGTTGCAAGGTTGGACACGCCCTTTAAAGAAGAAGAAATGCTACAAAATGGTTTTTGCTTGTTTATACTTGTAAGGAGTCCAACCTGAAGTACTTGCAGGCTTCTTGTTTGAAAAATTACCTTCTTGCTGGCTAAAGAAGATTGGATGTTGACAGCTTTGCACCATTTTTCTAAGATCCTGATGTTCTGTTTCCATGCATGTTATTGAACAGATATGTCTTGTTTCCAAGGATTATTTTACTGTCAGGAAGCATCTTCTATGCTGGTCCACAACTTCTGTATTTACCATATCAGCCCCCCAGGCCATGAGGTCTGTCAACTGGCTCCTGTATATGTGTTTTTGTTTGTGTTCATCAACAGACTTTTACAATTTCTCTTGAATATATCTGCTCATATTGTTCCTTATTGAGTATTTCTTTCAAGAGTCATTGCAGTTAGGAGCTGTTGTGTTGAATCAGGAGCCACCATTATCTGTTGATGATTTAGCTGATCAGATTGCTGAGATCCTTGACTATTTTCGGTAATAATCTGTAAGATTTTGTATCTCAGCTGCATATTTTGCAGATACCTAGTTTGTGACTTGCTTTTCAGTTGGAATTTTTCTTCCATAGTTTGTTTCGTCTATATCCCTGTAGTCAAATGAATCAGTTGGCCTTCTGTACTCAGAATTTTGAGTTCCTTGCACTAATTATGCTTTGATCATTTACTGTCTTGTCAAAAGCTTTGCTAAATTGCTGTTTCTGGTAACAAGAAGCTGATATTCTTTTACTTTTTGTCAATTTGTCTGTTTTAATTCAGGCTTGGAAGTGTAATGTGTATGGGTGTGACTGCTGGAGCTTATGTACTCACCCTGTTTGCTGTAAGTTGAGCTGGACCATCTTGTTCCTGTTTTTCTATTAAGAGCATCCACTTCATGTTTGCCATTTAGAGTACTAGCAAACTTAAATTATCTAACTTTGCTGCAGATGAAGTATGCTAAAAGAGTTACGGGTCTGATACTCATTTCCCCAGTCTGCAAAGCACCATCATGGACAGAATGGTTCTGTAGTAAGGTTATTCATAAAACTATTTAAGACCCTCTGCATGCATGCGTGTAGTGTTGGATGCATTGTGTGGTCTGCTTACGATACATTGCTTCATTGTTGTTGCCAATATTAGCAGGTGATGTCAAATGTGCTCTACTTTTGTGGAATGTGTAGCTTGGTGAAGGAATTACTGCTTGCAAGGTACTTTAGCAAGGTAAGGTTTCACTTGTGTGTAAACCATAAACGCACTTGTCTATTAAATTTTTAACTGGATTCATTTTTTTTTTCTTAATTTGAAATAATATGGCAGGGAGTTCGTGGTAGTGCTGAAGTACCAGAATCAGATGTTGTGCAAACATGTAGAAGAGTAAGTTCGTCAAACTTTTTTTTGATGCATTTCATTTTGGAGTATGCTGATTAGTGCAGAAACCCTGAACTGATATATTTTTTAATGTTTGAAATTTTAGTGATTGTCTAACTTCTTTGAGGTTATTGATTTTCAATTGCAGTTCCTGGGGGAGAGACAGAGTCAAAACGTTTTGCGTTTTCTTGAAGCTATGAACGAGTAAATACTCTTCTTTAGAAACTTTTTAAAATAAAAAAAGATTTATCTTTTAGTTTTTTACCAGGATTTTATAGCTGTATCTTCATGGAGATGGAGCTTGACTAAATTTGCCAATATCTAAGCTCCTTTCATCAGCCTATGCTTGACCTTTTGCTTTCTGGTTCTTTTTACTTGAGATTTTTTTTTCCCGATGGAAGGTGTTTGTTTAGAGAATTAATTGAAGAATGTGTGCTCCAAGAAATGGAAGTAGCTAAAGAGTAGTATTCTTTAAGAGTATCAAACTGTGTTTATTTTACGGTTATGTGGTGCTTGTATTCAGTCTTAAATTATGTTTTTGTCCTGCAGGAGACCTGATATTACTGATGGTTTGAGAAAATTAAAATGCCGGTCATTGATAATTGTTGGAGAAAATTCTGCTTTCCATTCAGAGGCTCTTCATATGACTTCCAAACTTGATAGAAGATTTAGTGCCTTGGTTGAGGTATGCATAGTTGGTTCTAACAGATTGTCACGTCTGCATAGCTGGTGAATCTGCAGTACTTGTTCTTTTATCTCATGGAGGTTGTGTCTGTACAGGTTCAAGCATGCGGATCAATGGTCACAGAGGAGCAGCCTGATGCCATGTTGATCCCAATGGAGTACTTCCTCATGGGATATGGCTTCTATAGACCACCTCAATTCAGTGTCAGCCCAAGAAGCCCCTTGAGTCCAACTTGCATTTCCCCAGAGCTCTTCTCACCAGAAAGTATGGGTTTGAAGCTGAAACCAATAAAGACCAAAATTTGTCTAGAAGTATGACAAAGAAGAATGAACTGGGGAGGCATTTTTGTGATCTGCAATCATGTAATTAAGGAGTATGATGCTTTCGGTTTATCGAAAGAGTATTATATCAGGGGAGAAAAAAAAACTTGAATAGGCCTGTAGATAAAATTGAGAAGATAGAAAGCAAAAGCATATTGAAATAGGGTAGATTGAATTTTCTCTTCTACTTTTTTGTGCCCAGATTTGTATAATGCCGAGTAGTAGTTCAGGTGTATTCACAGTGTCTGTACATCTCTGGATATTTATTCATTTCAACAGGGCAAAATAAAAGTAATGAAAGGTTGGTGGGTGAAATTTGTCATTTAGAACTTTGATCAGTTTCTGCAAGTCTGCATCTTTTTCTATACTTCTGTTTTGTCCTTGATTCTGCTCTGCAGCTTTATGCATTAACTTTTCTGGCTGAACTTCTTCTGGAAAGACCAAATTCCCTTTTTCAACGATGCAAGTTTGGAAAGACAGACAATTGGAGTGTCATCATTTGAAGAGTAGGAGAGGTTTTCAAAAGATACAGAATTGTTGTTGTATCTATATTCAGAAATAATAATAAAGTTGCTATATGTTCTCATGGTTGATGCCATATTATTATTATCCCTGGAATTGGGCAATGATGAAATAATGATATGGAAAAGTGTGGTGAGGGGTATAACATCATCTATATTTTGATGAATAAGATAAAAGTTAATTAAATAAATAAAATATTTGATCTTAACTAGGAGGAAAGCTGATAAAAAGAAAGATAACTTTAGACAAATTAAATATGTCATTTTGATGTCATTTATTTGTCTTAATAACTTAATACTTTTTCTATTCCTAAGAAATAGTTTATTTTATCCAAAAAAAAAAAGGTTTACTTTTTTTTAAAGAAAATTTTATATTGTTTTTGCTAATAATAAATATGTATGACTTGCATTTAAAAAGTACATTAAATGTGTTAGAAGAAACGTTTTTTTTAGGCCGAAATGAGGACAGTTTTTGTTTTCTTGGTTTGAGGAGGTAATTTTACTTGTCTACTTAGAAATGTATCATTAATAAGTATACGGGCAGAGCTTGATGAGATACTTCCACCACTCCTTAAAAAAAAAATATATATTTTTTAAAAAATATACATTTAATGATGTATTAAATATCTTATATTTTGTAATTTAAAAAAATAATAAAAAATTAAAAATGAACTTTGTTTACATAATAAAGGGAATATATACTAAAAATTTTTAATAAAATTCCAACAACCATATTGTAAAAATTATTAAAAGTCACTTTAATTATCTAATACTCCCTGAATTTATTTTAAGATTTTTTTCTTGTTCTAAAAACATATCCACTTTTAAACTAAATTTTCTTAAATATTTTTTATTAATAATAATTATATATATTTAAAATTAAAAGATAAAAATAAAATTATACATTTAATTATATATTAAATTAACTATATTATTTTTTTGGATAGGGTGAATATTAGTTTGCCACGTATATATCAAGTTATCAACTCACTGAGAATTTACCGAGAAATTTTCAACATGCACCATCATTTTTGTGGACAGCAACTTGAGAATCTTATGATACTAGCTATTCTTTGTGAAGCCCAAATTTCAAGAGTCCAAGCCTACTATCTCAACCTCTCTAATAAAAGCCCAAGATCCACCCACATTACAACATAAGGCCCTTGTACCACGACTTTCTAAGGTCATAGTCCCACATCGGAAATTTAAGCAAGATATGCGTACTACATGAGCAAGGGATGGTGGTGCATGAGGCACGACCTTACTTGAACAGGATCTGTTCTATAGGCTCGTACCTCTGTATCCTTGAGTTCTAAGGAGACAGGAAACCAAGTCTGGTGGATGAAATAGGACCACGTGACCAGAGCGTGATTAACAGCCTTCAGCTTCCTCTGGCGGTTTCAGGGCGGTAGAGGATCGTTCTCAGCCTCTGCTCCGGCACCGGCTGGGGTGGTCATGTGGTTGTCTGACAGACCCTCCCACTTTTTTCATTTTACCAAGAAATTTTCATGGTCATTCGTAATTTGATACACCAAATCATGGGGTTTATGTCACTTTCGATGATTATTTGAGAAATCTATGGCGGATAAGCAGAACTAACACTAATACAGATACAAGAACAAAAGGGTATGTTCACAGTTCCAATCTGCAGTACCATATACCATTAAGGATCTTAAATGCATTGGAAGTGTTAATAACTTTCTTCCAGCATTGTTAATGCATGGTGAATCTGTAATTGGAAGTGCTGCTTCGCCCTCTTCGTTGGCTATTTGTTGTCTCTTCATCATTCTGTCGGCTTCTTCTTCGATTCATTTCAGAATACATTTCCTCTATCATTGGCTTCCATAGTCGAACTCGAGCATTTATGAACCAATTCGAGACCTGTTTAGGATCACATAATCATTCATAATCTAGTTGGGTTCACCAGCAGATGATTAAAGAAACTGATGAGATGTGCTCAGAAACTCTCAGTTTACCTGGCTCCTTGTCAAACCACTTTTCACTGCAAGCAAGTGCTTCTCTGCATCTTTTGGATACCTGAAATTCATGGCAATCCTTAATAATTTAGCTCTGGATTTCCAGCAAGCTTGTTAAATGATGGGACTACGAATTCCATGATCCTAATTGGTACAGGATGCTAAAAGTTATTGCCATTCACAGTCTCATGGGCTGAAAAAAGGATGAAAAACTACGCAATTGTTTTGATGGCTTATGCATACGCAAGAATTGTAGAAGAATAACGGTCAACTCACGGGTGGAGGAAGTTTTGAAACATCCATGCCCTTAGAACAGATACAGATCTCTCTGGCAATCCTCTTTGTGGCCTCCATAACTGATTATCTTTCCTCCTCAGTTGCTGAAGAGCCCATTGCCTCTGAATGAAAGAGGCCTCGAAAGATTTCTCCTCTTTTCTTGCTACCCCTTGACTTGAATATTCTCCCATTGCAAGAATGTGATTGCTGATCCTCTCCCTCAGATTCTTATACAACAAAGAGATTGTTTGCAGAACAAAACGAGCGTGTATAGGAGGATCCAACTCTGTCACAGCATGAAATGCAGATACGACTGTGTGGATCTCATCCAGGCATTCATTGTATCGATCATCAACCTAAGGAACAAGAAACATCACAGAAGCATAGCCAAGTGTAAAGCAGTGAAGGGAAAATTGTTGTTTCAGAAGAGAGAACAAGATCAGAACCAGAAGCATTACAGAACTAGTTGTTTGATACATCATAAAATTCCAGACATCTAATCAATGGCTACTAAGGACATGCCAGACAAATCCCGGCTGGGATATGGTACACTAAACACATGGCCATTGTGACTAGGTGGTCGAGCACAGGGCTGTTGGACTGATCTGCTTCCTTGTCTCTTAAGTGATCATTTATCAACTGGGATCAAGACTCAAAGATCCACTATTTAACCTTGGATACAGTGGTACACAAGCATGAAAGAGTCTTGAGAAGAGCTGACTAGAACAGACAAATGACACTTGAGAAGTGCATACGCTTTAACTAAACTTTCAAGATATACAGAACTTTCTCATTCCTGCTTTGGGATTAGTGGGACATTGGGAATGCGAGATTTCGCAATGCAAAGAGAAGATTATGAAGGAATGAACATGCACAAAGTTCTCTTCTTTCTTTTTTTTTTTCACTATGCTAATCATCCACTTAAAAGGAATTTCTTCCCTATCCTCCATTTCCATAATCTTCTGAAAGAACGCAGAAAAGTTCCTCTACTTAAAATAAATTTCCCATGACCCTCCTTTCCATATTCCTTTTATTCCCAAGAAGGTATCCATGACAGATCCTGGTTTTTTATGTAAAAAAATTAATCTAAAAACAGCAAGTATATAATCTGACTCCGAAGGGAACAATTTCACATACCACTTGTAACAAAGCCAGCAATTGCTTCTTCTTTTTTTCAACCTCTCGGATTTGAAATACAGGGTCAGTTTGAGATGCAACTCTGCAGGATGCATCAGTGAAGTCATCAGAAACTGTTTCAGGATAGCCTTCACCAGCAGTACAACTTGAAGAAAATGAAAGATTTGCCCTGTCATCAATTCCTATGGCAGGGATATTTGTAAGGTCAAGATTTCCAAGACAACAGACAGCTAATTCAGCAAGTATTTCTTGCATCACATTAACGTATTTTGAACCGGATAAGAACTGTGAAAGCTGGACTGGCCGGTATGAACCAAAGCTCAAAGAAAGATTCTTGGTACTAGAAGTTTGTTCTGAGCCCATACATCTTTCATAAGGGATACTGGAGCAGCATATTTCCGAACTTTGATCCTGGATAGGAGCGCGATTCATAATCAAAGGATTGGAAGAAGAAAGACTGAGTGAAAGCTCATTGCTCAACCTTGAGGAGTCAGACGGGCTATGACAAAATTGCAACTCTGTTCTTCCTCTAACAATTCCAGCTAGCTCTTGATGAGGAGCAAAATTGCTAAAGTCCCATTTAGAGCTGGTATCAGACGGTAGACCACCATCATGCCTATATCCCGTGGTATGAGATGATGAATTCAAAGGGTCGTAGTTGTCATTTGGGGCAATGCTTCTAGGTAATTCCAGGTGATACTGTAAAGGAGCACAAGAAGCAGACTCTTCTGGATTCTCACGAGTATCAAACCTTGCAGCCAAAGGGTGCCAAGGGATGTACCAGTAAGAGGTGTTCCCTCCATGTATGGATCCTGAAGATCAATGTTACTTGCCGGATACGAAGCATCATAAGAAAAAACTCCACCCGGATCCCTCTCAGGCTGCACATGTTTCAATGTATACGAATCAGAATCTGCATCATGGATGCTCGGCTGTAAATTGTAGTCACTTTGCGCAACAGAAGGCCCTGCAAATCCACAAACCATCTGGCCTCGGTTGTTCAAGACAATCAAGTCAGAAGAGCTCAAGGATATCAAGTTTGTATTGAATGGATATCCAGAATTTGGTTCAGTCATGTCTCTACTGATGCGAAACAATTAGGTAAGCAAATCCTTTGATCTGCTAGGAAACAAAATCCACAGTAATCATACTCAATAATTGGGAAAATTCTGTATTTCCCAGTCAGTCTAGTCCACGTAAAACGACGTCTGAAAATTCTTCAAGTGAACATTGCAATGAAAATCAACAGTTGATAAGTGGAATCAATGCAAACAAAAACAGCACTAATACTGTAGCAGACAAAACCTTTTTTGTCTTGATTAATACATCCAACTATATGAAAATAGTAGAGTTTAACACAAACTGCAACATTTAGAAGATCATAAATCATCGAAGGGAACTAAGCCATAAACTGAAACAGAGAGCGCATAGATTGAACTATGAATGCTAATAAATTTTAGTTCCTCAAACAGACCAACAATTGGTTTAAACTAGAAAAAATGCAGTTAAATAGCATGTACATTTCAAAGACTTGAAAAGCAGACCTGGAAGATTAACAACAGATAAAAAGTAACCAACCTTACTACCCTTGTAGAGAAATGTATAGTAGTATCTAGGAAAATCCAGTGTGCATGACGGATCTTCCCTCCTATGCTTTACGAGCCTTGTCAAGAGAATATACCGGTGAAGAAACTGGAAGGTAGATGTATAGGATTTTCCCTTAAGGGACTTAAATTGCTGCTTGTACTTAGCGCTACAAGAAAAAGGTGAAAGCTTGAAGCCGTATACTTTGGCACTATATGTAGTTTCCTCAGAGAATCCAAAACAACCGCAAGCAGTGAAAAAAATAAAATCATGGGTTCCCCTTTATCCCCACACAGTATGAAAAATTAGAAGCCAGCAACATTATTTTAAAGGAAAAGTCTTTTGTTTTTCAAACTTTTCGAATAAAGACAAGGAGGAGCTGCATTAAACCCCTTCCCCGGCCCCCACAATTTTTTAATATGCAGCAAATTAATTCAAAGGCAATGCAAAAAGTAAGATGTTTTGCTTGCATGAAGAGGAAAAGTGGGATTTTATTCAAGAATCCAGAACCCAAGAAAATCACAGGGACAGAATCTCATAAAATAACCAATGGAATTATGGAAAGTCCATCCATCACGTATTATTTCCACCTCTCTGTAGGGAACCCTCTTGATTCATTACTCTACAAAACAAACCACAAGAATTTAAGGCTTGAAAGACCAAGGGTACATCATTCAGGAGGCTTATTAAAGGACGTCCTTCCCACAGAGGAGAAAACATTAAAAGCAAGTTAACACTGCTCACTGGAAAGCAGAAAAATTATAGGCTCCCTGCAGAGAGGTTAGGAAATGAATGAAACTGACCCATTAGAAAAAGATAGAGAAGAGTACAACCACATACGGATAAAGACATGTATAGAAGGAAAAATTGCAATGCTACTGCTACTTGTTTCTGATGCTGCAGTTCCACTCATTTGTTTTGCAGCCTTTTGGTAGAGGGCCCTTCCATATTTTCCATTTTCCATCCCTATTTCTCTCTCATCCCTGAACCCTGATTTCCCTTGTCCTGCCCATTACATCCCATTATCTGCTCCTCTGTTTTCATCATCACAACCAAAATATCTGGATTCCTTCTGTTCAAACTCCTGTGCATGGCAGTGGCAGGTTTTCTCCCTTTTCTCATGGTATCATGACCATTTTTGAGAAAGAGAAATAAAAGAGAAACAAAAAAAAGCTCTGTACTGAATGTTCACAAGTGGGATGGGAAAAAGAGTAAGAAAAAAACATGCTTTTTTTACCTGAATCTAACAACTAAGAAATAAAAGCAAGTTGACGTGAGAGAAAAAGGGGAGCTTGTGACACTGTTGCACCAGCAGTGTGTGAGTGTGTGTACGTTTGTTTAGTAATTATAGGTTGTTCTTTTCATTAGAGAGGGGGGAGGGGGGGGGGGGGGGGGGCGGGAAATCAAGAAAAAACAAAAGAGAACAGTTTTGATTGAAGGGAGGGAGGACCAAATGATGATGCAAGCAAAATTGGAAGGGCGTTGTAAGAAGATCTCTGATGTAGAGATCTTTGACGAATTTATTGGCGCAATTACACTGCCCATCTACTGCTTTGATTTTGTACGGGTGAGCGTCATATTTGGTTGGATTCAGACTCCAAAAAGTCCATCCCCAATCCGGCCTATCTCTTCAAAACCAACTAGGCCACTGGCGGATCTAATGGGGCACTGCCTGTTCATCTTATTATTAATCATTAGTTTAATCAAATTTTCAAAATTTTGATTCCAATAGTGTTTTTTTCCTCCTTGGCTGCCATTAGAGCTGTGGCGCAGCAAATGGAGGCTGCCCTTTCTCCTTGGCTGCTCTTATGGTTGGGGTGCTGCGGATACAGGTTACTATAAGAAGGGAAAGCATTTTTCTGGATCACTTCAACTTAAAGGAATAATGGAATGTCAGAACCCTTGGAAAACATGTCTTTTTTAATCTTTTCTCAACATTGATTCTAATTCATTAATATTTTTGTTTTTTAATAGAGAAGTGATGTTTTTGTATTAGAAATTCAATAATGATTATTACATCTCATGACTATTGTTTTTAATGAACAAAAATTTAGTCAGACCATTAGCAATTTTTTGGCTATTTGATCAACACTATGGGCTCAAGTTTCAATCGTTATACTGTTCGTCTCTAAATTATGAGGAACTGTTATTAGAAGACGGTGATTGTGGAAAAGAAGGAAGAGAGGAGAAAGAAGAGATGATATTTTTTTTCTTTTTAATATATGTGACTTGAAGCATGTTGATTTCATTATTTTAGGAACTTTTTTTAAAAATATCAATATTTATTTCTTTTTTTTAAATCGCAATGTTTGTGTAAAAAACTCATGTGCTCTTTATAATAAAAATTTATTAATATTATATATATATATATATATATATATATGTATATATGTATAAAATAATGTTTATGCAAACAAGTTATGAATATTATGTTATGAAATTGTAGTTATGCAAACATGTTTACTATTTTCTATTTAGTTGTGAAATTGTATCATAGGTTGCAATCTGATAATTAACATTTTGCTTTTATGTGATTAAAGCGGTTTCTAGTTATTAAAATTATTTTTTTGGTACATAGATATGAGTTCTTATGAATATTGATTTTCTTCCTTAATATTTGTTTACTATTTTTTATTATTTAACACATTTCCATTTAACAAGTTACGGCACGTATTATAACATTAGTTATTAAATAAATTCTTATGAATTTATGTTTTTAACTTTATTTTTTTTTTGTATTTTGTTTATTGATTTTATTTATGAAATTATGGGGAGGTTTTTTAAGAGAAAAATGATAAAGAAAATTCATCTAATAATTAAATAGTAAAAGACAGTTAAATATTCCGTGATAATAATAAAAAAAAAACCTTTGAGAATCAATTTAAATATTCTTTGTTAATAATGTAAAATTTTTGTGAATATTTAATTTGACTATTTTTTTACTTTGTTTTGTATAAAAATTCCATATGATTTTCTACTTTTGTTAGTATGCTCCCAGCCTCCCACTAAAATATTTCTCTAAACCTACTACTAAACTAGGCTTAGCTAGAACTAATGGATATGAATTGTGTTTTGAAATGTATTTTTGCACTTTTTGATAATAAAGATTATAAGATAAGAGATATATTGAAAATGTAAATATTTATTTTAAAAAATACAAAACTATGTCATCAAATTTAATCCAAATGCAACTACTTTGCAAGTCAAATTTCAGGATTAGTAGTTGAAAAATGAGATAATATTAAACACCCCCCTCAAGGTTTTATCAAATAACAAATCAAATTTTGAGGTTTGAAAAATAACAAATACCCCCATTGACTTATGGTCAGACTAAGTAATTTATCAAGAGCAGAAAAGACAAAAAAGTCTTCCACAAATCTTCCTTTCCTGATTTATCTCCCCTTCCTGTTTCTCTCAAGCTCTCCTTCATTCTTTCTTTCTGTCAAATTTTCCTCCATTTCTATCCTTCTCTTTCCCTTGAGCAATTTTAGCCAATGCCAGGTCCTCATCCAACACCAAATCCAAATCTAGCATTTTAGATGACATTGGAACTCCTTTCAACTTTATTTTTTTTAAAAAAAATTATTCAACCAGCATCCTATCTCCGTCTCCGTCCAAAACAACTAAAAAGATGCAAACCCCAATTATGGAGAAAATTATGCAAACCGTCCAAATACAACCAAGAAGATTTTTTTTTTTTTTTATAGAAACTGCATGTTTATGCATAAAATTGAAGGGATTGTATTCCGTAAGAAGCATATCCAAAATCATATGTTGGCTAGTAAAATTAGAACACTAAATCAGAAAAAACAAATTTTATCCAATTATTTAATTCCCAATCTAAGAGCTTGTAAACTTGGTCACGGTCTTGGTACCCTCAGAAACAATATGTTTGGCCAATTTGTCGGGAAGTACAAGCCTCACAGCAATCTGAATCTCCCTGGAAGTGATGGTGGGCTTCTTGTTGTACCTCGCAAGCCTGGAAGCCTTCTAGACCAATTTTTCAAAAATATCGTTGATGAAGCTATTCATGATGCCCATTGCCTTGCTGTTTATGATGCCAATTTCTCAAATTTTCTCGGAGAAAATTATGTAAAGGGGGAGAGGTAAAAAAGGAACTGAAGGGGGGAGGAGGGGCAAAAGAGAGGGGATTGATGCAGTAGGTTAGGCAAGAAATGGATGGGTGGGGTGGGAAGAAAAAACAAAAAAAAAAAAAATTTAGAGAGAGGGACAGGGAGAGAGGCGAAACTGGGTGGCAAGTAGGGCTGGGGTGGGGATAAGCTTTTACCAACAAAATTGGGGGGTGAGGAGAAGGGAGGGGAGGGGTGCTGGGCGAGGGGAAATTTGGGAGGGGAGCAAGGAAGCGGTAGGAAAAGAGAAGGGGTGAGAATGGGGTTAGGGAGGAAGGGATGTGGGCCGGAGGGGGGGGGGGAGGGGGGGCCAGGCTGCGGCTGGGAGACAAAAAAAAAAATGGGAGAGGGGAGAAAGAAAGGAAGAAGAAAAATGGGACTGGTAGGGCAATCAAATGGCTGAAGAAAATGGCATATTAGTTTACAAATTTTTTTTTTACTGTTACAAATAAATTTTGTTAATTAACTTATAATCAGGGGGTTAATGTTATTTTTCTTTTCAGTGAAGGGAGTATTTGTTATTTTTCAAATCTCATGGTCCGATTTGTTATTTGATAAAACCTCGAGGGGATGTTTGATATTATCTCTTGAAAAATCTACTGAGTTTGTCTAGTACTAATACATTTTTCTCCCAACCAAATATATATATATATATATATATAAATGTATTATAATTATATTTTTTTCGAAAGGAAGTAAATGACAGGAAATAAAAAAAGAGAGGTGAAGTTTAACCTGGATAAACCACATATGGTTTGTAAAACAAACGTGATAAATGTTAAAACACGGGAGACATAATCTATTGATTGGACAATAGTTTTGATATTGTCCCCTTTTTGAACTCGAACTATTTCCTTTATTTTGTTTGGTAGTGGGTTAGAAAATTATACACACAAGTAATTATGTGAGAGTAATGATACTATTAATGATTAATTATAGTGACTGATATATTAATTATGAAAAGATAAAATTTATTTATACAAAATAATAATAAATGATTTTATCTTTCATATTTGCTACATCAGTCATTATAAAAAGTTACTATAAATATCATTACTCATTCATGTATAGCACATATGAAATATGTCCCTAATTAAAAACTATCTAAATTCTTGACCTCCCACAAATGGATAATAATACAAATGTTCGTGAATGAGAGAATGGATTAATGTCCGCTTGAAATATATCGATTGAAATGCTTTAAAATAGTAACTCTTTTGTTAAAATAGTAACTCTTTTGTAAAAATAGTATTGGCTATGTTTGGTTTGCATTTTTATTTGTAAAAAGTTAACTTTTTTTTTAATTATAAAAATAAAATATTTAAATAACTTTTTATTTCAAAATTTAAAATTAAAATTCCCGTCAAAATTCTTCTTACATTATTTCAAAACAAAATATCCTCCAATCTACTTTTTCATTTTATTTTTCTTACAAAAAATTCTCATCAAAACTTTCACACATTCTAATACAAAAATCTCAAATACAATCCAAACATAGCCATTGTTTCTTATTTGTGATGATGTTTGATAATAAACAATTTGGCACTTTTTCCTTCCTTTTTTTTTTAAATTTAAGCAAAATGGTATTATTGCTTCTGGTCTCATCTCATGTGCTTGGGTTAGTATCCTTTGTTCAAGATTAAAAGCTTGTATAGATAATATTTTAAAACGTGTTTTTATATTTTTAAAAATAATAATTATAAAATAAAAAATATTTTAAAAAGTCTAAACATGCATTTGCAAATACTAATCATACAAGGACTAATTATTACTGCTACTATAGAATTCCTATAAATAGGATGTTTCTCATACTAGTAGCTTGTGTATAGTTGCATGGGCCGTAGTCTTTATTAACCAGTCTAAGTTCTTGTTCAAATTGATGAGCCCAGTCTAGACTGATCCGGTTATTTATGGGCTTACACTATACCTTAAACTCAGCTCTGGGATAAAGTTTCATTGTCCCAAAAACTTTCCTCATCCCTCTTGTCTGCTTTTTTTTTTTTTTAAACTGTTCATGATATTGTTCATAACGGAAATAGTGTTTAGGTAGGTAAGTGTTAAACGTTTTTAAATTTCAGGAGGTATTGATAATTTTGACAAACTACGAGATCCAATTAGTAGTAAATAGAAACCTCACGAGGGTATATGTAATTTTCCCTAATTTTTTTTAATCTATGTAATTTCTTTTTTTTTTGTTTGTTTTACCCATTATTTCCTTCATCGTTAAAAAAAATCATTTTCAAAATCTTTCTTCATGGCAGAAAAAAACTACTTTTGGAATGAAAATTTTATAATATTTTTACTAATAATGATTATAGATAGTTATAATAAAAAAATAAAATTATGTATTTAATGATAAATTAAATGTGTTATAATTAATAATTCAAAAAAATTATACTCAACAAAAGGTAAATTTTTTTTAGACATTAAAAATAAGATAAATAATCATTTATAATAGTTAGTGTAACGAAAACTGAGGGGCCGCTTGGTATAAATGGTGGGTTTAGGAATGGAATGGATTTGTGGAATGGAAAGATTTGGAATAGAATGGAATGATAATAATTATGTTGTTTGGTATTATTTTGTAATGGAATGGAATAGATTTTATATTAAAATTAAAATTTAATATTAATAATAATAAATTTATAAATAAATTTTATATTAAAACTTTATATTAAAATTATAACAAAAATATTAATATTTTACATTATATGATATTTAATAAATTATATTTTGTTCAAAAAATAGTCAAAGTGCATGTCATTTTGTAGAGAAAAATATTTTCTATAATTTAGTGAAATTTTTTTTTAAAAAATTAAAAAAAAAATAAGCAAAATAGGGGTTGCAAACCATAGGGGGTTAACTGACCTTTTCTCATGTGGCGCTCGCCCATTGGGCGCGCGTCATATCAGCGCTGAATTTTTTTCTTTCTTTGGTTAAAACTACGTAGTTTTGGTATTTTGGCAAAGCTACGTCGTTTTTTTGTTCCCTCAAAACCCATGTGGATGGTTTTACACAAAAAGAGGGGGGAGGGGTAGGTTTCACGTAAACCCACCCCCAAAGGGTTACAAAAACCCAAAACCACATACCAAACATCCCATTTGAATGTAAAGTATTTCAATCCCATGCCAAACCCACATACCAAACAGCTGCTGAGTCTTTAAATTCTTGAATATTATTGAACGTATAGGAACCCAAAATTCGGTTGACTTCCTCTAATGGTCAGGTCCCAGTCCAATGCAAGCTATACCATTTGCAAGCTTGCGGCGGATATATGCTGTAGAAATTTTGAGCACGTGTAGATGGATTTTCAAAACGTAGTTTTGAACTTTTCAAAATTTTTTTTTTTATTTTACAATTATTATTTTAAAAAATACAAAAGAGTATTTTGATATGTTATTTATACTATGGGTGGCAATTGGGTGGGAGATTGTGGGAATTGAGTGGGAATTTAATAAAAATTGATAATTAAATACCTATTAATTTTAAATATTAGGTTGGATTGGTATATAATGGGATTGGATAATCCCATTACCTATTGGCATCTCAATTAGATGCTATTATTGAGTTCAAATGGGATCCCACTTAATTATATAATAAATTTCTAATAAAAAACTACTAAATGTTCCCATTTAAATCCAATTAAGTTAGTTTTTTAATTAAATTATCACTAATAATTGATTATTCAACATTATCTAATAATTACTCATTTAACCATTCCCATTGGGACTCATGGGTATCTCATAACCCACACAATAAATTCTCATACTAATAACATCTTTTTCTTTAATTTCAATGAATATTTTTAATGGGTATGCAAAACCCAAAAACTTCAATTTCATTTGATTCCCATTGGAATTATAAAAATATTGTAAATTCTAATCTATACAAGTCCTTAGAGTCTGAATTTAAGGTTCATTACTATTGTGTCCCCCCCAACATGGCCAAATCCTCGTAGACTGAAAAATCAAACTAAATAAATGTGCCCGGGAATTTTCAATTTTTTTGTTTCTTCTTATATGGATTACTATGACCTTCAAGCGATGTCATTTTTGTCCAATGTAATATTAATATATATATGTGTGTGTATACATATTGATCAACCTATACTATTATACCTTGAGATGGAGAAGTTGTTATATAGTGTAACTAATAATAACATTCGAATCTCAACTTTTCAAGTAAACGTTTAAAGTATAACCATTATGCTACTGCTCAATTTCCTATAATATTAATATAATTTGAAAAGGGGAAATTATTATTTAGTGTAACTAATAATAATCGAATCTCGACTTTTAAAATGAACATTTGTAAGCATAAATGTTATGTTACTCCTCAATAACTTTTTTCAAACTATAGCAAGTGATATAAAATTACTTTTTTAAAAAAAGTTTATTCTATCGGAAGAGAGGCCCGTTAATATATCTATTGATCAACCCTCTACTATAATTACTATTATATTATAAGGAGGGGAAATTATTGCATAGTGTAATTAATATTATCCGAATCTCGACTTTTAAAATGAATATTTAGGGTGCGTTTGGATAAGATATTTCTATTTGTAAATAGAAAAAATTGTATTAGAATGTGTGAAAAATTTTAGTGAGTATTTGTTGATATAAAAAGTATTTTGGAGGGAAAAATAATTTTTAAAATTATGTGAGAAGAATTCAAGTGGAAAAGTTTGAATTTTAAATTTTGAAATAAAAATATATTTGAATAATTTGTTTTTATTTAAGAATTTATTTATTTATAAATAAAAATGTGCTGTTTAACCGCACCCTAAACTGCAACCATTTGGTTATTGCTCAACTTCCTATGATATTAATGTTGTGTTTATAATAATAGCAGACAACGTAAATATTGTTATGTGGAGAATATGTCATTATAATTAAACCATATATTTGTACCGTAGAAGCAACGTACACATTGTCATGTCGTGAAACAGATGAGCAAATGCAGACTGGCAGGAATCACGCAGCTGACAGGTCAATTCAACGTAACAATAATAATGTCTGTCCCAAAAAATAATTTATTTTGAATTTTTTTTTATTTAAAAAAAAGAAAATTTTAAAACTAAATTCCTTAAATTTCTTTACTAATAATAATTATGTATACTCAAAATTCAAAAATAATGATAAAAATATAAAATTATATATTTAGTTATACATTAAATAACTTGTATTTAATAACTAATAAAAAGTATATTTTAACCAAATTGAACTATATTTTTTAGAACAGAAAGAATAACAATAATAATAAAAGCAAGAGTGTTTATGATATTTATGGAAGTAATTTCAAACAAAGTGACAAACTAAGCAAAACGAATAATAGCTCAGGTAAAAATCGAATTTTCGTTCATTTTGGGATGAAAATCATTTTGAAATAAAGATTAATGAGTATAATCACAAAAGCATACTTACAAAATAGATTATGAGATTTTTATCTTGTTTTTGAGGTAAATTTTCAATGTTCAAATTAGTACCAAGTTTTAATGTCGTAATATAGAGAATTATTTACTTAAAATGATATAATTATACCCAACAATCAAAATTTAAAATGTTTTGAATCACATCGCACACAAATATTAACAAATATTAACGTTAATACACAATTACTAACATCAATGTCTATTCAATCACATGATTTTAAATTCATGAACCAAGCCATATGAGTTGAAATTCAATAATCATGATCAATAATCCATTCATTTTCAAAGAAGCAATTTACGCACATGCAGGGAATCAAAACATGCATGCACAAAATCAAAGTGCTTGACAAAAACGAACTCGAATAATTGATTAACACCATTTGGAGCCCTCAAAGACTCTCGATCGAAGATATTGCTGATGCCAACACAACACATTTATGCGTATAGTACGCCCAATATAATTTTCTACTCGACACAACACAAGTCATTAGAGGCCATATTAATAATTGGAAAAAATTATGGAGATTTTTTTATTAAAATAATGATATTAACAATGAAATTACTTGATAAATGTTTATAATGATTAAGTTAGTGTTTACATAATACTAGAATATTAAATGATTGCGATTTTTGTAGCATGAACATTATGCTAATTACTGAAAAATGTTATTACAATTTTTATTATATATATAATTATTTTTATCTTTCTATTCAAAACATACACCTTACAAAGTAATTAACATTTCTTTTTATATATGATAGCACTGTGATCTTTTTGATAGTACGAGAAGTAAAGGAGAATGAAATAAATATCACAGATACGAGTGAACATCAAGTAGTTGATATTATCTTTTCAAGACTAGAACTTTTTTTTTAAAGGAAGTAAGAAACCTTTCACGACTTTGGTTTGTGATATAGATCTAAATTTTACATTTCATATGTGATTGGAATTATAAATATTTTCATATACTAAACATTGACTAATAAACTGTATTTTCATAATTTTTACATTTTCACGATGCATCAGTTACAAAGATTATATTTTTATTTTGTCTCTTACGTTTACAAAATAAATATTACAAAATAAAAATATCTTAAAATATGAAAAATTATTTAAAAAAAACATAAAAATAGATTTTAAAACATAATCCAAACAGAGAAAGTCCAATCCACCATAACAAAAAGCTTGTTCAAGTGGTACTTTCCCACAGAGCTCCACCTGCGTTCACATGTCCTGTGTTTTTTAAACTCACGAGTTTCTCAAGATCCCTCCCGGGCTGTTGCCGTTTTGGTTGACATTGATGCAACCCTACACAGCCATTGTTACATTACAAGTTGCTCATCCAACACATGTCAACACCCCTTAACCCTCGCCCCCATTGAAGCCTCATAATCATCAAACTTCAACTTCTTACATTTTTTTTTTCTTTTTTTGGGGACAAATTGATGCTTTTATGTGGCCAAAACTTAGTCAAACTAGCATATCCCATTGCAAGTTGTGCAATAAATAAATAAATAAATCAATAAATAAAGGCTTTACCAACTTTTCTTGAAAAGAGTAATGATTTTCATTAATTTTTAGAAATAAGTATACTTATGAATAAATTGAGCGAGACATAGTTATGGATATTGAATCTTTATTTTCGGTAAGTTTGGTGAAAAAGGTTCTTACTGTAAATAGAGATAAAATTAATGTTGGTGGGATCACTAAAACAAGTATTGATATCCAAAATCAGAAAAAAATAAAATCCCAATGCCCAATTGCAAACAAATTACTTTAGGGATAATATCATTTACCACCCTTGTGGTTTGGTGATATATCAAATCGAACCCTGTGGTTTTAACAAATATCAATAACCCCCCTGTAGTGAAAACAAAATATCAAAGACCCCCTTTGACTGTAAATAAGTTGGAAAAAAGACGAAAAAACCCTCAAATATAAAAGTATATAGTTTAAAATTCTAAAATAAATTTTTAAAAATACAAAAAAGATAAAATTTTAAAAATATTAATAAAATTATTTAGACTATATAATAAAAAATTTTAAACAAAAAAAATTTAAAGATGAAAATTTAATAAAATTTAAAGACAAAAATGACAAAAAAATTGATATAGTTTAATTTTTTTATTAATTTTTTAAAAGACAAAATTTTAAAGATAAAAATTTAATAAAATTATGTAAAATTTTGTTAAAATTTTTAATGCAAAAACACAAAAAATTATTATATAGATACTTTGTTTTTTAATCTCAAATTTTTTTATAGATACTTTGCAATTTTTTTGTCATTTTGTCTCTAAATTTTATTAAATTTTCAACTTTAAACTTTATTTTTTAGTTTTAAAAAATTATTATATAGTGTAAATAATTTTATTAAATTTTTGTTATTAAATTTTGTCTTTTTTTGTATTTTTAAAAATTTATTTTAGAATTTTAAACTATATCTTTATATCGGAGGGTTTTTTCGTCTTTTTTCCAACTTATTTATCTTGACTATCAGTCAAAGGGGGTCTTTGATATTTTGTTTTCACTACAGGGGGGTTATTGATATTTGTTAAAACTACAGGGTTCGATTTGATATATCACCAAACCACAAGGGTGGTAAATGATATTAACCCATTACTTTATTTCAGAAAGAAATGCAACTTCTTGAACTCTTTTTTGCATTACAAGCAACTTTTCTTTAAAGGAAGCCCAGAAAACTATGGCTGAGATTTCACATTCAGCCCAAAAAAGAGAAAAAAAAATTAATAATTACTCCTAATTGACCACCTAGACAAAAAAAGGAAAAAAGAAAAAAACAATTTCAACTGCAAGTTGCAACAAACCACCAAGAAATTAATAGTATATATATTATTTTATTTTCAGAAATGGGACAGCAATTCAGCAGCATACGAATGAAGAAATTATGATGATCAGCACCGGCCATGATGGTCCAGCTAGCAGCACCAGCAGTATCAGCATCATATGATCCTTAATCATGTTCATGCAAAGAAGCCATTGCCACCACTCCAAGCTTTTGAAGGTTCAGCTTCACGACAGTATCAGTAAACATCTTTGTATCCTCTGCAGTGTTCCCTTCTGGGATATCAACAATATACGATTCCAAAACTATGGTGTAAATTTTACCTTCCCTGTTGAACTCATTCACGGACGTTACAGATCGATAATTGTTTAGCCTATGCTCGCCGCCCACCACTCTGAAACTCAAGATATGCTTCTCATCGTCCACAATCTCGAGCCTCTCGGTGCTGGTTGAGGCAGGGAGGCCCGAAACAACCGTGACTTCCCTGATGCTCCCCACGCTGCCATCCCCAGTCATCCTGCAACTCTTGATGAAGTGTTTGTACTTTTGAGGGTTGTCAAAACGCCTGACAAAGGGCCACACCGCACTCGAGGGCGCATCAATGCGCTGTGTTACGAGGGATGTGCATGTATTTCGGTTTGGCTCAAATTTGTGGTATGTGCTGATGAGGGACTCCAAATCAGAAAATTCTTCTGGGGTCAGCCCTTGTGGGATTTGGCTAGGATCCATTTTTCCTGACAGCAAAATTATTGAATTTGATCGAAATAATCTGGAAAAAAAAATTAATGGGTTCTGTTTTTTTGTTTTGGGATGATTGAAGAAGAAGGGTGCACGCAAATTATGCAATTTCGGCTGTAATTTTGAGCAGGAGATTGAATTTGGGGTGCATTTTTGAAGCCAAAATGGGGATAAAGGGTAGGGGAGAAAAAGGCATTTTGTTGGAGGGGGGGCGGGCTCAGTTTCTGCAACTGCAAATGCATTTATTTTATAATTAAACAATCAAAGAAAAAGTAAAACTTTTCAGCATCTTATTTAGCGGCCACAGCAAAAAGTTCAAACTCATTTTTGACTCATATGCCCCTTTGGGGATTTTCAATGGATAATGAATAAATTTTTAATATTGTCATTACTAATTTTGTCGTGTTTTGTATTTATTCTAAAATGAGCATTTCTTCCAAACCATTAGATTATGGCATGGGCCATGTCATTACCTAAAAATGGAAGAATAGTACGTTAGTGATCACCATTTAGAAATGGAACTTGTGGATTTGTGAATTCTATGGTGTAAAAAAGTCATATCTCTAACTTTGAGATTGACGTTTTGCCATATTGAGTGAGTGAGTGAGTGAGATACATTAAATATTAAATAAATAGAATAGAATGCTTTCACTTGGTGATCATTTTGTCAGTTTTGTAAGGATCAAGAATTTTTTTTTTTTTTTTGTTGTGTCATTGAATATGTCACAACTTGCACGGAATATTATATAACAAAGTTCATTTTGTCGTTGCATATTTTAGATGCAACAAAGTGATTCTGTATGAGAACCAAAGGTGGTATGAATACATTTTAAAATAGATTTTTATATTTTTTTAAATAATAATTTCATAAAAAATATATAAATGTATTTTAAAAATATAATTTATACACAGTTTAAAAAAAATAACATATTTTTTTAAAGGAATGATATTTACGATGAAAAAGTTTTGATGAATTTTTTTTTTTAACGCAATAGAAGGTAATGAACAATAATTACTTTAGTTATTTAGTATTATTTTATGGCAGAATTTACTTAGCATCTACTGGCTAATATTATTGTGAGTACTGTAGCTTAATAATCTCACCAGACAACATATTTTTGATGTACAGATCTTCAAAAATGCAAGTACAGAGCATACTTTATGCATATAGGGAAAGACATATTTAAACAAGTTTTTTAGAACTTTTGAAAAACTTTCAAAGAAGGAAAAGAGATTCATCATTTTTTTTATAAATATTATTACTCATATTTTTTAGTGAAAAAAACAAGATTTGGTTTTTAGATTTGTGAAAATTGATGCATGAGAAATGTGGGAAAATAAAGAAAGAAATGAAAGGAGGGATAAAAATGGAAGAGTGAAGTTGCATATGTTTGGATTGAGTTGTATACTTGTATTTGAGAATTTTGTATTGGTATGTGTGAAAGTGTTAGTGATAATCTTTTGTAAGAAAAAATTATATAAAAAAGTAAATTAATTTTTTTAAAAGATAATATGAGAAAAGAATTTTAGTGAAAATTTAAATTTTAAAATAAAAAATTATTTAAATATTTTATTTTTATAGTTAAAAAAATTAATTTTATACAAATAAAAACGCAAACTAAACACAGCGGCAGTAGACAGGAAGGGTTCAGGGAGTGGTGACCGGTGACCGGTGACAATCGTAGGAATTTGGAAAGGGGCAAGCTTTGTAGAAAGAGAGGCTTTCATGGATCATGTGACGAGTTTAACAAACTGGCCGCGTGATCCAAACAGCACTTGCGGTTCCCAGGATTTCCTGCTTACCTGTCCCCACTTTTCCCATTTCCCATTTTCCTTTCTTATTTTTTTTTTTAAAAAAATACAAGTAGGAAGTTAGACTATGTTTGGAGTAATACTCATCTACAAGAAGTTAATTTTTTCTTACAAAATAAATAAAAAATTCAAAAAAAATATTTAATATTTAAAATTCAAATTTTCCTCATATAATTTAATTTTTTTTCCTCTAATAAACTTTTTATTTTCTCCCCAAAATGCTTTTTCTTACAAATATTTTTTTACAAATTCTAATAGGAAATTTCCCAGATATATACATTTCGTAACTAGCAACAAAATTCGAACCTTCGAAACAAATTGTTAGGAATGAATACATAATTTTGTAAAGAAAACACAAAATTATTATTTTTTGACCGATATTGATGCGTATAGAATCTCGACCCAATAATGTCTGACTCATGAGGAATTTGTTTTTTTAATATAATTATGTAGAATTTGATTAGTCTTTCTTATTTATAAGTCATATTCCGATTTCAGACTTCTTCTAAAAGGTACAAATATATTCCAATTTTTGACAAATAAAGTTATACATGTTGAGATTCGTGGGTAGATACACTTGTTCCATATCGGTTTCAGAGAGGGATGTAAAGCACTTAATTCGTAAGTTGAGCTCACAACTTGCTAGCTTAAGTTTTTGGATCTAAGTTGGGTTTCAAGTTTCAACTTATTTATTAGTGGCTATTGTGGGTTTTTTGGATATTTTCTCCAACAGACTGTAGGCTGTTGGACTAGTCGTTGGCAAGTTTGCATGGGTCATGCATAGATTACCTCCATGGGTAGATGTACTCGCCCTACATCGATTTCAAAGAGAAATGTAAAATACTTAATAAGTAAATTGGGCTCATAACCTACTAGATTCGACTAGTCTAAAAACTCTATTACTAAGTTATGACTAATCGGTTCGACTAGTCTAAAAACTTACTAAGTAAGTTGTGAGTTATTAAGTAAGTTGGACGCACTGAAAACTTACTAAGTAAGTTGGACTCACAACCTACTATGTTCAACTAGTCTAAAAACTCTATTACTAATTTGAGTCTCTATTACTAATTTGAGTGTCGAAATATGTATCCTATGACTAATATTAGGATCTATATTTTAGGTAAGGTGTAAGGGAAAAAAGTTGGGCTCACAACCTATTAGGTTAGACAAGTTTAAAAACTCTATTACTAATTTAAATGTCGAAATATATATCCTATGACTACTATCGGGATCTATATTTTAGGTAAGGTGTAAGGAAAAAAAGTAAAACTTAGTTTATGGATCGTAGTCAAATCGTGGATAATAGTAGAAATCAATATATATAATTTTATCTTTTTATTTAAAATATTCATTAACTAAAAGTAATAAAATTTACTTTTCCGAGTGAGGATTGAAGTACAATCACTTTTAAGACAATGAGAAAAAATGATACTCTCTCAATTCCCAAAAAAGAGTTTAGTTTTAAAAAAAAAATTGTTTCAAAAAATAAGTTCATTTTTTTGTGTGAAATTTTTGTATTACATTTAATAAAACAATAATGTATAACCCAAACTGAAATGTAAATATAAAAATATAAAATTAAATACTTAATTATGCATTAAATATGTTGTATCTTGTAATTAAAAAAGTTTTATCAAATATAAAAAAAAACTCTTTTTCGTTAGACGGAGGTAGTAATTTTTATAAGCAAAAAGTATTGTACGTATTATATTTTCTATATCGCGGAACGAAATAGGGTGGAGTCATATAAGTTTAAAATTGGGATATTGTTAATGCATGGTAATGCTATGTTGAGTACCTTACTTTATGGAAATTAAAATTCATAATAATGTACATTGATCAATAACCTAAAGCCATCTTGCATAACCTAAAGCCAACATTACTTTGGTTTAGAATTAGACATATTTAATAAGTAAACTATACTTGATTTTGCAACAAATATAAGAGCAATAAAACTTAAGATTTTCAAATGTCATTGACAGCCGTTGATTACTTGATTGTTTAATCAATAATTAAGGACCAACAACGAGTCTAATAACTGTATAATGAAATATTTAAATATGAATTATCAACTCTTATGGAACGGCAATCACTAATAATTTAATATTTAAAAATAGATGAACATTAAGTTAATCGCCAGAAAAACTTACTCTAAATATCAATCACTGACAATTTAGTATTTGTTAATTTAAAAACAGGTGAACATTAAGTTAATCACTAAAAAAATTCACTCTGACTATTAATATTTGTTATAAAATCTCTTCACCATATGTGTGAGATATATATATATATATATGTATATGTATAATATTTTATTCTAATGAATATTGTAACATCCTATTTCGATAAATTAGGATTTTATAACAAGATTCTAATATTTGTGATTCAAATATTTGACAATATGTTATATAAAAGCACTCCATATTCGTTATCCAATGTATGCACTATTGATTACAACATCGAAAATATCACATGCACTATTGATTACAGTATCAATTAAAAATATCAAACTCGTAATTAATTTAACTATCGAAATATTTAACGAGATTGAAATATAGGTATTTAATTATAGAGTAATGATATACATAGTGATTTTTTATAATGACTTTTTATAGCAATCGATCGATGTGACAAGTATGAAAAGTCAAAATTCAATTATTATACTTATTAAAAAATATAAAATAATAAGAGGTAATTTTATCTTTTCATACTTACTATATCAGTCATTAGTATTTTTTACTATAAAAAGTCACTATTAATATCATTATTCTTAATCACGTGTACCTTGGAAACGCAACTCAGCCAGCAATCAGTCTCTTCAATAGTATTCCTTGTTTTTGAAGTTCTTTATATTTCCTTCTATTTGGCACCAATTACATGAAATTCATGACTCTATAACTATCCAAGAACCACAAACCCCAACTGATCAACTGAATGGATAAGTCTCTTGGATATACTTGCACTTCAATCCTTTTCTTCTCGTACCAAATATGATGGTGTGGATGCAATTTATAGTCAGCTTGGTTTAGTGACTTTTTGTCTAAGCAACATCAGATGATACCGCAGAAGGAACAATAATGCAGTTTGACATTATACATTAATAATTAGCAGCCGTTCATTGAGGTTGAAGTCTCCTGAAAATTCAAAACCCCCATTCTGACTCGTTTTGGTAAAACGTCCACATTTATTGTACATTATTATCATCATTTGGTTAGGTGTATTGAGAGTATAACCAAGACCAATTGGAATAATTTTTGACAAATAATAATAGAAAAAAAGGAACCCACAATTTAGTATAATTGCTAATCATTTGGTGAGTAGTTAAAACTTGGAAAAAAAGAAAAATATCTACATGACCCAATGGCTTAATATAATAAAATAAAGTAAACCATATAAATCCCTACATACCATCCCCATCAAAATTAATAAATAAAAATAAAATAATAAAAAGCTAAATATTAAATTGTAACAAGGAAAATGGAAGCCGTAATATAGCAATTAATTTTACATTGCTAGCAATGAGGCCAAGAGCCCAACAAATGTGTGAGTGGAGGCCCATATTTGCATTGGACCCCCAAGTTACCATTATTATGCTTCGACAAATGACCCATCCACAACTCATCAAAGAGAATTTTTTAAGTAGTACTCGTTTCAATCCCTAGATTCAAATAGTTTGCTTTTGTACACGTTCCATAACGTGGCTGTGTTATTTGTTCTACCAAAAAAGAAAAAATTATTTTCATTTTAAAAACAATCGAATGAAATAAAATAATCATACACAGTAAGAGTTTTTATTTAATGGGTTAGCGATATTTTCAATTAGAGCACAATAAAGAAAATCACAAGAGAAAAGCATATTAGTAAGTGATTATGAAATCTCAATTATTGATTGGAAGGGACATCAAAGGCTTTTGTTCTTCCATAACTTTTGATATTCTCATGCTAAAATCAGAAAAAAAAAAACAATATTTTTTTGGTGTGATTAAGAATTTAAACAATGAGTAGTAAATACAGATGGCGAGTACGTGATCAACCCATCAAAATTTGTGACCCTTTTAGGGAATAGAAATAAGTTAACTGGCTTTTTCTGGGGTAAATGCTAAGTTTAACAATGAAAAGTTAAATTTTAAATTGACGTCAAAAGGTCGAATTCGGGCATGAGAAACTTAATTCATCATATAGTTTGACACCCAAGTTAATTAGAGGATAACAATATAACATGGCAGAGACCAAATTATCAAAATCATTCAAATGATCAAAAGGAAAAAGCTCTAATAACTAATCATTCATATATAAAATAAAGGGTCATACAGTTATTAATTATTCATAAAATACGAGATTATCAGATGGATTAACATAAAACTCTGCTAGAAATAATCTTCAAATCCCAGCTTTGAGTCCAGGCATAATTGAAGCTGACACATGCTCCGGAAGAGAGGGCGCCGCCGCCATCAATTTGGCAAAGATTGCCTGCTTGCAGCAAAATTGATCGTCCACCTTTGTAAAAGAGCAAAAACTTTTGCATAGCAGCAAAATAAGACTTTGCGCATATGTACACTAATTTTGAATGCTTACTTTATATTCTATGTAAGCAAAGTTATAAATGTTCCCAGTTTCTGCTTGGGTAAGCCTCATATGGGTTCATTTTGAGAATGAGATTGTGAAATATTATAGGAGAGATTTCCCATCTGCAGATCAAAGATGACTGAAGAAAGCAGATATCAGTGAATTTGAAATTGGCATAGGAAGAAAGAAAATTTACCTCTGGTGATCATAAGACTAACAAAGAGGAGTAAACAAAATATATAGGACTCCTAGCTTCATGTTACTTGTCTTATATGATGAGTTTTAAATAGAAGAAACTGTAAACCAAAAAGTTTTTGATTTTAAGTATTTGTAGCTAAGAAAAACCATGATGGACATATATATACAAAGGTGGCAGAAATGGGAATGTACTCATTGAGGGAAATATATTAGGGGTTTGCCTTGAGTTTTGGAGAGAGGAATTGATTGATGGTAGGATATACAGATCTGGTTTAAGAATGCCAACTTCTAAAATTTAAACTTTAGGGAACATGTTATAACTTGGATTTGATATAAATTTTTTCCTTATATTTGTCTAAAAAATCTTTTTTGCCATTTATATTTGAAAATAATCTTTTTGTTTTTTAAAATCAACTCTTTTGTTATCACAACCGTTTACATCCCATCTCCCAAGACAAAATTATCAGATTATAGTATAAAGTATTTTTTTTTTTTAAGGTTTGCTGCTATATTTTGGTGATTTCAGAAAAGTTCAATTTTCACTCATCTAAAATATTTAACATGTCTAAGAAGTTTTAGTTGCACAGCATTGAAAAGAAAAAGGACACTAAAGAAAAAGAAACATTATTTTATCACATTAAGAAAAATGAACATAAAATATAGTATTTAATTGAGAAATGATATTTAAAATAATTTTTTTAAGGAAATTCTCATATCAACTATCCGGCATTTACATAACAAAATAATATTAGATGATCAAAATGATTGTTATTTAGTGATTTTTACTATATAAATTCTATTTCAGTCATTGATAGATTTCTATGTTAGTGGTTGAAATATTTCATTGAAAATTTTCACTATATGTGTATTATCGCTTTATTTACATAAGAAAGAAGCAATATATACCAATTTACAACTTCTCATGTGATCATGCATGAAAATTATTAACAAAATTCATCTCATGTACTTGCTGGGAATCTTTCTTTGCTTTGCCCATTGAGGGAACCAATATTTTTAAAGAACTCAAGTACAGCAATGAAAGCATACGCTGGACCCACAAAAGATAAGAATTTTAGGACCTATTTGGACAGTATATTTTTATTTGCAAATAAGTAATTTTTCAAACAAAAATAAATTATCTAAATACATTTTTATTTCAAAATTTAAAATTTAAATTTTCCTACTCAAATCCCTCTCACATAATTTTAAAAATTATTTTTCCCTCTAAAATACTTTTTCTATCAACAAATATCCACTAAAATTTTTACACATTTTAATACAACTTTTTGCATTTACAAATAGAAATGCCTTTTCTAGACGGACCATTAATTTTGTAATTGCGGTATAACTTTTGTCTATCACTGCAAGAAAGGAATGCTGTGGATTCCAAGTTTAGTTCAATTCAAAGCAATTAGGCCTGCATTATAAATTATGATCTAGGAATTAGAGTGGGCCATGAAGAACTAAAGTATAGCAGTGCAAGTGTATGTAGGAAATCCAAGTAAGAATGTTTAATTTTGAAATTGCTGTACTACTTTTGTCTATCATTGCAAGAAATGAATGTTCGGGAATCCAGGTTTATTGCTTCAATCCAGGGCAATTAGACTGCTTTATTAGTTGTGATCAAGAAAACTAGAACACATTGATTGAGAAGATTAATTAAGCAGTATCTCAAAATGGCTGGCGATCCCGAAAGTTCATCATGGGTGATAAAAATAAACGATGAGGTGAGTAATATGCTGAGGGAGATCGCAGAGGCTGAGGCCAAGGATTGGAAGCTGCATTCAATCTATAAGCTTCCTGCACGTGTCACTCATCTGAACAAAAAAGCTTACAAGCCTCTCACGGTTTCATTTGGTCCTTACCATTACGGTGACTTGGATTTGAAGCCTATGGAAGCCCACAAACACAGAACTCTGCTGCATTTCCTCAGAAGATCTGGAAAATCTCTGGACTATTTCGTTCAAAAATTAAGTGCAGTCGTGGAGGAACTGAAGAATGCATATGACTCTCTGGACCCCATGTGGGTTCAGGATTCGAATGCATTCTTGGAGCTAATGATAAGGGATGGGTGTTTCATGATCGAAGTTTTGCGGTCAATTCAAATAGATGGACCAGTAATGCGTGACTATGCCGCAAATGATCCAATCTTCAGCATGCATGGGAATATTCACATGATGCCATATATCAGACGTGACATGTTGGTGCTTGAAAATCAGTTGCCGATGCTGCTTCTTACCACGTTGATTTCATCCGAAGAAGATCATCCCAAGGTCCTCCCAAGTCCTCAAAACACACATAACTTCTTCCTCATATGTAGTAATTTTATGCATTTTAGTTCCTTACAGGCTAACAAATTAATTCTCATTATTTGATTGTTTCGCTTCACATTATTTTGCTTCCATTAATTAATTCAGGAAGAGGAGGGGAACGAGTACATCAACAAACTCATACCACGCTTCTACTTTATCGAACTCGAAGAACAAACCAAACATTTGGGTACATGCCTGCACGTATTGGATGTATATCGAAGAAGCTTACTGTGGGAGAGAAATACAATTACTGTGAGTGAGAATTACAAGATTGAATATGACGATGCCATCTTTCCTTCTGCAACAGGGCTTTCTGAAGCTGGAATCAAAATAAGACCACACAGGAGTTGAAGCTTCCAGGGGATCTCATTCTCTGATGGAATTCTTAGGCTCCCTGCAATAGTGGTTGACAATACGTCTGAATCCCTGTTCCTAAACCTCACGGCCTTCGAAAAATTCTATCCTGGGACAGAGAATGAAGTCGCATCATACATTTCTTTCATGGGAGAAATCATCAACGACGCCAAGGATGTAGGACTTCTGTTGTGAACATGGAATCATTATCAATGTACTTGGTCAATCTGAGGATGTGGCTCAATTGTTTACATCACTCTCTAAGGATACCGTGTGTGATCCGAATAGTGAATTAATGAGACAACGAAGGAGGGCTCAGCACTATTGGAACAGAGGGTTGACTGGGGAATTTTCCGTAATGGGCGAAAGCCTGACGGAGCAATGCCGCGTGGAGGTAGAAGGCCTACGGATTCATAGTATTTTTACTGATTACCAAGAATTTGAACAGAAAGGGAATTTATTTGATTTAACGGAACGCTATTGGATCAAATGACAATGACATTGTTGAGAAAAAGATGACTTTTCGAGATCCACCCTATATGGGTAAAAAAGTCAAAATAAGTAATTTTGGTATTACAAGAGACCCTTGAATCAATGGAGGGCCATTCTTATCAGTACTTACTTCAAGAATCCATGGTCCCTCATATCTCTCATCGCTGCCATTCTTCTGTTTGGCCTCACCATTGTTCAGACTATATACACCATTCACCAATCCTTTGAGGGCCCCAAACTCTAATCATTGATGACACTTTTTTTTTTTTTTAAATTTTTTGTGTTAAATTGAGCGAGCATATTCACACAGTTATGCACTTTTAGAACATTAATCTATTTTCTGAAAGATCCTAGTTTTAGTATTTTGGTGGGTCTCCGACATTCTTTTAATGACCTATGTTGAGTTGAAACAATATCTATTTAATCCAATAATCAATTTCATAAAGACAGCAGTAGTAATGGAACCAATCAGATAATAGTGGACAGCTAAAAATTAGTTTTTTAAATTAACTATTAATAAAATAAGTAAAAGTAGATGTTAGAACCTTATTTGATTATTCATCCCAATATTATCTATGTCTATGAGTAATAGCAAGATTTTCGAGCATTTTAAGTTAGAAAAACTAACATATACAAAAGACAAGGTTGAAAGATTGCGAGGTACATTTTGGGTTAAAAAAACAAAAAAAAATTATATTAAACTACAGAATAAATTACTACTTAATACTATTAGAATTTTGATGTAGCAAGTGAAAAAAATACAATTTCATGCACACACAAAATTTTAATTTTCAAAAAATTTATATTAGTCTATGTTCGTATTTATAGTTATCACCATATTTTAATAACACAAAAACACTAAACATTATATTTTTATTGCAGAAGCATATTGTGAAAAAACAGTACTCCCTCTATTTCAAAAAAAGAGTTCACTTTGATTTAGATATAACTTTTTATTAGTTATTACGTACAACACACTTAATACACAAACGAAATGTATAATTTTATATTTTTATCCTTATCTTTTAATTGTGAGTATACACAATTATTATTAGTAAAGGTATTTTGAAAATTTAGTTTGAAAATTGACTCTTTTTTTGGACAAGAAAATTTTTTGAAAGTGCACTATTTGGAACGGAGGGAGTATTAGATGAATTATTTTCAATTTCTTAATTTTGTGTTTTGGGTAAATATTGAAATATATTGGATGACTCTTTCATAATTATTTAAATGAGAAATATAATTGGATGACTCATTCGTTATTCAATATTAGTAGGAATCAAATTAGTTTTCACATCATTATTTATTTCTATAGTGTGAAATGGTAATTAAGCATGAATCATTATTTATTCTTGGACTTTCTTTTTTATATGCATAATAAAGTTTATAAATGATGATCGAGTATCAGAACTCGGCCTATCAAATAAGGCCCAAAAGATTTAGCTCAGGAAGGATTTTGTAAATAACCAAGTGTACTTGATTTCAAACTCCTACAATAGCATGTTTCTACGATCTTGAGTTTCAGATATAAATACTTCATAGTGACACTAGGTAAAAAGAAGAAAACTGTAATTCTTGCATCTTATGGCTTTTGACTATGCAAAAACCCTACAACTGATTTGGGCATCGGAATGTTTACTCCGGCACATGAGTGTCTACCCCAAGAATTATCCAAGATCTGTTTTTTAAGTTTCCTTCTAGTTGAAAAGTTTGAAAGTAATTTACCTTAAATCGGGTGGCGGATATCTCCTTCATCAATAAAAGCTTTTTAAAAATTTGGCAATGTTTATATTTTTCAGTCATAACCAACATTATCATGTCATTGATAATAATGTAAAGAAAAGAAAAGTTTATGAGTTTGTATAAAATATAGCAGCTTCTTCATCATTTTCAGGAATGACAATTTCAGATAAAAAAAAAAAAAACTTTTCGTTTAGGCCAACATTACACATTTGAGAATTTTTTGGAGGGTAGCACCCATCCATTATACCAGTAGCTGGTAAGGCCTGGGTGTAATATGGTCTAATAACAATCAACCCCATTCTTAGTTAAAATATCAATTCAAAAGTTCCCAAATTCACATTTCTGGCTACGACTAGTTAAGAATCTAATCTTCCATATCATTATATATGCAGATTAAAATTCTATTTTATATATATATATATATATATATATATATATATATATAACAATGTCTTCTTAAATTTTTTTTTACATGTATATAAATTTGATTAATATAATCAAAACATATATCTATTTTTATTTATTGTCTCTTATAAAATTTAATTTAGATAAAACTGTTATTTGAATAATTTGATAAATGAATTTAATTTAAGTGTGACTCTTATTTGGGTGATTTGATACATTTCATTCACTTTCAAATTATATCTAGATACAAATTGTAATCCTTTATTACTTTATTTGAGTTTAAGAATAAATTATAATTCTTATCAATTTATCATAGGAAGACGCATATAATTTGAATATCAATTTATCAAAACAAGCTCTGAAGCTCTGAACCTCTATGTCACATGTGATCTTTGAAAATAAGTTCTATATTTTCTCCTTTTAGAACCATTTAGCCAAATCTCTAATACCCATCCTCTCAAAATCCATCAAGTTCATTTCTCTCAACATATTTCTTAATTTATGAATAAAAGATGGGAAACTTGGGAGATCATATGTTGGGTAAAGAACAAATTTGTTTTTATGATATTGAATTTCAGAATTTTTCTATTATTATTTTTCTTTACTTATACAATTTTAATTTATAGGTCGAGTATTTCCTTTATTCCTTGTAGTTAGAGAAAATTCCTTTATCAAATCAAGATAGACAAGAGGATTTAGTTTTTACTTTTAAGAAATTCATTGAATTGTGAAAGTTTTTATAATTATAATTTCAAATTGAAACAAAAAATTACAATAAGTTTGGTTTACCATGAAAATTTTTGTAATTATTTTTTTAGTATTTTCAACTAATTTCCTATATATTAATAGCATTTATGAAAATTTACATTTATATCATTATAATTGAATTTAAGTTGGTTAATATGTTAGTTAGTACTAATTAAAAATACTACCAGGTACTATATTAAACTTTTAGAATTTTTGGTTATACTTTTCATGAATTTGAATTCCACATTTTTGATCTTATGTGTTATCATTTTAAATTTTTAATAAAATTTGAAATTTGACATTCTCCACCATTCAAAGTTTTAATATATTATTTAAATAAAACTTAAAATTTTCAATATACATAATTTTTTAAACTTCTCTATAAAAATTTAATTATTATTTTTTTAATTCTTTAATTCTTTAATTCTTTAATTCTTTAATTCTTTAATTCTTTAATTCTTTAATTTAACATAAAATAATTATTTTTTCAATAAAAAACAATTTTTTTAAAAAAAATATGTATACAATGCTATATTTTTTTGAATAATAACCCAAGAAGTGTAGTTAGCTTTGAAGCAAAATGGAGAAAATAAGCATGATTGTTTACACGTACTTGGATAAAAAAAATTCAAATAGGTGTACGGATGAGCACTCATGGGCCTAAATTGGACTTGTTCCAAGTGAGCCTAAAATTAGTTGAATAATTTTCCAAGTTCAAAGTTAAGTCTGAAACTTTAACCTTCCCAATTACATTCTTCCAACGTTACCACCCTAACTCTATTACAGTTTCATGGTGTGTCACAGGGCCTTCGGGCGGCCATGCGAGGGAAGCTCTGCCAACTTCAACTCACAATGCGTAATCGTTTTCTATTAAGTCTTCATATAGTTGTTAGGAATCTTTAAAGGCAAAGTAAAATAAAAGGAAGTATAACAAATAAAAAGAGTAAAACTTGTTCTTTATTAACATGAAAGTAAATTTACAAGATCGGCAAGCACACAATAGGCCTTGGAAAACAATTTACACTTGTATGAAATATAAATTTGACTCCATTATTTATGCAAGTAACTGACAAAGTATTCTCTCATAAATTGATGAATAAATTTTTTTATCCCTTACATTTAAAACGATAAAAAAAAGTTCATAATATTTTATTAGTATACTTTTTTAGTCATCCATTGCAATTCCATCTAATTTTTTAATCAAATTTTGGTTATAGTAACACTGCTGTTTTGATGAAAAATTGGATGGAATCATGATGGAGGATTAAAAAAGTACACTAATAAAATATTAGGCATATTATTTTTTATCGTTTTAAATGTGAAAGATAAAAAAGATTATTCACCAATTTGTGAAAGACCATTTTGTTGGTTACCTCTTGTTAATGCCCTAACCCAAAAATCAAATAGGGTTATGTTCTTATCTCTAATGAAAAATTAAGATTTCTTTTTTTTAAAAATAAAGATCGTGATCTTTTCAAAAAATGAACTGCAACCTTTAAAAAAACTACAATTTTTGTATAAAAACTACGTTCTTTACATATTTATAATACAAAAGATGAAAACAAACTCCTATCTATTACATTGGTAACCTTTTGGAATTACCATCTTCATTTCAAGCTAATATGAATATGGTGCCTAGTGTCTGGTGGGATTAATTTATAGAATAATTGTTGACTTTGGGTATTAGATATAGATGTCTTTGAATAAAATAGTTCATATGGTAGTTGATCAATGCTCTTACTATATCAGAATTCTCATTAAATTACTTGCCAATAGGGATAGTGACCTTTTAGAAAGTGAAAATTGTTTCATGCATGCATATATGTAAGACTAGCAAATGAGTCAGGAAAGTTATTGGACATTGCATATATATTGTAAAATCTAACAAGTGCATATGCTTGGATAACAACATGGCACAATTTGATCAAATGATAAGTATGAACATGACTTTGCATGCAAGACTTCTTCTACTAATGGGTCGTGCATTGATGTTTAGAACACGAAATACTTACTCGGCCAATGAACATATGGTCAAAGTTGCGCAACATATGGGTGCAAAGTTACGCCAAGTAAGAAAGTGAGTAAACTACAGGAGGAAGTAACAAAAGAAGATGAACAAGACTTAATTAGGCTACAAGATGAGTAAATAATTCTCTTGATTAATTAAGAATAAATCAAAACCCCAAATGATATGGTTTCAAAATAAATTAATGGTTGAATTTGAACAACAGCATCATCTAAATTTGATAATTGAATAAAACTTTGGTATTAGGGACTCTAAGTTCAGTTCATTTTTTGAATTGTATGTATTCATTTGCTGCAGGGCCTTAGTCCTCCTATTTAGTCATCATTATTTTTTTAAATTTTTATTCCTTCAAAAAAAAGCCTCTTTTAGAATGAAAATCTTAAAATTATTCTTGATAATTATAATTATGTATATAAATATGTATCATTTACAATTAAAAAATGAAGATAAAAAAATTATATATTTAATAATACATTAAATATATTAATTTCATAATTACAAAAAAAATTAATACATATTTTAAAGTGAATATTTTTCACAGCAAGAGAATGGTTCAGTGCAGGCATCCTGGATACATCCTTATGATCAAACGAATATAAATTCATCATTGGTCGTCACGTCATTCAAAAGTGTATATATGTTGCACTTCTTAACATGTATAACTAGTGAAAATGTCAGATAAATACCAAAGACATTCGAAAAGATTTCCATCTTTTTCTCATTTCTAACTTAAATGGTACTACTTAAATTTCACTATAGGATTTTTTTTTTTTTAAATAGTCACTACGTACGAGTACTTGACATACATATAGACTTCATCTTTTACCCATCTGGATTCAATCACAAGTGCTTGTGCTTTTTTTTTTTTTAATAATAAATTTTTTTTTTATTTTAATAATAAATTATTTTTTTTTATCAATTTAATTAGTATCATTATTATCCCCTTCAAGTTCTGAAAACATTTGGGAGTGAATTGGTTTATCTAGCTCAATATATATATAGTTGATGAGTACTTGATGTAGGCCTAACCTCATAAAGAGTTTTGTAAGTGATAATAATAACAAGATTAGAAGTTGTATGAGTTTGGGTAAATTATTATTTATTCAAAAACATGTTCTTCTAGAATTAAATATAAATACATATTATTTATACCAAGTAAAAGGAAGAAACTCTAATTCTTGTGCTTGAAATGGTTGGCACCCTAAAATTTTAATATTAATTTAAGTGTCGAATATACATCGTAAAATAATTACAAGATTTATTTTATAAATATAATTTTAATCATGAGATTCAACTGAAAGTCATTTCGAAACGGGTGAAAGATATTTGCTTTATCAGTAATTATAATCATAGTCATATAACTCAACAATATTACCTTATTATATGTTTGGAGACTTTCATAGTCATGTAATCAACAAAATTAGTCTTTTAAGTCGTCCATCACATAGAATAATAAAAAAAAATCCTTTCACATTGTTACAATAGTATATAATATTTTTTCTTGGGCAATAGTATATTCTATGTAATTTGCGTCATGACCAAGACTTTGTATTGAATAAATTTGCACGTACAAATGTACAATAGGCCATGATATGACTGCGGAGAAAAGTCACAAGTGATCACAACTAAACAAAATGACTTTTGGACTTTAAGAGTAATATAAAAGACAATTATAACACAAAGCACTTGTGATTTTAGTAGTTTTAACATTAGTTTTACCTTGAAAAGCAAAAGGGTTTCCTAGTACTCTCTTTAGATGCATTTGCTTTGAGAAGATTCCTCCCACCACTTCCAAAATGCCACATTCATGAATCAGCAAAATGCAAAATGCAAAATGCAAAATGTTAGTTGATAGGTGACTTGTAAACATTCCCATGACCTCAAATTTGGATTCAGATTATTACCATTACTATAAAATATTCAACAACTTGATCCAACACAATCATAAATAAACAAAAATATCCAGCCATCACTTCAACAAATATAATCAATAAGACCAGAGCAATAAGGGGAAGGTACAACTAGGGATGTATTATCTTCACCATGATGTGGTAGTAATGCTATATCTCAAATCTCCAATTAGCTGTAGTTAATTAATTTGCAAATAAAGGACTACAATCCAATTTGTTAAAGTTTAATTTGGCTTTGTTCCATGCTTATTTTATTAAGCTTTTGCACGCTTCAAAGTCAATTGGAGCACCATAGGGGCAAGTGCCCCAACTCGCATAATTAGTGCATTCATTAACTAAGATTATCATACAGTTGGGAATTATGCAAGTTTTTTCACTCTATACAAATCTAGACATTCTAATTGTACGGCACACGGTATTCTGACTAAAAGTTACTCCATAGTCCATAGTCTCTACAAAATTAAAATCAAGTTTATGTGTTTTGTCCTTAATTTTGACCATGATAAAGAACCCTTTTCCATCCTTTGACACAAAACCATTGGCGAATTGTCAAAGTCTGTTTTCCTCCATCAAGAATTAAATTCATCATGAATAGACATTTGGATCTTATAGTTAAGTACAATATTATTAACCGTATTAAAGAGCAAGTACTAATGGTGAACATTGGTTTAGAAATTTTTGGGTTCGTAAAATTTACTTACGTGAATACACTTGTAGAGTCTATGAAAATTTATCGGTAAGGTAAAAAAATATATATTAAGTGAGCGGTCATATCATATTATATAATTTAACATGAGAAAATATTTATTAACTTCTTACACTAAATATATGAGGTATATGATGGTTACATTTAATATTTTCTCACAGATTTCTAATCCTATCCATGAATTTATAGCAATCAACCATGCTGTCTGGATGAGCTATTGTAAGGTGGCCCGTTTTTATCTAGGACAAATGGAAGGTATATTGCATAAATCTTGCAGCAGTTGCAATAAGTTCGGTCCTAGCAAGAAATGGACAGTGAATGCCTGCAAAATTTTCAACATTTTTGGTGTTGGTTTGATCCAACATCAACATTATGATAACAGCTGCTCTTCTATTAATTCTCTTAATCATATACTAAAGATCTTTTCCCACAACTTAAGCTACTGGATTCACCGAACAAGCGTCTGACTTCGTCTGAGCTTCCAGTATACGTACATGTCCCACCTAACTTTTCTCAATTTTTTCTGTTTCCACAATGTAAACGTGCTTGAACCAAAACAATAATGTCAAAACTTTAAGCTTCTCTCCTGGAAATTAGTCTGAACATAAGAAGAGGAAACTTTAATGTATACTTTCTGCGTAACTGAGTCTCCTTTTCTTACCTAATCAGTCTGAACATAAGAAGAGGAAAATAATCTCGAGAAATGTTCTTTGTTTGTGATGAAAATTAAAAGACTGACTTCAAAGCCAAGTCCTAATCATCAGTCTAGTTCAACTCATCCTATCTGAGTAGTCACCCCAAGGTTAATTTACTCGTAATAAATGTGGAAATCCAACATTTATGTCATGATTTCATCACTTTGGTTTTGATCACCATAATTAAGAAGCTTTCAGTTAGATGAGATCCTTTGTACTCTTATTATGTATTAATCATGTATAACTTTCGCAAAATATCGTCGATTAAATTAATTTATATATAAAATGACGTCATTTTATAACGTGAAATACCGTGAATACATGATAATAGTACAATAGAAAATCTTAAATGTGTGAATGAATTAATAATGTACTTTGTTACTTACCACTATATATATATATATATATATATAGGTTCGTAAGCCATAAGGAAGGCACGAGGTAAGTCTACGTATCTGTGCATGTCGTTTCTTGTATTTTATGAATAATAAGGACAACGAAACGCGTTAAAAATGACACCAAATGATATAACCTCCTTTTTACTGACCTAATCAGGGACGAAGGAATCGTGTTTGTGGTGTTTCCCTTTTCATTATAAGCAAACATTGGTTGGAAAATATCCAATCAGAGATTGTTTTGATACCATATCGTTTTCTATTCAGTTTCCCATAGTCAATTTTCCCCATTACCCACGATTATATAAACAACCACAATTATTGATGATCATTTGTGTATGCTGTTCCCTCTCTCCTGGAGTCTGAATTGGGAAACAAAGAAAATGGGAAGGAAATGCTCACATTGTGGAAACACTGGTCACAATTCAAGAACTTGTCCTGCACATAGAAGAAGTAATGCTGGTAGGATGAAGCTTTTCGGAGTTCAGTTACTTGATCCATCATCTTCTTCTCGTACTACTGCTAAAATTTCCATGAGGAAAAGCTTCAGCGTGGATTGCATATCAGCGAAGTTTAATATGTGTTCTTCATCAAAAACGCCCTGCACTTTCAGTTCTCAAAATCACATGTTTGTTGATGAGCAATCTGGTAAATTGGCAACTGGATATCTCTCTGATGGCCTAATTCCAAGAACTCAAGCGAAGAAGAAAAGTGAGTTGTTCAGTTCTAATTTTTTTGCTCTCTCTCTCAATACACTGTAGGAAAAGATTTCTCTTGCTTGTGTATGTATTTTTTTATGATTGATGCATGTAGCAAAACATATAGGTATGCCATGGACAGAAGAGGAGCATAGGATATTCCTAGTTGGCCTGGAGAAACTTGGTAAAGGTGTCTGGAGAGGCATCTCCAGACACTTTGTCACCACCAGAACTCCAACACAAGTAGCCAGTCATGCACAAAAATATTTTCTTCGGAAAAATAGCCTTCACAACAAGACCAGTCGTCGGCCTAGTCTTTTTGATATGGTATAATCAACTACAAATTGATCTGCCTCAAATCCTCATTTCTGATATGTATTAATTTTAGGGGTGTGTTATTCATCAGGTGGAAAAGGATAGAGGTGCCCTCCAATTGGTTCACAAAACTCTTGCTGAATCTTCCAATTCAGGTGGAAAGTTATTATTGCCGGCAACGAAAGCTTCATCCGTGATAATTTTCAGTTCATCAGCAGAGCAAGAATCAAAATCCCGCCAAGTCTCCCTCCAATTTAGAGCTGAATCCTTGGTGGAGTATACTTATAATGGTTCGAGTGATAATCACCTTCCAAGTTCCTCAACTTCAGTAACACCTAATCTAGAGCTTACTCTTGCAGCTCCACAGCCACTCAGTCAAAGCAAAACATCTACTGCTGCGGTTGCTGCTGCTTCCTGTTTCCTCACAGGGACTATTGCAGTGGTATAATAAGACTAGCTAACCCCAGTTGTTATGTCATTTTATAGTACTAAATCAATCAGTAACAATCACTTCAGCACCTAAATGTATATGATGTTAATTTGTTATAGTTATAATGATGAGATTGTTACCAGTCTTATCATGATCACGATAAACATTAATTGGTTTGATGTAATGATTAATGATTATTCCTTTCTTGAATCAGTTGATGCTGTAACATCAATAACATTTTTTTTTTCTTTTTTGGGTTTAAATCTCACTGTTAGATTAGAAACATTGATTGCATTCAAGTGTTCATTCGGGGCATGAATCACGATGAGATTTCAAATACCACTACTTATGAAAACTTTAATTGGTCCAAAAAGCATTCCATTCCTTACGTACTATTTAAAGAGAATTCTAAGAAATAGGCGTACAACAGGTAGCTTCCAAAGAAGATCGTGCATTCTTAGCTGTCACTTGCAGGGTTACTTTAAGTTCGGTCAAAACTCAAATTAAATGACATTCTGGAGCAAAGTACAAGCCATCGTTGTTGGAATTTAAAAACCAATTTCAGCATAGTAGTATCAGATAAAACAAGTACGTAACAACAAACTGTAATAATACGCAAACAGATAATCAAGCTTGAATTTCAGTGTTATAAACATAGTTGTTAAAATCGCGATCCGTATCGTAGAATCGCACGATTCTACAATCCCACCTAACAAAATCGATCTTGGATCACACAAAATCGTTTAGCAAGTAGAATCGTTAGTAGAATCGGTAAAAATCATCGTCGGTCGAATATAATATAATCGTATAGAATCGCTTTTTTTTTTTTTTTTTTTTTTTTTTTTTTTCTGAACTAACTATTTTTCTATTTTTTTAGTTAGTGCTACTATTATTTTGGGTAGAATGTGGTTGAATGATTAAATGATATATGTTGTTGTTAAACAGGATTTGGACAAAATTCAGAATGCATATACATTGAATATTTTATAATGTTGATTTTTTACAATTTAGCACAAGTACACAACTTATTTTTGTGAAAAAATTAGTGTAAGTAATAAAATATGAATAATTATAATTATTTTGGTCATTTTTTGTAGAATCTTATAATTCTACGATTCGATTCTACCGATCCGATTCTACTACCCTAAATCGATTCTACGTAAAATTCCGATTCTACGAACTATGGTTATAAATGACTTGCATTTACAAACTACACCTGATCAGGAAGCATCAATTCCCGAAACGTATGATTATGTCGTCTGTTTTGAATCCATTAATGATATGTTAAGAAATCGGCTGCGTATCCGAACATCGACTGCTTTCGAAGGAAAAAACTCTTTTTTGCCGTGTGCTGAAGGCCTAAAACAAAGGATATCTAGTAATGAATAGCAACATTTAACTGTTTAAGAGCCCAACACGCACAAGTAGTCCCAAGAAATGACGTAGCCTACAAGGACGCGGAAGATCTGACACATTTCTCTATTGGTTATTTTTCAAATTAGCAGCCCATTTCGTGTCCACATACGTAAAAGAAAAGAGCTCTTTCATCATGAAAAATTCTAGTATTAATATTTTTTATTTCAAAAGAAAACGCACAGCCCAAAGTCCTGTAGGCAACTATCAGCTCCTTTTTCTCCCTTTAGATGCCTAGCATTGCGTCCGGTTAAGCACCAATGTTTTCCAATTTCCTGGTGAGGCTGTGGCGGCTTTTGCATGTGTTCCTTAGCAGGACATAAACTTTGACGTAAAATGGAGATTTAAACTGATGAAGCATGAAAACCGAACATGTGTAGCACGCAGTAACTCAACAGAAAGCTTGAAAGAAAAAACAGCTTTATACATTTGCTTTTGCTCTATCACTTCAAACCTTTAGTATTTTGTACACCTCATGGTAATGAAAGACTCACGAATTGGTACATTCTGTATCTACAAACTCAATATATAAACTGAATTACACTGGTAAACAAAGTAATATAACAATCTGGAACTCTTGGCATGCTCTAACTATTCTTCACTGAGAAAGACAAAAGCAATAATAATCATAACCGCCTTAAAAAATTGGTAAGCTTCAATTAGTCGCTGGTTTTGATAGTTAGATTATATCCTAGCGTCGTTCCCCCATCTGTATCAAGCCTTTCTTTTGGTTCGATTGCATCTAATTTCTCAAGCTCAGGTCGATTTCGTGTTTCTCTAGTTTGGTTAGGATGTAAAGGAGAACAACTTAAAGCGATCCGTACCAGAATCATGGAGAAACCAGCTGAACTCATTCATCTTCTTCTCTTCCATAATGGATAGCTGATTTGGGAAAAACGGATACAACATGGCGATTTTAACTTCCTTACAGTTCATCCTTCGTGAATCAAGAGATCCTTTGATATCAGGGCAATCCTCTGCTTTGCACTGTCACTACGAAGGTTATCCCCTTTGAATCCCAACTAGAAGAGAAAAATGTTCAAGAAATTCAGGTCTTTGCTTCTTGAGATTGGTTAGTTGCCACTCAAATTCACATCTGGCTACTAAGCACTTTAACAATGCAAACGTCAACATGGGTAATTACCTCACTCTGACTATCAGGAGGAAACCATCGAAGCAGAATGCCAAGGTGAACCACAGCAGGAATCAACTTGAAGAGTAGAGGAGTAGTTACCTGCGAATTCCACTAGTTAATCCACTAATAAAATTGTGGTACGCAATGGCAAATAAAATGCAAAAAACCAAGTATTTAATCAACTATGCGTTATCCTATGGTTAACCATCATAGCTGGCATCAAAAGTATTTGACAACTTTTTGTTGTTATTTTGAAAGATCAAGAATGATTCCCAACCAGACTAAGAGCTGTCGTTCCAAGAAGCAGCAGGTACAGTTTCCCCTGAGAAAAGGAAAAAGCTTAGCTTATAATAAAATTGAAAGCAGCCTAGACAAGCTAAAACTTCTGGTTTAGAGGTACCTCAACAAGATGAAGATTTGAAGCACGACTGAGTAATACAAATGCAAATTCTCCTATTTGTGCCAAAGACATCCCGACCTAAACACAAGAATATTAGATTTTATTGCTGGTAAAATAAGTGAAAGACATAAAAGAGTAAAACCAAATCAAACAAAGCTTATTACTTACTAGAATTGAAGTCTTGTTGTTGTAGCCAAATCCCTTGACAACCATTGATGTTACAAAAGTTTTCACAATGACCACTAGAATAACCGATGCTAGCAGAATATCGATATGGTTCCAAAGGAAATGAACATGGATCAACATTCCAATACTGGAAAGGAAAAGTGCCGCAAAGAAGTTACGTATAGGTTCAACCTGTGTACATCACAAAACCAAAAATGATTAAAAAACCAGCAAGACATAGCCTTAGTGCAACTAATATTCCATGTGTTAGAAATGCAAGCAAAAGAACTAATGAAATCAAATCATCAATCTGTCCATATGTATGTACCATCCTATCAGTTGTAGACAATAGTATCTTATTTCAATAATTATCAACCATTTGAGTCCTTTAACATAAAATGAGAAGACTCCTTCAATTTTTACACACAGTTAACATACACGAAAAGAAAGAAATTATTGTACAAGATTCTCTATGTCAAGAACTTTACTACTTGCAACCTTCATCTTCTAGGTACATTCCAAGAATTGTTACTTCATGTAATCTTGGGGTAAAGACTTGCAAAATTGTTGGTGTAAAGGAAACTGCACTCCCAGGTGACCAAGGATGTTATCCATAAAAATAATATTACAGCTAGATGTAGCCTTTTCCCAGTACTCAAAGCTGGCAGGAGGCTTGTAGACAAGCCTATTTTCAGATATCATTTGCTTGCCTGTATGTGCTTTAAATTTGAAACCCGTCTGTTACAGCTTCCACTCAGTAAGTCAAGCTCTACCAACAAACAAGAATGGCTCTCATCTGGTTGCTGCATGATTTCCTCATTATACTGTTTCCAGAACAAACCTTTGGTTAAATGTATCCTTATTAGCTACAGAAAAACTTGATCAGACCAAGGCACAGGTTCCTGTGATCATTAGTAATTTGATATTCACAACAATAGTTCAGCTGGAATTGCTTGTACAGTCAACGGTTCAGTATAAATAGCCTTGTTTATCAAACCTTGGCCTTCACAAAACTCTTTGCACACATAAGCAACCTCTCATAGGCAGAGTATGAAATGGGACAAAAAAGCCACTGACATATCAAAACTAGAATAGATTTCTAGACTAAATTGTTCCTATCCATTATTTCACAAGAACACTTACAAAGTAAAGTGTTGTCTTACCTGTTCAAGCGTGTGCTGAGCCAGATCAGTTGTTGATATCATCACTCCAGCAGCAAATGAACCCAACTCTAAACTTAGACCTAGCTTGTCACTACACTGAAATCACACAAACAATCAGATGATAGTATTGCTGAATATATTACATGAAGGGATCACAAAAAAAAAAGCTAGCAGTAAGAACTCCATTGACTTCATTTACCACACATACACAAAGCATTCGTTGACTAATCCAACAAGTTTAGCCACCAAACAATCAGATACAACATACAAGAGTAAATGACAACAACAGAAAATACTCCACCCATACCACTGCCATAGCTTAGTATAAAACATCCTAACCTTTCTCCTCTTCCTATGCGATTTCCCAATTTCAAGTGAAGGAACTTCAGTCAGCAAACCAAATATAGTGAGTTAGTGACACAACTAGCAATTATCAAAGACACAGATATACATAAGGAATATCATTATAACCAGAAACAAGTTCCCAACATTCAACAATATTAGAAAATGGGCTTTTGCAACTTGATGGAACTGGTTCATTAGAAAATGTGGGATCTATGAGAGGTATGTATGTGATACACAACAAATTATCACTTCCAAAGGTTTCAAAGAAGAATACACAAGTCAAAACAGCGATTAGGAAGCGATGGTAATACAGATGTGCAAGAAACTATACACAAATCATCAAAGAAAAAAAATCAATACAAAATCAATTAGAGCATAGAAAACCAACCCAAGCCACAAGTAGGCAAAATGCAACTGCTGCCAGCTGATACAGTTCATTGGTCTGCACAGGGAAGCATACAAAACATTTAAATGAGGTAAACACTTTGTAGGCGCATGCCCGAATATGAACATGAGAAAGAAAAACTTGAAGAGAACCATCAAAGAAAATTTCTCACCTGAGATGATAAACTCATCATCAGTTTGAGGAACCAAGGAACACAAGTCCGAGACAGTATTGTTAAAGCAGCCAAGAACACAATTAACAACACCAACCTGGCTAATAATTTATCAGTAACAGAATGCAGTGGCCAAATAGTCTATGCTCATAATGAGCAAAATAGATCGTAAGAAACTTGAATAAACCTGACACAGACCTGGGAAGGCCCCAAAAAGAATGAAAGAAAAGACAAATAAAGGGAATTTGAGTTGTTCAAATAATATTGTTGCCTCAAATGTTATGATATTTACGCAGATATTATCAGTAAACTACTTTAAGAACTTAATATAAGAGCAAATCTTCATAAAAGTTCTCAGTTTCAGCTGAAGCTAGAACGTATGAACCTTAATCTGGACCAAGAAGTTGACACAATGTTGATGGAAATAAGCCCAATGTACAATACATCCTGTCTGCAACTTATCATAGTTTTAGTGTGTCTCAGTCTTCTGTATGACATTATGAAAGAATCAAGAAAATTTCAAAATCATCAGCCACTTTCTCCCTTTGTCATTTGTTAGCATTATTTTGTCTATAAACAAAGGTTAATAATCATAGTGTTCCCTGCACTTTCAGTTAGTGTTCAATGTTACGAAATCTAATCTTCTAAATCTACCCCTGGCTTCAGTGTGCAAGTTCATTGAGAAAGGGCTGGGGTGTGGTTAAAAACATACGATTTAGTCATAGAGATCACTCCTTGGAGAACACCAGAATTTCCTCCCAGAACTGGAAGTAGTGCAAACAGCAAACCCACAGCACAGTCCTGAAATAAATTAAAGAGTGGAACTGTAGAAACAAAAGGTTGACATTTAAAACTAAAAGATAGTAAAAGTCCAGTCAAAATGTAAAATTGAGTATGAAGATTTCACAACTTTTTCATTTCCAATCATGAAGTACAGTAAAAGGTCAACCCATATGGAAATCTTAAAGTCGGAGATCTTACATACAAGAAACGTTTAAACAGAAATATCAAGCGTTACAATTCAACCAGAGAACAAGGATACCTGTAAAATAAGGGTGCCAATGGTCACTTGACCATGAAGGGCATTAGTACTGTTCTTCTCCATCAGAAATTTCAAGACCTTCATCCATAAAAATGTAATCAACAGTAAGAATAACATCAGCACAAAGCTTATGCTTACCAACAAACTGAGCATAGAAGATTACCACTGCCGTTGAAGACATGGAGAGGAATGCACCAACAAATATCCCCTCAGAAGATTTACCACCACATAACTGCATGATCATCAAGTTGGTTGCTTTTATTAAAGCACACTAAAGGAAGATTCAATGGCATATGCAGTAAAGAAAAAGGTGGATTACAAAAATACCACTAAAACAATACAGAAAAGATTCATCACAACATTATGGCCAAATGATAGAGGAAAAAACAGAAGTGATGGATAAGAGATTAAGTTTAGAATTGCTTTTTCTTTAGGAGCAAGGGGTCAAACACTAATACTCTATTCAGTTACACAGTTTCTGTTGATAAGGTGTACCTCAATAAAAGAGAACCAAACTAGCCATAATCACTAAAAAGCATAATTTATATTTAGTAATTTCAGACTTACAGAGGCAGTAATTCCGCATAAGCACATAAATAGAAGAATTTGGAGTAGACCTCCAAGAACAGCAACTGCTCGAACAACTCGAAGCTAGAAAGATAAAATGAGAATTAATCATACTTGAAATTTTACAATGAAAGCCTGAAAATTTTACATTATGGGAGAGAGATGAACCAGTAACACAAAAGAGATGCAAGTAAACTAAGAGCCAACCTTTGTAATGGAGAACTCCAGTCCCAAAGCAAAAAGAAGAAAAATGACACCAAACTGCGCCACTGTCTCAACCTGTGCTCGAACGGTACAGCAAAGTCTAAGTAGAATGTAAAATGTGTACCATAGGACAAACCAAAGCACTTACGATTGATGATAAACTATGGTCAAAATGAAGTAGAAAACAAATATATGACTTTTAATTAGAAGAAAATGTAACACATCAGTTTCATATGTTTTCTCCATTTTTATCATGAGAATGTTTATGAATAAACCACAGGTTTTTATTTCTGAGACAGAAAATCATATCATTTACCAATGGAATCTTGGAATTGTACACCCCAAAATGGCCATTCCCTTTTTGCAGCAATAGGAGAACAATCTTTATGAGTTTCAAGATAAATGAACACGTAGAATAAGAAAACAAGATATATTGAGCTCATAGGACAAGTTAGTTTGACATTGGCTTGAAGAAAAATATATAATTTATATTTGCCAGAAATATTGGAAGCCTAAAGCAAAACACTTGGACTAATGCAAATCCTTCAGCAAATTGTATGACTTTCAGGGGAGGGATACATACTTGCACCATTTCACTCACAACATTGAACCCACCAGGACCAACAACAGATCCAGCTAACAGGTATCCTGTAATAACCTGAGAAAGTTTTCAAGATGGTACAATACAGCGAGTCAAAACTTAGAGAATAATTATCATGAGCACATTTTGTAACAATGCAAGCATATCTCAAGACTAGCAACAGACCGGTTGCCCAGCACAAGCAAAAGCAATTCCACCACAGGTTGCAGATACAATGACAACCACAAGATCTGATATCAGCCTGCAAATGGAAGTGTAAGGTAAATTTGAGGGGCAAAAAAATTGGACTATAAATAGCCAATCAGAAAATTCACCTCAAGTCTAGCTGTAAGACTGGATATTTTGATTTAAAGTTAGATATGATGAACACGTTATCCTGAAAAATCAAAAGCATGACATAGGAAAAGGTAAGAATATCAACTCTCTTTCCATAACTTTTACTAGTTCAAGGATTTCCACCTCTCCCCAGATAACTAAAACCCAAAATGAAGTCCAAAGCGCCAAAAATATCTTTAATAACTAAGAAAATTGAAAAAGGGACAAAAGGGACACATGCAAGATTTTACCTTCCTGTCTATTAAGGTAGGGGTTTCTTCGGCTCCATTGTCATTATCCAAATTGAAAACATGATGAAGTTTAAAAGATCTGAAATCATTTTCACCAGAAAAGAAATCAATGGGTTAATAGAAAAGTAAATCTCGTATTTGTGCAAAATAACCATGTCAACAGGAAAGTTAACGTTTGTAAACTAGGAGGACGCACTTTTCTTCTTTCGCTTTGGTTTCATTTTTCTTGGGCTTAACTCTAGCTACAGTCTCCAAAACTGCCTGGTAACAGAAGCCAGATAAATTTCATTAAATATAGACATTGTCCACAAAGAAACTAAGCAAGAAAAGGGACATTCCATACAAAAGCAAGGCAGCATTCAGCCAAAAAATTACAACAGTGATCAACCAAATGGAGCAAAATTGAGCCAGAGAAACCTTGCAGCAGCCTGAGCTCAGCAGAAACAGCTGGTTGTTTCCTGCCTTGTTACTCAAATACTGTACATACATGGCCTTCTAACACATGTGCATGCATAGAAATATGTATTGCAATCAAATTGCAAAATTCTACTTCAAAATTATTGATAAACAGGGATATCTACATGCTCAGTTATTGTTAAAGCTTTTCATTTTATAGCACACTGAATAAGACATTCCTCCCAATTCTTCTGGCCCTTATGGTAAGTAAGTATTTAACACATCACAATAGAGAATTGATTCTCCAAGTTGAACTGACTTTCTTTTGAAAGAAAAGGCCGAAAAAGATAGCAAATGCCATTAAAGTGATGGTATGTACCTGCTGCTCTGTAACACTGTTGTTGAAACTACCAGCATCATTTGCTGCAGATTCAACACAAGTCCAAATTAGGAAAAGCTTTAACAAGAAGTAAAAGTAACCATATATATTTATATATCCACGCATCATTGTTGCAAGTAGATGTTATAGTCACATAGCTATCAACAGTGACACAATAATAAAAAAAAATAATAATAAACTAGGGAAATGAAATAATAAACAAATAAAGGAGGTAGGAATTTTGCAAGCAAAAGATCAAACTTAATACTCTTCAACTCAAATCCATGAATCCTAAAGCCTAATAGGTGGTAACTGCTTTCTGATTTAGCTTATCTAGAGCATAGGATGATTTACTTGATAAAAAGCTAGTCCAGATTGGCTTCTCCCACCACCTAGCTGAACACTGATTGTTAGCTTTTCTTACCCTCTTCCTCTAACCTATAACCTCATGGTCACAAATGTCTGATCTAAACACGCTCAAGTCACCTTAATCAGTCCTAACCTTTTCTACACATTCTTAGGACCTATTTCTCTTTATATTGAATTCCAAGGATACCATATGGAAGTAGGAATTTCTCATTCAGTCTTTTATCACTATGATATTTTCACGTCAAAATCAACTAACGCAGCTCACTCCTTAGCTAAAGAGTAATCAAGAAGTACGCTATTCATGTGCATTTCCCCTCTCCACTCAGAACATCAAACACAATTCCAAATCCAATGGGCAACAAACCCAAACTTGACAAATCTACCTGCAATTTCTCAGACCTACCCAAAGACGAGTAAATTTCCCCAACTGTCAGTCAACTAAGTAATCAATATTTTACATCTGAAATTTCTTCCTCGAAATTCAACCAAATCCGCAAATGAGTAGCTTAAAATCCTATACTTACTATAAACTCCAAAATGCAGGAAAAATTCGAACTAAACTGAAATTAAGACAGAACACATCCCTATGAAAGAAACCACAGATCTAAAATGAAGCACCTTCGTTCTGATCCTCGCTCTCAGTGAATTCTTTCTCAAGAGCTCGATCGATCATGTCGGCAAAACTATCTTCCTTAATCCGATTCCGAGTTCCATTGTTACTATCACTACTATTAACACTATTCTCCGCCACGGCGTTCAACTCAACTGTTGCATTCTCATCCACCGCATTCTCAACCTCCAACTTCGCCGCCAAGGAGAGCGGCGGAGCAATCACTAAGCCGAGAACAACCAGAACAAAGAGCAGCAAACGCAGAACCGCCAAAACCGATACCTCATCCGCAGAGGAGAAGAAGAAGAAGAATGACGCTACCGACGACGAAGCCGATCTTCTCCTCCTTCTAATAGTCATTTGTTGCGAATGGCGCCGGCGCACGTCACGCAGGCCCCCCGCGCAGGCTATCAAGATCTCGGCGAGAAAAATGTGAACCGATGCAAAATGTCAAAAAAAAAAAAAGCTCCTCCTCCCGGACCGGCGGTTGGTCAGAGAAATGCCAAAAACGGTGTCGGTTCCTCGTTGTCCACAGGCTGGGCGTACAAATAGAATAGGGAACAAAAAAAAACTAAAGTAGAGCTAGGAAGAGTTAAGAGGCGCAGTCGTAATAATAATAATAGTGGAAGAATACAACTGAGAAGGAAATCATGAACGTCTGGGTTTGGGAGTTAGTGTCACTGTGTGAATGTGTGTAAGCGCGTGAGTTTTCTTCTTCAACTAGAGAGAGAAAGTAACCGGGGCTGAGAAAAGCACATGTTTGGTTTTTATTCTCAAACTCATTTTTACATCAAATATGTTTTTTAATATATTTTTAATTTTACCAACACTATTTTAAAAATTACAAAAACATTTTTAAACTGTATTTTAAACGCTGTCCATACCGTCCTTAAAGCTTGTCTTTCAGAATTTTTTCTTTTTTTAATGTTTTCTTGTTTCTAAGAAGAGAGACACTCGTTGAAAATTTAAATAATTAATTGATGTGTCATGGCGAATTTTTGTTGCATTTATGTAATAATAATCACTAGGGAAAACTACATATATTCCCCGATATTTCTATTTATTATCAATTAGATCTCATAATTTGTCAAAACTATTAATACCTTCTAATATTTAAAAACGTTTAACATTTAACCTCTTGAATACTATTTCTATAATGAACAATAACTTTTCTATTATTGTTCATAAATAGTAACATGAATAGTAACAAAATTAATATTTAGACAAAATTATCCTTAATACTCCAGTTATTAATTTGTATAAAAAAATACTTATAACTAACATTTATATTAAAAATAAAAATAAAAATTATACATGTTTATTTGTATTAAAGGCAAAGTACACAAAAAATGAAATAAAAATAAAAGAATAATTTTTAGTTAAGGATTTGATTTTATCAAAAGAACAAAAACTTCTTTGGATTCCAAGAAGAGAATAAGAGAAGAAGAGAAAAAAAGTACGGGCAAATTTCATCTCGAATCTAATATATTCATTTAAAAAAATCACTTATGATTTAATATAATTTTTTAAAATTACAAAAAAATAACACGGTTAATAGGCTATTAAATATATAATTTTATATTATTATTATTTTTAAATTTAAATTATACATTTTCATATAGTAAATATAATATAAAAATTTTATACTAAATTAGACTCTTTTTTTTGAATAAATAATTTTTTAAAAAATTTGATGCTTTTCTGGATGAAGGGAGTAGTAATGAAATATTTTTTAACCAATTTCAATGAAATTTATGTTTCAAAACAAAAATATATAGGTAAATTTAATTTTGGGAGGTGATATTGGCATTTCACTTTTATTATTGACACTCTATGAGTGATGAGCTCCAAAGATCCCATCATGATAACAACAAAGACAAGAATAATGAAGATCAAGTTGTGAATAATGCTTTTCAAAATGAGACTCCTTCTCCACTTCATGCACTTGATGGCATGGCTGGTCCTATGACTCGTTTAAGGAAGAAAATGATGGAAGAATCTTTGTCTAATTTGATCATTTAAGTCCATGACAAAGAAAGGACCAATGCTACCAAAGTTCAGCCCACTTGTTACAACATTTTGCAAGTCTTGAACCTAGATTCAAAAGGGGATAATTAAGTGAGTTATTGCTGATTCTTAACCACTTTATTTGGTCCAAAATAATGCAATTTTTGTTCAGCCCAAGTCCCAAAAGTTAGCCAACAAATCTGCCCAAAAACAGCCCACAATTCAAGTCCAAATTCAACCCACCAAGTGATGAATTTTCAAGACAATTCAAGAAGCTTCTAAGGATCAAAAGCATGGTAAAATGGACGAAATTATGGAGTATTTTGAAGGTCTCATCTGATTTCCTTGGTCAAAATTCAACTAGCAAGTGAAGGGGTGAAGACTAGTCAAAGAATTAAAGCTAGAAGTTTGAAGGCCATTTTGGGAGCTGAGTTTGGACGAATTTCCAGCCATATTTTGAAGACTTTTCAAGTTGTTTTCTGCATTTTTAATGTTCAGATTAATTGTTTTAAGTTTAAAAGTCTTTTTGGGTCATAAAGCTTTTTCTTGGTCAAAGAGAAGATTTAATGCTAGTCTTGACCAAAAAGTTCAGATTTACTACTTTAATCATTTTGTAATTTTCAATCTTGGTCCCTCTTGAAATACTATAAAAAGGGCCTTGGTTAAGCATTTTTTCAATCAGATTGGAGTAATAAACTTTTAAGGATTTTTCCTTTCTTTACTAGTTTCTTAGTGAGCTAGTTTGAGTCTTGCAAAACTGCTTACAAAACTTACAAGGCTTATCAACTAAAACTCTTTCTTTTAGTTGTGGCGCCTCTACTCAGCTTTTTCTTTTCCTTTCATAATCCAAAGGTGTTAGGTTCATCATAGTGTTGTTGGATTTGAAGATTAGAGAGGTTGGGAATAGTGAATTCAATTTAGCCTTATTATGATTCAAAGGTGATAGGTTTCATCCTATTGTTGTTGGGTCTAGTTTGGTTAGGTTGTTTTTGCTGGGAAGATTTCAAGATTCTTTATCCAAGTATGATTCAAAGGTGATAGGTTCATCCTATTGTTGTTGGGTTCATTTGAGATTGGTGTTTTGCACTAGATCATTCAGGGACGATTCTACAATTAAATTGAGTCCTCCCCGGATTCACATCAATGAGCATTGTCAAAAAGTGTGAAATTGAATCGTTAATATTACTTTTTATAACAAAAGCAAAACACAAGTAATAAAAAGTAAACTTACGCGTAATAAAAAGTAAACTATCAATATAATCACTCCAAGAGCAATTCATAAATAAAGACTCCAGCATTGAGTATTTTGTAGCAAGGTTTGAGATTAAAATGGTGATTCATCCTTATGAATGGTCTGTGGCAGCTTTTAATTTTAATTTGACTCAATTTACTTATGACTTAGGAGGTTGATTTTTCAATAATGACGATTAAGAAGAAAAGAAAGGAGTATTATTAATTAAACAAACCAGGATGTTTTTGTTAGGGCGTCTTTGTCACGTGAGTTTGAACATTAGAGGAATTGGACTTTGGTTTATTCAGTATCAAATCTAAGAAAAAATATATTTTAGTATTTGGATTTGCCAATATTCTTGAATCTAATTGGGGTTCGCGGTAGTAGATTATAACTAGAGATACATTGTTTCTGATATAGAAATTCTTATAAAAATGAGAAACACCTCTTCACCAAAAAAAAGAGAGAATGAGAAAGAGAAAAATAACAAATTGAAAATTTGAACATCTGCCCTCTTAACCCGAACTCCTCTTTGGCATTTTCTAATTATGGATTATGTAAGAACAGGACCAAACCATGGATCCCTTTTGGTCACATTTGTGTTTGCATTTTGTCATAAAATCATGTACCTTTGACTTGGATGCTTTACAATTGGAAACATTAATTGCAATTTGACTCAAAGTTACAAATCCAGATAACGTTGCAATTTGCAGACATGCAAACTTCAGGACAAGAAAATTTGGAAATGGGACAATGGATGCTTTAGAATTGCAAGTTGTATGCTGTCAGCCTGTCACCCCATTTCTCCAGTTGTTCTTTTCTTTACAATACATACTCCTTGATATATCACATCATCCTTAAGAAAAATTATGATGTTATTTCATGAGTTGAGCTTGTATCAAACATCAAAAAATTCCATACTATGCCAAAATTTAACTATGAGGTTAATGGTGAAGCGTGAGGTAATTAAAAGAGAGACTTTTTGGAAAATTTATAAATTTAGTATATCATATAGGTTTTACACACTCCAACAGTCCAAAAACAAAAAAGTCCGATTTACAACAAAATTCCTATATTATCTTTAATAACAATTATTACATATGATTAAAAAAAAATTATACATTAAATATATTACACTCCCTCAATTCCGTTCCAATTTTTTTTTTATCCTAAAAAATTAGTCAACTTTTATTGTAAAATTTTGTATTATCTTAACTAATAATAGTAACGTATAACTCAAATTAAAAGTGTACATTTATTTATACATTAAATGCATTCTATATCATAACGTAAAAAAAAAATTATATTAAATGAAAAGTGAACTATTTTTTTGAAGTAGAGAAAGTATTTTATAACTGAAAAAATTGTGTACTTCACCCTAAGAAAACTTTTTTGGAATGAAAGAAGTTTTTTTATTTTCTTAAAATAAAAATAGGAAAAAGGAGAATGTGATGTCAATGAACATGACTAATTTAGTGTATGATCACCATAGGTTCATTTTTCACCTACCCCCTTCCCTTGGTGGAGCAAGTGATTTCAATTTACTACGTGGTTCTCTCACAAGCTCTCTTGGCTTTTTAAAAAAAATTAAAAATTAGTAATAATAATTAACATTCTTCAATCAATTTATGTAAAGTCGTGAGGAGTAAGTAGTAGTATTAGTTTATTCAATGTATTTTGGGAGAAATATCCTAGTATGTCACCCTGTATCTCATGATGACAAAACTGGTTTGGATGAAATTTTTTTAATAGGATTAGGAGCTGCTCTTGTACATAACTTGCGGAGGTAAGACCAGTCTGAGAGGGCCATCATCGTTGCATTGAGAGCACTCACAAGTTACAACATAGTACTACTATAGCTATGGTTCTTGTACTTAGTACTGTTTGACTATGTGTTAGATGGAATATGTGTTCTGGATCTAAGACGTACCTTGGATCCATGTGAATACGCGTCTAAATATGAAGATAAAAAATTATTCAGTAATGATCCCCAATCAAAAATATAACTAAACAGGGAACGGACTACCAAGGCATTGCCTCTTAATTCTACTGATGATCGGACGTTCATGCAATTACTGTACTAATAATCTAATGAACATCAAAAGCAGTAAATGGATGCTACTGCACCTTTGTGGCAGAGGAAAACCTTACAAAATGGTAAAGAGGCCATTGTACAATCAATACAATGAGATCCAGCAACATGTTGGAGTAGTTGCAACTGCAAGTCAGACAAACTAGTCTATATTTTAACACTTTGGATATCTGACGGCCAGTCAAAAACTGCATATTACAAGCCAAAAGATACAGGAGTATTGGCCCAATAGACAGTACATCCTTCATTTATGTACAACCAACATACAGGCAACCAGTGAGATCTAACATAATGCCCCTTAACGGTGTTTGCCTACTTTTTCCTCTATTTTTATGTCTCACAACCCATTCTTTATGCTTTTGCTCTACCTAGTAAGTATTAGCACACCACACCATGAAGGGGAACCCAAAAGTTTAGTAGTCACCCGTCATTTAAGTATTACCCTGCTCAGTATGCATATTTGTAATAGAAACACAACATATTGTTGAGAACTTGTGTTGTCAGATTTTTCCTGGTGAACACTGCAGCTCAATCAAGGACTTCTTTGAGAGATTTATGATTGAATCTGCAATCACTCTTGCACTGGATTTCATATAACCACCTGAAATTGCGAAGAAACAGTGCTATGAGATTAACACACGACGGTACAACAAAGAGACACATTTGGTACCCACCCAATACCATAAAAGATAATATGGAAATGACCTGATGTAAGCATAACAAGAGGAATGTTCCTCTCATTAGCAAATCTGAAAACCTTTTCATCTCTCGTGGCTATTCCGTCAGGGCTGATCTGCAAATATATTCATTTGGTAATAAATGTTTATGAAATCTTAATCAGCAGCACTTTTTATTTTTAATTTTATAATTTTCACATCATCATTGCCATGTGTAGAAATTGAACACCACCTAAAAACAGATTTCAATTACATCCAATCTTTCTTTTTTTACTCCTTATGCTTTTCCTTTTCTATAGTTCCTTTTTTGTGCTCATTATTTTAATTACTGGAAATGAAATTGACCTTTTCTTAGTCAATTTTTTGACAACAAGAAGGTCCACAACCAAAGCCAATACCTTCAACCTGCCCAGAGGATCTCCATCCAAGATATCAGTGCCAGCATTGTAAACAATCAACTCAGGGTCAAAATTCCGTGAAGCCACCTAGAAAATAAGAGAGAAGTTTAGAGATATACAATTTCATGAGGGAAACATAAAAAAGAAATGCATCCAAAAAGGTGGTAGTAGGATTCTGTCAAACCATGCTGTCAATAAAAATTTTAGTTGGAACCAGCGAAACAGACACAATTGACAGAAGGAACAACAAAGGCTACTATTGGATCACAGCAAAGACATGAAATCCAGTCACATGATACACCTGGTAAAATGCAGAAATGGACTTCACACTATTTGGTTTTCTGTGTATACCAGATGCCCCTCTACAAGCACATAAAGAATTTTATTCCAGTAGTTGCATGACAACTGATTTTTAACACGTACACACTACCAATTCATTGTCCACCTTAATTAATCAATTGAAAATGTGCTACCACTAGAATTTCTTGGCTATGCTCATTTAACACAATGAAAAATTAATATTAAAATTTTTAGAAATCCAAATGAATCATGCTTAAAAACAACAAAAGAAAAGAAGAAGAGATTTAAATTATATACCACATATGTCAAACTAAATCTGCCATCTTCCTCAAGGAAACATTTACTGTCAGCTGCTTCCATAAATCATAGGTCATCAAGTAGTTACCAAATAGTTTTCTTTTTTTCTTTCGGAAGCCTACAGGTTCTCTTGAATAGTTTAAGCTTCACACTAGTATCTTTAATCCAACAAAGCTTTAGGGTACAGCACAAAATCATGGACACAGTTATGCATTTAGAATGACAAAAATGTATACCTCAAGTGCTTCATCAAGTTTTGACAAGTAATCACTTGTTGATGTCCCGGTCTGTTTAAATAATAAGAGTATGTCATTTAAGTTGAAACTCAAAAGAAATGAGATAAGTATACCTCAAACAACAAAATCTTATTCTCACCGGTACTTCAACTTTCTGATCAATGTACCTCCTGGCTTCATAATCCTAAAAGTAACAAAGAGAAATTGCAGGTTCAGACATAATATCAAGATTGATATTGATATCTCTTTTGTTTATGTGGTATAACCACTATCATGGAACTAAGTTGAAGAATAAAAGAAGCAAAGGTCCAAGAAAAATCAGAGAGACATAATAAACTAATGAGCAGAGGGACTTGCTATAAAGAAAAGTGAGATTGAAATGATTACTTACAAAAGGATAAATATGAGGATTGTACATATCAAGAATATAGACTCTCCCTGCAAGCAGTGAAAGATGCTAGTTAATACCAATAAAGCAAAAAAGTCCAGAATAAAGGATATGTGCCATACTGTCATTAGAAAAATCCATTTCATGCCCATTTCCCTGGTGTGCATCGAGATCAATAATCATGACCCTGTTGAATTTTTTGCAATTAATGACCAGAGAAAGCATCTGAATGGACATCTTGAATGTTGTTAACTAAATAAATTAGGGAATGTTGCAAGAAGAACTACCTTGAAATATTTAAGCGGGCAAAAGCAAAATGAATGCAAAGAGAGATGTCTGCATAAACACAAAATCCACCTCCTTTTTCTGCAGAACAATGATGGAACCCACCCCCAACATTTATGGCCCATCCACGTTCTTTCGCGAGTTTTGCAGCCAGTATAGTTCCTCCAACCTATAGCCACTTTTAGAATATAATATTTGCAGCCAATATGGTTCCTCCAACCAAAGAAAGAAGAAAAGAAAGTTCACTAAATAATTTAACCTGCTTGCGAAAAGGATGAAGAACTTTCTGCTGCACAAGACAATTGGGCAATACTGCAACAGGAGGGACCTAAATGCCAAATAATCAAATGATCAAATACATGAGAGGAATATACATTTCTCGCATGATCATTCAAGAAATTGATGAACATGAGACCATTGCTGAACGACGTTGCACTCAATAGTTTGGACATTTTGGACTAAAGTTTCAAAAGAAGGGTGTTTCAAGTGCAAATTCTCATTAAGCAAATTAGATAAAAATAAATAAATACAAATCAAAAGGGAAAAAAAAATCAAAGCCTCACCTCAACAATGATGGCCACATTGGAGCTGCTCTTAAGACTATTTAAGTACACCTCAGAATGAACCTATCACACATAAAAGTTAGATAAGAATGTTTGAAGTCCTCCCCCTGCAGCAGGAAATTTAAATACTACAAACTCCCCCATGTTTCATCCGCAAGTATAGTAGCATTTGAAAACAGGGAGGACAAGATCAAATGCAGCAAACAAATTAACATGCAAAAAACATCATTTTACAATTGTGAATCTCCTTGAATGATTTTTTTTTTCTTTTGGTTTTTAAACCCATCTAGCTAAATAGATACCAGTAAAAGTGAATTTTCATTTAGAAAAGAGCAATCATACCACAAGGAGGTCATCTTTGGTAGCCTCCCGAGGCTCAACTATGCACTTCTTCCTCAAAAAACCATCCACAATAAGGAACTGACAGATTCGACCCCATTTCGAGGAATCAAAAGGGTGCCTAAATATTTGCATAGCTAAAAAATTCAATAAAAATCTAACAAAACAGTGGAGCTACTATAATTTAACTGGAGTAATTAAAACTTCTAAACTAGAATAGGAAATTCCACATTTGATTAACCTTAGTTTCCAATTAATATGCCAACATTCAGATTATTATTCAAAGCGAGCCGCCTCTAGAACAACCTTCTGTACAAATTCCACCAAGTACGGAACAAAATTCTAACACCAGCTCAATATACTTGAAATGCAAGCAAAACAAGAGGGCAGCATTTCATTCAGCTGATTTAAAGAGAATTCTTACGGCTGGCAACTTACAATTTTTCAATACCAAGAAAGGCGATATCGTAGGAAGACGAGTAAATTACAGGAACCTGATCAAACATATAACAAAATTACATTAAAATTCAGCCAACTGAACAAATTCAAATGAACTGCTACGGAATTTGATAGAATTACCCAAAAAATAGCACAAAATCACTTTTTCGAAAAAAAAAAGAAGAAAAAAGAATACGAAAATTATAAGTTGAAAAGGTGTTGGTCTTTAGTACCTTGGAAGGAAGAACGTCCAAGTAGAGGTTGCTGGACAGAATACGATTGCGCCGTAGAGCTTCGACGTCGTCGCTTTTCGTTGTAGTCGAAGACATAGTTATTGAGACTGTTGTAGTTTGCAAACGGAAAACTGACCAATTATCGCTGAAAGTGTAACGGCGGAAATGTTTAATGGTAGCGAGTTGGGAAGAAGGGGCGGAGGGAAGGAGGACGAAGGTGGCGGAGTTCGACTCAGCTGGACGGAGGAGCTCCTGCTGACACGTAATTCCGTGCCCACCGTGGAAAATGAAATGCAACTATGGGCTACTTGGCTGAGGCCCAGCCACAAGACCAAACGACCAAACAATGTAAAAAATTTCCATCGACAAGTTGGATTGATGTGAATTTATCTTTGGGCCTGATACATATGTATGGTCGATTCAATGGGATGCCTTTAAACGCTTTTTCGTACCATTTTTTAATAACCGTCTTAATATTGTTATATATTAATTAGATTTAGTTTATCTTGATATTTATGTTGTTAAAATTTATTTTTATTGTAATTATTTTCAATATAATTTTTTTTTAGATATATTTTAAAATTAATTTTTACTCTTTTTGTCTAAAAAAAAAGAGTCTACTTTGAAAACTTTTTCTTGTCTCAAAAAAGAGTCTACTTTTAAATCAAATTACTAAAATATCCTTACTAATAATAATTATATACTCAAACTCAAAGTTTAAAAGTAATGATAAAAATGTAAAATTATACATTTAGTGATATATTAAATAAGTTATATCTAATAACTAATTAAAAGTTATATCTTAACTTAGATGAACTCTTTTCATGGGATTGAGCGAGTAATATTTTCTTATTATACTTTTTGTATAAATTTTTTTTAAACTTATAGAGTGAATAAATTTTTTTTTTACATTAAATATATTTAAAAAAATAATAACTAACAATATAATTTGTAACAAAAATAAAGATAGTTATATAAAAATATTAAGATGTGTCATAAATATATATATATAGAGAGAGAGATATTAAGAATAGATTCTACAATACAATTCATAAACGTTACTTCTCTCTTCTTTTTTTTTTCTTTTTTTTTGAAGAATAGATTCTACAATGCAATTCATAAACTTTACTTCTCCTTTTTTTTTTGGGAAGTATATTCTACAATATCATAATAAAAATGAAAAGATGAATGAATTGCTCCGTCCCTTTTAAAAGATAGTTCACTTTATATTTAGTACTTTTTTTATTCCAAAAATAAAAAAATCAGTTTAAAATTTTTTTTATCTCTAAAAAAAGAGTCAACTTTTAGCATAAAATTCTTATATTACCCTTACTAATAATTTACTAATAATGATAATGTATAAACCAAATAAAAAAAAAGGTAAAGATAAAAAAATAAAAAATATATTTAATAATATATTAAATATGTTATACCACCTTATATTTTTAAAAAGAAAGTTATATAAAACCAAAAATATACTCTTTTTTAAGTTAGGTGGAGTATAATTTTTTTTACTTTAATTATGAGGCACAACAAGTTTAATACACAATTAAATATTTTTTTTAATTTTAAATTATATATAATCATTATTAATAAAAGCATTATATGATTCTTTTTCAAAAATTAACTTTTTTTTTTAAATCCAAAAAAAAAAGTTTGAGATTTTTTTTAAACAGTGAAGGAATATAACTTATGATAATGAACAACCCATCCAGCATTCCCCTCCTTTTTTTCACATTTCCGAAAGAAACGAAAATACATCATTCTATTCTTTCAATTGCTCACGCAAAAGCCGGAGGAACCTGTTTTATTGAATGGAATTGGTGGGTCACTTGGGCAAACGATAAGGTAGAAATCGATTGGCTTGTTTGGACAACAATTTTATTTATAAAATGTTAATTTTTTTAAATAAAAATAAAGCATCTAAATATATTTTTATTTCAAAATTTAAATTTTTCCACTTAAATTTCTCTCACATAATTTTTATAAAATTTCCCTTCTATTTTTTCCTCCAACATACTTTTTCTATTAAAAAATACCTATAAAAATTTTCACATATTCTACTACAACTTTTCTTAAATAAATCATAATCAAAGGAAGCCATCAATGATTCTTTAACCCATCAGACGAAGTGCCAAAAAAAACATGATCCAACTGGTACAAAAAACACATGTTCCACGAATCTCATGTAAAATCGGATCACCATCTGATTCATCTCACCTCTTTTTTCTTTGACTAAAAACGATAGTTGTATTAATTTCTTTAAAAATATATCATGTATACAAAGCCCATCAGCTCAAAGATTCCTTAGTACTCATGTAGAGTTTGAGGCTCAAAATGAGTAATTTTCTCCATATTTCTCTAACTCCTACGATCCATAGTACTCACCTAAGTGACAAAATCGGACCGCAACAAAGGGTCCATGATCATATGCAAGTGGGTAGCTTCTCCAATCCCTACTATGACTGGGTACCCTGCCCACTTTGGTTTCTAATTCTCCTTTTTCTAGCTATACAATAGACACTACTGATTCATCTCACCTCTGGTACATAGCTATTAGAGTAGAGGATTCGATTCTCGAATCTGATACAAGATCATTTTCGTTGTTTTACTATTCTCGGAGATGTTACTCCCTCCGTTCTAAAAAAAAAATAATTCAATTTGAATTTTTTTTTTGAAAAAAATTTACTTTTGATGCAAAATTAGTTTGGTCAAAATTAATGATTCGATTCGAATTCAATCTCATAAAAAAAATTTCAATTCAGATCGGATTGAATTTGATCTGATTTTTTCTCTTGTTTTATTTTTCATACACAATGTTAAATTTGAAATTAATAATGTCATATTAAAATTTTATCTATTTTTATGTAAAAATAATAAATAATTTTCATGTAAATATTTTAATTTATGTATTTTTCATGTAAATTAATTTGTGTATTTTCATGTAAATATTTTAATTTATTTTACCACAATTTAACTAATTTTAATTTAAAAATTATTTGAATTATTGAAAACAATACTAATTTATATTTTATAACAAATTTTAACTATTGTTGGGGGGAAACGATATATATATATATATATATATATATATATATATTTAAAAAAATTCATTTTGGATCAAATCGAGTCATCAGATCAGAGCCGATCTAATCCAATCTGATCAAAAAATGAATTGATTTAATTTGATCCTTTTTTGATCTAGTTCGATTTGAAATTTTGAATCGGATCAACCCCAATCAAAATAAACATTCCAAAGTGAAATTCTTGTATTATTTTACTAATGATAATAATGTATAACTCCATTTAAAATATAAGAATAAAAATATAAAATTATACATTTAATTGTACATTAAATTTGTTGTACCTTATAACTTAAAAAAAATTATAACAAATTTAAAATTAATTATTTTTTAGGACAGATGGAGTATTATTTTATTCAAAATACTAGTGAAATGATATGGTGATAATGAAATTGTCAAAAACACACGTTTTTCTTATCCGACAAATCATAGTGGTGAGGATTCCATTCCTGAATCCGATGTGATATCATTTCTTCTATTTTACTATCACGTGTAAATAATAGAGAAATTTGCAAAATAGCACATTTTCACATGAGTTAATGAAATATAGCAGTTGGTAAAAATTTATTGCCAAAATAGCAAGTTAAGATAGATTGACCAAGTGAAAAGACCTAAATAACATTTTTCTTTACTTCATCGTTTCACTTCACTTTATCGTTGCTGTTTAAATTTTCCTACCCATTCTGAAAAGGATTTTGTCGAGCACATGTCGAGCATCTTGGTTGAGCATATGGATCAAGTTTCAGGGTCGAGCATTTGGATCGAGCATCTTCGTTTGTGCTTGATCCATATGTTCAACATGTGCTCGACATATGGATTTTAGAAGAAACACGAGCACATATCAAGCACATGTTGAGTACATCCTCAATTATTTGCCATATTCTCATCTCACCTTCCATCGGAGGGGAAAAGCAAAAGTCATCAAATTTGACAGCGGGATTATATCTTCTCCAATTTCTCTGCTTTGTCGAGCACATCCTCAATCATGACATGGCAAAAATTAACGCCGTCTGAAGTGCCTGTACCACTCTTTCTGTATCAACAACTATGGCCGGCGAATCATCCGGCTTGACCAACAACGAGGATGGTGCTGAGGGAGAAGACGAAGAAGAAGGTAAAGTGAATAAAGAATCCATGAAGGGATTCGGGTTTGAGTCTTTGAAAAGGTCCTAGTAGCACTTTGAGCAAAAACTTTGCATTGCAAGGTTGCCAAAGAACCCACAATTATTGGCACATAAATGGTGGCCTTTGGGAGGCTGAAACCCATGCTCTTCTGCCATATCCTTTTACGATTTCATAAGAATTATTAAAACTATCAATTCAGGGACAAAGATGGAGATATAGATTGGCAAAACCAAAAGAGTAGAATTGTATATGAGGATGAATTTTTTCGGGGGTTCTCTCCTTGTGACATGTGTATATATATATATATTTTGAAGATTAATTTAAGAGGCGGTTGGGGAAAAGGAAAGGGGCGGAGGTCAATATGGAATCCTCAAGAAAAAAAGAAAAAAGAGAATAAAAGGAGGAATGATGAAAGAAAGGATACAAAATTAAAAAAGGAATTGAGTAATCAGAACGATAGCGAAAATGCTCGACATGTGCTCGATATAGGGATTTTAAAAGAAATACGATAAGTTAGGATTTTGTCGAGTTCATGTTGAGTATCAACGATGAACTGAAGAAGAAGGTCATTTAGGTCTTTTCATTTGGTCAAACTACCTTAACTTGCTATTTTGGCAATAAATTTTTACGAACAGCTATATTTCATTAACCTATCTGAAAATGTGCTATTTTTTCAAATTTTCCTTAAATAGTACTTTGTTCTATTAAAATGACATTATTTTATCTAAAATATTAGTGAAAACGAGATCTTAATCATGAAATGAAACACTATTACTGCATGTTAACACGACAAATAATACTCTTAACAATGTCCTGTAGATTACCCAAACTTTCTTTGGTAATATTTTGTCCTCCTCACTCAAATTTTACGCACAATTCCAAGTTATAAACTATTCAATCTTTTTTTGCAAAAAATAAAAAACCACAATTTCATCAGCAAAAAAGTTAAATAATATTCTCTTTACCACCCAATAAAAAAGTATATTTTTAATTAAATATAATTTTTTTAGTTACAACACAATACACTTAAGTACTATTAAATATACAAAAAAAAATTGAATAGTGAGCAATGCACAATTATTATTAATGGTGATGGTATGATAGGGATTACTCTCAAAGATATACTTTTTTGAAATTAAAAATAAAAATAAAAGTGAACTATTTTTTTAGAACAGAAAAAAATAATTAAAATGAAGTTATCATAATCATGTCACCCATGTCTACTAGGAATTAAATTGATAGTATTAATATGCTTGTAATAAATTTATCTAATTTGGTTGTTAAATTTATCTTTTTCGTTTTAGGAGAAAGTCTTCCTCGCGAAGGTGAAATTCTTCTCACCTGTACCAAAGGGGGATGTAAATCAAGGAATGTGCATGAATTAGTAGAGGCCTAAGGGAGAGAGCCAATAGGCCAAACCCCTCCAATATTTCAGTGAAAAATCTGCCCCACGAGATTCGAACTTGCGTTGCTCGGGAATTTCTCTTCACGTCACCTCAAGCTTACCAACTCGCCTATGCCCCTGGGGCAATTTATCTTTTTTAATACTAGTCTAATTGGGCTTCCATTCTCCCATAAATATAGATAAAAATATAGTATTAAATATTATTGATTTTAAGAAACACACAAAAAAAAAAAAAGTAAAAAAGGAGTCACCCACGACAGCTTCTTTGCCTTGCACGTCTTAAACTCTCCAATCTCCCTACGTCATCGGCACCAAATGTGAACTTATTTAACTTTGACAAGTTATCAGATTGGAGTTCCTATTATTCGGTTGAATAAATGGGTTGGAACAACTGAGCATGTGATTTCAGCAAAGTGTCCCGATCCAGGAAAGATGTATTCAATGCGGGCTGAAGGAATATCAGAAGTGGTAAAACTAGTGAACCCAATTGATTCAGGAGCTGCAAATGGCGGGGAATTTTTTGGAATCAAACAGAAACTCCAGACTGAAGGAACCACCGACATGGCCATATCAGAAATTGTTCCTTTTATCAAGAGTATGTTGAACAGAATGGGAGGAACTAAAGGTACTAAAATTCCAGAAACTTTAGTCAATGCAAACTTGCATGCGTTAGTAAGTTTAAGTGGTGGGGATCAGTCAGGACAAATGCAGCCAATATAGGCTGACGGACACTGGAGGACTGTTTTCTCGATAAATGGAGAGGTAGATATGGAATCCAAACAGAAAATGAAGGTAGTGAAATCAATGAAGGGGGAGGAGATGGGTACCGCTGTTTTGGTGGATGGAATGACCAGCAAATCTTTTCATGCAAATTCAGCACATGTAAATGCAGTAAAGCCGATTGAGCCAGGCAATGTGTTAGGAAGTGAAGCTTCAGGTAGCAAGCAACAAAGGCAATTGGTGGAAATTAAAACAATGAGGAAGGAAGCAATGACCAAGAAAGTGGAACATGGGGAAACCGATAAGGAGGCAAGGGCAAATGCACATTATACTAGGATTGATGGGGGAGGGTTCGAATCGTTGCCATTGGAATTGGTAAATGTTCCAATAATGTGTGAGGGAAATGATAGTAAGATAATGGCCAGAGATTGTATTGAAATAAAGGACAACAAATCAAGGGAATGCGGCTCAACAGGGAGAATGCAAAGACAGAAAATTAGATGGGTGAGAGCTGGAAATAAAAAAGGAAAGGGTGCTGAAGTAATGAAGCAAGCAATGGAGAATGTTTCAATTGGGGGCAGAAAAAAGAGATTGGAGGTACAGGTAGAAGCTGTAGGTGGGGAAGTGGAGGTGGATCCGAGAAATAAAAAACAGAGACATAAAGCGATAAACAAATCAAGTGCGGATAAGGTAGGGGCATCCAGCCTAGACTAGGCCCAAATAGAATCATGACAGCATGTGTGTGGAATTGTAGAGGTTTGGGTGGACCTTCTACAGTTTCCTAGTTGATTGAGGTTTTAAAATCCCACCGTCCCGATATAGTATTCCTGTCAGAAATAAAGCAAATAGAAAGTTTGTGGCATCCGTTTATAAAAGATTGTAGTTTCAAGATAGATGGAGGATGATGGAACCGATTGTGCTGCGTGGAGGTTTGTTGGTGTATTGGTCAGAAGAAATCACTGTTGTTAAGGTTATATCTACTAGTTTTTCTTTTTAATTAGAATGTAGATTGGTTGGGGATGATAGTAATTTTTAGGCAAATTTTATCTATGCCAGCACTGATATAAGGGTTCGAGAAGAACAATAGAGGTACTTAGAGAGGCAAAAACAAAATTGGGAAAGAGAGATGGTTTATGGAAGGAAATTTTAATGATTTACTTCGGAAAGAAGAAAAAAATGTGGTAGAAGTAGAGTAGATGGTAGTTTTATAGCCTGTAGGAATTTTTATTAGGAGTATAGAAATGGGGGATCCTGGGTTTGTTGGAAGAAACTTTACTTGAGCCAATAATAGAGATGGTGAAGGTTTTGTCGAGGAAAGACTGGATAGGTTTTTTTGGGCGCCTAAATGAATAGTGAAAAACCCAAGATTAAAAGTATCCTATATTGAGTGTCAAGCCTCAGATCACTCAATACTACTTATGAATACGAATCCAAAATGACAATAAAGAAAAAAGAGGTTCTACTTTGATCAAAGATGGGTTAAAAAAGATGAAGTTAAGGATATCATCAAGCAAGCCTAGGGCAGGCATCGAATGGGCACTCCATTAAATCAAATTTGTTCGCGGATTAAACAATGTCGGATGGCTCTTCTACAATAGAGTCGGAGGAAAGAATTTAATTCGGCTAAGCAAATCTCAAAGATCAAAAGAAGAATGGAATTAATGCAATATCAAGGAAGGCGAAGAAACTGGCAAGAATAGAGATTATTGAAAGGGGAATTCAATCGAGCCTATCAGGAAGAGGAACAATATTGGAGGCAGAAGTCAAGAATCTAATGACTTCAAAAAGATGATAACAACACTAAGTTCTTCCATGCAAGCGCAGTAAGTCGAATGCGACAGAATATACTAGAGGGATTGAAGAAGGGACACGGTAGGAGATGTGAAAGTCAGAAGAAGGTAAAGGAAGAAATTCTTGGGTTTTACAAAGAGTTGTTCACAACGTCAAATCCACCTAATATGCAGGAAGGTATTCAAGGTATCCCGTTGTCCATTACCCAAATCATGAATCAAAGACTGATAAAACCAATGGAAGACGAGAAAATTAAGCATGCTCTATTTCAAATATATCCCAATAAAGCTCTTGATCCTGATGGTATGACTCATATTTTTTTTTCCGGTCTTATTAGGATATAGTTAAAGTGGATATTGACAATGTTGTTAAAGATTTATTTTCTCATAAGAAAATGCTCAAGCAAATGAATCACATAATGATAACCCTCATTCTAAAGGTTAGGAAACCGACTTCCATTAAACAATATAGGCCTATTAGTCTGTGCAACATTGGGTATAAAATAATAGTTAAAGTGTTGGCTGATAGATTAAAATCTTGTCTCACATCATGCATCAGCCCAAACCAAGTAACTTTTATTCCAGGAAGACAAATCTTAGACAATGTGGTTGTTGCTCATGAATGTATTCACACTTTATACTCAAAGACAAAAGGGCATAAAGGGTATATGGCACTTAAACCTGATATGGCAAAGGCTTATGACATGGTAGAATGGGAGTTTTTGTGTTCAGTACTTAAGAAGATGGGGTTTTCTTATATTTTTATAGAATGGATTAGGCAGTGCATTATCTACTCTACTTTTTCATTTAATATCAATGGGGAACAATGTGAATTTATAGAGCCTACATGGGGCATTAGGTAGGGGGACCCTATTTCGCCTTATTTGTTCTTAATTATATCGAAAGTTTTTTCGAATATGATTAAACAAGCTAGTAATCAAGGTGAATATAGGGGATTAAAAGTGTGTAGGAATGGCCTATTATTTGGGGATGACTCTATCTTGTTTTGTAAAGCAGATGTAGTGCAAGCTAAAATGATTAAGGTTCTACTGGATAAGTATAGCAGAATGTCGAGACAAATGGTCAACCTGGATAAGTCCTCAATTTTCTTTAGCCGGAACATGTCCAAAGAGCACAAAGATGTCATTTGCCAAGATCTAGATGGGGTCAAGGAAAACAAGAATGCAAAATCTTTATGTTTGCCTATGCATATAGGAAGATGTAAAAGAGAGGTGTTTGGTTATGTTGTGGAGACTGTATAGAAGCGAATCACAGTGGAAGAATCGATTTCTCAGCTTGGAAGGTAAAGAAATAGTAATTAAATCTGTGATAGACGCTCTTCCAACATATGTTATAAGTTGTTTCAAACTCCTGAGCAATGTCTGTCAAGATATAGTAAAAAATACAATGACTTTTTGGTGGGGAGAGAATTCAGAAGGGAAGACAAAAATTCACTGGAAAGCATGGATGGAGTTATCTATTCCTAAGAAGGAGGGGAGGCTTGGTTTTAAGAACATCCAGTTGTTTAATGATGCTTTGATAGCTAAGCAATTGTGGAGATTGGTCACACAACCCAATCTTCTAGTGAGTAAGGTGATGAAGGCTAAATACTTCCAGAAAAAGGTGTTAATGAAAGCTGCTAAAAAAGGTAACTCATTTTGGCTATGGAAGAGTTGGCTAAATGCACGATACGTCGTACTCTATATGGCAAAATTTCAAGTGGGAGATGGTAAATCTATGAGAATTTGGGATCACCCATGGATCCCAAATACTAAAGGAATAGAAATTGTACAAGCACCATCTTCCTTGAATCAGGTTATGCAGGTGAGTCAACTCATGAATCATGAGAGGACGGTATGGAATAAGCAACTAATTGGGGAAGTTTTTAATAGATATGAAGCTGAAATTATTTGTTCTATCCCAATAGACCAGCGAGGGGGTAGAGATAAGCTTATTTGGCAACCAAACCAAGAAAGAAGCTATACGGTCAAATCAGCATATCAGGAGATCGTAAGGGACCAAGTTAGGAATCCAAACAAAGCAGAAAGCAGCAACTCAAAAGGCGTAATGATACGTCTTTGGAGGAAAACATGGAGGTTGGGAATTAAAAGGAAAATCAAGCATTTTATTTGGAGATGTTGGAATGGCATTTTACCCACCAAGGATCAACTTATTAAAAGAGGCATTGATGAGGATTCTGTGTGCAACATGTGTGGGGAGCATTGTGAAACTCTGGAGCATATCCTACTTCATTGTAGGTGTGCAAAGGTTGTATGAAAAGTTGCTTCAGTGTAGTGGGAAGTTCTTGATTCGAAAGAGTTGTCATTTTAGGATTGGTGGATACAGATCTGCATAGGAATAAAGAGATGTAATTGGAAGGACAGAGTGCAACTGATAGTATATATCCTATGGATGTTATGGAAGTTTAGAAATCTCTGGATATTCCGAAAAGAATAGAGAGAGGAGAAAGTAGATGTAGATTTGGCAATATCCGAGTTGAGGAAATTCCAAAAGGCTAAGGATCGTGGAAAAGCCAATGCAATGTGAGAAGGGTGTCAGGGAATACAATATATAGTTAATAGGGTAACTGTTTTATGAGTATAACTGTTACAATATCTACTATATAGGAAGTATTTTTAAATTATCATTGTTGAGTAAGCTGTCAACAAAGCTTGTTTGATGTCTGAGACTCGCATAGAGTACTTAGTCGATCTATACCAGTTGGTAATATTGTTTTGTTTGATTTTTTGGAAATATCAATACAACTCTCATCTTAAGTTAAAAAAAAAAGATCAAGTGGTTTTATTACATTGACGGTACTTGTTTACCCTCATGTTTTTGTTGATCATACTTTAAAAAGCCAAAATTTTCTTTGCGTTTAAAATAAGGTTCTAGAATTATTCCTTTTGACAAATATTTTGGCAAGATTTCTTTAAAGGGCGTGCTAAGAATCAACAATACATTAACAATATCAATCATTAAGTTTGCTAAAGCAAGAGAAATTAAAAAAATACTCAATTCGTATAGAAAAAAAAGTTTATTTTTTATATGGTATAACTTTTTTTTTTAATTATAAGATACAATTAAATGTATATATATTTTTATTTTTATCATTTGTTTTTAATCTGACCTTATTTTGTTATTATGAGTAAGAGTAATATAAAAATTTTACACTAAAAGTGACAAAAATTTTAAAAATGTACTATTTTGTGGGATAGAGAGAATAGTTTTTTTTTTTTTTCAATCATGTTTATTAAGTTCATAGGGGTGTTCGTTGGTCAAAATTTTCAATTATATGAGTAAATGAGTTTAAGTTGTTCCCTTTTTCTTAGTGTTCATCATTTGATTTAAGCCAAAAAAAAAAAAAGCGACTCCAAAATCAAATAATCAATTTTCCACCCCAACCAAAATTCAGTTTGTTTTGATTGAGTTCTGGTTTGAACCAAATACTGGACACACTCTAGTATTTTACACACAAAAGCAACAAAATGAAAGTTGCGTAAAGGGACCTTAGTTGGATAAGTAAACACGTTAATTTTGGTTTGGATTTTGTTTGGACAATGATGTATTTGAGAAAAGTTGCGTTAAAATGTGTGAAAATTTTGATATGTATTTTTTTGATAGAAAAAGTATTTTAGAAAAAAAAATAAGAATTTTTTTTTAAAAAAATTATGTGAAAAAAATTTGAGTAGAAAAATTTTAATTTTAAAATTTAAAACAAAAATATATTTAAATATTTTATTTTTATTTAAAAAAATTAATTTTTGTAAATAAGAAACCTGTTCAAACGAAACCTTAAATTAATCGAGTGATATCATTTTTGTAGGTCCCTAAACCCAATCGAACTGGTTTGTCTCATATTAAATTGGACCACTCTCCTTGTCTTCCTTAGCTTTTGCGAACTAAAAGCTGTTTTAGATGCTATAAAAGACAATCATCATGACTATGACGTATCCTATGACGTATCCTATGATGTATCTTACCCATGTAAGTGACACTTGTGGTACACAATGTCTAACTTAAATGCAACTTTTGTTAAGTTCATAGTGCGGTAGTGCCCTGTGGAGTTACCTTTATCTGTCTCTAATTTGTGGGGATATGAAGTTATTGATTGGATGGTGTCGATTGCAATAGTGAAATGTTATGGTGATTATAATTTATAAACAATAATAATGATGACTTATTGTTAGGCATTGTAAAATGCCTTTTAAAACATTCATTACTTGGAAATCTTATTATGTCAAAGATTAAAAAATTTCACCATTTACCCTCTGTCTTAAATCTTTACATTTTTTAGTCAAAACTTTCAAATTATTTTCTTGTCAAAAAAGAGAGTGTCCATTTTTTGTATTAAATTTCTAAAATATCATCACTAATAATAATTGTATTTATGCATAATTAAAAAATAAGAATAAAAATATAAAATTATACATTTAGTTAGTGCATTAAGTGTATTATGCATAATAGCTAATAAAAAGTTATACCCAAATCAAAGTAAATTTTTTTGTTTTGAATGGAGGGAATATTTTTTTAAATGCATCACAATTATAATAAGTGTGTGTATGGATAATCATCTAAAGTATGTTTTTGGCGTTCTTCAAAATAATTTTTCAGTTTTCAACATATATCATATATCACAATTATTATATTAAAAAAATATATAAAAATATGTTTTAAAATACTATCGTGCAAGCCCTAAATATGTAGGTTAAATTTGAGATAAATTTATGGAAGCACACCAAATAAATATCTAGGGTAAAAAACATCGGCTATGTTGGGAAGACTTTATTTTCACTTACAAAAAGTTAATTAAAAAATTGTGTTGGAATGTGTGAAAATTTTGATGGGTATTTTTTGATAGAAAAGTGTTTTGGAGGGAAAAATAAGAGGAATTTTTTTTAAAATTATGTGAGAAATTTGAGTAGGAAAATTTGAATTTTAAATTTTGAAATAAAAATATGTTTGAATATTTTATTTTTATTTGAAAAAAATTAACCTTTTGTAAATGAAAAACCTATCCAAACGAAACCTTAAATTCATCGAGTGATATCATTCTTGTAGGTCCTTAAACCCCAATTGAACTGGTTTGTCTCATATTAAATTGGACCACTTTCCACAATGCAAGAGACAAAACGGTGGGCTCGCCCAAAATGCTACCAAATTCGCTAACAACTGTGGGCGAATTTGGTGCAATTGAATCCTCTGGGTTTTTTTTTTTTTGGCTTTATTCCCTGGTTATTAGGGCTTTATTCCTTCATGTTGAAGGTTTTTTGTTACTAGTTTGATTACAAGGCTATTCAACGTCTGCAGTAGTAGTTTGATTGCCGAACTATTCAATGTAAGCGGTAGAGTCATGCTAGGCATGGAGCAAATGTTAGGGACAAGGCTTGTGAATCAAGTTTCCGTTCAGTGGTGTTTAGTTTTCATGGCTATTTGTGATTCTCTAGTAGAGGTCAATCAACTAGTTTGGTATAGGTGTCTCGATTGCTATTGATGTCATGTGCACTAATCACATCAATTTTTTGCTTAATCTTACTTTTTCTTGTTAGTTGTGCACTTTTCTTCATGGTTCAGTCTATGATGTATATCCATGAAGATCTTTTAGCTTTTTTGGTTAAGTCTTGTAAATCTTTTGCTATTGGTAATTAATAAAATTTTATCGTTTCAGGAAAAAAAAAATTGTACCATTTTCCTTGTCTTCTTTAGCTTTTCCGAACCAAAAGCTCTTTTAGATACTATAAAAGACAATCATCATGACTATGATGTATCTACGATGTATCTTATCCATTTGAGTGACACTTGAGGGACACAAAGTCTAATTTAAATACAACTTTTGTTTGCCTCTGGGGGCTTGGATCAAATGGCAAATGCAGAGGGCTCACTTCCTCTAGAACGAGGGTTCGAGTCTCATGAAGTGCAGGCTACCAAGTTTCCTGATGGCTGTTGGCTGCCAGTATTTGGGGCAAATGCTGGTGGCTCAAGAGGACTAGTCCGTTGCCCCAGGAGGACTAGTTCCACGCCTAGTCAACACGTGGTGTGTACTCGATGATCCCTAACTAGGGTATGTGGGGCCTATTGGCTCGTGCGACGAAAGAGTTTGGTGAGAGACTATGTGGGGCCTATTGGCTCGTGCGACGAAAGAGTTTGGTGAGAGACTATGCACCATGTAGGGAATAGTGAATGTGGAAATACCTCCTATTGAAAAAAAAAAAATACAACTTTTGTTTCGTAAAAACTATATATAAGTCCATGGTGCCATGTCGAGTTACCTTTATCTGTCTCTAATTTGTGGAGACATGAAGATTAGATGGTGTCAATTGCAATAGTGAAATGTTATGGTGATTATAATTTATAAGCAATAATAATGATGAATTATTGTTAGGCATGGTAAAATGCCTTTTAAAACATCCATTATTTGGAAATCTTATTATGTCAAAGATTAAAAATTTTCACGATTTACCCTCCGTTTTAAATCTTTACATTTTTGAGACTGAAATTGTGAGATCAATTTATAGAAAATTAAGTTTTATTTAAGGGCATTTCAGGATGTAAAATTATGAGAGAGGGCATAAATTGATTAAACTTATTAGCAGGGCATATAAATAACTTAGGGTACTCCATAAATTAGAAATAGATAATATTATTTATTTCTCATTTTTGTAATATAACAAATTGAACTTTGTAGTTTAAAAAATAACAATCGCCCCATTGACTAACCGTCATCCTTTAACGAAGTTTGCTTAACAATGGCAAACAGCGCTCACGCATTCATCATTTTCCTTTTCATCATCCTCAACGTGTTATCCTCGTGATTATGCTGCTATGTCCGGGTCTTTATAAGCTTGATGGGATCCTGCACGTTCCACACCATGTGGCGTCTTTTTTGTTTGGGGTTGTAAGGTGGTGATGAACCCAGTTGATGGTTTTCGGGAGACCCAGTTTTTTTCACAACCACGCCTTGAGAAACTGAGGCCAAATGTGGCTGATCAAACTGATAACATTTTATTACCAGATGATGTTGTAATTTTGTCATTTGTCCAGGAAAGAAGGGGACATGGACAAATTCTGCTTCTGCATATTGCCAAATGCTTGATAATGGCGCTTTTCTGTCTCTTTCTACTTCCCTGTGTCATCTGGTGTTTTTTTAACTCAAAAATACAGAGCAAGCAGGCCAACAAACCAGCAGCACAACCACGTATCCAGCATCCACCACCCACCACCCACCACCCAAACAGTAGCTCTCTGTGTTCCCTCTCGTGACTTTGCTTCTTAATTTGCTTTCTTCTCGCAACTTGCAAGTTGCAACCTTTGCCCCCATTTCCACCATTAGTGCCAGTGATGGGATTGTAGGTGATCGTATCATAGTGAGTTCCTGGCTTAGGAAATAGGTAGTGGCCTAGGCCAGGAATAAGCACGCTTCCATCATGACCAATGAAGGATTGAGGTTGTTTCTTGTCCTCATTCTTGGATTTGCAACTGGGATTCGCGGCCTGCAAATGCAAAGCTTGCTGAGAAGACTAACACATGGAGGATGATGAAAAGGAAAATAATGAATGAGTGAGAGCTGTTTGCCATTGTTAAGCAAACTCTGTTAAATGATGACGGTTAGTTAAAGGGGTGATTGTTATTTTTTAAATTACGGAATTTAATTTATTATATTATAAAATTTGAAGAGAAATAAATAATATTATCTCAATTAGAAAAACACTAATTTACTCCACGTCATCCTTAAAAAATACTTATCTTAGCATTGTTGTTTCATCCTTAAATATTGGTAAGCTTTATCAAAACCATATACTCTTACTGTCATAAATAAAAAATTTAATTTCAAAATGTTTTTTATTCAAAATAAAAAGAAATCCACTTTTAGTAATAAATACTTGTATTACTTTCACTAATAATGATATGAGTAATATGTAATTTAAGTTAAAAATTAAAGATAAAAATATATAATTATACATTTAAATTTGTTTTCATTTACAAAAAGTTAATTTTTGCCAACCAAAAATAAAATATTCAAACACATTTTTCTTTTAAAATTTAAAATTCAAAATTTTCCACCCAAATTTCACTAACATAATTTTAAAAAAATTTCACTCTAAAATATTTTTTCTACCAAAAAATATCCATAAAACTTTTTACACATTTTAATACAAAATTTGTCAAATAAATCACAATCGAAACATAACCATCGATCAAATCTGAATTAACGTTGGAATAGTGGTAGACCCAACAAAAAAGAGAAAATAACAAACAAAGGAATATTTCGGATAGTACTCGCGTGCCCTTCCTGTCATGCTGAGCTGCCCAATATTGACTTCCGCTTAGCTAGCGAGGCCTCTCAAATGATTCAAATCTCCATTTTTGTTTTACTTCATGTAAATTGAATAATGATGTATTTGGAAAAAGTTATATTAGAATGTGTGAAAATTTGGTGGGTTTTTTTTTTTTTTATAAAAAAAGTATTTTGGAGGGAAAAATAAGAAGAATTTTTTTTTAAAATTATGCGAGAGTAATTTGAGAGGGAAAATTTAAATTTTAAATTTTAAATTTTGAAATAAAAATATGTTTAGATGGTTTGTTTTTGTTTGAGAATTTACTTATTTGCAAATAAAAATACACTGTCCAAACGAACCCTTAAAGGATCACTAAAAAGGTTCACATCTAATCCAATACAACTTTTTAAAATTACTATGCACAATATATTTAATATATTATTAAATATATAATTTTTTTATTTTTATTGTTATTTTTAATTTAAATTATATAATATTATTAATAAAAATAATATAAAAATTTTATATAAAAAATAGGTTTTTCTGAATTAATTTTTTTTAAAAAAATTAAGGCTGTGTGTGGACAAGTAATTTTCATTTGCAAATAAGAATATTCTCAAACAAAAACAAACTATTCAAACACATTTTTATTTTAAAATTTAGAATTTAAATTTTCCCACTCAAATTTCTCTCACATAGTTTTAAAAAATTTTCCTTTCCTCCAAAACACTTTTTCTATAAAAAAAAAACCCATCAAAATTTTCACACATTCCAATACAACTTTTTCCATTTGCAAATAAAAACTGCTTGTTCACACGCAGCCTAAGACTCTTTTCTCGGGGAGAAGGTAAAATTTTTGAAAATGACTCTTTTTTTGTATGTTGTCTAAAAAAAAATATTCAATTTAAAATTTTTTTCGTACTAAAAGAGAGTTTACATATGAAATTTTTATATTATCCTTCCTAATAATAATAATGTATAACATAAATTAAAAAATAAAGATAAAAAATAAAATTATACATTTAATGGTGCATTAAATGTGTTGTAATTTATAATTTAAAAAAATCGTACCCAAGTAAGAGTGTTTTTTTTTTTTTGAGACGGAAAGATTAATATAACTAACATGATTAAAAATTGAATTTAATCAAGTTAATATAATTTCTTGTTTTTTAATTTTGATTTTTAATTATATATAATTATGATCAATAAAAATAATATAATATTTTTATTTAAAATGATTTTTTTGACTTTGAGAAAAAACATGTATGGATAACATTTTAAACGTATTTTATAATCTAAAAATTTATGTTTATATTTTTTGAAATAATGATTATAAAATAAATAATATATTAAAAAAACTTTTTAAAACAAAAATAAATTTTAAAATACATATCAAATAAGCCCTCGCATCTACCATGTACAAGTCTTATATTTTGACATGTGGATGGCAGATACGAATTTATAAACATAATTTAGTCTGAGTAATTATATTTTTAAACATTAATTATAATAATTTTTTATTTATAATAAATATAAAAAAATAAAATTCATTCAACATATAAAATAATAAAAAATAATTTTATCTTCTACTTACTCCATCCGTTCCTGTACAAAGTCTATAACTTCCATTATAGTGTCCCTGAATATCATTACTCAATTTGTCTGTAACTTCCGTTATAGTGTTCTTGGAAGCCTTTCCTGATGCAACCGAACCCCGGTATATGCACTCCCAGACCCAGCTGTAAATGAAAATACTGTAGTAAAATACCATCGCACAATGGAGTCTGCCAATGATTCCCCGGTAAGTTTCTGTTTCATGCAAATTTTTCATATGTTTTTATTTGTAATTTTATGGGTTTTTTTTTCTCCTTTGAAAAGATTTTTGTTGGTGTTGTGAATGTTGCAGGAGAGTTCTTTGGCGCTTCACGAGAAAATATGTGTTGTATGTATAAAGTTTATTGCAATAATTGAAGCATTGATTTTTTCGGTGTCGGGATGTTTTGATTTGGAACCCTCAAACCGTCCCCAGAAATTGCGGTATGAGCACAAGGACCTGGTTCAATTAACCCGAGAATCTCGATGTAATTTATGTACCTTTATGCTTTCACTTTCTTTTGTCTTTGATTTTGCATGGAAATTGTGGTTTAGAGTTGGATTTAGGAGCTGCAAAATCTGGAATTCATGCTTGGTCTGATCTTACATTTTCTACATCCCCATCCTGCGTTTTGAGAAGGAAAAAGCAGTTTTCTTTTCTGGGTTTGGTTTGGCTATGTTTGATTACATGCAGATTCGGACTTTGAAATGGGATTTCGAAGAAGGGTTTTAGATATTTAATCTTATTTTAAAGGAATCAGATCGGAATTTGAGTACCATTTTTAAACTTCCAAGTACAAGCTTTGAGTTGGACGATTACTTTTTAAGTATTTACTTTGGAGCTCGGGTTTGGGATTAGAGTTTAGGCTGCCCAAGAAAAGGATTGGCTTGATATGTTTTCTTTAACTACACGTGAAAGCTTTGAATTCCATGTGAACAATAGGGAAGAATGGAATTGAAATTTGAGCTGTTTGTGATTTCTTCTTTTTGCAGTTTCCATAAACGAAATAGAGGCCTTGTATGAGTTGTTCAAGAAATTGAGTTGTTTAATTATAGATGACGGTTCAATCCACAAGGTATTTTCAAATTTTCCCTTGAGTGTAATGTTTTGCCTGTTATGCTCATTTAATATATCCAAGTGTTTTTTTTGGATTTGTATATGACTTCGGCATTTTATCTAACTTAACGGCACGTTTGGTTCACTGTAATGAATAAAGTGAGAATTGAATATAAATTCGGTGGGAATTGAATTGGGTTGAAATTGAATTGAATGAGCTTTTCAATAGTTTGGCTCAAAGGAATTGTACATGGTGTAATCATTATTCTTGTGTTTGGTTGGTGAATATGATTAATGAATAATGTTAAAATGACTAAAATACCCTTATCTTAAGCATTTTATTATTGAATGAGAAAATGATGAGAGATAAAGAAAAGTGAGAAAATTATGAAAGAGGACTAAGAGTTAGAAAATGATGCGAGAGAAAGAAGAGTGAGAAAAATGATGAGAGAGAAAGAAGGGTGTGAAAATGATGTGAGAGAAAGAAGAGTGAGAAAATGATGAGAGAAAAATAGAGTGAGAAAATGATGAGAGAGAAATAGAGTGAGAAAAAATAGACTGAGAAAAATGATAAGAGAAAAAGAAGAGTGAGAAAATGATGAGAGAGAAAGTAGATTGAGAAAAATAATGAGAGAGAAAAATGATTGAGAAAAATGATGAGAGAGAAAGAAAAGTGTGAAGATGACGAAAGAGAAAGAAGAGTGAAAAAAATGATGAGAGATAAATAGAGTGAGCTAAAGCTTGAAGGATAAAATTGGGAAAAAAATAAATTTGCCAATTACGGACTGCACCGAATTGCAATTCAGAACTAATGAGCATGAATTCTAATTCAGGCTTTGGGTATTATTGGAACTCATGGGAATTTCAATTCCTTTGAACCAAACAAAGAAATTATGGCTGAGTAAGAAATAAATCTGTAATGAATTGGCAATTCATTTGAACCAAACGTGACTTTATTGTTTTGGAATTGCTTATGTAGGAAGAGCTTCAGCTGGCGTTATTCAAAACTCCATATGGTGAGAATCTTTTACTGGACCGGGTAAATGCTCTACGAAAACTTATTTCGAGTACTCTGTTCCAGGATTCAGTTTCTCATTATGTTAAAAAGAAAAAAAATTGGAGTAGCATGACTGGGGAGGTCCTGTATTCAGGTGGAAATCAAGATTGCCTCATCAAAACGTTGCTTACAGGATGATGACTAGGGACACAAAATATCTTCTTCCGTTTAAATATAACTTGGGTTCTTGTTAATTATTCATCTAATAGATACTTGTATACAGAACTGGGAGATTGAGACTTTCTTGTGCTTCATTTTGGATTCATTTGCATCTACCACCTTCTGCAAGTATTTTTGTTCTGGAGGCATGGCCTTGATTCTTGGTATTTAGCTTGCAAGCTTCACTGGTAATTAAATTAATAGCTCAAGCAGGGAGAAACCTTTTTTTTTTTGGTGGATCAAAGTTAATATTTTTGATGTCTCAATCTCTTTGTCCTTTGCATGAATCCATCTTTCTATTTGTGAATAAGTTTTGTATGATGGGAAAACCTCCTCCTTTGTTAAGAGCAATGTCAGAGCAGAAGTATGTAACTATTACTTGCCTTTTTGTGCCGCTTTCATTCAAGTTGCTACTTATTTTGGAGGCTAGCATCAAATTGATATTATTGTAGCTGCTTGAAGTTCTAGTTCAGTGAAATATGTCATATTTTAGTAATTCTTTGTTACCGAAAGTTGAAGGGAATTATGATACGATGAAACCATATTGAAGTAGTTGTGAAATTTTTGTTCGCTTCACTTGGCTCTTGTTGTGCTATCCAGGTTTTTGATCTTTTTGATGAAAAGAAAGATGATGTTATTGAGTTTGGGGAGTTTGTCCATGCACTAAATGTATTCCATCCCTGCGCTCCAATGGAAGAGAAAATAGATTGTAAGTTATCCTATACCTTACAATGTATACACGGCTGACATAATAGATTGAATTTGGCTGACAGAACAAACTGATTTGCAGTTTACTCACTATATAAGGCTTAATATTATTTTGCAGTTGCATTTAGGCTTTTTGATCTGAGGCAGACTGGGTTCATTGAGCGACAAGAAGTGAGTACTCTACAACGTAACAATATCCTTTGAAGTATGATTTGCCATGTGAAACTTTGATATTATACAACCTAAGCTATCAATTATAACTAATCTTCAGTAACTGCATAATTTGCTACTGCTTGCACAATACTTCTTGAATTAAAAGAGAAACTGATTAAGGGGGAAGAGGAAAGGAATTTCTACTTTTCTTTCCCTTTCCACATTGTTTTAGCAAAATATGTATACAAAAGTTGATCCCTATTTTGCAAGGAGTTCAGAACTTTTCCTAATAATTATCTCCAAAATAACTTAAACATTTTAAGTTGAGGCATCATTTGAACATTTTAAACTCGTGGGAAATGCCGTGGTGAGAAAAAACAAAAGAAAAGAGAATGAAGTGCTAACTACTTTCTTTTCCTGTCTCGATTGAGAGGAAGTGGTGCCACACGTAACTTCTTTCTATTCTAAGAAAGCAAATCGTTTTGGCCACAGGACTTGAAGGGATTTGGTTGAAGTAACTGCCCCATGATCCATCTATTTTCCCTCATCAGTTAGTTGATCATTCCATGTATGATGTAACTCATAAATAAAATTTTTCTAACATGTGCTAAGAGTCATGCTGCTGATTTTTATGATAATAAAAATCCAAGCCATCATTTGTTTCCAATATGAGGGTCAATGAGAAGGAACCTTCTTGTCTCTTGTATCTGATCCTAAATTGTTTTCAAAATTATGATGAACTTTATTTTTATACAGATGGTAGTTATTTGGTGCAGTGTCTTTAAAAAGAAAGAAAATCAGAAAAAGAGTGCCGGTAAGTGCATCTGGAAGGCACCCTCCCCTCCCCTTAGGTCACGTTTCGTTCGAAGGAATTGCTAATTCATTACAGCTTTATTTCTTACTCAATTCTAATTCATTTGTTTGATTCGAAGAAATTGAAACTCCCATGAATTCCAATTACACCCAAAGTTTGAAGTGGAATTCTTGCCCATTATTTATTTTCCTTCTAATTTTATCATTCAGCTCACTATATTTATCCATTATCATTTTTGTCACTTTTTTTTCTCTCTCATCATTTTTCTCAGTCTACTTTCTCTCTCATCATTTTTTCCCTCATCATTTTCACACTCTTCTTTCTCTCTGATTATTTTTCTTACTCTTCTTTTTCTCTCATCATTTTCTAACTCCTATTCCTCTCGCATCATTTTCTAACTCTTATGCTTCTCTCATCATTTTTTCACTCAATAATAAAATGCTTAAGATAAGGGTATTTTAGTCATTTTAACACTATTCATTAGTCCTATGAACCCCAACTAAACACAAGAATAATGATTGTACCCAATACAATTCCTTTGAACCAAACTATTGAAAAACTCATTCAATTCAAATCCAGACCAATTCAATTCCCACCGAATTTATATTCAATTCCAATCTTATTCATTACAGTGAACCAAACATGCTGTATTGTCTATGATGTTAATGGTGTTATTAACAGAAACTGCATTTCAGGTCAAGCAAATGGTGATTGCAATTCTAATGGAATCTGATATGCAGCTTTTTGATGATCTTCTAGATCTAATTATTGACAAGGTTCAACTTTTTAACATAAAACTCATTTCTCTATTCTCCCCCCCCCCCCCCCCCCCGGCAAAACATTTATCTCTTTGTTTCTGGATCAAACTGTGATCATGGCATATGCATTGTTCTAGACATTTCTTGATCGATCTTGATCTTGTGAGGATGGGAAAATTAATAAAGAGGATTGGAAGGATTTTGTTATGTGGCACCCGTCACTCTTGCGGAACATGACTCTTCCATACTTGAAGTATGCAGCTTACTCATTTTTTTAGTCATCTTTGTATATCCTTCTTTGTCTTTTGTTACTAACTTCTATAATTGTTAAAGTCATTTTCTTGCAAATAGCAGAAACTGAGAGACATCATTGACTCTATATGTAGTTTTCAGAACTGGTTTACACCCTCTATGTGAAATTGTTTTTGTGTATTTCTTTTTGGCCCCCTCCTAAAAGCCACACCACACCAGATTCCATCTTTGTTTTTCACAATTGCTAAGCTGGTATTCACTAATGATTGAGAATGCTCTTTGGTTTATTTGGAAAGAGGTTATAGATGTTTGGCCTTGATGTTGTCATTTTCCAGGGACATCAGCACTACATTCCCTAGTTTTGTTTTCAACACAGAGGTTGAAGATGATTAATAATTTGTTCCCGGTTGAAGTTTCACCAATATCCTGGATTGCCTGAGAATTGCTGTGCGCTTCATGTGGGGAATGAAATCTCCACCGCGCTTCAAGCTGAAGAAAATGAAAAGGCCTGCTTTGTTTTAGTATGAGCACAGCTTTGTGTTTGGCCCATTGCTACTCTCGCAAGTCTGGCAATACTGTATTTTGGCTAAATGAAAATTAGGATGATGTGGAGACTTAAAAAATTGTACATTTATGGAAAGTACAAATACCGATGCACGGGGTCTAACTATCTGTTGAGGATTAAGCAATCTACCAAATATGTAGCCTAGAATATTTCATGTATATTCTCTGTGTGTTATCTCCTTATGTAATTACTTATTTACCTTACTTAGATTAGGGTTTAAGCTTATAAATGTATGCTTAGTATTGTACAAAATATGTAATTATAAAGCAATCATTCCAAAACTCTCTGTTTCTTCCTATTTTGTTACATGGTATCAGAGCGAAAATCTTCCTTGCGACCTGAAATCGCCTCTGCCACAAATTTCTAACAAACTTCATTCACAAGTTTTGTTGCTGTTTTTTCTTATTTTTTTTCTTCTTCCCATTTTACCCTCATCATCACACAAACCTTGGTCGCCAACCGTAACTATACCCAGATTAACCCTGCCGTCAACTGCAAAATTGCCACTGTCAACTGCCATGGCTGAATCACATGCCATTGCCTCCGGCAATACATCTATCACTCTGTCTGCCCCATGCGAGCTCGCTTCTGACAAATTTTTTGTTAGTCAGGATGTTGTTTTTCAATAAAATGTTTTCCCCTTTTCCTCTTCCTCTTCCATGAAGACCTCCGATCAGCTCGCTTCGCCCCCACCAGTTGAATGGTTTGATGAGACTTATACTTTGTCCTCTCTTCCTGTACCCACACCAGCCTGTTCTACAACATCGTTTGATCCTACTTCGTCTCTCGATGTTCCACCTAAACAACCCTCAGACATCACTCTACACCGGTCCAGTTGTGCTTCTCTACCTCCTATATGGAGTTCTGATTACATTTGTCCTACTTTATCATCTGCCTCTTGTGCTTCACTCTATCCTATATCTAATTATCTCTTCATGAACCGCTGCCACCCGCACCACCAGCATTTCATTGCATCCATATCAACCATTCACAAGCCTGCCACATTTCAAGAAGCCGTCACTAATCCCCATTGGATTTCTGCAATGGAAAATAAACTTAATGCTCTTCAGGCGAATCATACTTGGGATGTGGTCCCCTTGCCTCCTGATCGTCGTCCAATCGGGTGTAAATGGGTTTACAAGGTCAAATATCATGCCGATGGCACTCTTGAGCAGTACAAAGCCCTCCTCGTGGCCAAGGGTTTTAATCAGCGAGAAGGCATTGATTATCAAGATACTTTTTCTCCTATAGCTAAGCATGCCACTGTTCGCCTTCTCATCATCCTTGCCACTGTCCAGATGGATGTTCAAAATGCTTTTCTTCATGGTGATCTTTCCGAGGAGGTCTATATGAAGCTTTCCCCTAAATTCCGCACTCAGGGGGAGTATTCAGTGTGTCGACTGCAAAAATCCTTGTATGAGTTGAAACAGGCATCCCGTCAATGGAACGCCAAATTCACTAGTGCTTTACTCCAACATGGTTTTCATCAGTCTCGCCAGGACTATTCATTGTTTACTAAATTTCAGGGTACTTCCTTTCTAGCTTTACTTATTTATGTTGATAACATCCTGATTACCGGCAACAGTCAAGCTGGAATCACTGACCTCAAACAATATCTCAATGCCATATTCTTTATAAAAGATCTTGGCCCGTCAAAATTCTTCTTTGGTCTTGAGATTGCTCGATCTTCATATGGTATTTCACTAAATCAATGTAAGTACACATTGGAATTAATATCTAAGGCTGGATTGGTAGGTTCTAAGCCGTCAATTATTCCTATGGAACAAAACAAGAAATTCACAAGTGTGGAATATGACGTTGATTCAAAGGAGAAGATCAATGACCCACTCCTTGAAGACCCTGCAGTATATCAAAGATTAGTTAATTAGCAAACTCATCTACTTGACTCTCACCAAGCTTGACATTACATTTCCAGTTCAACTTCTTAGTCAGTTTATGCACAATCCAAAGCAATCTCACATGGAAGCAACTTTGAAGGTGATCAAATACTTAAAGAGTTGCCCAGGTCTTGGTCTTATGTTCCCATCATCCTCAAAGTTTGAGCTACGGGCCTTTTGTAATTCCGATTATAGCACATGCCCAATGACAAGGAGATCCACCACTGGATTCTGTATCATGCTTGGAAATTCTTTGATATCTTGGCGTTCAAAGAAACAGCCCATTGTCTCACTATCATCAGCCGAGGCAGAATATCGAGCTATGCAAGTTACAACCAGCGAAATAGTGTGGAGCATGGGACTTCTCAAAGATTTTGGATTTCATATGAGACAACCTGCTTTACTTTATTGTGACAATGAAGCTGCAGAAAAAATAGCGGTAAATCCAATTTTTCATGAGCGCACCAAACACATTGAGGTCGAATGCCATTATGTAAGAGAGAAGCTCCCACAAGGCATCATCGAGACACGTCACGCATCCACCAAGAAACAACCAGCAGACTTGTTGACTAAAGCATTAGACAACAAGCAACATTGGCATCTTCTTTCCAAGCTTGGAGTTTTTGATTTATACAAATCTCCAGCTTGAGGAGGAGTGTTGAGGATTAAGCAATCTACCAAATATGTTGCCTAGAATATTTCATGTATATTCTCTGTGTGTTATCGCCTTATGTAATTACTTATTTACCTTACTTAGATTAGGGTTTAAGCTTATAAATGTATGCTTAGTATTGTACAAAATATATAATTATATAGCAATTATTCCAAAACTCTCTGTTTCTTCCTACTTTGTTACACTATCTAAAACCTGTGACTTTCCAATCCTATGACTTGAATAGATTCTATTTCGGCTCCATCTTTGTCCTTGATAAACTGCTGGGCTGCACAGCACCTGTGACGCTCTTCTTAATTCTCTATTCTTCCGTCTTCACCTTCACTTTTTCTACAATTTCTTTGTTGTTTTATTTTCGGTATATTGGATTGGAGATACATATACAGGCACGCATGCGCACAGTGAGTGTAACCAGCAGAACGGAGTGTGGTGGGAGTATGAGAGATGGCGGACAAGCCAAGCAGAGCACTAGTGTTGTACGGAGATGGTTTGGCCCCACTGATCGCTCCATAACACAAACCATATCCATTCCATGGCTTCTCTCTCCTTCTGTGGCTTCTTAACCCTCCCTCATTCCCCTCTTTTAGGTTCGCTTATCTCTTTTGGTTTTTGACATACATCTTCGTTCATTAGTCTTTTTGATGAATTTTCCAAAATTATGCATTTAAGTTTGATTTTCTTTATTTCCATCTTGATATGCATGTTGACTTCATGCAGGCTAGGGTAGCTCATAGATTGTACATTCTATATTAAGAAGAAGGGGTCGCCCAAAAAAAAAAAATGCAAACTTTTTGGTGGGGTGGGGAGAGGGAGAGGGAGAGGGGAATGGGTGTAATTTTATTGTTTTTGTGAAAATAAGAAAATCAAAAGTGTATGGATGGCGCTCTTGGTTGTGTTAAGATATTGAGGATGTCTTCTGCAGGATTTAATTTTGCTAAGCCTATGCAGCTCTTCAGTTTGTCACATTTTTTATATCACTATTCACTAATAAAAAAAGTTCTTGTCCGCCATCAAACATTTGGAAGATGAGTAAAATATTAGAATATTATTTTTTAAAAAAAATTAAATAAATATTAATAATTTGGAAAATCTTCTCAAAATGATGAAGTCGATATCCAGGATATCGACTTCAGACAAAATTAAAAAAAAATTAATTCCCTTGAAGTCGACATTGAGGATGTCAAATTCAAGGAATTAGTTCAAAAAAAGAATGCCTTCGTCCTGCTCGATTCTCTTCCAACAAGCACAGCAAATGGCCACATCAAAATCCTATATAGGATATTAGGAAGAGAGGTTGAAATTGCAATTCCCCAAATTCCCAAATGAAGATAGAAAGTCAAGAAAATTGGGAAGGGGGAGAACAGAAAGGATCGACCAATTCTTCTCTTAGCTTCAGATTTTGCAAAGAACTCCCTCCATTCATCAGTTGGAACAAAAACAGGGTCTTCCTCTTCCTCCTTTTCCTCCTCCTCCTGATGTTCCCCCCCTTCTTCCATTTCAGTAGTGTTCTCTTCATGCATCAACCTTTTGACCAACCACACATAAATGGAACAAATTCAAAAAAATAAAAATGGAGCACAAAATTCTCAGAGCTTTAATACAAACAATTCTATCAAGCAATTGTATTATGTTGGCTAGTGCAATTTCCAATGATGAATTAGTGTACTTGATGACAAGGAAAAAAAAACTCTTGGAGCCTTAGTTATACGAGGTAAATATATCAAGCTTGCAAAACCCTATATATATATATAAAAAAAAAAGTAGGGCAAATGAAGTTAATACTTACAAGGAATCATTAATGATCTTTTCTTTGGGCTGGGAAACCTGTAATTTCAAAGGGTTTCCTGGGAATAGAACAGGAGTAATGGTTTCTGGGTTTTGAGATTGGGGATATGAAGATGCAAAAATAGGGCAAGAAGGTGAATGGTTTTTGGGATGAAGCATGAAGCTGTGAAAAGGGCAATTAGAAGACACGTGAAAGGAATGATGGTGAGTGACTGAGTTGTGGTGGTGGAAATGGTGAAAGGGGGGGGAGGGGCGGGAATGGGGAAGGGTGGTAGCAGTGGAAGGAGGTGGGGGAAGGAGGGATGTGGGGCGGCAAGGGAGAGAAGAGAAAAAAAATTGCAAGCAAGGGGAGGGGCTGCGGCTGGGAGAGGCAAACAAATGGAAAAGGAGAGGAAGGAAGAAACATGAGAGTAGGGCCAAGTTTTTTAAAAAAAAAAAAAAAAAGATTACCTGAAATCGACATCCTGAATATCGACTTCAAAGTCGACATTTCGGACGTCGACTTCAAAGTAGATATTCTTGATGTTGACTTCAAAGTTGATATTTAGAATGTCAATTTCAGTATAAATGAAACAATTTTTAAAATATCAATATTTATTTAATTTATGTTTGTTTTAACAATTTTTTTGGGAAAAAACTCCTTGGAAGATTTACCTGCGTGTGCTTTATTTCTGTACTAAATTGGACATTATGCAAATTTCTTAGCAAAAATTAAGGGTTTGCGTTTACCTTCAAGACCAAATTTTAATGTTTTATATGAAGTTTTGTTGTTGGAGATGAATCCGAAACAGTTGCTAATCTGATTAACTAGTTATACATAAGAACGTTTGGTCTTTCCAACACTAATGGAATTAATGGAATAAAACTTTTAATATTTCTAATGCTTTTATAATTCTCATCTTCTATGCTTGATGTACTTGGGGATAAGCTTGCAGAAAATTTGGATGCAAGAATTGTTAGAGAGTTTGGAGAGCTACTGGATGTTAATGAGGTAACTCTCCATTCATTTTCTTCGCCCCTCTCATCCCTCTCCTGTTTTACAATTACAATAGCATAAGAAAATCTGATATTAATATGGCTTTGTTTATGTGTTCAGAATGTGAATTCTTGGGTTCCATCTATATCTGACAGGTTTCAATTCCTCACGCAAATGCCGGGGGGAACATGTTTTATTGAATGGAATTGGTAGGTCACTTGGGCAAACGGTAAGGGGAAATCGATGATTCTTTCACCCGTCAGGCGAAGTGTGGTGCGGGCGAACGCATGGAATTGACTGTATATGTGCGATTGTGTCAACTCTCAACTGGCATTTAATAATGATCCACAAAATAGGAGTGGTACAAAAAACACACGTTCCACGAATCTGATGTGAAATCGGATCAGCATCTAATTCATCACACCCCTGGTACATAATTGTTATAATAGAGGATTCGATTCTCGAATCTGATGCAAGATCATTTTCTTTGTTTTACTATTATCGGAGACGTTACTCCCTCATTTCAAAAAAAAAAATCAATTTATTTTTTTAAAAAAAATCCACTTAAATTAGTTTATTCAAAATTAATAATCCAATTCGAATTCAATGAATTCAATCTCATCAAAATATTTCGATTCAAATCGGATCAAATTTAATCTATTTTTTCTCATTTTTCTTTTCATAAACAAAGTTAAATTTGAAATTAATAGTTTCATATTAAAAATTTATCTATTATTTATGTAAAAATAATAAATAATTTTCATGTAAATATTTTAACTTATTTTGTCACAATTTAACTAATATTAATTTAAAATTTATTTAAATTATCAAAAAAAATATTAATTTATATTTTATAACAAATTTTAACTATTGTTGAAGAGAAAAAAGTTATATAACAAATTCGATCTGAAATTTTGAATCGGATCAACCCCAAATCAAAATAAACATTCATAAGTGAAATTTTTGTATTATTTTTACTAATGATAATAATATATAACTCAATTTAAAATGTAAGAATAAAAATATAAAAATATATATTTAATTATATATTAAATATGTTATATTTTATAATTTAAAAATTATAATAAATCTAAAATTAACTATTTTTTAGGACAGATGGAGTATTATTTTATTCAAGTGGTGAGGATTCCATTCCTAATCCGACAAATCATAGTGGTGAGGATTCCATTCCCGGAATGATATGGTGATAATGAAATTGTCAAAAACACGTTTTACTGATCTGACAAATCATAGTGGTGAGGATTCCATCCCTGAATCCGATGTGATATCATTTCTTCTATTTTACTATCACGTGTAAATCATGCTTTGTTCTATTAAAATGACATTATTTTATCTAAAATATTAGTGAAAACGAGATCTTAATCATGAAATGAAACACTATTACCCCATCTTAACACGACAAATAATACTCTTAAGAATGTCTTGTGGATTATCCAAACTTTGGTTTGTAATATTTTGTCCTCCTCCCTCAAATTTTACACACAATTTCCAAGTTATAAACTATTCAATCTTTTTGCCAAAAAAAAAAAAAAATCATCAGCCAAAAAGTTAAAAACTAATATTCACTTTATCAGCAAGAAAGAAAAATAATATTCTATTTACCACCCAATAAAAAAAAGTATATTTTTAATTAAATATAATTTTGTAAGTACTATTAAATATACAACAAAAAAAAATTGAATCGGGAGCCATGCGCAATTATTATTAATGGTGATGGTATTATAGGGATTACTCTCAAAAATATACTTTTTTTAAATTAAAAAAAAAATAAAAGTGAAGTATTTTTTAAGAATAAAAAAAAATACTTAAAATGAAGTTGTCATAATCATGTCACCCATGTCTACTAGGAATTAAATTGATAGAAGTATTATGCTTGTCATAAATTTATCTAATTTGGTTGTTAAATTTATCTTTTTTACTACTAGTCTAATTAGGCTTCCATTCTCCCATAAATATAGATAAAAATATAGTATTAAATATTATTGATTTTAAAAAACACACACAAAAAAAAAAAAAGTAAAAAAGGAGTCACCCTCGACAGTTTCTTTGCCTTGCACATCTTAAACTCTCCAACATCCCAACGTCATCGTTACCAAATGTGAAATTATTTAACTTTGACATGGCTTCTCGCTCAATTATATTGCTTGATCAAGAGGTTTTATCACATTGGCGGTACTTGTTTACCCTCGTGTTTTTGTTAATCATGCTTTAAAAAGCCAAATTTTCCTTTGCGTTCATAATAAGGTTCTAGAATTATTCCTTGACAAATATTTTGGTAGAATTTCTTTAAAGGGCGTGCTAAGAATCAACAATACAAACAATATCAATCATTAAGTTTGCTCAAGCAAGATAAATTTAAAAAAAATACTCCATCTGTTTAAAAAAAAATTATTTTTTATTTGGTATAACTTTTTTTTTAATTATAGGATACAATTAAATGTATATTTTTATATTTTTATCCTTACTTTTTTATTTGACCTTATTTTGTTATTATGAGTAAGAATAATATAACAATTTCATACTAAAAGTGGCAAAAACTTTTAAAACTGTACTATTTTGTGGGATAGAGAGAATAGTTTTTTTTTTTTTCAATCATGTTTATTAAATTCATAGCTAATGTGAATTCAGCTCAAAGATGTGAACTCGAAACCAAAGACGTGAACTTGGCGGCACAAAGATGAGAACTCGAAGCCAAAGACGTGAACTTGCCAACCAAAGATGTGAACTCGGTGGCCAAAGATGCGAATTCAATGGCCAAAGATGCGAACTTGGCCAACGATGTGAACTCGGCCCCAACTTCACATCCAAATCAATGGAGCTTCGGTCCAAGTTCAATAGTGTATTTGATTCAAGTCAAATATCAGTTTTGGTCCTAAAGTTGGTCCAAATTCTAGCCTATCAAATATTTAAGTAGTCAAGTATTGATAACTTTAAATTTAATGGTCAATCATCTATTTTGAGGCATTTGAGGACGAAGAGTCATTACTGAAAATTCAGTCAGAAGAAGAATTTAATGAAGTCTTGGAAGCTAGCTCAAGATACATGAATCTACTTATTCTAACACTTGGTCAAAGTACCATTCTAATGTGCCTTTATTTCAGCCAATATGTTATCTAGAATAATGCATAATTAATATATTAAAATGAAGGATTTTATTAGTCTTGTCAAAGTCTAGTCTAGAAGTTAGAAAGTCAAAATTAATATTTATTTTTCTAGTTCTAGACAAAGATATTTAGGGTTTTTTTAAAGACTTTTGTAGCCTATAAATAAACATCTTTGTACTGTTTTGAAACAAGTTTTGAATAATGAAATTGTAAGTTTATTTCATCTTTGATTTTTTTGAGAACTCTAAAACTTATCAAGTTTTATTCCAAAACTTGTGGTGTTCAAACTAAACTTATCAACCAATTTTAGTGTGGTTGGTTATGGCATTTTTATACCAAAGTTCTTATCTCTTTATAGATAACGAGTCGCGATTTACACCAATCAAAACTACTATCCCTTAAACATATCTTGGGCAATTTTTTAAGTGTTCCTATCCCTTTTGGATTTGGTTCATATCAATAGGGGCGTTGATTGGTCAAAATTTTCAATTATATGAGTAAATGAGTTAAAGTTGTTTCCCTTTTTCTTAGTGTTCATCATTTGATTTAAGCCAAGGGAAAAAAAAAACTGACTCCAAAATCAAATAATCAATTTTCCACCCCAACCAAAATTCAGTAAGTTTTGATTGAGTTTTGGTTTGAACCAAATAATGGACACACTCTAGTATTTTACACACAAAAGCAACAAAATGAGAGTTGTTGCGTACAGCCGGTACAGGGACCTTAGTTGGATAAGTAGACACGTTAACTTTGGCTTGGATAATTTAAATTAATCGGGTGATATCATTCTTGTAGGTCCCTAAACCCCAATCGAACTGGTTTGTCTCATATTAAATTGGACCACTTTCAGCTCTTCTAGATACTATAAAAGACAATCATCGATGACTATGATGTATCCTTTGACGTATCCTATGATGTATCCTATCCATTTGAGTGACACTTGAGGTACAATGTCTAATTTAAATTCAACTTTTGTTTCGTAAAAACTATATATAAGTCCATAGTGCCATGTCGAGTCACCTTTATCTGTATCTAATTTGTGGAAACATGAAGTTATTGATTAGATGGTGTCGATTGCAATAATTGTTGTTTCCAAATAGTGAGATGGTGTCGATTGCAATAATTGTTGTTTCCAAATAGTGAGATGTTATGGTGATTATAATTTATAAACAATAATAATGATGAATTATTGTTAGGCATTGTAAAATGCCTTTTAAAACATTCATTACTTGGAAATCTTATTATGTCAAAGATTAAAAATTTTCACCATTTACCCTCTGTCTTAAATCTTTACACTTTTGAGACTGAAATTGTGAGGATCAATTTATAGAAAATTAAGTTTTATTTAAGGGCATTTCAGGATGTAAAATTATGAGAGAGGGCATAAATTGATTAAACTTATTAGTAAGGCCGAACAACAGTTATATATATTTCATGGTGTCATGACGTAAAGGGAAAAAAAAAACCCTTTTGCACCATATTGCTTTCGTCTATTCAAAAACCTTAACTGACTTAAATATCAGAGTATTTAGTTCGAAAACCATTTTAGGATCTATTTTGCAAGTTTCTTTTTGGCAAGAGAATCCAAAAGGTATTTACCTTTGATGAAGTAGTAGATATTTCCTTCATCAATTTTCATACTACAACATACGACAACCTTCTAATCACTCGTTCTGAAATATATATATATATATATATATATATATATATATATATATATATATATATATATATTAATTTTGATTACTGTACAACTTTTTTTTTTTGTTACTTTGGATGAATGTACAATTTTCTAATTTTATCTTTATTTTTTTAAAAAAATTATGTAGTATCATTATTAATAATGATAGTATGAGGAAAAAAAAATTATAAAAGTCGATTTTTTTAAAAGGTAGAAAAGTTGTGAATGTACAACACGACAAATAATACCCTTAACAATGTCTTGTGGATTACCCAAACTTTGGTTTTAATATTTTGTCCTACTCCCTCAAAATTTACACACAATTTCCAAGTTATAAACTATTCAATCTTTTTGCCCAAAAAAAAAAAATCATCAGCCAAAAAGTTAAAAACTAATATTCACTTTATCAGCAAAAAAGAAAAATAATATTCTATTTACCACCCAATAAAAAATTTATATTTTTAATTAAATATAATTTTGTAAGTACTATTAGATATACAAAAAAAAAATTGAATAGTGAGCCATGCGCAGTTATTATTAATGGTGATGGTATTATAGGGATTGCTCTCAAAAATATATTTTTTTGAAATTAAAAAAAATTAAAAGTGAAGTATTTTTTAAGAATAAAAAAAAATACTTAAAATGAAGTTGTCATAATCATGTCACCCATGTCTACTAGGAATTAAATTGATAGAAGTATTATGCTTGTAATAAATTTATCTAGTTTGGTTGTTAAATTTATCTTTTTTAATACTAGTCTAATTGGGCTTCCATTCTCCCATAAATACATATAAAAATATAGTATTAAATATTATTGATTTTAAAAAACACACACAAAAAATAAGAATAAGTAAAAAAGGAGTCACCCTCGACAGTTTCTTTGCCTGGCACATCTTAAACTCTCCAATCTCCCAACGTCATCGTTACCAAATGTGAACTTATTTAACTTTGACATGGCTTCACGCTCAATTATATTGCTTGATCAAGAGGTTTTATTACATTGGCGGTACTTGTTTACCCTCATGTTTTTGTTAATCACACTTTAAAAAGCCAAAATTTTCTTTGCGTTCATAATAAGGCTCTAGAATTATTCCTTGACAAATATTTTGGCAGGATTAAAAGGGCGTGCTAAGAATCAACAATACATTAACAATATCAATCATTAAGTTTGCTAAAGCAAGAGAAATTCAAAAAAATACTCCATCTGTTTAAAAAAAAAGTTTATTTTTTATTTGGTATAATTTTTTTTTATTATAAGATATAATTAAATGTATAGTTTTATATTTTTATCCTTATTTTTTAATTTGACCTTATTTTGTTATTATGAGTAAGAATAATACAATAATTTCACACTAAAAGTGGCAAAAAATTTTAAAACTATACTATTTTGTGGGATAGAGAGAATAGTTTTTTTTCAATCATGTTTATTAAATTCATAGCTGATGTGAACTCAGCTCAAAGATGTGGACTTGGAGCCAAAGACGTGAACTTGGCGGTACAAAGATGAAAACTCGGAGTCATAGACGTGAACTTGCCAACCAAAGATGTGAACTTGATGGCCAAAGATGCGAATTCAGTGGCCAAAGATGCGAACTTAGCCTACGATGTGAACTTGGCCCCAACTTCACATCCAAATCAATGAAGTGACGGTCCAAGTTCAATGGTGTATTTGATCCAAGTCAAATATTAGTTTTGGTCCTAAAGTTGGTCCAAATTCTAGCCTATCAAATATTCAAATAGTTAAGTGTTGAAAACTTCAAATTCAATAGTCAGTCATCTATTTTGAGGCATTGGAGGACGATGAGTGGCACTTGAAGTATGTCATCGTAAAAGCTTATATAAGTGTGCCATGTCGAGTCACCTTTATTTGTATCTAATTTGTGGAGACATGAAGTTATTGATTAGATGGTGTCGATTGCAACAGTGAAATGTTATGGTGATTATAATTTATAAACAATAATAATGATGAATTATTGTTAGGCATTGTAAAATGCCTTTTAAAACATTCATTACTTGGAAATCTTATTATGTCAAAGATTAAAAATTTTCGTCCTAAATCTTTACACTTTTGAGACTGAAATTGTGAGATCAATTTATAGAAAATTAAGTTTTATTTAAGGGCATTTCAGGATGTAAAATTATGAGAGAGGGCATAAATTAATTAAACTTATTAGCAGGGCATATAAATAACTTAGGGTACTCCATAAATTAAAAATAAATAATATTATTTACGTTCCTTAAATTTTGTAATATTACAAATCAAATCCCGTAATTTAAAAATAACAATCGCCCCTTAATTAACCATCATCATTTAACTGAGTTTGCTTAACAATGGCAAACAGCTCTCACTCGCTCATCATTTTCCTTTTCATCATCCTCAACTGTTATCCTCGTGATTATGCTGCTATGTCCGGATCTTTATAAGCTTGATGGGATCCTGCACGTTCCACGCCATGTGGTGTCTTTTGTGTGTGGGGTTGTAAGGTGGTGATGAACCCAGTTGATGGTTTTCGGGAGACCCAGTTTTTTTCACAACCACGCCTTGAGAAACTGAGGCCAAATGTGGCTGATCAAACTGATAATGTTGTAATTTTGTCATTTGTCCAGGAAAGAAGGGGGCGTGGACAAATTCTGCTTCTGCATATTGCCAAATACTTGATAATGGCGCTTTTCTGTTTCTTTCTACTTCCCTGTCTCATCTGTGGTTTTTTAACTCAAAAATACAGAACAAGCAGGCCCACAAACCAGCAGCGCAACCACGGACCCAGCATCCACCACCCAAACAGTCTTTTGTTTTGCCATGTGGATGCTAGATACGAATTTGTAAAAATAATTTAATCTAAGCAATGATATTTTTAATAATTAATAATAATAATTTTTTAACGTGATTAATATAATAAATATAAAAAAAATAAAATTATTTTTTATTTACTTAAAAAAATTATATTTTTATAATTATGACGTTTAAAAAAATATAAAAATAAAAAATAAGTTTATATTTTTATAATTATGACACAATTACTTCAGAAAGTCTATAACTTCTATTATAGTGTCTATGAAAGTCTATAATTTCCATAAGTTGAGTTATTTCCCTTAATATTGATGCAAAAAAAAAAAATATTGTTTTTTTTATTTTTATTCCATTTCTACAGAAGTCGGTTTTTGAAAAACCGACTTCTGTAGAATTTTTTTTTAAAATTAATTTTGATTTAAAATTAATTAATTAGTTTTTTAATCATATTTTATTTGAAAAAATTCAAAAATAATATAATATTCAGAGTTAAATTCTTCATAGTCGATATTCTGCATATCCACTTCAATTTAGTATTATTTTTTAAAAGTTTTTTTATTAAAATTGAGTTAATTAGTTTTTGTACCATATATTAGTAATTTTTTTTGAAAATCATGTAACTTTGGGCAATAATTTGCAATAATTTGTTGTGTATTATTACGAGTTTTTTTTTCCAAAAAATTGTATAAAAAATATAAATTAAATAAATACTAATTCTTGAAAATTCTTTTATTTTTAAAGAAATCGATATCTAAAATATCGACTTTAAAATCGATATTAGGGATATCAACTTTAAAATCGCTATTCCAGATAACCACTTTGAAGTCGAAATCTCAGATATCGACTTTAGGCAATTTATGAAAAAGAAAACTTAGCCCTAAACCTCCTAAACCCTAAACCCTAAAAACTCAACCCTCAACCCTCAACCCTCAACCCTAAACCTAAACCTGCCCCCCCCTCCGCCTCCACTGGGGTTTAGATTTTCCACTGGTGGATCATCAGGCTCTATTTTCTCTTTCATCACAGGATTCCGTCAAGTTATTCATGGAGTTTTTTTCATTGAGAATTCCACAGGATACAATGGAGTTTTTTTCCATAAGTGAAGAATGGAGTTTTAGAAAAACTGCCGAAACTTTCGTCCAAGAAGAATAAAGTTTTAGAAAAAACTGCCGAAGGTGCGGGACAATATATTTTTTTTATTTTTTACTTCAAGTCAATATCCATGATATCAACTTCACTATTTTAGGAACGACTCCCAAATTTTCAATATTTATTTAATTTTTTTAAAAAACAATATTCACAAATTTCACTCGTATTAGAGATAGCCAGGGCATTAATAGATCTCTAATATTAGGATTATTAATAATTACTAAGCCATTGAAAATTTAATATTAATAGATCTTTAATATTAATAGATCTCTAATATATTAATAGATCTAATATTAACAATATTCACAAATTTCACTCGTATTAGTACAGATGATTTTAATTTATATTTTTTGGAAATGCATAAGAGAATATTAAATTAAAAATAATATAATTATATCTTTTTATTTCGTAAGAAGACATATAAAATTTTCGTACATATTTTTTACAATTTTGTTCTGTAATAATATTTGGGATGTAAGGATTTAGGGTTTTCGTACATGCCATGCGCTGCTCAACCCCCTTCCTCTTAACACTGTTACATCCCACTTAGACCATTAAAAATGGCATATTTGGGAAATCAACTTCTTATGGTAATTTAAATTAAATTAGGGTTTAAGGTTTAGGGTTAAGGGTTCAAGATTGAGAGTTAAGTTTTTAGGGTTTAGGGTTTAGGAGGTTTAGAACTAAGTTTTCTTTTTTATAAATTGCCTGAAGTCGATATTTGGGATTTCGACTTCAAAGTGATTATCTGGAATAGCGATTTTAAAGTTGATATCCCTAATATCGATTTTAAAGCCTATATTTTAGATATCGATTTCTTTAAAAATAAAAGAATTTTCAAGAATTAGTATTTATTTAATTTATATTTTTTATACAATTTTTTGGAAAAAAAACTAGTAATAATACACAACAAATTATTGCAAAATTATTGCTCAAAGTTACATTATTTTCAAAAAAAATTACTAATATATGGTACAAAAACTAATTAACTCAATTTTAATAAAAAAACTTTTAAAAAATAATACTAAATTGAAGTGGATATGCAGAATATTGACTATGAAGAATTTAACTCTGGATATTATATTATTTTCAAATTTTTTCAAATAAAATATGATTAAAAACTAATTAATTAATTTTAAATCAAAATTAATTTATTATTATTATTTTTTACAGAAGTCGGTTATTTATTTAATTTTTTTTTTACATCAATATTAAGGGAAATAATTCCCATAAGATCCATTTAGTCTATAACTGCCATTATAGAGTCCGTGAATATCGTTCCTCAAAATAACTTCCTTCCTTGGAAGCCTTTCCTGATGCAACCGAACCCGGGTATATGCACTCCCAGACCCAGCTGTAAATGAAAATACTGTACTAAAATTCCATCGCACAATGGAGTCTGTCAATAATTCCCGGGTAAGTTTCTGTTTCATGCAAAATTTTCATATGTTTCTGTTTGTAATTTTCATATGTTTCTGTTTGTAATTTTCATATGTTCCTTTGAAAAGATTTTTGTTTGGTGATGTGAATGTTGCAGGACAGTTCTTTGACGTTTCACGAGAAAATATGTGCTGTATGTATACCGTTTATTGCAATAATTGACGCATTGATTTTTTCGGTGTTGGGATGTTTTGATTTGGAACCCTCAAACCGTCCCCAGAAACTGCGGTATGAGCACAAGGACCTGGTTCAATTAACCCGAGAATCTCGATGTAATTTATGTACTTTTATGCTTTCACTTTCTTTTGTCTTTAATTTTGCATGGAAATTGTGGTTTAGAGTTGAATTTAGCAGCGGCAAAATCTGGAATTCATGCTTGGTCTGATCTTACATTTTCTACATACCCATCCTGCGTTTTGAGAAGGAAAAAGGAGTTTTCTTTTCTGGGTTTGGTTAGGCTATGTTTGATTACATGCAAATTCGGACTTTGAAATGGGATTTCGAAGAAGGGTTTTAGATATTTAATCTTATTTTAAAGGAATCAGATCGGAATTTGAGTACCATTTTTAAACTTCCAAGTACAAGCTTTGAGTTGGACGATTACTTTTTTAAGTATTTTGCAGCTCGGGTTTGGGATTAGAGTTTATGCTGCCGAAGAAAAGGATTGGCTTGATCTGTTTTCTTTAACTACACGTGAAAGGTTTGAATTCCATGTGGACAATGGGGAAGAATGGAATTGCAATTTGAGCTGTTTGTGATTTCTTCTTTTTGCAGTTTCCATAAACGAAATAGAGGCCTTGTATGAGTTGTTCAAGAAATTGAGTTGTTCAATTATAGACGACGGTTCAATCCACAAGGTATTTTCAAATTTTTCCTTGATTGGAATGTTTTGCCTGTTATGCTCATTTAATCTATCCAAGTGTTTTTATGGATTTGTATATGACTTCGGCATTTTATCTGACTTATTGTTTTGGAATTGCTTCTGTAGGAAGAGCTTCAGCTGGCGTTATTCAAAACTCCATATGGTGAGAATCTTTTTCTGGACCGGGTAAATGCTCTACGAAGACTTATTTCGAGTACTCTGTCCCAGGATTCAGTTTCTCATTATGTTAAAAAGAAAAAAAAAATGGAGTAGCATGACTGGGGAGGTCCTGTATTCATGTGGAAATCAAGATTGCCTCATCAAAATGTTGCTCACAGGATGATGACTGGGGACACAAAATATCTTATTCTGTTTACGTATAACTTGGGTTCTTGTTAATTGTGCATCTAATAGATACTTGTATACAGAACTGGGACATTGAGAACTTTTAGATAAGCCCTTTCTTGTGCTTCATTTTGGATTCATTTCCATCTACCACCTTCTGCATGTACTTTTGTTTTGGACACATGGCCTTGATTCTTGGTATTTAGCTTGCAAGCTTCATTAGTAATTAAATTAATAGCTCAAGCAAGGAGAAATCTTTTTTTTTTTTTTTGTGTGGATCAAAGTTAATATTTTTGAAGTCTCAATCTTTTTATCCTTTGCATGAATCCATCTTTCTATTTGTGAATGTAAGTTTTTTATGATGGGAAAACCTCCTCCTTTGTTAAGAGCAATGTCAGAACAGAAGTATGTAACTATTACTTGCCTTTTTGTGCCGCTTTCATTCAAGTTGCTACTTATTTTGGAGGCTAGCATCAAATTGATAATATTCTAGCTGCTTGAAGTTCTAGTTCAGCGAAATATGTAATATTTTAGTAATTCTTTGTTGCCGAGAGTTGAAGGGAATTATGATACGATGAAACCATATTGAAGTAGTTGTGAAATTTTTGTTTGCTTCACTTGGCTCTTGTTGTGCTATCCAGGTTTTTTATCTTTTTGATGAAAAGAAAAATGATGTTATTGAATTTGGGGAGTTTGTCCATGCACTAAATGTATTCCATCCCTGCGCTCCAATGGAAGAGAAAATAGATTGTAAGTTATCATATACCTTACAATGTATACACGGCTGACATAATAGATTGAATTTGGCTGACAGAACAAACTGATTTGCAGTTTACTCAATATATAAGGCTTAATATTATTTTGCAGTTGCATTTAGGCTTTATGATCTGAGGCAGACTGGGTTCATTGAGCCAGAAGAAGTGAGTACTCTACAACTTAACAATATCCTTTGAAGTATGATTTGTCATGTGAAACTTTGATATTATACAACCTGAAGCTATCAATTATAACTAATCTTCAGTAACTGCATAATTTGCTACTGCTTGTACAATACTTCTTGAATTAAAAGAGAAACTGATTAAGGGGGAAGAGGAAAGGAATTTCTACTTTTCTTTCCCTTTCCACATTGTTTTAGCAAAATATGTATACAAAAGTTAATTCCTATTTTTGTAAGGAGTTCAGAACTTTTCCTAGTAATTATCTCCAAAATAGCTTAAACATTTTATGTTGAGGCATCATTTGAACATTTTAAACTTGTGGGAAATGCCGTGGTGAGAAAAAGAAAGAAAAGAGAATGAAGTGCTAACTACTTTCTTTTCCTGTCTAGATTGAGAGGAAGTGGTGCTACATGGAACTTTTTTCTATTCTAAGAAAGCAAATCTTTTTGGCCACTTGACTTGAAGGGATTTGGTTGAAGTAACTTCCCCATGATCCATCTATTTTCCCTGATCAGTTAGTTGATCATTCCATGTAACTCACAAATATAATTTTTCTAACATGTGCTAAGAGTCATGCCGTTGATTTTTATGATAATAAAAATCCAAGTCATCATTTGTTTACAAGATGAGGGTCAGTGACAAGGAACCTTCTTGTCTCTTGTATCTGATCCTAAATTGTTTTCAAAATTATGATGAACTTTATTTTTATACAGATGGTAGTTATTTGGTGCAGTGTCTTTAAAAAGAAAGAAAATCAGAAAAAGAGTGCCAGTAAGTGCATCTGGTATGCACCCTCCCCTTCCCTTAGTGTCTATGGTGTTATTAACAGAAACTGTATTTCAGGTCAAGCAAATGGTGATTGCAATTCTAATGGAATCTGATATGCAGCTGTCTGATGATCTTTTGGATCTAATTATTGACAAGGTTCAACTTTTTAACATAAAACTCATTTCTCTATTTCCCCTTCTCTCCCCCCACCCAATTTATCTCTTTGTTTCTGGATCAAACTGTTATCATGGCATATGCATCGTTCTAGACATTTGCTGATGCTGATGCTGACGGGGATGGGAAAATTAATAAAGAGGATTGGAAGGATTTTGTTATGCGGCACCCATCACTCTTGCGGAACATGACTCTTCCATATTTGAAGTATGCAACTTACACATTTTTTTAGTCATCTTTGTATATCCTTCTTTGTATTTTGTTACTAACTTCTATAATTGTCGAAGTCATTTCTTGCAAATAGCAGAAACTGAGAGGACATCAATGACTCTATATGTAGTTTTCAGAACTGGTTTACAGCCTCTATGTCAAACTGTTTTTGTGTATTTCTTTTTGGCCCCCTTCTAAAAGCCACACCAGATTCCATCTTTGTTTTTCACAAATGCTAAGTTCGCATTCACTAATGATTGAGAATGCTCTCAGGTTAATTCGAAAGAGCTTATAGATATTTGGCCTTGATGTTGTCATTTTCCAGGGACATCAGCACTGCATTCCCCAGTTTTGTTTTCAACACACAGGTTGAAGATGATTATTAATTTGTTCCCGGTTGAAGTTTCACCAATATCCTGGATTGCCTGAGAATTGCTGTGTTACATTTACACTTGGCTCTCCAGTTCCTTTGCTTCATGTGGGGAATGAAATCTCCACCACGTTCCAAGCTGAAGAAAAGGAAAAGGACTGCTTCTTGAAGAAAGTTGGAGATGGCATTTCAGGATTGTAATCTTTTTGGTGGATGGATCAAAATTGAACAATTCATTCTTGTGTACATCCCAATTGAAAGCCTGCTGTACATGCATAAATTCATTGGAAAAGCTTATTTTTGAGCAACTCAATTACAGAATCTGTTCAAGATATCGAGTTGGTTACATTTGTGTTATATATTAGTTACCCACGTAACCAACGTTTTTGATTTGTTTAGTAATAGTATGAGCACAGCTTTGTGTTTGAGTGCATTTTTGGCCCATTGCTACTCTCGCAAGTCCGGCGGTACTGTATTTTGGCTAAATGAAAATTAAGACGATGTCGAGACCTGAAAAATTGTACATTTATGGAAAGTACTACTCCCGATGGTCTAACTATCTAAAACCTGCGACTTCACAAACTTATGACTCGAATGGATTCTATTTCGGCTCTATCTTTGTCCTTGATATACTGCTGGGCTGCACAGCACCTGTGACGCTCTTCTTAATTCTCTCTCCTTCCCTCTTCACCTTCACTTTTTCTGCAGTTTCTTTGTTGTTTTCTTTCTCGTAGATTCGATTGGAGATACATATACAGGCACGCACGCGCACAGTGAGTGTAACCAGCAGAACAGAGTTCGGTGGGAGTGGGAGAGATGGCGGACAAGCCAAGCAGAGCACTAGTGTTGTACGGAGATGGTTTGGCCCCACTGATCGCTCCATCACATAACCATATCCATTCCATGGCTTCTCGCTCCTCCTGTGGCTTCTTAACCCTCCCTCATTCCCCTCCTTCAGGTTCGCTCCTCTCTTTTGGTTTTCCACATACATCTTCGTTCATTAGTCTTTTTGATGAATTTTCCGGAATTATGCATTTAAGTTTGATTTTCTTTATTTCCATCTTGATATGCATGTTGACTTCATGCGGGCTAGGGTAGCTCATAGATTGTACATTCTATATTAAGAAGAAGGGGTAGCCAATAAAAAAATGCAAACTTTTTGGTAGGGTGGGGAGAGGGAGAGGGGAATTGGTGTAATTTTATTGTTTTTGTGAAAATAAGAAAATCGATAGTGTATGGATGGCGCTCATGGTTGTGTTAAGATATTGGGGATGTCTTCTGCAGGATTTAATGTTGCTAAGCCTATGCAGGTCTTCAGTTTGTCACATTTTTGGTATCACTATTCACTAATAAAAAGAGGTCTTGTCTGCCATCAAACACTTGGAAGATTTACCTGCGCGTGCATTATATCTGTACTAATTGGACACTATGCAAATTTCTTAGGAAAAATTAAGGGTTTGCGTTTCTCTTCAAGAGCATATTTTAATGTTTTGTATAAAGTTTTGTTGTTGGAGATGAATCCGGAACAGTTGCTAATCTGATTAACTAGTTATACATAGGAACTTTTGGTCTTTCCAAAATTAATGGAATCAAACTGTTAATATTTCTAATGCTTTTATAATTCTCATCTTCTATGCTTGATGTACCTGGGGATAAGCTTGCAGAAAATTTGGATGCAAGAATTGTTAGAGAGTTTGGTGAGCTACTGGATGTTAATGAGGTAACTCTCCATTCATTTTCTTCCCCCCTCTCATCCCTCACCTGCTTTACAATTACAATAGCCTAAGAAAATCTTATATTAATATGGCTTTGTTTCTGTGTTCAGAATGTGAATTCTCAGGTTCCAACTATATCTGACAGGTTGGATATTTTCTTTTGATAACCTTCAATTCCTTCTGTAGTTATGTTGATGTATGAATTTGATAACATTTGAGAGGTATCAATCCGATGACTTTACTTGGTGTCAGGTTTATGGGATTGAAAGCCGCTCTGATTACTAACAACTCAAATTTGCAATCCTTTGGAAGCAAATTTGGATTAACCATCTTGAAGTTGAATGAGATTATTGAAAACTCTCATTCCTTGGATGAGTCATCACTTGTTGCGTCTGCATTGCTAAAGTTGCTTGGATTTGAAGAAGGGAAAACTTTAGAGATTAGCCAGTTTGATTTGCTTCTTGTTCACATGGGAGCTGGTGAGGAGCCAAATGGTCTTATGGACATAGAACATATCAATGACTTAGTAGGTGCATTCATTGATATAGCAAAGCCTGGAACTGAAATTAGTTCACGGTTGCATCTTTCTCTCATAATGAGCTGTGGAGCTGTCTGTGATGATGACAATTTGAATCCTTCTCTTTCCATTGCCAAGCATGATAATAACTCTAAATTATCACTGCTTTACCCTCGCCAAAGTTACACGATGAAAGGAGGCAAGTTGCGAGACAATGTTAGGTTAGTGATGTAGGTTATCTTCTTGTAAAACCAATATGTTGGCTCCATCTAACACGTTCTCTAACAGGCACCACAGCCCGATGTTGATTGCTCAATGGCAGAATGCTGTAACTCGCAAAGATTTGGCTGGGGCCTATTTTTTTCCAGATTTTAAAGAGGTACATATTGACGTTATAAGACTTTTAGGTAGATAGGTATATGTGGTAATATAGCTGCTAATTGTTCCTCCCTTTTGTTAATTCTAGATGTTCACATGCTTAGGATATTTGATATGATATTATGCAAAGAGTAAGGCGTGGTGATTTTGTTGGATGGATTTCTTTGTTGCCTGAATTTGTGGATGATATTTTTATATAGTTTTCTGATCTCCACAAGCATATCTATAGACTATATTGTGGTGTTAGTTGAATCCTGTGTGATCCTAGGAGGTCATTTGTTCTGGAATCTTGAAAGTGCAATGTTGAATTGGTCTGATTCTACTGTATTTGCTTGTTGTAAATTTTAATTGCCAAGGTTAGTTACCAGATAGCCCTCTGTGATTTGCAAAACTTACCACCAGCCCTCTTTGGACTAAAAAGCTCCCAAACACCCAGTTCTAGACCTGACCGGTGCCCAATTCCTACCTTTTGCTTCGTGATTTTACTTTTGATTGAGAAAGGTGGCTTGCTCTAGTATTCTAGTCCTCAATGTTATGTAGAATAAAAAAATCTTGATAATAAGCTTATTGAGACCACTTCCAAATGAGAAGACAAGCCAACCGACCTGGAATAGATGGAGTGGGACTTTGCTACCATCAGGATTGACGACCTTGTTTAGAATTCAGATATTTCATCCTATCTTGCGTTACTAGGATTGACTCTAATGTGATCTCGTAGCTCTTACAGTGGAGATTATGGAACTGGTCCCCTTCTGGTTGTCCACAATCAAGATTTTGAGAGAGCTAGACTCATTGGATTGATTAATGGCACATGTCAACTATGGTGAAACAGTAGCAGGTGAGGATGGAAGAGAAGTCGTAGATCTAGAAAGATACGTGAAATAAAAGATGGGAAATAGATCTGGTTGATGCATAGAGCTTGTGGTGGCGGTGTTGAAGAAGATGAAGAAGAAGAAGAGCAGGGGAAAAAAGAGAAAAAAACTTTCCAAACAGTAAATTCTTCTGTGGTGGTGATGTAATCATAGTGTTGCTGAATGGTTTTGAAAGGTGGGAGGGGGCAGTGCCAGTGAGGGTGTTGGTGGTCATGAGTGGTGGTGGAAGATGGAGAAGAAGAAAAAAGGGAAGAAGATATGTGAAAGAACCAAAAAATAGGAAAGGAAAAAAGAAACTACAATTCTTCAACTTTTTTGTCATTAATTTGGAGTAATTTGGAAAAAAATGATTCAGACTAAATCTGACGAACCATACTTGTTCTTTTAAGTGTGTGTTGTTCAATCTCCTTTAGTGAGCCTATCTACTATTCATTTTCCAACTTTCAAATATCCAGGAGGGGGTTTAGTGAGCATACCAGCCCTTTTCCAAAGCTCATTTTGGGATTGCCCAGCAATCTAATTCTTGGTGGGAATCATCAAATAAGAATGAAAATACCTAGTTGATTAGCATCTAGGATTCATTGAACAATGTGATATTTCACGCCCGGTGAGTCCTTAAGGCATTATTATTATTATTTTGTTTAAAAAAATAATTAAGAAATACTTATGGTATCTTCAGCCAATGGCTGGAGTATGGATGGCATGTACCATTCATACGAGATTGGAATAAAAGTGAAACCCCTTAGGCCTTATTGCAGCTAGGAGTAGGTTGCATATAAATTTCCTTAGAAACAGAGCCATAAATAAAGGCATTTTTTGAACCTCCTTAGAAAGGTAGCCATTCATAAAGGCATATCCTGATGTTTTGCAAACCACAGGGGGGTTTTTGGTGATTAATCATAAATACCAGCAGTTATGTATGTATTAGCCATCTCCAAATGCTGTTGGTCTGTCCATATTTCTCCTCACTACTGCCAGTCGCCATTTCCGATCAGATATGGTGATTATTTTATCATCTCCAGTATTCGAGTTGTGAACTTGAGTTTAAAGCTGAACTGTATTTAGCATTAGTTAAATGGATTTTTGTTTGTCAGACTTGATAAAAATTGCTTTCTAATGCTATTTTCCTCTCCCTCTGGATTGTTGAGCAGCTAACATTGGTTTAGTTCCTCTGCTTGTATTCAATAGAATCTGCAACAAAATTTCCTTCTTAACATTTGTAATTAAAGTATCTTTACATCTCTGTCTACAATATAATGCTTGCAGTGATTTCAATATTTAAGCTAATACTTTGAGTATCTCTACTTTTCATGCAGCATGGAAGCAACCTTGCAATACCTGCTGATAGATTTCTTCATGAAGTGGCATTTAAACTTTGGAAGGCTCCAAAATATGGAGCTTAAGTGTCAGTCCGTTTGGAAGCCTCAAAGTAAATTTGATCTAGTCAATAATATTACAACTGCCAAGAGACTGCACTCACCTTTTTTGCTTTAAAATTGGTTGGATAGAGGAGGAACCATCTATCTATCTGGATTTGAACTCTTTTAAACATGTGTATTTGGTAAGTTTATAAGTTGTTCTCTTGTTTGCCCAAGAGAAATTTCTGATGTTTTATTATCATGTCCTTAAATTGTTCAAAATTTAGTATTTCAGTTTCTTCCTCAACCACCTAGTAAATCAAATATGTCGGACTTCTGTTTTATTCAGGATATTTCTTGATAATGCTACAAATACAATCTACGTCTCTCAGTCCCCGCAGAATAAATGGAATGAACTTACCTGCAGTTTCTCTCTAGTCAATGCAACAATGGCCTCCTCTTCTGTGCCAGCTGCATGGCGTAGTAATGCCTAATTGAAGCAAAATGACGTTGGTTAGGACTTAAGAGCTAGAAATGGGGTTGATTGTGGCAACAAGATTCTTGCCTCTACTCAATACTTTGAGAGGAATGAAAAAATTTCTCGTCTGTGAATGTGAGTATTCCATTGCAATTGGAAATTTTGATGCTAAGAGAAACTTTTATACAAATATAGAAGATTGAATGGCGAGAGCATAAAGGAGACATTTACGCGAGTGAATTTTTGGGTAGCATAAGATTGTGAAGATCCCAATGAAATAAAGAAAGTGACAGAACAAACATTACACATATACCAAAGAGTTCCTCAGCAATTAGCACGCCAAAAGAGATGTGCAATGAATAGCAAAAAATTTATTAATGTAGCTTCAGATCTTTGCAGTACAACTCTTTCTACAACCTCTTTTGTTTCCCAAAGGAAAGGACTCCACTTTATAGGCATCAACAAGATCTCTCTACATCATGGCACAATAACTTGGCATTCCAACAGATTGTTGAAACAGTAAGTAGCCAAAAGAAACCATCCAATGAGGAGAAAGGAAAAGGAGAACATTCCGATCAGAAAAGGCCATCCCACTATGAAAATACCAAGGCACGTTACAACCACAAAAGGTAAAAATGCCTGCAGCACTGACAAGCTATCAACCCATTGCCCTTTAAGCAGTATGAGCCCTGCAACGCTAATCATGTTCCATTGCATTGATCTCCCATAGCAGAACCGGTTCAGACAATGAGCGATAAATGAGTGAGAGTTGCACGTAAAAAGGTTGTAAGATTTGTGCTCGAAGGAACGCATGCATGAGTGTAGGGCATCATCCCATGTTATTGCAGTGCCATACTCGGCGTGCTTGTAGCCATGCTTACATGTGTGAGCAGACAGATTTGGTGGGAAGCAGCACTACATACATATTACAGTTTTTAGAGGAAAGGACCAAAAAGAAAAAAAAAAAAGAAAAAAGAAAAAAAGAAGCTACTAAGTACTTGAGCAAAATCTAAACTGCCAATCTATCCCGTAATGGTCCACTAAAGAAAGATTGAAACATAAATTAATGAAAACATGAGGCTTAATTTGCCTGTCTCGAAGGTTACTTCATCATCCAGGCACAGGAAATTAAAAGACAAAATCCATCAACATGCAAGCAGAGACACAACACACGGACAAAAAGAGGGAGAGAGAACAAGGAGATGTCATCAAGTACCTGCTCTCTGTCTAACTGAAGGTATCTGGCGACAGATCCAAATGCAAATTCATTAACAGTAACAGAAAAAGACCCAGAAAAATCAAGAATAGCACCATCTTCCTGGCATATGCCAACATGCCCAATGAAAGGCGCCAACCATGAGACAACTGGAAGGGGTGTCCAAACTACACAACAGGGAAACTTTGAATTCTTTGGATCAATTTGATCAAGGGGCCAAAATTCTGGCTGATTTATTCTGTCAGAACTTTGAATTCTTGTGCTGTAGGAAGGTCGTGTTAGCTCCATCAGTGAAAGCCCCTCCTGATCAGATACAGCCATATACTGTCTAGTTGTTCAACTTGTTCCCAATTCAGACAACACCCTCTGACATGTTTGATGCAAAGTTCGTGCAACCAATATGGGTCAATGCACGACTTGTTCTGCATAATAGAATTCCAATGCAACATTTTGTTTAGAAGGGAACAACTAGAAGGAAACAATCTAAGTCACACAACACAAAATGCTACCCCAGCTCAACAGCAAATTCATGTGAAAAAAGGTTGAGAGAAACAGAGAAATGAATATATAAGTTGCTCTAATTTTATGCCTATCCTCAAGCAGATCCTCAGCCCTAGTGTCTCGTGTCACATTCGAAGTCACTTCACTGCAAGTTATAATGGAAAAAATTCATATTTAAAAGTTTATACAGCTGGTAACACACATTATATCTTTCTTCTCTGGCCTAATCCACAATTAATTACTGCAAATACTATGTTACTATTTATGTTCTATCACCATTTGATTGAAAAAAGAAATCATATGAAAATATCTAAAACTCACCTTTAAGCAGTCTAAAACTACCACCAGATTAGAATGTCAAGATTATCAAATCATGAGCTAATATATCTACCATGTTAGTTAGGGAAAACCGTTGTCAATATATTAATATAGTTGCAGCAGATAGCACTCATTTGGAAAGTTTAAATTAATTATTGTCTCCAATTACTTGAATCATAAAAAGAGTACAATAGCAAACTCATATATAGAGTAAAACATACTCTTATCATCAACTAACTGATACATGTATATAGCATGAAATAAAAACATCAATATTTCTTTGGAAGCACTTGACAGCCAGTGAATCCTTTTATTGACAACAAGAACCAATCTTTTCATAAATTTATCCAGAGCCCTTAGCTATTAAAACTAAACACTGATCGTTTCCAATTTTATGGAGCTCAGTTAAAGTAAGCTCATCTGTCTTTCACTATTCTTTACTGGAGTAAATTTGACCTCCCCACAGGGTTTAGTTGAATGATTTTCCTTCCAGAGAAAGCTATTTCAGGATTAAACACTTACATAATGAAGTAGAAGTCTAGGCTGTTCTACCTCATTTCCAACCAAAAATGGCAGATAAGTCAATAAGAAGGACCATCAACAAAAGGTGATTTACTGAAAAAGTTTGAGAATCAAAATTAGATGTGAATCGCAATTGTTCAATCTGTTCCTCAATCTGTGATGTCTTACCAATCATTTCAGCTGATTACCAATAAATCCAGGAAGGATTTCATTGATCTGCACTTACCCAAAAAGTTCTTGTAATAAGCTGAAAATTACAAAGTGAAGATAATGGTCTGGTCATAGGCATGAGTGGATGAGACCACTTTGTTAAAATAATGGTGCACAGAGGCAGCATCTCCCTCACTATCCAATTGCATAAGGTCAAATAATAGCAAACTCCCACCAGTGTTAAATAGGAACAATGCTCCAGCACACTAACACCCATATAATTCACAGGCCCAGTCTCTCCCTTGGCCATAACAAAGGGGCGTGTATCCTCTGACACATAGTTCATCATTTCCTTATTTGAACTCAATAGATATCCAGAAACATCCACAAGAAAATGTTTCCCAGCATGTATTTCTCATATTTTTCCTCTTTTCTCCAAAATCTAGGTAAAAAGCTTTCCAAGATATCATTTTTCTTATTTTTTGGAGCCAAAATAAACAATTGAACTCTTGAATTTCATTCATCATCTTCTATTCAAAAGTCTCGCGGTTCTTAGTGACCAAAAGACCAAGCACTGAAATTTGACAACTGCATAGCTCGCCCAGAAAACCAACCTATAAGCCTTTCATATATGATTATGATAAACCAAACAGCATAGTGAAGTCTGTAACATCTAGTGAATATTAAACTTTCAACATTGCCATCAGAACCCTTTGCTAAGCAAGCAATCTGATAGTAAAAAATAATTATCAATCGTTTCAACAGTCAAAAAAAAAAAAAAAAAAACAGGTCCAAAACCATCAGTATAGAGTTACAAACAAATATGTAGACCCAAAAACAAGAAATTCTTAAAAGCCAACATCTTTTTAATCCAAAATGGCGTCTTGATAATGCCCAAGCAGATATACACTCCCTATGGCACAAAACCATATACAAAAATTGCCTTCAGAACCCTTAGCTAAGCAAGCAATCTAACAGTACAAAATAATTATCAATCATTTCAACCGCCAAAAAAAAGGGGCCCCCAAAGAAAAAAAGGTCCAAAACCATCAGTATAGGATTACAAACAAATATGTAGACCCCAAAACAAGAAAATCTTAAAAGTCAACATCTTTTTAACCCAATATGTCATCTTGATAATGCCCAAGCAGATATACACTGTCCATGGCACAAAACCATATATGAAAGCAAACCCAAAAATCTTTAAACCCATGAAACAAAATAAAAAAGATCCCATCACTCATTTCACAAAATAAGGGACATCCATTCAAAAGGAAGCATTCCTATAAAGAAAAAGTAAGAATAATAACAAACCTAAAACAGTTGAGGATGCCGTTGAGGCCAGTTGACGATCTTGAGGAACCTTATTTTTGCAACACTGAAGATGTATACGGAAGTGTGGGACAGTAACCCTTGACAAATGTTGCTACGGAAGATATGAGCCATCATAAACGCTTCCTATTTTTTTTAATTTAAAGAAAACAACTTGTATGGAGAAAGGGGAGATGAGGCGTGTGATTGTGTGTTTGTGTGTGTTTTCCAACTTTTTATTAATAATAATGAGGACACTACTGGCAGTGATTTTTGCCATTTGAAAATGGAAAGGGGAAACAGAAACATGGCCAGGTTCATGCATCCAATTGAAATCTTTCCAATGGGGGACCCTACTTTCTTTTTCATGTGATTGGGTTTGGGAGGATTTCGTAGCAATCTGGCCCTCGTTCTTTGAGTTAATTGTTGTTAGGTGCTTGTCTTTTCAATTTATAGTCAATTGGCACATGTATAATTTATAAAGGAATGATGATGATTGGTGGGATTAAGAGAATATTTATAGTCAATTGGCACATGTATAATTTTATAAGGGAGTGATGATGATTTGGTAGGATTAAGAGAATCTCACTTATATTATTTATAAAAGAATGATTCGCATGCCTTGTGAAACAGTGAATAATAGGATGAAAATAAAATTTTTTTGTATTACGAGAAAAATTTTGCTTCTGAAAGCATTAACAGAGATTTGTAGTCACAACTTTCGTTAATTTAGGTTAACAATTGAATGGAAGGATGAAAAATAAAGTCATCATGTAGTCAGTATAAGTTTGCTCTTAGTGTGCACTTGATGTTCACGCACTTATAGACATTTCTTGTGATTTCTTAGAATTGTAGAGAAAATTTTGATTCTAATATCTTTAACAGAGACTTATGGCCAAAAATCCCTTGTGATTAAATTCTCAATAGTAATAGTTGGTGGTTGCTTCTAAACTATTGTGTATAAAAGTGTTTTTAGGTTTTTGGATATTGGAAGTTTCAAATTGACAAATAATACAAGGAACTTGGCCACACTTTTGTCTAATTGGTTAATTAATTTGACGTCAATATGAATTTCAGGTTCTTGGAAAAGGATTCTGACATCCAACATAAAATAAAGTTCTTGAACCTTGCTTGACTTCGAAAATAAGACCATGTGAATATTCTTTAGTACAACTTCCAAATCTCCGTAAGCAGAAATAATGGAGGAAAAAAAAAAAAGGGAGGAAGAAGAGGAAGAAGAGGAAGAAGTTCATAAGGAGACATCGTATCATACTTTGGATCCTTTCTATCATAGTGTCATACTCTTTTTCACCCCAAAAAATCATGAAACTTGAAACGAGAACTGGTTAGTTTCTTACTTATACAGGAGAGCTTCTGGTATATAAAGTCTGTATAATTTACTGAGTACTCGGTATAACTCCCCCATACAACAACACTAAAAAGATCTGCAGTGGATTCACAGTATTTATACATCATCATGTACTAATACTGAACCTTATCATGATTAGAGAATAGCCGGTTCACCACAAAATGCATCAGGCTCAAAAGTTCTAGCAGACTCATCATTGTAAACTCCAGGGACAGCTCTACCACCAGCTTCCTGGGAAGTCATGTAAGCATCATTGCGGCTGCTTTCCACGCTGAAAAAGACGAGCACGCATATAAACAATGACATTGCTAGAGTCACCAGAGTGTTTTTTAGTCGACTGAGCACAGGCTTTACCTGTAAGGAGCCATAAGAATGGAATATCTTTATCAACAAATTTCACTTTCATCAACATATAGCTGCACTAAGGTTAATGAAGCTGACAATCATATTCTGTCCCACATTATTAGAATACCACATTAACATTTCCATCGATATGATTTTGTACTTGAAAATGTAGTAGATTACTGAGAAGAACCAGAATTAATGTGACTCAGACACCTAGTCTGTATACAGAAACAAAGCACGAAGGCTTTCATGTTCTATTATTTATCATGTGGAAGTCAGAGTCAATTACCTACCAATTTTTGCATGTGCTCAATAAGAAGACATTGATTGGATAACAGTGCGAATCAATAATAATATCATGTGCTCAATAAGAAACAAAGTACTAAGGCTTTCATGTTCTATTATTTATCATGTAGAAGCCAGAGTCAATTACCTACCAATATTTGCATGTGCTCAATAAGAAGACATTGATTGGATAACAGTGCGAATCAATAATAATATCTAATCCCAATCATTGGAAACTAAACACTAACCTTAAGTTGGAGAACAGTAAAAATATTTGAAATGGCCAACTCAAAACTAAAGAAATGCAAATAGTGGAGTCCAACGGTTGAAATGCTAAAATTGCCAAAAAGAATTAGTAAAAATAAATGAACAGCTTCAGAAAGTAGGAACTTTGATGCCTCTGTAATCTTTCAATTGGAGCCAGCAAATTATAATCTTGTCGCAAATAGAGCAAAGAAAGATATATGCTTGGAATAACTTACAGAAAATGAGCCCAAAAGTCGGTCGCGAGCCAAAACTTCAGCTGTCTTCACCCACATCTGTAAAGGAAATTCTGTTTAAACCCCATCAACAATTCTTCTCCGATGAAAAGAAAATTGCGAGAAATTCGTAAGCAACATGAAATGGAAATGACAAAAAGATTACATTGTCAATTTTTTATTTATCTTTCACCGAGGCAGAATAACATGGTTCAGCAAAAGTGGCTCTCTTACTAACTTCGTTCGCATCGCTTGACAAACACTCCAGAATCGACTTGTTTCCAATTTTTTAAATATGAATACAGATTCAAGCCTCAGTGCACAGTGATCTCAATGAAGATTGAGAAATTCATTCCTTGAACTTCTTCTTTACAATCAAGTAGTCATGTGACATAGAAAAGTATCATACCACTAAAGACAAAACAAGAAACAGATTTTCAGTCTCAAACATAATTCAGCATTCGCTAATTGTTTCCAAATCATAACACATCCTTTTTCACCGTCAGTAAATCATAGCTATAAAAATCCATGTCCAAACATGACACCTTGTGAATAGAATGCAACAATAAACAAGGCACATTGTTGGTAGCCTCAGAACACTAACGAGTCTCATGTATATCTGTTTTCAAGACAAAGATAACATTGCCACGTAAAGAACATATGCTAAAAGATTTCTGAGAGAACTACTATGATGAAGAGCACAAATTTCTCCTTTTCTCATATCAAATCATTTGCGAAGAAGAAAAACTGAAACAAAAAAGTCTTCCTGCTTAAATCATAGTATGTGAGATAGCTGAAGTAAACTAATTAGCTGTCCCAATTTGCGGGGACCCAATAATTTACCTTTACACCCAAACCAAATGACTCTCATCTCATTTGAATCACAAAAAGCTTATCAAACATCACAGTCACACACAGAAAGTAATACTAGTCTGGCTATAAAAATGTTGATGCAGATCATGAGTCAGTCCTAATTGGAATTTATAGTTAACCAAGGAAATTCATGAAGTTTAGAATATATGATCAGCCAAGGGACCAAAAAATAACAGATAAAATATAAAAAACATGAATGAACAACATAAAAAAAAATCAGACAAGATGACTGTCAAGATTCAATTTTTACTCCATTTTAGCAACGTGGATATCCAACTTTCTGTTCTTAAAAGAGCCAAATATACGTCCAGTTTCTTTTTAGGACGTTTGGCTTGTTCTAAAATAGTGCTATCATCAACTATTCTTTCAAACTTAAAGACACCAAAAAGCGAGCTGCATTGGCACATTTATATCATACAAAATTGTCTTTAATTTGGCCTTCTAATTTCCAACAAAGTACAGTAACAGAAACTGGAAATACCTGCCCATCATACCACCCTGTCTCTTCATCTGTCATTCAAATAAGCAAATTAGTAGCAGCAAACTAAGATGAAGAATTGAATCCACAAAAATGACCAAGTATTGAACTTCAACTTCACCAAAAAACAAAAAAAGGACAAAGGAGAACATATGATTACTTACATTCAACAGTGGCACTGAGCAATCTGTTGCCCACATAAGCCCAACCTAAATACATCCTCACCACAAGAAGAGTCATCACCAAGATCCCACTTGAAACCCCAGCCGTTACCACTTTGATAGGGTCGGAGTCGGGTCCAACCGATCCGAACCAAGAAACAGGCAGGCCTACAAGAAGTGCAAAAGCAGCCCCAGTAACAAAGAGCCTAGAGCAGTACTCAGTAAAGTCAGCCGAGGCCCATGAAAATGGGAAGGAATTGGACAGGGACTTGTACTCATTAATGGGCTGCTGCTCCAGAGGAACAGGGCATTCTCCTGCCTCTGGTGAGCTGTTATTTCTGAATGATGCCAATGGTATATTAAGGGGATTCCATTTTCTTGCGTTATGACCTACAGGAATAGTGCTAATAATGATAAAGGAGGTGGTTAACCTGAAGTTATTATTGCAAGGCAGATGCGGTGGTGGTTGTACCAAGAGTGGTTTTGGTGATAGGAAGAGCTGCGTGGCCATATTAGGCTGCTGACTCTTACAACAGCTTCTGTTTTGTCAACCTTTGTAAGCAAAAATAGCAGGCAAAAAAATGCCTTTTCTCCCCCTCTTTGGGGCGTTTTAGTCACCCGTTGAGAAATATCTGAAAAGGTTGCGTACGTGGCGAGCAACAGTATCAAGTGGAGTTAGCCTATAGGCCTGACCAAGTAAATGCATCCACAACCGAGTAACAATATAACAATAGAAAGGGATCAAACGTTTGTTTGAATATCAGAACTGAGAAGCCTCAAAAATCAATTTCAGGCCTTTTGAGTACTTCTTTCCCTTTGGAAAAGAAAATTTCATCACCACTTGAACATCCTCAGTTTTCATATCAACCCTCTGAGAAAGATCAAATGAGTAGAGCATAACACTATGCATGTTTGACTACTAGTTTTTTCCCTTCATACATCCCTGCTAAGGCCCAGATGTTTACATTACATTGGTAAATTTGCTACAGAAACTTTCTTTTTCATTATATACGCTTATTGAAGATATTTCTCACATATATATAGATTCTACATCTCCTATCCCTGTAGCCTATCAAACGAAAAAGATTTTACTATTCGGTATTTTTCACCATTGAACTAACTGTATAGTAAGTCCACGGATAAATTACTGTTGACCTGCTTCAGGGAATATATCCTCCGACGCACTTCTTTGTGCATAATTCACCATGGAGAACATATGCTCTGATACTGAATTGGAAGTGTTATGTCCCCACTTCGAATGAACCAACACTGCCGAATCCAGGACATCCTGTGTGTATCTTTGCATCTACAATCTTTTGCAACAAAAAGTTCTGGTCTGGCTCTTTGAGCACATGAACAAACTCTTACTATCATTACAACAATCAATATCCATCAGCCCTATTGTTGCTTTGTTTCCAAATCTGTTTTCTGAACAACTAAGTGTTCAAGACACTTTAGACGTGTGATAATCTCTTTAAAAGACCGCCTTGCATGTTGATTACTGCATAAAAGAATTAACATGTCGTTCGATCAGGAAGCAGTGTACCAAAGATCATAAGGAGTAACTATATTAACCCACAGTAGCTTGGGGTAGGAAGGCATACTAGCTGCAATTTATAAAGAAATGGGAAGAAAAGGAGACCTTGTTTGTGGGAGGGGGGGAGGGGAGTGAAAGTACTTACGAATCCCAGCAGTTCCTAATAATTTCTGCCACTGCAGGGTCAACACGGTCTGGAATAGTGAGGCGTCTACCCTGGAAACCAACAGCTCCAACAACCTGCATAGAGTTCATCCCTGTCCATGGAACATCCAGTGTTGCAAGCTCCCACAAAATTACCCCAAAACTAAACACATCAGATCTACAATTAAAACAACCAAACCCCTCCGTTAGAAACACTTGAAACAAAAAGTTCCAAATAAAGCTGAAATATTGACCAAGAAAATGGAAAACTATCTCACTTCTCATTGGACGGTTCATTCCTTAAAACTTCTGGTGCCATCCATTCAGCCTGCATTTGTAGCACACCTTGAATCAGTTCCATGAAGCTATGGTCAAAGAGAAAGTGCAGGGGATAAAACAATAAATGTAAAAATTGATTATAGTTTTAAAAATTCTAAAGTATTACTGTTCCAGCAGTAGATTTCGAAGAAAGAAAAGTGTGATGCTTCATGCGTGACATCCCAAAATCACAGACCTGCAAATCCGGCAGACAGAAAAGAGAGATGAGATCACCAATACGATAAGTGAAGATTTCCTAAATAATTGACCTACTATAGCAGTCATTTCACAACCTTAACAACCCAATTTTTATCAACAAGGAGATTTGGGGTTTTCAGATCTCGATGTACAATCACAGGATGGCTCGTGTGCAAATAATTCATTCCCTTGGCCTGGAACAAATCAACAGTATTAACAAATCCAAAGAGATTTTCTTCTAAAAATCAACTATTCACATAACAATTACAGTCTTATACCACATCAAGTGCCATCCGCAATCGCATCTTTTCATCAATTCGGACATTCGAACGATGTAATAGCTTAAACAAGCTTCCCCTGCATCCAGATTACAGAAGGAATACACACTAATCAAAGAAATGTACAGTATCTCTAGTCTCCAACCAAAGATTAAGGGTAGCAAAAGAAATACAAAGATATTTGATCTCAATATCCAGGAATGACATCAGTCATAATTCATCTTTCAGACCAATCCAATACCAAAGAAGATATATGGAGAGATAAGTCTCCCATATCAGATATCTGACTCATTTCTGTTCTGTCCGCAGACCAGCAGACATTACACACAGAAAATGCCACAATCAACCATGGCATGGACATCCTCAAACCAGAATTCACGAAATCATCATCTACAATGTTAAGCACAGGTGACATATATAAATGCTTACAAAATGATGAGTAAGGCAAGAGCAGAAACAGATGGTCAGAATTCTTTCCAGCATTCAACATTTTTTGAGAGTCGTCAAGTTGATCAGCATCAATACTATATATTAACATGATATATATAACATGATAATTGCCACACAATCAGGACGCTGGACTGGTAGCAGTTTAAAGTACCAGGCAGATCAAAATAGTCCAATAGCTAACAAGAGAGGTGCAATTGTTTAGCTACATCTTTCTCATTCGGCTTTGATATCTGTAAGGTCATTTCCCTTTTATTTTTTTATTTTTTTGGTGGTTGGACATGGGTGATGACAAACATTACACTGGAAAAATAATTGTCAAAAGAATAACTCCCCAACTTGAGTGGGTCAATACTTATTCATGTCCTCTAGGAATATATGCTATGAATGTGAGAACCAGGGTTGACAGGATGAGTAGCCCCATCGTTTGCGTTTTAACTCTCTGTGCTGCGAAATCAGCACGCCAACCCCTTCACCAAGGACTATAGCTCTAAAATATTTAAGGAAAAAGCAGGAATTTCAAGGGGTTAAAAAAAACCATAAAAGTCTTGTGCATCTATTCAGGATCTACATAAGTTTCCAACTGGCCCAACAAACTTCGCATGAGATTTCAGGGCCTTCAAAAGGAGATGCTTATCAGATGGCTGAAGGGAAGCCACACATTTGCAGTTGCTTACAAAAGCTTTCAATCCTAAAAGGACTACACAATGTGCTGCAGGAAATTTAAATCAGAGTCTTATTTGCAAAATATGCCAAATACTATAAAATTGAGAACTTTGAGTAGAACTAGGTTGGGATAATTACAATTCTCTTTTAAAAAGCATTTGTTTGTTATTTAAAATGATTATTAAATTTAGTTTGACTGTGGAAACCTCTTGGAAGCATTGTCTCACTGTTTATAGTGATCCTCAAGGAAAAAAAAAGATAGCAGTACTATGAAAAGAAAGTGCAGGTTCAAAGTAATGGCTAGTAGCAAATATGAATATGCAAATCAACCTTGGTAGAAACTCCGTCAATATTGAGAGATTTGGGGGACGAGTTACTGCTCCCATGAAAAGAACAACATTTGGATGTCTCAATCTCAACATGATTTCCACCTACATTAAGCAAAGAAAGGCACATATTTGTAATATCAGACTGTAATTTTATCATAAAATACACACTTTCTACAGCAATACCCTTAATGTCACTTACTTCGCATTTAAACTGTGCCAGTGCATCACCTGAGATATCTTGATTCATAAATTTTTTCACAGCAACTTCCTGCAAAGCAGGAACATTCATTTTATTAGAAGAGCATCCCTAGACCCACTTCAACTACAACGCCCCACTCCTATTTTCGGGCATAAATAATGCCAGCAGCACAAAGTAAATTTAAAGTAGCATAACAGATTTCAGCTTTTATAGCAATTATCAACAGTACTTCGGTAGGAAAATTACATAATTAAGGTGCAGCAAAAAGCAGCAAAAGGATTAAATGTTATACAAACTCCAGATATCCAAACATAGCATCACCATTTTATGTAATTTGTTCTACAATACTGAAGTAGTTCCCAAGGGTAAAGAGCAATGGCATGCCATGTATTTTTGAATTTAGACAAACATAATAGACAAGACATGAAAGGTCAGATGAAGGTGTTTACTTACAGTGCCATTCCAATCTGAGCGATACACCTCACCAAATGATCCTGCCACAAAACAGGATAAACTTTTCCATGACCAGAACTCAACTAATTCCATTATTCATGTAGATCAGAACCTTTTGATGGATACTAAAGAAACAATACAAACCAGGCGCATAAAAAAGACAACTTTTATGCCAATTGAGCTAAAACCAACAAGCCAACCTTCCACAAATAGTGGAGTCAAAGATTGTGATAAGATTAAAGAACATTCACAGTCACCAGAGTCGAAGTACCATAGTTTGATCACACAGATTATTCCTAATCATTAATGAACCACATATGTTAACCATATTATTCTCATACCCCTGCATGTAAAGATGAACTGGAAAAAAAATTATGCAGAAGAGTTGTAACGCAAACAGTGAGAAGAAAAGAGAATGGAAGTAGTACCCAACAATTACAGATGAAGATATAGATGGGACTACAAAAAGGAAGGCGAAAAAAGAAATATAAGATAAGGAGTCCTCCTTTTTCAAAATTCAACCAAATTTTATTTTTTTATGTATCTCAAGATGGCCAACCAAATGAGTAAGAAAAGAAACATCATGCTAAAGTTAATAATTCAGAGAAAATACCAAAAGAAAATGACATTAAAGGAATACTTTCCATTCACAAGGGGCAAGCTACTATATATTTGCAATTTTAAAATATAACCCTTATAAAAAAAATCAGCCACGAATACAGGATTTATTAAGAACAATCAACCTTAAGCATGAGAGAATATTTTAATGGATTACCAATTCCAATGCGTTCACCAATCTGAAGATCTTCCCATGGTATTTCCCATTCAGCAACCCCACCCAGCATGGGGTCAATTTGCTCATCTCGAGTACGTACGCTAGCCTGACTGGAAGAAGCCATATCCATTATTTTCCTCGATATATCATTAGTTTGGGTATTTTGATCATTTTTATCCCTAACTACTGCTTCCCCTGACTCCACAATATTAGAGGACAAGTGTCCCAAATAATTAGATTGTTTAGAAACATTTGACATCTGTCTGGGACTTTGCACAGCCAGCACTACAGTAGAACTTTGAAGCTCTGGGCCACAAGGAGTGTTGTTTAAGAACTGCAGTTCAGAAAAGGGTATTAGAGCCTGCTCAATGTTAGACACGCATAATTGTGGTTGACATTGACCACTAGACACCTTTTCACCCTTTGGTAAGATATTATTTTCCATCACTTGCTGCTTTCCAAGATTAAGAGGACTTTGGGTTGAGGAATCCTCAGGGGACAGCACTGCACTGTTCTCTAATAAAACAGGTTCAAGCCTTTGGGCAAGTTCTTGATTTTTTGCTGCAACACAGATACACTTGGAAACATCTTCAACTAGGATCTGTTCGGCAGCAGATCCTTTATGGCAACCACCGGTTGACTCCTCTGCTATTTCCAACAGTGATGGAATAACATCCCCAAAATCATGCTCAAACTGCTCAATTTCTCCATTCTTTGAAGCACTCCCACAATTTCCCATAGATTCCATGCCACCAAAATAAGGCTCAGAGATTGAACTGCTGATTTTGGCAGGTACTCTAAGACCAGGCATAACTGCCAATGTCCTATTTGCTCCACCAAATTCAAAACAAGAATCATCACAGGTATCTGCAATAGGTGTGATGGTCCTTAAATCTAAACCACAATTTTGAAGCTGACCACTGGGAATCTCCGAAGGAATTAGTGTGCCTGGAGCACCCATGAGGTCAATTATGTACTCACTGCAGCAATTCAAAATTAAATTAGCCAAACAAGCTTTATCTTCCCAAAAAAAAAAAAAAAGTTTGGCTTCCGCTTGAGTATTATATGTGTTTATATGCTCGTGGACGTACATATATATGCATCCACATTTATGAAAAATTACATAGGGCATCAACCAACACCTCAAATACCATCCGAAAGAAAGCACTAGTCTGCTATCCATTATCAATAGATATAGGCCTATCACCAGTGGAGATTATTTGTTTACATTAAGTACCATGTCTTCAGTCACAACAAGAAGACGATCCTAAAAATCTGAAGTCTAGGAAACACAAATAAAATATTTCAAATATAGTGTGCCGTAATGTCAAATACAGCTCAGTTTAAAGCAAGAAGAAAAGAATTGTGCAACTTATAGTAACAGTAATGATGAAGAGCAAACACCAAGTAATAAACATTTAACGGTGGATTTGTTTCAAAAATGAACTTTAGTTTAAAAAATAGGACTTGTTAGATAAGTGAGCAGTAATTCATGATGCTTCTACGAAAATAAAAAGTTTTCCATGTAGAGACCAGTCACAGGATGAAATTGGGAACATAAAGTCAAATTTTATTTGAATAGAAATAAAAATATAACTTCATAATATGAAGAGAAGTACGAATAACAAAATACACTACCTTCCATCATCAAATTTTATTATGCTGAATGCTCCATCATCAGTGCTGGTGTAGTAACTCCCTTTAACTAGCATGCATGGAAGATTGATCCTATCAGCAAGTACCTTGAACCAAATTGCAAAATCATTACATGCATAAAAAGAACGTATTTCAAGAAAAGTCGATAAGGGGATTACAAAAGAATCCCAAAGTTTTCAAACATGAACTATGTCTACGTAAATTTGTCTCGAAATCTTTTTCATTAATGAGTGCAACGTCCAACAAATAAAACAAGAGGAACCAGTCAAACATTGATGTAATTTCTATGAAAATGAATTTTCGAATTCAAGGTCGAAACTTTTAAGGTCCCAACACAAAAATCAATGTCAAATTAGATTCTTGGCATCATTTCCAATAAAATAATTCTCTGAGAGCTAAAATTACCAAAAAGGCACAAGCCAACGCAGCTTCAGTGTTAGGGTGGTACGAACATGGAAACTTATAGGCAAAATTAAGACTCCAAATGCTTCTTTTCCAATTGAACAAAAGTTACAAGCAACAAGTTAAAATAACAGAAGTGACAAAGCTGATTAAACCACTTGACATTAGGACCATAGATGATGAAAAAAAGCACAAAAGGAAGGTAAACTTCACAACCTTAAAGAGCAAGGCTCTGTGGCGTGAAAGTCCAACATCCAGAGAGCCAAGGGGAAGGACTATTGTGTTTAGCAAGTTTCTCAACTCATAACTCCTAGCCGTCCATCTCCTCCGCATTTCCTCAGCATCATGAACAGGACCTCCCATTTTCTCAACCACGATGTTTGCAATTTTTTGCAAAAAAAATCCCATAAGTGCACCCACCCTTAAAGCTCGAAACTCAGTGGCCACTAAACATACCTTTTCTTCCAGCCTTTGTAGCTCCATATCAGCTGTACGTTTGACTATAATCACTTCATAATCAACATTACATAAAACAGGACTAGATTGCAGCTCTACCAACGAAGGCATTTTCCCCCGTGCCACCAAGTTGGAATTATTGCCATGTACATCATAAAAACCATCTATCACCTTCTCATTATAGTTCACAACATCATAATTCTGCAATCATGAAAATCGAACTATATATTAATGAATTTTGTCCAAACCAAATGACAATGTAAAGAAAAACTTTAATTAGTGAACTAAACAAACAAATGCCACAACAAAATGAATCAAGGTACACTACTCAATCAATTCCAATCCCAACTACAAAGTCTGTTCCCAATCACTTAGAGAAAAGAAACAGGATTTACACCATGACAGTTATCAAAAGTAAAGGCTATGTTTGGTTTGTTCTTTTTTCATAATTTTTTTATTGGCAAGTGTAAAAGTTTTGGTGGGAATTTTTCAAGGAAAAAAGTATGTTCGTGGGATAATAAAAAGTGTGTTGGATGGAAAATACTTTAAAATAATGTGACAAGAGTTTTGGCTGGAATTTTTTATATAAAAAAAAATATAGTTTGGATGTTTTAGTTAACTTTTTATGAAAAAGTAGGAAACCAAACATAGCCAAAGATTATCGCACACTTGACTAACTAAATTATGCAAGTCAAAGCGTGCCGCTCTTCCATTAATATCCATCCCACCAACACACTGTGTTCCCAGACAGAAAAGGACTAAGATCGTACAAATTACTAGACAGTATCTTGGCATGGTTGTCAGCCAAAAATGTCACACGGCATCAGAAAAACATGATTTGACAAAGTTATATGTTAGGGAAATAAGATAATTCATTTTCAGGTGAAAACAAAGTTGTATTAAAACACCTACCCATCTGCAGGAACAAAGTGAAAGAAAACTGCAAATTTTTATTGAATCAATTTTAACATAGCCCACAAATCAAATTAGACTTGGCTACAAGCATCAACACCAGCCTCCCCAAATAAGTGACTGCCAATACCAAATTTAGTACATAGATTTCCATAATTGTGAAATTATTAAAAAAAAGAAAAAGAAACATATATAATCTTAGCACCAAATCTAATAGCTGCACCTTTGATAAATATTCCATATTCACAAATGCAAAATCTTAAAAGTTAAAATGCACATCTTTGGCATCCAAAAATAACCACATTTGTGAGCTCAAAATAAATGCCGTAATAAATAAGTCATGGCACACCTCTCAATCAATACCTAACCCACTGATACATCCTTATCCCAACCAACACTAAGACAAAAGAGACAGGGTAGACGCCATAATCATCATCAAAATTAAAGTTTGGGACAGCAATCAACTAACTTTATGCAAGTCAAAGAACGCCACTTCTCTATTGATATCCATCGCACCAATTCCCAAAACGAAAGAGAAATTACTGAATCGATAGTTAGACAAAGTACTCAGCTAATAATATTGTACCTTCAAAATGATCTGTCTACATTACACTGTGGGAAAATAAAGCAGTTCATTTCTATGTTAAGACAGTGGTACTAAAACTCCAACTACAAATCTATACGCACAAACTGGGGAGAAAAAAACCTACAATTTTTTATTCAATTAAGTTTAACAAAACCAGAAATCAAATTAGGCTCAGACAGCAAGCATCAATACTAACTCCCAAACTAGTGATTCCCAATGATAAACTTAGTATAGAGAATTTCCATAATTACCAAATGCAAAATAATAATAAAAACCCAAATGTACGATCTTATCACCACATTTAGTTATCGCAACTTTGATGAAATTCCACATTCATGAAATACAAAATTACAGAAGTCAAATTGTAAAATTTTGGCACCTAGAGAACATAACAAAGTGATGCAGTAATTACTAAAACCCAGAAGTTCAAAGAAACAATATTTGAAAAAAAAAATGTAAACCAGGAGTAATTCACATAAAAAATTGAAAACTTCAATGAATATACCCAGTAGCGAAGAGATTGAAAGTCAACGAGCGACTGAGAAGGCGGACAACCCAAGCTAATCTGCTTGGCAGCTTTAATTTGGGCGGTAGTTTCAGGATCCTCACGCGAATCCGAATCCGAAGCGCTCATCGCCAGCGCCAATTGAACCTGAAATTCCTCCTCCAACAAACCGAAATCCGGCACACTATCACTCGCATTAGCATTCGCATCACCGCTTCTCGAATTCACCGAATTCTCCGCCGATTCCACACCCACCTCCGCCGCCGCCGCCGAGGCTGGACTCGATAAACCCGAAGTCGACGTTTGATGCTCCACCGACGACGTAGTAGTAGTAGCAATAGTCTCCACAACCCGGCCCCGATTATGATTGTGATGAGGATGATGATGTGGGTGATGATGGGGGTGGTCGGTTATTGCACCGCCGGCGCCCCCACCTCCTCCACCGCCGATGTGGAGTTTTCGGAGTAAATGTTTCATCTTCGACATCCAATCTCATTAAACACACCAAAATCCAAAAAGGAAACCAATAACCAAAAACCCAGAAAAATAAAACCTAAATTAAACACTTTCCTTCTCAAAAAGAATTTGGGGTAAATTTTGATGGGTTTGGGCACAAAGACAAAGCTTCATTTTAAAGCTTCCAGCCTTCCACTAGTGAACCCGCTGTGGTGGTGGTCTGTCCGTACGGCTCAATAAATTAAATTTTAATTCTCTCCACCATTGGATCAACAATTCTTCCCTCCAATGACCCCCTCTTTTTTTTATCATCATTACTTACTGCGTATTATATACGGTCTTTTGCGTATGAATACGTGTATAAATTATTGTGTGACTGTGTGTATTGTGGGAGGTGTTTTGGTTTTTCTTATTTTTATGAAGGTAAATTGCCAAATCTAAACTATTTGCATATTTTAAATTAATATTCAAATAGGAAATGACATTAACAAACATGCTATTTTTAAATAGATATCATTAATAATAAAAATGGATTACGAAATTCAAGATGTTTTAATAATTTTAACATGAAAATAAAGCGGAAATTTTTTATTTGGACGTATAATTTCTATTGAGTGTAAAATTAAAACATGTTGAAATAATTAAATAAATATTTTGAATTTATTAAGTTCTAAAATTCAAGATTTGGGGAATATATGTCATATGGTAGGATGATTATATTGGTATTTTATTTTTTGTTATTAACATTTTCATTTATAATTAAATATGTAAGATTATATTACTAATAAAAATGCCAATGACAAAAATAGATATTATAACCCCTCAATCTAAAAAAAAATGTTCATTTTGATTTGAATATAATTTTTTAAAATATTATATATAAATTTGATGCATCGTGATATATATATGATTTTATATTTTAAATTTTACTTTTTAATTATCAATTATACATAATTATTACTTCATTCGTCTTAAAAAAAGAATTTAAGTTCAAAAAATATATCAATTTTCAAAAAAATCACTTTTTATATGAAAATTTTATATTATCGATATTAATAATGATAATATATAATTTAAATTAAAACTAAATATAAAAATATACATTTAATGGAATATTAAGTCTACTATAATTTATTAATTTAAAAAATTACTAAATTAAAAATAATTTTTTTATAATGAAATAGTATTAATAAAAATATTATAAGAATTTCATTTTAAAATAGACTTTTTGAAAAAAAGAAAAGAAACAGAAGGAGTATTTATTTTTGATGATTGAAAGAGAGATTGGTTTAGTGAATGGAAATAATTGGGGGATTTGGGGAAGCGTATATCTACAAATATACACACACGTGAATACGTACAAATGAACAGCTGGGGGTGGGGAGGATGGGCTCCATGGAATGGTGGATGAGTTGATATGGACCGTTGGATGAGTCGGTTGGGTAACATTTGGTGATGGGACGAATTTGATCGGTTGGAATTGGCATCTTTTTGCATACATTGCTATGCCATTTATATTCCTAAAATTACAGAAAAGACCCTACATTTCTGGTATTATTATTATTATTATTATTGTGTATATATAATTTGGATTACGGACCAAGTAATAGCTGGCATTGGTGTTGGTCTTCACTATCACTTTTAGTATCAACATTTATTAGAAGTTTTAAATGTCACCCTCAATTTAATAAGAAGGGTTGATGTTTTATTAAATATAAGCCCTATATTTATATGAACAGCAACGTATTTTTTTTTATTTTTTTAAATAATAATTATGAAATATAAAATATATTTAATATTACAAAAGTATTTTGTAAAGTATAAAAATATATTTTAAAACATCTATTTATACAATATCATAATTTTTGTATCACATATAATGGTATTGACTGAGCAATAAAGGGGGTAAAAATGTATATTTATTAATCAAAATTTACACAATTTAGGAGGTTATCAAAATTATATGATTTTTTTGTATTGCTTTATATAAAATAAGGATACAACGGTATATAATATAATATAGGATACTTCACCTCGAAAGGCTAAAATTCAATTAGATATGAAGGATATAATAGGCTATTTACAATTAAGGAAGATGATAGTTGTGGATTCAATAACTATAAGTTATTGTTAAGGCTCAGTTAATTGTTTACAATTAAGGAAGATGATAGTTTTGGATTCAATAGCTATGAGTTATTGTTGAGTCTCCGGTTAAACTGTATACCATTAAGGAAGATTCCATTTATAGATTTAATTGCTATAAATATTAAGACTTTAGCTAATTTTTTGCAATGAAGGAAGATGTCAATTCCGGATTGAATTGTTATATTAGTCAAATACATCCAATTGTTAGCCATCATGGTACTTAAGGAATGTAAAAAAATTTCTTTTTGTGATAGAAGCAAATTCGAATTCGAATTCAGATTCAAATTCAGCAAGAATCTCATATTTTTAGCCATACATGAGATTTTAAACATAATAAATTAAATATTCCAACAGATAGTTATATCCCATTTGACCATTTCAATAAACAAAAACATAATAACATTTCATCCATCATCAAAGGAAAGACATATATATCCCATTTGACCATTCCAATAAACAAAAACATAATAACATTAAACGAACTTGTTCATAAATAATAAGCGAACTTGTTCACAAATAATAAACGAACTTGTTCATAAACAATAAGTGAACTTGTTCACGAATAATAAATGAACTTGTTCATGAACACTAAATGAATTTGTTCGTGAATGTAAACGAACCGAACACATGTCTGTTCATATTCGTATTTATTTATTAAACGAACGGTAAAATGTATTCGTTTATTGTTCGTTTACCTTAACAAACGAACATAAACGAAAGTAACCGAACTTGTTAATAAACTATTCACTGAACGTATTAGTTCATTTATACCCCTGGGAATAGGAATAGTAATAGTGCAAAAATAGAGAGAGAAAACATCACTCGTCTCGTTTGGTTCCCCCCGCCTCCCGCAACTGCCCAACACGCCTCATTTTTAAATAAAAAAAATATCTAAAATTAAAATTTTAGTATTTTATTTATTTATACAATAATAATTAAAATCAATCCAAAATTTAAGTAAAAAATTAATATAATTTTGATATAACAACTAGCAAATTATATAAAATCTAAATCCAAACATACAAATGAAATATAACAAAAAGTTATAAAACATTACAAGATACAAATGTCAAATATAATTTGATTTAAAACAACAAAACATGATCATAATCTTAATATAAACATAATGTACTAATAAATAAAAAATATTAATAATGAATTAAAATTCTAATTAATATTAATAACATAATATATATAATTATATGAGTAATATATTTACTAATATGCGCAAATAATATATTTATTAAAATTTAAATATAATATATATTAATATATTTAAAAATGATACGGATACCCCTGCCTCTCCACTCGTCCCATTTAGATAGGGGGGAGAGCTTTTCTCCCCCTGCCCATAGGGGTTAAACGAGACAGGTACACATGGGTGACGGGTAACCTTGTCATCCTTAATAGGAAATTGGTTCAAAAGTTGAATGTGTCAAGACAATATTAAACACACACAACTAACTCAAATCAATCTATATATTCATGTATACATATTAGTAATTCGGCATATCATGTGAAAATATTGAGATTCATTTGACAATAAAATTTTGGGATAATATCATTTACCACCCTTGTGGTTTGGTGATATATCAAATCAAACCCTATAGTTTGAACAAATATCAATAACCCCCTGTAGTAAAAAAAAAAATCAAACACCCTATTTGACTGACAGTCAACGTAAATAAGTTGAAAAAAAGAAGAAAAAACCCTCCGATATAAAAGCATATAATTTAATATTCTAAAATAAATTTTTAAAAATACAAAAAGATAAAATTTTAAAAAAATTAATAAAATTATTTAGACTATAATAAAAAATTTTAAACTGAGAAAAAATTTAAAGATGAAAATTTAGTAAAATTTAAAGACAAAAATAACAAAAAAATTGATATAGTTTAATTTTTTATTAATTTTTTAAAACAAAAAATTTTAATATAAAAATTTAATAAAATTATGTAAAATTTTGTTAAAAATTTTAATTTAAAAAGACAAAAAAGATTGATATAAATACTTTGTTTTTTAACATCAATTTTTGGGTCATTTTTGGCTCTAAATTTTATTAAAATTTCATTTTTAAATTTTATTTTTTAGTTAAAAAAAAATTATTATATAGTGTAAATAATTTTATTAAATTTTTGTCTTTTTTTTTTAATTTTTAAAATTTTATTTTAAAATTTTAAACTATATCTTTATATAAGAGGGTTTTTTTCGTTTTTTTCTAATTTATTTACATTGACTATCAATCAAAGGGGTGTTTGATATTTTTTTTCACTACAAGAGATTATTGATATTTGTTCAAACTATAGGGTTCGATTTAATATATCACTAAACTACGAGGATGGTAAATGATATTATCTCTAAAATCTTTTCTAAAGATTTCAAATTCAAAACCTGTTGATTATAATCTCTCTTATTTCACAATCGAACTCTTTCCTTCCTCTACGTGACCATCAAAAGAATTCATTCATTTTATTTTTCTATAAATATCAATTTATTCATCATTTAATGGATTATGTTTGCACAGACTGTCTTTGTCACAACAAGTGTAATTTGTACAGTTGATTTGAAGGGAGACTTTAATTTATGGTTTGTGTTTGTTTTCATCGTCGTGTTACGCACGGTACAAACATTATGGAACTCCGAACTCCAAGCAGCAAATTATTGCAACAACAACAAAAATAACCAGCAGAAGAGGGTCTTCAATGGTGCTAAGATTACTCCATCAATCATGCCACAATAGATGCAGGTACTATAAGTATCCATTGTTTTTTGTCAGTCTTATTTTTCTCTTCATGTTTCCCATAGACTTCCATTATTTGTTGTCATAATCCTAATTTTCAGGTTTCCCATGGACTTCCATTATTTTTTTGTCATCATCCCATTTGTCCTTTCAGATTTCAATTGGTAAAGCATCTTATTTATACGTACACTAATATTTAAAAAAAAAAAAACCATCATACAATGAAATCAAAAAAATGATAATTTTATTGAAAAGTTGATGTCTTACCCATAAATTTAAAGAAACAATTACCTGACAAAGAATTCGGTTCAATTAGAGTGTCTATACAAGTGAAAATCTATCCTAAATTGAAAACTTCCATTGTTTTTTTGTCACAGTCCCATTTTTCATTTCAGGTTTCCCATAGACAAGAATGGGTACAGTAAAATGATTGCCATCTTTCTCAAATATGAGGTTATTAGTAGTATAACATTTTATGGATTGGGAAAGGCTAAAATAAGTTCACTACGCACAAAACTTTGTCAGTTCCTGACGTTGGAAATATCCTGATAATGGAATAAGTCCTTTATTACTCGATTCTAACATTGAGGAGTGAATCAAATCTTGTACAGAAACCTAAGAAAGTTAACTGACAAAGAAAATAAACGTCGACGTTCTTTTGTAGAGATTTACAAACTAGCTAAAGAAAGAGCCAGAACAAAAACCAGTATGATCTTAACATACTAACTCAAATAATCAAATATTTGTGTCATATGGCCAAGTAGTAACACACTCCCCTCTTACTCTTGAAGTTGACTTCAACATGGATTTATGCCAACCAACTCCTTTAACCTTCAATACCCTTCCCTTATCCGACGTAGTATTTCAATTTCACATCAAACTCCTTTATTTGTCCAGAACAAAGTGGTTAAATTAGACACAGACAATGGATTGAATGTGCAATCCCCCTTTCCTAAGTCAGATCTTTGAATAAGATCATGTAGACAGAAATAGGAAGCAGAATAGTCGATAATTACATCTGAATGCTGAAATTAGAAATAATCATTGTGTGAGCAACAGCACTGATATTGGGGTGGTGGGGGGTGGTGGGAAGGATGTGTAAGAGTCAGCAGCCATAAAGAACATATGACTATGGATGCTTATGTACAACATGATGATGTATAAGGGCATCATTTTGATGGAGGAGCCTTCTCTATGATCATCTTTTTGAGGCTTAAGCAGTAGCTGCTGCCTGTTCTTCAACAACTTGTGTTGCTGGAAGAAGGGTGCAGATAAGATTGCGATCACCATAGACATTGTCCACGCGTCCTGATAAGACAAACACAAGACTTTTATTAGCAATTATGATCAGAATTAACATATGGGATCAAGTAAAGAATTCACATCCCTGGAAGTGAACTGGAACAGTAGCAAAAAATGATTGAGCAAACTCTATGTAGCGTGCCAAGAATAATCAATTTAGTCGGTAGGCAAAAACATGAGATAACAACAAAAGATTGGCTGAGTGAGTATAACGAGGGGAAGGAAAGTTCTTGCATTTGGACATTCTCAGGCAATTGATTGCTTTGAAGTATATGATCACCTAAACTTTTGGCCATACATCGGTAGTCAGTTTTTGAGCTTTACTGTAACAATAGTATGATTTATTGAAATTTGAATGAGAGAGTATATTTTCTCTTAAGTAGCAAATGGAGGAAATTTAATGCTGAAAAAGAACAAATATGAATTTGGGCATACTAAAATGAATGGTATATGTTGTAGCAAGTTGATTATACAAACCTGTAGATGGCCAGAATTTTGCAGTCTTGAGCCAAGGAGCAGGGAAGGCAGCATACTCCCTGGAGTATGGTTTTGTCCAAGAATCTGCCATCAGCAGTGATGGTGGATGGGGAGCACTCTGATTTCAAGAAAAATCAGTTAATATCTTCGAACTTTACAAAGTGCTGAACAATTTTTCAATGATCAGAAACAAAGTTAAGAGTTAATACTGAAAGAAAAAAAAAGATTCAATTGTTGAAATAATAGGCAGGCCCAATCAAATATCTCAGCATGCCACAGTAAGACTATTTTTACACTCTTGTCGCAGAATATAATTCTTTAGTTTTACTTGCATAGTTGGAACATTGATGATGTAAACAATTAAAATAGTTATAATAGAAATAGGAAAAGAGACCATTCAATGAGTAGATGGCTGCTATTCCCAAAAAAAAAAGAAAAATTTTTATTCCTGGGAAAGGAATATTCTCTTTTACCTTGAGAACATTATTGTGTAAATCAGCTTTTCCTTTCTCAATGAGTGCAATTTCTTCTCTTATGGAGATAAGAGCGTCACAAAACCTGTCCAACTCTGCCTGCAAATAAATATAAAATTTCAGAACGAAAGAAATGATACTCGAGAGAAAACATGAGCTCAAAGTATTAAACTTTACCTTGCTTTCACTTTCAGTTGGTTCAATCATAAGAGTGCCTGGAACTGGCCAAGACATTGTTGGGCCATGAAATCCATAATCCATAAGACGTTTTGCAACATCTTCAGCCTCTATTCCAGCGGTGTTCTTCAAACATACAAGCCAAAGTGAGACAAATCTTTACACTTCGATTGACTGTCAAGGAGTAGATATTATCCATTTTGGCCAGACTTACCTTAACGCCCCTCAAATCAACTATAAATTCATGGGCAACAGTTCCATTGACACCGCGGAAAAGAATAGGGTAGTAACCCTGTAAATTAAAGGTACAAAGTTGAACAATTAATGTTACAGGCTCACCACAAAGAAATGAAAAGAATACATGAAAAATATTTTGACTGAATAATTCATGGCATATATTTAAGATGGCCAAGATGGCAACCAAGGATTAAAAAATCCAATCACGCCTACAAGATCTACAAGCCTAATAGAGACTTAATAGTGGTTCTTTTAATTAATCATAAGGATACTTTGATCAGTAGCACCCATCTCTTTTGATGGTAACAGATCACAGAGCACTTGTAAAAGAACTAAGTAGTCAGAAGATGCAAGTACCTCAAGACGCTTTGCCATGTAATTTGCATTCAGTATAGCTATCTTTGATGCTTCTGTAAGCCCTTTAGAACCCATCATAGCGATGTAGGTATATGAGATTGGCAAAATAAGTGCAGAGCCCCAGGGTGCAGCAGAAATAGGACCAAGGGGATCAATTTTGTCTGGTGCGGGTATGCCTCCAGTAGGCACCTGGATTGCATGTCAGGAAAGCATTACAAAATGGGGGTATAGAGGTGTCAAATCATCATATCTTTCTGTAATAAAGCTGCTACACATATAATATTGAAATGCTGGAGTCCCAAAAAATTTGTACGTTCAATACTCAAAGATGCTTAGCACTATCCAAAAGCTATAGAGAATGTGACAATTCCTCTTTTGGCAGTCTTTTCCCCAATAAAATTGCAGTCCACTTTTCATAAAAGTTCAAGAGATTGATTCACAGTATTACCCTTACACACTGACAAACTTGGAGTTAACAAATCAAATATAGTCTGATGCAAAATTAGTGCATACCACAGGATGAGATGGCAGAAAAGGTGCCAGGTGTTTCTTCACACCAATTGGACCCATACCAGGACCACCTCCACCATGAGGGATGCAAAAGGTTTTGTGAAGATTTAGATGGCACACATCTGCACCTATAAATCCTGGGCTTGTAAGTCCAACCTGAATACAGAACAGACAAAAAACCAAATTATTGAGCTGAAGGTGGTAGTTAATAAAATGAAAGGATAAACAGCAGCCGTACAAAAATTTACAACACAAAGGCAACACAAACTTATCAAGAATTTACAACACAAAGGCACCTTAATGTACTTCTGCATGACTGAAATTCACATAACGTTTTGAAATAAGAAAGATTTGGAAAAATGGAGATGGTATAATCTTCAAATTACAATCTATCAGATGAAATTATACTAGTTTTTCATTGCATTTTTTAGTTCATTTTTCCCTTATCTAGTCTGTAAGGCTAATCAAGCTAATTGTGACACCTATTTGTTCTTTCAGTTATTCCCATTCAATGAATAAACTACACAGCTAATTTTACCAGATGCTGAAATCCTCAAAATATATTAAACAAGGACAGAGTAAGCAATTCTTGGAGAATTTAATATACCTGTGCGTTCATGTTTGCTCCATCCATGTAAACTTGACCACCATTGTCATGAATTATCTTACAAATTTCATCAATACCTTCCTCATAAACACCATGAGTTGAAGGATATGTAACCTATTTCATTATGCATAATGAAGCAAACTTAGTTGAAGTATGAATAATTCGCAAACTCAGCTGACAGTTGCAGTCACACAAACCATGAGAGCAGCAAGTTTCTCTTTATTTGCTTCGGCAGCCTTTCGTAACTCTTCAATGTTAATATTTCCCTTTGCATCAGTTCCAACAGGAACTATTTTCATTCCACACATTGCAGCACTTGCAGGATTGGTTCCATGTGCTGACACAGGTATGATGCATACATTTCGGTGATGGTCTCCTCTTGCCTACATTTTGTAAAGACCAGATCTCATATCAGTATAGTAATTGAATTTCAGAATTAAATTAGAAAATAGATGATTCTAAATTATAAGTCATCATTCTTTACAGATATAAACTTTTTGAAATGCATGATCCTTCTAGAAACAGATGCAAATTATCTCATGGCCTCAAGCCTGCTCCAGCAAACTGTTACATAAAGCATTTAAAGGGAAATTGTTAAGTTGTGAGACAACCACATCCTATTTCAAGTGCTAATTCACGCGGACTTTGTTGCCTTGTATGTTAGAAAGGTAAGTCTTATAACTCCATTTCAGAATTCTCTTTTGGTTCCACATATGTATGCTTCTTGGGATTAATGTTATTAGATACCTCATATCCACTAGTGGGTTTCCAACAAATAATCAAAATTTAGCATTTGCATTCAATCACTCATTCACTCAATGAAATAAATTGTGGATTCACTTCTCAAGGGTAAGGAAAAGGAGAGGTCATACTTCTTGTTAGAGTATCAGGTTTTTGTACTAACGAATGGTGCATGATTTCAGATCCCCCAAGGACATGGACAACTTTCTACAGTTATTACACGCCCACATAATTGTTGCAGCATAGGATGTTCCATCACATACATATTAGGAAACCAATGTAACATCCACCCTTCACTCACATTAATTTCAACCAAATGAGCAACAGTGGAAAAAAAGAAACCATTTTTTCCCCTTAAATCATGGTTGTATAACTTAACAAAGTCACCATTATTCATTTATAAGACAGATTGGCATCAGATACCTTATGATATGCACGGATAACCATCAACCCAGCATACTCTCCAGAAGCACCCGCATTAGGTTGCAACGAGAAAGAATCAAAGCCAGTGATTGTACACAAAAGTTCTCCCAAGTCCTTGAACATTTCCTGAAAAAGAGAAATGATGGATTGCCAACCCTTACACTCAATTAAAAGGAAAAGTTAATTCAAGAACAACTAGGCCTTTATCCCATTATGTGGGTCAGCTATATGGATCATATCTCACCATCGCTTTCTATTGAAACACATATTTTCATTTAAATTTAGATAATTCATGTCTTATTTTAATGGTTTCTTTTCAAGTCTTTTTAGGTTTTTGCCTTCCCTTTAGTGTAAGTTAATCATTTTAATAATTAAAATTAAAAATAACACACAGAGAAAAAATTCAACAAATTAGTCAAAGTTCCAAATCAGTTATAACAACCTGGTAACCTTCAGACTGTTGAAGGGGGGCAAAAGGGTGCATATTTGCAAAGCTAGGCCATGTCACCGGCATCATCTCTGTAGTTGCATTCAATTTCATTGTACAAGAACCCAGAGGAATCATACTATGGCACAAAGAAAGGTCTTTCGCTTGTAGCCTGTTAAGGTATCTTAACAACTCATGCTCTGTGTGATACCTACACAGTAGAGGAGATATAAGCTCTTGGAGAAAGCTTGCAATACTATAAACACACTTAATGGGGAAGGACATACGAGTTGAATATTGGGTGGGTCAGGTAATGGCTCTTCCTTACAAGGCCTGAAGGAATCTTATTCTGAACCTCCAAAGCGAGACTTTCAGCTGTGAATGCAACCTAGTAATTAAAATTAGAGTTAGAACAAGTCATTTCTAAAAAAATAATGACCATAAAAAACAAGAAAAATTCAACCACAACACTTACAGGCTTGCCACCTGCAAACACTTGAAATAGTTTGTCCACATCTTCTAAAGTGGTTGTTTCATCAAATGAAATAGTGATCTGGAAGGAAAAAAACTCTGGTTATCTCATGAAACAAAGTACCTCTCATGCAATAGAGCACATTACATAGCAGACTTACTGTATTCTTATCTACAATCCTCAAGTTGATCTCATTCTTGTAAGCAGCATCAGCAATTGCCTGTGAATCAGCACACTTCACTTTGACTGTGTCAAAGAAGGAAAGATCCTGCACCTCTACTGTACCAAGTTTTTTGAGTCCAGCAGCTAATATTCCAGCAAGACCATGAACCCTTTGGGCAATGGTTTTAAGCCCTTCAGGTCCATGATAGACAGCAAACATTGCAGCCATGTTGGCAAGTAATGCCTACAAAACAGGATAGTTGCTCAAGACATTAAGAAGCCAATAACGTGTTATAGAGAATGAAAAAGGACAATTTTAATCTGATAGACTCTATGGTTAACAATAAGTGATAAAAGGACTCCTATCTCATGAAATTAGATTCCTAAAAAAAAAATAAAAAAATCCAATGCCTCCTGAAAGCAAGGATGTTTACAAAGCCAATACCAAATTACAATAAATATACAGCACAGAAAGAAGGGGGAAAAAAAATTCTCACCTGAGCTGTGCAGATGTTGCTTGTAGCCTTGTCCCTACGGATGTGTTGCTCTCTTGTCTGCATAGCCATACGAAGGACGGGCTTCCCAGAAGAATCAACACTGACACCAATAATTCTTCCAGGCATCATCCTCTTGTACTCTTGGGATGTGGCCAGGAAAGCTGCATGAGGACCACCATAACCCATTGGGACTCCAAACCTTTGGGCTGAGCCAATAACAATATCAGCACCCAATTCACCAGGAGGCTTTAACATTGTCAAAGCCAAGAGATCGGATGCCATGACAACCTTCACCCCATGAGCATGTGCATTCTTAATAAACCCCTCATAATCCACAACTTCGCCCTCAGTTCCAGGATACTGAACTAAAACCCCACAAACATCCCCAGATTTATAATCAATATCTTTAACATCTGAAACAACTACTTTAAGATCGAAACCATCAGCTCTAGTCTTACAAATATCAATAGTCTGTGGATGACAATTATTAGCAATAATAAAAGTCTTCTTTTTTCCCTTCTCAATATTATTACACATAGCCATAGCCTCAGCTGCAGCAGTACCCTCGTCTAGTAAAGAAGCATTAGACATAGGTAATCCAGTGAGATCTGTAATCATGGTCTGATAATTCAGCAGGGATTCAAGCCTCCCCTGCGAAATCTCAGCCTGGTAAGGAGTATACTGAGTGTACCAGCCAGGATTTTCCATAATATTCCTTAATATTACAGGAGGCACAAATGTATTATAGTACCCCATTCCAATATATGACTTATAAACCTTATTCTTGGATGCTAATTTCTGCATATGCTCAATCATTTGTGACTCAGTTAATCCCTCGTCAAACTTGCTAAACTTCATATCCTTTATTCTTATAGATTTAGGCACAGTGGCATCAATAAGTGAATCAAGAGTGGGAAATCCACAGAGCTCAGCCATTTTAGTTTGTTCTTCAGGGGTTGCCGAGTTATGCCGGCGGGGAAAAGTATCACTTGGTTGCAATGCCTCAACAGAAATAGATCGAACTTGGCCATTAAAACCAATCCCAGAATGCAGAAATGAACCTTTTTTGGATGCAACATTATTCGTATGATATCTACCCTGGAACAAACAAGGAGTCAACGAGGAGACGTACCTCGAAGGCCTATAAACCGGGGTGGGTGGTGACAATTCATTCCCACGAAGCTGTTTTGCTTCTGAAATCAATCGTTTCAGGATGGCCCGGTTGGCAAGCTTTCTAGCACGCTCCATTTCTTATCAGCAGTGAAAGAAAGCAGGGCGAAGCTACCCTTTTATTGAAATGTCACTGGGATGTGAAAAAACTCAGAAAGAAAGGATTTTGACAAAGCCCCTGCAATCTTTGCTATTTTTTGGCTTTTATTTTATCGTTCCATGAACTGAAAAAGTTGGTGGTGGTAATGGGTTGTTGAGGCTATGCTGTCTTTTGAATAGCAAGATGCTGGTTGTTCATTTGTTTGGGAATATGTAGTTGCTAAAATAGTCAAAAAATAAATAAATAAGGAAATCAATTTCAAGATCTGGTGGTGGCGGGTGAGGATTAAGAGAGACAGCAGAACAGTGTGAAGAAAAAGACAGGGATTTTGAAGTCACGTGGAGATCTTTCTGAGGTCCTGAAATCCAAGTTTTTTTGAGTAAATCTATGTTCATCAATACTGCCTTGCGTGTGCATGTATGAAATGACTCACTGCGTGAGTGCAAGATAGATCTGGAAATGTATGGAAGGGAATGAATTGGGGTGGATTGAGTTTCAATGGATGAAAATATGAGTGGGGATTGGAAATTTGTTGAATGAAATCGAAGCAAAATATTTGGATCGATGTCGAGGGAAGTTGTGATGGGATGAGTTCTTGCTTGGCAAAATCTCTTTCACTGTTAGCTTATCTCAATCTCTCTCCTCACATGTCACAACAAAGTTATATACACTCGAGCGCTATGAAGCCTTGGACTGTATATTGAGGTTGGATCTCTGAATGTGAAACAATTTGACACGTTAGGATTGATGATAATATAGAAATAAATCCACTCTTGTTGCTCAAATTTAGTGTGAAAATTTTCAATTTTTTAAAGAATAAAATTTTGCCATCCAATATATATCAATTTAATAAAATGATATAATTTTATTTTAATAAATATTAAATTTTAATATATAATGTATAAATTTTAATTTTAATAAAATTTTATTAGAATATAGTTAGTACATATTAATTGAGATAAAGAATTTTTTTAACTTAATTTTTTAATATTCAAGTCCGGATTTGTAGAAAAAATTAAGAAATGTGAATTTTTTTTATTTGATTTTATGACCAAACACCATAAACGTTATAAATTATTTGTATATGAAAATTAGTATATTTCAAATTCTTGATACTCAAAAAAAAAATGACATCGTCCTTGGAACTCCCAATTGGTTAGGTGAATCGTGAATGTATGCATGGGACATTTATTATATAACTAAGAGTAAAATAAAATGCAACCCTTCGGCTAGTCAAGTTGGTGTGACGGGCGAATGCGTAACTGTAAAATCACAGATTTGAATTTCCTCTAACATCTTCTTAATTGAACTCATCGCACAGAATTTGTCCAGTACAGTTTACTTCTCTTATGGAATTTACGAACTATTTTACAAGAACAGAGTTTATCTAGTTTGCAAGTTCCTTTGTCAACAAAATATCAAAATAAAATGCAATTTCATGTTTGTCCTTTAATCCAAGGAATGTAAGCCCACAAGATAAAAATAAACAATTAAAGTTGTTGAAGAATTTGACAAGTATAAGAGGATGGAAGCATCCAACGCATTGGAAACATTAAAAGAGACTTGACTAAAAAGAGTGATGTAGGTAAGCATAAGAATATTAAGAACAGATTTATTATCTCTACAGCACCTGTCCCAATCTTATGAATCCCCAATTCTTATAAAAGAATTGTTTTAAGACATCTATGACATTGCATGTAGTTTAAATTTATGTAAGATTGTAAAGATACATAGGAAAAATGAGGGAATAGCGCATGCAATGGCGCAAAATGTACTATGCACTTTGGGATAATTGGTGATGAAAGAGAATTTTCTGTCAAAGCGAAGAGGGAATGTGAGCACATAGGATAAAAAGATACCATTAAAGTTGTTGCCGGATTTGACAAATCTAATTAACAGCATTTTTCTTTTGTCCCTATCATCGTACAACAACAATATTATTTTTTATTATTCATCAAGAACAATCACGCACACATTTTTTTTCCCCAAGGGTGGTTGGTGCATAAAGTACTAAATTGTTAAACAAAATATGTAGCGGTTACTAACTAATGTGTTAGAATAATCGAAGCCACTTGTTAAGATTGTAAAATCAAATATTAGGGGATTTGATAATAAATTTTGTTTTTATTCAAAAGAAAATTTGATTTGAGTTAATATAACCTATTTAACAACAATCACAATCTGAATTTTTATATAAATTTTTGACACAATAAAAAAATGACAAAGGAAAACCTTATAACTATTTTGACCTTATAATTTAAGTAAATATAATTTTCAAACTTTAACTATGCATAATTAAAGAAAATCATGTTCTTCAGTTTGAAACGCAATTGATACACACCTTTAAATATTTCTAATTTCTAATTTCTAATTTCTATCATATCACACGATACGTCAGAGACAATCTATGAAGGTGGGTGTAACCTCTTACCTACAAACTTAGCTCACTTTTATATTAACTCTCAAACACAAGTATGAAAGATACTTGCCTTTCATACACAGGCCGACAAACAAGACTCCCTTTTGTTTCTCACCCATTAAGCCATATGGCTTCATTTACTCTTCAAACTCGTACTTTATATATAGTAATTTGAAGACTATGCCCAAGATGTGTGTTAGAGAAGGAAGACATCTTTCATGTGCATCTAGACTGTATTCATACAAAAAGAATATGAAGGCTTTCTTCATTAGGTTTTAATTTTGATAATGGTCAGCGTCAAAAGTTTAAAAGTTAGTTCTCAAAATGACTTAATGAAACTCTTGCAGAAGAAAATATTATCATATTGGATACTATTGGATACTATGGAAAATTTTGGCTAGCAAGATGTGAAGCTTCATTCTCACAAGCTAACCCTAGCCCCATTCAAGTTCTATACTCATCCCTCAACATTCTTAGAGTCTTTCAAGAAGACTATCAACAAATACAATACTAGAATAAAATTCAAGTCAACACAAGGAAAGGCCACTCAAGCTCTATGGAAGACTGAGGTAGCACCAACAATACAAGAAAAGGAAGTACAAAAGTGGAATTGGCAAGCCCATCCAAATCTCCAACAATTTCACACAAAAATTACAACGAATGATGCTTTTATGCATAAAGGTAATCTGGCCTCTATTGCTTGGGTTGATGAACTAGCTAATGGTCAAATTCTGGCCACCAAAGCCAAAAGAATTTGTGCACTAGATCCATTTTAAGCAGAAGCAATAGCAGTATTAGATGCACTATAGGAGACAAGAAGTAAATGTTCGAATTCATTAAGAATTCACATGGACTCACTTCTTCTCATACAATACTTGAATAATTCACAAAACTCCCCTCTTTTACTGAAAGATCTAATTTTAGACATTCTTAGTATTACAAGTTTCTTGCATCTTTGTCAAATATCTAAAGTTAGTTGGGATTTGATAACCAAGGTGCATAATTTAGCACAAAATATATTGTGTAATTAAAGTTTGGTTATAATAATATTAGTGAACTTTACTTAATTGTTACAAAAATGACGTACTAAATTCATAGACATAATTTTAGCCGCCTTGTGGTGCGGGTTAACCACCTTCACAAAGCAAAATAAGGGTGCCTTTGCATTTCAAAACACTTATTTTTATGTTTTACAAGATATTTTTATAATTTTAAATATATTTTTTATCTTATAATTATAATTTTAACAAGTGTAAAAATGTATTTTAAAATGCAATTTATAAACACTCTAAATTGTGTGAGTGAATCGTCGAGTAAACAAGCATAAACGGTCTTCAAACTAATTCTGTCTTTGAATTTTATAAAGGGCCGCCAAAGGTTGCAAAATCTACTAAAAGTTGTCATCGTCTTCTTGAAGCAACTAAAATAAATATAATTTTAGACTAACTAATTAGAATTTTATATTTTCTTAGTGATTAATTCTTTTTGCTGATCATTGTTGAAATGATTTGCTGACCATTGTTGAAACGATTAACTAGTTACTCAAAAATGTTACAACTACTGATTATTCAAAATTAACCAGTTAAGAATTAATTATTTTGGCTGACTACTCACTTTACATACGAATTTTATTTAGCCTGACTTTTTTAAAATGTTCTCTTTTTTTTTTTTTATTTGCAATTAGGAGATTTTGAACCCAAAACTTTGTAATTATAATCCTTCCCACCTTACCATCCAACCAAACCCTTCAACCCCCTCCCAATTTAGCCTTACTAATGCATAATTTAACTTGAGCTCATGGGTGATTGTTATTAATTTAACGTCAATTGGAGAGGAAAATATAGAGTGATTAATAATTAAAATGAAATTAAAAGTTTTATTTAGGTTCACATGATCCTTAGATTCAAAGGGGTTGGTCAATGTTGCATCCCCAAAAAATTTACCCGAAAAAGGAATTGGAGAAATTCTTACCTGGCCCGTCAGGCTGCCCCTTTTTCTCTCCTCCAACAGTATCCGACGATTGCAGGTGAGGAAAAGATGCGATTTCGCACCTTTTCCTTTTTTTTTTTTTTCTTAAATGTATGTTATGACTTTGGTGGTGTGTCTTCTACTCAGCAGGTGGTAGTAGTTTGGATCCAATTATTCAACGACTACAATTTTTCGAAAGTTATACAAATGGCATAAGATGAAAGTTAGGTACACTAGTATTCAGTTTCTTTCATCTCGTGCAGTTTGCAGTTTCTATTGAAGACAACACTTTAGTTTCGTAGTCTGTTGTAATTTGGTTGATCCTAGGTCGTCTGGATTTCAACACGTGTCTCGTCTTGTGAGGGTTTTTGCCCCTTGTGGACCTTTTGGACACTAGTGGCCTCTTTATCTTCGTGGTTTATAGCGCTGTATTCCAGTTGCAACACCTCGAAGTTCAATTAGCTCTTGTGGCTTTGTATTTTGGTCATTGTGCTATTTTGTTAATATACTATCGTTTTTAAGGGAAAAAAAAAGGAATTGAAGAATCTTTTATTAAATAAAAAGAAAAGTGGGACCATTCATTTGGTGTCAAAAAAATAAGGTCGTTAGATCAAGCTGCAGGAGTAGGTGAATGGGGAATAAATGGTGCTGATTACAGGAGTCAACGCAGTGGTTGTAGTTTCTTTTTTTTTTTTAACCGTTAATTGTATTTACTTTGCAAAAAAATCGACATTTACAATATTATCAAATGGCAATGATCTCCTTAGTACTCCATATGAGCCTAAGATACAAAAGAAACTGATCTAACTTCTTACTTAAAAGTACTGCATGGCTTCCTCCTTCATAGGAATTGGCTCGCCCATTATTTTTAGCATATTGAAATTCCATCCACTCGAACATTGCCAGATTCACTACTAATTTCTTCTCCCTCAACTTATGTTGAAATATCCAGAGATTTTTGGATTTCCACAGCATCCAGAGTATATAGATCGTGAGTTGAGCTCTATCTTGCTAATTACTACCCTTTGTCCTCATACATATGTGCCTCTAGCCATTCTGGAAAGTTTGCTTTTGTGAATTCAAATTCTTCACTTTACAAGAGCAATTTTCCATACTAGATGTGCTTTTCTACATTGTAGTAAGACATGCACTAAGGTTTCATATTGCTCCCCACACATATTACACGTGGGATCTTCTTGAAAAACCTCGCTTGATAAGTTGATCCTTAGTGAATAGAATGCCATTCCAGCATCTCTAGATAAAATGTTAAATTTCCCTTTGATGTCCATCCTCCATGTGTTCCTCCAAATGCCTCTCATTGTACCCCTTGATGTATTGCTTTCTGTTTTGTGTGGACTCCTCTACTGTTCTCGTACTATTTCATGGTATGCTGATTTAACCATGTAACTTCCTGTCTTGTGTGGTTGCTATATGAGTTTATCTCTTCCCCCTCGTTAATCAATTGGAATAGAAAAGATCATTTCAGCCTCAACTCTGTTAAAAATTTCCTCAATTAATTCTTTATTTCATTCTTTCCTCTCCTGATTCATTAGCTGATTTACCCATGTAATTTGTGCTTGGAAAAATGGTGCTTGTGTAATTTTCCTTCTTGATTGGCTGGAGGGTAAAATCTGGACTAGATTCTTTGCCAAGGATACGGTATCTTGGAAATTAAAAACCATGGGATTGACCGATTGAGAATAACAAGGAATCTTAGGTTGGAATCTGTTTTTCTTATTATTTCTTTAATTTTTAATTTTTTTGGATATATGTGTCCTGCTTGAAATCGAGTGCCACTTTTAGTGTGGGTATCTAGTGTAATCGCATTAAGGAGACCACAATGTAAAGCTTTGATATTCCACCATCCACAAAAATTTCCAAGTTGAAGTTTGCTTGTATCACAAAGCAATAAACCCCATAGATTTGTTTGGGAGGAAAATTTTCCACATGGAACAATTTGTTTTAAATATAAGGATTAATTCCCATTAACACCCTATGGTTTTGGAAAGCTTTTAATAACTCTTTCATGGAAAAAAAAAGAAAAAAGAAAAAAGAAATGAAAAAAAGTTATAACTCATCTCGTTATGATATGGACTAGATTAGAAATTGAATTGTGTATGGATTACATTTATAAACGTATTTCTGTGTTTATTGAGACAGTAATTATGAGATAAAAAATATATTAAAAAACATAAGTGTCTTAAAAAACGTAAAAATATATTTTAAAAACTCAATCTAAACACACTAATTTTTTTTTATTAGAATTAACTATATGAATGGTAAATAGGTCATTTATTTTTCTTATGAAGTAAATAAAATTATGTCAAATATACTTGTATAAAAAAAATCTACAAATATTTGTAAACTAAATTTGTGCCATGTTTCCTCCAGTTAAAAAGAATTAAAAAAAATGATAGCAAGATGTATATAAACTCTCACATTTGTAAAATTCAAAAAAAAATCATTAATAATTGATGTACGTAAATTTATAAGAAATTGTTTTCGCGTTTCCAAGTAAAGAAATATCAATAAAAAATATCACATGGGAAATATGAAATTAATCAACTCTAGTAAAATATTGTAGTTGTTAGTAGAGCAAGAAATTTTGATTATTGCCACAAATCGACCTTTTTTAACCCCACCCTAGATGCCGAAGCCATTGTAAGTATCCCTCTTCAATGTAACATTTATAATCATTGTAGAGATAAACTTGTATGGCACTTTACAAAACATGGAAACTACACGGTCAAATCTGCATATCAAGAGGTTATCAAGGCACAACTTGGGGGACACCATCAAGCCGAGAGTAGTTCAACCAGAGAAACAACAAAACAAGCTTGGAAGAGCAGTTGGAGACTAGGCATCAAAGGAAAACTCAAACACTTCATTTGGAGATGCTGGCATAATATACTCCCCACAAAAGTCCAGTTACTAAAGAGAGGCATTCCGGAAGATCCTAATTGTATTATGTGCGGAGAAGTTGATGAGACTTTAGAGCACGTTCTGTTCAAATGCCCTAGAGCTTAGAGAGTTTGGAAATTGGCACCGGTAAAATGGAATGGGTGGAAGGAAGAAAACTTCAGCTTCAAACAATGGTGGCCCCAAATTTGCAATGGAAGGAAGGGCATCGTCATGCAGGACAGAGTTGAACTTACAGTTTATATTTTATGGATACTTTGGAAAACCAGGAACCTATGGTTATTCCAACAAGAATGGAAAGAGAAGAGGGCAGTAGTAGATCTCGCTATGGAAGAATGGGTGGAGTATCAAGAGATTTGTAGGAAATAAACAAATACACCCTAAGGGAAGCACTAGGAACAACCACCAATGTTCAGTGGGAGCTACCCTAATCAAGCTAAAGTTTGGTTTTTATATAGTTTGATGTACAAGTTGATAGTCGTTGTTTTGTTTGGATATTCCACAACTGTTTTTCACGCCTTAATGCAAGTGCTAAGATCATATTATGCCAGTGGGCAACTTGTAAATATCACATTTTTTGTAGTTAATATAACGATCGTTTCTTTGGAAAAAAAAAAAAAAAACCCACCCTAAAAAAATCGGTTCCTTATTTAAAATGGCTCAATTTGGCGGCTGACAATGGCGATGACCAATGAGCGGCAGGACCAACAAACACGTCAAGCAAATGGCCGGCCTCACGCCGTTATCCCTGGCATATTTTAGTCCATTTATGTTCCGCTTCAGCCACAGGCAAGCCATGTTCTTTATCCCCTGACGAGGCTTGATTTGGCACCATGGTTTCGCAAGTCCCAATTCCTTTGGTTGGGTGCATTGCAACAAACTTGCCCAACTTCATAACTATATAGACTAAAATATGTTTTTTTTATAGCTTATGATAATGACATTAATTTGACATTTTCTACGTACGCAAAGTTAATTAACTTTAATCTACAACAAAAATTTTGAACTAGTGTTTGAAATTTTAATTAATATTCATAAAAACCAATGTTTATATAATGAGATATGAATATAATATGAACTCGAGAATAAAAGTTAATCGAATTTTTAGAGTTTTATAACTTTTCGTATTACAATTGTAACAATTTATTTTCTCTTCCTTCTGTCTTCTTGGTTGTAATAGTGTAGGATTTTCAAATGAAAGTGAAGGATTCCAATTCATGGATTGCGTGTTACATTTCCAACAATTCATATTCTCCTCCTTGCCTCTCCGTGATTGTAATGGTGTGGAATTCCTCATAAATAACTCGAATTGCGTATAAATTGCATTTCAAAAAGTGTTTTTAAAAAATGCGTTCTAAAATATGTTTTGAAATATTATTTAGACTGATACTCTATAATGTGTTTTGAATTGAAATGTTACGTGAATTACAAATTTAAAAAGTACTTTGAACTAAAATATTGTATAAATTGAAAAAATTAAAACATGTTTTTAACAAAAATATTATAGAAACGTATTTTGAATTGAAATATTGTGCAAGAAAGAGTGAAGATGGGTGTGTATTAGGATTTCATTTTTAGTAGATAAAACATATTTTAAAATTCATTTCAAACAAGTTTTTAAAGAATACTAAATATATATTTCATATATAGAAAGTGTTCGTGAAATGATAATAAAATGAAAACTGATATAGACTGAGATAGAGGGATCTTAAAGCCCAAAAATAAACTATTGGATCCAAAAAGACAAATTACGTTGATAAATTTTGGGCTTGTGAAGCAATCACAAGCCTAAAAGCTCCAAATATAACTCTCTCTGTGGACATTTTTTGTGGAGGGTACTCAATTGGTGATGTATTGACTGTGGTTTAGCACTAGTGATGGGGATAGACGATCTGCCTTTGATATTAACCCAGAATCCTTACGGATCCAAATAGAAGGCTTGCAAGTGGACCAAAAGATAGTGAAAATATTAAAGCCCACAAATGGTACAAGTCTTTCCATTGATAGAACTTAGAGGCTGCATTCCTTGAATTCAACTTAATTTTCGTTGCATTTTTTTTCTTTTTTTGGTTAAATAGAAAAAAACTAATCTACTCCAACATAACGAGGAGTTCTATTGAGCTATTAAAAGGGTAGAAAATTTTAACAAGTAATGATACACAATTTGAAAAATATCAATGAAATCTATCGCGTATTCTTTGGAATTATATGTATTCGAGGGATTAATTTGGAAAATCAGTAGGGATATGCACGAACAAACATTTTTTCATATAAACATTCATCTAATGAATTCCTTAGGAACTTTTATAGTAAATAGAATATATAGAAATTTGATCAGTAGATGATATAATGTTTATGTGATAAGAGTCATTAAACTACAGTTGTTTTAATTATTTAATAGTATTTTACTATATGAATGTCACACCAATCATTTAAAAAGCTTAATAAAAATGTTCTTTAATACTTGTATTGTTATGTGTATATTGTTTATGATGATAGTATTCATAATTTACTTGAACGACTATAAACTTTAACATGACATTGATAATTGAAATGATATTGAGCAATACTATGTTATATGTTATTTTTAATTTGCAGTAATAAGCAAAATAATTTCAATGAAAAAATAAATTTTTAAAGAACACGTATAAGAGAATCTACGAATTTATATAGATAACAAAATTTATACGATGATTGAAAAATCAAATCGCCAAATTTTGGATTACATGACAAAGTTTTGATTGTTTTCATATTTTAATTATTAATTACATTTTAAAATAAAATTTAAATAACTAACAATTTATACTTTTTTAGTCGAAATAAAGAAAATTCTATAAGAACTTTAAATTCAAATTGAAAGTGTTAATATTTATTTGAACATAAATTTTTAAGGATTAGGAAAACAAGCGCCGCTTTTCCTAATTTAATAACATAAACACTAAAAATTCATTATTGCTATTTGTGTTATTGTGTAGAGGCCAATAGAGGATTTGAATTGTGTTCCCATAAATGGTCATATTACGTTTCACAAAATTATCAACATCAAATGGTCTTGAATTGCGTTCTTAAAAATTATAAGGTTTTTGGCGTAGGATTTGGGTTTAGATTTTGGAGCAAAATTTTTATATTATTTTTACTGGTAATAATTATATATGACTCTCATTTAAAATATAAAATAAAAAATAGTGCATTTATTTAATAGTATTAAATGTATGTACCTCACTCAAATTAAATTATTTTTTTCAAGACGGAAGGAGTATAAAATATTAGAATAATTAAAGATAAGTAAATGTGAAGTATGATTTTTCTATAGAAAAATACCCATTGTATATGGTAATTAGTTTTCATAAACTTTTTGTGATAATTACATAATTTAAAATAATATTGAATAATTTTATGTTATATATTATTTTTTAAATTTCTAGTAGTAAGCAAAATAATTTCAATATAAAAAAATGAATTTTTAAGGAGCATATATAAGAGAAATCTACAAGTTTATGTGGATTTCCGACTACGTATGATGATATAAATTGAAAAATCAAAACCCCAAATTTTGGGTTACATTACAAAAAATTTTGATTGTTTTTGTATTTTAACTATTATTTGCATTTAAAAATAAAGTTTAATTTTTTTTTAGCTTGAAATAAAGGAAAAAAGACAACAAGAACTAAAAGGTATAGGTTTGAAGATTGATTTGCGAATACTTTTCCTTTTCGAAACCAATGATGATTTGGAAATACTTCCAAACTTATGTTTAGGAAAACTCTATATATACTTATGTATAAATGTTCCAGCATTAATTGTCTCTTACTACGCCGTATTTCCAGATTTCTCATCATGTTGATTCCAATGGGGGATTTTCAAATTGATCATTTGGGATTACACACTCCACCAAATGATCATGTCCTGGAGAAAGTTGTTCAAGATCTTGACGGGTTATCATTGGATAATAAGAAGACTGATGATAATGACGATGCAGTTAGGGTGGAGGACTTTGAGGTTTTGAAGCTCGTCGGCCAAGGTGGATTCGGGAAAGTTTATCAAGTTCGGAAAATCAGTTCATCGGAGATATTCGCAATGAAGGTCGTTCGGAAAGACAAGGTCAAGAAGTTAAATCACGCAGAATTCATCCAGGCGGAGGGGGAAATCTTGGCCCAACTAGACCATCCCTTCATCGTTCACCTAAGATACTCTTTCGAAACCAAGCAGAGACTCTACCTGGTTCTTGATTACGTCAGTGGCGGCGAACTTTTCTTTCATCTTCGAAAACAGGGCTTGTTTCGTGAAGATCTTGCACGGGTTTACGCCGCCGAGATAGTATCAGCGGTGTCTCATCTCCATGACAATGGGATCATGCACGGGGATATTAAGTCCGAGAACGTATTATTGGACGCTGAGGGACATGCTGTGTTAACTGATTTCGGGTTTGCAAAAAAATTTGACGAAAAAAATCCCACATCGTGCCACTTCTGTGGGACTCTACAGTACATGGCGCCTGAAATCATTAGCAGGAGAAGTTATGACAAGACTGTTGATTGGTGGAGCTTTGGGATTTTGCTGTACGAGATGCTAACAGGGTATCTGCCATTCGAAGATAGAGATCGACGTGTAACTATGGCAAAGATTAAGTGGGAGAAGATCAAGTTGCCGGGTTTTCTGACAAGGGAAGCACATTCGCTGATTAAGGGGCTTTTATCGAAGAATGCAAGCACAAGGCTCGGCAGGAAAGGTGGTGAAGAGGTGAAAAAACACGAATGGTTCAGTTGTATCAACTGGAACAAGTTGGAGCGTCGGGAAATTCGACCAAGTTTTGCTCCAGAAGTTGATGGAAAACAATGCACTGCAAACTTTGAGGATGTTCGACGAATGTCTCAGTTGTAGAATCGGCGGCCACCGGTGAAAGATGCAGCAATGGTGATGAAAAGTCCATTCCAGGGGTTCGAGTATATGAAGCGGGTAGCGTAGGCTAGAAGTGCAGATGATTTTCAATTAATTTGCTTCTTGTAAATATTAAAGGAATTATGTCTTGTAACTCGTGCTGAATTTTTTTTAATGTAACTCGCAGTGAATATCTGTAAATATTAAAGGAATTATTGATTGTAAGAGATTTGAGTAAATATTTAAGGAATTATGTATTGTACTCCCTCCGTGTTAAAAAGAAAAGTCCTACGATTTTTTTTTATTTAAAAAAAAAAGAATTCACTTTTATTTTAGTACAATTTTTTTTTTCAAACTCATAAATTACAACACATTTAATATATTATCAAATATATAATTTTTTTTATTTTTATTCTTATTTTTCAATTTGACTCATATATTCTCATATCCTAATATTTAGTTGGGCTCATAAATTGTTATTCGTATAATATAAGGATGACATTTTATTTTCTGTGCTATCCCAAAAAACCCTTGGGCTTTGGCACTCGAAAACCAATCTGCATCCCACTTGAAATATTTGTTTACACTTTTGTTACCTTTTTGAGGCCTACGCCCATAAAAATCATTGTTGTCAAACTCTGGCCTGGCCGGTCGGCCGATCCACCGCAAACCGAATTTAGACTCGTCCGAATTTGTTTAAAAATCTTTATTTTAAAAAATCAATCAAATTTTGATTTGACTGATCAAAATCAAGATTGACCCGAATTTGACCGGGTTTGATTTTTTATTTTTTTTTTAAAAAAATGAAATTTTAAGTTTTAAAATTTAAAATTTGACTCTATATTTTTATTAAATTTATTTTTCGGTACTTTTAAAGTTTTTTTTTAATTTTTAAAATTTAATATCTCAAAAAATTATAAAGGAGATTTCTTATAATTTTTAACACATTTTTAGCTTAAACATGTTTTATACTATTTTTCATAAAAGTATTCAATTATACATTTGAAATTTCATACAATTTATACTAATTTAAATTTAACTATATTAAAAAAATTAAACAACTTACTTCTAATATATTTGTATACTAATATTAATATTTTTATAATTATTACATCATAATGATGTCATCTTATTTTTTACTACGGACCTGACCAGTTGACTCTTTTAATTGACTAGCCAGTTTTTACGACACTAATAAAAATTAGAAAATGTCCCCCTGAGGTACAAACACCACTATCGCAAAATTAGAAAATTAGAAACTGTCCACATGAGCCATGAGGCTTTTGGGCACAATTAACGTTTGAGTTAGGTTAGCAGTATTGAGATGCAAGCTTGTGCACTCCGAATAACCGTTGTATGCCTCAAGTGATTTCATCATGATCTCTATAATGGATTTTGTACCTTCTCTAAGATTTACATTCATCAAAAAGAACGATACAATGAAAGAACGATTCAAGTACACAAGAAATTATTGTCCTCAAACTAAGTAGTTGTACGTTCACAAAAAAAAAAAAAAAAAAAACCAATCCACTTTTGCCTAAGATCATACCAAGACAATTTTTAGTTCAACAAGACCAATCACAATCCCAAGAACACCAGCTTCATTAGACTGATTAGAAGAGTGAAAAAGCTTGTATGCAGAAATTTTGTCATCAAAATTTCAGAAATTGTACACTATAAAACCCTTCCTGCCCATTGCCCTAAGCTTTTCCTCATCTACCAAAAATGAACTTATTACAGAGGTGAAAATTGAAAAGGAAAGAAAATAAATATATGATTTGCATATACACCACCTATATCTGGAAAAGGAAAGAAAATAAATATATGATTTGCATATACACCACCTATATCTGCACCTAATCAAGCCCAGAGTGCTAGCATGGACATCATTCCTGCCCCCAAGAAGAGTGCAATATAAGAAACCACTTGAAGTCTCGTATTGCAGCTCATTTTTTTACTCAAGAAATCAGCAGCAATTAGATCAACTAAAGCCATGTACACTAGAATTCCAGCAGATATAGAATCAAAGATGCCTTCAACAACTATGGCTCTTGGACTGTTTGGATTGTAGATACCAGAAACACTAGTACCGACCGCAATACCCAGTGGTGTTGTTAAGGCAAAGAAACATGCCATTAAGGAAGAATGAAGGGCCTTAAACTGAGCCTGAGAGATGCAGCCCCCAAGAGCAAAACCCTCAAAGAACTGATGGAATGATAACGCCCCAATTAAGGGTCTTATGGTGCATGGACTTTGTGATAGTCCGAGCGAAAGCCCAATGATAACTGAGTGCGAAACTATCCCCAACTCCAAAACCTGTGAGTAGAAAAGTAACTAGTGATTATTCCTTCAAAAACAATTATCAGTATCACAACATGGAAAAACAAAAGGCAAAATGTGGATTCAAATTTGTGCTATGACAAAGAAGTATGAAATATAGAGCATAAGAGACCTAAAGAATCAGTTTCCCACTTCATACCACAAATTAGGAGAACTAATAAAAATTATGCTTGTTCAGCAGTGGAGAAAATGAAGGTTGACCAACAGAGGCTCATAAATTTCAGTCATCACATCCACTTGGTAATCCTATAAACTGGTCAACCATGACATTACACAAAAAGATACAGAATAGGAGCCATTGTGCATCTTTTTCCAGTTCCAAATGCACATAGAAAAGCCTATTTGTTTCCGAGAATCAGGAACATCGATGCGTAATGTGTAACATTGAAATGAAATCAGGAATATCAATGCTTAATGTATGACAGTGAAATGAGATCAGGAATATCAATGCTTAATGCATAACATTAAAGGAACATATTGATGCCCCTGTAAGACCCAAACTATCCAACACTTAGTGATAACAAATTTATCTTTGTAAGCAGACAAAGTTTTGTGAATAATAATAAATAAAAAAAAAAAGTTGCAGCAGCAGAGCAATTGCACCAGTGACACGATACCCCCTTCCAGACACATCTCTTATTCCCACACAGAGAGAGAGAGAGAAGAGAAGGGGAACCAACATCAATGTACTTCTATCACTGACTTGAACAAAATGAAAACTCCTCACAATCCACGAGCAGGGAATACTCGGATGCTGTAGAAAGGTGTTCTCAACAAAAGTTTCTTCCACAACCATTACCAAATGCCTTGCATTGAGTCTTGAAAGACAGTACGATAAAATGTTTTAGCATATTCAGCATTTAAGAATAAATAAAAGGTCATCTTGAAATAGGAAAAGACATTACACCCACTTCAGAAAGGTTTTTCCAAGAAACTGATACAGGTACTAATTGAATAGAATCCAGAATCAGAAAAGATCAAAGTCGACTGTTGGTTTACTGACAAACAATTTAGCAACCCTGGAGACTAACACCTTGCAAGGGTAGAAATTTGGTCATAGAGTCTCAAATCATGTATTAAGTAAACACCGACAGAGCATTACTTACATAAAAATGTTGACGATCAGGTACTTGATCATCAATAAATTGTATTCAAAGGGCATCAGTATGAATGATCATCAATAAATTTATCCTAAGGTGTTCCTAAAAGCACATAGACTAAGAGAAAGCATTTGAAGGTACCTGGGAAACAACAACATGCCTCTTTCCGCTTTCTTCGTCCCCACCACTAAGATGATGTGAATGGGAATGTGAATGACCGTGTGCATGACCTCCCAAATTTCCTGCACATGCCCCTTGCTCTTCAGGATGGCAATGTCTATGATGTGCTGCGTGTGCATGAATTCCCACAATATGAATGGCACCACCTTCTTCTTCACCAAACACCTTCACATTTGAACCCTTAATATCTGCTGGAACAATTCCTGATTCAAGCAAGTCATCTGAATTAACCTGTACAACTTGGCTCTGTTTCTCTTGTTTACGTTCATAGTACTGAGTCCCGACAAACTCGATCACAAGTGTACCCAAGGCAGCCATCATTGCAATGAATCCAGAAAATGGAAATTTTGACCATGGAATTTCAGGCAAACAAGGATTTGTCAAGGATGCTGTGGCATCCGGTAACATGTGTACAAAACCGGTAGCAAGAATGACACCACCAGCAAAGGCCTTGGCAGCAACAAAAAATTTGGAATCTGTTCCCAGAAACTTCCGTTTCTTGCCCACCAATGGAATTGTAACACCAAACACACCAGCAACAAGGATCGATGCAATGGCCACCATTTTAAAGATCAGTGCTGTGCCCTCATCTCGGCAGCTCTCCAAATCAGTATCAGGACTGCAGGTGGAGTTCGACATTGACAGAGAGAGGTTCTGCAGAAAGGAGCCTTTTTTCCCCCAGGCCCCAAAAACGCAAGAAACATCAACACATTAAAGTTACCATCTAAGGAAATTTTCATTTTGCTCGAAATTCAAGAAAGATACAAAAATAACATGGCCTTTGTTGAACAACAAACATATAATTATTGACCAGCAGGAAATAAGTTGCAGCTAAATATGCAAAAGATTCATGAAGATACAACTATGGTAATCTACTTTCCTGAATAATCCAACAAAATAAGAACAAATGAATTATGAGGCGTTTGCATGCATTGTGAGAAAATGCATTAGTATTGTCTCTTTGCGAGAATACTGTAAATGTAACAGAGGAAAGTGCAATTTCGAAGCGCATTTTTCCATGCATCCCAATTTCAAATTATGCTCTGTAATTGAATGAGAAAAACTATATTCCGAAATTGGAACTTGTTATGGGCAAAAGTCAAACTCCAAACCCGATGCCCAAAAGCCCCAATAAAACCGTCTAAGGTCATCAGAATCAAGGTAATTTATTTTTTTTAAAAAAAAAACCTCTTGAATTTTCAATGAGTTTGAACTCACAAAATTGTTGCTTGTAACTGTTGGTAATAAAATAGTAATAATAACGAGAAATAGGACAATTTACTTGCGTCGTGCAACAAATGCACTGTAACAATAAGAACATCACAGGGAGAAAACTTAACCCAGAAAAAAGAAAGAAAAAGAGTACTTACACATTCATCTCATACACCAGCTATCTAAGATATGAAAACAGAAGGATGAAATCATCCACCAAACAAACAAAACCCAATTCATTTATCAAATCCTAAGCTGTTTTAAAAGGAAAAAAAAAGTGTTTGCAATACCTGCAAAAACACGAGTGTTGTTTGCAATTGCCGTCATGTTAAGCAATGGCAATATATCCTGCAACATAAAAAAATCATCAATAAAAATCGTAACTTTCTACGCAATCAAATTCCTTCCCAAGATTTTTCTTAAAGAAAAAAAAAAGGAAATACCAACCAAGAATGCTAAAAAAGGTCACGAAACCAAAGAAATAAATAAAGAGCAAGAAGAGTATAATAAGCCCCTAACCTCGATGAATGACATGGTGTGTTGTTTATATTGGCAGAGAGAGATTCCCCTATTCAAAAGACAAAACAACACGAACCTGAACACCTTTTCCAACTGTATATATTGATACCCTGCACTCAGATTAGAACCCTGAAGATGATGACATGAACTGGACACTTCGAGGGCCCTTTCGGCTTGAAGGGTTGTATTATTATCAACACTATTATGCTATAACAGTAGTGCTGGCATGACCGGGTTGCATACACGGATAGAAAATGTGCAGATGACGCAGAGAGAAAGTTCTTATATTTTGTAATCTGAAAATGATGGAGTCGGGATGTCGACATATTTGGGGAGTTTGGAAACGAGGGGGAAATGGAGGCATGCGTGTTTGGCAGGGGAATGAGGGGGAGAGTGTCGACATATCGTTGAAATGGCATCGTTGTTGTACTCGAACTGTATAAATAATGGTTGCGCAAACTGTACTATATATTTCTGAGACTATAAAATAATTTTTACTAACAAATTGCGGGATCGCGTATTTTGTTTTCTTCTTTTGTCACTATTTGTTCATGGGTCTCATGACTATGTTTGGATTTTATTTAAGAAATTTTATATAAAAATATGTGAAAATTTTTTAGTAAAAAAATTAGTTTTAAAAAAATAAAAAGTTTATAAAAGAATTTTTTTTCAAATGATATAAAAATAATTTAAGAGTGAAATTTTTAATTTAAAATTTAAAAATAAAAGAATCTTTAAATATTTTATTTTTAAGTAATGATAGAGATAGTGACAAATTATAGTGACTTTATAAAGTGACTAATATGGTAATTATAAAAAAATAAAATCATCCATTTATCCTCATTATAAAACACAAATTATGAAGGATAATTTTATCTTTTTATAATTGCCACATCAGTCACTATACAAAGTCACTATAATTTGTTACTATTTCAATCATTACTTTTTATTTTTAGAGTAAATCGTTTCCGTGGTCCCATAAAAATAGGTCTTTAACTTATTTGATCCTTCAAATTTCAAAACACTTTTTATAGTTCCTTTAATTTGAAATATGATTATTTTGGTCCTCTAATTTATTATCTTCAACTAACCTCATGGAGTGCATGTGCGCGTTGCATGACACTATGATGAAGGGTAAAACCGTCCTATAGCAGATAACTATATAAAAAAGCTCCACAAGTACCAAATCCCTAATTAAAACTAAAATCCTAATTTTTAGAGAATAAACAAAACTTTTCTTTTCTTTTTTTTTTTTTATAAAAAACTTAGTAAACTCAAAAAGAAATTTACTAAAAAAAATTTATTCCTAAAGAAGGGGTTTACTTTTTTTTAAAAAAAAATTATATTTCATCAGTTTTCAATTTGTAAATGATTTATTAAGAACTTTTATATTATGTAAACATCACATTAGATGTTAATCAATTTTTTCTCTTTTTTCTCTCCATTACTTGGCACACCTTACCATCTAAAAGATTAAAAAACAAAAGGTCAATTATTTTCATCAATGTTGACAAATACAAACAAATCCAATGTGGCATGAGCAAACAACTTAAGAAATCAAGAAAATTAACAACAAAACATGATTCCCCATTAATGGAGTTTTAATAATAGGGGGGCACAAAACTGTGCCCAGCAAATCAAATCAATACAATGATACTAAGCAAACAAATCAATCATCACCGCTGGAATAGGAAACTCACATCCCTTTGAAGGAAGTAGTTTCTTTGGGGCATTTTGTCAAACGAGTTATACACCCAAACATCACCAATCCAACTAATTCCAAAAATGACAATAATTTCTCCACAAATGACAACAATCACAGACCAATCACAGTTCAATCACAGCCCAGTCACATAATCATCAAACTCATTAACAAAATACCGAAGAAAGCTACGAACATGCGGACAGCTTCAGAGCTTCAAAAAGCCAAATTTGGTAAAGAATTGTAAAAATTTGGAATTTGTGCAGTTTCTCTTCTCTTCAAAATACTGGAATTTGGAATTTTTTCCAGTATTCTCTTCACACTGGCGGCACATCCCCCACAAGTCATTCCCAATGCACAACAACGTTAGCATTAAAAGATGAACGCAATGGAGAAGCAGCACCATTTTTTCGTCACTTCTCTTCCAACCCAAAGCCATCTTAATCCTACTTTGCAGCTAGCAAAGCGCCTCGCCCGCACTGGTGCACAAGTCACTTTTGCCACTGCTGTTCATGGTTTCACCCGCATGAAAAATCCACTGGTCATGGATGGTCTCTCTTTCGCAACCTTCTCGGATGGATACAATGATGATGATGAGCCAGAAAAAAGCTCAATTTTGACAGATTCTTGTCCGATTTAACTGAAATTGGATCTCAAATTTTCACAGAATTGGTCAAGAAATTGGATCTCAAAATTTCACAGATTCTTGATCTACACTATTTTGATGCCATGGGTAGCAGAGGTGGGCAGTGAGATGCAAATCCCGTCAGCGTTTTTGTCAATTCAGTGTGCCACTGCATTTTCTATTTATCATAAATACTTCAACAGCCATGATGGTATTTATGATGGCGAGATTGGCACTTCAATTTCTATAAAATTGCCTGATTTTCCCCTGTTTTTGAACGGAGATTTGCCTTCTGTGCTTATTCCTGTTAGTCCCTTATTTGCTTCCATGGTTCCTTATTACACAGGCCATCAAGAAACAAAAGATGATGAAATGGAAAGTGGAGAAGAATTAAAAATAAAAAATAAAAAAACCCAAACACAAGTAAGCAATTAGCAGCTTACTCCAATATCAAGAATTATGACATCGAAAAGCGAGCAGGCATCATCGATACAATGACGGCGTTAGGCGTATTTTTCCCATCCTCACCGCCGCTACCACTATCATTCCCAAGAATCCCTCCCTCACCAGAAGCAAAAGAAACAGTGGAGTTGGAAACACATTGCAAGCGGCAGCGAACTACTTCCGCTGCACTTAGGCTCCTCGGGAGGTAAACAGAGCTAAGCGGTTGAGCCTTCGGGAAGAAACGTTGACAAGAATGCGGCTGAGGGAATGATGAAAGAGTTCAGTGAGGCGAGCCGTGGAAAAATGGCGGTGGAGATCGGAAATCAAAGGAGAAGAGTAGAGGAATTTAGGGTTTTAGTTAGGGATAAAAGAGCCATCATGGTGGTAAGTGATAATGTTGATCAAAGAAGCAGAGAGCCAATGGATTGATTGATTATAAGTTCAGAGTGGGGTGGCGCGCCTTCTATGCCTTTCTCCTCAAAATGGGCTACCCTGGCAGTCTAATTTTTCCTCACCACCACCGCCGCTACCACCATCGTTCCTGCGAATCCCTCCCCCAAATTTGGTAAAGAATTGTGAAAATTTGGAATTTGTGCAGTTTATGCGATTATGGGTTCTTGCACAAATTCAAGAAGAAAAGCATCATGTTTGTGGGTGATTCTATGTCATGGGACCAATATCAATCATTGTTATGCATGATATATACATCGGTGCTCGGAATCAAATATAATGAAACACGAGAGGGTGATATCTCTACTGTAACTTTTTTGGTACGAGTCTTCACATGTTTAGATTCCTTTGCAGTGGGGATGTTGAATGCTATAACCATGAATATGAAGTTGAAGTAAAACTGGATAGATAAAAATGGATAGTAATGAGAGAGGTGGCGACGGGGAAGAGGAGGAGAAGAAGGTTAAGATGAAAGAGTTTTGTTTATTTGTGGGGTTTTTTTATATAGTTATTTGCAATATGACGGTTTTACCCTTCATCATAGTGTCATGCAACGCGCACATGCACTCCACAGACGGATTCCGTTGAAGATAACAGCCGAGGGACCAAAATAATCATATTTCAAATTAAAGGAACTATAAAAAGTGTTTTGAAATTTGAAGGATCAAATAAGTTAAAGACCTATTTTTATGGGACCACGGAAACGATTTACTCTTATTTTTATTGTAAAAAAATAATTTTTTACAAATAAAACACAACTCAAACATACTATTTTTGGTACGGTCACTCTATCGACTAAATGTGTGCATGTGGCGATATGCGTGCCATTAGGTCATCAATCTGAATTAATGATAAGTTTTAACAGTTATTTTGTTTAATAAAATTTATACCCTTTTGTTTGTTTAAAAAACTGTTTCTTTTGGATTTATGTATAATTTTTTAATTAATTATTAGAGAAATATATGTATAGTATATTATTAAATGTATAATTTAGTATTTTTAATTTTAATTTAAAATTTTTAACACACATAATTATTATTAGTATAGACATGTTAGAAATTTAGTTCAAAAGTTTTTTTTTTTTTTAGAAATGAGAAAAAGATTTTGAATGCAAATTTTTTTTTTTAAGAAATAAGGTCGTATAAGATTTGCAATTTAAAATTAAGATTTTAAATCTGAAGCTTAAAATTTAAATTTGAACATATTAAATTATTGAATTTAAACGGTTGACGAGAATAATTATTTTACTCTAAATTTATATTGTGATAAAATTCATTATTTTTGAAATGTGTGTTTCTTTTTGTGTAATCAGTAGTAAAATAAATAATAATTATGCAAATGTTTAAAGGAGTTTTTGAATGAAAAAGTAATTGTATTATTATTATTGTAAAATTTTTTAATACAAAGTTATAAATAAGAAATTCAATAAAAATTAAAGAAGTCACATAAATATTTTTTATTTATATATAGGATTATAGAATTTATTTTATAAAATTCAGTAAATAAGAAATTAAGAACATTAAAATCACGCAATAAATAAGGTGATGAAAAGAGAGAAAAAATATATGAAAAATAGACAATCAATGAGAAGTGAAAACCTTATCGCTTCTTCTATATTTGTGAAAAAGTGCAAAGGTGGTATATTATTAATTCCAAAAAAATTTCTTTCCAATTTATTATTATAGTCGAAGAGAATAATGAAGTTTTGATAACCCTTCTATCTTTAGAATAAAGATGCACTTCATTCACTAATACATTCAACTTTTAATTATCAAACAATCTTAATTAATGAAAAACTAATTTTATTTTTAACTTGAAATTTCTCATAAGAGTAGTTGATAGTGATTTTTATACTGTTAGTTACTTTTTATAGTGATAAATTATAATAATTGATATAATAAATATAAAAAGATAAAATTCTGTCATTACACTCCTTATAAATGCAAAATTACAACGAATGGTTTTATCTCTTCATACTTATTACATCAATCACTATATTTTTTCTAATATAAAAAGTCATTATAAATATCATTATTCTTTTTGTAACTTTTGAAATGCGCTTAATCTGTGAATATATTCAAATTTTAGTTACTAATAATCTTAATTAATTAAAAGCTAATTTTTAAGTCACTTGACATATTAAGAATTTTAACTTGCAACTATTAAACACTTTTAATTCATTAAATACTTAGTCAATAAAATTTAAGTATTGAATAAAGTGATTAAACAGAGCCTAAATCTGTTTATTTGTACCGTTTACTTTCTCGGATCAACCGCCTTCTTTCTCGGATCAACCGCCTTCTTTACCTAATCTACCAAATATATAATGACAAAACACGGCAAAAGTTGCACCAAACCATTACAAAGTGAGGTGAGGGTGACTAAATTCGTAAACAAAGCCCTTTTCCAAGTGTCATGCTAAAAAATTTTAAATGCACAATTGGGATAATCTTTATGCAAAACAATCCAGTTGAAAACGCATTTTTACTTTTTTTATATAATAATTGTAAAATAAAAAATATATTAAAAATTTAAAAATATATTTAACAAAAACATAAAAATATATTTTAAAAAATTGTCCAAGTGATCACACTATCAACCTTTCTTCATCTTTAAAGTTCTTATTTTGCTACATTGAATTTTGATTTGGAAATATGATTTTATTTAGGGGTGGTAATAGGTCATGTTTCGGGTTTGCGGGTCATATTTTGATATGAGTATTACAAATTAATTATGAATCCGAACAGGACTCGCGAACCTTATTGTTTTCATTTTTGTATCGAGTTTTCGTATTAAGTTCGAGTTGTATTTTGTGTGATAATTTCGTATCGTATTTTTGAGTCGTGTCATGAATTGCCACCCCTAGTTTTATTCAAAGTCAAACTTATGATTCTAAATATAAGATGATAAAAAAGAAATTTGATAGATTTTTTATCATCTTTTTAATTACTGTTTTTCTTTTCATTTTTTTAATGGTTCCTCTTACTTTTTGTGACTTTCAAGGAGGGAATGAAAGAAATAAAAATAAGGGTGAACAGTACAAAATTGTCACCATACTTTTATAAAAATTTAGAACTCAGTCACCATTTTTTTTTCCCAAAAAAATCCCTAAACACTTTAAAACGTTCAAATTTAATTATTCCATCAAAGAGGTCCTCTAAATCCGAGAAAAGTCATTTTTAATTTATTTAAGAAAAGGATAATTCTGTCACAAAAAATAAAAACCCAATCATCTACTCCAATTGACAAAAATTTCAAAAAAAAAAAGGAAAATATATTTCTTCCTCATATAAACTCATATCTGTGACTTTTGGATAACATAAAATAAATTAAGTATTTTGGTACCAATATTATTTCCTTATCATTCATTTGTTAATCAACTTTTTGTACATATGGGTTTGGATGGGGAAGAAGATGGACTTTTTTTTTCCAGTTTTTTTGTTTTATTTAATTTAAACAAAGCTGTCACTGTTTTTATCCGTAAATTTCATCTCATAATTCACACATTCTTCATTTTTTTTTACAGAATAGACATTTTAAAGACAAACAATAATGACAAAAACTCAATTGGAATCTCCAAAACTACTTCAAGAATAATAAGTAGAGGATAATGTAAATTTTAAAAGACAAACAATGATGACAAAAACTTCATTGGAATCTCAAAACCCACTTCAAGTACAATAATAATAATCAGTTTAGTACTTTGTTGGAGTCAGAAGTAGTGATGAAATTCCTGCTCTTATGATATTACAGACCTGCCAAAATGTGAAATTGAGTTAATAGAATCATTCATTTTGCCTTCCTTTTTTTAAAAGGAGGATGTAAATCAAATGGCGATCCGAGTTTTGATCCCATGAGATGGTTCATTTTGCCTTCCTTGCACAGCATCGTGGAGGATCTGGAGATTCTCTGAAATCATTTTTAGTTTTACACTTTCTATTTCCTACTAAAAATAGTACTAAAGAAAGAAAAGTGGAATGTCCCTTTTCATGCGTTACTATTTTTGGGTCAACTTCACTCGTTAAGTCGTTATAAATAGCTTTTTGAGCTTTTATTCGGGCAACCTAACATGTTTTTTGCTTATAAATGACATGTTGAAACACACATGGACTAGTGGCTCTAATTCATGCCTTAACTTTGATTTTGTTTTATTTGCGCTCTTTTCCCCTCTACAATTTAGGTAAGAATAAAATACTTACTTAGTTGTTAAGAAAAGAGTTGATTTTAAGTTGGATATATAAAATTTTTATGTATTAAATATAATACATTTAATATATCATTAAATATACATATTAGTGAGATCATTAAGAATTTAGTAATCTCTTACTTCAAATACAACCCATAAGAATTTGCCAATTCTTTGTACATAAATTTGTACGAGAATTTCATGTAGTTTTAATAGTGTTTTCATTTTCAAGATAAATTTTTTCGTTTGTGCCTCATAAAATAAATTGGCAGGTTGATGGATTACTAGTGGGATTACTATTATCTTTTTTTAAATGACAAATCTTGTATGTGTTCTTAAGAAGAAGAATTGGTCCATATTTTGAGAACTCAATGGAGTATGGAAACACATAAAAACTCTTAAATGAAAATACGAAAAAAAAAATTTGAACAAAATTTCTAAAATATTTTTATTAAAAATAATTATGTATGGCTCACAAAAAAAAATAAAGATAAAAAATATATAATTATATATTTAATGATGTATTAAATGTGTTGTATTTAACAGAAAATATCGCATTTAATTTAAACTGAACCAATTTTTTTTTTTTTTATAATGAAGGGAATCTTATTTAACAAATGTCCACCATTATGAAAGTTGATTAAGACTACAAAAAATTACAAAAGGTACAACATCTCTGAATTTTTTATGAAAAGGGACTCTCTTCATTTTCAAAATCCTCGCAGCTTCTTTTCTAGCCGTCCCATGTGCGTTAATCTTCTTAAATCACAAGTAAGAGTGCTTGAATGGGTCTTCTCTTCTCCATTGGGGGAGAAGTAAAATTGGGGAATTCAAAGAAAATGTTGCCATTATGGCTATGTGACTTAATGAAAGGCTTTAAATCATTTGAATTTTAAAACTGGGGACCGTTTTAGCTGTTCTTCGTTAATTAGGTATAGACTGGTGTCCAGAAGTCGTTGACGGGTCAGTGGTTGGTTCACAAAATACTTCTTGCTATAGTTGAGAAATTGGATGAAGTGCGTAAAGAATTCAGAACGAAGTAGGAGTAAAGTTATAAAATTAGGGAGAATTTTTTGAGATGCAATATTCACTTTATGATATTTCAAAAAAAAAAAAGAAAGAAGAAGTCTACTTTTATTTTAACATACTTTTCGTCTCGAAAAAATAGATCACTTTTAATTTAATATATTATACAACACGTTTAATGCATAATTAAATATATAATTTTTTATTTTTCATCTTTACCTTTTAATTTAGGTTATACACTACCATTGTTATTAAAGTCAGGATAATATAAAAATTTTACACCAAAAGTGAATACTTTTTATGACGGAATGAGTATAATTTTTTTATTAGTTATTAGGTACAATAAATATATTCTTCATGAGGTGCTGTTTAATTCAAATATTGCCCAGATCAATTTTGCTCTTCCAACACTCGGTTAATATTTGATGAAGATGTAGATATTGGAATATTTATGGGTAATAGAACATTAACCCTTATTTCATTAATATTCACAATATGTTTTTCAGCACTCCCAGTAACTTTTCCATTTTTAATAAATTTAGCATTAGCAATTTCAACAATTCTTGGACTATGGTTTAGACATTAAAACCTATATCCTTTAGATTTTTCTAAGTAACCAATAAAGTAATCACTAACCATTCGAGAATCCAATTTCCTTTTTATGTGGATTATAAACTCGTGCTTTTGCTGGGCAACCCCAAACATGTAGGTGCCTCAAACTAGGTTTCCTTCCAGTTCATAACTCGAAAGGGGTTTTAGGAATTGCCTTACTAAAAATCCTATTTAGCAAATAAACAACAGTTTTTAATTCATGCATCCACAATATTTTGGGTAATTAGAAATTACTCATCATACTCCTAACTATATCCATTAATGTCCTATTATGCCTTTTTGTCACATCATTTTGTTGAAGTGTGCCTAACATAGAGGAATGTACACATATGCCATGTTTCTCGAGAAATTTTGCAAATGGACCTGGACATTGTCCTCATTCATCATATTTTTAATAATATTCACCACCTCTATCAAACCGTACAATTTTTACTTTTCTATGTAATTGCCTTTCAACCTATTTTATAAACACCTCAAGGGCATTTATAGTATGAGATTTTTCATTAAGCAAATAGATATATTCATAACGTGAAAAATTATCTATAAAGATGATAAAGTACTTTTCTCCACCAATGGATGGAGCATCAAAATGTCTACATATATCAGTGTGTATAATTTCAAGGAGTTGAGTACTTTGTGTGGCTCCTTTCTTGCTATGTTTGGTTTGCTTTCCCTTAATGCAATCCACACATATGCCAAAATTAGTAAAATCTAAATTCGGAAGAATTTTATTCTTTACCAATATTTCTAATATTTCTTTGGATACATGACCCAAATGCTTATGCCACAAGCAAGCAGAATTATCATTCATCATGCAACGTTTAATTCCAACATTATGGTAAACAGAAAATAAAGATTCCAAAAAATTAGCATCAAGTTTCAATTTATATAAACTATCCATAAGAATTCCAGAAGTAAAAAATGGAATTATATTTACATAAATTGAAACAACCATATCCAAATTTAAAAGTAAACTCACTTTCATCAAGTTTTGAAATAGAAATCGAATTTCTAGAAATTGAAGGTACATAGAGAATTTGCATTAGATTTAGGTAGTGACCAGTATCTAACACTAAGTGATAAGTCCCTATACCTTTAATTGGGACCTTTTTACCATTTTCCATAAATAAAAAATTGTTAGTTGGGTTTATAGTTTGGATTGTAAGGAATTCCTTTCTTAAATTGGAAACATGAGTAGCAGCATCAGAATCAAATCACCAAATATTTGAAGGAACTTCAATTAAATTTAGTTCGGAACATATAAAAAGGTTAGATGTACATTTTTTTTGGAACCAAACTTTACGTTTTAGACAATCTTTATGATAATGTCCTTATTTCTTACAGAAGTGACACTTATCTGTCTTTCTTTTCTTTTTATCATCATCAGTAGTATCCTGTGTCGCTTTAACAGGTACTTTCTTATTAAATTTCTTATGCTTCGTTTGGATTGTGTTTTATTTGAAAAAAGTTGTATTGGAATGTGTAAAAATTTTGGTGAGTTTTTTTTTTTTAGAAAAAGTATTTTGGAAGGAAAAATATGAGGAATTTTTTTTAAAAAAATTATATGAGAGAAAATTGAGTGGGAAAATTTAAATTTTAAATTTTAAAATAAAAATATGTTTGGATGTTTTATTTTTATTTAAGAAAAGTTAACTTTTTGTAAATAAAAACCTTGTCTAAACAATTCAATGAACTCCTTGATTCTTTAGTCTCGTTTCCTCCTGAATTAACATACTAGACAATTCATTAATATCCCACTTGTCCTTAATAGTATTGTAATTAATTTGAAAAAGTCCATGTTCAGGAAATAACAAGTTCATAATGAACTACACTAACAAGGAGTCATCAATTGTCATACCCAAGGTCTTTAATTTTGTTGCAATATTTGTCATCTAGAGGACATGTTGTTGCATACTTCGCGACCTATCATACTTCATAGTCGTAAGTTTAGCCATTATAATACCAGCGAGAGACTTTTCAGCAGAACAAAAAACGCTTGTCCACAAGTTTAAGGAGTTATTTAGCACTTGTAGTTTGTGGAATAGCAGTCTTAATATTGTTAGCAATTGTGATTCGCATAAAATTAAGGCATAATATGTTAGATCTTTCCCATGCTTTGTAGTTTGATTTCTTAACCTCACTGCTTGTGTCTATAATAGCAGTAAGTGTTTATTCCAATAGTGCTAAGTCAAGATCCAAAATACCTAAATAGAAATTGACTTGTTTGCACTATTCAGAAAAATTCAAACTATTAAACACAGCAATAGAAGAAGCATGCGAATAGAGGGACATATTTGTAAACACATAAATGCTCAATAAATTATTAGATTCAAATTATAAAACATTTAAAATATATTACAGGCTCTTTTGGGTAAGTTCAACAATATATTATCATAAACTTAATGCCATGCAAACTTTATTCGATAATCAAATAAGTCTCATCAAATAAAATAGTATATTTGGATACATAAAATATTTGACAAGTAAATTGATTATCATCCATAATATTTATTAGTCATAGAATATTAATTCTACCTTTGGGTAAAATTCTAAAATTCTATCAACCAATAAATGTCACATATTCATATAATTACAATAATAGGCATTAACATAATATGAATAAATGACTATAATTTACTACACGATAAAAAATTTTAATTAATTAGTTTGACCACTTTTGTGACTAACAAACTAATCATTTATATTAATATCATGTGTAAATCTAACAAGTCAAGGGAATTTGAACATTAATATTCCCAAAATCATAATATGACAAGAAAATAAAATATCTCATAATATTCCATAAAAGAAATAAAAACAACATAAATAACATAATTGTCATAAATTCCAACATTAATAAACTATGGCTATCCAATTTTATTTTTTGTCAATGCAGTACCTAAATCAAGACAAATTAAATTGTCTTCTGATTGTGTTCAAACCTTGGCAGTGGAAACTTTTCTTTGTTTCCAATTTTTCAGATTTCCAAGCAATTCAACACCAAAGCACATTAGGCCATGAAAGTTTCCTATTTTCTGAACAATCAAATACCAAATTCGACCGAACGGTGGAAATCAATCAAAAACCAAAGCCGGTCCAAACAACAATCCAAAAACATCAAAGACGCCACCAAATGTTAGGCTATGGACGACCATGAAATTCTTCATTAATTTTTTTTATTTCTTTAATCCGTACGGGCATCATCATCATTATTTTTTTTTCAAAAATTAATATACAGATTTATGGCCAAACCCAAAACTATTAATGGATAAATAATTTATTCATAACCTGCTCAATATGTTAGATCTTAAACTTCATGATGTAAACATAAGGCATGATTTTTGAATAAATAATTTATCACAAATTATTAAGTCATAAGGATTGTGTCTTGAGAATAGATTGAGAAACACCACTACTTGCTGTCAAAATTGGTTTATCTCCCTTCACCCTTCTTTCTATCACAGACCTTTTTGATAAAGAAGGTTTTTTGTGTTTTGTGTTTGTAACCTAATGGGCATGGGGATGGCCAATTTATATATCCTTACTTTAATCCGATAAGTTCATCAAGTACCCAAATAAACGGTTGAGATTTGTTTCACTAGTAAATAGGTAGTAGGAACCAATTAGAAAACTGTAATTAAACCTAACAAATTGGGCCACATTCTAACATCTTCCTCATATAAACTCATATATGTGACTTTTGGATAACATAAAATAAATTAAGTATTTTGGTACCAATAATATTTCCAAGTTTAGAACGTTTGAAAAAGTTCAATGACTTTTTTTTTTTTGCCCTTTACCCTAAATACGAAATAAAGGATAGGATAAAAATATACAGAATAGACATTTTAAAAGACAAAAAATAATGACAAAAACTCAATTGGAATCTCAAAAACCACTTCAAGAATAATAAGTAGAGGATAATATAAATTTTAAAAGACAAAAAATAATGACAAAAACTTCATTGGAATCTCAAAACCCAAACCCCCCGGGCTAAAGTAGTTGGTAAGTCTTGGAGGCTTCCACACCTTTCACCAAGGTTCGAACCACACCAAGGCATACTTGGGTTCCAGTTTCCGTGACGGCTGTTGGCTGTCAGTTTTCACAATGGCCATTGGCTGCCAGTATTTGGGGTGAGTGATGATGGTCCAGGAGAATTAGTCCACGCCTGGTCAACACGTGGTGTAAGCTCAATGTTCCTTAGCTCGATTGGGAGTTTGGTGAATGATCACTTTGAGAATCCGAAAGATCCTTTTCCAATTTGAATTTGTTTATTTGGAATCTAGATTCAATAAACTTAGCCCGATTGGGAGTTTGGTGAGTGATTACTTCGAGAATCCGAAAGATCCTTTTCCAATTTGAATTTGTTTATATGGAATCTAGGTTCAATAACCTTAGCACGATTGGCAATTTGGTGAGTGATTACTTCGAGAATCCGAAAGATCCTTTTTCAATTTGAATTTGTTTATTTGGAATCTAGGTTTTTCTACTTCATTTTTATTTACTATTTTTCTTTTTTTAATATCAATCCTTAAGTCCCATCGGTTTGATCCTGTAGAATTTGACCCATTCTTCATTGAACAAAGGGTGCAAAATAAATGAGATTGATTTTTTAATCAAAAGTAATTAAAATGACAATTTCTCATTCGGAATTTGTAAAATCAATATTTCGATTAAATCACACATCACCGTAGATTAAGTCTTTTAATTCTTTAAAGGATTTATCTAAAAGATTCGCAATATAACTGAGAAGGCCTTATAAATACCCACTTCAAGTACAATAATAATAGTCAGTTTAGTACTTTGTTGGAGTCAGCAGTAGTTATGAAATTCTTGCTCTTATGATATTGCAGACGTGCAAAAATGTGAAATTGAGTTAATAGAATAATTCATTTTGCCTTCCTTGCACGCATCGTGGAGATTCTCTGAAATCATTTTTAGTTTTACACTTTCTTTTTCCTAGTAAAAATAGTAGTATGTTCAAAAAAAAAAAAATAGTAGTAAAGAAAGAAAAGTGGAATGCCCCTTTTCATGCGTTCTTATTTTTGGGTCAACTTCAGTTGTTATAAATAGTTTTCTGAGCTTTTATGCGGGCAACCTAACATTTATTTTGCTTATAAATGACATGTTGAAACTCACATGACCTAGTGGCTCTAATTCATGCCTTACTTTGATTTTGTTTTATTTGCCCTCTTTTCCCCTCTACAATTTAGGTAAGAATAAAATATTTAGTTGTTAAGAAAAGAGTTGATTTTAAGTTGGATGTAATTTTTTTATGTATTAATTATAATACATTTAATATATCATTAAATATACATATTAATCAGATTCTTAAGAATTTAGTAATCTCTTAATTCAAATACAATCCATAAGGGTTTGCTGATTCTTTATACATAGATCCGTGAGAGGGTTTCACATATTTTAATAGTTTTTTTGTATTCAAGATAAATTTTTTTGTTTGTGCCTCATAAAATGAATTGGCAGGTTTATGAATTACTAGTGGAATTACTATTATCTTTTTTGGAATAACGAATCTTGTATGTGTTCTTAAGAAAATGAATTGGTCCATTTTTTGAGGACTCAAAGGAGTATGGAAACACATAAAAACTCTTGAATGGAAATAGGAAAAACAAAGTATTTTCAATTTTTTTCTTTACCCAAAAAAATATTTTTTTTGAACAAAATTTCTAAAATATTCTTATTAAAAATAATTATGTATGGCTTAGAAATAAAAATATATATATAATTATGCATTTAGTGATATATTAAATGTGTTGTACCTAACAGAAAAGATCGCATTTAATTTAAACTGAACAAATTTTTTTTTTTTTGATAATGAAGGGAATAATATTTAACAAATGTCCACCATTATGAAAGTTGATTGAGACGACAACAAATTACAAAAGGTACAACATCTCTGAATTTCTCATGAAAAGGGACTCTCTTCATTTTCAAAATTCTTGCAGCTTCTTTTCTGGCCATCCCATGTGCGTCAATTTTCTTAAATCACAAGTAAAAGTGATTGAATGGGTCTTCTCTTCTCTACTGGGGGAGAAGTAAAATTGGGGAATTCAAAGAAAATGTTGACATTATGGGTAGGTGAATTAATTAAAGTCTTTAAATCATTTGAATTTTAAGGTTCCAAAACTGGGGACCTTTTAGCTGTTCTTCATTAATTAGATATAGATCGGTGTCCATAAGTCTTTGATGGGTTAGTGGTTGGTTTACAAAATACTTCCTGCTATAGTTGAGAAATTGGTAATTGGATGAAGTGCGTAAAGAATTCAGAACGAAGTAGGTGTAAAGTTATAAAATTAGGGAGAATTTGTTTAGATGCAATATTCACTTTATGATATTTCAAAAAAAAAAAAAAGTCTACTTTTATTTTAACATACTTTTCATGTCAAAAAAAGAGTTTAATTTTAATTTAATACAATGTATAATACGTTTAATTTTTCATCCTTACCTTTTTATTTAGGTTATACATTGCCATTGTTATTAAAGTTAGGACAATACAAAAAATTTACACTAAAAGTGGACTTTTTTAGGACGAAATGAGTATAATTTTTTATTAACTATTAGGTACTACATATATATTTAATCTACTACTAAATGCATAATTTTACATGCTTATTTTTATTTTTTAATTGTGGGTATACATAGTTATTAACATTAAGAAAATTTTAAAATTTTGATGTAAAAATGAACTCTTTTTTAAGGGAAATAAATGTTTTGAAAATAGATTTTTTTTTTTGGGATGAAACAATTAATAGATACCAATCAAATAAAGCAATATGATAAAATTACTACGTCTATCATTACTCTTATTAAATATAAGTGTTAAAGAAAATCTCACTTCTCTAATAGATAATGAGAGTGACTTAAGCATATAAATTTCAAGTTAATTATTTTAAAATTCACTAAAATTTTCCTCAATATGCATCACTACTCTCTGCACTAGGAAAACTGTGATCATTAGAAGTCTCTTATTGGGCTTTTACCCTCAAAAGTTGACGATTTGGAAAAATAAAAAATGTCCATTATTCTGTTTGTAGGTTGCAGTTTGGAAATTTCATATTTTCATATGAAATTGGGGATGTCAGGTTTCACCTTTTAATTTGGGGCGGATAAGCATTGGCCTGAATTCTATCATGGCTCTTGAGGAAACCCATCACAAAAGCTAATTTATGAGGTGAAAAAAATTCAAAATTATATAAACTCTTAATGGAAATTTCATATTTTTCATATTGAAACCAAGTGAAATTATGACAATCTACCACGCTCCGTATGTCGTGTCCACACGGAATTATTAGTTTTGTACTATATTGGCTTGTACTAGATGACTATGCACTAGGTGACTTTACACTAGATTCTTTTCTCTAGTACCGGAATGAATACTGCAATTTTGGCCTCACCATCTTTTTTAGAGTGACGAATCTTGTATGGATTCCTAAGGAAATGAATTGGTCCATTTTTTGAGGCCTCAAAGAAGTATGGAAACACAAAAAAACTCTTGAATGGAAATAGAAAAAAAAAATTATTTTCAATTTTTTTCTTTACCCAAAAAAATATTTTTTAACAAAATTTCTAAAATATTCTTATTAAAAATAATTATGTATGGGTCACAAATAAAAAATAAATATAAAGATATATAATTATATATTTAGTGTTGTATTAAATGTGTTGTACCGAACAGAAAAGATCACATTTAATTTAAACTTAACCATTCTTTTTTTATAATGAAGGGAATAATATTTAACAAATGTCCACCATTATGAAAGTATTAAGACTACAACATCTCCGAATTTTTCATGAAAAGGGACTCTCTTCATTTTCAAAATCCTTATGTCCACCATTATCAAAGTCGATTAAGACTACAACATCTCTGAATTTTTCATGAAAAAGGACTCTCTTCATTTTCAAAATCCTTATGTCCACCATTATGAAAGTTGATTAAGACTACAACATCTCTGAATTTTTCATGAAAAGGGACTCTCTTCATTTTCAAAATCCTTATGTCCACCATTATCAAAGTTGATTAAAACTACAACATCTCTGAAATTTTAATGAAAAGGGACTCTCTTACTTTTCAAAATCCTTGCAGCTTCTTTTCTGGCCGTCCCATATGTGTCAATTTTCTTAAATCGCAAGTAAGAGTGGTTGAATAGGTCTTCTCTTCTCCATTGGGGGAGAAGTAAAATTGGGGAATTCAAAGAAAATGTTGACACCATGGCTATGTGAGTTGCTTAAAGGCTTTAAATCATTGGAATTTTAAGTGTTAAGGGCTACTCAATTCTGTCCAACATATATCACCTAAAATAATTCCTTTATATTCTCTGTATTATCTCTTTGTGTATTTAGTCATTATCTATTTAGCATAGAATTGTATATAAATATACGTTCAACCTTATATAGTGACATAATACTATACAACAAATTATTCTACAAACTCTCTGGTCTTATACTTTCTTACATGGTTTCAGAGCAAATCAAATTGCACCTCACACATGTTCTTTACGCACCATTTTTTAAACACAATTTGTTATCCATACGCAAACTCACTCGTGATAATAATTGTGTGGCCATATTTTTCGATGACTTTTGTGTCTTTCAGGACCGCACGACTGGGGATTTGATTGGACTCGGTAGGGCTAATCGGGGTTGTACTTTTTATGTTCTTCCATTCCCACTTCATTTTATTCTGTTTTTCAAAGTTATTTAAATTTCATAAAGAATACTGCTGGTATTCCTCAATTTTTTTCCATTGTAATTCAATTTTTATCAATAAAATTAATTATGATATTTGGCATCGCCGTTTCGATCATTCCTCCTTAAGAACTTATCATGCTCATGGAAAATCAATTTTGCGTCCTCCATCTTTTTCTTGTCCCATTTGCCTTTTGGCCAAACAAACTCGTAGTACTTTTTCAACACGAATCATTGCTACCACATCCACTTTTGAATTAGTATGGATATCTAGGGTCCCCATCGAACTCCCACTCATGATGGTGCACGATAATTCCTTACCATTGTCGATGACTTTTCTTGTGCTACATGGATATTCCTTTTATACTCAAAATCACAAGTTTTTTTTTTCCAAAATTCAACACTTCATTTCTATGGTGTTTATTCAATTTGGCTCAATTGTCCGACGCATTCACTTTGATAATGGGACCGAATTCTTCTCTGGAGAGTGTCGCTCTTTCCTTGCTAGTCAAGGCATCATTCATGAGAGCTCCTGCGTTCATACTCCTCAACAAAATGAAATTGTTGAGCGCAAACACCGACATTTATTAGACGTTGCACGGGCCTTGATGTTTCAAGCTCATATCTCACCCCAATTTTGGGGTGAATGCATCCTCATTGCGACAAATATTATTAATCGCTTACCTTCCTCATCCATTCATGGTCTGAGTCCATTTCAAATACTATTTGGCAAACTACCCATCTTTGAACACCTTCGTGTTTTTGGCTGTCGTTGTTATGCCACTACCTTGGGGACATGCGACAAATTTAGTCCACGTGCTATTCCATGCATTTTTATGGGTTACCCTCCTTCTCAAAAGGGTTATCGCCTGTATGACCCCTCTTCGGGAAAATTCTTTGTTAGTCGTGATGTGATTTTTCAGGAAAATGTTTTCCCTTTTTTCTCTACTTCTTCAACACAATCACTCACCGATCTGCCCGCTTCGACACATTCAGCTGTATGGTCCGACAAGACTTCTTTTTCATCATCTCCCTGAAGATCTTCCGCCTTCTCAAGATGTGTCCATCACCTCTACATCATCGGCTGATCCAACTATTCCATCTCCAGATGTTCAAACTCCAATCCCTTGGTCACTCAAGATCTCATTGTAGAAACATCTCTATGCCGCTCTAGCCGTGTCACTTGACCTCCCATCTGGAGTCTTGATTATATTTGTCCTACCTTACCCTCAGCATCTTATGCCTCCCTCTATCCTATATCTAATTACTTATCAATGGCCAATTGTCAACCCCACTACCAGCACTTCATTGCTTCCATATCCGCCATCCAGGAACCTACCACCTTTTAAGATGCTGTCACCAATCCCAATTGGGTGGCTACCATGGAAAATGAACTTCATGCTCTTAAAGCTAGCCATACTTGGAATGTGGTTTTGTTGCCTCCTTGTTGTCGTCCAATCGGATGCAAATGGGTTTACAAGGTGAAATATAATGCTGATGGTTCTCTTGAGCTATACAAGGCCCGTCTCGTGGCTAAAGGTTTCAATCAGAGAAAAGGCATTGATTATCAGGATATTTTTTCTCCTACTGCTAAGCATGTCACCGTTCACTTTCTTCTCACCATTGCCGCTATTCATGATTGGCCTCTTTTCCAGATGGATGTTCAGAATGCTTTTTTTCATGGTGATCTTTCCGAGGAAGTATACATGGAGCTACCCCTGGATTTCGCATTCAGGGGAAGCGATTAGTAAGTCGACTGTGGAAATCCTTATATGGGTTGAAGCAAGCATCTTATCAATGGAATGCCAAATTTACTGGTGCCCTTCTCCAGCATGGTTTTCATCAATTTCACCATGATTATTCATTATTCACCAAAATGCAGGGTACATCTTTTGTTGCATTACTTATTTATATTGACGACATATTAATTACAGGCAATAATTCAGATGGAATAGCTGACCTCAAACAATACCTCTATGCCACATTTTTCATGGAAGATCTTAGCCAGTCGAAATTTTTCCTTGGCCTTGAGATTGCTCAATTTCCCGATGGTATTTCATTAAGTCAGCGCAAGTACACATTGGAGCTGATATCTGAAGCTGGATTGGCAGGTTCTAAGCCTTCAGTTATTCCTATGGAGCAAAACAAAAAATTCACAAAACGTTGAATATGACTAAGGTTCAAATGAGAAAGTCAATGATCCACTTCTTGAAGATCCTTCAGTATATCAGAGATTTGGCAGACTCATCTACTTGAATCTCACCAAGCCTGATATCACTTTTTGGGTTCAGCTTCTTGGCCAGTTCATGCATAGTCCAAAGCACTCTTATATGGAAGCAGCCTTAAAAGTGATAAAGTATCTGAAGAGTTGCCCAAGTCTTGGTCTTATGTTCCCGTCATCCTCAAAGTTTGAATTACGAGCTTTCTGTGATTCAGATTATAGTACATGCCCAATGACAAGGCGATCCACCATCGGGTTTTGCATTATGCTTGGAGATTATTTAATATCTTGGTGTTCGAAAAAGCAGCCCACTGTATCTCTATCATCAGCCGAGGCAGAATATTGAGCTATACAAGTTACAACTACTGAAATAATGTGGATCATAGGACTTCTCAAAGATTTTGGTTTTCATATGAGACAACCTGCTTTACTTTATTGTAACAATGAAGCTGCAGAGAAAATAGCGTCAAATCCGATTTTTCATGAACGTACCAAACACATTGAGGTTGAATGCCATTATGTAAGAGAAAAGCTCCAGCAAGGCATCATTGCGACACGTCACATATCCACCAAGGAGCAACTAGCAGATTTGTTAACTAAAGTACTAAACAGCAAGCAGCATTGGTATCTTCTTTCCAAACTTGGAGTATTTGACTTATACAAATCCTCAACTTGAGGGGGAGTGTTAAGGATTATTCAAATCTGTCCAACATATATCACCTACGATAATTCCGGTATATTCTCTGTATTATCTCTTTGTGTATTTAGTCATTAACTATTTAACATATGATTGTCTATAAATGTACGCTCAACCTTGTATAGTGACATAATAGTATATAGCAAATTATTTCACAAACTCTCGAGTCTTATACTTTCTTACATTAAGGTTCCAAAACTGGGGACCGTTTTAGCTGTTCTTCATTAATTAGATATAGATTGGTGTCCAGAGCTCGTTGGTGGGTTCACAAAATTCTTCTTGCAATAGTTGAGAAATTGGATCAAAGTGAGTAAAAAATTCAGAACGAAGTAGGTGTAAAGTTATAAAATTAGGGAGAATTTGTTTAGATGCAATAATCTTATAATCACTTTATAATAAATATATATTTTATTCATTTAAAAAAAAAAGTCTACTTTATTTTAACATACTTTTCATATCGAAAAATAGTTCACTTTTAATTTAACACAATATACACACGTTTAATGCATCATCGAATGCATAATTTTAATTTTTCATCATTGCCTTTTAATTTAGGTTATACATTAGCATTGTTATTAAAGTCACGATAATAAAAAAAAAATTACACCAAAAGTGGACATTTTTTAGATTGGAATGAGTATAATTTATTATTAATTATTAGGTACTGCATACACATTTCATCTACCACTAAATGTATAATTTTACATGTTTATCATATTTTTTAATTGTGGGTATATATACTTATTAATAGTAAGAAAATTTTAAAATTTTAATTTAAAAGTGAACTTTTTTTTTAAAGAAAATAAATGTTTTGAAAACAATTTTTTTTTTTAGACAGAACGAATAAATAGATACCAATCCAATAAAGCAATATGATAAAATTACTACGTCTATCATTACTTTTATTAAATATAAGTGTTAAAGAAAATCACACTTCCCTAATAGATAATGAGAGTGACTCATGCATATAAATGTCATGTTAATTATTTTAAAATTCACTAAAATTTTCCTCAATATGTATCACTATTTGCACTAGAAAAACTGTGATAGTTAGAAATCTCTTATTGGGCGTTGACCATCAAAAGTTGACTAACACTACAATACTTGCATCACCAACTAATTAGTTTCGGACAAACACTGCAATACCGCCCTGCAATATCGGTGGCACCATCTAATCTCGATTGGCATGGGCAGAGGGTAGTGATTAACTTTAATATCATTTGTCATGATCTTTGGGGAACTTATCACAAAAGCTAGCTTGTGAGGTTAAAGAACTCAAAACCATATAAATCTTTGATAAAAATTTTATATTTTTCATATGGTAACCAAGTGAAATTATTATAGAAAAATAAAAAAAAAATTGTCCATTATTCTGTTTGTGGGTTGCAGTCTGGAAACATGTCATGCAATGACCAAACAACGTTGGCGATTCACCCGTGAGCAAAATATGGGCTGAAATTGGGGATGTCAGGTTTCAGCTTTTAATTTGGGGCGGATAAGCATTGGCCTGGATTCTCTCGGACGCGTAGCCCATTTCAAAAGCCCAGACAATAGCTGAAACCTAGTGCACTGTTACACGTCCTCTTCCGTTGGGCCTGCAATCTGATTCCAATTTTCTGAAGATAATTTAGAAGTTCCATTTATGGACTTATTAATTTTTAATTATTTTTTCAACAAGTGCAACAATTTCAAGTAAATGTTATGACAATAAATTATCCATTACAACATGAGGTGAATCTCCCACCAATATAAAAGAGTAATGATGTATACAGTAAAAAATTTCAATAAAATCTTTCAATAACTGACATAATATCTATGCTGTAAGGTTTACTAAACAATAATACTATGATCATCTAGTATTATTTTATCGTATAAATACCACACAAGTTATTATGATAATCTAATATCACTTTATCATGTTTGAATACTATGCCAATTACTGTGAAAATTTACTACTATGAATCCTAATACAAATATGTAGAGATCATGGGTGAAATTGGACACAAGAAGATGAAGAAGAGATTTATACCTCTCTCCTGAAAACATATGAAGTGTGTGACTAATCAAAATGGATATCTTGTTACACTTTTTTGTTTATTGTTTCATATTAGACATTATAATAACTTAGTACAAAATATTGTAATTTGTATTAGTATTTATACCATTAATACTTATTTTCATCATGATAATTTTTAGTGCTAAAAGTTCACCCTTTTGTTTTTAGGTTATATTTATTTTAAATTTTTAGTGTTACAAAAATCGAAAAATACTATAAAATTTTATTTAAAATATTAGTTTAATGCAAAAAATGAAAAACTTAATATTAAAATTAATTAGAATAAAAATAGATACTAAAAGTGTATACACATTAATATAAATTATAAAATTTATACTAATTTTATTACAATGTGTAAAGTATAATAGAAAATACAATATGGATTTTCAATGCAAAGACTTTTCTCCAGCAAAACTAAGTTTAGACAATTGGGCATCCGTCCAACCCCCTGGGGTGGAGTAACTGGTATGGCTTAGAGGACACGAGTAAGTTGATTAAGGTTCGAGTTTCACGTTAGGCATGTCAATCAGTTTCCGCGACTAACTATTGGAAGGGTTAGGGGTGGCCTTTTCCAGCTGCCTGGATTTGTGAGGTGTGTGTGCAAGCGCAAGGGGTGTAAACGAATTAGTACGTTTGGTGAACAGTCATGAGCAAGTTCAGTTACCTTCGTTTGTTAAGGTAAACGAACACATTTTACCATTCGTTTACGTTTGGTGAACAGTCATGAGCAAGTTCGGTTACGTTCGTTTGTTAAGGTAAACGAACACATTTTACCATTTGTTTAATAAACGAATACGAACATGGACAGACATGTGTTCGGTTCGTTTATGTTCATGAACAAGTTTGTTTAGTGTTCATGAACAATTTTATTTAAAGTTCATTTATTGTTCGTTTATATAATATAATACATTATATATTTTTATCTAATATAATATATTATATATATTTATCAAAACGAATTCTCATGTTTATATATTTAATGGTCAAATTGGAATGATCTTGGAAGTAATGTTAACCAGTCACGAACTGTTTGTTTAATGTTCGTGAACGTGTTCATTTACTTGTTCGCGAACATGTTAACGAACACTAATAAACGAATATAAATGAATATAAACGAACACGAACACGAACACGAATACGAATACGAACACTAACACGAACACGAACATGAACACATATTTCACACTAAAAAATGAATATAAACAAACATGAACAATCTAAAAAATAAACGAACATTTAATGAACAAGACTCGTTTGTTTATGTTCGGTTTGTTCCGCAACAAAAAAAAAAAAAAAAAAAAAAAAAGGTCTCACGAGGTCCCAATTTAGCTTTCAATACTTTGCCCTCTCCGTCGGTTCTCACCACCATATCGTATGTGCTTAAATTGCCTTCTTTCAAATCTTCCTTTTCCCCATGCCAAAGCCCCATTGCAAATTTGCAAAGTTGCCACATTTTTTAACTTCTACCTTTGGCTTAATTAGAATGTGTGACACATGCATTGCCGACTGCCGACTGCCGACTGCCACTGCCAGACAATATCTTCATATCCAGAGGACTACATTTAAGTCCTCGCAGGATTTTTCACCACTTGCCTCGTGATCCATTCTTCCCATAGATCCCAAACTGCCATTTTAATCTTTTATCTGAGTTGGCCTAAATTTTTGTGGGTCAAATTTGGTTTGCTGGACATTGCTCAGGAAATCTTGCAAATATATTATATATCAGTCAGTCAGAAACGCGACTGATCCATTGATTCTCAATTTGCCATTTTTTTATTCCATTGCTCCCATAATAAATCAATACTGGGACCATAACAAAGATGCAGATGCCTGGACAAAAGATTCAGTCATAACCCCTCTGAAAAATACATTTTCACAATAGTATAAATTGTATAATGCTAAGAACTGCACTGTAAGCAGCCATAGTGAACGTGTCGGAGGTTGAAAAGGAATGGGCAGCTTTGGTTAAGGTTGTACATGTTTGTTTTTGTCCCTGTTTAAAGTATAACATAAAACTTTGAGGGGGTTACAACTTAAACAAAGGAAAATGCTAATTCCACAGTTGATTGTCGGGAGTGAATGGAATCAAACGATATGATTAGAATGGTTAAAAGGGCTGAAAGAAAAGAATATGATTGGTGTTGTTGACCAGAAAAAGTGAAGGAAACAACATGGAACAAAAGTGAATTCTCTAGGCCATCAATGGAGGGGAGGGAGTTCTTGAGTACCTCGAATATGCCTTTGGGTTTTCCTCTCTAAAGATGCTGTTGTTGTAAGCACGCATAAGAAGAGTACAAATTCCATAACTGCAAATGCAACATTTATACAACTAGACAAGAAATCCGACAACATGTCAACATGTTACTGTCTCAACTTCAGATTCGCTTCCTATGTTGACGGATTTAGGATGATATCACAGAAGTTTGGAAAATTTGAGGGCATTCAAAAAACAGAATTTCGTTGAATGAAAGTGTTAGAAACGTTAAGAACTAAGCACTGAACTTAGATTATGGGGTATAAAAATTGTAAATAACTGAAAACAGAATCCTAAAATCAAAAAAGAAAAACCTAAAAAAGAAAAATTTATCTCACTAAAATATAAGCGTGACTTAAAAATGGCCCAAATGGGAGAGTATTTTCATCGGAAGAACTGAAGAAACAGTTAATTCAATCGATTGACCATGTTGGCATCAGGAGGAAGCTGAAGAGAAATTGTTGTTACATTTGTCAATAATCCATTATCTGTTGGGATAACAATTCAAAATGTATTTTTATATTTTTTAAAATAAAAAGTGTGAGATAAATCATATATTAGAAATTAAAAAAATATTAAAAATATATAAAAATATGTTTTGAAAAACTAAACCATACAAGGCTAATATCATGGTTTATCTTATTTGTACATGTCACCCACCATAATAATGGACTTAAATTTCTCAGTTTTTAAGATTATAAATCAAGGATGGGTTATTGCATTTTCATTTTGTATTTTTACATACAAAGTAGAAAACTCTCAAATATGGTTCTAAAAAAAGAAATTGACTTACCTATTTCACCGTAAAAAATAGACCATTGGATATAGAGATTTAAAAATAGTTGAGATTTGGTTTGATCAAACTATTAAATGTTGAAAACGTAACCGCATAATTAGTTAAGAATCACTAGGTGTTTCTACTTTAAAAAAAACCTTTTAGTTTTATAATTAAATTTAATATTTAAAACAAAAAAAATAAAAAAAATTATTTAATAAAAACATACAAATCCGTTTTAGAATCCAATCCTTAAAAAATTGATCAACAGCCAACAACAATGCTTATAATATGACGTAAGTCCTAGTTTCTAATGAAGTAGAAAACTTTCAAGTACAGTTATAAAAGGAGTTAAACTTACTTATTTCACCAAGAATGTAAAAACTCCAAAATAATATAGAATTGGTTCGATGAAACTGCTATATTAGATTGCTTGCTTCTTTTTTTTTATTTATATCAAAATGTATAATTAGTTGAAAATTACAAGAGGTTTTGATTGGGAAAAAAAGTCTTTAATATTATTATTGTATTAATATTTAAAATAAAAATTATCTCAAAAAATAAAAAGTTATTTAATAAAATGTACAAATACGATTTAAACAACAAATCATACAGAATTTATCAACCAACCTACCAACCAACCAACAACTATGCTTATAATGTAATGTGAGTCCTAATCTTCAATGACTTGATTTCAGATTCCACATCCATCTTTTCATTGAGCTAAATTTGTTGCCATTGTCCTGACCAGCGTTGCGTAAGAATAGAAAGATCTGCAGAAACAGACAATCAAGGCAAGCTAATTAGACAGTGTACTGCACTAAACCATTTTCGTTAAAATACAATCATTGACAAAAATCTGCAGCCATTGTAACTCTTTCTTCTCTGATATTGCAGATCAGTGCTCTCTCTGTAAAAACCATAATCTCATTATCAGCAGCTTTCCCCATCTATATTTCCTAGATAGCCCAGTCCTGTCCAAGTTCAGGCATGCAGAAATGCCACAGTACTAGCCACTGCCAGAACGGCGTCGTCTTTATCCCTTTAAGTTGCCCTGTTCTGCAGTATTCAGTGGGAGTGCTGCTGTGCTGTCTTTGTCATAAAACCTTTCTTATATCCATCAGGAACCTCTCATTCAACTCTCCTCCAACCTCTTCTATTTTGTCCTTTTCTTTCCACATCTCTATTCCTATTGTCTTGACACGTCTCTTTTTCCAGTTTCAACCCCCCAAATACCCATAATTTAAATTTTCCACAAACCAACAGGTAATTGGATTAAAATATGGGGAAAGATGAGGGGCCATGAGGCCCATAAAATTGAATAAAAATCCCATGCAGATTAGATTAAACATTGTACTGAAATAGAATAAATTACAGTGGTAGCGAACCCACCCACCGCTGCCCACATTACTCCCTATTCCCCTTCCTTTTAATCCTCGTTTCCTTCTTTCCAACCCTGCATTCCACTATACCATACAAAATCTCTCCACTGTCCACTCTCCCTCTCCATTCAAACCTTGCTTTTTCCTCAATCTCTCTGCACAAAGAAAATTGCAGAAAATGTTTGAGGAATCAGTATCAAGCTCTATACCTTCATTCTGGGCATCCATGAACAGCTGGTTAACCCCTGCTGTGCTTTTCGTTCTCCTCAATGTTATGATAGGCACCATTGCTTTTACCTCAACATTAGCCAATCAAAAACACCACCACCAACAGCAAAGCTCTCAGAGCGACAACCCGCAACATCAACAACACCAACAACCTAAGCTTGCTAAATCGCCCTCTGTTCTTCAACGCCTTAAGTCCATCAATTTCTCCGGCTACAGATTCCAAGAGCCCAACTCAGTTGCTTCCCACTTCAAAACAGCCTCAGGTTCAGATTCAGAGACCCATTCCAATTTTGAGCAGACCCATCAACCCCAAAGCCTTGAGTCACATTCACAATACATTTTCGAACAGCCCCATCATGAAAAAGAAGCAATTTTTAATGAACAAGTTCAAGAAACGCAGCCCCGTTACTATTTTGACCAAATCCAAGAAGAAAAACCCCAAGAAAGCGAGGCTCATTTCGTTTCTGAACAAACCCAGGAAGAACATGCTCAAGAAGATGCAGACCATTTCGATTTTCAGCAAACCCATGAAGAAAATATCGAGAATGAAGGACCTGAACTGCAGAGCTTGGACGATGTGTACAGTAACCTCAGTGACCATCATGTTAAAAGGTCAAAGTCTGACACTAAGCCCGTTGCCGGCGAGATTCCGGTGAGGTTGCCGACAAAGATGAAGAAGTCGGCGAGCTTGAAGTCTGCATTTAAGCACTTTGAGGAGGAGGACATTGTGGAGGCTCGCCGTCCGGCGACCGTTAGGGAGAGGGGTGCTAAAGTGACCAAGGTTGATGATGAAGAAGTTGATGCGAAGGCTGATGATTTCATCAACAAGTTTAAGCAACAGTTGAAGTTGCAGAGGTTGGACTCCATCATTAGGTACAAGGAAATGATTGGTAGAGGGAGTGGAAGGTAAGTTAGGGGTAATTACTGGGGACTGTTCTATAATTTCTGATTATGTGGGGGGCTTCTGTTTTAGGAAATTGAACAGGGTGGAATTGTCATTTGAATGATGGTGTGATGCTTTTCTCTTCCATCTAGTTGGGGGATCTAAAATCCAATGTTAAATGTTAATGCTTGTCTTTCCAATGTCCATGTGCATGTCGGCTGAGCTTTTCAATCACATGTTTGTTCATAGCAATCCCCATAGCTTCTAAATGGATGGGCATTTTGGTCTATTGATCGTAGGCACTGGTCCCTCATAAAGAACAAAATTTATTTTGGGCTTTTAGCTTTGAAACAAGATCTACAATGAAGAGATGTTTTGTACCCTGATGGTTTGGTGATTGGAAATATACTGATTCCAATTTTATTGTTTGGTGGTGGCTTTAATTTGTTAAATTACAGAGACAAGCAATTTCAATATTGTTACAAGCATCAAATTCTGTTGCTCAAAATGGTCTCGGTTTTGGACATAAATTTCATTCGACAAAACTCCACCAAAATATGAAGCATTTTGGCACTTTTGGCTTTTACAAGCATTGCATCTTTAAAACATTTATTACAAATTATGAAAGGTATCTCTCGAGCTTTTTGGTACAGTTCTTGTTTGCTTTGGAAGCTAGTACTGAAGTAGACTTTAATTAGTAAAAGAAAAAGTATGAAAACTATTGTGAGAGACATTGTTCTTGGAGTGATTATTAGATTATGTTGTAGGTTGATTCAGTAATGGTAAATGGCTGATGGATATATTTGATTCCCTTTGACTGCTTCTTTTTCTGGTCATGGGGTTGGGTTAAAGAACCTACTGCATATGATGGTATACCAATTACCAAAAGATTGTAAGTGAGGTGTGGTAGGTGTAGCACATGGGGAAATAAGACAATGGATCTCATCCTTTTATGCAACTTCCATCTGTGGGATCTTATCCTGTGATTCTGTTTTTAACCTTTCCTTCTTTCCATTTTTCGTCTCATCAATTTGGATAGTGTTGTTTCTTAGCTCCAATATGTGCTAATACTTAATAGCTTCATTAAACTTGTTACTTTGGTTTAACCAAATACTTTCGTTAGTCTTTAGTGTTAGCATTAGATTTTATCGAGCAGCCTTAAAAATTTATTAGAATTTGTATGAATGAATAGCGTTTCAAAACATGTTTCGACTCATTGTAAGTAATGGTTATAAAATATAAAAATATTTTAATTGAAAAGCGTGAAAATATCTTTTAACCTCTAACCTGGCTTCAAATTTCTCCTTGAGTATAATTAACAATGCACTTCTCTTCTCTCTTTATGCAACTTCGTCTTCGTGTGGGAGTGGGACTAAGTTTGTGGTGGGATTGGGACCTGGGAGAAATGATGACCGACAGCCAATAACCCACAAAAATCAACCAGGGAAATTGGAGGAAAAGAAGGTTGTGGTTGTTTCTGCTTTTGTTTGGGCATTTCATTTTTTAAATGCGTTTGAGGTTTGGCCTATCTCTTTACCTTCCACGCATTGTGTTTATAAAATTTGGGCACCCGGCTCATTGCCTGCTGAAACTACGCAAAAGAGCATGCCATATATCATCATTTTGTTCTTTTTATAAATGCCACTATTCCAATGGAGAACATAAAAGGTACAGTTATCAAACCAATCGAACATGTTTTGATCCCCTCAAAAAAAGTGGTAAGTGAAGGGAATTGAAATCCTGTTTGGTCAGCTTCCCTTTGATCCCACACCGGGTACCATGCAAAATTTGCTCGAGCCTTTTTTGTAATCCTATGAACTTGAATAATGAGGTCAATATGCGTTACCCCCCTTTCGAAATGAATTTTAGTGAGACGTAGTGATTACTGTTATTTTAATACGTAAATTAATATTAAAGTTTTAAAAATGACAGAAAATTCAAAATATAAGAATTAAATTTTTCTCTCATGCACAACTATAATATATTTTTATGTGAAATAACAACAATGTGTTTCAAAAAGAATTTTATTGAATTCCATGCACATTTTAATATCATCATTATTACATACAAAACTATTTTTGACCCTAATCTATTAGACCCTATACTTTGCGTTGAGATCTAACACTCATCACTATAGACAAACTCAATAATCAATTTCTTTGTAGTTGTATGAGGGTGAGTTCATTTTTTCATTGTTAGTTTTGGGATCAATAGTTTCAAATTTAGAGAAAGTGTCCTACATATCATAATTGGGTTTTTCCCCCACTTAGAATAGAAGTAATGTAGAAGCTAGCTAGTGGGAAACATGAGAAAGATTAATGATAGAAGTATGAAGCCTTTTATTAAGACTTTGCAATCTTCCTGATCAAAGTAAGCAAAGAGTAAATAATGTCATGCTCTTTTTTTGTAGGTTTTCATTCTGTTTATCGCAATTGCATTCGTGAATTTTCATCTTGCCTGAAAATCAATACTCCAATCTTTACCTAGATACCAATTTTTTTTTTAAATTATTCTATTCTATTACAAGAAATTAATTTGAAGGGCTCAAGGAAGGGGTATTAGATTACACTGCCTGTCTCTTTTCTTTGTATATTTTGTTCTTGTGATCTCTTTCTCACCCTTCCAAGCTCCAACCTCATACATACAAGACTTGGCTTCTCATTTTCACCAGGTACCAACGTTAAAAATGAGTTTTAAACTTAAAAGATCAACCAAGTTTTATTGAGGTTTTATAAACCTAAATCAAGGTGTTATGTCCAAACCTTAGGGGAAATAAACAATATTAACTTGTGATAAGTTTGTACTAGATATTTTATATATGGTCGAAGGTCACAATCATGGTGTTCCCAGAAACTAAAAACGTTGACCTTTTATGAGTCAAGTACTACCTAGACACATGTTTTTTGGGTCACTTAGTCTATAATTGCAAATTACACGTCTAAAAACTTTTCAAGCAGAACAATGACTTCTTACCAAATCCTTTTCCACAGGCAACGAACATAATTGACAAATAATAAATGTCAATCAAGTGAACTAAATTAATCATCACATTGCGTAACAATGCAATGTTCTTCCCACTCGAGGCAAAATGGATGAGAAGAACGATAATTTCATGGAGACAAAAAAGAAAAAAAAAATCCTATACACTAATGTAAGTTTAGGGTAAAAAAAAGGGAAATAAGTTTGATGCATTATTAAATATTTAAATTTCTAACCTCTAAAAAGTCATTTGAGTTTAGGGCGAACCGATAAAATGGTAAGTTTCAGGAATTATTTATGCAATCCATATTTTGTTTACTTGGTTCAGGCAAGCCGCTCATTTATGTTGAAGGGGATAAATTTTAAGAAAATGATTCGGAGTTCTAATAAAAGAAAACCTTTCTATAGAAGATCAGAAACATCTTTTTTTTTGGGACAAGGCTGCGAATTTTTTTTTGAAACAAACTAACAAAGAGAAAGGGAGAATTTTGTGAAACACAATTGGTTTAAAACTATAGATAAACACAATTGGTCATTGTTTATAGAGTCCACACAACAACACATGAGGAGATATAATAGTTTTTAACTTATTTTTTCAGTGACATTTTTTTTTTTACAATGTCCGATACTATTAGGAATGTGTTTTTTGACCATTAGAAACTGTATTTATAATATATGCCTCACAATGTCCTATACCATTAGGATGTGTTTTTTAACAATGTCCTATATTATTGCAAATGTATTTTCTATTCTATTAGCAAATGTTCTTATACTATATGCATCACTCGAGGGGTGAGACCTCTCTATATACTATATAATGTCCTATACTATTAAGAATACGTTTTTTTAGCAATATTTTATATTATTACAAATGTGTTTTTCTACTACTCTAGAAGAAAGTGTTCTTATAATATATGCCTCACTACGTCCTATACTACAGAGAGTGTTTTTTGACAATATCCTATATTATTGCAAATGTATTTTTCTACTATATTAGAAAGTATTCTTATACCAAATATATTTTTCTACTCTAAAAGACTGTATGTCTCACTTGAGGGATAAGGCCCCTCTACTATAGTCCTCACCAAAAGAGAGGGAGGCCCCCTATACTATTTTTTTTTTCCAGAAATGATAGTGTATTAAAAAGAGGCACAATGGCCAATGTACATAGCCTCAAGGGCTAATAAAGTTTCGTGGTGTCATGGAAGTGCAGTACTATAACCCACGAAGACAAAGACCCACACAGGGGCAAATACACCCGACAAAGCGGAAAAAGTTCCACAAAGGGCAAAAGCACCCGACAAAGCGGGACAAGGCTGACAAGCAACCAAAAATACAAAAGCCCGGTTATATCGGGACCCTAGTACTATACAAAAGGGATGCTACTCATCCCAAGTGGCCCACCACGAATGGCCTTTGGTAACAAAAACTAGAACTAAATCTCCAACTATCACCTTAGGCCTTGGCGTGGAAGCCAACTTGCACACGGACAGTTCAGCTACTCCCGTATGTTGAACCAGCAGCACTTAAAAAAAAACACTGTTTATGAACAGTAATTACTGTTCATGAAAGTTAAAAATTTGAAAATTTTCATCGCTCATGAACAATAAATTTTGTTCATCGCAAAAAAAGCAAAAATGGAAAAACAATGGCCTCTGCGGCCCTGCCCGCTATACTATTAGAAAGTGTTTTTATACCAAATATATGCTATAGTCCTCCTACCAAGAGGGAGGGAAGCCCCCTTATACCATTGGAATACCAAATGTGTTTTTCAACTCTAAAAGATTATATGCCCCCCTATACTATAGTCCCTACCAAAAGAGAGGGAGGGAGGAAGAGGAAAGGGAATGTTAGAGACAACCCTTATACTTTTAGAAAGTATTCTTATACCAAATGTGGTTTTCTACTCTAGAAGAGTACATGCCCCTTATATTATAGTCCCACCAAGAGAGAGGAAGGAAGAAAAAAGGAAATATTAGATACGAGAGGTTCAGACCTTTGCCCTCTTGACTCCACCATGAGTTGGGGCAGTTGAGTGCCGCTGGGAAAACCCAACGGTTAGCGACATCTTTTGCATCTTAAATTTCTGAATAGTATTGGAAGAGTACAGATGCCCCTCAATCCCATCCACTTTGTTGACCCTTCCAATTTTATTGATGTTGTCGGTACAACTACAAGTCCTGCATCTCATTTACGAGGAAAGTAAGGTATGAACATGGATCATGGAATGTGAAGTAGAAATAGTACATTTTCTGATACATTATTGGCCTAGGTCTCTTGCTCTTCCACTAACTTATATATGCGTATGTGACATATTTAAAAGGGTTGTAGCGAATCACTGGGCTTGTCCCAATGGCCACCTAACATGTGTTGAGGTCAAGAGATGAGGGGTTTGAACCCACCTTTGTTATTCCCTACCCTAGTCCTTCTATCTCTTGGTTAATATAAAAGTTTCACTTTATATTGTGTGAGACACATAAAATAAACATTGAACAAAATATGGAATAAATTTTAAAGTTTGTAATGTCAAAGGATTACACCTCTATAATCCGAGGGAAAAAATTAAGTTTAAGGAAGATAACATGAATCAAAGAATTTACTGATATCTGCATCCATTCCCGCATTCTAAAATAGGATTTAGTTGCTTGATATCTGTTATTTCTGTATCAGTTATGATGGTTGATTATCTTGTGTATTTTAGGCTTGTCTAGACCATTAAAGTAGCTTTATTTTTTAAGATTTGCCATTTGCCATTTGCCATTGCAGGGCTTTCTGCTATATTTGAATTGACTTCATCGATGGTGCCCCACTGCCCGGCCATCTTATGTTTGGCACTTCTTTATTACAGCCCACAATCTGCTCATCATTGATTATATATGGCATTTATTAGCATGTTGGCGTTATGCATTGCTTCCCTCGTGCGTGTTTCATATGAATTCTCAGTCTTATCATATCCCATGCCTTTTGCTTCTAGCCAGAGTACTGAAATCTTGTAATAACATGTTCAAATTATGGTGTTCATTGGTTGGAAACTGATCCATTGACCAGAATGAATAATATGCAAATTGCATCAGGGCTCATGCTCTCTTTTTGTAGGTCTTCATTCTGTTTATCGCAATTGCATTCGTGGATTTTCATCTTGCCTGAAAATCAATACTCCAATCTTTGCTTCTTTTTTCTTCTTGTTTTTTTCCCTTGGCACCTAGATGCCATTTTTTTTTCTTAATTATTCTATTCTATTAAAAGAAATTTTAAGGGCTCAAGGAAGGGGTATTAGATTCGAGAGTATACTACCTGTCTCTGTTCTTTGTCTCTTTTGTTCTTGTGATCTCTTTCTCACCCTTCCAAGCTCCAACCTCATACATACAAGACTTGGCTTCTCATTTTCACCGGGAACCAACGTTAAAAATGAGTTTTAAACTTAAAAGATCAACCTAGTTTGTTGAGGTTTTATAAACCTAAATCAAGGTGTTATGTCCAAACCTTAGGGGAAATAAACAATATTAACTTGTGATAAGTTTGTACTAGATATTTATTTGGGGCTGCATATGGTCGAAGGTCACAATCATGGTGTCCCCTGAAACAAAAAATGTTGACCTTTTATGGGGTCATGTAACACCTAGACACATGTTTTTTGGATCACTTAGTCTATAATTGCAATTCTAAAAACTTTTCAAGTAGAATAATGACTTCTTACCAAATCCTTTACCACGGGCAACGAACATAGTCGACCAATAACAAATGTCAAGTAAGTGAACTAAATTAATCATCACATTGCGTAACAATGCAATGTTCTTCCCACTCGAGGCAAAATGGATGAGAAGAACGATAATTTCATGGAGACAAAAAAGAAAAGAAAAAAAAATCCTATACACTAATGTAAGTTTAGGGAAAAAAAAGAAGGGAAATAAGTTTGCTGCATTATTAAATATTTAAATTTCTAACCTCTAAAAGGAGTCATATAAGTTCTAGTGGGGCAAACCGATCATTTATGATGAAAATGATAAGTTTCAAGAATTATTTATTCAATCCAAACTTTGTTTCCTTGGTTGAGGCAAGCCCATCATTTATGATAAAGGGGGATAAGTTTCAAGAAAAAGATTCAAAGTTCTAACAAAATAAAACCTTGCAGTAGAAGATCAGAAACTTTTTTTTTTTTTTTTTTTTGACAAGGCTGTGAATTTTTTTTGAAACAAACTAACAAAGAGAAAGGGAGAATGTTGTGAAACACAATTGGTTTAAAACTATAAATAAATTGATGATAAAGTCAAAATTTGTCTGGTATGTGCAACAGTTGGTCATTGTTTATAGAGTCCACACATATCAACTTATGTTTTCAGTGACATCTTTTTCATCTTAAATTTCTGAATAGTATTAGAAGAGTACAGATGCCCCTCAATCCCATCAACTTCGTTGACCCTTCCAATTTTATTGATGTTGTCGGTACAGCTAAAGTCCTGCATCTCACTTACTAGGAAAGTATGGTATGAACACGGATCATTGAATGTGAAGGAGAAATGGTGCATGTTCTGATACATGATTGGCTAGGTCTCTTGCTCTCTCAGTAACTTATATATCCGTATGTCACATATTTAGAAGGGTCGTAGCGCTGAATAAACATAAACAAAATATGGAATGAATTTTAAGGTTTGTAATGTCAAAGGATTGCACCTCTATAATCCGAGGGAAAAAAATTAAGTTTAAGGAAGATAACATGAATCAAGACTAAGAATTTACTGATATTTGCATCCATTCCCACATTCTAAAATAGGATTTAGTCGCTTGATATGAGTTATTTCTGTCACATATTTAAAAGGGTCCTAGTGCAAAATAAACATTGAACAAAATATGGAATGAATTTTAAGGTTTGTAATGTCAAAGGATTGCACCTCTATAATCAGAGGGAAAAAATTAAGTTTAAGGAAGATAACATGAATCAAGATTAAGAATTTACTGATATCTGCATTCATTCCCGCATTCTAAAATAGGATTTAGTTGCTTGATATCTATTATTTCTGTATCAGTTATGATGGTTGATTATCTTGTGCATTTAGGCTTGTCTAGACCATTCAAGTAGCTTTGTTTTTGAAGATTTGCCATTTGCCATTGCAGGGCTTTCTGCTATATTTGAATTGACTTCATCGATGGTGCCCACTGCCCGGCCATCTTATGTTTGGCATCTCTTTATTACAGCCCATAATCTGCTCATCGTTGATTATATATGGCATTTATTAGCATGTTGGTGTTATGCATTATGCATTGCTTCCCTGGTGCGTGTTTCAAATGAATTCTCAGTCTTATCATATCCCATACCTTTCGCTTCTAGCCAGAGTACTGAAATCTTGTAGTAACATGTTCAAATTATGGTGTTCATTGGTTGGAAACTGATCCATTGATCAGAATGAATAATATGCAAATAGCATGAGGGCTGTGACTATCTTATAGTTAATGGACTGGGATCTTTCCATTAGACCATGATCTTTTTATCTTGATATGGCACTCCTGTTTTTTTAAGTAGCTGCTTGATTGATTCATGCTCTTTTAACAATGCAGTATTTCTCACAAATTGATGATTTAGCAGACCTAGTACTCAATATCTTCGTATGAAATTGAAGTTGTCTTAAAAGGCAATTCGAGATTAGGAGTTTAAACGTACTAGTTGGATCAAAAGCATGCAAATCTACCACATATGTAAAGAATATAACTTGCTTGGGTGAGTGTCAGATATAAGTAATTCCATGTTAGATCTGTATGGTTGTTACTGTTTTATTGTAGTACTTGTATATCCAAAGCTAGATGCGGGAAGAAGATGTTTTTGGGGCCATCGATGATCGCACTCGCTTGAGTGCTTAGACAACACAAGAAACTAGCATATTTCAGAATTAGCAGCTGTGCAGATGCGAACGTTGTAAGTTGTTTAAACCCAACAAATAGGTTGTCATTGTGATAGAGAAGCCCACAAGAACTCAGGATGAATTGTGATGGAGAAACTGACATGAAGTTAGCCATATTCTTATCAGAACTAAAGAGGCCCAAGTAGTATGCAAAACCCCAACTCAAATCCCCCTTGAACCCAAATCTATTCACAACCACCTAACCCAACTTCCCCTTGACTTGCTACTGCAATATACAAAGCTGAAGCTGCTGAATCCTCAGGATAACTTATGCATTATTAGAACCAGATTTATGCTGATGCATGTGCTGGCTTGTACTATTTAATTAACTTGCTCAATTATTTGGATTAGTGGTTGAATGCGCACTATTGATCAGCTGTTATTGCATCTAATCAGGAGAATCTTTGTATGAAAAGAAGGTCCCAGAATGGATCTTTTTGGCAACTCCCATGGTCTGATCTCTAAAGTATGTACGAGGTTAGGTAGAGTCACATTTAGTTACACAAAAGGATTAATTATATAGTTCACATCCAACATTATCTATTTGTAGCTACATAATCAGGTTTAGATTCATTTTAACAAGTTCATAATTTAAGAAGAAAGATGTGTTACATAAAATAGTACTAAGAAGTGTACATATAATTTGTTCACAGTGACACTTGACTTAAGCAGGCTAATTTTTCATTCAAGGGTAAAATAGAAGTGCCCTTTAATCATAATTATAATGACTAAAATGAATTTTAAAATAAAAATTTGAGAACTTACATATCAAGTTGTTGAGGCAAGACTACAGATGGGACTTTCTTTATGTGTCCTTTTTCTTGGCTATCAGACACCAATGGCGATTTAAGACAAAAGGCAAAGTGGCTATAATTGTGTTTCTGATTTCCATGGTTTGGAATGGGGCAATTTGGAGGTAATCATTTCAACAAAGTGCAAACTACAAGGTGTGATGGGTATGTGTCGCAAGCATGCCAAGAATGTAAGCACACATCACATACTACTGTTACATATTTTATTATTATTTGTGCTGTGCTTGACCACACATTAATCTAGTTCTGTTCTGCAGCAGATGAGACGGATTGATGCAGATTTAAGGCATGTTTATTTGCTGGCAAGGAAAAGGAATATAGGTTAGATGATGATTAAAACTAATGTCCCATCCCAAACATTTGGACAACCATGGAACATTCGTTGATGTACAACCTTAATCTTTTCATGTCTCATCGAACTTTTGGTTTTTCAACAGAGTTTGAACAGAAACCATGCCTAGGTCACTTGACATGAAGGGTTGATGAGTATATAATGAACACAAAATTAATATTATGAAAGTGATGAACAAACATTTGGAGACATAGCAACAATTTTATGCACATGGAATCTGGCAGATGGCACCAAATGATGATACATGTGGTGCGACTTTAAAGTTTAAAATCTTCCTTCATGACAAGAGAACACATTCCTTTCAACTGCCCCTCTTTGCCTTAATTTGTTCTCATTCTCCTCTCAGCCTCATTTCATTGTTCCCAAGTTAGAGAAATGGGAAATTTTATCTTTTTGCACTTAACTCAATAGGGACAAATGGGATTAAATTGGAGTTGCTCAATTCTCTCTTTCCTTAGTCATGTTGAGAATCTCTAATTATTGTTGTAATTCAGTGTATGTATTTTTTTTTTTGGGTCTTTTTATTCAACATATAATTATATATAATTATCAATTATGATATGTAATTGTTTTGTTCACACATCACATGTGAATGAGTGGATTTCTTATTGTTAATATGCAAATGAATTGCAAAAATGTTCTAATCTCACTTATTCATGTCAGTGGGGTCCAACCCATTCCATCTCTGCACGTGATAAACTAAAGTCCTTTGTTTGGCTTTGTTTTCAACGGCTTGGATGCTTTATCAATTTTGATCCAAGGGCCATGATTTATGGCATAGAAGTCATAAGGGTTTTTTGTCTCACTTGGCTGTTTGACAGAACGGTTGGGTTTTTCTTTTTCTTTGGCTATTGACGGCGCACAAGAAGGAAAACCACCAGTTTTATTGGTTCTTGTCAGGAAGGAAAAATTGAAGACTTGCAAAGTGAAGAAGTCAATGTTTTTCTTACTCTATAGAGAGTAAGGGTGAGAGGTAAGCTTGTAACAAATTAGGTGTCTCTTTGAGTGGTGATTTGTGAAATTTCAAAGAGAAAAGCGGTGTATTTATTCCAATTTGTTGGGTCTTAAACTTTGGGCAAAAAGCTTAAGTACTAAACTCTTGTAATTGCTTACTTTTCATAGTGGATTTATTATTCGGTTTGTCCGGTGGTTTTTCCCTTCACATTGAAGGGTTTTCCACGTAAATCCTGGTGTTGTTTATTTTCTTATTGTTGCCTGAGATTATTTACTGCTTTATCTGTTGGTTGGTTGGCTTGGAGGATTGTTTGAGTATTTTTAATTATACTGAATCATTGGTCATGTGATTGGTTGTTAGAATTTGGTTGTGGGAATTTTTCACTGTTTTCTAGTGGTTGTTGTCTTCGTTGAAGGGCTTTCCCAACAACTAGTATCAGAGATCTTGGTTACAGCTTCTGGTTATTGTAGTCATGGAAGGTGAAGCGGGCTCCATGATGAAACTGACAGCGACTAATTATTCTATTTGGAAGCCAATGATGAAAGATCATCTATATTGCAAGGATCTGTACGACCTGGTATTAGGTGATTCGGCCAAGCCAAGTAATATGTCAGATGATGATTGGAAAAAATTAAGCAGAAAGTCATTGGGCACAATTAGAAAATGGGTGGATATTAGTGTGTTTCACCATGTAGCACAAGAAAAAAGCGCCTATGATGCTTGGGAGAAATTAGCTGCGTTATATGAGAGGAAAATTGCCATGAACAAAGCTTTTGTAGTTAGAAAGTTAACTAATTTGAAGTACAAGGAGGGATGAGCCATTGTCGAGCACTTGAGTGACTTCCAGGACTTGTTGAATAAGTTGACAACTATGGAGATTAATCTTGGTGATGAAGTTAATGCATTGTTTCTTCTGGGTTCATTACCAGACATTTGGGATACTCTGATTGTAACTGTGATCAATTCTGCACCAAATGGCAAAGTGACCATGCAGATGGTAAAAGACAATTTGTTGAATGAAGAAGCAAGGCGAAACAATATGGACTCTGGGTCTAATCAAGCACTTATTACAGAAAATAAGGGAAGATCCAAGAATAGAAACCAAGACTCCAAAGGTCGCAATAAATCCAAGAATCGCTCCAAGTCTAGAGATGGAGTGAAGTGTTATCACTGTGGGAAACTTGGTCACATCAAGCGACATTGCAAGATCCTGAAGTAGGAGCGGAAGGGTGGTAAAAATAAGAAGAATTCGGAGGAGAACAATATGACAGCAGTTACTTCAGATGATGAGTCTGTGACTTTGATTTGTGGACATGGTGACTACAACCATGTTGGAGATTCATCTGTTGAGTGGATTGTTGACACTGGTTCGGCATATCATTGTGTTTCCAAGAGTGAGTTGTTTACAACTTACGAAACCGGTGACTTTGGTGTTACCAAGATGGGAAACAAAAGCGTGTCACAAATTGTCAGTATTGGCGACATTGTTGTTCAGACTAGTATCGGCTACACATTGACTTTGAAAAATGTTAGGCATATTCTGGATTTGAGGCTGAACTTTCTTGCCATCAATGTTCTTGACAAGGAAGGATATGATAGTCTGCAAAATGATGGACAGTGGAAATTGTTTGATGGGTCTGTACCAGTAGTAAGAGGAAAATTATGTTGCACTATGTACAAGAGTTGGTTGAAACATTGTGAAAATCATATCAATACAGTGGAAGATGTTGCTTCACCAAACTTGTGGCACAACCGGCTGACACACATGAGTGAGAAAGGGTTGCAACTTTTGGCTAGACAGTCCCTCATTCCTATTACCTCAACCAAAGGTAAAGGTATGCCTATAAACTCATGTGATTATGGTTTATTTGGTAAGCATCATAGAGTTTCTTTCCGTATACCTGCTAAGAGGAAAGAAAATAAATTGGAATTGATACATTCTGATATTTGTGGTCCCATAGAGGTGGAGTCTTTAGGTGACAATAAATATTTTGTTACTTTTATTGATGATGCTTCACGAAAAACTTGGTTGTTTTGTTTGAGACAAAAAGCCAGGTACTACAGGTTTTTCAAAAGTTTCATGCCATGGTGGAGAGGCAGACGGGCTTGCCTCTAAAGTGTATTCGTACAGACAATGGAGGAGAATACACATCCAAAGACTTTGAGGCATACTATTCAAAGCATGTGATTAGGCATGAATTGACAGAACCTGGGACGCCCCAACATAATAGTGTGGCAGAAAGAATGAATCGCACCATTATGGAGAAAGTTAGATGCATGATGAGCCCAAGGCATTTTGGGGGGAAGCAATCAACACTGTTTGCTATCTAATTAATAGGTCTCCATCAATTCCTCTAGGTTTTGACATACCAGAGAAAGTATGGTCGGGAAAAGAACCTTCGTATTCACACTTGAAGGTTTTTGGTTGCAAGGCTTTCATGCATGTGCCTAAGGAACAAATTTCAAAGCTTGATAGTAAGGCCACTTCTTGTATCTTTGTTGGCTATGGTAATGAGGAGTTTGGTTATAGATTGTAGGATCCAGAGAAGAGAAGGACTATCAGAAGCAGAGATGTCATCTTTCATGAGTATGAGACCATAGCAGACCTTGAAAAGAAGGAAAAGAAGACATCTTGGGGAGTTGATGATGATGATGCTGTGACACCAACAACAGTTCCACCAATGAGTGCCACAAATGGTGGAAATAATGAAGAAGTAGAACATGGTACAAATGAGCCAGCCACTGTTAATGATGAGTTGGATGGTGATAATAGTGCACAGCCGGATGCAGTGGGTACTGAGCAGGGGGAGCAACCACCTCTGTCAGAACATACAGTGCCTCAACTTCGAAGATCAGTTAGAGAGCATAGACTATCCACCAGGTATCCAAGTTCTGAGTATATCTTGCTTGCTGATGAAGGGGAGCCAGAGAGTTTCCAAGATGTGCAGTCGAGACCAGATAAACAGCGTTGGTTGGAGGCAATGCAAGAGGAAATGAATTCTTTGCAGAAAAATAGTACCTATGACTTGGTTGAACTTCCAATAGGTAAAAAACCACTTAAGAACAAGTGGGTGTTCAAGTTGAAGAGAGATGGTGACAAGATAGTGATGTACAAAGCTCGTTTGGTGGTTAAAGGTTTCGGGCAGAAAAAGGGAATTGACTTTGATGAGATTTTCTTTCTAGTAGTGAAGATGAGTCCCATTCGGGTTGTACTCGGTTTAGCAGCCAACTTGAATCTTGAGATTGAACAACTTGATGTTAAGACTGCATTCTTGCATGGTGACTTGCAAGAAGAGATTTACATGGATCAGCCGGAGGGATTTGAAGTTAAAGGGAAAGAGCACATGGTTTGCAAGTTGCAGAAGAGCTTGTATGGGTTGAAACAAGCTCCAAGACAATGGTACAAGAAATTTGATTCTTTTATGGTGAATCATTTGTTCAAGAGAACTACAATGGACCCTTGTGTTTATTTTAGGTCATATGGTGATGACTTCATTATTCTTTTGATATATGTTGATGATATGTTAATTGTTGGGCGAGATATTGAAATGGTTCGTAGGTTGAAAGATGAGTTGTCTAAATCCTTCGACATGAAAGATTTAGGTCCAGCAAAGCAGATATTGGTTATGACCATTATCCGAGACAGAAAAGCTTGGAAGCTGTGGTTATCACAGAAGATGTATATTGAACGAGTACTTAAAAGGTTCAACATGCAGCATCCTAAGTCAGTTAGCATACCACTTGCTAATCATTTCAAGTTGACAAAGAAATCTTGTCCAGAGTCTGAGCAAGAGAAGAATGATATGTCTGTTATTCCTTACTCCTCTGCAATTGGTTCATTGATGTATCTTATGGTTTGCACACGACCTGATATAGCTCATGCAGTTGGTGTAGTAAGCAGATTTCTTTCCAATTCGGGAAAGGTTCACTGGAAAGCAATGAAGTGGATCTTTAGATTCTTGAGAGGTACTTCAAAGATGTGTGTGAGGTTTGGAACTTCCCAGCCAACTCTTGAAGGGTCACAGATGCAGACATGGCAGGTGATATTGATAGTAGGAAATCTACTTTATGATATATATTTACTTTTGCATGGGGAGCTGTTTCTTGGCAGCCAAAGTTGCAGAAGTGTGTTGCCTTGTCGACAACAGAGGCTGAATACATTGCAGCAACCGAAGCGGGCAAAGAAATGCTTTGGATGAAAGAATTTCTTCATGAATTGGAGTTGAGTCAATAGGAGTATGTGGTGTTTTGTGATAGCCAAAGTGCTTTGGATTTGAGTAAGAACACCATGTACCATGCAAGGATAAAACACATTGATGTTAGGTACCATTGGTTGCGTATAGCAATTGAAGATCGTGAGATGCAGTTAAAGAAGATTCATACTGATAAGAATGTTGCGGATATGCTAACTAAAGTGATTCCCAAGGAGAAACTTGAGTTGTGTAGTAGACTGGCCGGGATGGACAACTTGGCCAAGATGAATTTCAAGTGAGCAGGTTGTATGGTAAATCTCCTCCTAATGGGGTTGGAGGGGAAGATTGTAAGTGGGGTCCAACCCATTCCATCTCTGCACGTGACAAACTCAAGTCTTTTGTTTGGCTTTGTTTTCAACGGCTTGGATGCTTTATCAATTTTGATCCAAGGGCCATGATTTATGGCATAGAAGTCATAAAGGTTTTTTTTGTCTCACTTGGCTCTTTGACAGAACGGCTGGAGCTTTCTTTTTCTTCGGCTATTGACAGCGCACAAGAAGGAAAACCACTAGTTTTATTGGTTCTTATCAGGAAGAAAAAATTGAAGACTTGCAAAGTGAAAAAGTCAATGTTTTTCTTATTCTATAGAGAGTAAGGGTGAGAGGTAAGTTTGTAACAAATTAGGTGTCTCTTTGAGTGGTGATTTGTGAAATCTCAAAAAGAAAAGCTGTGTATTTATTCCAATTTGTTGGGTCTTAAGCTTTGGGCAAAAATCTTAAGTACTAAACTCTTGTAATTGCTTACTTTTCATAGTGGATTTATTATTCGGTTTGCCCCGTGGTTTTTCCCTTCACATTGAAGGGTTTTCCACGTAAATCTTGGTGTTGTTTATTTTCTTATTGTTGCCTGAGATTATTTACTGCTTTATTTGTTGGTTGGTTGGCTTGGAGGATTGTTTGAGTATTTTTAATTATACTGAATCATTGGTCATGTGATTGGTTGTTAGAATTTGATTGTGGTAATTTTTCGCTGTTTTCTAGTGGTTGTTGTCTTCGTTGAAGGGCCTTCCCAACAATTCTTCCCTACCGTAAGAATGAAATGGGCTTCCATAATCATCAGCCTATATCTCACACAGTTAAGATTTAACCATGATTATTCACTTTAATTTTTAACGGACACGATTCAATTTGGAATATACTCCTCTTGTTTTAAGAAACAATCCACTTTTACCACTTTCTTTTAATCTAAAAACGAATTTATTTTTAAATAAAATTTCACAATATCTTAACTACTATAATAAAAAAATAGAATTATATATTTAATAATAAATTAAATTTATTATACTTAATAAAAAAATTTAAAAATTATATACTTAACTTTTTTTCCCTTCTTTTATCATCACCTTCATTGGCAATTATTTTTTTGGGGGAGGGGAGGAGGGGGTGGAGGTGGGGTGGGGGCGAAAAGATACGATTACTACATATTAACTGGGACAAATGATCTATCCATAGCTATATTTATTCTAATTATTTAATATGGAATCAGAAATCTCTCGAGCAATATTAAGGGTTTGTAAAATTTTGTTGTCTCTGTTCTTGTATTTTAAAAAAAATAAAATTAAAAATTGCAAAAAGTAACTATTAATATTTTTGTCTTCACAATGTAAAAATACAAAATAAAATTATACAAACCCTAAATAGTTTGCTGATAATTATACCGCTAATAATTCTTATGCATTTGTTAGATTTTACAATTTGAGACCAAAATTTTGTAGTTTTTACATCTTGAAATTTGATTCCAGACCAAAAAGGGCAACACCTAACTTATTCATGAGTTGGTTCTAGAATTCTTAATTCACAACAATAAATTTTCAAAAATTATTGAGCCATTTAATACTATAAAGCTTTTTTTTTTTTTTTTTAAATCTCAATAAATTTTTTTTTTGAGTGTTCTTGCTTAGTTATGATCCTATGTTGCTGTTACTTCAAGTTAGAACATCAAAAGAACTTTTAAACAACTTTTTTTGTATTGAACACTTTTATAAAAGACAATATCATCATCATAATTGTGTACACAGCTTATGTGAGATACAATTATTTATTGTGAACAATTAAATAAAGGTGAAATAATTGTTAAATGATAAAGAGTTCCATAAATAGTGGAATCATTACACATGCCCATAAATGTATAACGAATGAAGTGAGTACTATATATCAAAATGGCTTCAATTTTCTGTCACTTCCTACGTTAAAAACAAAAAGTATATTTTTAAATGTGTATAATATTTTTTTAGTTATAAAATATAACACATTTAATATTATTAAATATATATTTTTAAATTTTAATCAACACGTTATCATCATTAATAAGGATAATAATTTTTTTTTAAAAAAAATTAACTCTTTTTTTTTTGAATGAAAAAGGTAAAAAAAATTAACTCTTTTTTTTTTGAATGAAAAAGGTATGCGGATATATAAAATATTTTATTCATATGTTATACCACATAAGAATGTGCAATTAGAGACGATTAGGTGAGAATAGTTTATTATTTAGGAGAATAATCTATTTACACAACAGGGGAATAAAAACACAAAATTATATTATAAGTTTGTTGTATTAAAAATAAGAGTACAATAAATGTGTAAAATATTTTTTCATGTGTATGTATTACGTTTTAAAATACATTTTTATACTTTTTGATGTACATGTTACAACATAGAAATTATCTTTAAAATATAAAAAAATTATTTTAAAAAATACAAAAAATATATTTGGAGATATGAAATAAAATGAAATTTTTATGGATGAACTAGTATAATGGGAAGGTGAATGTGGCCATAAAAGTGAAAGGGGGGGCCACGAGGCCATCCATAATCTCTTGTCTTTGGGCTTTATTTAGTTGAGAGGGAAAAAAATCATAAATTTATCAATTCTGCCATTCTTGCTACTGTCGGTGGCGTAGTTACCAAACCATTAGGTACTGACCAGTGACCACAGTCACATAATGACAGTTTAATACTTAAACTCTTCCCTAATGACCTAAATGTTCATTAATAGTAATCATTATGGATTATGGTGCACGTCACTTTCCAAGTTAAAACCTCCATTCTTGGTGAGACCCCATTCAATAATTGTTACTTATTAACTTTTTAATTGAGCTTTATATCCCTAATACTCATTACTCCATCCATCAATGGACCAATCAAATACTCCATTTTTTTTCCCAATTCCAGCATTAATTAATTAAAACAAGCCCAATATCACCAACTCATTCAAGGGGGTATTACTTACTTCTTTGGGGGAAATGGTATTGTTAATAGTTTAACCATTTTTATGTTTGGTGTGTTGGAAAGCTTCATTCAAGTGATGATGATGGTTTTTGTTGCCTTAAGCTAAGTTTCCAATATAGATTTAATCATTTATGTTTGAGTGTTGAGAATAATGGAAATCATCCTTACAAAAAATATTTTACTTATGCACTTTACTACTTATGTTAAAGACAATTAGGGAATAATTTATCTAAGAGGTAAAAAAATAAAAATTTATGTAATTAACTTGTTGTGCTCAAAACTAATATATAAACATTGGTTCTAGTTTTGTAAATAAGTTAATTTAATTGGAATTGAAATGTTGTGCTATAAATAATGCAACAAACAGGAGGGGTCTTGGAATTTAATTTCAGAATATATTCATGCATTAATTATATATTTATTCTTAGGGAGAATGGACAGAACAAAAACAAAAATAAAAACAAAAACAAAAACAAAAACAAAAACACAACAGACAAAGAAACACATGCCACCTTTGATCAATAAATTTCATGTCTCAGCAATTAGCGTACTCCTACATTTAGGATTATGTAATGAATACACAAATACGAAGACACTTTTTTTTTTCTTTTTGGGATTCCAAGAGTAAAATGTAAAATTACCTCTAGTAATTTTTATGTTTTCTCAAGTTTACAAAATTTCGTAAAATTTCATATGTTTGTTGCATTATTGTTATTAATATAATAAGTCAATAATATAAAGTTTTAAATTTTTATCTCATTATATGTATATATATTGTCTCTTTTAAATTATAAATTATTTTCCCTAATTATCTCTTTCATACCCCCCGACCTACGAAATATTTGTTGAGAAAAAATCAACGTATGTGTAGATTTGATAGTTGGGAATTGTTTCATAAGGCCTAATCATAAGGATTGATAACGCAAAAACTAACCTTAATCTTCTGCACATCAAAATCAAAATACTTAATTAATCCATATGGAAGAGGAAAAGATTCATTCATCCATGAGAGTGAGTGTAGTGTAAACAATGAGAACTAGGGAAGTTCAATACGCCCTTTTGATTTTTTAATTCCTTTTGGTTCCCAAAGGACCCAAACTATCAAAAAGAATAGAAATGGACCTATTTTGTTGTTTGTACAATACTACTTCGCACGTGTCAATCCCCAGACTAGACTACATGAATGGATGGATGATGATGGTATGCACCTCAGAATCAGAGATCTCAATCTCTTCACATCCGTCAGATATTTATACATCAAACAACTGAACAAAGAAAGTGCCATTCCAAAGTCTTCTTCTTACCTATTCCAATTTTCTACCACTAACACTACCAGTGCTAGTCTGCTACATTACAGAAGAGTTCAGTAAAAAGGAGAGAACCAAAGCCAACCTTAGTTTTAACTTATTCCCTCCACCTCAATCCCATAACTCAGAAAAACATTGGTGAGGAGGTACTAGAAGCATCACTTTTTGGTTTTAGCCTCAAACACTCACTCTGTCAACACACACACAAACACACACACCTCTCCTTCTCTCTCACATACTACACATTGCAAAGTGAGCCAACAAAACCAAAAAAAACGCTTTCTTTAGCTTCACTACTCTAGAATTTTCTTCCTCATCAGCATCATCCATTCTTCTAAAGGTTCAACTTTTGCAGCAGTATTTTCTCCTTCTTGCTCACTTATACTCTCTGTTTCACACTTTTTTCGTTTTTGGGTAGTTTCCAGATCTAAAATCATTAGACATTTTCAAGAATGACCGACAGAGTTTACCCTTCAAGCAAGCCTAATGGCACCGCCACCGCCGCCGCCCCCGCAGCCACCAACCCAGCTGCCACAGCCAATCCACCCCAGTTTCCACCGCCAAAATCCCACCTTTACAATCCCATGCGCCACCCTTACCGCCCAAATCCGGCCATTCACGCGAAGCATAACCACCGCAGATGCACCTGCCGACGTTGCTTCTGCCTCTGCTGCTTCTGGTCCGTCCTCGTGTTCCTATGTTTGCTTCTCCTCATCGCCATAGCCGGCGCCGCCCTCTACGTCCTCTACCGACCCCACCGTCCCGCTTTCTCCATCTCCTCGTTGAAAGTTTACCAGTTTAACCTCACCACCAGCCCAGATGACACCACTAGGATCACCTCAAAAGTCAACTTCACGCTGTCATCCAAGAATCCCAACAAAAAGATTACATTTTACTACAATCCCATCACCATAAATCTGTATTCTTCCCAAGTGATGATTGCCAACGGGACGTTCTCAAACTTCACAAGTCCCCCAGGCGACGTCACCATCATCCACTCCACCCTGGCTCTGACTTCACAGGTTCTTGATGCTGACTCGGTGACATCACTGAGGTCAGATCTGAAGGGGAAAAATGGGCTGCCATTGAGGATTGAGATGGAAACAAAGACGAAGGTGAAAGTGGAGAAGCTCAAGAGTAAGAAAGTTGGGATCAAAATTGTGTGCGATGACATTCATGGGCAGGTTCCAAAGGGCAACTCTACAGCAGTGGCTTCCATTAACAACGCCAAGTGTAAGGTTGATCTCCAAGTCAAGATTTGGAAATTCAACTTCTAGATAATTAATCATCGCACTCCTTAATATATATACTGCCAAATTTCAACTTAATTAATCACTTTGGTTTGAATTTTTATTCAATTCTTGCTATAACAACATCTATATTTGTTTTTTTTTTCCTTCTGAAACTTTCTTGAAGAAAAGAAGTGTTTTTCTTTTCTTTTTTTCTAAATTTTTCCGGGATTGTTAATAGTACTATAATAGATGATGATTTAGTGAAGGAAGAGGAGAAAAAAAATTTTTTTGTGGATCAATTATAAAATTTGAGGGCTTTCATAGAATTTAGAAGAAAACGAGGTGCCATATTTGTTTTGTAACTTTAGCACTTGGGGTTGCTAGTTGAATTGTAATAAGAGTATATTGTTTATTAATTGGAGATTTCAAATGCAAATCTGCAATTTCCTATTTTACACATTCTCCCTCTCATTTATGTTTTCATTTCTTTCATTTTAGTATATATATATTTTTTTGCAATTCCCCAAGAATTTAATACATGCAATTTGATATGTTCTACTTTGCATAATTTAAGTTAATTTTGTACTGGAATTGCATGTTGCATGTGGCCTGTGGGGTGTTGGAGAATGGGAATGGGAACAGGGATTCAGAACAGGGATTTATTTTAAATTAAAAAAAGGAAGGGAATTGTAAACATTTGGAGGAGAGCAGAATCGATGGGGTAGAAGTTTCAAAGTTGTCATATTGTAGATATTTTGGTAGGACGGAAAAGGAAATATAAAAAATTGAAGAATCATATCAAAAAGAAGAAAAAAAAATACATAGTAAAAAAGTGAATTCGACTCTTTACGATGGGGATAGATTTTTTTTACTAGATTAATTTCGTAGTGAAAAAAAAATTAATTTTTTATATATATATTTCTTAGCACTATTTTTTTTTAACAATTGGAAAATGTCAAACTCCGAATCTACTAATTATATTCCTTTCCATGAACTATTTGTTTCAAATGGCCTAACCATGAAATATTTATTATATTTCTTCATTAAATGTTCTATATTGATGGTAACCTGCAATTGCAGTGATTGATGATGCATATTCCCACTATGTTTAGGTCGCTATAACAATATTCTAATGGTACCACAGAACTAGGAGACATTTGTTAATGCGTGGCTGTTAAGCATGAATCTATGACATAGACTAGTAGTCAATATGAACTTTGTAAATCAGTGTTACTCAAAAAATTTTAAAGTCAACCTTAATTTTTGCCTTGGAGTGAGGAATTGATGTCCCAATAACCTATTTTATATCGTGTTTTTCCATCTTATACCCATGTGGAATTAAGTTCAACCTTCATTTTGTTGTATTTGGATAGAGTTTTAAAGCTTCTTTTTTTTTTTCATTTTTTGAGACAATTTTTTTATATTTTCGAGGTAATTTTATTTCATAATTTTCATTTTAAAAAGTGTAAAAATATAATTTAAATTACATTTTATCTAAACTTGAGAACTACAACTTAGTTTGTGATTGAATCGTGTCATCAAAGAAAATTAAATGAAGTAGTACTTGTTTCATGAGATTGCAATGGTTTCTATAAATTGTTCAATGTAGCTAGGCTAACAAGTTAGCTAGGTAGGGCAGAAGAATTAATTTTTCTGTAACATAGAGCACATGAAATTTGTCACTATTCATTGCTTTCTATTCATAAAAATTAAGGGAAAATGTTGAAACTGGAGTAGAATAGCTAGCTAGTTAGGTGTAATAGGTTCATTGCTTTGATGAAAAGATGAAAGAAACACATCAACCTAGACATGGGGAAGGGAGGTAGGTAAAAATTAAAGATTTTAAAATAATATATTTTTATATTTTTTAAAATAATAATAGGAGGATAAAAAAAATATAATTAAAAGTTTAAAAATATATTTTAAAATTGTAGTTTATGTTGTTAAGGTATTTAGATGTTATTTTTATATTTTAAAAATAATTTTTACTTCAAATAAAATGCAATCAATGGGAAGTGGGAACCCAAAAAAGTTGTGAAAGATTTGGAGAAGCAATTGATTTGGAACCTTGTGGCATGATAAACTAAGCATGCAAGGAAAAAGGGCAATGCCTTTTGACCACACCCCATCCAGTCTCACTTGAACATGAAGCAGCCTGTGCCTGTGTCCATAAAATCACAGCGGTCTTTCATTAGGGAAAGTTTTTTTTTTTCTTCAAAAAATGCTAGTTCTAATATCTGTCAAAATTGTCACAAACAAGTCAGTCAGTTGTTTGTTTGTCCTTAATTCAAACATTAATAACTAAAGTTAACTTCAAACTCTATACTAAAATGTGGACCCAAAATGTTCAAAACAATTACAGCTAACGGTTTGCGTGTATGAGTGTATATCCTCCACTCCTTTCCTGTCCTAAATTGTCCGATGGACGACCAGGGTCGGTGGGCAGCTAGCTGGATCATGCTGTTGTGCAAACTTTTTCTTTTTTTCTTTTTTTGGAACACGTCTTCATCCATTGTTAATTTTTGTTACCTATCCATATCTGTACAAATTCCGATAAAATACAAAACCTAACACTTGGCATTTTAATTTTCTTTTTTTTACAATTTTACTTTATTACAAATATATATATTTTGTTTTATTATTTACCTTACATAATTTGAGATAATATTTTTATTTTAATCAAGAGGGTGAGAGAATGACGATAATAAGGAATATAGAAAGAGAGTTTGAACCCCTCTTTCTTATCCCAATATTAGTTAGGTAATAGTTTAATTCATTGTAATTGATAACTTTCTTAGATTAATGTAAATAATCTCATTTTATATTTTGTTAAGAAAATATTTGCATGGCTTGAAGGTGTGATCTTGGTTCAAATAATAACCATTCCTCTTGTTGCGCCCAACTCCCTCTCTTAGTCCGTCTACAATATGAGAGAAAGAATTCAAATCATTGTTGACACTTTGTCCATGAGATGAGACTACTTCTTTTGGTTTATGGGATTGAGTTTTCATACAAAATCGAATTAGAATTGTAGCATAGGATCAGTCTGATCCGATTGTACAGTAGTAAAATTTTATAAAAAAATAAAATTTATAAATTATTTTTAAAGAAATTATTAATCAATATATAAATAAATATGTAAAAAATTTATACATAGTTCATAATTAAATGTTTTTACTCAAACTTTTACTTCTTATAATATTTTATATAATTTTTTCAACAGTTGCTATCTTAATCAAAAGGAATTTTTATTCAATTATTAATCAAAAGATATTTATATTTAATTATTTATTTATTATTAAAAACTAATAAAAATATAATTAAACTAATTAAGTTATTTATGTAATACTAAATTTTAATTTTATTTAAATAAAAATTTTTTTAAATAAATTTAATTATATTTTATTCACATTATAAAAAGTAGAATTATAACCAGAATTGAAAGCGTTTTACTAACTATGAAATAGGATGATGAGATCAAATTGATATTATGAAAACTATGCTACTCCCAAACAATATTTACGCGTATTTAGTGCTAGGCTCTTCAAATACAATAACTTTACCAAATATAAAAAGGCGGTGCAAAACTTGCGATTGAACTTTTGCATCGACTTTCACCCAATATCAATCCCAAGGATTCATGAAAATCAAGTCTGCGTGTTCAAAAATATAACCTAAAAATATAACCACCAATGTCGGGTTTGGATGGCTGACTTCGATGTAGATAAGCTAGATGGAGCTTTATTTTTGCTACCTGAACTGTATTTACTACTTTAGATTGTTTTTTAAACTTCAAATTAGTCTGGATTGCAATTGAGGTTTTAGATATAACATGAAAGCCTAGTCAATTTTGTTGAAATTGGCTTTTAAGTTATATCTGAGAGCATCATTTTGGGCGCAATCTTTTTGTCCTTATTAAATCCTTTCGTTGTACAGTTAAGTTGAAAGGATAATTAGTTTTATTTTAGATACTTTTCGAAAACAAATAGGATAGCGGTCTTCACCATTATTGTATTTTCCTCTTGGACTATTATATGAGTCTAAGAGAGCATTTAAACTTTTTGGCTAACTCTTGTAAAGTTCTTATTTATCAAATAAAATAATTATTATTTTGGAAAAAACAAAAACAAAAGACCACTTTTCTCGAATGCAAGCAAAAACCATCAACGCGGTATCTCTTTAAAATTCATGCTACAACTACCCCAATAAACATTCATCAAATCCAAGGCATTCCTAAATCCTAACCCTTGTAACACCACACTTGAAGCACTTAAGGAGCTAAGAGAAAATGGAGGAAAATGCATTTTTTTCTTCTCCAATTAAGAACCCTCTTGCCCTTTTAATATGTGATTTATAGTATTTTGTCATCTCATTAGTATACAAGTTTTGGAGTTAATTTGTTATAATACTCATTACTCCATTCGTCCCCAAAAAAAGAGTCACATTTAATTTGATATATATATATATATATATATATATCAAAAAATTATAAGATATAATATATTTAATATATAATTAAATGTATAAATCTATTTTTATATTTATTTTTTAATTTAGATTATATATTTTCATTATTAATAAGGGTGATAAAAGAATTTTATACAAAAGTAAACTTTTTTTATGACAAAAAATAAAAGAATAAAAATCACTCGCTTCATCTTTTATGAAGGAATTTTGGTGTAATTTTCAAATCCTCAAGAGTTTCACACTATTTCGCTAAAAGACAGGGAGCATAAAGCAATTAAGCGGAAATTTTCTTTCAGCCCCTGAATTCAGAAGCCATCCCTAGCCGCGTCTTTCTTTCCTTGATCCACATCCGCTCTTGGCCTAACCCTCACTCAATTAGATTCTCACTGTCGCCTATTCTCTGTTCGTCTGTGCAATTCTCCTCCGTGGCTTGCGGTTTTGGAATCGGTAAATTTCTCCCACCACATCTATCGATTATAATTTTTTTAGAAAATCCTGATTTATGTTTTTGTATTTCGATTATGATTGCTGTAACTATGGACGTAGTTTCTTAGCTTAACGGATTGATTTATGCAAGATTGGATCTTTATCGTATGATTTGCGTCTGTTCGATGAATATAGGTGTTTAGTACAACTCAGGTGTTTTTTTTTTTTGGGTGAGGATCTTTGGTCAATGAAAAGTTTTGTATGTTTGTTGTTTTCTGTGGATTGGGTTGGTGATGAACTTGTGATTGTGGGTGGTAGTAATTTCATTCATTATACTTGATGTTACATGTAAGTACTATGTTGTCTTTCTTTTTTTCTGGTCCTATTTTGGTTAGTTTTGAGTGACTTCTACCATTTCGGCGCATTTAAATTACATTTGACAAATACCCGTTTACAATCCTTGCCCTAAATAATTTTAAGCATTGCATATAAACCAGAACTCTATTTCAGTATTTTTTAACATCATTAAGCATTCGAAAGTCTGAAATTTATGCTTATACGAATAACTGTGTCATGGGTAGAACAAGCAAATTCAAAGTCCAAAGTCTATGCTTACCAACAATAGAAATTATATTTTGGCACATGCATAACTATTTTACTTGCCAAGTTATGCCCCTTGTGTTTGCTTTTTAGTGGTGGCAGTTCGTGAAGGATCTTCTGATATGAGGTTTGCTAGGGTGATAGATCATTAATGACAGTGGGTAGCGGCGTGGCTACGCTGACTGACTGACCATGGTTTCTAGACAAATCACCACCTTGTCCTACATCACTAGGAGATAGGAATATAGCAATGTCACTGAGAATAAAGGCGGTGGTCGACAAATTTGTCCAAGAGCTAAAGGAGGCGCTGGATGCGGACGTGCAAGATCGCCTCATGAAGGAGAGGGAGATGCAGAGTTACATTGAGGAGCGTGAACGTGAAGTTGCCGAGCGTGAGGCTGCTTGGAAGGCCGAACTCTCTCGCCGCGAGGTACCAATCCTCAACCCCCTCCCCCCTCCCCCCAAACTATTATTAGTAGCTGATTGTCATTGTCGCAATTCTCCCTTCTAATATTCCCTAATATCCGCCTTCTTTCTATTCTATGTTTTGAAGTCACAAAGTATACTTATGGTTTTCTTATGACAGTTCGAATCTTGATTTTATTCTTCCTTGGATTCATCTTTAGTTGTTCTCTTCCATGAAAACCTGCAACATAAGAAGATCCACTGGATGAACCTTGAGACTGGATACTAAGAATTGAGTATAAAATTAGCACTATGTGTTCTTTGACCAGAGAGGCTATTTTTATTTGCTTGTCAAAGCCTATGAGCAAACTCAAGTTTGTTATGGCTTCCAAAACACATTCCTCTATGTGGTTGGGTTGGGATATTGCATTAAGTTGCTTATGATCTTTCAAGTCATCTTGTACATTTTCCCATCTTTAGATTGCAGAAAAGTGATTTGGCAGTAGCATTGTGCTTGGTTGCCTGAAAAGTTGTCCCAGTTCTTTATTTGCTTTTTAACTGAGGGCACCATATTCCTGTCATCCTGTTGGTTTTTTAAATCAAAATCAATTTAAGGTTTGAAATTGTACAAGTTTTGAGTGTGTTGTTCCTCATAGCTTAACAATGGTTTTGATCAAAGTTCTGTTTTTTTCTGTCCGAGTTTTTAGAGGGCTTTTCTTAAGATTTTGCAGTTCTTACTTGACTATCTTCCCTTCCCAGGCAGAGATTGCCCGACAAGAAGCCAGATTAAAGATGGAAAAAGAAAACCTCGAGAAAGAGAAAAGTGTGCTGATGGGAACTGCATCAAATCAAGATAATCAGGATGGTGCTCTTGAAATTACTGTTAGTGGAGAGAAATACCGCTGCCTTAGGTTTGCTAAGGCAAAGAAGTGAAGTGTGATTTCTGGTGAAGTACAAGCGTGTTTTTTATGTTGGTGATTGCCGTTAATGCAGATGAATCAAAATGCAATATTCTTGTACATGTAAGGCGTGTCTTAGAATTCTGAATCAGGATTGAAGTTTTAACCAGTTGGCTTTGCTAAGAAGATATCCCAAGGAGAGACAACGGCTGAAGTATTGGGAGGGATGATATTGATTGTCCTGTCTTCATGGTGCATCCTTGAACAGCAAATCGTAGGTAGGGAGGCAAAATCGTAGATAGAATTTTTATATCCTGGATTAAGCACGAGCTACAGGAAGCTGATCTTGAACTCTATTTAGGGTTAATTTGAATTATTTTACCCCTGATTTTTGACATGGCAATAATGCATCCATTCTAATGGACATTGGACACTAGTTGTTGCTTGTTTGAAAGAATGAAAACCATACGAGTGGTATGTTGCTTGTACTAGGGCTGAGGATTTATATTAGACTTACAAAAACATGTGTGTAATTTTCCTTTTTCAACGTTGACATCAGTGATTAATATCTCGTACAGTGAAGTCGGAGCGGTGGCCGAGTGCTTGATGTAATAATCTTTCTTGCTATAATATGTAATAATGTAGCTAGCGAGAAAATGCAGTACATATTCTTTTCTTACCTTGCCAAAATAGCAATAATGAAGGTTTTAAAGAATGTGACGCACCCAATTTGATCAATTGCAAAATTTTACTTGACTTCTCTCCATACCAAAATGACAACAATAACGGTTAAAGGGAATTGAGTTATATGTTCCATAAAAGTTTCATATGATGGCCATATGTTATTGTGCTGGTGACCGAATTTCAGAGTAGGTTAGATTTTAACCCAATCTCCACAAAATTGGGTCTACCCATTTAAAGTTTGGAGTTCAGCGTTTGTGCTTATGAAAAAAATTGGACTTATGTTTGGTTGAAGAAATTATTTCAACTTGGCTAAGGGTATATTTATGGATTATATTTTAAAATGTGTTTTTATAATGTGAATTGTTTTATTTGGTTTTGTCCCTTGGCCCCTACTGTGATTTAACAAGATGGATAAGAGATTTCGTGAAATTGGTGCGAAAGGGCAAGTATGACTATATTTTTACGGAACAAGTTTTGGAGGAATATAAAATGTATGAATACAAGTTATGTCTTAAAATAATAGAGAGTTTCAAATTTGCTTTGTTTACCAACAAGAAAGTTATAAGAGATATGTTTATGAATTACGTTTTAAAAAATGTTTTAAAAGGTAAATCATACTAAGTCTAATTCTTCCCGTACCGTCGTGGACGATGGTAGGTAAAGGGTTCCATCCAAAATCGTTTGCTATTGGGTCTACATGTCTCCTGTATCACGCACGAATCATGGCTAACTGCAAAATTTGGGGCTAGCTTCGTATAGTTTGATTTTGAAATTGAAAAGCGACGCCAAGCATACTGTGATTTCCATTTTCACTTCAAATGACCCAATTGACAAGCAACTAAAACCAATTTGCCTCCATCGGGCGCTCGGCAGCGCCTAATATGAGGCTCCTTATGGTCACGGGGAATCAAACCCCTCCAGTTAATACACGCAAACATTCGGCCATCGTGCACCCGTTTTTGGGCTCGTGAATGCGAGCGTGTTTGATATTTTGAATCATGTAGGTTTTACTTAAAGGCAAATCAGAAATGTGGGTATTATTGATCTCAAATTTGGTGTGGGTATGAATTTTGTTTTAAAATATATTTTTATATTTTTTAAAATAATAATTGTAAGGTAAAAAATATATGAAAAAAACGTAAAAATGTATTAAAAAGCATTTAACAAAATGATCCCATAACAGGATTGGCGGGTCATTTATCACATATTGTATCACTTAAGGGCGAAATAGAATTGTAAATTTCAAAACATATGTAAAAGTTTTCTAATTTTTATTTTGGACAGGAAATTACCTCTGATATTCTATTCTGTAATGCAGTCTCCCATAGCTTATTTTTTAATTAAATTTAGATAAAATTCATAAACTTTTTTTTTAAAAAAATATAATTCCAACCCATGCATAATATTTATTTATTTCATAATATTTGAAAATTATTAAAAATTCCATATTAAATACATCCAATCCTAATCTATCCAAAGTTTAACATCAAATAAAACATTTTCAGAAGTAGTTCTTAATGCTTAATACCGGTCATACTCAACTCCCAAAGAGATGATCTGTGGCCTCATTCTCTCCACAACCAAAGAGAAATTCCAACATCTTTGGTCCTCCTTTTTTTCCAAAAAAAAAAAAACGTAGTACAGGTCTGCTAACCCGTATTTATGTTGCAATCAATTGCCAGGCATAAACTTAGCTGGAGACAACTTAATTGAATCCTCTAGAAATCAAGTTGTTCACCAACCCATTGCACCACATAAAAAAAATTTTAAAAAAAAAGAAGAAAATTTAGTCTTTGATTATGACCTTATATCTTCTATAAGTGTTAATATTGTTCTTCTTTTACCTGTCACAAAAAAAAAAAACAAATACTAATAAAAAATTACTCATAGTTTTAAGGACAGATGAAGATGAAGATGAAAATGTTAATAACTAGTGCCGTCAAATGAACCAAACTATTTGTACTAGTTGTTTTGAGTTTGGTCGTGTAAAAGCTCACTGAAAGTTCAATCCCTGTCTAATTTCGGTTTGATAAATGACCAAGAGGACGTAATTTTGAGTTTCCAAACTTAAATATTGTAATATATGATTTATATAGTTTAATAAATACACGTATTAATAATAAAAAGTAGAATGTCAATATCATAAAACACAACCGATCGAACTTTCGAAGAACAAAAGTTGAGAATGCAGCTCACCAATGGAATTTGATGAGAATATTGATGTTTTGTTATGATAAGCCGAGGCTTGGATCCCATTTAGCAAAACATTTTGATGGTTAAATTAGAACTATAATACGTATTTGTTGAGATAACTATGAAATGTTTTTTATACTATGTAGTCATTTAGGATTTTACTCCTAATAGAAGATCCATCATTTTTTATTTCTTTATCTCCTGTCTCACTCTCATGTTACTCCTTCTAAGCCATGTGTTAGGTTTAAGCATCCCAATTACATTCACTAAAATGACAATTTCTCATTCAAAATTTGTAAAATTGGCATTCTGATCAAACCACACATTGGTGTAGATTCCGTATTTAATTCTTAAAAGGGATTTGATTTTCCATTAATAAAACAACGTAATTTTATTAATAAATATTAAACTCTAACATAAAATACATAACTCTAATTGAAATATATAAATCCAAATAGGTCTAATTTTAATAAAATAATACTCCCTCCGTCCCAAAAAACAGAGTCTACTTTGGTTTAGATACAATTTTTTATTAGTTATTAAGTACAACACTTTTAATGCGCTAACTAAATGTATAATTTAATATTTTTATCCTTACTTTTTAATATTAGATATACATAGTTATTATTAGTAAAAATATTTTAGAAATTTAGTTTAAAAGTAGACTATTTTTTTAAGATATGGAAAATTTTTGAAAATGGTTTTTTTTTTAGAATAGATGGAGCATTATTTGTTTAATGAAATGCAATTAGTATACAAAAAGTGGAATCGAAAATGCCAAGAGATTTCTTTGATAGTTAAATGTTAGACAAACACAAGTCCTTATTTTTCAGAATCGAATATTGTCATATCAGTTACATTCGTGGCTTTTTCATAGCACGTACGTTCGCAAATCGCAATACTAAAAAAAACAGAAGAAGAAGAAGAAGGGATACTGCTTTGCTGAAGTAGCATTAACAATGGAGCAACGACACACACATCAATCTACCAAACGGTTCCTTGAATTGTAATAAACAAACATTCATTCAATGGTGGGGAGTGGGCAAAGTTAATCAATACGGAAATTGAGGGCCATTCTTGGGCCATTGGAGTTAGCCTCTGGGTGGCTTATAGAGCAATGTCGGTCGCTTCTAGGGATTGCGATGAATAAATAATTCAACCCAATGTTTCACTTTCGCTTGGCTGGATGGGGGTGCCAACTGCCAACTTCGCAAGAAAACAGTGCTACTACTACTATTGTACTGTCGTGCTAGTACTGGTAAAAAATTTTTTTCTGGATTTTTAATATATTATTTAAAAAAAAGTTGAACCCTAACTTTGAAGGTCTCACAGTTAAGAGATGTAAATCACGATCCTACAGTTGGTGAGAAATGTAAATATTGGATATCTCCAGAAGTAAGTGCGTGAGGGGGTTCGATCACGAGACTACAACCTAGAACTTATAACACGCCCTTACTATTAGGGCGCTCACACGGGGACTTTAACATACTATTTAATATCTAATCTATTCGTTTGTATTTACTTTGTGAAATCACGATGATCATTCAGCAAACAAACATTAATTTTAAGTAAAATTTGGTAAAGTTTACAAAAGGGTTACATGTTTAATTCGTTTTTGAAATTTTGGATTGTGTTTTAAAATATATTTTTATATATTTTAAAATAACTTTTTTTAATATTTTTAATATACTTTTTATTTTGTAAGAGTATTGGTTCTCGACTCAAAATATGTGACCTAGAAAATTAGTTTCATAAAGGGTTTCGTGAGTTGAGATTTAGTAATTTCAAATGCGTTTTGAAATTTGTTACTACAATTTAAATTTTAAATATAAATATATCATGGTAAAAATTAAGATTTTAAATATAAATACATTATAATTGTACTAATTAAAACTTTCGACTACTTTTAAAACTCTAACACTAACTCTTATATTTTGAACTTTTGACTATTTTTAAAATCTTAACATTAACTTACTTTCGACCACTTTCAAAACTTTAATATTAATTTAAATATCAAAATATCTATACGTAAGTGGTAAATATTCGATTCATCTTCATGGTGCCACATATAAGTTTTTAAAATTTTATGTTGTGGGTAGATTTTGACTCCAATGCCACACTTACTGAGACTCTGAAGTCTGAACTCAACCACCGACTGTGGAATGGAAGCTGCGGTTTTCATTTTACAAATGCGCAAAAGCTGGAAAAGAGTGACGGGTATGGAGGAAATTGTGGCATACTATTACTGACAGCGGACATCCAACACTGTAAATGGGTAGGGAATCTATGCATATATTTTGGGTTCTGACTGAGTGTCAATATATGGGGAAAAAGGTGCTTTCATTAAAAATGTTTTATTGTTTTTTTGCTTTTGCTCACCAACTTCGCCCTTTCGCTTTCATACTTTTAACAAAACAATTAGGGCCCCGGAGTGAAAGCAAGAAAGTAAAGAAAGAGTAGAATAATAGAAGAATTACAGGAAGTAATCAATTAGCTTAATCCATCATCTTCATCATCTTCATCATCATCAATGGATGATGAATGTACTGAAATTGGTGTAGAGAAGTTTCATGTTGCTTTTTCTAATGTCTTTTTGTCTCTCTAATCACTTGAGCTTCAACATTTACTTACTGTTACTGATTTGTTTGCTTACAGATCTTTTCTACCATTGTCATTTAACTTTTGTTACATGGTAAGTATATACTAATTTAGTTATCAAAAAAGAGTTTATTTTTAATTTGATATAATTTTTTTAAAATACTTGATTAGGATATTACTTTTAATTTAAAACATTATTTCTTGCAGGAAGTAGTCATTTTTCTCATAGAGCATTCCAACTCAATGATATCGACCTCTAATTAATAGTTGTAGGTGGAGAAGATATATACACACACCTTACCTTCAGTTGCAAAATGCATTTTTGTTTTTGAAATATCAGTTTAAATTTCAACTGTATTTGATTTTCTATCTTATCCTATATTTTTATATTTTAAAAGTAATTTTTTACATTTTCAACTCAACTTTCTTTATCTTATAAATGTTAAAATATGAAATAACCAATGAATAAAATGTTGGTTGAAATTCAACTATGATCCTCTCTCTATGAATTAAAGTCCATCAGTTCACCTCATTCGGGGACCTCAAAAGGGACTATGAAAAATCAGTCAAAAGCAACCCAACCGAATCCAACCCACATCATTAATTAACACACAACACAAATTTTTTTGTGTTGGTTAACTTTGTTTGCTTTGGTTTGTCTGCATTTTGCATTATTATGACATGTTATTTTCCAGATGCCTACCCTAAACTACCAACGGCTAGATCTTCTCCATGTCATGTCCTCCTCAAAATCCATTCTTTTTCTTTTTTTCTTTTCTTAAAACCACGCTCTGTCAGTCATCAGTCACCCCTGTTTCCATTTTCACACACAGTGTCACACTATCATCGAAGAACCAACACGAAATTGCAGAGAATGGTGGTGGTTGGAGTTGGACTGGCGAAACAGGCCTCCCTTCCCAACCAGGCCAAGTTTTTCCTTCTCTTCTTTGTGTTTGTGTTCTTGTTTTCTTCTTCGTTTTGCAGCACAACTGGGAATGGGGATTTTTCCATTTTGTTAGAGTTCAAGCATTCTTCCGACCCTGCAAACTCTCTCATTTCGTGGTCCAATTCGTCCATTTCCAGCTTCTGTTCTGTATGGCATGGGGTCACCTGCAACCCCAAGACTCACAGAGTTACCAAACTCGTTCTCGACAACTTTAACTTAACGGGGTCGGTCCAGGTTTTGTCCCAGCTCACTCAGCTCCGCCACCTCAGCCTCCACCACAACCACCTCTCCGTCACTCCCAATCTCACCACCTGGCCCAACCTTAAGCACCTCTACCTCTCCCACAACCACTTCACCGGGAACTTCCCTCCCGGAATCTCCAATCTCCGCCGCCTCCGCCGCCTCGACCTCTCCTACAACTATTTCTCCGGTGAGATCCCCCTGGCTGAGTTGACTAGGCTGACTCTCTTGCTCACTCTCCGGCTCGAGTTCAACTGGTTCAATGGCACTCTGGGGTCCGATTATTCGTCATTGAAATCACTTGTCAGCTTTAACGTCTCCGAAAATGGCCTCACCGGAAAAATCCCATTTTGGCTGTCGAAGTTTCCCTCGTCTTCTTTCGCCGGAAATGCTCATCTCTGCGGCAAGCCATTGTCTTCTGACTGTCCAATTAAACCAGCCATTGTCAATCCAACTGCCGGGAGGGGCCCATTGCCAATCGGGGTCACCGAGGTTAACCCGAATAAGAAGAAAAGTTCAAAGAACGTTACGGTGCTGATGATCATCGTCATCGATGCTGTAGCAGTTATGGTAATTCTCTTGCTCATTGCATGCTGTTGCTACAAGAGGAGGTATAGTCAAGCCAAAGGCAGGAAGAAGACAGGGAAAGGTACAAACAGCAAAGCGTACGGTACCATTATTACTACTGCCGGGGACCACGACAGTGGGGAAATGTTCTGTTTCGAGGGGTGTAAGGGTTTTAGTAAAGTGGATGAATTGTTGAAAGCTTCAGCTGAGATGTTAGGAAAAGGAAGTGTGGGGACCACTTATAGGGTGGTGCTGGACGGCGGTGCTGTGGTGGTGGTGAAGAGGGTGAGGGAGAAAGCATGGAGGATCAAAGATGTGGATGGATTTCTGAGAGAGATTGGCGGATTAACACACCCGAATATCATGTGTCTCAGAGCATACTATTCTTCCAAGGAAGAGTTGCTTTTGGTCTATGATTATCTCCAAAATGGGAGCCTTCACAATCTCTTGCACGGTATGTTTGTTATACTCCTTCCTCATCCTTCATAATCTAGTAGAAATTTATTATGTTATGGGTTCTGCAAATCAAGAAAATCTGTTGATTAATCTATTTGTTCAGGTATGTTTTGTGTTAATAATGTAGTAAATTGTATTAAATTGCCAACATCTCTTTCATGTCCATGATGATGGAAAGGGAAGTAAATAGGTTGATGAAGATTTGGATGTTGAAAAACACGTTGGTGTCTCAGTCATCATATGAATAATTAAATATATGTATATATGCTAAATTTTTTTTTGACGTGGTTGGTTTCAAATCCAGATAAAAAGAGTGTCGTGTTAGTTTGACAGTGAATGTAAAAACTATCAAAACTGATAATATGATGACATGAATCATAATTTAAATCATGTAATGCTGGTTATAATGCACATAATTAATGACAAACTTTAATTTATGTGAAGGGACAAATGAGGAAGAGCCAATAAAATATGGTGTCTACATAATCAGGAAATTATTAAATGCTGTCACTCGGAACTAAATTTTTGTGGTTGGTATGTTATGTTGCAGGGAATCGTGGTCCTGGAAGGACACCTCTAGATTGGCCTACAAGATTGAGATTTGCATTAGGATCTTCAGGAGGCCTCGCTTTTCTGCATGGTTACACAAAGTCCAAGCTTTACCATGGACACCTTACATCATCAAACATAATTATAGACGATCAGGGCAATGCCTGCATCTCTAATATTGGCTTGCACATGTTATTGCAAATGCAATCCTCCTCAAACAATGCCTACAAAGCTCCAGAGCTGCTGCTGAACAATAATGCCAGCAACAACCCGGCCAGAAAATACTCGCAGAAGTGTGATGTTTACAGTTTTGGGGTGGTTTTGTTGGAGATTTTGACGGGAAAAATGGCAACAAGTCAAGGGGAAACAAGTTTGGTTAAGTGGGTTCAGCGGGTAGCTCGAGAGGAATGGACATGGGATGTGTTTGATTTTGAGCTGGTGAGGTACAAAGAGATGGAACAAGAAATGATGGCATTACTGCAAGTAGCAATTCTTTGCTTGGCTTCATCTCCAAAGGATCGTCCCAAAATGAGTGTAGTGCACAAGATGATTGCAGACATAAGAACAAAAAGTGAAGAAGAAGGAATTAGGTCTTCCATTGAAAGAGAGCAGTCTTCTCAAGTTCAGTGGTAGACTGGTAGTCAGACAATCCCATGACTACAGAAAAACAGGATTGTGATTTTTTCACTCTAATTTGTTTTGTGGATTTAAAGAAAAAAACAACAAAAAGTGGCTTGTCTTTTGTAGTTTCCTCATGCTCTTTGGAAAATAGTTGGACATGCATCTGTTGCAGTGTTATGGTCATTTTCAACGACAACCGATGACTGCCGAAAAATAGGATTGTGATTTTTTTAATCTAATTTGTTTTGTGGGTTTAAAGAAAAAAACAACAAAAAGTGGCTCGTCTTTTGTAGTTTCCTCTTGCCCTTTGGAAAATAGTTGGACATGCATCTGTTGTAGTGTTATGGTCATTTTCAACGACAACAAACCAAGCATTTCGAAAATCAAGGCTCGTGATTAAGTTTTGTCCGTGCTACAAATTTTTGGGCCAATGGCCATCAATCACTTCCTTTTCGTGAAATGTGATTAACAAATGCCAATGGGTTTTTTGGTATCTAAGAAAGGGCCATAATAGTTTGTTGATTGCTGAGTTCTGTGATTAGAAATTTATAATTTTGCATCATCAAACAATGTGAGGGCCATCTGCTGTACCCCATCACCCTATTCCAACAAACATTTCTCTATTGTTCTCCCAATCAAATCACCGCTATGATTAGTAGTTGTTTGAGACATGTCACGTATTCTTTAAAAAAAATTTACGTCCAAAATATATTTAACGATACTAACGCTTTTTATTTATTGGCAATAATTTGTCTTCCAAGGTTACACATATTAAGGGGGAAAGGAACTTGAGGAAGCCAATGGGATGCTGTGTTTGCAAGTACGGACATGCACTGAACTGCTAGGCCACAGTCGAGTTCATCTTATCCAGAATAGGAACCATGATGAAATTTTTTTGATCTGAAGCCAAAATACTTTAATTGCAGCCAAGAGTACTAATTGCAGCCTAGACTACTAATCTTGGATCACTCTTTATATGCTTAGTTTTCAAGAATTATCAGTCAAGTGCACCATTTTGATCCATATTACCATGAACACTTTAACATCACCATTCTTCGAGTCAAGAATTTGGCTTCACTGCGACGTTCTCCTACACAAAGAATTTGGCTTCACTATGCAAACACTGCTCCTTTGATGGAAGGAATGCCATGAAGGTATGAGCTGTAATCCAATCAGAAGAGAAATATGCCAAGTAACAACTGAATAATTTGGCATTAATCAAGCAAGGGAAACTTGAAAAGAAAAACCAGAAAGGACTTTAAACTTGGAAAAATCCCCATAATCTGCTGCAGGAAATGAATATAGAATGTCTCCCTTACCAAATACACGATCACCATTCCCATATTCCTTCTTTTACAAGAGCTTCTGATATTTTATTGCTATCTTCACATTAAAGAGAGCCCCTTTGCTTCTTCTCAATCCGGCAACTGAAGCATGAAGTAGATGTCTGGAGCTTCAGTACAATACTTGCTATCAATTGTTTTTCCTATACAATATATATAATGTTTAGTATCATAAACATCGTTCCAAGCATGTGGTTTGTCCCTGGAAATGAAAACAAAAGTTACCATTTATGTGAAGTTTCTGCATGATTAGAGAGCTAATTTCATAAATAAAAATTAACCGATCTTTCATTGTTTGATTTGAAACCACCTTTTACTCTAAAGAGCATAAGCCGTTTTCTACTCCATGATTGATCAAACGAAAAATGAAAGAGAGAACATCTTTTTCTAAACTAGACACAGCAGGCGAGCATTATGTAGTTTATTTGCCCTTTTTTTTGCTTCATAGGTTTCACTTCTTTTCTCATCACTAGCAAGGAGAGAACCAAAAATATATGCATGAAACCATGGTTATTATTCTCAACTTGATGCAGTTGCAGCATACCAGAAGCAGCAACTTTCACCTCCTTCCACCACATGCATATAGGTAGAAGATTTAAGTGGTCAACTCTTGGTGCTCTGTCCAATGCAGGGATAAAATTTAGCTCTCTATCAATAATCATTCTAGCACAAAGTAACTAACTTTTCAATGCCGTGAGGTTCACAAATACAGTGGTTAATAGTTACTAACTTTTATAAGCAGCAAAGGGAAGATTATCACTAAAACAGCTCAAGCACAAGAATATTAAGCTATATATACAAGAATATTAGTCTAAAATAACAAGAACCTTGTTAGGAGCTTCTTAGCAGTAATTAAGACGGCAAGCTAATTCTCTAAGAAGATAAATTGAAATTCCAATTTGAACTGTTGATTAAGACCTTGAACTCCTCATACAATGGTTAATAGTTGCTAACTTTTATGAGCTGCAAGGGGAAGATTATCACTACAACAGTTCAAGCACAAGAATATTAGGCTATATACACAAGACTATTAGTCTAAAGTAACAAAAAATTTGTTAGGAGCTTCTTACCATAATTAAGATGGCAAGCTAATGCTTGAGCAAGTGTCTATGAAGATGAGTTGAAATTCCAATTTGAACCATCGATTAAGACCTTGAACTCCTCATTTCCCAAGGCAATTTTTGCCTCCTTTAGATTTTGAACTGATTCTTCAACAGAGGGTCCTCTGCAGAATTGTATCTCAATCATCTCAAATGTATCAATTTCCCCAAGACCTGAGGGAATCTTCTCTAGCTGTCTGCAATTTTGCACCACTAGTCCTTCAAGCTTGGGCAGGTGATCACTGGAGGCATTCCACTGGGCTATATTTAGATTATCAAGCTTCAAGAACTTGAGTTTAAGATACTCCCCTTCTCTCATATCCCATCTTTTACTTCAAAAGATCTAGAAAGTAATTTCAGAATCTCAAGGTTTGGCAGCTTTCCAATTTCTGAAATACGATCCCAAGGTAAACGAAATTTCGACAGGGTCAACTTCTTAAGATTCAAGGAGAGCTGGAAATTACTAGGATGAGCAATCCTACCAGAGTAATATACTTTCAATGACTCAAGCTCCATTAAAAAGTGTAGGTCTGGGAATTCATTGTGGTTGTCAACAGCATCCATCCTGTGATTGTGCAAATACACACCTTAGTTTCCGAAGTTTGAGCAACAAACCCATGATTTTCTCTGTATCTTTCCCATAAAGATATGGGGTGGAAAGACTAAGGAGATTATTCAATGGTAAGCAATCATCAGTGAGTTCATAGCCTTGCCAACTCAAATAAGCATAATTTTTCACATGAGTATGCCTCAACTTTGCCAAGCTCCAAATTGCATTTGGTAGCACAACCTTACCTTTCAATCCTATCACAATCAAGGCTTCTAGATTCCAAAGGCTGGCAACTGACGCTGGAATATAGTCTATATCACCACAAACTGCTAAGTACCTCAAATGAAACAAAAATTCAATACCAACAGGAAAAGAATTACCCATATTGATGCATTCTAAATCCAACACTCAGAGAAGTTTAAAATTGGGTGAAATGAAGATGTTTTATGGACATCTTGGATAGGTATCGCTGGTGGCAAAGAATAGGAGGAGCGGACATGTTCCCCACAAGGCCTTAGCATAATAAAATGATTCCTCTTGGAGTATATGGACAACCGAACTGTTTCATATGTTATCGAACTTGAAGAGTTAAAATAGTTGGAATCAACACCATATTCTAAATCTTCAAATGAAGAAGTAAAATGTCTGTCGTATCTATTTATCGATTCGAGGAAGTTTTCTTCTTTACACCTCACCAAGCACATTGCACGCAAAATATCATGAACACGGCATGTTTTGACTCCACCATTTGTGCTTCTTTTGGAAGCCATTATTAGGCTTCTACCAATGAGATCTTTTAGGTATTCCTCTGCAACATCTTCTAAGCTCTTCGTATCCATCTCTTGTATGAATCCTTCGGCTATCCATAAACATTTTAACTTCCAAACTGGAATTTGTTGGTCAGCGAAGAAAGCTCCAACATAGAGAAAACATGGCTTCAAATGATTTGGCAAGTAATTGTAGCTTAGCTCTAGGATGTCCACGCATCTTGTTTCTGGATTATCAACTACATGCGAGCTTATGCTTTGTGCAACTTGATTCTACCATTCTTGTGCCTTCTCAGTTCTTTGAAGAAGACCAGATAGTGCGACAACTGCTAGAGGTAGTCCTTTACAACTTCTCACAATTTGCTTTCCAACTTGCACCAGTTCATAAGGGTATTATTGGGATTGAAATAGCTTCTTCTGTAATAGTTCCCAACTTTCATCACCGGTAAATAGACGAAGGTGATGAGGAACACTACCAGGTCTAGTTTTCATAACCACATCAGGGAGGCGACTTGTGATGAATATTCTGCTTCCATTGTTATCATCAGGTAATGATGCTTGTAAGTCATTCCATGGCCCAATGCTCCAAAATCATCCAAACTGTGAGATACCTTCTTTGTTTCAGGCATTGGTACAACTTGAAGTCTAAGTCATCATCAGTCATTTCATGGACATCTTCAGTAAGTTCAATCAGGTTACTCAAAAGGTCAAGCAACAACTTCTTTTTCTGATATTTTTGAGATACACAACCCCATGCACGGATATGGAAATAATGGGCAACTGAAGGATCATAGTAGACGTTATGCGCTAAAGATATATTACCCAGACCAGGCATGCCAACAATTGAGACAATATCTCGATGTGATGATCCTGAAATGAGTCCATCAATAATCAGTTTAGCCTGATCACGCAGATCAACCACAATTTCACTGATATTAGGGGAACCAGGTATCGATATAACATCTCTCGAATGCTGCGCAACATTATTGACACTGATGTCAAGTGTCTTCTTGGAGATCCCCAAAGCCTGAATCTTATTGAGTTTGATCTCTTCTATTAGATCAGAAAGCCATAGCACATGATACCATACAACACCACCTTTAACCGCAAATGAATCAATGAGATATTCTGCAAGTGAGATTTTTTGTTTCTGTACCAAGATTTTTTAGCTCTGATTCCTCATCATGCTGCTCCATGACATCCGTGGGGAAGGACTTCAAAATCTCATCCATCTGATTGTGGATAACTTCAATGTGATGCTTGACAGAAGCAATAGTGGGAACTTCATTTTTCAACAGCTCTCTCAGATTTTCAAAGAGGAAATCCACAAAGCGGAATCCACAATTTTTTGGAAAATTAGATTGAGATGTACTTCGAATATGTTGGTATCTCTTTTCGATCTCAGCTTTGACGAGCTCAATCTTTTCTAACAAACTCGGAAGCAAATCAATCAAATTCTTGACTGTGTCACCTGGTTCATGTTGCGAATTTTACACGCAAGTGCATGTGATCGTTAACGAGTAATAAAGAGTGAATGAAAATTATCATTCCCCCAGGTACTAATGATTTACTAAATACCGAAATTTTAATAATTCTAACTTTATTTGAACAATTGTAAAGATACTTTTTAAATTAACTAAATTAAAACCAAATCCTAAACTAAGCTAAATAAATCAATGAATAAATTTTATATAAGATGATTAAAGCTCTAGGATTTTCGATTTCACCATAACTAATCTATCCCTATAGTCTTTATTTTCCTGGTTGATAGTCTCACACCGAAACCGTGCTTTACCCCTAGATGTTCAGTCACCCTAGAGGAGAACCAACTGGCTCTGGGTTAGAGTGGCATTTCACCCCTAACCTGATTCTTCAACATCAGTCGATTCGGACCTCCACTTAGTTTCACCCAAGCTTCATCCTGGTCATGGATAGATCACCCACTTCTGACATCTAATAAAAATCTCCCTAATTGCTAATTCACTATATTTCTACGTGAATTACAACAATTACGAAGTGGATGCGCATGTAACAACTATGGATGTTCATGTAGCGACTATACAAACCATGCAGGCTATCCTACATGCATGGCATTTCATGGCATTTATCCCAATGAACTTGACATATAACTCCCCTCTCAGTTCGTAGGTCCACCTCTTTGTTTCCTTTCTCTTTGTCTTCTTGCTATATGCTCAGAATTCTCTCCCCAATTGACTTCTTCTTACTTTGTTTTGTTTTGTTTTGATCCGTCTTAATGAATGAAGTATCCCTGTTTGATACAAACCGTCCAATTAAGTCAACTCCGAATGCAAGGATTAGGAAATTTCTGGAATTTTTCTTTCTTTTATGCTTTAATTTGTTTTCCTTTTATCAACTTTTCTTCTGAATTAAAATTTTCCATTTCTAAAATAAAAACATACCAAAATCAAATAATTTTCCTTAAAATCAAAATAATAATGAGAAAATATTAAGAAAAGTGACCATTTTAACCCTTATCAGTTCATGAAATGAGCAATAAAGAGATTCCACCTCTGACCTCACTGGCCAGTGCTTCAACACTTGGCAAGATCAATTCCCAACATTGTCCAGAGAACTCATTAGAAATGTTCTGATGAATACCAGCCCTTCATAGAGGATTTCAATTTGCCCCTTCATGTCTAAAATTAAACTAGATTGATTCTCCAGCAACTCCATGAAAAATACTCCATCTTTAAAAGATTAATCTTCCGATGCAATTTATGAATCTCACCTACAGCCATCTCCTCATTGATTGAATCCCTGCAAAATCAATTATACACCGAGCCAGCCTCTCGAGTGAGATCGTCAATATTCATCCATAGCATTTTCATTCTCTCGGCATTATTCACTTGAGGAAATTGGTGTGCATCTAAAGAAATTCTCTAAGGAAGCTCAACCCCTTATCGAGAGAAGCCATTCGATCCTGTACAGGGACCCTCGTCAATAATGCCTTTTGTCTTCGTAGCAGCTTGAGATGATCAACACTTTCTTGGACCATGAGGAGCTTCAAACCTCGCGGTTGTGTCTCATAGTCCATTAGTTTCTCCAGCTCCAAGAGAAGCACCTCTACGTTGAGAAGCTCCTTTTTGTTCAACAATTTAAAAAGTGCGAGATTGGTTTTCTTATAGACCATTTCATCACTGACATAAAGCAGATGTCTAAGAGCTCCAAAGTCACAAGCCACATCTTTAATATCATCCAAAAGCTTCTTGAACAAATTAGTCCCTTTATGATAAGAAATACATGGGGCATCAATAAGAAATGACATTAGCCCTATCAATGCCTTTTGAAATATTTCAAGTCGCACTGATGATGATGATCCCTTTTCTTCTGTTTCGTCAGGGATGAGAAACTGTACAAAATGGCCTGCCACATCTTTAGTTTCCCAAGACTTGAACGTCTTTGAAGCCTTCAGAAATTTGACAAACATGTTCATCGCTTCTGTGGTTGTAGGCATCAATCTCTTCAGCAGATCATTCACCATTTTTTCTTCTTGTGCAAAGTTTTGATGCATGTCTTGAATCGACCAGGTATACAACGAATATGCGGTCTGAACAAGTGAAGCCCCAACATGATTGAGGAGGTCACTGCATTCGCTGTTGCGATCAATCGGAGTTGGTAGTATCTCACCAAGAAAAACTTCACGCACAAAGGCAAGCACTTGCTGTTTCTGACACACAAAATTGATGCTCATATCGGTACAAACAGGATTGAAGAACTCTCTCCAGTGATTAAAATCTGTCCAGTGGAGCCCAAGCTCTAAACGGTTGAGTATCACATCAAGCCACATCTTTAATTTTTGGCCTGAAAAGGGCCATGGAATCTTGAAACTTCATAACCACACGAGACAAGTTCTTAGACCTCCTCTTGATCCAACCACGTTTCTTCGAAGCTCTTCTGAGGTCGATGGTTGCTTTTCTGAGTGCAACTGAGAAATCGCCCAGAGAATAAAAAATTCTCCTCCTCCATATGTCCCCACCATAAAGATCTGCTTCTAATACAGCAAAAGATGTACCCAGAACTTCTAACTCGTCCATAACAAGACGGGGTGCATACCAAGCCTCATCATCAGAAAAATTTTCCTCCGTGAACCACATGTTATATATTTACTGCAGTGCAGAACTAATCCCAATATATCCATCTTCAACAACCAACATCTTCTCTTCTCCAAAGCCCGCTCTATGTTTTTGGACATTAATCAATCTGGAGCAGAATTAAATGACTTACATTTTTAATGCTTGAGAAAAGAAACATGCCATCGTTCATTAAACTGCTAGTGCTAGCATTACATACGAAATTGCAGCAAAAATTACCGAAGCACTTAATCTATGCTTAGTTGAAGTTGCTACTATACTACTTCCTGCAGTTTGTGAATAATTTGTTGGAACAAAAGAAAGCTTATCAAGCAAAAACTGAAACCATACCTTTTAGCTTACGGACAGCAAGAGGAAGAACGAACTCTTTATCTTTGCTGGTCCTAGTCTCACTTCACTTTGCCAAGCGCCGCCCATCACGAAGGGGTAGGAGGAGTATGATTAAGGAGTATGGTAAGAAGTAAAAGTATACATATCGAGCACCTGTTTCGACAGGTTTCAAAACGTATTTTTATGATTTTTAAAGTAATTTTACAATTTTTAATATATATGTTATTTTATCATTCAAGAGTTTTCAAAAACGCATTTTAGTAATTTTTAAAACACTTTTACAATTTTTAATATGTATGTTATTTTATCATTCATAAGTTTTCAAAACACATTTTTGTAATTTTTAAAACACTTTTACAATTTTTAATATATCTGTTATTTTATCATCCCTATCTCAAAAAATATAAAAAGACATTCTAAAATACTATTAATGTAGACCCGTGTTTTTCCTCCAAAAATGGGTTATAAAGTGGGAATCTAATATTATTTTTAGTCATTTAAATATTTGTTTAGTTAAAGTTAATCAATCCTAAAAAATTAAAGTTAATAAAAACACATATTTTAAACATATATTTATGATTTTATTTAGAATAAATTCATTTAACCTTCTAAACTTCGAATCAAATTGAATAAAAATTATCCAATTTAAAAATACATCTATCGCTACCAAATTCTACAATTTGGATTGAATCGAATCGAAGGATATGAGTGTATTTGCAAAGCCCTGTACATCTCCTCAGGATTGGAGAAATTTATCAATTGGTCTCTACCATTTCAAAAACCTAAATCGATTTTAAAAAATTCTTCATTCTAAAAAAATAAATCCAGATGAAATTTTTACATTATTCTTATTAATAATAATGATGTAGGTTGAAAGTTATACATTTAATGATATATTAACAAATCCTTTGATAAAACTAGTTTGGAGTGTGATGTATTTGAAAATTTTTGTATTGGAATGTGTGAAAATTTTGGTGGGTATTTTTTTTTATAGAAAAAGTATTTTAGAGGGAAAAATGAGAGGGAGAATTTTTTAAAATTATGTGAGAGGAATTTGAGTGGGAATATTTAAACCTTAAATTTTAAAATAAAAATGTGTTTGGAGTGTTATGTTTTTATTTGAAAAAATGACTTACTTTTTCTATTTGCAAATAGAAATCAATTGTCCAAACATACCTTAGGAAAGTTCATAATTCAGTGATTCCAAAGTGGTGTTATTAATAGATCAATAATTTATGTTTTTGTCTATTGTCGAAATTAGTCTCTATATTCTTTAAGAAAGTTCATAATTCATTTTTTATTTGAAACAATTTTTTAATTATAAAATATAATATATTTAATATTTAATTACCTTCATAATTTTTCATTTTTATCTTTACTTTCACAATAGACCGTGGTTTCAAGATATGACAAGAGAGGGCAATTGTGTTCTAAATGTGTCACATTCAAGAATAATTGAAAATAGATCTCCTATTGTATATTTTGTTTGCTAGCTATTTCGTGCAATACATTTTAATAAGTTAGTATAGATTTTGTAATTTGTATTAATATTTATAAATTTTAGTGCTAAGGATTCACTTTTTTTTTTAATTTTAAATTTTAGCTTAAGAATCAAAGAATAATATAAAATTTTATTAAAATATGGATTTAATGCAAAAAATAGAAAACTTAATATCAAAATTAATTAGAATGAAAATGGATACTGGCACTATATAGGGAGAATCACACTTTCAGTTCCCAATATTTTATCTAGTATCAAAATTAATTAGAATGAAAATAGGATATATTAACGAAGATTTTACTCCCACCATCTCAAAAAAAAAAAGAGTCCACTTTTAATTTGATACAACTTTTTTTAAATTACAAAATACAACACATTGAATGCACAATTAAATTTATAATTTTATATTTTTATACTTACTTTTTAATTTGAGTTATACATTGTTATTGTAATACAAGAATTTCACTTTGACCCTTTTTTTTAGGATAAAAAAAAATTCAAATTAGACTCGAGGGAGCCATATTTATATTAACATAGTGTAATATATAATGACATACAAAAATTATAGTAGGAGATCCAATGGAGAATAATTGACCAAATTTTACTAAGAAATGATAACATCTATGTGAGAAAAAAACTATCAATTACATGACATTACCTTCAAAAAAAAAACCCTATACGAAATATATATCTTATCATAATCAAAGTATTGAAAGATTTAACACCTGAAATTATCATCTAATTTTTATTTTTCAACAGCTACAATGAGCATTATATTATTGCAACGTATATCTCGACTATAATATAATAGGAAACAAAGAATGAGCATTGTATTATTCATTCATCGAACAACCATTCGAGATAAATGTACAACCAAATATTTGTGTACAATACTATATATAAAGAACAAACATTTTACTCATTGTGGACAAATTTTATATACTCGCGTAGGACACATCAAAATCTATACCTCATTTTCCTCCAAGCAACATACCCTACACCTATATAATATCTCCTGTTATTTGTAAAACATTAAAGTCAATCCTAATACATAATGTATACTCACCTTGTTTCGTGCTAAACAAACAAATGTTAGGGCTATTTGTTTTCATAGCATTTTTTTTTTTTTTTTTTGGGGAAATAAGGGTTCAGGTCAGTTTGGCCTAGCATAAACTGTCATGCCGAAGCTGGCCAAAATAAAAATTATATTAGATCATTAAAAACCCGAACTTTTTTGAGAAAACATTGAGGTCTGTCCCTCATTTCCTCTTTGATCATGTGGCTGCATTGACACATTGTTTTGTCCTTCATCCTTTTCCCTGCAAGAAATATGCATAGAGTTGATTAAAAACCAAAACAAAAGTTCCTTGGCAAAAATAATAATGAGGCAACAAGATCACAGAATTATTCATAAAAGGGTATCTTATCAAGGTCAAAATATTGAGGGTAAAATGTGACAACAAAATCACAGATTATTCAGGAAATGAGCCACCCAAAAAAGGGATCAGAGTCAAAATATTGGAGTTTGAAGTCAGCATTGAGTTAGTTGCAATTGAAGATCACCTGAGTCATACACAGCACACCAAGAGAAAAGTAACATGGAATTCTGGTGTGAGTCCGGCTGATTTTAGACCAATATAAGTCCCGCATTCCCCAGTTGCAGTGATGAACTTGTGGTTATTGCGGCTACCAGGGTTGGAAAATGTAGTGAATCTAGGAAAGAACATCTAAGGTTAAGTAAGTAATCTAAAGCAGTTCCCTCCATATCGAGCTATTTATATACTCTCAAGTCCTAGCACCAGCCTCTAAAATGTAGTAATTTTAGCAGAACTTGAACATGGAATAAATGAAAGTTGTACTAAACTCTTCAAATACAAGTAAACTGAGAAGGGTGCATTAGGTTGGCTTCATTTGTGACAGTGGATTTCTATAATAATGCTATCATACCACAAGACAATTCCCACTCAAATTTCCATGAGCAACTTAATAAATCAAACTCAACTTGTATGGAGGTAACTGCCATTCAATACAAATGAAACTACCATTCGGGTGCATTTTGTATCTTATACTGCAAATTGGATGTATCTATGAATCGAATACACACACAATATGTTCTATAGGATTTTGTTTAAAAATTATTAATTTTCAATAGAATTCCAAATCCTTTCTCATGTCTTCTCAATGAAAAGTCGGAAATACTTATAGTTTCTATAAAGTTTGGGGAAAAAAATCTTACAAAAATTTTATTCAATTATAAGGAAACTTCAATTTCTACAAAGAAACAAGCACAGTCTTCTTTAAAATAATTTCCATATGATATGGAGTAATTAACTCTCATATTCTCCTTTAATGTACAGAATGCTTAACAAATAAAAGTATGTTATTATTTTTCCATTCCAAACCATTTCTTGATTATTTTACAAAAATATGAACACGAAAAAATATAAATACAATAGCTAAATAATGATAAGCAATATCATCCATAAACTGTGTTTGTGGATGAAACGCATTATATATCCTATACTAAAATTTCTCATTATTACGCTAAAAATGGTTAGAAATTTCAATTTCTGAGTGGCTAAAGCTAAAAATCATTAGGATATCCAGTTTCGAATCCAGTGGTTGAAGTTGAAAATCTACTTTCAAAAAAATGTATAGTTAAGAGTGCCTAAAGATGAAACACCTACTTTCAAAATAAGAGAAAGAACGGACGGTACTTTGTGTTGTGATGAGTGACCTCTGCAACTACTTGTCTTCGAACCCATAAGTAGGTTTAATCTTTCTTCACTAGACTAATTTTAAAAACAGAAAATGGGCATTACCTTGACGAATCTAAGATTTTCAGCCCCGTTAGATCTGGCTTAATTTCTTTCGATTGGCTAATCAACTCCTCCATATCTCCCGATCCCTCTTCCAATAACAATGGTACTGCTGGATTAACAATGGCCTCAATATCACAATAAAAGTCTAAATAATCCCCACCACTAAAATCCACGCTGGGATCCGGTTGAAATTGCATGGGTTGTGCTGGAACGTAACCCGAAGACATCAAAGCATTTACACCCACGGGTTCCTTGGATCCACCACTCCCGTCTGCGGGGGCGGCGGCGGAGGAGTTAGTATTCTTACTGTTAAGGTCTTGCGCTAGGGCTAATTGGTTGAGAACAAAACCCAATTCGGCCTTACAAAGTTGAATCTGTTTTTGGAGTCCCTCAATGATACGATGACAGCCGCCAACAGGGTCCTGCGCCCGGATGTTTGCTTCAAAAGTCATGGACTTCATGGCCACATCTCTTTCATTTGGTTTGACCCTTTTGTAGACCTTCATCATATTCCTAAGTCCAAACAGTTTGTGGGCATTAAGGAACTGTTTTTGGTGGTCGGGAGGGAAGTACGGGGCCAAGGGACAATCCGGGGCGCATCTCCTACGTTGGTACTTGCATGCTGCGCATGCCCTCGTATCATTACTGCCACTAGTCGTTGATTTTTTAGGATTATCATGGTTATGGTGGTTGTTGTTGGTATTGCTGCTATTGCTAGGGCTTTTAGATTTGTTATCCTTTTCATCCTCGTTACTCATGTTGGTTGGGTATAAAACCTCGCCTGTTTTGACGCTGTCTAGTCAAGGATCCTATTTTTTCTCCAACTTGTTTCAAATATCGAAGAGACCGGGACAGGGCTGAGAAGTTGTGGGATTGGATAAACTGAAAGATATGGACGTGTGCAGAAACATACGGCAGTTGTTGCTGAAATGGTAGAGATTGCGGGATACAATAACTCTCTTATCCTTCGTGGGGGAATGAGGAACGATGGATAGTGAATCAGAATCACTCCCTATTTTGAAATGAATCATTTATATCAATCAATCAGATATTCTTGTTTTAATGGACTTTCCTTTCTCTCATTCCCTAGATTTCCCAAATTCATTCCCTCGTTTTGGTTTCTTTTCTAGCAAGGAATGAGAAGGGCTTAATTACACTTTACACCCAATTTTAACGTTTCATTTATATACATCTTCAGTCAGAGACCATTAGAGAAGAAAAATGTAATTTTGTTGGCCAATAATGCACAAAGATTTTAATTATTTATCAAGATAAGTTTGCTGTACATAAAAAGTGGATACAAATCGTTGCATGAAATATTTAGTCAAGATTAATGATATACATCGTGACTTTAACGACTAATGTGATAAGTATGAAAAGTCAAAATTCAGTTATTACACCTTTAAAACATGCAAAATAATAAGTGATAATTTTGTCTTTTCATGGTTGCTAAATCAGTCACTATGAAAAGTCATTATGAAAAATCGTTATGAATATCGTTACTCTAAGGAGGGAGGAGGGAGGAGGGAGGAGGGAAGAGGGAGTAATTAATTTCACAAATGTGGTTTCTCTATTACCTTTATTTTTCATGGGTGATAACATTTAGCTTTTGAGGGAACAAAAGTAATTTATAAAAAATAGATGTTGTATTTATTATTTTTACTAATCTTATCATGTTAGTTTCTGTGAGAGTGGTAATTACTTTATTGCAAATAAATTGGTTGTTGAAAACAATTTATAATCACTTGATGATTTAATCAAAATTCAAGACATCATTTATCATAAGGTAGTTAAGATATGGGCATTTATGATAAGGTATGGAAGTGTTTATCCTTATTAGTAAAAATTAGGAAACAATATTTCATTCAGAAGCCCTGTCCCAATTAAAATATTGTATTTAGCCAATACACTACATAAGAGAGGCAATGTAAGGGTAAGAATATAATTTCATTTGTCAAAGTTTGCAAATAAGGCTCAAATTTTGTAGTTATTTTTCTTGGTTTACTACAATAAATATGTATTCCCTCCATCCTAAAAAAAATCACTTTTGATTTGATATAATTTTTTTAAATTATAAAATACAACACATTTGATACACAATTAAATAATTTTTTTTATTTTTATCCTTATTTTTCAATTTGAGCCATACATTAATTATTATTAGTAAGGGTAATATAAGAATTTTACATAAAAATGGACTCTTTCGTAGAATAAAGAAAATTTTCAAAAGTAAACTCTTTATTGACCAAATTGTGCAAAAAAGTTAGTAATGTAATTCTATTGACTAAATTGTACAAAAAAGGAAAAATCTTTATTTCTTTATTTGATTAGTTTGTCGCATAGAAATTAAAATCCAATTAGGAGTAAATATTACATTTATTTGCTGGTCCATATTTTAACATTGCACTTAGTATGGTACAACAACCTATATAGGTAATGAACTTCATCAACCAAAATTTGAGCATTGGATCTTTGTTACATTTTTTTCTGTCATTTCCGGTTACACATTTTAATAAATTACCATAAATCTTGTAATTTGTATTAACATATATACTTTTAGTATCTATTTTTATCCTATTTAATTTGGAATATTAATTTTTTTTTATATCAACCTAATATTTTAACAAAATTTTATAATATTTTATAATTTTTTAAACTAAAAATTTAAAATAAATATAATATAATAATAAAAAGGGAACCCTTAATATTAAATTTATTATAATAAAAATATATCAATAGGATAAATATTAACAAATTATAAAAATTTATCCCAAATTTATTAGAATTTGTATCATAAGATGACACTCAAAGAAGTAATGGGAGATCCTCTAACTTTATAGCCTTTGGATATTTTATCTCAATTTTATACTCAATTCATTATTTCGGGATAAAGGATGAAAAAGTAGAACCAAATGGGGTCTTGGAAAATTGCAAATTTTTTATTTTACATAAGGAATATTTCTTCTCTTTTTTTTTCGTCCTTTGTATTGAAAGAACAGATTACAAATAATATGATTCAACCTCAGACACATTTAAATGTAGCAGATAACAGCGGGGTTCGAGAATTGATGTGTATTCGAATCATAGGAGCTAGCAACCATCGATATGCTCATATTAGTGATGTTATTACTGCTGTGATCAAAGAAGCAGTACCAAATATGCCCCTAAAAAGATCAGAAGTGGTATGAGCTGTACTTATACGTACCTGTAAAGAGCTCAAACGTAATAACAGTATGATAATACGATATGATAACAACACTGCAGTTGTTATTGATCAAGAAGGAAATCCAAAAGGAAATTGAATTTTTGGGGCGATATCCAAGGAGTTGAGACAATTAAATTTTACTAAAATAGTTTCATTAGCCAATTAAGAATTCTCAGATGTACTAGCACTGCATCTTTGATGCAGTCATCGATTCTCTCGAGAAGTCACAATTGCCGCGAGAGCGAGATATTAATGACGAGGAATGCCTTTTTGTTATGCTACTAAGACTTGTACTTGCTCTGCTATTCTACCCAAACCTGGTTGAGGAAGATTTACGGAACGTAAAAAAAAAAATAGGCTGATGGGACCATACTAATTCTCATCTTTACAATTTAACCAAAAAAACCAATTAAATTAGGCCATATAATATTTTGCAAACACTAGGATGGAACTATCCTACAATGCATTACCCAATTAATTTAATTAATTTAATATTTTATATATAAATATCATAGGTAAGTACATCGCTTTATATAATTTGATAATTATTAAATTTATATTTATGAATGATACAATTTGATATGTACTTGTCAAAATTTGCTTAACATTGATGTTGTTTTATGTATAAGGTAGAGTTCAATATTACCCTTATCTTCCACAAACAGTTTACCCAAAATCAATCGTTTCAAATATTTGTAAAAAGAAGGTGTAAAATTCAGAATATTTCAACTAATTTACATTTGGATAACTGTCCCAACAATCTCTCCGGATAGAGAGCAAGAATAGTTCTTAATTTCCTTAAAGCATGGGTTGGCTTGGCTTAACACGAGTCTTGCCTGGATCTTCTCATCCATAGACGCACGTCCAACATCATTACAGGGAGATGGAGACCTTTAAATACATCGATCACGAATGATTTCAGTTAACTTTTTCAGATTGGATTGCAGGTTGACTGAAAATGGAGAGGAAGGAGAATGAACAAAAGGGAGGCAACAAGTTTGAAGGTCTGCCGGTGAACAGCAGTCCCTACACTCAGTATAAGGACTTGGAGGATTACAAGCAGCAGGGTTATGGGACGCAAGGACACCTCCAGCCTCAACGTGGCCGCGGCGCTGCAAGCTCCGTCGATGCTCCCACCGAAGCTGGCCGCGACGTCAATCCTATTTCTCAGCTTTCTGGCATTAACGCCGTCAACCGCCACAGCGCTCCAAATTAGTATGGTTGTTCTTCAGAGGATAAATACTTCGTTTTGTCAATTTTGCATATGTCTTTGATGGGTAGAATGCAATGCAATGCGTGCAGACATTTGCCTCAGTATTAAAATTGGTAGACACATTCCTTCCATTGCTCTAGTCATTGTATAGAATTACTGTCTTATTTTCCAATTGTTATTTGGTTCATTGATATACATAATTTTCTTCCCTTTTAGTCTTTTTGGTCTCATCTAACCTCTTATTTTATTTAAATTAATATTATTTACAAAACTAAATGGGTATTATATTTTATTTATAAAATCTTATTTAATAGGTCGTTGTATAATTAAATTGAACTTAAGTTAAGGTCCATAATATTGGCATTGGTTTCTTTGTTATGAAAGATAAAGGTACGAGATTATGTCGCTAATGTTACTTTTTACGATAAAACTGGAGTGTTACTATCATTACACTTAAATCAATCATTCATTGAATCGAGTGCGTACAGTACAAAGTCAGTCGCTGCAATTTTGAATAATGATTTTTAATGTGTATCATTGATCTCAGATTTTATTGGAAGGTAATTGAGGGTACGTATCAAATTTAAGGTTAATAAAAAAAATTGCTCCATTTAATTTCAAAATCATAATTAGCATTTACTACTCTAATCGTCCCATTAATTAAAAGCGTGATAACATACAATCTTGGCTATATTACTTCCTAATTTTACCATGTATATATTAACCTTGAAGAATAATTTCAACCATGAAAAAATATTCACATATCGAATCCTTAATTTTGGTATAGTAAATCAATCACAAAACTTTTCTTTTGTTTTACCTTCTTACATGTAGATAGGCTATGTTTCTGGAGATTATAAGGGCCTGTATAGACAGTATTTCAAAATATATTTTTGTATTTTTCGAGATAGTAGTGAGATAGTAATTGTAAGATAGGAGGTGTATTGAAAATTGAAAAAAGTATTTTAAAAAATAAAGCGTTATAGAATGCTGTCCAAACAAGTCTTAAGTTGACCCATCAATTGCCTTTTATATGTGAAATTGAATTTTAGAATTTATTCACCAAAAAACAAAAGAAGAGAGAATGTGAATTTATGCCATACTTGTTTCAGTCAAATAAATTTTTCCCTGGGGTGGCCGGACCGGCAATCGTCCTATGGATCCTCACCTCACTACTTACCCAAGGGTCCAAGGAGTACACAGATACTGGCCATCCGCCGTCCGACTCAAGGGTCTTTTTATACAAGGCAAAGAAATCATTTTTTTGAACCCAAAAAACAAAAAATCCAGATCCTCCTATACGATTTTGAACATGGACCATGGGTCGTTTTCCAATTGTTGTTGGGTTGTTTCGTGGATTTTGTTTCCAAAGTGGCACAATCATGACTTACCCAAGCTAGTGATGACTTCATTTTAGGTGGGGGTTTAAAAATGGAATAGATTAAATAGAAAGAAATATTTGGAATGAAATGATAGTAATTATACTATTTAGTATTATTTCTGGTAATTGAATGAATTTGAAAAAAAACTGTTTAGTTGTTATTAGTTAATTATTCATTATAATATTAAATTAATTAATTATTAATAAAAACATTATTGATTAAATTAATTTTAAGTAATTAGTTAATTATAAATTAATTAATATTATCAATTAATTACTTAAAATTAATTAATATTAATTATAATAATTAATTTCAATGAATGAGATTAAGTAACTATTAATTATAATATTAAATTATAATATTAAGTAAATGAATGATTAATTAAATTAATCTTAATTAATTAATTATTATTGATAATAAATTAATGAGAGTTAGAGAAAAAAAGTGTAGAATTCATTAATCCATTCTAATCTATTCCCACCTAAACCCACCCCCCTCTATGGGTTTGAACAAAACCCCCCTCCATGGGTTTTAATCCATTCCAAACCCACAAACCAAACACTAAGGGGCTACCTGGTGTGGGGGAATGGAATGGGATGACTCACTTTTTCCCACTTTTTATTACCTCATATGAGCAAATTCTCATACTGCCCAATATTGATGGGTATAGAAGGTAAGGAATGCTTACATTTTTTTAAAATTAATTTAATAATTAATTAATACTAATTAATTATTATTAATTAAGTAATTATTATAATTAATATAAATTAATTTATTATTATTAAAAGTAATAATAAATTATTTAATCAAGATTAATTTAATTAATCATTCATTTACTTAATATTATAAATTAATTAATTAATTAATCTCATTTTATTAATAGTAATTATTATAAATAATGTATAATTAATTTATAAATAATTAATTCATAATATTAATTAATTATTAATTATTACTAACTAATTAATTAACTAAAAATAATTAATTAATTCATATTAGTTATTATAATTAATACTAATTAATTAACTAATACTAATTAAGTAATTATTATAATTAATATAAATTAATTTATTATTAACTTATTATTATTAAGTAATAATAAATTAACTAATTAAGATTAATTTAATTAATCATTTATTTACTTAATATTATAATTTAATATTAGAATTAATATTAATTAATCTCATTTACTAATATGAATTATTACAATTAATATTAAATAATTATTTAAGATTAATTTAATTAATAATATTTTTATTAATAATTAATTAATTTAATATTATAATAAATAATTAACTAATAATAACTAATTAATTAATACTAATTATTATAATTAATTTATAATCATTTCCATTCCTCATCACAAACCAATTACTATTATTAGTAATCATTCTCATTCCGCAACACAAACTAACCAATAAAATTCACAAACTAACCAATAAAATTATAATGAAATACCCCATTATCATTCTCAACTACTATCATTTCCATTACCTTTCTCATTCTCCTCCCCCAGCCAGGCGCTCCCTAGTTTTTTATCCCATTCTAATCCATTCTCACCTAAATCCACCAACCAAACACCACCTTAGTTTTTATTGTATTTCCTACATCAGTTACATTATTTATAATTAGGGAGGAAAATTAGGATGGTGTAGTCGGAACTAATTAAGAAGACAATTTATAATTTAGAAAGAACAACCTAGTTATATATAAAGGGCAAAAAAAGAAAATTTATGTAATTATTTTGTTATACTAAAAATAAAAATTCAACAAGTGGATGGAATTTTTAACAAAATAATATATATATATATATATATATATATATATATATATATATATATATATTCAAGAAAAAAGTCTTTATAAGATTATAACCGTTTGCTAGACACCTACTAGTTATATCATAATAGATTCAAACACTCGTCCCGAAGACTTTTAGATCATAATTCATTTAGTGAATAATTAAAGAAAATAATTCCTCTCATAAGGACATATATTGTTTGAATACATATCTCATTTTAGGTTCTGCATTCAAATTTTATCTCACAATTTTTATTTGATAATGTAGATATTGTCTCAGAAATATAAAAATACAAAATAAGTTCACAATTCATAATCTCTTACAAGTTCCAACTTTTAAAAATCTCACTCTAAATTTGGTACGAAGGGAGTGTACACTTGTCCTGCTTCCCCAAGGTTGGTTATCTAGCATGAACAAGAACAAAGAAATCGAAGCTAAAGCCTTCCTTCAGGCTGATAGCATTCGTCTCCCATTTGTCCTTTCTATGTAGCCCATTTTGAGCAATAATTCCTTTCTACTCAACTTTTCAAAAGTCCGAATTGCAACGCAATTTGGGATTTGAAGTTTGAAACATTTTGTGTAACGTATAAGCAGGGTAGGATGAGAAATCTCTATTTTCTGTTCAAATCTTTTCCCTTCTTTTCATAAAAAGCAAGGCCATTTCTCCCGGAGAACAAAGAAAGAATATCACTGAAGATGATAAAGATATTGGTAAAAAAACAGAGCATCCAACGAAAGATTTATGTGTACATATAGATGGTATTTTAAATCGTGTTTTTACATTTTTTAAAATAATAATTGTGAGATAGAAATATATTAGAAAGTGCAAAAAAAATGTGTTTTGAAAATGCTGTCGATCTGCAATGTAGCCTTTTAAGAGCTTACACTTGAGTGCTGGAACCAAAACAACGGAACCTTGAAAATCAATTCTGCACTTAGTGAGTGAGAACTAAGAATCTCCAACCATTAGTACTCTATGATTATTCTACACTTTTGTAGGTTTTCTATCTTCTAATCCAACAGGGAAAGGAGGACAGGTGGTAGGGAGATACTCATAAATTCAGGTAGATATTCCAGTACAACATAACAAAAACCAGAAAGCTACTATACTATCATCATACTTCAGTCTTTGCTTTGTTCTCCTCCTCGTTAAAGTTTTCTCTCATTAACTTTCTTGCCTGAACTTGCTACTTGCAAGCTAGGCCTTAGAGTTTTAACCTCACCGTGGTACATTGTAAGATCACCAAACTCTCCGCCCTTTAAATAGAAGGATAAGAGACCATTCTAATTGAGGAGGAAGAGCTTAGAAATGCCCCGCTAGACACAAGGACAATAGAGAACTTAAATGGAGGAGGGACATGATTCTACACTGTAATCAGTTTTGACTCTTAATACGGAAAATCTTATGGAAATAAGAAAAGAAATGAAGATGGCGAAGCACGGAAAATTAACTGTTGAAAAAATAACACCTGGATTGCAAGACTTCTTCTCGATTCAGAGAGTTCAACAAACCAAGTCAGCAGCTTTCCACCGCTTGGGGGCAGGAATAGCAAAGCTCTTTGTAGAGCCTTCAGATTTCAGTACTAATGCTTGAGTCCCACATTCCAAAAGAGATGCAGTAAACTAAGAGAATAAATGTTGAGATATGGTATTTAATCTATCAGCACGATTAGAATGAACACATTAACTTAAAAGAGCTATTTCATGATCAAATCAACAGCCAAAGTCAGCTGATCTCTTCAGCTTGCAGATTGTAAGACATTCACTGAGAAGACCCCAAAAAATGGCAGAAGATGACCTTCTTGGAAAATAATACAAGAGATGATAAATGTTTTATCAAAATCACATCATAATGCTTAAAAAAATTCAATGGTGATCAATTGTTTTCTCAGACCTCCTTCTGATATAATCATAAGTAATTCAATGAGAAATCTTCACCTAAAGACAGAGCTTTAAGGACTTAGTTCTTAGCCATGAGTATTAACAGCTTCCCACACTAAATTCTTTGGAATAGGCTTGGTGAAATCCCGAGCCTGCAAGGCTGCATTTCTGAGTGTCCGGATGGTCATCACATTGGCCTCCCAAAATGATGCCACATTATAAGGCAAATTATGCTTCTTGCAGAGCTCCTTCACAAATGGAGAAACTTTCCTAAGCTGGCATCTGGGTAGTTTAGGAAACAAATGATGCTCAGTCTGAAATTGCAATCCACCATGAAACCAATCCATCCATGACGAGCATAAAATGTCAAGGGAACCACTTGTTTGCTTCTCAAACCATTCATTTCCACTAGGTGGCCCAACATAGACACTAGTAGAGAAATGGTTCAAGCAAAATTGGATATGCTGAATTCCAGTTACCACAAAACTAGCAACAACAAACATTATCCTTTCACCCCAGTTTGGCAAACAAGACACTAGAAGGGGATACCAGATCCAGAACACAAGCAGCCCCAGCAGCTCTTGACCCCTACAGGGCACCTTTCTCTTAGATAACAACAATATGATTGATTGAGCAAACAAATTAAGTCTAGCAAAACACATCACAGGATAAAAGGTCCAATGCTGGTTACTAATTAGAAACCGAGAAACAGTATCAAAAGCCATCTTCCTCTCATAAATGTAAGAAGTTAGTGAGTTGAAAAACTTAGGAGACACAGCAAAGAAAGGCATATGTTGAAGATCAGGGTCGAATTCAAGACTATTGCAAGCAATATGATGAGCATTGTGATTCCACTTCCACCAAGCAATGCTGATTCCTGCAAGACAATTTCCAGTAAGAATCTGAATCCATCTGTTAATGCCACGTGTCGTCATGATCTGATAATGCCCTGAATCATGCCCAAGCCACCCACTCTGAATCCAGAGAAAACCCATCAATCCACCACAAATCAAATGAGTTAAGACACTTTCACAACATAAGACACCATAAACACTCGAACCAAACAGCATTGCCATGAAGCACATGGTCAAGAAAACCACATGCCCTTTCTCCTCAAACAATCCCATTTTGTTGAATTCATAAACAAGCCTTCTGTAATCCTTGGACGCCTCAGAGACAGTATAATCTTTGAGATAGAACCCATTAAAGAATTTATCAAGAAACTTCCAAGCAGTGCCTGGATGGAATGCTACAAAAGCATCAGTAACATCTTGGCCTGCAAGATTCAAAAGAGGGAACTCACCACCTGGGTGGTCTTTGACCCAATCAGATACATCATAAACCTTCCCTTGAATGGAGATCCATAAATCCCTTGGTTTGTTATGGTTCTTGAGTTCATCTAAGGTAATGTACCTCTTGGGTTCAGCCATAGATCCAAGAATGGCAGTAAAAATGCAAACTTTTTGCTAAAAGAAAGGGATCTGAGAAAGACCCGTTCGATTCTGGCTCCTCCTCACACCCTTTCTTCAAAAGACTGAGTAAGATAAAGCAGGCAGATATTGTAGGTATTATTTTTTGGTGGAGAGTTGGCAGTTTTAGAGTTATGTGAGTGCCTGTGAGTGATGATGATATTCGATATGAAGGGATTTGAGGAGCGCCACGGGATCTTTAAAAATGGGAATCAACAGTAAGAAGGGGTTGAGAGAGGGAGTGTGTCTGAACTTTCGTTTTCTAAACTTTCCTACATCAGATATTTTTTGGGGTGGGGTTGAAACTTCCACTATTTCAAATATACGAGTTAAAGACAACCAGAGTCCAGAGAGCCTGTTGAGCTGGCAAGCTGCAAACTACAAAGGAACAACATTATCAATTTCTTTTTGAACATTAGCAAAATTATTGAATTATAGTGGCTAAATATGTACTAACATTACCAATCCAACAAATTATAAACAAGATTGGAACTTGATTTGTTTGTAAGATTTTCTTTCAAAGTGCAAAAATTGTTAGGGATAAATTGTTTTGTTGCAGGTAGTTTCGTTGGCTGACAAAGATTTGTAGTACTAGGTTCACAGCCATTATGATAAGCATCGAGCATCGTAAGGGCTTGGGAATCGCATGTGGGTGGGAGTTACATTGGGGCACAATACAAGCCTGTTAACTTCAGGACCACATAACCCGTATCAAATACCATATAGTATCTCATTTGACAAATATTGAACCCATTGCACCAAGTTATTTGGCGGTGTTCCGGTTTTGGAAAGATTAATTCACCCTTAGTTTGCGGTGTTTCGATTTATACTAATTTAATCTAACTCATGAAACTCTCTAAACTTGTAAAACTACTGCCCAAAATGTGAGTAAAGAATTGAAAATTCAATATCACAAAATTAGGCAGTGTGAAATCTTTCTAACTTCTAACACAATCATACAAAAAATTAATCAACCTTTCAATTATAACAATAAATTTATCTAACCTCTTCAAAAATACTTATAAAGGCTCAGACTTGAGATTTATAAATTACTATCACATGTGATTTACCGCTTCAATAATCGACAAAGCCTTCGTTTGTGTGATTATGATTCCTCATAATAAAACAAAGGAAAACCGAATCCAATGTTTTGTGCACAAGGACCAAGCCAATCAAGGCGAAGTGACTAGCATGAGTACATCAAAACCGTGACAGCATATCAATTGGGTATACTAAGGGCCTAAGTTAATAGTGGACATTGTATGCCAAATATATGGTAGACCCCTCGAAAAAGCTCACAACACAATCTTAGATACCAAACAAATTGTCACACACTCAAAATATTTTGTAAGAACACTCAAAAGTATCTTTCACATTATAGCGAATGATCTTTTTTGTCTTCACTTTTAAAAAGAAAATAAAATGTCCTTCACAATTCATAAACTGGAACTTTTGGTACTATTTGTGAAATAAATGAGAACTTTTAGTCCTTCAAATTTCATAAACATGAACGTTTAGTCCTGCAATTTTCCTTCAAATTTTGGGCCTTGAAATTTGAAGGACTATTTGTTCCCATTTTAAAAGTGGAGGATGAAAAAGAATATTCGGTAAAATGTGGAGGATGATTTTGGGTGTTTCCTCAAATATTTTTGTGAGCGGCACTAGATATTAAACATTCATTAATTACATATTAATATGAGTAATGATATTTATAATAACATTTTATATTAAAAAAATAATAATAATTGATATAGCATGTATAAAAAGATAAAATAATCCCTTATTATTTTGCATGTTTTAAAAAACGTGATAACTGAATTTTAATTTTTTATATTTGTTACATCGGCTGTATCACATCAGTCGTTATGAAAAGTCGCTATGAAAAGTTACTATAAAAAGTCATTATGAAAAAGTAAATATAAAAAGTTATTATAAAAAGTTGTTATGTGTATTATTACTCTATTAATATATATACACATGTTTATAAATATATTCACAATGTATGTTAGTAAAAATTAAGATAACTAATTTAATTAACGACCAAAATAGTCCCTCACATATTAGCCAATAAAATTGTTAGTCCTCCAATTTTAAAAAGGAAAACAATAGTTTCTCACATTTTATGAGTATACCCTTTTAGTCATCCGTCACTATTTCGTTTGTTTTTCTGTCAAAATAATGTCGGAATAGTGACAGAATAGTAACGGAGAACCAAAATGGTACATTTATGAAATGCGAAAGTGATAGTATTAAAAATTTTATTTGTCAATACGTGAATGACCATTTTAGCCGTTAACTCATTTAAATTTGACTTGTTAATTGGTTCGGCTCCAAGATGTACTAATATTGTTGTGTTATTACAAAATTCACCAAAATGGGTGGGGGACTAATGTGAAAAATCGGTCCAATGATGTACATGGTATCGGACATATTAATTACTTATTTTCTCTAAAAAATTTCACTTTTATTTAAATATAACTTTTTAATTTTTAGTTGTAAAATACAACAAACCTAATGAATAGTTGAATGTATATATTTTAATTTTTGATCTAATATTATTATTAGTAGTAGTAAGGATAGTATAATTTTTTTTTTTAAGTAAATACTTTTTCTAAAACAAAAAGGAATAAAAAATAAACTTTCTATTGGAATGAAGAGAATGTTTCATTTTATATGTTTCTCAATCTTAATAAATAGGAAAATGTGCCAATAATGGGTAACGTTAATTGTTGCAGGCTGGTTGAGTTCCCAATGTAAAGAGCTTGGATCTACCCATATGGCAATATGGCATCCCATCTATTTTCCATTTTTTTAGTGAAGTAAGTATTTAATTAAATTATATTTTTATATATTTTGTAAATCACGTTTTTAAACTATAATGCATATATACCTTACTAGTGTGAGCGCCAAACCTTTCCCAGTTGTTTAATTCTTAAGTTTCAAACTTCAGGTCAAACTATGAACAGTGCAATATCAACAAAGATTGCTTCAATCATTAATTTTCTTTCACAACAGAAAATCTTTCAAAGTTTTGTACTCCATTAATTACTTAAATACGAAGAATCCAAGACCAGATAAAATCTTAATGTTGTGATCAGCATCAATATTATTTTCTTAATGTTGTTCATAATATAACCCTACATTGTGATAAGTCCATTTCATTAAATCATGCACGTTCGGTTGTCGGCTTGTTTTTTCGCTTGTCCCTTATTTCGTGTATTTAACTAGAGCAAGCTAACCTTCACCTTGGCTTCTTATATCATAAAAAAAAAAAAAAGAGGAAACACCCAAAGTCGTTCTTTACATTTCACCAAATAATTTTTTTTATCCTACACTTTTAAAACGGAAACAAATAATCTTTCAAATTTTAAGAATCAAAATTTGAAGGAAAATTTCAGGACTAAACATTCCCGTTTATGAAATTTAAAGGACTAAAAGTTCTCGTTTATTTCACAAATAGTATCAAAAGTTTCGATTTATGAAATTTGAAAGATTATTTATTCCCTTTTTAAAAATGGATGATGAAAAAGATTATTTGCTAAAATGTGGAGGACGATTTTTGGTGTTTCCTCTAAAAAAAATAGCATCTATCTGCTTCCCACATTGAATAGCCTTAGGATTATTGCTTGACATTAAGTGTTTTTTCTTTTCACTTAATGAATTTTTATTATAAAACTTTAAGGTCTTACAGTCTTTGATCTTATGATCGTATAGAACGAAAAATGTAAAAAATTAATTAAAAATTTTGAACTTCTCTATTTTGACTCAAGATCGCTAAAGTACCAATAACTAAACCCTTGTTATTGTTAAGGTTAATGTTAATGTTAATGTTAATGTTTGATAAATTTATTAATAAGGTTAAATGGAAATCTTGAGAACACTTCAAATTTAAATCCGTTGATACATGTGCGTTAGCATGGGAGGCAAATAATGTGTAATGGGGCATGGGGCTGTTCAAATTTGGAAGAAAGAATATCCCTGTTGCATATTCTTTCAGACAAAATATCTTCACCCACAAAACTCAATACGTATTGGTTTGGGAAATTTACAAAAATAGCACCTTTGACCGTTGACTTTACAAAAATAACACCCTCCTTTTTTTCTTTATGGTTATAACACTTCAAGGCTATAAAAGACCACAATACCCCTCAAGGCTTCACCTCATCTTCTTCTTTTTTTTCTCTGAACCCATTTCATTGATTCATCAAAACTTGTTCTTACACCCCATTGTTTGCACACCTCATCGCTCAGACACTGTTAGACTATCATCTTCAAGCAAGAAAGCCGCAATCGTAGAGAAGAAATTGCATAAGAAATTACAAAGTTGAAGTTTGCACTTTTACAGTATTTGAACTAGGTTTGTGAATTTAAAGAAGCGAATAGTCGAGCTCTAGGTCGAATTCTAGGTCGAGCACAAGGTTAGATCAATATTGCTAGGTCAACTTTTAGGTCGAGCACTAAATTTGGTCGACTTTTAGGTCGAACATGTCAAATTTAGGTCGAACTCGACCTAAAACTCGACCTACTATAAGGTCGAGTTAAATTTTAAAAAAAAAAAGAAAAAAATTGATTTTTTTTTAAAAAACAAGTTTTAGGGTTAAGCTCGACCTAATACTCGACTTAAATTTTTTTAAAAAAAGAAAAAAAAATTTGGTCGAGCATAAGGTCGAGCATATGGTCGAGCTTGACCCTAAAACTTGTTTTTTTTTAAAAAAAAAAGAAAAATTTTGATTTTTTTTTTTAAAAAAACAAGTTTTAGGGTCAAGCTCGACTCCATGCTCGACCCTATGCTCGACCAAATTTTTTTTTTAAAAAAAAATTAATTTAACCCTAAAACTTGTTTAGGTCGAGTAGTAGGTCGAGCATTAAGTCGAACTTAACCCTAAAACTTGTTTTCTTAAAAAAAAAAATCAATTTTTTCTTTTTTTAAAAAAATTTAACTCGACCTAGTAGTAGGTCGAGTTTTAGGTCGAGTATTAGGTCGAACTCGACCTAAATTTAACATATTCGACCTAAAACTTGACCAAATTTAGTGCTCGACCTAAAAGTTGACCTAGCAATATTGACCTAACCTTGTGCTCGACCTAAAACTCGACCTAGAGCTCGACCATTCGTTTCTTTAAATTCATAAACCCAGTTCAACTACTGCAAATTTCAACTAACATCAAATTTATGCGATTTCTTCTCTACGATTGCGGCCTTTTTGCTTGGAGATGATAGTCCAATAAGGTGTACAAACAATGAAGTGTGCAAACAACGGGGTGTGAGAACAAATTTTGTTGAATCCATCAAATGGGTTTTGAGAACAAAGAAGAAGAAGATGGAGTGAAGTCTGCCGAGGGGTGTTGTAGTCTTTTTTTGTGTGAAAGTGCTATAACAGAGAACAAAAAAAGGAGGGTGTTATTTTTGTAAAGTCAACTGTCAAATGTGTTATATTTGTAAATTTCCCGGTTTGGTATTCAATTAAAATACTACAATATTATGTTTTTTGTATGTTTTCATCATTTTTTTTTAATTACAATCAAGCAAGGGGATGGGGATGGGGTGTTTGATATGGAAATCAAAGACGAGATGTAGAGTTCTAGGAGTTTCATACATATATTGCTTTGTTAATATCAGCGTATTATTTTGTTAACAATTATATATAGAGTTAATTTCAATTACCTTCCACAAAATTTGACAGAATTATAAAATGATAAATAAGACAAATAGCAATAAAAATTATTACTTAAGTTTCAATTAAAATTTGAAACTGTAATATCATATACTTCCTTTGCTCCAAAATAATAGTTCAATTTAAAAAAATTTCTTTGTCCAAAAAAAAAGTGTTCAATTTTGGGTTGAAATTTTTGTATTAGCCTTATTAATAAAAATAATGTATAATCTAAATTAAAAAATAAAAATAAAAATGTAAAATTATATATTTAATTATACATTAAAATGTGTTGTATTTTGTAACTTAAAAAAATTGTACCAAATTAAAAATATACTCTTTTTTTGAGACAGAGAGAGTAATATTTATGATTAAATATCATTTATTTTTTCTCTTTTAATGTTATTCTTTATTTATTTTTTTGTTTAGTAAATTGATAGCTATTTGAGTATTTTTTACTTTTGAATAGTTGATTTTCAGTTAATAAAATATTTATAATTTTCTCAAAATAATAGAGTTTATTTTGTAATTTTATCAAATTTCAAAAAATGTAGATAAAATTATCTCTTGTATATATTGTTGGTTGATGATATTGGCTCCCCTCATTGGCGTTAAAGATGTAAAATTGTATTTGTAACGCTAATTATACTTTTTGCAACCCAAAAAAAAAAAAAACATTTACAAAAAATAAAATGCTAGCATTATCATCCTATATCATTTTGTTTATTAGCAAGATTAGCTTACTCCTACATTATTTAAAAGAAACGAAAACATGATTTGAACTATTCTAGTATTAAAAATTTAACAACCAACTAAAAAAAAAAAAAATACAGAACATGTTTGAGCTCAATAAACCAAATCAAACAACTACATGACGCATTACTTAGAATTTTCTTACTTGTGTCCCCATGTGAGCGTCCCAGTAGTAAGGACGTGTTGTAAACCCTGAATTGTAACCTCAAAATCTCGTGGTCCAACCCCCTCACGTAGCTGTTCACGGGGACATTCTTTCACTAGCTGTGGGACCAAAGGATGAGGAATCCTTAGAGTTAGGGATTCAACCTTTTTAGAATTTTCTTACTTGTATTCCGGAATCAATCTCTAACAAGACATCTAAATTTTACTCACAACCAACTAATCTACATAGGTTGAGATGAGGCGAACCTCTTGTAGATAAAAGCAAGAAACGAAAGAGCAAGGCATGACAGATCCGTGGGGTTTGCTTGCTTTCCTTTGTCTAAAAGTGGCTAGGTTTGGTTTGCATTTTTATTTACAAAAAATTAACTTTTTTTAACCATAAAAATAAAACATTCAAATAACTTTTTATTTTAAATTCCTACCAAAATTCTTCTCACATTATTTCAAAAAAAAAAATCCTTCAAATTTACTTTTTCATATCATTTTTTCTTACAAAAAAATTCCCACTAAAACTTTTACATATTCCAATACAAAATTCTCAAATATAACACAATCCAAACATAGCCAAAAGAATGTCTAATTGTGACATCTACTTGTGAGTTGTGACATCTTTGCCCTACTAAGATCACATTTATCAGTCTAATTGTGACATCTACTTTCATCATATTGATGTCTACTGTCCTAAGTAACATCAAAGTGGAGGACCATATCCAATTAGGATAACTTTTCTTCAACTTTTGCAATAACATTCTTCATCCCCACTACTAATTGACTATTTGTACCAAGCTAGTCTCCATGAAAGGTACACTTGTATACATGTTCATAGATGAAATCAAATATGTAAAAATTCAAAGTTTTACTAATCGGATTTATAAATTTAAGATGAATAATTATTGAAAACTCAAATAATAGATTTGCAAGCATGATAACTAATCGGATTTATAAAAATTCAAAGTTTTACTAAGGAGCTACCTTAGTTAACCATAGATATTTAACTTACTAAGGAGCTACCTTAATTCAAAGTTTAAAGAGTTAGAAAGTTAGAGAAATAGAGATTTAAGAGATATCACAATTTTATATATATATAACCATAGATATGACTAATATAAATATGTATTATACTTTTTCTGTCTCAAAAAGGAGTTCACTTGAAGTTATGTAGAAGGTTTTTTAGTTATTAGATACAAGATATTAAATATATTATTTTACATATTTATTCTTATTTTTTAATTATAACCATACATCGTTATTATTAGTCAAAGTAATATAAAAATTTCATTCTAAAATGAACCTTTGTTAAAACAAGAAAAGATTTTGAAAATGAACTTTTTTTTTTAAGAACGAAAGAATCACAATATATTTATGAAACTTTTGCTTGCATTTTATTTTTATCCCATATGGAAGACTTGGAGGCCAGCCAGACTCTGCTGAGTCCATTTTGTTCTGTTGCATATACAGAAGCGCAGGTTCAGCCCAACAAATTCAAAGCCCAAATAGAATAACAAGATCTTGGGCCTCCCAATAATAAGACAATTATCTTGCAGTTAAAAATACGAAGAGAGTGTATTTTTAATCATATATAGGGAATATCCCCTAAAGAGCCAAATCTTGATGCCCCCGAAGAAGGCACGGATTGAACCTTAAAACAGCCGTAGTCATCCCTGGAGACCATAGTAGTGTCCCGACAACTCTGATGTTGTGATGTGAATGAGGGCTGAAACTGGAAGTGGACTGCTCAGAGTGAGAGACCCTTTTGGATTTGCTTTCTGATTCCTCTGTTTTGATACGGTAGAAATTACTTAAAAGGTGAAATAATGCTCGTCCCCTTTTCACTGTCTGAATATTATCTATTTTTTGGATAGAACATCTCTTACCTTTTGTCTTCTATTATCCATGTGTTGTTGGAAGCTTGAAGATAGTAAAAAAGGGGAAAACGGGTTCTTTTTGTTCCTTTGGCATTACAAGAGTAGATTTTGTTAGGATATTAGAAATATTTGAAAAGAAGAGTTTTAGCTAGATTCAGTGTGTTCATTAATTAGTTTGCATGTTGAAGTTCTAGCGACTACTTGCTTTAACTTTAAGTAGGTTTGGAAATTAAGGGGTTGGTGTTGAAAAGGTGAATAAAGCAATGGAAAGAGAAGCTAAATATCTTAGCAGTTCAACATGAACTTACATTGATTTTGGATCAAGTTAGAATTTTTACTGTTGATTTGGTTCCAAGTATAGGCATTGTGGACTGGTTTGTGCAAATATGAGTTGACTTGGGTCACGAGAGTTAGAATGTTAGATCAAATTGAGGGAAACTAGGATTTTGTGGAAAACTTGGCTGTAAGCCCAGTAACGGGCTCTCTAGAGTTTCTTTTGGACTTGCAAAAGAACCTCCGCCTTTTCCAGATAAATTTACTGATTTTATGGATTTATGGGTTAAACATTTGGTCCTAATGATGGTTTGTCCTCTCAACGAAAAAAATTTTGCACCAATATTTATGGACGGCATGAGAGTGCAACTGAATACGATATGAAGTTTGGCTATAATCTCTGCAGGTTTTAACACGATTAGAGCAGAACTCTTAGCTACGATGGCTCATTTGCTTTCTACATCTTGGTCTTTGAATATCTCTCCCAGCTGCACAGAGCCTCAAAATGTGTTAAAGAACCAAGGTTCTGTAAGATTTCCTGCATCTTTTAGTTGGCTAACGTCAACCCTCCCTTCGAAAAAACTCATCTTGCATAGAGAAGGGCTTAAAAGATGCTCTACCATCAACGCTAAGGCTGTTTCTCTAAGTCAAGAATCCAAAACTGTCCCTGCCTCTAGCGTTCCTCCAAAGGGTGGCGAAGGAGCTGGTCAAAAGAAGGTCATGGTCATTGGTGGTGATGGCTATTGTGGTTGGGCTACTGCGCTTCATCTATCAAATAAAAACTATGAAGTTGCCATTGTTGACAATTTTGTTCGTCGCCTTTTTGACCACCAGCTTGGCCTTGACTCCCTCACACCTATATCTTCTATCCATAATCGCATACGTCGTTGGAAAGCCCTTACTGGGAAAGATATTCAACTCTATATTGGTGATATATGTGACTTTGAGTTCCTGTCTGAAAGTTTCAAATCATTTGAACCTGATGCTGTTGTCCACTTTGGAGAACAGAGATCTGCCCCTTACTCCATGATTGATAGGTCACGAGCTGTATTTACACAACAGAACAATGTGATTGGGACACTTAATGTTCTCTTTGCCATGAAGGAGTTTAGAGATGAGTGCCATCTTGTGAAGCTTGGGACCATGGGAGAATATGGAACGCCAAACATAGACATTGAAGAAGGTTACATCACAATTACTCATAATGGAAGGACAGATACTCTGCCTTATCCCAAACAAGCAAGTTCATTCTATCATCTGAGTAAGGTCCATGATTCCCATAATATTGCATTTACTTGCAAGGCCTGGGGAATCAGGGCCACTGATCTAAACCAGGGAGTAGTTTATGGTGTAAGAACAGATGAGACTGCAATGCATGAAGAATTATGTAACAGATTTGATTATGATGGAATATTTGGAACTGCATTGAATAGGTTTTGTGTTCAGGCTGCTGTTGGTCATCCACTTACAGTCTATGGCAAAGGAGGCCAGGTATATCCTTTTCTTATGTTTCTCTACTCATTAATCATGATTCCACCCCCTGATTTTGAGGTGCTTCTCAGCTACAGTTTGGCAAGACAACTTAAGGGCAGTTATCCTGCAAATTTTCAATTACCAGTCTTATTTTCAATTTCATTTCTGGAAAAAACAACATAAAATGCGAAATATGTTCAATTGTCAGCAGAGAATCTTTCAACAGGTTATGAATGACATGGTCTCAGGTGCTACCCATGATTTTTGGTGGGTTATCTGTCCTCATAGATTCAGGAAATTAATTGGGACATGAAATATGTGGAGATGCTCGTTTGGAAATCACATTATCTGAAGCCAGACTACTTTTTGCTTCCTTGCTGTTTATGCATAATGTTATCATATTCTATCCATGTTTCTGGGGACGGAGGGTTAAAAAAAATCAGTTTTATACATTCGGTGCTAGGCCTTTTCATAATTTTTATGGATTCCTTGTCTATTTACTTTGGTGCAAAATGCCATCTTTTGAATATTTCGGTTTCTGAAACAAACTTTGTGAAGTATTGTTCTATTTGTTAGACTTGACTTCAAAATGTGCTATTTCCGCCAAAAGACAAATTAGGAAGCACTTATTTTCTAAGGTACATTGAGAAAAACGAGAGAAGTACTCGGAATGGTGGGCAAAAAGGGACGAGGCAATTGTGGCAAGGTGGCTTTTAGTCACTAAAACTCTCTTCAAATGCTTTAGATGACCATTTTTTGACCTTTGTTTCATTTCATGTATCCTTGAACATACTGAATATTTTATGATGCTTCTATTTGCATCATGCAGACTAGGGGATACCTGGATATAAGAGACACAGTGCAATGTGTTGAACTTGCAATTGCTAATCCTGCACAACGAGGAGAGTTCAGGGTTTTCAATCAATTCACGGAGCAGTTTTCTGTCAATGAACTTGCGGCCCTTGTAACCAAAGCAGGAGAAAAACTTGGTATTGAGGTGAAAACTACATCTGTGCCTAATCCTAGAGTAGAGGCAGAGGAGCATTACTATAATGCCAAACATACTAAACTCATTGAGTTGGGTCTGAAGCCTCACCTTCTTTCTGACTCTCTCCTTGACTCACTGTTGAACTTTGCCATTGAGTTTAAGGATCGCGTTGATACCAAGCAGATAATGCCCAGTGTTTCTTGGAGAAAGATTGGCGTCAAGCCAAAGACTATTGCAGCATAACCATGCATTGATGTAGAGGTTGCAATATTTGTTATCTTCTATTATTGTGCTTTGTCAAATTTCAAAGGGTGTTGTATCTTTTTGAACCTTTTACGCGTCTAACATGTATCAAAATGTGTGTAAATTTTTGTAGGAAGATTAGAAACTTTAGTAATAGCTTCACTTTTCTCTTAATCAGTCTCTCTAACCTGGAAAGATTTCCATTGTATTAACTTCATTTTGAGTATAAAACATCCTATTAATGATTGAAAGTTTTCAAATTTACTGTTTTTAGTCTACAAAGCATGCACCACAAGACTACGAAAAATCCAAGTGGTAATTTGGCAAAAACCTCAGGTGATTGATAAAGAAAATTGAGAATTATTCTTACAAAATGTGTTTCATCTTGTATCTAGAATCGTCAGGCACAATATGTGCAATTACACACTTTTGTTATGTTACAATACATGTGCCATTTTCTGTGTCTATTCCTCTCCCTTTCAAGAACAAGATAATCTCGCTGCTTCTGCTGTCTTGTATGAATGACAAACTCAATGTTGTCACCCCGGAAATAAATGCCACAATAAACTTGTACAAAGCGAATTCCTCATTTGAAATACCCATACTAGAGTCGGGAATGAACAAGTCTGTTAGCTTGTGTGTGTGCTGGTAGCCCACTCTTTACAAAATCCAGCACAACTGAAGCCAATTCATCTTGATATGAAGTGAATTCATGATCTGCACCTTCAAAAATGTGTAGTTTATGATTGGGTATGTGCTTGGCAAATTCCACTGCATCATCGACTGGCACAAGTTCATCCATAGAACCATGAATTGTCAACACTCTGCAAACAAATTCAGAACCACCAATACAGCACAATTTTCATAATCTAACATCATTTGACGTATGGACTTAGTTTCTCATCACATCGCTGTAAAGACCAGTAGATGGTAAAAAAAATAATTTTGCAATGATTAGCTGTTAAGAGGATACCATTCAAACTTGACAGGAAGATCCAGCACTAACAGACTAGCAATTTAAAGATCAACAAATGGGCCAATTTATTACCTGCAGGTTTTGTCAATCATTTTACACGCTGCACTGGTGTCCATTGTTAGACGATCCATCAAACTCTCTTTAGTGACACTATACTTGATCTTTCCTATATTAGTTCAAAGACAGCCATGTGACATGATATTGGAATCAAGGCAAACACATTTTTTCCCACAATTTTGCCTAATGCTTGCCTTTTGGAAAAAGTAACTGATGTAAAGCACTTTTGTCACAAACCAAAATTACGCAACAAGATGAATTACAGTGCTAGCTACCCATTCTGCTCTTAATGTCAATGAATCCATTTTGCTCAATTTTTTCCAGAAAGCCTTTACCCAAGCGACCTTCAATGCCCCTCTCCAGATTGAAGCGGCCAGCGATATTGACAATCAAGTGTATGTCATTATTCCTTGAAGCATATAAGAGCACAGCATTTCCTCCTACAACATTTCAGAAAGAAATATGTCTCCCTCAAAATGAATTAGTGATAGACCAACAATCTCTACATTGTTTTAATGAATGGAGGTGTAACTAGGTGGGTGGAGAAACGCAGGGGATTGGGAGGATGGAAGGAGTTGGTCAGTCACTTGAGGTTTGACCTAGGGCATAAACTCATGTACCTTTACTATGCCCAACAAGTGCAGCCACAAGACGCCGCTCTCCTTGGAAGTGTTGAACCACCGAGAGCAAGTCATCTGCTTCTCTACGGTAGTTACCATACTGAAATGATCCTTCACTTTCCCTGTAGCCAAGAGTAACAAATAATTTGTCATGAACAGGAGTAAGATGAGATAACTTTATGAGCTCAAAAAAGAAATTTAAGAAAGATATTCTTCTACCACTCCAAATCATAGATTACTCAATCACCTGAAAAATAGACATTTGACCAATTTAACTAGCATATGAACCATGTTTGTTTCATCATTCATGAGAAGGATCATTACATAAGAACAAAGAACAAAACAAGGAATATGAAACCAATAAGTCTAAAAAGTATTTTATGACAAAATTTGGAGGTCTTTGGCTGTTTGGAATGAATAAAATGCTTACAGTTACATAATAGCAAAATATAATCCTTTATTCACTCTAATTCCCATAGAAAAATGTCCCTAATTTAAAATTAAAAAGTTCATTATTTTCCCCTTGTTTTGTGCCTTCTCAAAGGACCATGTTTGAAAAGGACATGAATACACAAACATAAATAAGTGTACATTGCCAAGAGGTGATGAATTAAGAGGAAAGGGCAGCCAGTGCATAGAAACTCCCCCATGTGTGAGGTCCAGAGAAGGGTCGAGCCATTAAAACCTAATGTACACAGCCTTACCTTATATTTCTATAAGAGGTTGTTTCCGTGACTTAAACCTGTGACCTCAAGGTCATATGGCAACAGCTTTTACTGCTGTGCCAAGGCTTCCCCAAAAAAGAAAATTAAGAGTGCAAAGAAAATTTGTTTAAAAGGTCTATTGAACTTTATATTGTTTTCACAGGAGATCATGCTAGCAGGGAGAAATAAATCATTAGCTTGCCACTTACCCGTTGCCTGCAAAATCAAAGCGGAATGCACTAATTCCTTCTTTTTCAAAAGCAGCAGCTAGATTCACCATAGGAATGCGATCCTGGAGTAGTGGACAAGGATAACAGAATGAGACAAGGTTAATTAATTCTATTACCAAACATTGTTTTTAAGAAACAAAACTAGCATAATTAACAAAAATTAGTGATACAATCAAATGGGTTGCACATGGAATTATTGTGATGACCATGTAATTAAGTAGAAGAAAATCCTAGGACATTCATTTCAGGCTTACAAATTACAAGTACAAAAACCATTTCATCTCTTCGCTGTTTTTACAGATCCTGAAGATTAGGAAACACTATCCATTTAAATCATCATAATTCACAACATCAATGCTATCAAAAGAATTGGGTGCTGTGGTCTCAAATAACTAGAGAAACACAGAAAGTGAGATTCATTTAGTTGGCGCAAGCAGCCAAGTTAACAAACCTTCTTCAAAGTGTTGAGGGATGTTATGCATAAGCGCCAAGTTAGCTTGATGGTCATACATTTATAAAGCAGCTTTGTACAAATTTATGATCCTATGGATTTTGTCCAAGGACCTAGAAAGCTGAAGAACAAACTAGAAAGGAGAATACAGAACTTGAAAATATGTTGAGCAGCTATGCAAATTAGGCAATTCATTCCATCACAGAACATAGAAAAGCAAGCAAAACATTATCAGTGGTAAACAAACAAACTACAGGAACTACCATTGTGGTAGATACACTGTGAAAACAACACCTTTGTAGACCTAAATCCATGGCAGATAATTACAAGCTCTTTTGACCCTGTTTCATGCACTATCCCCACAAGCTTCTCTCTGTGTTTGTTGTATATGGATACTCTTTTTTGTTCATGAGTCCCTGCTAAGCAATTCAATGAAAAAAATGTTCATAGCCCATACTTGAGACGGAAAACGAAAATCCAGCAAGTAGCAATCTTTAGACCGGCCACTAGAATCTTGTCTATGAATTCAAGAAGAAAATTTTATGTCTTACATTTGACTATATGATCTAGGAATGAAACTCCAAAATCCTTCTCAGTTCCTTACGGTACATTCCATCCTAGTACTATTTGGTCTGCCACTATTAAAAATTGGGAGGTTTTATTTTCTAAAAGTTCTTCCTCCCTCACAAAATCCTTAAATTTGACACTTTACATGAGCTTAGGCAACCTAACAACTCCCACAAAATCCTGTAAAAGCCTCCAGCTTTTATGAATCTCAAGAATTTTTTATGTTTTTTTTTGGGTGCAACTTCGACCCATATAATTTTCTGCTGAAGAAAGCCCCCGATTCCAAAAGCAAGCCCGGTAAAAATAAATTGATTAAATAATAAACATTCATCTACAAGAGAATGACGAACTCAAATGATATGAATCAGTTCCGCTTTATCAGATAAACAAGAAACTCAGCACGAAATGTTGATAAATAAATTTAAATCCAAAAAAAAAAAAAAATCCAAAAGCAACCACAAAAAGAAGGGATCTTTGATTTGTAGTAAACCGCAGCTAAAAGAAAAAGAGACTGCATAGCCCAGAAAACGTCACAAGTTTTAACAATTCCTCTGCTTTGATACTTGCTCCACTTCTTATATATTCTGGGTCCTTTATTCAAGGTTCTTAATCGAGGTATTTTGAGAACATGAATTCACTTTCATACCTGTTTGATGGTGGTTTTTGCCCTCATGAAAAGCCATTTGAGCTTCTGTACTGATCTTTCGACGTTTCGCGTGACAAAGCTGATGTTTGTTTCGTTCTCCTTTTTGGCTTTTTCGGCACCCGTTCGTCAGTAACAGTAAGGTGAAGTTTGGCAACTATCACGCTTTTGAACTCTTGTTTCACGCTTTCAATTTCCTATGAAGTACTGCTCCTATTTGTTGGTTTTGCTATGCGGTTTTGGAATTGATTTCTTCAATGACCCTTTCGAATTGTCACTTCATCATATCAATTCCTTTGGAAGACTGAAATGAGATCTCAGCTGTCTTAACTACCTGGAAATTAGCCCCCCATCAAGTGGGATAGTCTACTGAATTATACGGACTCTTTCAAATGGTTGTGGCTGGAAAAGGAAATCCGATGCAGGATAGAGCAGAATTATCAGCTTATGTTTTTGGGTATAGAGGATGATGACCAGCAAAGCCATTGAAGAATGGGTTGAACATCAAGAAGAACAACAAAGAAAACAAATGAAGAAAGATAAGCCCCACACACAAACAAGATACTTGGAGCAAGTAGCAAACCGGAAGATGGCTATATCAGGCTGAATGTATGCACCTCTTGCAACGAAGATCAAAATGTGGTAGGTATTGGAATCATAATAAGGGATAATCAAGGAATCATGATTAAGGCTGATCGTATGGAGGGTTATATTTTTCTCCTGTGGCAGTTGATATGGAAGGGATTAGAGGTGCAGTTCTCCTTGCACAGCAGTAAGGTTGGCAGAAGATTGATATACAGATAGCTACTAAGGCTCTACGAGTTCATGGTTTTCGAAGAAGAAAACTTCCCACAGTTAATACTCTTACTATAGCCAAGAATATCTTTTTGTTAACTCTTATGCATGAGAAATGCACATTTACTTAGGTCATGGAAAGTTCAATAGAACTGGTGCTCTGTTAGCAGATTACACTCCTGAGAACAAGATATCTCAGAGTTGGTGTCATGTCTTCCCTCATTGGATCTCAAATGCAGTCCATCAGGATAATAGGTCAGTTGGCCTACTGTAAATATTTTGTATGAATTAATATAAGCCTAACTTCTGGAAGGAAAAAAAACAAAAAAATAGCCTATATAGATGCAGTGAAATTACCAAATTGAAGTTGAAATGTCAAACTTCTTTAATACTACTGCATTCTGAAATCACATAATTACTCTCAATTATTATCTCTCTCCTTACACTTTTATTAACATTAGTTGAAAACAAAAAAGTACACAAAAATACTATCGAGATACAAAGCAAAGCAGATAAAAGCATTGCAACCACACTTGCATAAACATCCATTAGCCGCAAAACTATTTGGGAATTTCAGTTGCAACCGCATTGATCTTATTGACCAAAAATCTTTACAACTAATCCAATGTCAGCACAAATATATCACATCACTGAAGTTTCATGAATTGGGAAAAAAAAATATTTATACAAGATGAAACAACAGAAGCACTCTATTGAATTTCAAAATGCGAACTAACAGTCAGCTGTAAGTTGTCAAGGATAAAGAAGGGAAGGTAAAAAATATGCTGAATGGAACTCAATGTAGGTGCTAACTGAAAATGACGGCGCTTGCGGCCATTTATCTTCTACGAATGCCATTTAACATCATACATAAACTAGGCTTTGTTGCCCAATTTAGCTTACATCGTTTCTTACAGGTGAATAGGTTTCTGAGTATAACACTATATCCACATGAATCTTGAAGATATGCACCAAACACAGGATTATGCAGCACATCTCCTTGCTAAGATCCAACAGGTGCAATCCCTTTTGCCTTGGCTGCAGCAGTAGCTGCTGCTGCTGCCGCAGCAGCTGCAGCGGCTGCAGATGCTGCTGCATTAGGTGTTGAAGGGGGAACTGAATTAGACTGTGATGTGCTCTGTGAGGTAACTGCTTGCCGTTGTTGCTGTTGCTTCTGACTAGAATTGACCTGGGCAAGTAGGGTCTTTATCTGGCTTCCAGAAAGAGTCTCATGCTCAAGCAATGCATTAGCAAGAGCATGAAGCTCTTTGTTGTGTGTGGTGAGAATGGTTTTTGCATTGTTATAAGCCCTTTCCAGAAATTGCTTTACTTCCTCCTCAATAAGGAGCCTAGTCTCAGTGCTCATGCTCTTACCGTTGTCATCATAGTTGTGAGCAACAAGTCCAACATTTTTGCTCATACCATACTTGGTAACCATTGCTCTGGCAAGATTGGTTGCCTGCTGCAGGTCAGAAGATGCACCTGAAGTTACCTCATCCTCTCCGAAAATGAGCTCTTCTGCAACTCGCCCACCCATGCAAACATCAAGACGGGCAAGCATCTGTTTACGAGATATACTTGTCTCATCCTTTTCAGGCAATTGGGCTACCATACCAAGAGACATCCCACGTGGAACAATGGTGGCTTTGTGAACTGGAAGAGCACCATCAGTATGAACAGCAACAAGAGCATGTCCACCCTCATGGAAGGCTGTAAGTCTTCGTGACTCATCAGATATAACAGCTGATTTGCGCTCACTTCCCATCATGATTTTGTCCTTGGCATACTCAAGATCAGCCGATGTAACTGCTTTAGCACCATCCATTGCCGCCTTCAAAGCTGCAACATTAACCAAGTTTGCAAGATCAGCGCCTGAAAACCCAGGAGTTCCTCGGGCAATAATCGTCAGATCAACATCATCAGCCTTGAGAACCTACCACAAAACAAAGAAAGATTAAAGCCTCCTATCACAATTTCATATTCTATAAAAGTAGAATCTGCTATAATGCATGTGTATATAAAGATAAAATCTAACGTCAAAAACATGCACATAGCCATCTTGGAGATGGATGATCTTCATATACACCATAAATAACGCCTACCTTGGTCATATAAGAATATATGGCCTCCAACCAAATAAATAATCATCATCATCATCACCTTTATCCCAAAACAGTTGAGGTCGGCGGCAGATGAACCCAATGACATAAATGCATAAATAAAGAAAATATAACAAAATAGAGAGAGAGAGAGAGAAAATAATATATCTATATATCTATATATATATATATATATGAAATGGTTAAGACTAAAAAGGGTCGTCGAGAACCTAAGAATTTTGCTCTTCCACTACTCTAATAGCTTTCCAACCAAATAAATAATAAAATGCTTTATTCAGCATGTACCAAAGACTAGTAAACATCAATGAAAATTACCTTTGACATGTGTGATTCCAGGATCTGTCTCCGTCCTTCAACATCAGGATTTGGGACAACAATATGGCGATCAAACCTTCCAGGTCTCACCAGAGCCTTATCAAGTGACTCTGGGAAATTAGTTGCGGCAATTACAATAATTCCCTCATTCTGCTTAAACCCATCCAGTTCAACAAGTAACTGATTAAGAGTCATTTTCATGTACTGCTGGTCTTTCGGGTTGCGGCTGCCTCCTATGGCATCAATCTCGTCAATAAATATTATACACGGTGAGCGCTTCTTTGCAGCAGCAAAGAGATCTCTCACTCTCCGGGCCCCAACACCAACAAACATTTCTTCAAACTCACTGCCACTACAAGAGAAAAATGGCACCCCAGCTTCTCCAGCTATCGCCCTTGCCAGCATGGTCTTGCCAGTGCCAGGGGGGCCAACAAGCAGAACACCTTTTGGGAGCTTGCCACCAAGTCGAGTGAAGCGCTGAAACAACATAAAATGAGTTCACAAGAAAGGCAGAAGCAAAACTGGAGAGTTTATAATGCTTATTTTAAGAAGTGATGAAAAAAATTATGAAAGTTCACTCTCTCCCAACAAGCAGTTCACCTATGACCCAAATATTGACTCATGTAGAATAAAATGAACCAGCATATATAACCAAATTTAAGCAGCCAAGAAATTCTAAAATGTACACCGGTATGCTAATATTTCTTTTGGGAAATATGGATGCAAAAATAATAATAATAATAATAATCAATCAAGTAAAAAACTAAGGTGATTAACAGGAAAATAAAACTCTGACTTAGGGCAGGACAAAAAGTACACACGTTTTTTTTCTGTTTATCCAATTAACAGGTGTTTCTGGATGGAAGTTGAAGCAGCGCACTGCGTGATTCTTACAAAACAGAGAAAAGAGATGCAATTACCTTAGGGTCTCGTAGATAATGAACAATTTCTTCCAGCTCAGCTTTTGCTTCATCAACTCCCTTAACATCACTAAATTTCGTATTAGATTCCATACTTGGTTGTACTTCTTCGTTTAGACCAAGTCCTAGTATGAAGACAGAGAGCATTAGAAAAAAAGACAAGCTCTAACCAAGTTGCAGATTTATCTACGCTACAGATCCAAGAAACCACACAACATTCACAATTTGCATATACCTTTACTGATTCCTCTATCTTCAATGAGTGCACCAACACCTGAGATTAAAAGAAAGGCCAAGCCCAGAGCACGGAATGTCCGCCATAACTGTTCTTTAAAATGCCCCCCTTCAGCAGCCACCATATGTATAGGGGCACTAGCAGTACCAAGGACACCATCCTTTGTGGATTTCCCCACATTCCTAAAAGCTGAAAAAGCTCCAACTGCTTCTTCCTCTGCATGCGGGTTTTGAGAACTTGCCAGTCCTGTACATGTAATTGTCAGATCAACAAAGCAATGAAACATCGTCAGAATCCAGAATTTCAGCAGCAGAACTAATCAAGGACTGGTACTACAAGATGGTATAGCTCTTCTTCAGTGTTTAGCTCAAATAATCAGAAAGATAAACATGGCAGGAAGAAGAAGAAATGCAAAATTTCTAACCAGACTCACCTCTCTGCAATGTCTTAAGCAGCTCACTTTCATCCAGCCTATCAACCTTAACCAGTGCCTTAACATACTCTGCAACTGCTGAGGGATTCGACTGCAGTGAAGGTTGGCTTTCAAACACTCTAATGACTGCATCAGGTCCATCTCGGTGATAAAGTTCTTTGAGGTATGCAGTATCACTTAGTTCATCACTTCTGCGGGTGAGTCTACTGGCATAGCTTGAATGAAACCTTCTTTTGACAGTCCCAAATGTATCCACTGCAGAAGAAAGTTGGAGGTTTAGAGGAAATCTGTCATTTTTCTCCCCCTCAGAAAAGGAGAAGCAGCAAAAGAAATCTAACTACAGATCCACATTTAGGTGCTTCCCTACACGCACCAGGAAACTTCAGAACATTTATTGAATTAATAGCTTAAATTACAAAAACTAAACCCCTGAATTTCCAAGAGCACTAGGAATTGCAGATAACTATATCATAACAATTCATTAGTAACTAGACTAAAACTTAATGTTGGAACTGACACTAGATATTTCATTACCAAAAAAACTAACTTTCGTAATTCCCTTATGATTTATTAGGATAAAAGGAATAAAATACAAAGTGCAATCCAAAATTTAAAAAATTAAAAAAAAAAGAAGAAGAAGAAGAAGAAGAAGAAGAATCACCTAACATAGACAATCCACAGTATTATACAAGCAATAGTCTTCCAAAAGCACCAAAAGACCGTGAATCTTCATTACTGTTTAAGCAACTATCCAACCACCAGTGTGATTGCTTTTAAAATCATAACATCATATTAATTCCATCACAAAAAAAAAAAAGTCTCCAAATAAAACCAATTCAGGTGAACTTGAACGTCAAGCTGGATCCCAACCAAAAGTGAACAAATATTAATATCATTTGAACAACATTCAGGCTAACCACCATATCAGCAGAAACACAGGACAATAATTCATAAATACAGAAACTGTAATGCACACCTCCACCTCTCTGGGCATTTGGTGAATTCAGATAACTTCGAGCAACTACACTGCCCAGTTGCCTCAATTGTGACTGCTGTCGTTGGACCTGTCAAACAAAAAACACATCCCAACACTGACAAGAATAGACAATCCACACATTACGTCTACCTGAAAAACTCAACCCTCAAAGAAAAGCTTATGTAGTCATCCGTAAAACTCATAAAAATCATCCGTTTTCCACATCAATCAACCAAACTTACACAAGGGAAATAACCTCCACGTGAGAAACAATAAACCAAACAGAGATAAAAATAAAAAAAAATTAAAAAAAAAGCCAAACAGTGCCATAAAAATGCCATCTTAATAACAACCCACAACATAAAAAAGTAACAACATTTCAGAAAGATAGCAAAATTCAAACTTTTTTCTTTATATTTCCAGAAACAATAACCCCAAAAGCTCTACACCAAGTACAGATTGCAAATTTCTCATAAACCAACCAAAGCCCCAATCTTCTCCATAGTAAACATTAAACAAGCTATTTTCACATTAGGGTTTCACATTCTTTTTCCTAAAGTCCAAAAAAAAACCCAGAAAGCTTGTCTTGTTACGCAGTCATCATCATGACAAACTCAATTCACGAAATATTCCCAACTGACCTGATTGACAAGGCGCGCTAAAGCCATTCCCCTGTCCTCAAAAGAGGCAGATCTTTCTCCAACTAAAACTCTTCGCCTCTCTCTTTCTTTGCCTAAAGAACTATCCTTTTTCTGCTACAGAAAGTGCATCAAAATTCGAACTTTTTGAATTCGGGCTCCGATTGAAATTCAGGGGTGGAGAGGGAGGGAAGCAGAGAGGGAGGCCCCTCGGAGCTCTGTGGAGTGCAACCGAAGATGGACTTTTTTTTTTTGAAAAAAAAAACTTTCCTCCTCTTCCAGTAACAATTAATAAATAAATAAATTCGTGGAAAAAAATCAAAAGTCAAGATTTTTGCAATTTTCAAAATTTTTCATGCACGTATTTTTATTTTTGGATGCGGTTTGGTTCAGTACGATCGTTTAGAGTAGTGTTTGTAATGAAATTTATCCTTTTTTTTAATTGGGTTAAGAAACGTGTCTATCGCGTGTCTTAGGTGGGCCTTTCGAGTAGTCCTGAATTCGTCTTTGACAAATCACATGTCTGAATTGATCCTTTTTGTGGGTTTTGACAATCTGCAATTAGCCCAACTCAAGGACTTTTATTTATTGATGATTGGGCCTGAAGTACTAAGAATGAATATTATAATTTTTTTAATCTTGGCTTAGTATATATAGGACATTGTGTCATGCTTGGGAAAGGGACGACGTCGCACAAAGCAGCTACATTAGTTAGTTAGGAAATCAGTTAGAAAACAATAATAGATTTCAGTTACCAGTAGGGCGGTGGCAATGGTTTATAAATATGGCCATGCTATTCAGATTGAGGTGTGGATGAATTTGTGTAACTTCTTGCTTTCAAAGTCTTTCTAATCCTAGAACTCCCTCTCAATTTCCCCATTTCTCTTCCCTCTCAACTCTCTGCATTTTTCTTCTTCTTCTCTTCCATTGAACTCCATCTGCAAAACTTGCTTGATCGAGATTCACTCAAGTCTTGACATTTGCATCGTGAGCAGGCTTCATCTTTCCAGATTTTTCTATCTTCATCTCTATCCAAAACTTTCTTAATATCTTTCTTTCTAATCCTAATTCCCTTCCCTGGTTTCTGTTCTTTTTACTCTTAGTCTCTCCTTCCCTCAAATTATCCAAATTAGTCAATTCTACAAAAATGGTTAGAGCATCAAGTCTAATATCAGAACAAGAACTGGAGTATCTTCTATGGAAACATCAAGTCGAAACCCAGATGGAGGAATTCATGAATTTAACATGGCAGGAAAAGTTGGAGAGGGCATCGAATAGAATGGAGGAAAGCATGAATGCAATCCTGAAAATCATGGGCATCAAGAAAACAATACAGAAGCAATTGCAGAAGAAAAATCTAGCAGTAGTATGCCATCTGCTCCCATCAACAGTCAAGATGGACATGATTTCCTAGAAAGCAGTATTCTTTGTGGCCCTTCCAAAGTTGAGGAAAATGAAGATAGGATGTTTGACAAAATTCTTGTTCAGAATTCTGATTTTGACTATCATCACCAAAGAACTTCTTATTTGATGGCTGAGAATTCTTTAGGAAGTATTCAAGAAGTGCATTTTACATGCTCGGAAATTGATGGCTTGAAGTTGGATGTGGAAGCATACCTACAAAGTGAAGAAACTGGAAGCCAAGAATTGGTGAATACATCCACAGTGGTTGGTGAATTTGAAGAAATTAGTACGATTGAAGGTACAGTGTTAAAAAGTGGACGAAGGACGGAGAATGTTGTGAGAAGGAAACAACTTGGAGATGGGTTTATGGTTTCTGGTGCTATGTTAATGGAGGTCAAACTGCTTTTGCAAACTCAGAACTCGTGATTCGCCCAAAGATGGCAAACATTTGCAAGCGGTGTTAGCAGGATATGGAAGGTGTGGAGCTGCTTTTTCTCCCATCACTGCAGAGATGGAGCCAATTGACATTGGCAACAAGAGTGAGAACCTATTTGACTGTTACACTTTGTCTCATGTGGAGGTAATACCATCTCCTTCGGGGGGACAGACAACTCAAATTAATAGCAGAATAAATTCACAAGGAACTCTAAAGAAGCTGGGTTTTATACTCACAAGGAAGGAAAGTCATAAACCTTGGGTTGAAATTGTGACAGGATTCAAAGGAGGCACTCTTATTGCTAATTTCAAGCTAATGGTTGTAGGTGTCTCACTACTGGGTGTAATGAAGAATCAGAGCTCGGATGAAGTTTCAATGAAAGATCAAGAAATTGAGTTACAAGTAGTCCGCTTCTAATACTAGCATTGAAACTCAGGAACCTACACTGCTGCAAGATTTCATCATTCTAGCTGCCAAGGACCTTTGGAGCAGAGAATTCAGCAATTTCATGAGAGGATCAAAGCATCATCAGAAGCCAATTTATCATTTCTAGTCTTGAGGACAAGACTGAACTCATCCAAGGGCGTTTGTCATGCTTGGGAAAGGGACGACGTCGCACAAAGCAGCTGCATTAGTTAGTTAGGAAATCAGTTAGAAAACAATAATAGATTTCAGTTAGCAGTAGGGCGGTGGCAATGGTTTATAAATATGGCCATGCTATTCAGATTGAGGTGTGTGTAACTTCTTGCTTTCAAAGTCTTTCTAATCCTAGAACTCCCTCTCAACTCTCTGCATTTTTCTTCTTCTTCTCTTCCACTGAACTCCATCTGCAAAACTTGCTTCAGTCAGGATTCAGCTCAAGTCCTGACACATTGTCACAAGGACGAGGCAAAGCCCAGGAATTTTTATTAAACTGGGAAAAAGGGCAGAAATGGGGGAAATACAGAATAGGAAGGAAACAGTCTAGAAACCAAAACTACTAACTAATTCTGCCGCATCATTTTTTTTTAAAAAAATCATATACTATTACAATTGTGTCATGTTCTCTCTTGTCTCCAATATATGTTGGGTGGCCGTTGGAACAACCGCAGCGGTTCTACCACATTATTATTTATACAAATTCAAATTTAATCCTGGCCTTTGAGATGTCACCGACTTCCCTTGATTGTTTGATCATTTAACTACCTCGACCGCCACATGAAATGACGTCGTTCAACTAAAGTTTTAGTGGGACGACATCGTTTTTTATTTCTGTCTCCTTTGACCAAGCGATCGGTCCAATTCCCAACTCTTGACCCAATCCTTAATCTTGGACTGCCAACCCAAAGCCTCCTTTTGTGATAGACATCTATAATTTGTAAGAGCAAAAAATATTTATTGAATTTTCATAGTAATTGAGTTAGTATCGATATAAGAATAAAGTACTGAATGGGTATATTGATATTATTTAATAGCTTGTGTCACAGTCAAATGAGAATTTTACTAAATTTTTCACTGTATATATTATAATTTATTAATTTCTGCTTAACCAATAGCAACTGTTATACATATTAGGAGTGTATATGAATTGCATTTAAAAATATGTTTTTATGTTTCTCAAAATGATGGTTATGAGATAAAGCATATGAATTTATCTAATAATTCATTTCTCCTAATAATACATTTCACCTAAAACATGTAATGCATATCATATTGATGATGATTTTATGTGATTATCAATGGAAGTTTTTCTCCTTTTTTTTTTTAAGGTTCAAGGAGGGGATTAAACCCCCTACTATCCAACTTGGCAATTAAGCTTTAGCAATTAGGTCTCTAACCATTAGTCGAACCCTAATACACTATGTGACAACACCATTCATTAGTATTAAAAAGAGGGTAAATTATATTTACCTCTAGTAAGGTTTGATTTTATTATCAATTATTTTATGATATATGAGAATACTATAGTTTTCCCATATAACCATTAAAACATGATTCTTTCCTTAGAAAATTAATGAGATGACTAAAAAACTAGGTTAAAACCTTTGTAGGCAGCTTTTGTTAAAAAAATAAATAATAAACTAAAAGAGATATGCCTTACACATACCTATAAATACTACTCTAATACAAATCTATTGTAGAAAAGGCAAATTAAACTCCTTTTTTGTCAGTTTTTTAGTTATTTCATAAATTATGTAATGGAAAACTAACTTTTTGATGGTTAAAGGGGGAGATAGTAATATTTTCAAATCTTAAAAGATAATTACTAAGAAGTTCAAATTTCATAAAGATATATATAAACTACCCTAAAAAGGTGAAGATATGCCACTTGAAAATTTGAGTCTAATTTGAAGGCCCAATATCAAACAACCTCCAATATTTATATGCTGGCCGATTAGCAAGACATGCACAAGAGTATTTGGAAATCCAGGAATGGGATTCTAGCTTTCCTTAGTGGCTCTATATGGACAGTATCTAAACCAGTGGGCTACTGCCTCTTTAATAAACTTACTATATGGCAGGCCAAGTTTTTGCTGAGCCAAGCCCAATTCACAGTCCTACTTTTTTGCAAACCACAACCCCACAAAAACACTGGTGCAAAATTTAATCCTCACATGAAATATATTTATAGTTGAGTTAACCAAAGTTACCTAATAAATTGTAATGAAAATGATTTTTTTAAGGAAAAATCACAATGTTAGTCTCCAATGTTTTAAATTCGACATATTTAATCATCAAACTTTTTCACTTTGATGCATTTTGTGCAATTGATGTTTATTAAGGTAGGAAATGGCAAAACTTGTCACGTCAATGTCACATGGCCGTTAGTAATTATTTTTATTATATTTTTAATTCACAAATTCAGTTTTTTTTTCTTTTTCTTTGTCATTCCAAACCATTATCCTTTAATATTCAAATATTAAAATTTTGCAAGTAAATTATTTAAAGGAGTAGTGTTTAAAATGAAAAAGTAAAAAAGAAATAACTTTGAAAATTTGTGAATTAAAAATTTGGATAACGAAATTGACTAATGGCCACGTAATACTCACATGACAATTTCTATTACTCGCTATCTTAATAGATATTGATTGCACCATATGCATCAAAGTATAAAATTTAAAAAGTAAAAGTGTCGAATTTAAAACATTGAAAACTAAATGTGATATTGAGTATTTGAAAAAAAAAAAAACAAAAGGACAAGAGTTAGCCATTATTACTTTTTTTTTTCGAGTTGAACTAAATTTTTCCTTCAATTAGCAATGCTTTAATTAACTAGGTTTTTTTTCCCCTTATAATCCTTTCATCAATAATCCTATGCACAATGCTGTTATGTGTAGTCCTCAATGCTTTTACAATGTTATTATGCACAATGTTTCACAATAAAGTGAAACCGTGGGAAAGGTTGGAATAGAATCTCCTCTTTTTTTTCTTTGACAAACAAACAAATTTTCTGGTTTCTGCTCAAACGTGCAAACTCACACACAACAATCCCTTTCGCTTTCTCTTTTACTCTTTCTCTCTACAAGACTACAACATGCCTCCTTTGAAGAATATTTTCTGTCAGCATGCATAGCTAAAATATATACCAACTATGCATACATGGAAGTGTTATTATTGTTACCGCCCATGTTGCCCGCATTCATCTTTTCCTTCCTTAACGAAGCTACGTTATTTGGCATTTAGGAAGCTACGTTATTTGGCATTTAGCAATAAAGAAACCAAAATTGTTCTTCTCTTCTGGATTGTGACATCAAGTCTCGAGTGCAATGTAAGTTACTAGTCCTTTTTACAAAGACAAAAAGAAATGTTTTGTACTGAACAATGCATTGGGATTCAACGAAGTAGAATAAGATTTTCTGTCACACTATCGTGTATTAATGATATTTTATTTTTCAAAAATTATATCAGTTCATTAAATAAAATGGCATCATTTTAAAAAAGATAAAATACCGTCAATATATGATAGTGGACAAAAAATTTGATCTCATTTTGTAAGAAGCTTTAAAATCACATATCATAAGATATATGGGAGTTAATGGGATATAAGGGTTCTCATGGCATCGAGGATCTTGCCAAACAATGGTAAAGGAAAAGGAAAACAAAAGACCTAGGATTCATTGATTGTTCAGGGTAAGGATTCTATTGCTAATAAGTGAAAATGCAAGTTGCTCATGTTTGTGGGTACTTTTTCTTATTTGGACTCATTCATAATATTTTTTTAAATTGTTGATTTTTTATAAAATTTAATTTAAATTTTATATAAAATATATTTAATTTTAAATCAATTCCAATTTTAACTAAAAATCAAATGCACCCTAATTCCATTTCAATCACTCTTAATTACTTTAGTTGATTTAGTTCACAGATATACCACAATATGTACAGAACTAAAATCTATGCAAGGAGATTTTGAGGAATAACACAGTTGAACGATCCATGTACAAGAAGCACATTTATAACGTGTAGCCTAAATAAATAATCACGCACGTCTCCATATACATTTCTTGAGTTATACATGTTTTTGAGCTAATTATGACTTTAAGAATCTATTAATTGAGGATTAATTACTGGCTTATAACCAAATGTTTAATTAATTCTTTTGATGCTTTTGGTGGTTGGACTCCTTTTTTCATCTGATTTTCTGCCTTGTTTTGTCAGGTCAATTATAGATACAAAATACTTTCTTAGTGTAAAAGAAAAAAAAAAGTATTCTTAAAATTTTTCTTTGTTTCAAAAAAGTCTATTTTTCATCATTACTTTCAAAGAAGGAAAAGCACATCTTGATTTTTACCATAATGTTTCAACCCCTGGAATTTTGCAAGAAGCTAGTGTTTGCTTCAGGTTGATCAACATTTTCCATCATTTATGATTCCATCTTATTAGACAAATATTAAGATTCATCTTTCACGTTGATCCTAAAAAAGAGTTTATTTTTGTGTTAATATAATTATTTTAATTATAAAATATAATACACTCAATGTAATATTAAATATGTAAATTTCTATCTTTATCTTTACTCTTACTTTTTATTTTATTTTATTGAAAAGTGATTTTCTTTTGTCACAATGACAATTTTTTAAAGTAATTTGTTTTTTTCTGGGGGGTGGGGTTGTTGTGGGACAGAGAAAGTATATAAATAATGGTCAACCTCTAAAATCCATTCAGAAAACAAATTTGTGAATCAATTGCAGCAGCCCAGAAAATTAACAAACTATCTATAGACATTAAAAAAAATGTAATTCCAATTAACTCATGAAAGAGAGGAAAAAAATATTATTTTAAGACAAATTTCCATGATACAAAGTAATTAATATATGAGATTCAGGACTTTTTGAATCTGAAGAGGCTGTAGTACAAATATATAGGAGAAAAAGATTGATGATAATAATTAAGACAACCAAAAAATCAAATTTTATAGTCTCAAAGTTCATACTCTTGATATATAGAGCATAAACTAACTCTGCCATGGTGGAGGATTCTGATGATTCTGATGCTCGTAAGATGAACCCATCTGCTGATGAAGATCATCCATGTTAATGAACTCCCTTTGAGGAAACACTTTTAAACTCAAAAAATCTCTCGTCAATCCTTCATTGCCTTGGCCGCCTGCACTAGCACCGCCTTCTCTGTGACTTTTACTTCCATGATCAGTTTGAAAATTGATCTCTTTGTAGCTGTCCCTTTTTGAATTTAAGATCCCATCAAAGTTCTCGCCAAAGGGACTTGATGATATTCCTTCAAAGCCATGATGGTTTCCTGACGACAAAGTATTCATCAACCCCATCAAACTTCCATGATGATGATGATCAGTTGGACCAACAGCTACTTCTGGTTGTACTTCCATGCAACCAGAGGTGACAACAGTTTTATTCCCAAAAGATGCCAATCCAAGCTGGTGGTGAAAAAACCCACGATCTCCCATCTCTTCACGTGATGAGTTGAAACCCAGGCTAGAACCAGCTGTAGAAGTGGGTAGTGATGATGAACTGAATAGCCCAATATTTGCAGTGTTCATGTGAGCTTGGTGGGGTACTACTACTGATCTCAACATTGTCGACTCTGATGGTTCATGACATGGTGGTTTGGTGCTCATGGCTACTCCTATTTGGGCTGCTCTTTGTAGCAATGCTGTGGCAGACATGTGTGGAGATGCAGCAGCAGCTTGGAAAGATGAAAGGCCAGTAGTACTGTTAGGGTTAGGGTTGAGATGTTCTTGGCGAGACATGGCCTGAGCTAACTGATCATGATGACCAGCTTCTACGACAGGAGGCAAGTTTACAAGCCAAGGTGGCATTTCTGGTGGCCTGAAGCCGAACCCATGTGGCAAATCTTGCTCTCTTTTGAGTGGGAATATTGCAGGGAGGAGGCCGCCATGGCCAGCGGCATTATGGAGAGGATTTGGAAGGTTAAGTTGGATGGTTGATGAACTGCCTTGTTGAGAGTGTGAGGGAAGAATTAGTGGGTTGGATGTCATTGACCTGGCACTTTCTTCTGCTAAAGCATCACAGAAAGCTCTATGAGTGATGAAACTGTCCCTCCTGTGACCACAGAAAGAACAAACACAAAACAACAAAAAAAGGACAAAACATCACAAATATGTATAGAAGATTAAATAGTACACTGCTCTCTTTTTTTCTTACTGTTTCTGTGTTTGTCTTCTACTTTTTCTGCTCTTTCATCCTCTTTTCCTTCTATGGGGCAGAAGAGATGGTACATGATTTTACAAGTGAAGTTTTCTTTGTTTCTTGCTTTTTCAGTGAAAGAATAATAACCATAAAGAATGATAAGTTATCTTCTCTAATGACAAACACACACAGTCACACACAAACAAAAGCTACGAAATAAGACAAAGGAAATTGACATTGTATACCTTAATCTATAATGGATATTGAACTTTAACATGAAATAAAATTCCCACAAAATTAATAATAAAACATGGGATGGGTACTTACCTTGAAAAAAGGGTTCCACAATCACATCTATACTCTCTTGTACCACAAATCTTGGAATGAGCTTTCCAATCTGATTGAACAGCATAGCGTTTTGAGCACTTTTCACACTTCCATTTCTTTTCACCATGCTTTCTGGAAAAGTGTTTCTTAATCCCAGTGAGGTCCCCGAGAGCCCGTGAAGGATCATGGTGCACGCATGTAGTTTCTGGGCACACATAAACCTTCTTCCTAACCACCTCTTTGTTGTTTCTTTGCTTCAACTTCCATGGTAAATTGTGCCCTCTCCTGTGCAATTGAAGATTCTGATCTCTCTGAAACCCTTTATTACAGATCTCGCATACAAACCTGTTTGTTGCCAAAAGGGTTCTTGGAGATAAAGCCACCACTTCAGCTTCAGGGTCTAATTAATTGACGATGCCATGTTTCCCAAATAATGAATAAATAAATGAATCTTAGAATCCATGTTGAGTAGTAATCTCAAGAATTTAATCAATTTTGGGTATCAATTAATGGTTATAGTAGTTAATTTTACTGTTAATGATTAGCATTGATCAAGAAATTAAAGATGCTAGCTAGTTGAATAAAATAATCTAGTGCATAAACCTGGATTGCCAGGAAGATTTCTCTTCTTCTTTGGAGCTGGTTGAGTTTGAGCAGTTGGTGATGATGCCAAAGGCTGCTGTGGATATATAGCACCAAATTCAATTCTGTTGCCAGAAGAATTGCTTGCATCATTGGAAGCAGATGTTAAATTCGACATGCTGTCATCCACCACCATACCAGCCTTCATCATCCTCAATTGATCAGTAATTAAGATCCTGCAGCTCTTATATCTATGGTCTTTCTGGAATATTTAGCTAGCTGCAAAAAATTGAAGGGTTGGACTCATATGATGTGGGATTCATAGATTCATTGCTCAGTCACACTGATGACGATCAGCTTTTTGATTCTTGATCAAAGAATATATAGCCTTTGACAAGAACCCTATTCAGAAATTTGAAGCTGGTGATGAAATCTTTTCTTTTTTTTTCTTTTCATGAAGACTGAATTGAGCTCTCCACCACAAAGGCACCACCATAGCAAGTGGGCCGTGTTTCAGTTGCTTCTTTGAGAACCATAGCTGTGTCTCTTTTCTGGAAAACCCTAGCTAATTGATGGAAAGAAAAAAAAGGGACAAAGTTTCAAGAGGAAATCAAAAGAAAGAAAGATTACAACATGAAGTGGTCAGTGAATCTTGCAGTGTCACACCCTCTCTTCTTATTTGAGTAACCAAAATTGCCTGATAGCTGTTAGCACCATGAAAATGCAATAAAAGCCACACAGATGAAAACAAAGAAGCCAGTCCGTATTCCCCCTCTTACATTACATAAGAAGACTTACTTCCTACTGTGCTTTGTGTGTGTGTGTGTGTGTGTGTGTGGAGAAGAGAAATGGAGAGAGATGTGGCTGAGAAGGTATCTCAATTAATTCTTCCACTCCATCAAAAACCATAGTCCCCCAACCCAACAATAAGCTTGTTCTGACGTTGCACTTTGTCTTTTTCTTTGTTCACTTCTCAATTGTAAAACTCAAGAACCTCCTTCCATTATTGTTTTTACTTGAACAAAATTATTCTCTTCTAAAAAAATTAAAATTTTATATTATCCTTTTTAATTAGGTAAGTATTTCTGCTTAAAAAATTACAGCCAAGCATCTTTAATTTATATTATTCACCACCATCTTTCTAAAAAAAATTGGAAAACAAAATTTTTTTTAAAAAAAAGGAAAATGAATTGAGTGACATTGCGCCTATGATGTAGGTACGGTGGACTTTTAGTTAGTGTTTATGATTTGACCAGAATCAAGTCTAGAGTAAATCAACCAGAAAAAATATGCATAAAAGTATTTGTCGAACCCTCTCGTTTATTATTCACCAACTTTAATATATCAAAAAAGTAGATATTCTTCCCTCGTAAAAAAAAATTTTAATTTCAAAAATTTTTGTTGTCCCAAAGAAAGAGCTTATTTTTTTGTGAAATTTTTGTATTATATTTACTAATAATAACAATATAAAACTTAAATTAAAAATTAAGAATTAAAATATTAAAATATACATTAATGTATTATATTTCGTAATTTAAAAAAATATTAAATTAAAAGTTTTTTTGGACGGTAATAGTATAAAATAGCCAAATGATGAAAATTCAAGAAAAGAAGTGTAGTGAGAATGAACCCTTTTTCTTTTTTTTTTAAGTGTTTGTTGTCATAATTCATAAAACAACCATGCATGGAGAAATAATTAAAGTGAAGAATCAAGCATCGGAGTTAGTAGTAGAATGTGAAAGTAGCGGAAGACGTAAATAAAGTTCAATATATGGGGGACTGAGTACTGTCAACACTCACTCAACAATAGACTTCCCCCCATCCACCTACATATATTTCATTCACATGATTGGTTTTGGTGGTTATATTCCTGCAATCATGCATACTCATAATTAAAAAAGTTGTCCAAATTATTCATGCCTCTTATGATTCTTTTTGAATATAAAATTAATCTTCCCCTTTCATAAGAAACCTTCATTTCCATTGATGGGATTGGGGTAGTATCAAATGTTAAAAATATATTTAAAAAAAAATCCATCTAAGCAATTTTTAGGTTCCTTTTGATTTGGTGATTAAGTCTTTAATTTTGAAAAGAATTTTTCACGTCCAATTTTAAAGATGAGGAGGGAGATCTTATTCCTCTTCTCTTTTTGGCTAAGGCCACAACTTTTTTTTTTAAAATAAAAAAAAAATCACTTTCTTATGATTTTTCTTTTCACGAAACGCTAATAGATATTATTGTATTTGTTAATACTTACATAAGGTAAGTTAAAAAAGGTTAATTACTTTTCGTAGTATTGATTCAAAGATAATCGGCACTACAAAAGAAAGTGAGATAGAAAACAAAAAGGCTAATTACTTTTCTAGTAGATATTATTGCATTTGTAAATAATTATATAAAGTAGATTAAAAAAGGCTAATTATTTTTTGTGATAGTGATTTACAGATAATTGACACCACAAAAGAAAGTGCGATAAAAAACAAAATATTACTATTTTCAACTAGCGTACAATAGACTTAACTCTCTAATCACTTTCTTATGATTAAGAGAGATGTTTTTGTGTTAATTTTCCTATTTATTCTAAAGTAAATAAGAATAAATTAAATGTTATGATTAAAAAGAATTGAAAAGAAAATAATGTACAAAGAACTATGATTACAATATGCTGAAAATTCTGACGAGTTCACGGTTTCTGAAGTTAAAAAAGTGGAAAAGAGATAATAGGCTGGGCTTGGTCCCCAATGCTGCCAGATAACCATCATCACTTGCTACTGTGTAATACATGATCGGTCAAATATTGCAAACCGAGGCATGGCATTGCAATGCTGGACGCATATATACACACACACACACAAATATATATATAAATATAAATATTCGTTAATATCTCGTTATAAATCCAAAATAATCATTTATTTCATAACTTGTGGTGATTTACAATTAGTCAAATAAAAATTTTCAAATGTACTAATATTAATACTGTATTAAAAATACAATGATCGATTCTCCTGAAAATTAACAATTGGCACGTTATATTAATGACAAGGAAGAATTTTTTGTTATGGTATTAAAATTTTATATATATATAGATAGATTATTTCTTTTGTTTTGTAACATTGGATGGAGTTGGGAGAAAAGATAAACAAGAACATGCATGCCGAATACTGAAATTCTGTTCTTGTTTGTAAATTATTGTTGTTATATATATGTATGTTTTAGTATTTGAATATTTGTCCTCGAGAATTGATGGTGAAAGAATGGTCAATTATATTCATTCAACACCTTGATTTCTTCAAAAAATACACTATAAAATTTTAAATTAGTGCGGATTTTCCAATTCACAAATCATCAAAACAAAAATATTTAAAAGTAAACATATTCCCTCTACATCTCACTTTAGTTCATAGATGAAGACTAGTAGTATTGGTAAGCCAGATTCTGCCAATTTTGTTTGACAAATTCAGACTAGAAAAAGGGCACATCGAAATTGGATTTTGTGAATGACCACTAATTTGAGCTTCCAGAAATTGTGCATTTTCTCTCCATTGAGGGTTGTGATTATCGAATTGAAAATATCAATCCTACATTATATTTTGTAACATGAATTCAATATTACATGTTATTTCATCTGGGGTTGATTGAAATATCCTTTTGGAACAAGAAACATAAATAGTTGTATTTCGTTATTTCATAAATAACAATTAATATTGTCAGGGGAATATTAATAGGGATCCATATTTTTGTACAAGTTAATAAGGTTTATAAGAGAATTAGCTATCAAAATTTATAGATTTTTTTTTTTGGGTTAAACTCTAATTAATTTGGATCACACCATATATAAGGTGAAAGGGAAATTTTAATTTTTTTTCAATTTCTTATAGTAAGTGGATAAATAGTGTTGAATAATCTATAATTGCTAATGATGAAGCAAGATCTTTTCAAAGAAAAAGTCGTGAATTTAATCACGGAAAAAATAGACGCCAACTTGGCACAACTAGCTATCATAATGAAGACCTCTGAATTGACAACAAAATAATATTTCATACTTTTTTTTTCCAATGTGAAAAGAGCAAAAAAAAATTTAAACCAGGATAAACATTTTAATTTCTTCCGTATTAATTAAAATTTTCAGGCTAATCCACACTTCATTTCTTCATTATCTTTAGCCTTTCATCCTGCCACATAATTTTTTTAAATTTTTTTTTTTGGGAAATAATAATTTATATTCAAAGTGGACAATATTTTATTTACCCAAATGTATGATAGGAAAACGAAACATATATTAAGCTGCAGGCTGCCGCTGATAACAGTGAAAGAAACCTAAATATAACTACTATATTTAGGTAACTAGCAAACAAATATGTCACTCGTATTCGAATCATGTTTAACTTATAAACAAACTAAATTTACTCATACAAGTTATTTTTTTAAGAATAAAATTTAAAATCTCACTGAATTAGCAGAGAATATTTCGCATAAAGATGTGTTTTTTTGTTCATTCATGTTCCCTTCATGTTTGAATTATTCAATTCTTTTGCAATATGAATATTTTAGGGTTATATTTGTTTTCATCACCTGTCAATTCTTGATTCCCTGTGGTCTGCATTGTTATTATTTTATGCATATTTTGCAGCTTTTGCTCTTCAATTATTTATTGGTTAATTTTACATACACATCCAAACACAGGAAGGCAACAAGCCATGCATGTTCCTGTCTCTCATCCCAATTTCCTGCCGGACAGGATCACAGGATATTATTCGCCCTGGCACAAATACTATGATTTCTTTATTTCTTTATTTATTTTTTTGAATATAAGAGACTTTGCATTGATTTGATAATTTAAAAAAATGAAAATTGAATAAACAAGAGTACTATTTAGGGGTGGCAATAGGTCACCTTTTGAGTTCGCGTGTCGTGTTTTGAAAAAATAACAAGATTATAAAAAAAGTAAAGAGCAATAAAAATTAGACAAATGCGATTATTTTCGTGTCGAATTTTCGTATTAAATTCAAATAATATTTTGTCTTATAATTTCATGTCGAATTTTTGTATCGTGTCAAAAATTGACACCTCTAGTACTATTGAATAACTAATTTAATTTAACAACGATATTCGCATATATATGTTTGGAAATGTTGGGTCGAACATATAGAATATTTTTTCATCATGATTTATGTGACGTGTGTTTGAGATGACTGAAATCAAACTCAAAAGTGTGAAAAATGATATTCCCAATATGAAGATGTCTACAACTCATGAGTTTGATAAGACCCCTTCATCATTAGCTTATTGAAGGGAATACCATATACGGATCATTTCAATCCAAACATACTAAATCTGTGTAAAAATTCAGGTGGCGCTTGGTATAAATGGTGGGTTTAGAAATGAAATGAATTTGTGGAATAGAAAAGTTTGGAATAGAATGGAATGATAATAATTATGTTGTTTGGTATTATTTTGTAATGGAATGGAATAGATTTTATATTAAAATTATAATAAAAATAGTATTTTACATTATATGATATTTAACAAATTATATCTTATTCAAAAAATAGTCAAAGTGCATGTCAATTTGTAGAGAAAAATATTTTCTATAAATTAGTGAAATTTATTTTTAAAAAAAATTAAAAAAAAAAAGTAAAATGAGAGTTACAAACCATGGGGGGTTTGCAACCCCATGACAAGTGGCGCACGCCAATTGGGTGCGAGTCACTTCAATGTTGACCAAGACCAAAGCCAACACCCACGTTTGTGGATTTTGAGAAAAGGAGGGGGAGGGAACAGGTTTTGATTAAAACCATTGGGAGGGTTTTGATAAACCCAAACCCACAAACTAAACACTCATTTTTGATCCATACCATTCCATTTCCCTCCCAAACCCTCGTACCAAACGGCTTGTCAGTCTTGCTGACATGTATACGGATTTAATATTGGAAGGTCGGTGAAATTGATTTGATATTCTTTTATACTTGTGTGCATCCCTTTCTTTAAAACCACAAGTTATTTTCATGGATGAGGAGATTAGAAGTGAGTTGGTAATGAAAGTTGAAAGGGGTTTATATGTTTCTACAGATAAAGATATATAAAGAAGGAACAATGTGAAGAAAGAGACTGGATTAGCTACAGTTTTTTAAATTATTAAATACAATAATTTTAATGTATTTTTCCTCCTTTTTTTTAAAAAAATTCACTTTTAAATTAAAATTTTAAAATATCCTTACTAATAATAATTATGTATATTTAAAATTTAAAAATAATAATAATAATATAAAATTATATATTTAATGATGCATTAAATGAGTTATACTTAATAACTAATAAAAAGTTATATTTTAATCAAAGCAGACTTTTTTTTTTTTTTTGGACAAAAGGAATATTATATTCTCAAATTTTTAATTTAGTTTTTATCTTTTAAGTGTGAACTATACATACTCATTAATAATAAGAATAATATATATGTTTTTTTAAGACCAAAGAAGTAGATGTTTCAACCCATTTGACTAGACAAAGAAAAAGGAAGAGGAAAGCTAGTTCTGGCCAGGTGAATAACACATTTCACACGAAGCCAGATTTTCAGAGTGCCAACTTATGTCACATGGGAAATTCATGGCTAAAGTGGAGGAATAGTATAATAGTCTCATTCATGATAAAAATCTCTTTAACATAATCACATACTCGTTCTAATATACTTACCTAAGATGTCCATGCTTTTTCAAGTTATGATGGGTAAAAAAAAAAAAAAAGAAGTTTCGAGCCAATGTTTGAATATCAAATGCTATGTTTTGTTCCGAATAAAGAGTTCAATTTTATTAACTTGGCTCTTCAGTTTATCAAATTCAAACCTTTTGATGAGATCCAAGTTTAGCACATGCTTTATCACTTTTTGTTGATGAATTGTTCAAGTAAATACAATTCAAAACTGAAGTGGATTTAATTTAAGTAGGCACAAAATTATTTATGTTTATTTCAAGTTATATTTTGGACTAGTTGTAGATTGATTCAGTCTACTAGTTGTTATTATTTAGTTATTTTTTTTAATACCTTTAAAGTGATTGAACCTGAAGTGGTGTACGTTTTGATCCAACTTTGTGGTTGGGCTAATAAAGTTTTTAAGGTTTAAATTTGTTTCCTTTTTTTAGAATGGTTTCTTTTTGTAGTTATTTTCTTTTCGTAAATGATATAAAGTAGAGTTTGTTAATTATACAAGGAAGCTATACTTCACACCTTAATTTGTAACAAAAAAGAGATTGAGAATTTGATTAACAAAATATGTGCGAATGGTCCTTACTAATTTTATTCTCTTTTAAGGATTTGAGCTTATCAAAATTTGTTCTTACGAGGTTCTTGACTCATTAATCTAATTTGAACCATTAAATTGTGACGTTATTTTTCCATTGATCATACTAAGGTTTTTACATTTATTTAGTTAATTTCGTTTAGGGGGTCTTTGAGACAATTCCATTTTGTTTGTGAATTTTTAAGGTTTATTCCCCCATAAAATTCATATCACGTGGGTTTTTAGAGTTTCTTCTCCATGGGTTTCACACCACCACTCATCCTTGAGAAGTTGTCACGGGAACCACTTTGGTCCATTGTTCCTTTTCATCATTCACTTGAAATGAAGAAGGATTGTTGCAGTTTTAAAAAAAAAAAAAAAAGTGAGTTGTAAAGATTCCTTCCAAAGAAGCTTTGTGAATCTCACGTGAGTTGTACAATCAATGGATGATAGAATTATTTGGTTAATCAATTTGTTTGATAATGGTCAAAAAACTTTTTACCCCCCAACTGGGGTGAGTTTACGCTATCAATCATCCATCAACTAATGCACTAATTTGTTGAATTAATTGAATAGGTTTTGATGGCTATGGTCCCCATTAAGGCATTAATAAACATTCCTTCATTTCTTCATTTCTTCATTTCTTCATTTCTTCATTGCTTCCTTCCCTCTTGAAAATCTACCCTTTAGGCTTATATAAACTTCACTAGCTTGGTTTCATTTGTTTACGCAATTGTAGCCTGTGGTTTTCCTATTACTCTTTCCCTCCAAAAAATAGTTTATTTTAGATAATATATAATTCTTTTAGTATAAAGTATAATATTTTAATATATCATTAAAATATATATAAGTTTTTATTTTTATATCTTATTTTTAAAATTTTTAAGTTCTATTTGGTATTATTAATAAGTATAATATAAATTTTTTATTCAATTTTATTTAAACATATACTTATTTCTCTTATAGACTTGCTATTATTGGGCCAATCACAGATGTTGAGGTTAAAGCCCATACTGGGTTTTTTTTTCACCCCGATTAATACATAATCCCTTCTTTTAACCTCTAAGGACTGAAGAGCCCAACAAGTTTATAAGAGTTGTAGTGATCAATACCCCAAAAATAGTTTTTTTTTTTTATGTTAATTTATATGCATTTAAGGCATAACCAAGAGGAAATAGTTAATTTGATAATAATATCTTGATTGTAGCTTACTAATAACTCCATTTTAGAATGTTGAAGCAGTGAGATTAAGTTTAAAAGTTTTTAAGTCAGCCCGTAATCAAACTATTACACATGGATTTCTAAAATGTAGATGTTTCAATTGCTTCAATGAGTATTTAAATGTAAATATTTTCAGGTAAGAGAAAAAATTGCTTCAATGTGCATTTCAGTTGTTTTTATAAGTTGATGACTGAAATTAGGTGCCATTTCAAATTTTTTTAGTGAAACTATACATCATTTTGATGTTTCCCTTTCTTCAATGAGGATTACTTCAAAAGCCCAAAAAAAGAGTGCTTTGGGCTCTTCATTGTTCTAATTCAATTGTCCCTTCATTTATTTTCTGTGTAAATGGGCACTACAAAGAAAAAGTTCTGTGATGGTTATGCCTATACAAATGTACAATGACAAGATTTGTTTTCAGCCGTGACAAGTCACTATAAATTACTATAGAAGGGTTCATTAACCAGTGCCAAGTACCAACTGAGCACATTATTTTAACCTTGCTGCAATTTATATCCTGGAGATATGAGCCAAGTTGATCGTTTTTTAATGTTGTGGACGGTAATCCTCACCATCACAAATTATCATTTTACTAAATCTGCTGCCATCAAATAATGCATTTGATGAATTCTTCAAAACGTTTCCTAATGCAAGTTGTGTTCAGATGATTAAATTATAATACTGGAATATACCTTTCTTTAAAAGAACGAAACTACAAAGTTGCGTAGCCGACTTTGGTTTGAAAAACTTAAACAATTGACAATGGAGAAATCTGTATGAACTTGATCTGTGAGGACTTAATTCAAGAAACCCGCTTTTCTCTTTCAGTAGTCCAGCTCTTTTTTCATCGATTTATCCGAAGAGAGATAGAGATGAAGAGATCCATGTATTGGTCAATGGTGGCACATGCCATACTAATTGCTATTTGTCAAGGTGAAGTGGTGAGTTCTCGTCCAATTGAAATGATTCTTGAGTACAATCCGACCCCGCAGCCATATAGAACAGCCTACCACTTTCAGCCTCCTAAAAACTGGATGAATGGTTTGTCTTCCAATCTCTTGATTTCGTTTCTATGAATCTTACCCATTTGTGTTCTAGTCTGATGGTTTCTTGTTCTGCCTTGTGCATGCGCTCATGTTATTTTGCACTTGTGATGGGATGGCGTTCTCTGTAGATCCAAATGGTATGAATCTCCAGTTCTCCACTCTATTTCTTGCACTTAATACCATCATGTGCTGAATCCATTTTCCACCTTAAATCCCAGAAATATAAATGATTCCCTGTCAATCCATTAGTTCAGGGGGAATTTCTAAGATGCAGAATACGGAATATATGCTAGATTTATTCCCTCTTACTGCTACTGCCATCCCAATTCAACTAATCTTCGAGCAATGGCAAGTGCTGAATAGTATGGATAACTCAGCAGTGATGCTTCCTAGTTCAAGTAGAACATATTGTATCTTGATTCTTGCATCAGAATTTAGCATAAAAACTTTATTCCTTGATTCTGAAGATGCAGTTTATCTTAGAACAGAGGCATGATTGACGTAGAATCACATTAAATTTCAGTCCAGTTGTGTCCAAGTTTTGATTAAATTGAGACTATATTCCACATTTGATGCATCACATTCACCATTGCATCAAACAGGCCCAATGTATTACAATGGAATTTACCATCTATTCTATCAATACAATCCATATGAAGCATTATGGGATGATGGTATTCTCTCTTGGGGCCATTCCATATCATATAATCTGGTTGATTGGATTCATCTTGAACTAGCTCTTAATCCCACTGATCCTTTTGACATCAATGGTTGCTGGTCTGGATCTGCAACAATTCTTCCTGACGGGACTCCTGCTATTATGTACACTGGACGTGACACTGAAATCCGTCAAGTGCAAAATTTGGCAGTTCCCAAAAATGTATCTGATCCTTATCTTACAGAATGGATAAAATCAGATCATAATCCTTTGATGACTCCAGTTGATGGGATCGGCATTGACCTTTTCAGAGATCCGACAACTGCATGGCAGGGGCCAGACAAAAAATGGCGAGTGATCATTGGTAGTGAAACTAGTGGTCGTGGGACGGCACTTCTCTATCAAAGTGAGGATTTTGTAACCTGGACTAAGAGCCATAAACCTCTTCATTTTTCAAACAAAACACACATGTGGGAATGTCCTGATTTCTACCCTGTTAGTGTTAATGGCACAAATGGACTTGATACTTCTGTGCTAGATAAAACTACTAAGCACGTGCTGAAGGCAGGTTTTAACAGTCATGACTACTATGTAATAGGAACCTATAAACCAGAAACAGATGAATTTGTAGCTGATATTGACTTCATGGAAAGCCATGTGGAACTGAGATATGATTATGGTGTATACTATGCTTCTAAAACATTTTATGATAGTGCTCGGAGGAGGAGAATATTGTGGGGGTGGGTAACTGAGGCAGACAGCAAATCAGATGACATAAACAAAGGATGGTCTGGGCTACAGGTAATTTTGCCCTACAACATTAAACATAGACTGGCATTTATCCTTAATCTGCATTTTCAATTAAACATTGTTTTTGGTTGCAGTCATTTCCTAGAAGTATCTTGCTTGACCAAGGTGGGAAACAATTATCACAGTGGCCTATCAAAGAAATTGAGAGTTTGCGCACAAAGGAAGTCAATATTCAGAATAAAGAGATCAAGGGGGAAACTATATTTGAGATTACAGGCATTATGGCTTCACAGGTACTAATTGTCCTACTTTATTTCTCTCCCATGGTTGACCTGCTGAAGAGACAATGAAAGATTTCTTTGATAGGCTGACATAGAGGTCTCATTTCACCTCCCAAATCTTGCTGATGCTGAGTTGCTGCCTCCCGAGTGGCTAGATCCTAAAGTTCTTTGTAGCAAAAGGAATGCATCAGCTGCAGGGATAATTGGACCTTTTGGCTTACTGGTTTTGGCCTCAAATGACTTGACTGAACACACTGCTATTTTCTTTCGGATATACAAAGGCAATGACAAGTATGTTGTGCTTATGTGCAGTGATCAAAGCAGGTGAGCCTTTTGAACTTGTTACTCTTCAAGTTGTTCAAATTATAGTTGTACTATAACCTTGGTATTTTCATAGGTCTTCTTTGAGAGATGAGGTTGACAAATCTACATTTGGAGCTTTTGTTGATGTTGATCCTACACAGAAGATTTTATTAAGAAGCTTAGTAAGTTGTCAACAATCCATCAGCTTTCTTAGGATATCAATGTTGTTTAATTATGTAGGCATCAATCTACGTCCTTTCTTCATCTTATTATGTGTAATTGGCCGCTTTCCTTTTTCAAAAATGCTATATTTTAACCTGCCTTTAAGTTTCTTCAAGTTAGCCAAATGCAATAACATGATGATTATAGAATGTTATGATAATTTTCAGCATATTAGGATCATAGTTACCTGAATACTTAAAGAAGTATATTTATTTGAGTCCCTAAAAGGACATTTCCAGCTTTCTTTGAGGCTTCATAGCATAATCTCTTGTTTTGGTTTTTGCAGATTGACCATTCAATCATTGAAAGTTTTGGTGGTGGAGGAAAAACTTGCATCACTGCAAGAGTTTATCCACAATTGGCTGTTGGTGATGAAGCCCACTTGTATGCCTTCAACTATGGGACAGAAAGTGTTGTAATCTCAAATTTAAGTGCCTGGAGCATGCAGGCAGCTCAAATTTTTCCTGTACATAAAAGAAGAAAATCCCAAATTTGATTACGAAATGAATTGAGATCCTCTGTCTTATTTATTGTGTACCAATTATGTTTTATTAATAAACCAAACTCATTAGGAATTATGCAAATTTAGTATTTATTAATAATACAATGTCTTTCATTAATGAAATACAATATACACAATAAGTGAGAGGGATGATTTGAAATCTTACCAAACATATGCTTTTGATGGAACCACACTCATGAAAGTAAGAAATAAAGAATGGTCAAAGTGATTTATGGGAATCAAATTCATATATGAGGGTCTTAAATTTTCTCTTTTTTTATTCCTATATTTTCTATTGATGATTATTCTTTTTGTAATTGTCTAAATGTAATCGTTAACCTCCTCCGGAAAAGCAAACATGAGAATAGAAAGAAAAGAAAGAAAATGTAAAGAGATAATACAGGAGAGAACAAAGTGATGGATTGATCTTGGGCTTTAAGGAAATTACTTAAATTTATAAGTGTTCATTTTGATTTGCCAACCGGATCAAATTAGTTGATCCGACCTAAAATTTTGGATCAAACAAAATCGGTTCAAATTAATTTTTTATTTTGGATCGAATCGGATTAGACTTGACCCAATTTGATCTAAATTGATCCAAATAGAAAAATTTTAAAAATATATAATTTTTTAAAAAATAATTAACATTTGTTATAAAATGAAAATTAGTATTGTTTTTTATAATTCAAATAATTTTTTAATTAAAATTACTCAATTTTGTAGTAAAAAATTAAAACATTTACATGAAAATATACAAATTAATTTTTATGAAAATACACAAATTAAAATATTTAAATGAAAATGTAAGAAAATACAGGAGAGAGCAAACAAAATGAAAGATGGATTGATCTTGAACTTTAAGGAAATTACTTAAATTTATGAATGTTCATTTTGATTCGTGGATTGAATTAAATTAGTCAATTTAATCTGAAATTTTGGATCAAATAAGATCAATTCGGATCAACTTTGTATTTCGGATCGAATTGGGCTTGACCTAATTTGATCCAAATTGATTTAAATGGAAAATTTTAAAAATTATAATTTTTAAAAATATAATTAACATTAGTTATAAAATGAAAATTAGTATTATTTTTTATAATTCAAATAATTTTTTAATTAAAGTTAGTCAAATTTTTGATAAAAAATTAAAACATTTACATGAAAATACATAAATTAAAATATTTATATGAAAATTATTTATTACCTTTACATATAAAAAGTAGACATTTTTTTACATGAAAATATTGATTTCAAAGTGATATCATGTATGGAAAAAAAAAAGAGCCAAAAAAAAAAGAGTTCAAAAAAAAATCGAATCAAAACCAATCTGATCAGAAATTTAATCCAATCTTTGAACATTTTAGATCAATTTTGACTCACAATTCAAAATTTCAAATCGGATTGCATTCAAATTAAATCACTGAACAACCCTACTTAAATTAAGTGACACAAGTAAAAACCATTTCCTTCTTTTCCTTCATATAGTAGTGATCATCAAAATAAAACTTAGAAGAACAATTATAACACTTAGAATCACACAACTTGGCTAATTGACATGAAGTTTTCAATTTTTTTTAATAAATTACCCAAAACAGTTAACAAATTCGGCGTGTGATTAATTTAACAAACTAAAATATTAAATACAGTTGAAGCATTCAATATTTTTTTTTTCAAAAATGAGCATTGTATTATTACTTGACTTCTAGAAGAAAGATTCTTACATCAAAAACACTTTTTATGTATCTTTCAATGTCCCTATGGTTTTCCAGATTGAAGCTGCATTTGGACAGTTGCAACTGACTATTTCCTCATTTTTTTGGGGCTAAAAAAGTGCTCTAGTATTCCTTTGTTTTAATTCATTTATTTGTTATCTTGTTTAAGCATCTTGTTATTCTTTTCTGCGTAATCTTTGTTGTCCATTGAGGTAATATAGATATATTCTTTTTCCCTCACCTTCCATCAAGCTAACTCATTTTCTTTAATATAAATTTTAGCAAATGATTCTTTTCCTTTGAGGACTCCCTTTTAGTCTTTTATAGAAAATGCCATCCTTGTGGATATAATAAACCAGTTTCTCTTTTGGCTCTATAATAATAATTATTATTATTATAATTATGTTGGCATTGTTTGAAATGTGTGTTACATTTACCTTCTGAGCAAAACCATCCCAATCAAATTGACATATTCCCTTCATCCTTTTAAAACAAATTATCTTTAAAACTTTTTCTTTTAAATAAAAATTGTACTTTTAAAATTTTTATTCATATTACTTTTATTAATAATAATACTATATAATTTAAAAATAAAAAGTGAAAATAAAACTAAAAAATTATATATTTAACAGTATATTAAATGTGTTATATTTTATAATTAAAAAAATTACAATTAAAAGTAAAAAAAAAAAATTGAATGAGAATATATAATAGTCCTTTATAATTATATACTCTTTCCTTATCTCATATAGAACTAATTGCATATCTATCTGTATGCGTATTAATTGGCATTCACTATTCCAACCAATGTGTACTAATCATGTCATGTTAATTAAATGACAGTTTCATTTGACATAAAATGCATAAACTCTAATTTCAATGCAATTATGTCATTTTATTGATGAATTTCATGTGTGTCTTGTGATAAGTAACAATAATTCAATTGAGATAAACCCTTTTTACCCTACTATACAATTTTACTACATTATTTTTCATATTACATCCAAATATTCTCTCCTGGTGAAAGTTTTTCCTTCTTTATAAGAGTTTATTAGATTTTATTAATTAAAATTGAAAAGCTATGTATTCACCAAAAAAAAAATCTAAAAAAAAAAGTTTATATATATATAGATTAAAAAAAATTGTATTAGGGTAACGGAACTTGGAAGTCATGGACACATGGCAGAATGGATTTAGCGGATGACATGGCCAAACGTTCTTCTCAATCCAAAATTCCTTTCTAGTTCTATAAATTCCAGGGCAAGCCTCCTGCCCCCTTTCTCCCAGAATTTGCATTTTCCAGTTTCCACCTCCCCAAAAAAACCGCGACCCTTTTTGTCTCAGCAATCCAGCACGCGGGTGATGGAAAAAATGTCCCATCATCTCTGAAATTCTGTTATGGTGTGATCCCACGCTGAAATAAACCTACCTCTAAAACATTTATATGATCCCACAACCATAAATCTTGGAGAAGAAGAGAAGTGTAGAGGTCAAAGAGAATGACGAAAGCCCATGAAATTCGCTTTTCCCTTTTTTTCTCGATCAAGAAAGTTGTTGAGATGAATGAACAGTACCCATTTGGACAAAAAGATGAATAAAGATAGCTGATTGTTTATCTAGACAGATATTGTCTGAAGCAGTGGTGTTGAAAAATCTTTTCCTCGTGGGAACTCGGTTGTGCCCGGATTGAAGTGATGGTGGCGGAAGATGGTGGCGAGGGAGATGAGAAAAGTAGTAGTGGTGGGTTGTCATCAAAGGGAGAGGCTTTTTTTTCAAGTAGTTTGAGGGATTCGGGGACTTCAAATTGCTTGACTAATTTTCATAGAGATCTGATGGCAGGCGCAGTGATGGGAGGTGTTGTGCATACTATTGTTGCCCCAATAGAGAGAGCTAAACTGTTGTTACAAACCCAGGAGAGCAATATAGCAATCTTAAATGGGCCCCATAGGAGGTTTAAGGGGATGGTTGATTGCATAGTGAGGACTGTCAGAGAAGAAGGGATTCTTTCACTGTGGAGAGGTAACGGAAGCAGTGTTATCAGATATTATCCTTCTGTTGCTCTGAATTTTTCTCTTAAGGTAACCATTCTGAGGTCAATATTTGCTAACCATACTGAGGTCAATATTTGCACTTGGTAAGCTCAAGAAATGTAATTGTCTTTATGGGTTTTATTTTGATTCTCTGGAAATGATTATGTGAATGATAAAAATGGTTCCTTTGTAATAGGACACTCTTACTTTTCAATTCTGCTATCTTGGTCTCTTTTTGATGGTGTATTTATGCATTCATGTATGAATTTTCTTTTAAAAGATGCAGGGGTGATTGGTATGGACTGTGGATTATTACTTACGCATTTCTGCGTTCCAGTGTCCTGTTGCAGCTTATGTTCTATTTGTTTGTGACATGTATTTTGGTTTATTACTTCCAATTTTCTTTTCGGATATGTCGGAATCCTTGTGCCTTCTGATTTGACTTTCCAGAAATGATGAACCATGTGATATACTTTCTCTATTCATCAGCTGAAATTTGCTTCCTTGGTTGCGGCCCAAAGTGCGAGAAGAGAAGTCAAAGCTTTTAGGTTTTAGTGGATTCTGATCTTCATTAAACAAATCAATTCATGTTGATTGCTGTCTTGTAATTGTTCCAAAAAAGGTGCTTTACGGTGAACCTTTATGCTTTTACTTAGGTGCCACTGTGGATCATTGCCTCTGTATATGAATTTTGAATTTAGTAGAAATTGGCGAAATTCTTAAAACAACACTTCTTTCAACCCAGTATACTGACATGAAAAAAAAAATACAAAACCAGGATAAAACTGGAAATGAGCAAGTAGAAAATGAATTATTGGAATGATAATTTAACAAAATCAATGTGAGTGCTCATATACAGACTATTGGGAAGTAGTTTAGCAAGATTAATTGAGACCCAGAGTTGATAATGTCTCACCACTTCCAAAAGCACATGATCATTCTTGAGGGCTAACTTCCCATGTGCTTTTATCATGCACACCTTTCAAGTTGAGTTTACATCTTCTTCTGTACATGGGAACAATATGAATCATTATACATTTTATGAGTTGCTGTTATCTAAACAATTCAAAGCTTTATTTGTAGCTTTGTCTTGCTCCTGCTTATGAACATTTAAAGTTTTTCTTGAAGGAAAAACTAACAGGAATCTGAGTTAGTTCTTTCTCTTACCTCAGATTTGTCGGTGGAAATTTGACCTCGTTCCTAAATCGTCACCCTTTATCTAATATTTGGAATCAAAAGTGCAGCACTTGTAGTGAGTTAAAACCTTGATCAATGGTCCTCAGAAATTAGAAACACATAATTTGTGTATTATCATCTTATTCAATCAGCCATTGGAAGATGTAGTCTTAAGGAATTTCCTTCCTACCATCACATAGTCTGCAAGAAGCTTTTTTAGGCTGGGTATGCTTGTTGCATATTCTGTCATTTTCAGGATAGTAAGGTAGAATTGCATTGTTTAAACTTCAGCTGCTATTTCCTCTACAGTGAACTGAATTTTCTATGTTACCTCAACCTTTTAAAGATTTGTGCATTTCTGAGCATCCATTTCTGATACAAGATGCTGCTCCCTGATAGTAGATTATTCATGTTTAGTTGAGTGATTAACAAGACACGCACACACTGTAATAATAGTGCTCATCATAGCATGAAGAAAGTCCTAATAAGTCAAAATGCGAACGGTATAAAATTTGAAAATTACATAAGAATTTTTGTTAAATACATTAGAAGATAAAGAGAGAGAGATGACATGCTACAAACGTTTTAGAACATGGAAAGGATTTCTAGTTATCTGCTTATCTCTATAATACAGCTTTATTGCTTTGGGGGAAACTGATTGCTGAAACTGAGAGATTCTGCAGTTTCTTCTAAGAGAAGAAGTCTGTGCAGTAGGCCTGTATGATTAGTACTAAGGGCGACTAGTCCTTTAAATTGAAATGCTGAGTGCTTTCACGCACGGAACTTGGGAATCAACCCCACCCCTGTAGTGGGCATTCAGGTAGCTGGTGTACTCTCATGCCACCTCCACTCTCTGAAGTTGTGAATCAACTAGGTAGTTCTAAAATCTACTAACCTCACACTGTTATTCTCCTTTTGAATACGCACTCCTAGGTGTAGCATTGATTTCTAATAAAAAAAAGAATTCAATTTTTTTCTCATGTGATAGCGCATTGACTTCTATTTTATCCTACAGTTAATAAAAAATTTTGCAGGCCAAAAGTTGTAATCACGAACAATTTACAAAGTTGCCTCTATCTCAAATAAATATGTTTTGCCTTTTAATTGCAGAATGAATCAATTAAAAGGGGAAAGGAAAGGCCTAAAAAAGACTTTAGAAAATATATATTAAAAAAGACATGAATTATCTAAACTTAAATGAAAGTATGTGTTTCAATAGAATGCAATGACGAGATATGATCCATACAGCCAATCCCACACGTTGGATAAGGTCTTAGTTGTTGTTGTTGTTGTAGTAATTGCAGAACGAATGTGTTAGATTGTGTTTTGATCTCACAGTTCAAAAGAGCACATAAATGATCTGGATGAAATTTGACTCTGGACAATGAAAATTCTCTTAAACCATGGTTTCCATTTTTTGTCATTCTAAATATGTTGTCTGTGTGGGGACATAATTGATGATACTTACCACTGCAATGCTGTCTGCTATTTGCAAAGGCATTGACTGCTTATATGTTGACAGGATCTTTATAGGAACATCTTACGTAGTGAAGGTGCTCATTTATTACCTGGGCCATCTGCAAATTTCATTGCTGGGTCTGCAGCTGGTTGTACAACTTTAATCATGATCTATCCACTTGATATAGCACATACACGCCTTGCAGCTGATCTTGGAAGGACAGGGACTCGTCAGTTTAGAGGAATTTGCCACTTTCTTAGTACCATATACAGAAAAGATGGGATACGAGGGGTTTACCAGGGGTTACCTGCCTCTTTGTATGGAATGATTGTGCACCGAGGCCTTTATTTTGGTGGTTTTGATACAGTAAAGGAGATGATGTCAGAAGAATCTAAGCCAGATGTCGCCTTGTGGAAGCGGTGGGTAGCTGCTCAAGCAGTCACAACATCTGCTGGGTTGATATCTTATCCATTGGATACGGTTAGGAGGCGGATGATGATGCAATCTGGCTTGGAACAGCCAATGTACAGAAATACATTGGATTGCTGGCGGAAGATTTACAAGACAGAAGGGTTCTCCTCATTTTATCGTGGGGCCTTGTCAAATGTTTTCAGAAGTACCGGTGCCGCTGCCGTTCTAGTCTTGTATGATGAGATTAAGAAGTTCATGCATTGGACTGGCTTATAGCAGCGAAATATATTTTGGGCTTTCTCTTTGTTCACATCAAGAATACGTTTTAGAGTAGATGTAGCAGTGATACAGCGAACATTGACAATAGTAGCTAGCCGGATTAAATGCGGCTGATACTTAAGGTATGATAATCAGGTGATGAGATTTTGATGGCCAGTTTGGGTTTTGAGGCTTTAGCAAACTTGATTTGTTTATTTGATGAATAAAAGATAAAAATTTTCATATATCCTGATATTAACAATCACTTTCTTGCCCCTTCTATGTTGATCTCTCTCTTATTTCTCCCTTGGAAGGAATTGTTGCGATGAAACATGTTAGGTTATCGTGGCATTTATTGTTGTTTCTTGTGAACATCATCTGATTTTTTAAGTTTTGGTATGGTATGAAACTTCTCAAAACTCAAGGGCTGTATGACCAGCCAGTTTATTGGCATACTGCTGATGAAGTTCGAACGCCATCTCCGGAATGGATGTCTAAAGTACAACTGCAACTTCACTGCGCAACTTCAAGGCATGTAGTTTATATCAGTCAGTTTTTCGTGTTAACAATGTACCTATTGATCCCTTGAGTACAGTTACCAAATCACACCAGTGGAGTACCGGAGGAGTGGTAATGACTAGCATCATTTCAATCAATCTGAAAGTATCCAAGATACTGGAAAGGGGATGCCTGGGTACTTGAGCTTTGAGCATTAGGGCTATAGTTTTATGATATTCGTATCCAGTTATGTCCGAGTTTTCGGAATACTGGTTCCCAAGTGGAAAGTATTAAATTTTCACAGGAGATTTATATAACATTAAATTCTTTCACCTTACAAGTTAACTTTTGTAGTGAATTTCCAACAACCAAGACAGTATCAGGAATGCAATTGGAAATGGTGTCGTATGCTTACGACTAGAACCGTGTCGTCCCACTTAAAATTTTCTAATAACTGCTTTAAGTTCAATTTTAGTGCCTTAATTGTAATAATTAAGTAAAACAGCATGGTTGGAGTCTTGATGAGTTAGGATAAGTTGTCAGAAACGTTTAGCTGCTCAATTGTATAAGAAAGAAATGAGGTTACAGTACTGGCATGGAAAATTTGGCAAGATTCTTGTCATTTTTCCTTGCTCAGTCTGTCCTTACTCTACCTCTCTTCTTCCTTCCTACCTCTTCCCCTCTTCTTCTTTTATGTTCACCTCTGTCCTTCCCATATGATGATGATTCAAGGTTACTTGAGTTTCATATAATTTTCAGTTATAATTTTTCAGAATTCTCTTAGGAGCCTGACAAACAGATTGTTTGGACCCAAGCTCGGCCCATTCTTTCTTCGGATCTAACGTAAATCATAATAATTGGCCCAAAATTTGGTGGCCCGTACTTAAGCTATCCCTGCGTTACTTTATTTATTTTCATTTCTAACAATTTGTAACATATTATGCAATCCAAACTGTCCAACATTATTGAAATCTTAGGTAAATATGTGTCTGTGTTTGTGTTTGTGTTGGTGTTTTATTCCTATTTTATTACATATTTATTATAATGTTGGAATTAATTCGTAATTGATGGGATTTAAATTTTTAAAAATGAACTCTTTTTTACGAATTAAATGTGGTAGTATTTTCTGATTATTTTCGCACTAAAACCTTAAAATAAATGCAACCTACCAACAAAAAAATTAAACTCTTGACATTAAAATTTATTATAAAATAAATATTAATAAGAATTATAAGATTTATGCTCATTTATTAAAATATATAACATAAAAATAATACACAAAATTTATAATAGAAAATCCCTTATGATTTATTTACTCATATTTTATATGAATTGGAAATAACGGAACCGGGTCCATACTCCATAGGAAAAAAAAAGTTGACGAGCACTAGTAGTGGAGTGAAATTAAACAAAAATTAAATTTAAAAAAAAAAACACGCACACACATACTCATACTCCCTAAACTTCACCCCACAAACCACCCCAAAAGTCATGGTAACTTTTAGAGGGTTGAAGGAGCTTATGAAGTGCAAACACTCCACACCACCTACCGATGTGGGACAAATGACTCAACAGAGGGTCTTCCAGTTTAGGTTGTGTTTTCCCTTTCCCCTTTCCCCTGATGTGTTTGTGTCTAGTCAAATTGTCCCACATCGGTAAGTGGTGTGGAGTGTTTGCACTTCATAAGCTCTTTCGACCCTTTAAAAGTTACCATAGTTTTTGGGGTGATTTGTAGGGGTGAAGTTTAAGTTGTATTTTCCCCTTCCCCTACTCACACTCACAATTTAAAAGAAAAAATTGCATGGTTGAGATCGTCATCGATGATGGTGAGAGCAAAAATTGCATGGTTGAGATCGTCATCGATGATGGTGAGGATATGGAAATAAGGATTATTTAGGGGATGAAGAAAAGAGAAAGCAATAAGCAAATCGGTGGATTGAGGCTTGAGGAGGCATTAGATTTGGTCCGGGCGTCGCGTCACTCGAAGGTAGACCTTTCAGCATTTCTAATCAAAGAATTTACCTAGAAATAGAATTTGCATATATTGCGTTTGCTGCCTTAACATTTCCAAATATTTGCAATTTTTATAATCTCACCATTATGGCTTTGAATGATTGGCTCCAAAGTCCAAATCCATCCAGGGGAGGTGTTAACTCGTGATGTCCTCAACCACTATACAAAGGTATTATAATATAATACTTTCTTTCGTATCAAAAAAATATGTATGTATATATGTGTGTGTTTTTTGAGGTTTAATTTTATTAGTATTTGTCTTTTAAAGTTTAAAAATTTTATAGTCTTTCTCTTTTAATGGTTTAAAAGTTAATTTTTTATTACATAACTTATGAAATGACTAAAAAATTAAGCAAAAAGTAAGCATAAAGTGTTTTCAAAATGCACAAGTAGTATTCCCTTCGTTTCATAAAAAAAAAGAAAAAAGAATCTACATTGATTTAAGTATAACTTTTTATTAGTTATTAAATATAATACATTTAATGTGTCAATTAAGTGTATCATTTACATTTTTAGGATTAAATTTAACATGAAACAAGCGAATTAAACTCTGTTTTTTGTTTTATTTATTAGTCATTTCACGAAATATAATATAAAAAAAAATCAGAGACCATACTATTTTTTTAAAAAATTTTCATTATAAGTTATATATTATTATTAGTAACGATACAATATAAAAATTTAAAAAAAAAAGAGTTGTTTTTTTAGAGGAATGATGTATAATTTTATTATGATTTGTGCATAAATACAAACGACTAAATTTCAAACTAGTAGAAGATGGCAATGGTCAATGGGGCATGAAAAGCCAAGCCGACTTGAGTTCACCATTTTTTAAAAAGAGATTGCAAAAATTGACAACTAATTTTTAATAACCAACAGGGAACAAAGCCCAAGAAACCTATAATTGCAGCAACTAATAATATAACTTTTTACTGCTTTCAAAAATGCAATATACCACCCGAGATAAATAAAGTTCTGAATGATACAAATGTCTACATTTACATATACGATTTGGGTAATCTCAATAGAAATTTTGTTATATTGTTAAAAAGGTAAAGAAATAGAGTTCTTATTCCACTTAAATCGACAAGAAATATATCTAATGTAATTGTATGTGTAAAGTAGCACACAATTTTTTCAAAAAAAAATCCCAGTTGCTATTTTTTTTAAAAAAAAATTGTTTAGACTTTATGATTAACCAAAAACAGAGATTCGGACCGATCATAACATGCAAGTTGAAAGATGTTAATTTTCTTGTTTTTCTGGTATCACGCTTTTTTCTTATTGCCTTCAAAATTAGTTACTACTTCAGCTTCAAAAAAAAAAAAAAAAGAGTTTACGTTTAATTTAATATATATATATATATATATATATATATATATATATATATATATATATAAAATACAACAAATTTAATGCACTATTAAATATATACATTTATATTTTTATTCTTATTTTTTAAGTTAGATTATATATTGTAATTATTAATAAAGATAATAAAAGGATTTCATCTTAAAAATGAACACTTTTTTTAAAACAAATAAAATTTTAAAATTGAATTCTGTTGTTGGGACCAAAAAAGTATGAGAGTAAAAATAATTATATGCGTTCAATTTAATTTTCTCAAATTTAATAATGGATTGAGCCTTACGAAAGAAGAAATCGACAAAATTCCCCACTTTTGACATCCAGTGCTCCTAATAAGGTGATTTTTGAAAGAACAATCCTCATTAGCAATTATTAAAGACAAACAGCACAAAACAAATAGTAGTTAAAGCAAAAATGACAACAAAGTCTAAAAATTCAAAAAGGGCCTTGGAGAAACCAAACACACATAGCATCACCCTTGTAGAAAAGAAGAAATTGGAGAATTTAACAAGTAATTAATTAATGAGTACCAAACTTAAAGGCACTTTTGAGATGTGGACTTTGGACTAATATGTACGCCAAACTTTGCCATTAATTTACTTAATTAATCCCCATTTCTTTTTCCAATAAAGAATTATGTCACCCCCCAAAAAAATATATTTTTTTTAAAGAAAAATCAAAATTAAAAAAAAAATCACTATGCATGGACTGTTCCCCCAGGGAGGTGACATATATGTATATTTATTAGTGTTGAAGGTGCTGTTTTATGGAAAGGTTTTCTAAAAAAGAGAAAAAAAGCCGGAAGGTCGTCGGAGAGAAAAAATTACTGTTCTTAGGGGCGAACCAACGTGCGAAAACAGTGCGATTTTTACTGTTCCATGTACAGTATTTTACTGTTCATAGAACAGTTAAAAATTTTTGAATTTTACTGTTCAGAAACTTTTTTTTTTTTGTGCTGTAGTCTCTCCATACGATAGTAATAGATCCATCTGACTATTCAACACTTGCGGCAGTAGTTGGGGGGCGACGCTATTTAACGTCTACAAGTTGGATTCACACCACGGCTTGAGGTGCGAGTTAGAGATTTAGTTCTAATTTCTTACACCACAGACCCTTAATAGTGGACCACTTGAGATGCGTAGCATTACTTGTGTATAGTATTCGTGTCCCGATATAACCGGACTTTTGTATTTTGGTACTTTGGGTTGTTCCTAGGTTGTCCAAGTCCTCAACCCTTCCCGTCTTGTGCGAGTTTAAATTCGGTTAAATTTAGGTTGTTTAGGTTGTCAACCTTTCCCGTCTAATGCGGGTTTATTTTGTTTTTCTTTTTCTTTCTGCTCGTCGAGTTGCCCTTCGGGGATTTTGCCCCTTTGTGGGTTTTTGTTTTCGTAGGTTATAGCGCTGTCTTCAGTAGCGACACTACGAAACTCTCTATACTCTCGTGGCTTGTACATTTGTCATTGTGCTTTTTAATCTACTATCGTTTAAAAAAAAAAAGAAAAAGAAAGCGCTGTTTTATGGAGTTCTCTTTTGAGGAAGTATCAGTTGCAGATTCTCCCAGGTTAAGGTGTGAAAAAAAAAAAAAGATTCTAACTGGGGTCTACAATATTCTTGTGGCCCAATCTGGGAGTGGATGCTCTGTGTGATTCCCATTTAAAGTGATTCTTCTCCTCGACACACAGTTTTGGGATTGTGGCTGTAGGTGTGCTGGAGGGGCTCAACTTGCAAGTTAGCACTGCTGTTCTTGATGTTGTCATCACTGAGCTGTCTATTCCAAATCTAAAGGAAAAGGAAGGAACCATTGATACCACCATTATTTCCAGCACTCACACAGAAATGAGAAATCCCTTCTCCTTCCCTTCCTCCAATAATGCATTTCTTCTTCTGTTGCATTTCCCTTCTTTTCCCTTACATGGTAATGCTCAGTATACTAGTGCACTTGCCACTCGTGGACCTCAAGGTCATACATGTAACCAATGTTAGTAGTCTAAAAATTAATGTTCATAAGTTCTTTCTCTGTTTTTTTTTTTTTTTTTTGGAACAATTGAGAAGTTTTTTCTTTGGAGATGGGGAGTGGATTTAGGTTACTGGAAATGCAATTGTTGAAGTTCGACACTTAAACTTTAATTGGAAACCGTTGCATTACTGTTGAATTTCAATAATTGAAAAGTTAATGTCTTGTTGAGATGCAATATTTTTAGATATTTGCAATTCCACAACATTTTGCTTTGATTTTAATAAGAAGTATTTTTCAATGTAATTATAATCAGTATGTTATAGATACTAAAATTGTATATACTTGTTGCACCCGTCGCCAAATACAGTCATTGGATTGGACACGAAAATAACTATGCAAATCATTACTCTTTAATAAGTTAGTGCATGTTGCTACATCATGCATACCATGGGAAGAATATTGAATCTTAGTTAAGGCACTCACGCAAAAAGAAAAAAATGGCCTTTTTTCCCTGCTAGTTTGAAAGTCTTGGTTACCTTTGCTATTTGTTGAACTGGATACTATTTTGAAATGGAATATATGCACAACATGGTATCAATACATTTGTAACACCTACTTATGACCAAAGGTGTGGTTGGCAGATTAAGGCATAAATTTCAATTTTGATGATCACATCAACTAAGCTTTTCTAGATATATTATAATACTTTATCAAATGAAGGGCTTAGCTTCGAATCTTTATGACAATAATCCACCACCTACTTCATTTCAACCTTTTCTTTTTTCGAAGGTCACTCACTCACAACCAGTCATGCACTAGTCCTCCCATTATTGTTCCTCCCAAGATTCTTTTCCTTGTGTTGAACATACGTATGTTGTTAGTTTAAGTATTTTTGTCTGTTTTTTTTTGTTTTTCGTTTTCTGGGATGGGATGTGTATTTCGGTGGGCAACATGATATTTTGTGTCTCTTTCTGTCTAGACACCACAAACTTCGTCAACCCCTCCTGTTAATGTAAAGTTAGATACACCTTATTTTTCCTTTTCGCAATGGAATAATTCGTGTTCATGTTCTTCTGATGTTGGAAATGTGATTAAGTTATGGTAGAAGGGAAGATCATATATCAAACACTAAAAAGAATTTAACTATTAACTAGTAACTAGTAATAACGATTAAGAATAAGTAATGGTCGAGTAATTAAAGATTTCATGATTCTTCCCCAAGAGTTTGGACTTTATACAATCTTATTAATCATAATATGTAGCAATTCTTTTCCTTGTGCGTTAAACCTTTTCAAAAAAAAAAAAGCGTAATAGTATATTCGAACTGTATTTCAGAACGAGTTCCGTACTTTTTGATATAAATATTTTAAAATACAATCTATACACAATATGAAGGTTAGATTTGTATCTCTAGGTAATAAGGGAAACCACATAAAAGAGCAAACTCAAGTCACACCACCATAGGATTATTAAACATCGTTAATCAAGGAATAATCTTTCTCATCAATTCGCATGGTTCAGGATTCAAAGCTTATTGGAATCTCTGATGATAAATTTCGGTAAAAGATCCCCTAGTCAAGCCCCAACAAATTGTGCGGTAAAGCATAGTGGCATACATAAATTCGGTTGACAATATTCTTTTGATGTAGCAAAGGCATCAAATTGTGGAATCAGTCGGGTTGATGATCAAATAAAATTAAGGCAGGCATTTATACATTTGATTCCTCTTGGGATATTTATCAGTGATGAAATTCATAGCGTCTTTATCAGATCACCACCTCAATTCAGGTTGAACTTCAACTAAAACCTATATTACAAAGAAACTAAGGAGGGATGAGTGAAATGAAATTTTATTTTTATTTTCGAGAAACCATTCCGATACTTAAATTAATATATATAGTAGAGAATATAATATAACTTGAACTAAAAGTATTGACTTGTGAGAAGGACTGAGCTTCATCAAACAACAATTAACAAAAGCAGTGAGAAAGAAGTAGAGCATGTGCTGGTGATGCGAAATAACAAATATATGGTCCCAAAATTGTACATCCACCAATAATTTCTAGCTTCCGTTTAAGAAAAATCAAGAATATTCGTCCAGATTGGCTGGGATATTCATATTCATTATTAGGACTCATCTTTTAAATTCCTCCTCAAAGTGCAGCAAGCTTAGTCCCTTTCAATCTAACTCACAAACCAAAACCCACCACCACAAAGCAATCTAGCATTCATGCATTATTAATTCTAAAAGTAGCAATTAATTTTCTCCAACTCAATTGGAAATTTTAACATTAGCATAAGTCAAAGCCTTTCCACAATTACAGCAAAACTAGCTGCCAATTAAAGACAATAATACATCCATCTTATAATAATTCCGGCTAAAAACATTTAGTACACAAAGTTGATGCAGTAGCACACCATTGATTACTACATAGTATAGTAGACATAGCAATTGCCACTTCATTAAGTGCAATTTTTGAATCCAAACCCAACAATTGTAATTTTCAAACTAATTACTAGTACTACTACTCGAAGATAATTATGGGAAATACTTAAAAACTAAAAACCAGTTATTATTTTTTCCCTAATTTTTTTTCCTCTTTTAGGGAGGGACAACTTGAGCATAAATTACAAATATATATTCTTCTTCTTCTTCTTTTTTTGCTTTTTTTGGTTATGTTTATGTCCCCAAATAAAAAAGAAAAATAGAGCAGTAAGTAATTAAATTATTACAATACCATATCCCTAAGAGCACCAACTTCCATGAGCTTAGGCACAAGATGACCACTCAAGTGAAGTGCCATGAGGTTCCCCCACCCACCAACGCGCGTTCCACCAATGAACACCGCCGGCGCACCGCTGTCTTCCTCATCCCGCCCGGCGGGGAGTGCATCGATCTCATCCTCGTCCAATTCAATAACGGTTGGGTGGACCCCGAGGAAAGCCAGCAAACGTTTCATGACGTCGCACATGCAACACGAGGAACGGCTAAAAATAACCACTGGATTCTCGGAAATCAGCCGCTGAATCCGCATCTCCGCAGACTCGCTCACGTCTATGGCCAGCGGAGAAGTGGTGGTTGGGGTAAGCTCCAGCCTTACTCCGCCGTCGGACAACGACCCATATCGGCGGACCCCTTGCATCATCACCACCGCCACCAAAAAGTGGTACAAATTTATACGATTTAATCAAAAGAGAGTTTTGGGTTTGTCAACGGGGATGGGTTGAGTTTAAAGGGAAGGAGGAGGAGGGGGTTGTGGGGGATATATAAATCAGAGGAACAGGGGAGAAATAGTATGGCAGAAATGGCATCGATGGTTTACATCACAAAGTAACATATTTACGTAAGGCACTGTGCCATTTTATGTACTGGTCTGTACATTTGTAAAATTCATTCGTATGCTTTTTTCACTTTTTTTTTTTTTTGTTTTTGTTTTTTGGAGTGTGTTTTCAATTTTTGAGGTGGGATTATTAAATGTTTGGAATATGGAGTCAAACGCGAGGGACAAGATGTGGAGCTACCTGCACTAGAGGACAAAGGTGGAAGACTTGAATCATTTTAGTGCTATGTCTCTTCTTGGCTTTTACTAGACTTTGCCTTTTCTTTAAGGGGAATATACAATTCCTCACCCCCAGCCCCTCCAAATCAACAATTATGTTTTTCTTTTTTTTTTAATTGTTAGCATTACGATTTTAATTTTTGCCTCAGATGATATGAGTTGAAACTTCACGGGACAATTTATATATATCAATTAGGATTATGTTAAACGATTAGGAGGAGGGAAGAAGAGAAAAAAAGTTTTAAAAACCATCCCCCCTTCTAATTTGGTATTATTTTTAAAACGTTCTCGTAGTCAATCGGGTTATGATTAGTTCAATTGTCACTTTGAATAAAAAAGATAATAAGGCTCATTTGAAGTTCACGAAAATGAAATTTAATTGTGGATGATTTGAACGATCAGTAAAAGTTTGAATTTGAATAAATTCGATCGTATAAGAAAGAAATAGAGAGAAAATATCTCGAAAAAAAAATTAGAAAGATTCATTTGATATTTAAATTAGATTGTGAGAGGAATAGTAATAATAGGAAGTGTTTAGAATTTTTTTCTAAATAATATTTTACTTGACGCCGAATTCTGTAATTAGTAATTTATAATGTCATAGGTGATTATTAGATAACGGAACGTGTAAGATAATTTAAAAGGATTTTAATTCCTAATACCTTGTTCAAGGGTAATGTTTTTAACAAGTATGGCAATTAGGAGAGGGCATATAGATATAGCTGTTCATTTCCAATTTTCCATAAATTTATTGTTTAGTGATGTATGATTGAGCTATATTTTTCTTACTTCAAATAAATATCTTGTTTCGAACAATCCCAGTATGTCAATCTACGTCAGAGTGTTTACGTAAGTCTATTAGTCATTTCATTGTCATTGTCAAATTTGAAAATTCAAAATACATTACATTCTTGGAAAAGATTTTTTGTACCATTTCATATGTATTTAAAATAAATCCCAACAAAGACAATGGCTACAGTACTCCATTTCTAGCTAGAACATCACTGAGAGGAGGAAGAAGAAGAAGACGACATTGTCGATTGTTGTATGATCATTATAATGTTCGAATGGAAAAATAAAAAATGTGAGTCAATTAGAATTCCATGACAAATGTTTCATGACATCAACTGTAACAAATTTTACATACTTTGTTAGTTTAGAAGTTCATGGGGTGGAATATGTTGGATAGATATCCTAAGTGAACTATTCTATACCTTAAACAACATTAATTATTACATCTTTACATAATTAATTTTCATTTCACTAATAAATAGTCTAATACAAACAAGATTTACATCATGTTGACAAGTCTCATCTAGAATCCAAAGTCCCATGATTATCATCATCCCAAAATTTAGCCAATGCTTGATTGCAAATTGTAACACTAATTCAATTATGAATTATGATGCATATCATGAAAAATCTCAATAAAAATGTATCAATGACTAATGGTTACCGAGACATAGTCCCTCTAATTATCTACTCCCTTTTTATCATGTGAATTCCAATTCAATTATTGTAAAAATTTACTAAAAATTTTCATTATAGAATATTAATACTCTTAAAGAATTAAACTAGTAGACACCAAAACAATGAAATATATTAGCAAATAACAATTATTAAAAAAACAGTCACTCTAATTATTAACTATTTTTTGCCATGTAAATCCAAAAAAATGAAATGTATAAGTGGCTAGTAATTACTAAGAAACAGTCACTCTTTATCATCAATTATCTTTCTATCATATAAATCACAACAATGAAATATATCGGTGACTAATAATTATTAAAAAAAATAATCACTCTAATCATTAACTATCTTTTTACCATATAAATTCTAACAATAAAATGAATTATTGAATAATGATTACTAAAAAGGAGTCACTCCAATCATCAATAATCGTAAAGATTTAAACTACTAAACATCACCACCATCAACAAGGACATGGTTATTCCAGGATTCCAGGGACAGCCAAGTGAAAAAAATAACAATAACAATAATAAAAAACAAGAAATAAATGGGGCGCGTGAACATCAGAGCCGGGGGGGAGAGAGTATTGGTGGTCACTCTTGACTTACGTGTACTTGGGTTGATTGAATTGAGTTGAAATGAAATGGGAGCATGGGAGCATGGGCCGATCAGATCACATGGGGATGGGAGAGTGACGACCCAGAAATATTAAATGCCCTCTGACGTCATCATCTTGACTCGGAATTTGGCGACGGGGAAAACAAAGTGGGGAAAAAAACCGGGACAGCTGACGTAACTCCATTGCCCGCTGACGTGTACAATTCCCTCTTTGAATGCGGTGGGTCCTCCGGAGTGACGTGAGCATGGGGTGCGAGGGTGGGGGGAGGAACTTTCTTTTTCACTCCGAGTCATTCCGATGTCTCCCTTTTGACACGTGGCTTGTTGTTTAACTTTCCTTCAGCCGTGGAGGGATTGTGGGATTTCTGCTTTATCTTTTGTTTTTTTTTTTTTGGATTGCTTGCTTTCAATGGAGTGGACCAGTGGGAAACCACCACGTGGTTTGTCAGCATGCAGCTGATATTTTAATTGAAGATGATGTGTTGTGCTTGTGCGTGTGTGTTTTTCTTTTTTATGTGATTAAAAGTAGTTGTGTTTTTTTTCCATATGTATGATTAATATTTTAAAATATTTTGAATATGTTTTTTATTGTTATCTTATTACAAGTATTTTAAAAAATATAAAAATACATTTTGAAATATAATATAAATGTATTTTTAGTGTTTTGATTATGGTTTCGAATATATTTTCATGTTTCTTGAAATAATTTTTATTTTACAATCTTTACTTCAGAAAGTTTGTTGCGTATATGAAAATTTTGAATCCGATCTTATTTGACTTGAATTGATACGTATTTTGGGGATCACAATTAAAAACACATATATAACTCGGGTCAGTAGTTTAGGTTCAAATATTTGTAAACTAATGTACGAATCAAATATATGATCCGATATAATTTAAACTAAAATATTAATTATGTTATAAATTATTTGATTAAATTCAATTCAAAGTTTTTAGGCTGGGTTAAATTAATTTTATAGATAAAAATGAACAGTCCTAATAAAAACGTGTTTTCAAAACGCCATTCTTTCAACGTATGTAGTAAATCGTTATTCAACATTCAACGATGCAGATTGGATTCCACACAGCGGTATGAGTTCGTCGGTGTTGTTATTCAACGTCTTCATTTAGTGTAATATAATTTTGTATAGTACTAATGTCACGATATATCCGGACTTTTGTATTTTTTCTTTATTTTTCTTTATTTTGCTTTTTATCAATATATCTACTATCGTTTTCAGAAAAAAAAAAAAAAAAAAAAACGCCATTCTTTATTCAGTTGGCTTTCATTGGTTGTGTGGGTATAGAATTGCGGTTGGGGGTGGGGGGTAGTTTGTGGGGGGATTTTTGATGGGATTAAAGGAGAGAAAGAAATAATGGCTTTAATTAGTTGTGTGTGGACAGTATGCGTAAGGGGAAATGGAATGGGTGGGTGCCTACAGCCTGCCCAGCACCAAATTGGAGATGAAGTCATTGGCATGCACCAACGCAAGCAAAATTTAGCAAAGCTTCAAGGTTAGCCGTTCATGGTGGTAACCGTATAGCGTCTGTCTGCCATGAGGAAATTTGAAAGGATTGCATCAGCCACGAAGGGGGAACCAGACCCTTTTTCATTTGCTGAATTTATTGGCAATTTCATTAATAAGAGAATAACATATTTATTAAGTAATTTATCAACATTTTGTATCTTTATTTTCATGCTCGCTGTTATGTTTCTCTTTTATAAAAATTTTGTTTTATAAATCTTGCTTATACTGTTTATTACTATTCCTTCTCTAACTCTCATCTTGTGGGGTCATACGTAATTATTATTAATAAAGATAGTATAAAAATTTTTGTTTAAATGTAAACCTTTTTTTTTAAAAAAAAAAACAAAATTGTAAGACAGATGGAGTATTATATTTTTATCAACTATTCTTACCTTTTGTTTCATAACTAAGAATGAACAAGTGTTTTGATGTGGAACTTTCTTTGATTGACTATAAGGTAGAGCTAAAATAAACATAACCTTGCATCCCAGCACTTTCCAAGAGATTGGGAGTTTCAATGTCTAAGAATTGGAGGAAATTTTGGTACCTAGCATTATCATATTTGCATTTCTTTATATTCTTCACCAATTATGCTGCAATATTGGTAGCAATTCTTCCAATCACCTCAATTTTTTTAATAATTATTTCGTTGTAGTCAGTTCAGTACTCATAGCGCTTGCTAATTAAAAATATTTAAATTAAATTATTAATAATTTAATAATTATATAGTGAAACGCATAGACATTACAAATGTGACAGATACAATTATGCCGTGAAGTTGGATTGTGTATTGCTGATTCATATATTCCAGCATGCCGGAAATGGGAGTTGAGTTGATTTGAGTTGAGTTAAGCTTTTGAATGTGAGTGACTACTCATGAATTAACCACCACAAGAGTACATTCCATGAGACAAAAAAGTTATCAATTATCATGCTAAGATTCAATTGCTGATTACAGAGGAGGTTGCATTGGCCTTGGCCCCCACAAGGGGATCGTTTTTTTCCCAACTTATTATAATTCCTCCCACTAAGCCATTTATATACATAATTTTCAGTTGATAGGAATTGAAGAGACTGAAGCGTGGTTTCTAGCAGTGGTAACAGGAAATCACTTTCCCACTACAATAGCCTTTTTCTACCAAAAGGTTAAAACGTGATTGTTTTTTTTTTCCCCTTAAAAGTTGATAGTTATAATAACTTGGCTGAAAAGTTAACATGATACATAAATGGTCTATCGATAATGGACTCTCTTTAACCCATTGTGGCATTTAAGGCAACTATCTAACTAGCTTAGCTAAGCCAAACAAAAACTAAAACAAAAACACCAAAATAAAAAGAAACAAAAATCTTACTGGTAAGTTTTTCCATGAATACCTTGAAAGGGCAAACTGCCCATAAGAGCCATGAAACACAGATCTGAATCCATCACTCTAGCCTAGGCCTTTCTTGATTCTTCCTAGTGCTAAGTTAGGGACTAAGACCTCACAATGGAGGACAAAACTCTACGAAATAGGGACATAATCCTAAAGAAAAAGGGACATACTATGACCAAAAAAAAAAAAAAAAAGGTGATTGGGCTTGAGCAACTTTGGGAGATTTGAGAGGAACATAAAAGAGTTCGTCAATTCTACATACAACACTTGCATTATTTTGCTCATACAAATATTTTCCTCTTCTTTTTTTTTTTTTCCTCCCCTAAATGAATATATATTATCAAACATCAGTTAAGATAATTCGTTATCTCTTGAGAAAAGGAAGGATCTCTACTTTTTCTTTCTTTTTTTGCTTCTTTTTTGCCCAATTATTAGGGTTTAGTTCTCGTTTATGAAAGTTTTTGTCCCTCACGGTGGAGAGTTATAACCTCCTCAGTTAAAATAACTCTTGCTCTCGGTGGTAATGAAAAGAGTTATATTTACGAACAATGGTAGCTGGTGGCTGATGGTGGTTGTTGGTGGAGGCGGCCAATGGCGAAGGCTGTGTTTGTGACTTTCATGTAAATTTCTAGGGAGATTATTAACTTATATTAGGTCTTATAACTATAACTATAATTCAGTTTTAACTGTTATGCCAGCAAGTAACTCGTTTCAATATTAATGCAGTTTATTTGTAGACAAAAAAAAAATCAACAGTTTAGTAATTACGATTGAACAGAATAATGTTGACATTGCACTATTTGTTATTGATATTTTTATTTTGTTATATAAATTACAATTAACGAGGTAATTTTGTACTCGTAGCAACAAACAAGGCGTGCCCATTGGAATGTCAACATAATCAGTGCCCTTAAAAAGTAATGATACTTTTAAATACTACCAATAGTGATTTTTCATAGTAATTAATGTGTCAAATATAAAAAGATGAAATTCACTCATTATCATCTCTTTTTTTTTAAAAAAAAAAGATCGATATATTGAATTACAATTGTAATATTTACATAGTCAAAAAAACTAATTAACTTTCGTAGCATTGGATTGAACCAAACCTACGGAAAGAAGCCTCCGAAAAGAAAATAACCTCTGAAGAGGACACAAAGCCTCCGATGAGAACATAATCCCTAATAAATAAGGACACCCTAACACATAGGGACAGCGCTAATACTATACAATACTACATAAGTTAATACTACAACTGGCTAAGGTAGCTAACTCAACTGGGTACCACAAATGGTATGTGATGAAAGAAACTGAATACTGGGCTCCTAGTTTTAGTCCTCGCTGTTTGAGATGATCTGCAAAATTACATCTGTTGCATAACTTGGCACCCACACTATTATCACAAACATTGAATAGCTTATCTGCCAAACTACGACCGTATGCACTGAAAAATCTGCAACCAAACTCTCCCTTAAAATATATTGCTTATTTAATCATTGATGACCAAAAAAAAAAAAAAGAAGAAGGAGAAGCATACTATCAACAATAATTTGATGAAAAGCAAGACTCTCAACATAATTCAGTGCTATCATTGGTTCGTCTTTTCTTAAATTAAACGCGTGGCCCTTGGCGAAGCGGGCAGTCTTTGGTGTTTTGGGTCAGCAATTATCACGCCCAATATCAAATTACCTTTGTGGTCATAGCCAAGCACTCATCAATGTTGGTGGCTAAAATACTGATGATGTAAGGAAATCAATCACACGGCATATGCTTTGGGGCTGAAAATAATGCACATTTGATGGACCGTAAAATAATCGCTATCTGCCAAGCCAATTAAATTCTAACCATTGCAGACCCTGACGTCATCGTGTTTTGGGTTCGGTGGACGTCTGACTCTGCGTTACACACGCGTTTTGCCATTTTAAGCTATTCCCATATAGGGGAGGTTGTCACTGACGGAAAAAAAAAAATAATATACTCACTTAAAAAAATTACTTTTAAAATAAAAATAAAAAGTTAATAAATATATTATATCTAAAATTTTAAAAACAATTATACATAACTTTTGGGACCAGTCAAGTGGGAAAAAGTTGTAAAAATATATTTCTTTTGTAGAAAATAAAGAAATTTTTTTGGTGACAGGTGAAGTATTATATTATTAAATTTAAAGTTATAAACTAATTATTAATTTGGTTAATAGGGTAACTATTTTGTTCTTTTATTGTTATTAACACTTTTATCCGTCGTTAAAAAGCATAAATATTTGTCAGTAATTATATTTTTATGATAAAAATAAGTATTAATATTACGTAATTATTTTCATTTAATGATTAATATAATATTTATTCGTCAATTTTAAATGTGATTCACGTATTGGAACCGTGATTGAATTTCAAAGGGCGATCATAAAATAATGATGGTTGTACAAAAGCACCGCCACCAAGGATGAACGCTTTTGGATGATAGAGATGGAATCGAATAAACCATATTCACCTAAGCTTTGAGTATTTGGAAGTTGGAGCACCTAGTTTCTTTTTTTAAATTATTCCTTTAATTTTAATGAAAGGGAACCCTAAATGTTAGAATAATATGGTAATACTATGGGTAGTAATGAGGTCGTGTTTCGAGTTCGCAAGTTTTGTTTTGACACGGGTATTACAGATTTTACACGAACCCAAACACAACTCACAAACCTGTTTGTGTCAAAAAAACGTAATCTGAACATGACTTGTTTATTTTTTCAGATAATAAAAAAACTTATTTAACATAAAATAATAAATAATAAATTAAATTTAAATTAATAATAATTAATTAATTTTTAAACTAATAATAAATGAATAATGCAACGTCTAAAACGTAAAAACAATGTTCAAGAAGGCCGCAGACAATTATGCAACCTCTTCATTTTAACAACCTACTCTCCCCTATTTATAATTGTGTTTGGCAATTAATGGTGAGGAAGTTCTATTTATAACACAAGACCTTAGGTAGAGGAACAAAGATGCTTACCACTAAATTATAATGAATTTCTTTATAAATGGTGAATAAATAATATTATTATATATAAAATAAACGGGTTAATAAGTCGACTCACGAGTTGAATATTTATTTTTGTGTTATTCGTGTTCGACCTGATTTCGACTCGAACTTGTTAAAATGTGAACTTGTACCTGTTAATTACGTGTTAAATTAATGTCGTGTCGCGAATTGCCGCCCCTAGGTAATACCTTATTTTATTCAAATAATTGAAGACTTATTATTAAACAAGTAGACTTTAACCACTATATTATATCAAGACATTTCATAATCGTCATTTAAAGTATACATTATTAAATATAACATTTAAAATATTAGACCATATATTAACTTAAATATTAAGTGTTTAATGGCATTGAAACTTTGTATTATATATACTCGAATTACAATCACACACATTTAAATATCAAATTGTTTGACAGAGTTGAAATTTCATACTACAAGTACTCATATTACAAATACATCGGAAGCGATGAATGAACAATCTCATCATTAAAAATGATAAAATTACATTTTAAAACAGTGTATCAGCATCACCAAAATTAAGTATGCAATTCTAACATAATTAAATGTTTTATTACCTCCCCAATTAATTAATTATACATTCAGTGGACTAAATTTGGGAGTTGACTCCATAATACAAGACAAAAACCATTAACTGGAAGACATGAAATTGTTTGGCTTGATCCAGGCTGGTTTTAATATTCAAGTAAACTTTAAAATTACTCAAGATTTTTCTATTGTTTTTTTTTTCTTTGGTGGTTTAGGTAAGTTGACTCCGTATTATTTCAAAGAAGATATAATTACGATTACATTATTTTCTCGGTACTAATTCTTTATGCAACATCATGGGATAGGGACAAACACATTTGCAAATATATATATATATATATATATATATATATATATATATATATATATATATATATATGTGAAATAAAAGTCAAAGTCAACCTCGGGAAATGTTTGTTAAATTATTTTATCCTCCTGCTATGTGTAATTATTATTATTTTTAATCAATTTAGTATTTTTTTCTTTAAAAATAATAATATATTAACAAGAAACACAATGGCCAATATATATAATCACTAGGGCTAATTGAGTTTTGTGGTGATAGTGTGCGGTCAAACTTACGAAAATAAGAACCACTAGGTAATAAAGGTTCACAAAGGGATAATAACCAGACTAACAGAAAAAAAGTCGCACAAAATGACAAATACGGATGATCACTAGATAACATAAGGCATCAAAATTATAACAAACTACTAACTAAGGTATTGTCTTCAGTAGAATCCTCAAATTGCAAGCGGTGAAAGAAATTGAACGTTAGCATTCCTAACTCTCGTCTCATGTCTTTTGTGATAATTTTAAAAAATTGATAAATATTAAATAGTTTGAACTAAACTATTGTCGCATATTAAAAAAAAAATACATCACCAAAATTATAACATATATCTATAAACAAAAATCGATAACAGTGCCAAACCGCACCGTTGCCGCACAGCGCGTAGCACTTACTATTTTTTTAAAGAGAAAAAATGGACGGCCTGCCCGGCAATCAATTTAGTATTTAATCCATAAAATTCTCCTGTTTTTTTTCTAACAATTCCGGTTTTGTCCTGATTGAAGAGCTAAAGACAACGGCGAAAGTGTACGTCAGTACGTGTCCAAAAGCGCACGTGCTTTAGGTATTAAATAAAATAAATTGGAGGCGGTGCTCACGTGACCCATGTCAGCAAAAGCATATCCTACTTCTGAGATGCCGGTGATCTCACGTTTGCACCGTGGAGTACGTAGGACTCATCGGATCATGTGAAAGCGCCACCCTGTCATGCCCTCAAGGTATGAAAAGATGTTCCCTCTCGATGTAATCCTCTAATTAGAAGGAAGAAATCTTTTGGTATTACCAACTGTATAATCTAAAGAAGGCAAATTAAATGATGCTTTGGTGTTAGGGGTGTGAGAAAGCAAATATCCGTCATCAACTTCTAGTAAAATAGATCTCGTAATTATTTTTTAAATAGATATTTTATTTAAATCAATATTAGAATTTTAAACTTGTTGAAAGTTTAAGGAGACAAATTTAAGGGTTTTTTTTTCTTTTACATGTATAATTGTGATGTATTTATATAAAAATTAAAGTTTTTCCTTTTTTTTACTTTTGATGTATTTGTGTCAAAATTATACTTCCTTTGTCTCTAAAAAAATAGTTTATTCTTTAAAAAAAAATTGTCTAAAAAAAAGAGCCAATTGTCAAATCAATTTTTTAAAATACTCTTATTAATATTAATTATGTATACTTATAATTTAAAAGTAAAGATAAATGTGTAAAATTATACATTTAGTTAGGACATTAAATATATTTATTATATATAATAATTAATAAAAAAGTTGTATATAAACTAAAATAAACTATTTTTTGGAACGAGAAAATGAAGAATAACTATAAGTCACTAAATCACATATAACTTTTAAAACTGTCATTATCATGAAATATAACTTTTGGATCGAAATTCAGTACTCATCAACGTGACAATTGGGAGGAAAAGATTAGAAATTAGGTGAAATTTAAACAAATAAAAAATAATTAGGATTTAGTAATTTTTTATTATTAATCTTTAAAATTGGGTATAAATAAATTTAATGAGATAGAAATTTCTCAATGAAAATATTGCGGAATTAGGCTAAATTATGACAAGGTCACTAGAATTTGGATTATTAGATCATTTTACTTGTTACTAATCAATTTTGAATTGAATACTCAATGACATTTGGCGTGCAAATTGTAGAAACCATACTCAATGATGTTCAAATTATCTCAATGATGATAACTTCAAAATCGAATCCGTGAGACTTGTTGTATAATGAGTTAAGCAAACATTTGGAGGGGAATCATAAGAAAGTTTGCTTTGATATTCTAGTAAACAAATAATTATGTAAGAAGAGGAAATAAGATATTAAGAATAAAACTAACTATAATAAAATCAATGGATGAGGCAGTTCATGAAATAATAACCATAAAGAAGTCGTTGTTAGGAGTGCTCAAATGAAAAGTTCAAATTTGATTGGAATGACCTAAACTGATATGTGATTCATGGATGACGATTTAAATTGATGTGTATTTTTCGATTTACGAATTAGATTGGTTTCGGTTGGTTTCAAATATTGATAGAGCAATATATAGACGAGACATTTGAATTAAATTGATTCGAAATTATTTAATTTGACATGATTTGAAATTTGAATCACGTCAGATCAATTTTACAACTTTACGGATAAAAATAGATAACCTAATAATTGTAAAAATTTTAAGGGGTTTATTGTACTGCCATTATTTTGATAATTTATGTTTTAATTTTATCTGTATGATAAATTATATTTCTTCTATCTTAAAAAAAAAAAAGAGTTACTTTTCAATAGTATAATTTATAAAAATAATAAGGTACAATACATTAAAAGCATTATCAACTCTATAGTACTATTTTAGTTATGTCATTTCCTTTTAATTATAGTTCATAATTACTTGTTATTTAATAAAATATTTTAAGAATTTTATTCAAATGTAAACTATTAAAACCAGAAATACATGTTGTGATTGAGCTTCAATAAATACGTAACAGTTGAAATTAAATTTTAAAAATTTTAAAAATTAAATTTTGAATTACAATTACTTAATTAAATGTTTTATTTTTTTTTATTTCTCTCAAATCCACCTAAAATACTTTTTCTTCATCCATGACCCCGCAATTTGGACGAGCGCAAATTAAGGAAGCCAACGGGCCAACTACGTACATAAGTATGACCCGTCATCGCGCAGCCGCAATAATAGACGGCTCCTCCCGGTCCCGGCCCGTGCGTTGATAAGGCATTGGCTGTAAACTTTGGAATAATTAAAGCCACTTTGACAATGCCAATTTGAAAAGGAATGGCCATCTAATCAAACACGGACACGTTGCCAACCCCCCCCCCCAAAAAAAAAAAAAAGGTTAGTTATTGTTAAAAGGATTCTCGAAGTAATGCTTACCTTACCAATGACATCAACACATCTAATATTATTGTCAAATATTCAAATTTTTTTTATTTAACTCTTTTTCCTTTTTTTTTTTTTGTTGTTGTTGTTAGACATTTATTCGTATGCATCTTTTATTTGCTTTAAATTTTTAACGAGTTACATACAGAGTTTTGAAAATGTGAAATTTTTTAATGATATTTTTAGTTTTTTTTTTTGGTGAGTTTAATAGTTTTAGTTTTTAAATTTTTTACATTAGCAAATTTAGTTTTTAAAATTGTAATTTATAACATTTTTAAAACAATAGAAAAAAAAAACAAAACAAAACTTAACAGTTGAAACATATATTTCAAGAGTCGACAACTTTAGTCATTAAAAATTTAAGGTTAATTTGTAAAAATAAAAAATTTACCTTATTAGCTTAAAAATTAGAAAAAGTAAATTGACATACATTTGTTGCATTTTTCAAATATATAAATTTCAATCATTATTATGACTAATATTGTGAATCACTGAGTACTTCATGCATGACGCAAGCAAGTTGGTTGAGATGACAGGCCTCGTGATGAAATGGGTCCTAATCAACGTCATCATCTGATCTATGTCGGTTCATTAACAGGTCTCATCTTTCTTGTATCCTTCTGCCAAATTGCCAGTTTTTCATCCATGCACGTTCCCCCCACCGCTTTCCCAAAGATGTTCCCACATTTCCTTTCACCAATGTCTCACGCCTCCGCTTTGAAGTCTCTTGCTGTTCTTTCCTCAAATTTCATCCCCTGAGGGTTTCTTTGGAAAGAGTATTACTCGTTTGCATTTGAAAAAAGTTATATTAAAATGTGTAAAAATTTTAATAAATATTTTTTTTATTAAAAAAGTATTTTGAATGAAAAAATAAGACAATTTTTTTTTTAAATTATGTAAGAGGATTTTGAATGGAAAAATTTTAAATTTTAAATTTCGAAAGAAAATTTTGTTTAGATAATTTATTTTTGTTTAAGAATTTATTTATTTGCAAATAGAAACCCTTAGTCCAAACAGGCCCTAAACCAATTATATGATGAACATTTCTAATCAACTACTCAAAATGCATTTTTATATTATATTATATTTAAAATAATAATTTTTTTTTATAATAACTTTTATAACAATTAACGTAACAAGTATGAAAATTCAAAATTTAATTATCACACTCTTTAAAACATACAAAATAATAATGAATAATTTTATTTTTTTTATATTTATCAAATTAATAACTATTATTTTTCACAATAAAAAAAGTCACTATAAATATTATTACTTTTAATCAAATCTATTAATCTATAGAACCAACTCACCCCTAATAGGCTTAATTCATCTGTACTATTTTCATTAGGTATGGTCCATCAATACCAATCCATCTATGAGGAATAAATCAAATCTCCCAATCTATTGAACCAACTCACCCTTGATATGCTCAATTCATCCACGCTATTCACCCCATCATAAATTGAGCTTCATCTGTCTCTAAATTACAAAAGATATACCATTCTCCTTGGTATTATTGTATTTAGATAAAATGTTTGGTTGATTTTAGCCCCTATTCTCAACTAAATTCATATTTATATCCTCCCCCTCCCTTTTATGTCGCAAATTCTGGGGTGTTTTACTCAAGTATCCAATGAATCTAAATTGAAAGAAGGCCCAGCCCACAGTTAGGCGTACCCATTGTGCATAAAGCTTGAAGAAAGGAACGAAAGGCCCAAAGATTAACGGAAAGAGTGTTTGATATTTCTTCAGTCGACAGTTGTAACGATTTGCTTCAGTCTATACTGCTGAATTGGATCGAGAAAAGGAGTGGAATCCAAAGTGTATTTCAATTGCTGGGCAATCCAAGTTTGACATCCATCAACAGCTGAACTCATGGGCCAATTCCCCTTCCAAAAATCAAAAAATCATTGGGCTCCCTCTGGAATACAATTTCACGATTCAGGTCTATTACCGTTATACGCCTCCAGAGTTAGTTCAACTGGTTTTCTCGTGGACATTAAGTTATGGGAAACTCCTACGACTATTGTTGTTGAGCATGTTTAGGGACAAGGTTTGCTTAATCTTGGAGAATTAGTCTCATACCCGAAGTAGAAGCCACAACCCCTAGCCGGTGGAATAGGAATACATCCAAGTCGGGGAAAAAAAAAAAAGTCTACTACCATTTAAGGATGGCAAAAATCGGGTTCGGAATCGGGTTTCGCAGTGTCATCCCCAACCCCTAAAATTGGGTATGCCATTGACCCCAATCGGGTTTTAGAGATTATCCCTGTTCCGGCCCCTACTCTCGATTGGGTTTCGAGTTCCCCGCGTGGGCCTCGAAACCAAATGATGCTATTAGGAGCAGACCCGATTGGGTTAAACCCGAACCCGAACATGAACATTTCATTCAAGAACATTCTATTTGTTATTTAACTTTATTTCATTCAAAATTATAAATATGTTCATTTTTTCAATTCTTATATTATATTTAATCAATTCTAATATATGAGTAAACCTAATATAAATACATGTCATATGTAATAGTAATACAAATCAATTGGTAAAATGCTCAAAACATTAGCATGTAGTTAATTAGCTCCATAATCTTATATATATATAACACTTCTTATGTATAAATATAACTCAATGTAATTTGTATGAATGATGAACCATACATTTTATGAGTTATAAATTTAATGATTACTTAATAAGTATGCATAAATGTATGGCTTATAACTCATAACTTACAATCTCAAATAGTTAATTAGACTTACAAAACATAGTTAGGACATATAAAATGCTTATTAATTATTTTCTTAACATGATTATATGAGATAAGTGGTTCATTTACTAATTAATATGTAATAATAAAAAAATCTTTTTTCAATTTAATTTATATTGTGTTTCCTATAATCATATTTCAATTACAATAGAATAAAAATTTCTTAGTTCTTACTTAAAATTCTATTTGTAATATAATTGTCATAGAAAAATTAATGAAAAAGTCATTTGTGACGATTTATTTTATCAAAATTTTAATCTTCTTTATGAATTTGTAATTGCAACAAATGAAATTCTAAACATTAAAAATTAAAACATGAAATGATATTACAAAAATATATTTTCGAGAATCGGATTCGGGTTTTATCGGATTTTTCCCGAACCCAATCATTTAGGGGCGGGGCGGGGCGGGGATAGGTAAACCCATGTCCGCCCCGAACTCGACCATAGATTTCATTCTAAATCCAAAACCATATTCTAAACCTGAAAAAACCCAATCAACCAGATTTTGACTAGGCTGCTATTGGAAAAACCAGTTGAGCACATTAACATGCAAACCCCGTTTAGCATACGTGTGGAGGTGGTCACCTATTCGGTTCGAATCGGGATAAAATCAAACTTGAACTGATAATTTTAGTCTGTGAATCGAAAGTATGAATGGTGATTTCAAAAATCATATTCATTTCTGATTTTATGGTTTGAAAAATCAAACCCGAACTTTTGAAGAGCTCGGTTTTCAATTCAGAATTGTGGAATTTTTGAAAAAACTAAATATACAAATAAAATATAAATATAAATAAAACATACCCTTTTTATCACTTTCATTTTTAATACTGAATTTAAGTTATATATATAAAAATAATATTTTATTTATAAGTTTTAAATTTAAGTTATATATACATTTTTTATAACCAGAAACCAAATCATAATTAAATCAGAACCGAAACTAAAATCAAATCATGAATTGTAATTGTAAAATTTCATTCTGCTTCCATCTTCATGAAATTGGAAACTGATGATTATGAAACCTGGTGACGATATTAGTAATTTATTGTTATTGTTAGCATTTTTTTTTTATCGTAAAAAATATAAAACAAAGATGCCTTAAAAGAACCATTAACAAAGAGTGGACTATCAATTATCAACTTATATACATTCAAGGAATAAATTTTATAGGCTTTTCTTTTAAGTTGGATCAATAATATAACCAAAAATTTATTATTTTGACTTTCTTTCATTTGGGGAGATTAGAAACTAAACGAAAAAAGAAAAACGAAGAAAGTATGCAGCAGGATAAGGGTGAAATCCAAAACAGGAATCTTCTGGAAATCTCCAGAAGATTCCAGATTTCTTCTATTTATACTCGTCTCGTGGGCACCACACCAACACGCCCTGTCGGTCCAGCAATATCTTGGACACCTTTTGACTCCCAAACTCAAACAAAAGACTACAAATCGGGTAAATGAAAATTCCCAGAAAGTCCACCAAAAATGGAAAACTCTAGGGAGCCCTCCATCGTCCATCTCCTCCCCCCCGAGAGAAAATATCTCTCCTTTCTGGAAAATTCTAAACCAAACCCCATAAATTGTCCATCATTCTCACTTTTTTCCTCTCAATTCCTCCCAAAACCCCATTCCACTGAATCCTCAAAAAACCACGGCTTAGTCCACTTCACTTCTCACTCTAAGAAGTAAGAAGCGACCACCCCCGTATATTTGTTCTCTGTTTTTTAGTGTAACCAAGAAATTCTTTCAAAGATTGGATTTTTATCTGGAAAGATTGTTACTCTGAGCTATGGAAAATGGGACCATCAAGATTGAAGTGGAAGAGAGCATTGCATGTCCATTCAGCGGCGGTGGTGGATGCGCTTCATCATCTTCATCATCTTCGCCACGACCAATGGAGGGCTTGCATGAAATGGGTCCACCTCCATTCCTGTCCAAGACATTTGAAATGGTGGAAGACCCTTCAACTGATTTAGTGATCTCATGGAATGCAGCTCGCAATAGCTTCATTGTTTGGGATTACGCCAAGTTCTCTTCTATTCTGCTTCCTAAGTACTTCAAGCATGGGAACTTTTCAAGCTTCGTTCGCCAGCTCAATACCTATGTAAGTAAAATAAATAAATAAAAGGTTCGATCGAGTTGTTAGTTTTACCTCATATAGCTGCTTAATTGTGCATGTTTTTACATGGGTTGCTGCCAATTTTGCTTTATTGCTCGGGGTCTGTTTGATTTTGGTTTTGATAGAACTTGTTCTTTTTATGTTTTTCTTTCTGAATTGACTGATATTAGTAGTGAAACCTTTTTCGTTCTCTTAACTAGCTCTCCATTATTGATATATCAAAATATTGTAAATTCTTAATGAAGATGTAATTTGTTTTGCTCTTACTGCTTAAATATGCGCAAGCTTACCTTGGTTGTGGTCAATTTTGTTTCCACTTGGTATGTTGTTTTGTGTTTGTGGCGTGTTAGGCGCATTAAAGTAGATTTCAATGTTCATTTTGGTTGGTTACACATTCTTTTGTTACCATTGTTGTGTCAATGAGTCCTCATGCTGAGGCTTCTTTCTAAAGGGGGCTTAGTTTTATCAAGTATAGGCACCATTCTGTAGAAAGTTCACCCAAGATGTTGGTTTTCTTTTGTTACTGCTGCTTAGCTTAATCATTGCATGGGGTTGTTAGTTCTGTTCAATTTGGGCTTGTGATTAAACATGCTGAAATGGCGTTAATAGATTCTAGTAATTTCTGGTTGTTTCCTTTGGTTACTATTGCTTTTGTTTCTGTAATGGCTGCCGTTCAATAGTTGGTTCTGAATGTTGGGGCCTTTACTTCTCTCTTGTAAGGAACTTGCCATCTCTTGAGGCTTTCTTTTATGATTTGCATGTAATTTGGGACCGTTGATGGGAATTTTTGCTTCTAGAATGCTAACCGCTGATTATGCTACTTCATTTCAGTAATGGATCTTTAGTATTTTGGTTGAACCTGCTCTCTCTTTTTTCCATTTTCTTTTTTTTTTTCAATAAATTTATTTGAACTTAGTTCAATTTTGATGGGGTTGTTCGCTGTTGTTTGACATATAGAACATCAGTTATGTGAATTGTTCTCTTGTGATTTAAGTTAGAGATAAATTATCTGGTGATTTAGACGAAGGAATGCTAGATCCTAACTGAGTTCCTTTGATCGCAGGGTTTCAGAAAAGTTGATCCAGATAGATGGGAATTTGCAAATGAAGGTTTTCTAGGTGGACAGAAGCATCTTCTGAAGACAATCAAGAGGAGAAGGAATGTTGTTCCCAGTGTGCCCCAACAAGTAGGTGGTCCATGTGTTGAATTGGGTCACTATGGCACGGAAGAAGAACTTGAAATACTTAAGAGGGACAAGAATCTACTAATGGCTGAAATTGTAAAACTTAAACAGGAACAGCAGGCATCAAGGGATCAGATTGTGGCAATGGAGGAAAGAATAAAGATCACGGAGAAGAAACAACAGCAAGCGATGAGTTTTCTTGCCAAAATCTTTGCTAATCCTAATTTTATGCAGCAATATGTGGAAAAAAATCGACAGCGGAAAGAGCTAGAACAAATCGGCATTGGGCAAAAGAGGAGGCTTACAACGTCCCCAAGTGTAGAGAATCTGTTGGATGTAGCATCAGCTGCTGTGGACAGTGATCTGCTTCTGAATGACCCCGCTGAAGACCTCGAACTGGAGTGCATGCAAAGAAGCATTGAGACTGTGCTAGTCTCTGCTGCATTGGATGATGAAGCCAGCAGCATTGTGGACTTGAGTGCACCAGCAATTCCATCAAACAGCACTGCCAATTTGGATCCAGTTACTGAAAGCATCTGGGAGGAGCTGCTCACCGGAAATGAAGCAGCAGAAGCATTGGCAGGTGATCAATCGGATGTTGACGTGAAAGTTGAGGATCTGGTTGCTGAAACACCTGAATGGGATGAGGATCTCTGTAACCTTGTCGATCAAATGGGATACTAACAACTCCATTGATTGACATAAAACCTTACCCCATTCCTGTTAGCATATTAAGTGTGTTTTCACCATGTCTGTGATTTGCATGTTTTTGCTGTTGAATAGCAGGTAAGTAGCCTAATGATTGTGTGTTAATAAGCAGGAAGGTGAAGCTTCCAAGGAGGCCACAAACTGATTCAGCGGTTCTGTATCCTTTTAATATTATATTATGAAATCTCTTTTCTGAAATTCTTTGGCAGTGAAATTTTACAAGGTGGGACTCTGGTTTTGATTAGTCTTTCTGTTTTGATGCACTTTGCAGATGGAGATGCCTCAAAGAAGATATGAAGTGCCATCGATCAAACTTTGAAGCAGTCGCCCTTGGATTTTATTTTGACATGATTCTTTTGGAAGTATGATTGGCTAACTTCTGTCAGCAATTTACCACATTAGGATTGTGCAAAATTGGAAAACTTTTGTAAAGCTTATTTTTTGCCAATAGAAGAAAGTGTTTCCACTCCCTTGGGGATTGTGAAGTAAAAAAACAAAACAGACTTCGGCTCTTGCTTTGTCTTTCACTGCCAGATGCCAGTAGCATTTCAGCCCAAATATCCCCGTACTTGTTTCGTGTCATTGAAGCCAGATCGCTCAATTGGGGAATAACCAAATGGGCACAACAAGGAGTGTGGGTTTTCACATAAATATTGCAATCTATTATATATATTCCTTCAATTTAGTTTTGTTATGAATACAATTGTAATTAATCTAATAAAGTCACATGTTAGATTATATTATTATTATAAATTATGTTATATATAAACTTTTTTATAGCTTAATATAGTCATTAAATTAGTGTGATTAAATAAAATCATATTATAGTTTAAATTATTTTATTTCTTAATATTTTAATTTTAATTTTAATCTTTATCTTTTCACATTTTAATTTAAATTAAATTTTTATTACATTCGGTATCTTAATTTATCTTAATTTTTTTAATTAAATATTTTTTAAAGACCAATTAATAAGTTGAAAAAATGCAAAATATTGTCACTGTGTGGCTCAAGAATATAATAAGAACATAGTTAATTTTTTTGGTAATTATCAAGTACTATATATATGATTTATAATTATTTAAAATATGTATATATTTTTTTAGATAATGTTATGAATTCTATTTAACTTGGATATTATAAATGAATATTATAAATGAATATTATAAATGAGTAACTTGATATATTTTTATATTCAAATATTAGTAATTTTCTCTTATGATTTTCTTTAAGATAAAAAATTAAAATACATTAAGATTTTTGATATGATGATAAAAAAAATTTAATAATAAGATATTCGTGCATATAAACAGGTAAAAATTTTAGTTTTTAATAAAAATTAAATAAATATTAATAATTTAAAAAATTATTTTAAAATAATGAAATCCCGATTTTGAAATTAATAATTCAGATATTGATATTGAAGTTGATTTCTTGAAATCCCCCTCCCTTCTTTGCCACAGCCTTGGGACTGCAAACTCCCCCACGAGCCGTCCTCTTTCTCTTAGCAAACCCCTTGCGAGAGCAATCCCCAGTCCCCACCCCCTGGAGCAGTCCTTAGCCTCAGTGGCAGACTGGCAGCCGCCCCACCCAAAAAAAAGAAAAAAAAAAAAAAAGATTAAAATTGATTTCTCAGTATTTTGAAAATCATCTTAAAAACATCAATGTTTTTTTTTTTATCTTTTTACAAAAAGTATAATATTTTATGAAATAACTCCAAGAGTGTTAACACTTTATGTTGGATTTAGTGTTTTTTGACTTTTTGAGAGATGATACTATTTTAAAATAAGGAAGGAATAGTAGATTGAGCATTATGTGTTGTATGGCCACAATGAGGGATTAGGGACTTGGATGGCAACAAATTCTCCTTATTTCATTAACTACAGCACGTTCTGAAAACAAAAAAAAAACAGAAGGAAAAACTTGTTTTATAAAGTGTAATACTCTCTCTGTCCCGTTCACTTTAGTTTATGTACAAATTTTTTTATCAATTATTAAATTCAACACATTTAATATATTAATTGAATGAATAATTTTATATACTTATTTTTACTATTTAATTCTGTGTATATACAATTATTATTAGTTAAGGAATTTTAAAAATTTTGTTTGACTAGAATATGTTTTTTTTGAAAGTATATTCTTTTTTTAGGATTGACGGAGTAATATATAACTATAACGGTAAAAAAAAATCAACATGGTATTTGTATAACCAAAAAAAAAAAAGAGAGAGCAAAAATATCTCCTTCTTTTCTGATAATTTCCCGCATTTCAAATGTCGTATTTAGTCATTTCACGTGTACGTCTAGAAAACCCACTTGTACTAATTCGTGAAGAAATTAATCCCTTTCTACGGTTTCGTGAAATCAATGGGCTGTAACCTTTTTACCCTTTTACCTTATGGATTAACGATGAGTAAATTTTGTTGTAAGTAATGTTATTCATAATGAATTATTTGAACAACTAAAGTGTCAATCACAAGATTAAAAAAAATTAAACATTCATAATGATTCTTGTTTAGTAGTTTTTGTTGCATAGATACTAAATTTGATAAGTCATTAAGATTTTTTTTATCATGTGTATAATTATATATTCTGTTGTGAAATTGCCAAGAATGTAACTAATTATGATTTTATATCAATTGCCTACAATTTTCTTTGTATTCAAATACTAATAATAATGACCTCATTCAAAAGTTAGCTAATGAAGTGTATTTCAGTATTTCCTTGAGCATTTAATTTAAAGTTAATTGGTAATAAGTGGAATGACATAAAGATCTTATTAATAAGTTTATGAAATTTTAAGAAACTGTTAAGCAAAAATAAAATTATAATGTTGGAATCTTGAATAGAGATGGGTAATATTTTAATAAATAAATTAATGTCTTTGGTGGTGAAAAAGTTTATGTGTTATGAATCATGCAAATTGTGAATGTCCATCTATATTCCTCCACATAACTTTTCACTTTACCCATGAAAGTAACTCCACTATCCAAGGGGAAGTTTTGAAAACATGTAACTCTCAACTCTTGAAATACCCCACCTTGTAACTTTTTAGGTTCTTGCAGGTTATGTAACATTTAGGTTCTTGTAACCTATAAGATCATGATGAACCCTAAACCTATATAAATAAAGGTTTAGTGAAGAAGGAGATGAAAAGATAAAAAATTTCACTACGCTTGTGTTCTTCACATTTCTTTTTTGTTTTATTTTCATATTATTATTTTATTTACTGGTCTACTATATTTTACAATTGTAGTAGTAATACTACTTTGTAGTATTTTCATAACATTATGTATATTTTAAAAAATAGATTGTTACAAGCTCTTTTCATATTCAGTTCTTTAGTGTGAAAAAAAAAATCTAAAACTACCTATATACAATGTAAACTATTGATACATTAGAGTATATTTTTCACAAAATAATGATACTGTCAATGACTAATTATAGTGACTTTTTATTCTGATGTAGCAGTATAAAAAGATAAAATTCACTCAATACTCTCCTTAAAAAATATAAAATAATAAAGAATGATTTTATCTTTTCATACTTATCACATCAGTCATTATGAAAAAGTTACTATAAAAAATCACTATAAATATCATTAATCTTCTTTAAAATATCTATATATAGAACTATAGTAAAAGCGGCTGCGCAATACACTAATTTGACTTATGAGTTCTAACACTCTGAGCTATGAAGTTTAACATTTCTTCTCAAACGTGACTTGAATTGAACTGAACTAAATCCATGACATTAACAAGAATAGAAGATTAAATCCAAATCTAATATTAAAAAGCGTTATAATACACCAATTTGATTTGACCCATGAATTCTAATATTCCCACATTTAAATTCTAACATTATGTTTTTCAAACATAGTTTGGGTTGAACTAAATTGCACCCATGAGTCTGTCTGAAGTTGAAGCTGAAGTTGAGCATTGATAAAGATTGAACACTGAACCCAAATCTAATACTAAATACGCATCAAGCCCAATGAGAAAATGTTTGATGCATCGACTTTGTTTATCAAGTTTGATAAATTGATTGATACTAGTTATATTTCAAAAAATAAATCTAAAGTCAAAGTTTATAGATTTATATAGTTTGCATTTTAAACTGTATTTTCACGTTTTTTAATATATTTTTTTATTTTTTATTATAATTTTTATTCTATAATTATATTTTAAAAAATATGAAAACGTATTTTGAAATGTTATGTATATAAACTCTAAAAATTTAAATTTAAATTAAAAAATGAATAGAGTGAATTTCAAGAAATCCATTATATGAATTCTCACTAGGTGAAAAAAAAAAGGAAAAAAAAAATTAAAATCACGTGCTTGTGAAAAAAAATTCCAATCATCGAAATCTCTTGTGGTTGATGGTAAAATCTAAGGTCACCCCACAACCTTAATGTAGCATCTCATTCGCCCACATAAATCAATTCCTGCTTTCAAGAATTTATCTTGGTTGTCATTATGAGGCAAATCTAGCGTAATATTTTTCCTGTCCCTTCAAATTGCATGGTAAAGATTCTTGGTAAATTTTCGTTCTACTATTCTAGTACGTAGGTGTACAAGTAGTTAAGGATGTGTCAGTTCCGATGAGGTTGATTACGTGCTCGATTGGGAATGATTACACCACACCCTTAATTGGCATTGGAAGGCCCACTCCCAATATCCCATATATTGCTAGTTGAATATGTTCTACCTTTGGACCCAACCCAAGGCTTGGTCCATATGGTCACGCTGGGAGTAATTCTTAGTGGGGATCAGAGATTGAATTCCTTATCTAACAGACGGTCAAGGATTAGCATACGTTTTGATAGTTTAGGAAGATTTAACCCCATTTGTGTGTGGGGTGTATCTAATGATCCGCACCCCATTATTACCTTGGGTCAAATGGAAGTGGGGAAAATGAGCACACGTATAAAAACAGGGAATATGGAGATATCTTTTGGTACAAAAAGAAAAGAAAAAAAAATTTATGTTCTACCTTTTGGTGATTGCAAATAGAGAATATCATTTATTAGAATCATTCTGATAAATTTCATGTTAGGTATTTAATAATATAGAGATATCTAATTTTTTATAAAAATACTTTTAATAAAAATATTTCTAAATGATAAATTCAAAAAAAATTTCAGAATAAATAAATCCAAAAGCACCAAAAATTATGTTAAAAGAATCCAAAATATGGGAAGAAAATCGGGCTGACCGAGAGAATCAAAACTAAGCCAACCAATCAAAAGGACAAAATTGCAATAGAAGAACAAATTGATTTGGAAAGCAAAGCCTTACATAACATAGGCAATCGAGTTGACCGAGAGAATCAAAACTAGGTCAACCAATAAAAAAGACAAAATTGCAATAGAAGGACAACTTGATTTAGAAAGCAAAGTCCTACCGTACAAAGGCAGCAGCTAAACTTGTGCACATGAAACTATGACATATCAACGTTAGTTTTGTTAATTAGCTAACCAATACAATACATGCGAAGAAGAAGTTTTTTTGCTACTCCCTGTGAAGTTGTTGTCAAGTATGGAAAACCCCGAGAAGTTTCTGTTACAGGTGTTGCCGTGGGATGGGCATTAGCGAACACGGTATCAATACCCCAAGGAGAGTTTGCCGTGAGGAGTGGCTGCCTTTTTCAAACACATGCTTAGCCCCCCTGCCTTTGTTCGGTAGGGCTTTCCATCCCAAATCAATTTGTTCTTCTATTGCAATTTTGTTCTTTTGATTGATTGACCTAGTTTTGATTCTCTCGGTCAACCCAACTTCCTTCCCATATTTTGGATTGTTTTAATATAATTTTGGTGCTTTTTAGTTTATTTATTCTAGAGAAATTTTTGAGTTTATCATTAAGAAGTATTTTTGTTAGAAGTATTCTTATATGGTTAGGAATTAAGATAGAAGTTAAAAAAAATCTTAAGTGTCTGATAAGGAGTTTATCAGAACGATTTTAATAAATGATATTATTTTGCAAATATTACCAAATCCTCGTTCGTCTCGTACTTATTAGAAAAATATCTAATGTTCGCCTTTGGATGATGTAAAAATATCTAAATTTACAATGTATTCTTAACCTTAAATTTAAAAGGTGTATTAATATGAGTAAAAAGTTATTTTTTTTAAATAGCATTATGATAAAATGTGTTTAAATAGTGGAAGTGTCATTACATAAAATGTACTAAAATCAAAACAAGCATTCCAAAATTCTTCAACAAAATTTAAAAAAAGGCTTTTCGACATGTTCATCATAAAATATTTCTAAATTTCAATATATTTGATGGTAGAAAACTTCCAAAAAAGCCTATACCCAAAAAACACAATATGAAACAATGAAACAGTCAAAATATTATAATAACAACAAGACGAAATAAATGACACGCCCCACTCCTCCAAAATCCACTAAATCTGAAAGACAAGGGTCATTTCAATTTCAACAAGAAACCTTTGATGTTGTTATCATCATCATGCAATGGAATTTCGTTTCTTGATGAATTTTGTGTGCACTCCAACATTATATGGTATTGGTATCAGATGCGTGTTCAATTCGCAAAATAAAGAGACAAAAAATGAAAGAATGAAGTGAAGGCTAATATTGCGGAGAATAAGTGGATATGATATGTATGCCCTTCAATCAAAGGATGCAGACAAAGAAGCATGTGACGGCCGAAATGTCACTCTCCTAATATTGTGACAATACGAGATGACCACAAAAAAAGACAACGTTGAAATCGAAGAATCCCACCCAAATCCAGTAATCTTTCCAAAAAAGCATATTCTTGCCGCCTCACCTAATCATGTCCGAAGAGTTTAATAAGAATTTTACCATTCCAAGGATTTTGGGATAATGTTTGAGGAATTGTAATTAAAAGGTTTTGGGTTTGGTATCCTTTAATTGTCAAAAAAACAAAAAGAAAAATTTGGCATTCGTGTTCAATTGGATAAGGTAGTGTCAAGTGTGTGCACAAATGCAGTACCAATATGTGAGTTAATTTAGATATATGTAAAAACATAATCTTGTTGATCAAAATTGCACAAAATAAGTTTAGTATTTTGTTTTATTTATACCCTCTTTGTATATTTAATGCAATCATGAAGTTAAAAAAGTACTCTTTTCGTTTCAAATAAAAATGTCTATATATATTTTTTTAAGATACTCTTTTTGTTTTAAATAAAAAGCGTTTACTTTTTTCCTTTTTTTCTTGTTTTAAATAAAGATTGCACTCTTAAATCTTTACAAAGTAATAATATTTCACGTAAAAAATTTCATAAATAGAAAAATGATATCAGATCATTAGAATAATTATTCTTTAGTGACTCTTACCACAAAAATACTAAAATAATCACCGGGTGATTTTCACTAAAATTTCTTATCATGTGTATCATCACACTTTGTATGATATCATTGATAAAGGATTCATAAGTTAAAATATAAAAATAAAATTGTAGAATAACTATTGGTCAATGACTTTAAAAAATGCTTAACAAACACCAGTGGTTTTGGATTTGGATAAGAATTATCCCAACAATCAAACCCAAAGTAATATTCTCTCAAGAAAGAGCTACGCACTTGACTTGGAGAGGCCCCCTTTTTGTTCATCCCTATCTTTTTATCTCTTTTATTGCTTCTCAATACTTAGCTGAAATAAAGCCAAAAGAGACTTGTTCCTTCAAGACAGGAATATGCGTTGAAAGCCTTTTCTTCTTCCTCTATAAATAATCATATTCATTCTCTAAAATTTAATCATACATTTGAGATGCCAGCCAGCCATTTCAACATCTGCCTTTCCTTTGACCTTGTTTTGTTGCTAGAGAAGTGAGTGAGTTGGTCATAAGTGGTCAAGTGCCCACACCATAATTAATTGTTGTTTGACTTATGGTTTTTCATCTTCAATTAATTGTTGTTGGACCACAAGAGATCATATACTGTTATTTGGTGGTGAGACAAGTTAATAAGAAAATTTTATTTTAGTTTTAATCTCCCAATATTTGGTAGGTCTAAATAATGAGTATAACTATTGCTATTTTTAATTTTAATTTAATAATTAACAAACAAAATAAGAAAGAAAATAATAATTTTGACTCTTTAAATTGTACGATCATTTTTGTCATGAAGGAAATAGAAATATGTGGCCATGGCCCGTGGGTTTGAAAAAAGGGGAGTGACACTTTCTTCCATCTTATCTGACTTTCACTTGTCTGATGAAAGAGAACTTCTCGTTAAAATATTACCACGTTATGAACCATAGAATTTCTAGTCAGACTTCCATAGAGAAATCTTATGCTCAATAGCACTAATATGAAGAGGAGCCCTTGTGAAATAAAGTTTTCTTGGAAAAATTAAGAATTTTCTTTCAAATTATAAACATTGCACACACCCCATCTAACGCGATAGAGTTGTTGCAATTGATGTTTCTTTTTCACAATTTCAATATGTTATTCCCTCATGGATGGTGATGTGAGAATTAGCCATTTGTCATTTGGTCACTCTTATACTAGTTTATTTACTACTTGGCATTTGGCAACTAAAGAAATGAGGGGGGTATATTCATAGGACCTACCATTTAGGCATTTATATTGTGCCATCATTGATAATGGACCAAATATCAACTGTCCATAAAACCATGCTTACTTATTTTACAAATGTCTGAAGACAAATGCTGTTTGTAGAAGGAAAACAACAAAACCCCCCCTTCCTTTATATATATTCAGCTCAGACCCTTCTGCCAGAAGCAAGATAAGTTTTTAACAGTTTCTCTCCATAGACATCTTTCTCTCCGGGAAAAGATGGAAATGTTTGGCGCAATACTTCAACTGCTGATTGACTTGGGACAGCCCTTAATTCAGGCTCCTGCTCTATCACTACTATGCACTATATTAGCTTTAATGGCTGGAAGTTTGGCGTACTTCTATAAACCTTACTGGGGTGTAAGAAAGGTGCCCGGTCCTCCACCTCTGCCCCTTCTAGGACACCTTCCCTTGCTCGCTAAATATGGCCCAGATGTTTTTGCTGTTCTTGCTAAACAATATGGTCCTATTTTCAGGTCAGTCTTTCTCTTAACTCCCATCATCTTTTGTTGATGTAATTAATAAGGAAAATACACATATATGAATAGGCTGCTTCCCACTTTGTTTCATGCATTTTCAACAGTCCCATAAGCCGTATTATGTTGTGCTCATTATGGATAGAACTTGACTTGACTGAAGATGATATTGCAAGTTAGAATTTCTGAGGAGGCTGATTAGATCAATTTGCCCATTGACTTTGTGCCAACAATTTTAGTTTCTCCATTCTTCCAAAAATGGTTCAATCATTTGTTACTTTTGGACATATAACCATCAAGATTGTGGATCTCGAATTCGAAGCACACAGGACTTTTGCTTACTTGTATAACAAAGTTAAGGTCTTCATCACATGCCCGGCTAGTTAAACCGATAAGAAGTGTGTTCTCACATTGATGTTTGACCCGAAAGCGCTCTGCAAGTCCCAAGTGCTAATTTCTCCTGATGTACTGAAAGATTTGAATTTGGAAGAAGAAATTGAAGGTTTTATTCAATCTCTTGACCTGTACCATGAAAAGTAATAATTTTTGTAATCTTGAAAGTTAAAAGAGGTTACTAATGTTATCCACACAACATCAGAGTTTAAGTGTTTAATAAGATTACAGACACAGATAATTGAAATGGAACCAAAGAAGAAGTTTTTGGTATCCCTGGATCTACTATGTCATGCTCTGTGAATATCTCAGTAGGCAGTAGTAACCATCATTGGGCTGAAGTTTGTTGAAGAGGAAAATTCATCTCCATTTCTTTCTTTCTTACCTGATGTGACTTGTGCTTTCAGGTTTCACATGGGCAGGCAGCCTCTGGTAATTGTTGCAGATGCAGAACTTTGCAGAGAAGTTGGGATAAAGAAATTCAAAAACATCCCTAATAGAAGCATCCCATCGCCTATAGCAGCGTCCCCTCTGCATCAAAAGGGCCTCTTCTTTACCAAGTATTTCAATTCCTAAAATCACCATTTAATCATTCCTGGCTTTCCTATCCAATGTTCAAAAACAAAGTGACAGGAGGAAAAAGGATTTTCATTATAGTACTCACATTTCTATTTGGATTGTGCATGGGCGGAGAAATTGATATATTTGCAACTTCTTCAGGGATGCAAGATGGTCAACTATGCGAAATACAATTGTATCAGTGTATCAGCCATCTCACCTTGCCAAGTTGATTCCGACCATGCAGTCATATATAGAATCTGCAACTGAGAATATTGAGTCCCAAGGGGACATGAAATTCTCTGACCTCTCCCTCAAATTGGCTACAGATGTAATAGGAAAAGCTGCTTTTGGAGTGGATTTTGGCCTCTCCAAGATTCAATCCGGCAATGATTCTGCAAATGACATGAGGCACCAGCAAAATGATAAGGAAGTTCAAGAGTTCATAAATCAACACGTATATTCCACAGCACAGCTCAAGATGGACTTATCAGGATCCTTTTCAATCATACTGGGATTGCTTGTTCCAATACTACAGGAGCCCTTTCGCCTGATTCTTAAGAGGATACCTGGCACCATGGACAGAAAAGTTGACCAAACCAACCAAAATTTGGCTAACCGGCTTGATGAGATTGTGAAAAAAAGAATGAAAGAAAATGACCGTGGCTCAAAGGACTTCTTGTCTCTTATTTTGAAAGCCAGGGAGTCAGAGAAAACATCAAGGAATGTCTTCACACCAGACTATATCAGTGCAGTAACTTATGAACATCTACTGGCTGGTTCAGCAACAACATCATTTACATTGTCAACTATAATCTATCTGGTTGCTGGGCATCCAGAAGTTGAAAAAAAATTGCTCAATGAGATTGATGAGTTCGGTCCCCATGATCAGATGCCTACTGCCACTGATCTTCAAAACAAATTCCCATATCTGGATCAGGCAATTGACTTTGTACTATCATTTTCAGGCTTAATTCAGTCTGCCATCTATCCATTGCAGCAACTTATTGACCTTATTTTTCTGAAGTTTGACAACAGTGAATCTTATATTGTTCAGTATCCCATTCTTCTCTTAATTTTCTGCCCGCAGGTGATCAAAGAAGCAATGAGGTTTTATACAGTTTCCCCACTAGTTGCAAGAGAAACATCCACTAAAGTAGAGATTGGAGGCTACACCCTTCCAAAGGTACTCCTTAAGAGTCATGAAATAGATTTTTGACTTGCAGTTTAAAGGACAAATATGTTCTAGTGGAGTTACAAGAGTAAATTGTTGTATCCTAATGTATTTCACAATGAATATGCAGGGTACATGGGTGTGGTTGGCACTTGGAGTTCTAGCTAAAGACCCAAAAAATTTCCCTGAACCTGACAAGTTCAAACCTGAGAGGTTCGATCCAAATTGTGAAGAACAGAAGCAAAGGCATCCTTATGCAAATATCCCCTTTGGAATAGGTCCCCGAGCATGCATAGGACAGAAATTCTCCATACAAGAACTCAAACTTTCACTAATTCATTTGTATAGAAGATATATCTTTCGTCATTCTTCGGAGATGGAAAAACCTTTGGGACTGGAGTATGGCATAGTTCTGAATTTTAAGCATGGTGTAAAGGTAAGAGCCATCAAACGTACTTAAATGACAACAATTGCAAGCAACAAGATTGCAAAGAAGTCCAGTTTGGAAATATTAACCCAGATAATCTGAAGTAATAATTTTCATAATGAAAGGAACTACGTTATCTAATGCGTTCTACGGAGCAGATTGTTTATGATGGAACAAATGACAATTGCATCTTTTATCCTACAACCATCTTGTAATATAATGGGTACTAGGAGGGTGGTGTTGCTATACTGAATTCAGGAAATTTTTGCCATGATCTAACATTCCACTTTGTATACCATGTAAGCGTGGATTTTGTTTTGCTCCTGCTCTTGAACGTTTGGCTTCATTCTGCACCTTTCCATTCCACACTTAAATATTTGTCCCTATAGGGGACGTTATGATAGTTTCAAGTGGGTTAACCTCAATTTTGAGAGATTGCAATACATTCCGTACCTTTTTATCCTTTGTAATACCGTTAACCATCTATAGTAGTAAGAAGGCAGTTTCTTTCATAGAAGACAGTAGTTCTTTTTTGGGCCACCAAAACTTGTGTCACCAAATGCGGGCCAACCAATATACACAAGTAAATGCAAGCAAAATGGAACTAACAATGAATTGGCAAAATTAGAACCCAAACCCCAATACCAATACGATTGTCGAGTGCGTGAAATCAAAAAGCATTTGACTCCAAAACCAAAACCTACAATTATACAGCATCAGGAACCTTGATCTCACACACACACTATGATTTTTAACAAGGGATTTTGGCACATAAAAAACCAATCGAGTTCACAGCTTAACCACTGTGATTAATTTGGCATAAAACAACAAGCTGTTGTAACCTTACAACATCCCATCCTACTGGTAGAAGCAATTATCCCTTTCCGTTAAGTTCATCGATAATTTGTCCATTCGAGTAGGCAGACAAAGAGGCCTAGAGAAGTTCACTGAATAAGGATCAGAACCGGTGCTGCTCTTTGAATCTCCATTAGAGTACGCTGCTGACTTTTTAAGAAACTGAAATTCATCCATGGACTGTCTTTGACTCCTTTGATTTCTCTGTTTAGCCTTAGTTGACTCAGTCAGGTTCATGTAGCTTGGCCAACTTTTATTGCTCTCTCCTGTCCTGTCTGATGTCAAAGGAGTGTTTCCAGATACAGGAGTTGCCGATGTGCAAATCGAAGATGATGCCGAGCTCTCATCATATCTAAATTCAGAACTTGGGCTTGAGGATGAGAGGGTAGCCAATCCAGCTGAAGGAGGCTTTGCTGAAACTCTAGTGGTGACGTTGTTCCTCCTTACCTTCACTGAGCCAAGTTCAGATGACCTAGATTTATTTCCCTTGGAAGAATCCATACCGGTCTTAGCCTGTGGAGTCTTTTCTGAAAAGTCATTGTTAACTTGTTCCATCAGTCTACTTTCCCATGGCTTTGCCGCCATCCAACGTTCCAACCAACTCCATCCCCAGCTACTCTTGTCAAATTCATGACTTTTAAGAGAGGGCATCGAGACATTCGTTCGAGTATCAAAATTTTGGCTAGATTTCCACTGCTGAAAAAAGTTGAGGGATTCAAACATATTCTAAAAGTTGAAAAGACAATAAAAAATTATGTACTATTTGAACTCGTTACTGTTTCGTACCTTCTGTGCGATAGAGTATGCAAGTGCCCGTTCCCTCTTGCATAGTCCCTCTTGCCTCATCTGTATCTTTGTCTTAACTTCTTCTAGGGTCAATCTACTGTCACACCATCCTTCCTGAAATTCTCCAAAGAATCAAATAACTTAAATCAATGGGATGAAAAACTTGCACATTGCGATGCATGGTGATGAAAAGGGGAATATACCTCTGCTTCTTTTAAGCGATTGGCCTTGATCCGATGCTCATCAAGTATCTGCTGTACAGCCTGCCCCTCCATGGACATTCGAACACGGCGAGCTCTAACCCGTGCCTGCACCCTAACCAGAGCCTGCATGCACCTAAGGGTAACAGCAGCCTGCTTCCGCACCTGCCTGCCGCGGACTAAAGCCTGAAGTCTCACCAGTCCTTTCAAGGCTCTTAATGCTCTCCTTGCCTGGATTTACAATCATTGAATCAACACCAATTGCTTTTAAGCAGACATTTAATCGAGCAAAATCATCATATATTAAATGGAATCAAGTATTAGTTTGTGCATCAAATCTAGAAGGCTAGTGTTATTGGTTGCAACGGGAAAATGTTTGATCAAACATAAAACTGGCCATGGACAAACAAGAAAAGTCAAGTGAGCAAACTCTAGCAGAACTTAGGAATGAATGCTAGAATTGATTTGATGGCCTTTTTCCTTTATTTTCTCAGCAAGCGAAAGAGAAGAGAGTGAACAACGATAACAAAGATTGGTTTGGATTACCAGGAATCCACGAAAGGCAGTTTGGATTCTGATTGCAGCCCATTCTCGCCTCACAACCCTGAAATCTTTAGGAGGAGCCCTGACAACAGTTGCCACTGCAGCTGTGAAGGCATCATTATTGACTGATGAACAATCAGAGCACTCTGAGCCACCACCATTCCTACGATGGTGCCCTCTGAAACCTTTCCATGAGGACCCACTTAGATCTCCTGATGGGCTCCTCCATAACCTCCATTTCTTGCTTTTTCCCCCAGGTTTATCCTATGAACAATAAGTCCATACAAAAAGTAAGGAAAAAAAAATAAACAAATGCTACAGTAGAGTAAACGAAAAAGATCAAATTTTACACATTCATCCTATCAAAAGCAGAAAAAGATTGAATCTTTATGCAAAATTTGAGCTTACATGCTCTTCTTTTTCAGGCTTCTTGTATCCTATTAAAGCTTTAACCCATTTTCCTGAAGCACCCATCTGGGCTAAGCTCTTGATCTACAAGATCTCAGCTTGAGCTTCACAGCTTACAAATTTGATAATTCTAAAAAGCTAAAATAAACAGCCTTAAGAAAGTTTCAAGAAAAAGGATTGACTGAAAGTTGAGGATAGATCAGTTTCCAACCAAACTTAAGCTACTGAAGAGGAAGATTGCTGGGTGCAATTAGTTAAGGAAAGAAAAACTGAAGATGCATTGATTTTACTGACGAAAAACAGAAATGCCCTCAACCAGAGACACAAAGAATTGGCCAGAGCCTTCGAAGAGCTAAAAGAAAATTCAGTTGAAGTAATAAAAGAAACTGCCTTCACAATCAATCCCCTAAAAACCAGCAAGGTAATGAGAGGGAAGTGTGTGTTTCTCCAAGGTGTGTTGGTGTTGGGGGATTAATGGGGTGGGGTTGTGGGTATTGGGTAATGGTGGTGATGGGCAGAGTTTTTCTGACTTCTTGTTGAATGAGCCGTTGCTTGTTTTTTGATATTTGAAATTCAAAGAGGAAACGGACATTAGGACCATGAGGACATCTTCCCGCTTTAAATGGTGGCCAAAATGCCAAAAGTGATCTTGGTTTTTTGACAAAATTACAGTAGAGTACACTCGTGTTTGCCATTGATTCTGCATGATACAGCCTAAAAAGGCACGAATTTGTGAAAAGGTGCACAAAAGACCAAAAGCAACCAGACAAAGAATCACTAAAGTCAGTGCTCTTCAGATCTCTGCTGTTTTTATCCAACGCTGATTTAAGTTAGTCACCGTTCAATATTCATTCATCCATTCATTCACCAAGCCCAATTATTACCAATAGTAATAAGGGGTGTACTTCCTTTTTTGTGTGTTCTGTTGGGCGGAAAATTGAACAAAGCTGGGTTTTCTTTTTTGGGTTGGGGTCCTTGGGGACCGATTTGTTTTTTTTTGTGTTTTTGTGGAGTGGTCAAACGTAGATAATAACTTGCAAAAGGTTTTTCATTTTTCAAAATGATGATCGAATTTAAAGTGGTTAAAGCAAAGTTTTCAGAAGAAAAAAGATTTCAGAAAAGAGTTGAATAGTGGGAAATGAACTGCTTTTGTTCTTCTTTGTTAGAAGTTCTTGATTTGATTGTTGGCTCTAATTCTCATTTCAACTCGGACATGATCACCAATTCACCACTACACATGAACTCAAGTTTTCACTGTCCACTTCACTCTAATTTTATGCATTTTGTTTATTTTGTCTTCTTTTTTATTTAATGTAAACACTCAATAAAAATTCAAATTGCAGAAGAGACAAATTTTACATAGCATAATTTTCTTCAATGTACCAAATTTATCTATGTATTCCTTGATATTTTAACATCTATAGAAATTTTCATTTAATTTCACACAAACTTCATCATGTCGTGAATATATCACTCAAGTTCGGATCCTTTAGTTAATATCCCTTTACTAAATTATGAGGGGCAAAAAATAGAAGAATTACACAACTTGGCAAATTACACAATAAACTACAGTGCTGGGAAAATACAAGAATCTCTCGTTATGTCTGCTTTTGACTGTTAGTGAATGTGGCACAATGCAATTAAATCCATTGTTTCAATGCATGATGTGTTCAATAAATTACCAAATACAACCAAAAGAGGTATACTTTGTCTAGTTGTCGGGCATTAACACCGAGATCACAACTTCAGTGATGGCTACTGTACCCTTGCTACCTTCCCATTTGGCTCAGCCTTTTCGTCCCATTATAAACAGTCTTCCTCTTTCCAATTTCAAAACTTCCCCTGCAGATTATTTTTGTTTTTTCCTTTCTCTTTCCTGTTTGATTTCTCTTCCTTGTTTGAATTTGATTTGAAATGGGATCATGTTCTAATGTCATTTTCTTACTTAGGTGTGACCAATTAAGGGATAGTATTAAATGTGGTCATCCCGTTTCTCTAGATAGGAACTGAGAACCAGAGGTTATTACTCAAAGAAAATAAAACCATATAGTGTAACCTCAGATTTCAATGCTTCTGAGAACTTTTGACATTGGATTCTTTTTGATAAATGAAACCACTGAAACTGAAGCTAAGCTGGCATAGAATTGTTGTAATGAAATATGATGTGTTCATTACTTTATGAGGAACTTGATGCAGAATATATTGAAAGGCTAAAGCTAATTAAGATTCAGGACCAGAAAAAATAATCACTCCCAACTAACTTCTCTGCTGCCTAACCATTGGAGGTTTGAGTTTGACTGTCATCAAAATTGATGTCCCTCTTGTCAAAACTCAAAAGCCTATTATTTTAGTTCATGATATGCTAATAACAACTGGAAATGCTCAATAGCCAATCACCACCTATTTGGTTATCTCAACACAATATAAAAAGTTGCAGTATCATGCCATGAATAGAGGTTTTGGGCTGGCTTAGTGAGTGTGAAATAATTTTGATTCAAGATGCATGCTCAAATGTTATTGCATTGGACTCTTTTGGGCTACAAAATTCTAAAATCCTTCAATGCTGAAAATTCATAACCATATTCACCAATAACGGGTTCTGGTTATTATTAAGGTTGAAGACACTGTGATAATTCCCTCTCAATTACTTGTATTACAGAGAATGGTGCTAATAGTTCTCAAAATAAGGACAACAGGGGAAATAACTGCTCTATGAGAATAGGGACCAAAAACAATCTCAACGTTGTGATAAATTACAATATGTTCCATTAACTACAAGATTGTACAGCTCAATGCTGTTTCAAATACAATAAGAATTAAAGAATAAATCAATATCAGAGCTAGTCCTCTTAAAACAGACTAGCTATGAAAACTTAACTAAATGGCAGCCGGAAAAAAGTGCCTCCTAGTCTTCAACTTGCACATGCAGTAAGTTCAGTCCATGCATGTACAATAAGAATTAAAGAATAAAGAATTAGGATTCACCATTGAGAGTTCACTGAAAAATTCTTACTTCAGAACTTTGCAAGATTACCTAAAGTGCATGGTCTGGCTTCTGCACTCTTGTATATTCCTAAGTTTAACTTGAAGATGAAACAGACACCCTTGGGCTAGGAAGTCCCATGTATGTAAGCCTGGGTGACATACGGACTCTTGGGCTTGGTCGTGGGGAAGGAATGGGGATGCAACTCTTGGATGGTACCAGTCCAGGCCTAGGTGATAAATTGACCTTCTCCAGTGCCTGGAATTGAAGCTGCATTGGGTAGTCTCGAACACAACCGATCCGGGGACCAACTCCAGTTGTCCACTTGCAAGACAATCGCTTGGCCAAGTCAATTTTGTTTTCTCTAATATTTTCCACCTTAGTAGTCTGGCTAACTTCATGATCTACTTGTATTGGGCAAACTCCATTGGAGGAAGCATCAGAATTGGTAGCATTTACATCTGCAAAATCTGCAGTTCTGGAGAGGTTTTGTACCATCTCTTTGTTAGACTCGTCAGAAGTATCTCCATATGAAGTCCTTGCATCATCAACTGTGTACCGCTGCAACAAAATTGGACAATCAGTCTTGATGTATTGTTCATTTTAATATGTTTACAAATTGCAACTGAAAAAACAAAGGTAATAAGATGCAATTTTATAAAACTACACCTTCCAATCAAGTGCACTTTAAACAACTATTTAAGCAATATCTGTGGCTTCTGACTAATAATTCCTCATTATCTCAGGGGAAAAGACACAGCTATAATTACCTTAACATTGCTCAAGTCTACATGGTACTCCTCAAGAAAGTTTATGAATTCCTTGAAATTGTCTTCTGTTGGAAGATAGTGACCACTGTATGGCCATATTGCCTGAAGAAAATGAGAAACGTTAAGGTCTAACACCAGGAAATTCTCTGTTTTACACCTTGGGTAACCTACTAATTCATACCTCCAGAATACCATCATGAGCAACTAGTCTACCAGCTGCAGTAATAGCTCCACCAGACAAAAAACTAGAATGCTGAAAAACACCTTTCTTTTTCTGTCCCACGTATAAGGCCCTAGATGTGCTGAGGACAAAAATCCACTTTGAGCTTTCACTTGTATTCAAAAGCATGCCATTTTGCTTGTAGACTAACTTCCCATCCTTCACAATAACTTGAAATGTTTCCCTCTCATTCTGCAAGACCAAAATGTTGTAAGATCCCAGCTAAGCTATGCATCAATTGTGCAATTTATAATGTTATTTACTTGCACAATGCATAATGTATGATAACTTGTTGACAGTTGAAACAAAAGAGATGTTCATTCATACAAATGCAGCGGGACAAAGCTTACAGGTCCAAGATACTTGATGCATTGACGTTGCAGCTCAACTCTTGGACAACTGTCAAGATTTATCTCTTTACCGTCACCTATATCCAACCTTCAAGCGAAAAAGGAAAGATAAGACAACCAGTAGAAAGATAGGAGTATCTCAATGCATGATGAACTTCTTCATAAAAATACAGTTTGGCAAGGTAATCATACCAGTAGAAAAAAGGTTGGGAGCTTCTGCTTGCCGACCAAACATCATAGTAGAAGTGTAAGTTGTGTCCATACCTATGCCTTGGGTCAATCTGCAACACCAAAACAATTCATCAAGCCATTTGTAAAACTTCCGCTCATTAAATTTAGAGTTGTTATTAATGATTTTCAGATATAAGATCAGATGAAGAGCCACTCATACCATCTATTATTTAATAGTACAACTCGTAGTAAGTTTATTCCCAAGAGCCATGAACTACAGCATACAATTGACTAGCTGAAGCCTATTCAAATAACTGCTCAATATTGTAATTTGTTTCTATAAGTTGGTTGCATGAACATTTCCAATATGCGCCAGATGCTTAGTGCATTTAATTGTTTATCACTATAAATGGAGAAAGTCGAGGAAAAATTTAGGAGCAAAAAGTATATGATTTAGTTTCATCTGTCTAAAAGAATTTTATCTGGGGTCATAATATAACAGAGGTGCCAATATTCGATGTGACGTTGAGAGTAAATCATTGGGCTTTACGGTCCTAAATGCAAAATGCTTATATGAACAGCATGATCCGCATCCTGGGAAGAAGCAGAAAATTAGAGGGTAAATAAAATATTTCTAGAAGAAAATCTTACAGCTTCAAGCCAATGCTGCAGAGCCAACTTTTGAGCCTTTTCATCCTTCGATAGACCTTTCCCTACCTGTGGAAAAAAGCATCATCTCGATTAATCAATAATGCAATGATTTTTTGAAGAATCAATTGATTGATATGCCTAATAATTATATTGCACCTTGGCAGCTTTCGTCCTTGCACGAGCCCACCGGGAGATGGCAGTTTCATGTTTCTCCACGGCAAAGAATGAAACCGAACTCCGTTCTAGAGCTGCAAAATCCAAGGCCTTCCACCTACATATAATATAAATTATGAGACATCAATACAAGTTAGCACAAGAATGATTAACTTTTGCACGTAAATATACAATTCATCAACTTACCAGAGTTCTTCAATAATTACTGCACAATCTGCAAGGTTTCTTCTTGTACGATAACTCTTATACACTTTCTGAAGCTTAGTTGCTGCAGCATCAAGCTCACTAAGAGGTTTCGGAGATGATAATACAAAGGGCTTTGGAAGCAAAATTTCGAGCTTAGACTTATCCACTGCTTTCTGATTGGTCTCCTCAGAAACCGGATTCTTACGTTCCTTGTCGACTGTTAAATTGCTCGTAGGGGTAACATTCTCCTGGCTTTGTTTTTCGACTCTTGGGCTTACATCTGACTCATCAAACTTGTTAAGAGTCTCTAAATGTTTCTTCTTGAAGCTAAATGTTCTCAAGACCAGTTCTCCTTCTTTTCTCCCAAAGCTCACCGATCTGACAATAACTGTTTCTGCAGTGTCTGACAAGCTGAATATTTTGTGTTCCAGGATCTCGTTCCATACTGATGAAATTAGTGAAAGACAAAGTCCCATTCCTTAAGCAGTCTAACAGGATCCCAACGTGCTTTAAACAAGGCAAGCTCTGTTCATCAAGAGTCAGAAAAAACATCTTCATGAACTTCTGAACTAGCAAATTAACTTTAGAGCAAACACATCTAAAAATGGGATATTTTTACCCCCCAAACCACACTTTTCAGTTCATCCAACTTCCTCAATTCACTTTTCAGAAATGAAGACTTCCATTAACAAGGAAAGCTTACAACAAAAGTTAATTGACTGTTTCTTTGCCAATTAGAGAGAAGATCAGCAGTCTTCCCTAAAAGCATGATTGTTCGTACACAACTACACAAATGCCTAAATTGTTAATTGAAGGAAGCAATAATCACCAAGGCCGAACAAGCAAGAGACATCTCATAAAATAAACTGAACCCATATCCATATTTAGACTCAACAATCAAATCATGCATGGTTTGCACTAAGCATCACTTTAGTAAACCAATTCAGAAAATTGAACAATCAAGAACTCAAGACAGGAACAAACAGCTCGAAAGTATATCACTCGCAAGTTCAAATAAGTGAAGAGATGTGCGGATTCAGTAATGAAATGGCTGCAATTCGATGCAGGTTTTGTACCTCGAAATGCTAAAAGACTGCTTCTTAGTGTTCCTTCTTTCCTCCTCAACCCAGCTTCAATCTAGCAACTGAATGCCTCAGCAAATTGCATGGCTCTGGCTTATATAGTGAAGTCCACTTGTTTGAAATGATCAAATTTGCAATGGTCAAAAGGGAACTGCACAAATCAGCAAATCAAACACGTAAATATTAAAGTAAGGTTGAGGTCTACTTGAGGCCATGAGGGACTTTCACTGAAGCTGACAGGAAAGGCTGAAGAAGCCCACCCATTAGGCCTCGTGCTTACCTAGATATAGTTTTTAGTAGGATAACAGTTTTAAAAAAGACATTATTGGTTGTTACTATAAAACTATGGCCTTTTGGGACTAAATGTCATATTTTTGGGGGACCCTTTTGACTCTTTTTCATCAAGAATCTTCAACCTTGGCCGGAGATGCAGAGTGATTCAATTGAATGCAACCATTACAGGCGTTTAAAGGCGTGTGTATTGATTGTTTTTAAAAATATATTTTTATATTTTTTGAGATAGTAACTATAAATTAGAAAATATATGAAGAAATGTGTATAAAAATTAAATCACTAAACTTGGAGTCGGCCACCAAAATTCTGATGAAATATCAAGTACAATTTTCAACAACTATATAAACTCAACAATCAACACAAACAACCAAATTTCAAAATAAATAACAAGTTGTGAAAAAATTTTACAAAAAAAAAAAAAAATCCTTAATCCAATCTTCATCACTACCAACTACTAGATGTGACCACCTTTGATTTTCTAATCATTAACTTAATCAAACTTGTGTCGACCAAAATTTTGTTGAAAATTAGAAAAGCAATTTTCTTCATTCACAATTTTCAGCTTTTAAATTATAAATACAATGATTAAACCCTCAACAAGCTCAATAATTAAACCATTAACTTTAAACTTTTTCCACTAAATTGAGACCCCAAAAACCCGATAAACCTTTGCTAATCTTTATTGCATGGGGTGGGATGATGCTTTGTCTTCCGGCCATAAGTCAATTACAATTGTTATTGCTCTTTCTTTTAAGGAAAATGGTATCATATTGTTCGTTGTTTATTGATCCACTTCCAATTTAATCAATTTTTAGTTTTCATTTTTTGTTTCTTCATTTGCATTGAAAGAATAAATTACGAGTTGATATGATTCGACTTCAAATAAATGTAGCAAATAAGAGCCTGGCTCTATAATTGAAATATATTGGAATCATATTAACTAATTTATCTATATACTTCATTTAGTTAAACGACAAATAATTCTCTTATCGAATAACTACATTCTTTAGTATAGAGTTTAAATCTCTTTATGGTAATACTTTCCTCGGATTTTATCTTTAATAATGAGTAAATATTTTGATTGGAACTTATCTATCACTATTATATAAGAGGGAAAAATTTGTTAGTTAGTTTTAATGTAATTATCATATATATTTTTTTAAGAATACTATTGCCTTTTTATTCTTTTTAATTAATTAAAAATAATAATAATAGAAAAGTGGTAAGAAAATTAATTACTATAAAAATTAATAATGTAAGAGTTCTATTAAACCTTTGATAGTAATACAAGAGTTATATTAAACTTCTATCTAATTTTAATTCATATATAAATATGCTTATCATTATTATATTTATTTAAAATAAATAGTTATCTATTAACATGTAATCGTAATATAGCTGTAATATTTTGTGATTATAAAATATTAATTATTTCATCAAATTTTATTCTATATTCCAAAATCAATTAATAAATTTGATTGGTATATATTAATCAACCTTTGATTTGAGAAATTAATCCTTATAGCGTACCATACTACATACATAATATAAACGGTCCCTCTAATTATATTTAATTGCACCAAGGAATATTTTCTTCAAAGAGAGACATCTTTATTACACGTTGACTTCAACTCATCTTAAATGATAGGACCATAAAGAGTCCCCAGTTTCAACTACTGTCCGTATGTATGTTTCATACTAGATCTAACCAATTGGTTGTTCCATCTCTTGATAGCGTCCTTTTAGTAAAGTCTTTCGGTAATATGTTTTGGTCATTTTTTTCAGTACTTAGAAAAAGTCATTAGTCTCCTTCATCTTTCGACATTAGATAAGTGTCAACTTTCATACATGGTTTTATGACTTTACGAAAGTTTGTATTTTTTTCTAAATAGTTGGCCGAACTTGGTCACTACAACCCCATTTGTGACGAGATACCTCTTCTTTCAAAATTACGTGGTAAACATCTTTTTTCTGAAGTTACAAGGCTATTAAATGACATTTTGATATTTCCAACATTCACTTGAAATTTCTTTCTCTAGTCTACATACAAAAATTCGATGTGGAATAAAATATACTTTCTTGTAAAAGAAAGATTAGTTTTAATCAAATACAATAATTTTTTAGTCATTAAATATAACACATTTAATGTATTATTAAATATATAATTCAAAATTTATATTTTTACTTTTCAATGGGGGGTCATACATAATTATTATTAATAAAGATATTATAAAAATTTTATTTTAAAAATAAACTCTTTTGTCGAGACAAATAAATATTTAAAAATAAACTATTTTTTGAAAGAAAATAATACAATTTTGAACGAACCATTAAAGTGGCATAGAAATGGAAAAATAAGGATTTAGAAATGGGGAAAGTATTGATATTTGGATGAACAACTTCACAAAGTAAATGAAATTGAGAGAAAAAGGGTATAGAAATGATAGACTTCTTACCGGAATTTATTTCCATGTATAATATTGTGTCATCTTCAAATCATTTAAAAGATCAATTATAGTTAAAAACAATTATCAAACACATCAATTAAGAAACATTATAAATACTCGTAAACAAGTTGGACCTTATTTATGCACGAATGAGATGATCCCACATCCTCATATAGCTCCTAAGTTGGAACTAAAAATTAGTTGAAATAAGTGCATGTACATGTTGCATGGGTCATGAAAATGTACCCATAAACAACTATATAGCAACTTGATGAAGTCGAAATTCGCTTTGAATTTGTGACTCAAATACTGAATTTTGCTCTACCAACTTAACCTTCTCTATAAAATAAATTCTAAAATTGTTTTCGAGTTAAAACATTTTGATACATAAGTTAGTATAAAAAATTTGTACGCACATTACCCTATTTGTGGGGTGATAAGTTTGTACGGACATTACCCTATTTGTGGGCAATCACCAAATGTCTATGCCTACGTGTTCGACGTTAAGGAACTTATTCTACTAGTTAAATTATCTCTTAGGTATTTTTTCATCCCATGTAGTTTTGAAAGAACTAAGAGGGCGCTTGACTTGTCGAGGGAAATGAGAATGACAATAGAAATGCTAATAGTAAAAATGATAATGAATTTTTTCATTATAATTATGCTATTTGGTTTGTACTGGAAAATGATAATAATAATAATAATGATCATTCAAAGTATGCAAAGCATTGCTTCTACAACATTAGTTCAAGAATTTTTTTTTTTGTGGGTAATTATTTTTATACCCCCAAAATGGGGAAGAATAGAGAATACCCTAGTTTTGGTATTTAGAATTACTGTTTAAGTAATGATACTTTTCTATTAAACATTATATTTCATTCCATTTCCATTCTTTTCCCTCAAAATCCCTCAACCAAACACACCTTAAAATTTTGGGAAATTTACAAAAATAGCACTTTTGACCATTGACTTTACAAAAATAGCACTCTCCTTTTTTTCTTTTCTGTTATAACACTTTCAACCCAAAAAAGACTACAATGCCCCTCTCTTGTATTATAGAACCCCTTTCTATATGCTCGGAATGGATTACAATCCTTTAGCAATAGAACTGTTCATCTCCTTCTTTGTTTTCTTCCAAAACCTTCTTTGTTTTCTTCTTCATATCCTTCCAAAACCTTTATTGTTTTTCGCTTCATAGCTTGCTTCAAAACCGTCGTGTTAATCTATTCCGAACATTTAGAAAGGTACGCACAAAGGAAGGACAATCATCTTCCATCGTTAAGATAGCAGCCGTGACAAAGAAGAAGAAAGAAGCACATCATAACAAGGTCAGTACCATTTTGTCGATAAATTTATCATTTTATTCTTCGTATATAGTGTGTGTTAATATTGTATGTATGCATTTAAAATGGGTTGTCTGAATTTGGTCGAAAAATTGGTCGAGCAGGGGTCGATGATTGGTCGAGCCCTAGGTGGAGCGTTACTCGACCTCTTAAAAAGTCGAGTTTTAAGTCGATTCTTTAATTAAGTCAATGGTTCGCCAACGGTCCAGTTTTTAATTTTTTTTCAGTACTTTTTGTGTTTGGTTGAGCTATTAGTCGAGTAAAAGGTCGAGCTAGTTTATTAATTTTATGTTATCAGAACTTTATATTTTTGGTCGAGCTATTAGTCGAGTAAAAGGTCGAGCCAGTTTATTAATTTTATGTTATTAGAACTTTATATTTTTGGTTGAGCTATTAGTCGAGTAAAGGGTCGAGCCAGTTTATTAATTTTATGTTATCAGAACTTTATGTTTTTGGTTGAGCTATTAGTCGAGTAAAGGGTTGAGCCAGTTATTAATTTTATGTTATTAGAACTTTATGTTTTTGGTCAAGTTGAGTCGAGTAAAAGGTCGAGCCAGCTTAATTTTATGTTTTCAGAATTTTATGTTTTCGATCAAGGGAATAGTCGAGCAAAGGGTTGATCGAGTTATTACTTTTATGTTTTCAAAACTTTATGTTTTTGATCGAGTTAATTTTATGTTTTTAGTGGTAATACATATCACCCGTTTCAATGGCAAGCACAAAAGGAGAACCATCATCTTCAAGTAAGAAAGTGTAGGTTCACGAGGTCAGTCGAAATTTCATTACAAATTGTCATTTTAATCTTACAAATTCGTACAGAGAGTGTTTTGATATAGTGCAGTGTTGTTGAATGTTTGAATTTGTCGAGCAAATTATCAAGCATGTTCCTTGTATTTGTCTTCATGTCTTGTAGGAGAAATAGGACATCGTAACTCAGCATATGCATGAACGAATGAATGCTCTTGCCCCCGACATAGTGGCGACAGCAGAGAGATGCCAGCAATACACTGGCTGCGTAGAAAAAGCCGTCAAATATTTGGATAAGGCCGCCAAACATTTGGATGCTCGTGTTGAAAAGTTGAAGGTCAAAATTCAGCATTTAGAAAATGCCATAGAAAATGTTTCTGAAAAAAATAAGAAATGTTTATGAAGATGATGAATGTAGCACAGTTGAAGACAATTGATAAAAAACAAATGTCAATTTGTATTTGTCTTCAATGTTATTTTAAGGAACATTTTAAGAAATTGTCATTTTTTCGTTTGTTTGTGGAATATTTTGTTGTTATTCAAGATAAGTCATTGGTATATGTTGAACATCAATATGTCCTGCTGCTTGGTTAGTTTAGTCCTTATGCGCAACATTTTGTTGGCTTCATAGTATCGACCAGTTTAGTCTTATTTCTCGACCTAAAATAGAACTCGACTAAATAATCGACCTATTAATCGACCTAATATAGTTCTCCAAAACTATAATTTTTTTTTTTGAAAAAAAAATTCACTCGACCAAATACGCAACCTAGTATTCGGTTGAGTAAATATTTTTTTTCAAAAAAAAAATTGAAAAAAAAACTTGACCTAGTATTAGGTCGAACGCGATCTAAATTCGACCTAACTTAGTACTCGACTTAAAACTTGACCATTTTCTCTTTCAAATTCACAGACCCAATTCAACTAGTGCAAATTTCAACTACCTAACATAACATATCGTTGATGCAATTTATTCTCTACGATTACGGCCTTCTTCAAATAGGGTGTACAAACAGTGGGGTGTGAGAACAAATTTTGTTGAATCAATGAAACGGGTTCTAAGAAAACAAAAAGAACAGGGGTGAAATGCTATCTCTTTGCATTCTCTAATAGAAGCGAGGGGCATTGTAGTCTTTTTTTGGATGAAAGTGCTATAACATAAAACAAATAAAGGAATGTGCTATTTTTGTAAAGTCAATTATCAAATGTGCTATTTTTGTAAATTTCCCTAAAATTTTATTTCTTCCTTACAAGGAAATAAGCTTGGACTTTGGGCCTGAGCCTCATACCTACATGGGCCACAACCCGAGGCCGAAGCCTCATATTTATCATGATCCTTACCATCAATCTCTCAACTTCTTGATAATAATAGGGGAAAATAATTTTTTTTTGACATCCACCTGGATCAAGGAGCAAGTCTGACTAGTTTAATCTTACATTGAGAATTAAATGTTACTAGTACAGGTAAGAAGGATTCGATATCTTATTATCATCTACATTAAGAACTCAGATTCAGATGTCATCCTTATAGGTTGTCCATTGTCACTTCCTTACCATATTCTATCTCATCAAGTTAATTTTCATTTTTTAATGAATGCGATATGGTAACATTGGTAAATACACAATATAAGTCAAGAGAGGGGATTACAAGAAGCACAACAACACCATTAGAAGATACCAAACATGGAAATGTGCACGAGAAGATTTTTTTTTTTTTTTTTAACTATAACATTAGGTATTTTATTCAATTGAACGAACTATACATATGTTAGTCAAAACACCGACTAATTGTGCACAAGAAGATTAGAGGGACGATAAGTGGATAAATTGTGAAAATCAGTTCAGAAAGACTAAAAGAGTAACAAGATCCAATTATCGCTTTATGTTGCAAATTAAGTACAACCTTGGAGAACAACAATACACGGCGATGATTAAATGCACGATCCAATAAGTATACAATAATAATACAATTAATTTGATTTTTTTAGGGGTGCAAATATCTTGTATAACAAATTAGTAATTCGAGGTTTTAGTCCACTTAGCATCTCCTACAATCGAATATAATTACTATAAAAAGGAAGAAATATTTTTTCCCTATCTAGTATTTTAATACGGAATAAATATATACTCCCTCCGTCATACAAAAAGAGTACAGTTTGAAAATTTTTATTTGTCCTTAAAAAAAGAGTTCACTTTTAAGATAAAATTCTTATATTACTTTTAGTAATGATAATAATATATAACTCAATGATAATAATATATAACCCAAATTAAAAAAGTAATGATATAAATGTAAAATTATACATTTAATTATATATTAAGTGAATTGTACCTTATAATTTAAAAAAAATTATATCAAATTTAGAGTGAACTTTTTTTTGAGATGGACAGAGTACGACTTTTATGGGATGCAAGTGTTTAACTCACATTAAAGAGTCTAGCTTTGTCACTTATGTTAGGACCCACACTAGAGACATAAGATTTCTTGATCACATATTAATTGAGATAAAGTACCAAATTTTGGATTTTAAACCAATGTGGGTGTCTCCCTCATTAACACAAACATTTCCCCACATGGGAAAATCTTGATATTGACTTCACTTAGCCTGAGTTAAAAAAACCTTTGGGCTTTATGAAAGTGTTTGGGTCACAAAATATCTCCTAGATCTTTCTTTAAGAGCACTGTGAGCCCATTATAAGGACCCAATTCTTGATCCCCAAGTATATGCCGAGTTTCCCATGCCCACAGTATAAATATATTCACAAAACCCCTAATTCAGTCACACACGCTCGATCTCTGCGGCTGCTGCTGCTTGTAATTGTAAGGTCACTCTGTGCCTTATCGTCCTCAAACGTAGCCGCCTCATTCTCTCTTCCTCTTTCTTTGGTAAACTCAAACACGTCCCCCCTTTTATTGCTCAACCCATAACACGGGTTTAGTTGTTTTGTTTTGTTTGATTTGATTTTGATCCTGACTTTGGTGATTGAGTATCTCTAAGGTAGAATCTCATTTCTGTGCGAAAATTTATCTGGGTTCTTTTGTTTGGTGAGTTTTTATGCTTGTTGACCTGTGGGTGAAGTGTTATAGATCTGGATCGGATCTGGGTTTTTGTTTTGAATTATCATGTTTTTGTGCAGAATTTGTAATCGGTTCGGTTTGTTTTATGAAGTTTGATTGAGTAGGGAGAGAAAAGATATGACCTTTGTTTGATTCACGGTTGTTTCTTGGGAAAACTTTAATTAATCAGTTAGCTATTTTTATTATTTGCTTTACTGTTCTGCGATTTTTTATTAACTTGAAAGTTATTTTTGTCAGAAAATATGTATGTCGAATCAGTTATTTTAATGAATAATGATCGAGTATGAAGGATAAGGATTTTGTTTCACTCTTCTGGGGTGGCTGTCTTTAGTATTAAAGATGGTTTCCGTGAGCTAGCTGTGTTTGATTAGTTTTCATTTAGCACAAAATAAATGTGGACGTGAGCTCTTTTTTTTGGTGTTCTTTTGGGGTATTATTTGATGACTTTGTTGTGAAAAACTCTGCACATTCCATTAGAAAGGTAGTCACGTACCGTGCTGGTTGGTTGCATTCATGGATAAGGCTATTGTTTTTGGCCCCTCCAGTTTTTGCATTGGATTTGATTCGGTTTATTTTTGTCTGCAACACCCTCCTTTTCCTCTGTAAATAAGGTGCCATGTGATGTGTTTAACCATGGAGTTTAATTGTCAGTGGGAATTTTTATCAGACTATCATGTGGTAATATCAGATTATGGGATGGTTTGTGAATTGTTGTAAAAATTTGAAGGAGAATAAAAGGTTTTTTTTTAGGGAAAAAGTTGTTTACTGTTATTGTTCTTATGAGCAAGTGTTACCCCTTGAGTGTGTATTATGCACATCTATACCTACATATTGTCACAATCACATTCACTTGTATCTTCCTGTACGGGTCTTTTCTTTTATTCACAATCTTAGTATGTTGTGATTAATTCTTTGGTGAAAAGTTGATGGATTTGTTTCTTGCATTGCTTTGTTGATTGCAGTGATGCTAGAGTTTTAATATAGTTTTTGGTTTCCATGAGAATTGAGTCTCCATTATACCTGTAGACTTATCGTGACATTTTCCTTCTTTTATTTCCTTACAATATTTCCATATATTTGATTCCAATTTTGTGGGTTATGGCAGGTTCTCAAAGTTGCATTTTTCATAATTTGTCTTTTGGTGTAATCATTAACAGCCTGTCAAGATGGTAAGCTTGTATCTCCATTATTTTGGTCAAATTTTTGTAGCTTCTATATCTTTTATAAGTTGTTTAATTATGGTTGTTTTATGCCAAACTTACAGGTGAAGTTTACAGCTGACGAGCTCCGGAAGATTATGGACTACAAGCACAATATCCGTAACATGTCTGTTATTGCACATGTTGATCATGGTAAGGATATATTCTGGCCCCCCCTTCTTTTTCTTTTTTATTCCTGGAGGGGTTGGCATTTTTTTAGTTGCATTGCCAGATGGATGGGGAATTAATGGTTATTTTATAAGTAAATATTATCATCTACTATGTATATCTCCTGGGCATAATATTTGATAGCATGTATATTTCTGTTCTTATTTCCTACTTTTTAAGCTGCTGTTTATGTTGAAGTGTGTTTAATCTAGTTGCAGTCCTTTTTTCTTTTTTTTTTAAAATTTTTTTAAACCTACAAGTTTCACTGTTTTGTTTTACTTTTTAAAGTATTGATTGCTAACTCAACATTTTCATTTTACAGGGAAGTCCACTCTTACTGATTCTCTTGTGGCCGCTGCTGGTATCATTGCTCAGGAAGTTGCTGGAGATGTCCGAATGACAGATACTAGAGCCGATGAAGCTGAGCGTGGTATCACAATTAAGTCCACTGGTATTTCACTTTACTATGAGATGACTGATGAAGCTCTCAAGGCTTACAAGGGAGAGCGACAGGGGAATGAGTACCTCATCAATCTTATAGATTCCCCTGGGCACGTAGATTTCTCATCTGAAGTGACTGCTGCCCTTCGTATTACTGATGGTGCATTAGTTGTTGTTGACTGTATCGAGGGTGTTTGTGTGCAAACTGAAACTGTCCTCCGACAAGCTCTTGGTGAGAGGATCAGGCCTGTCCTAACTGTTAACAAGATGGACAGGTGTTTCCTTGAGCTCCAGGTTGATGGAGAGGAGGCGTACACAACATTCCAGAAGGTTATTGAGAATGCAAATGTTATTATGGCCACTTATGAAGATCCTCTTCTTGGAGATGTCCAGGTTTACCCTGAGAAAGGTACAGTTGCTTTCTCTGCTGGTTTACACGGCTGGGCTTTCACTCTAAGTAACTTTGCCAAAATGTATGCCTCCAAGTTTGGTGTTGATGAGTCTAAAATGATGGAAAGACTCTGGGGTGAGAATTTCTTTGATCCTGCCACCAAAAAGTGGACCAACAAGAACTCTGGCTCTCCTACATGCAAGCGTGGCTTTGTTCAGTTCTGTTATGAGCCAATCAAGCAGATTATCAACACTTGCATGAATGATCAGAAAGATAAGCTGTGGCCAATGTTGGCAAAGCTAGGGGTGACAATGAAGTCCGAAGAAAAAGATCTGATGGGAAAGGCATTAATGAAACGTGTCATGCAGACATGGCTTCCTGCAAGTAGTGCCCTGCTTGAAATGATGATCTACCATCTCCCATCTCCTGCCACGGCGCAGAGGTACCGTGTTGAAAACTTGTACGAGGGGCCTCTTGATGATACATATGCCAATGCTATCAGGAATTGTGATCCAGATGGACCTCTTATGCTCTATGTATCTAAGATGATTCCTGCATCTGATAAAGGTAGATTCTATGCTTTTGGCCGTGTGTTTTCTGGGAAGGTTGCTACTGGTGTGAAGGTTAGAATCATGGGTCCAAACTATATTCCTGGAGAGAAGAAGGACCTATATGTTAAAAATGTCCAGAGAACTGTTATTTGGATGGGTAAGAGGCAGGAAACTGTTGAGGATGTACCATGTGGAAATACAGTTGCTATGGTTGGTTTGGATCAATTCATCACCAAAAATGCAACCTTGACAAATGAAAAGGAAGTTGATGCTCATCCAATTAAGGCAATGAAGTTCTCTGTCTCACCTGTTGTACGTGTTGCTGTGCAGTGTAAGGTTGCATCTGACCTTCCCAAGCTTGTAGAAGGTTTGAAGCGACTGGCCAAGTCTGACCCTATGGTTGTCTGCTCAATCGAGGAATCTGGGGAACACATTATTTCTGGTGCTGGGGAATTGCATCTTGAGATCTGTTTAAAGGATTTGCAAGAGGATTTCATGGGTGGTGCTGAAATTATCAAGTCTGATCCAGTGGTGTCTTTCCGTGAGACGGTACTTGAGAAGTCTTCTCGCACTGTGATGAGCAAGTCTCCTAACAAGCACAATCGTCTTTACATGGAAGCTAGGCCCTTGGAAGAGGGGCTTCCTGAAGCTATTGATGACGGTCGTATTGGCCCAAGGGACGATCCTAAGGTTCGATCTAAGATCTTGTCAGAAGAGTTTGGATGGGACAAGGATCTTGCAAAGAAAATCTGGTGTTTTGGCCCTGAAACTACTGGGCCAAATATGGTGGTTGATATGTGCAAGGGAGTTCAGTACCTTAATGAAATCAAGGATTCTGTTGTTGCTGGTTTCCAGTGGGCTTCAAAGGAAGGTGCATTGTCTGAAGAAAACATGAGAGGTATTTGTTTTGAGGTTTGTGACGTTGTTCTTCATGCCGATGCTATTCACAGAGGTGGTGGCCAGGTTATTCCAACTGCTAGGAGGGTCATTTATGCTGCCCAACTTACTGCTAAGCCCCGTCTTTTGGAACCTGTTTACCTGGTGGAGATCCAAGCACCTGAACAAGCTCTTGGTGGCATTTACAGTGTTCTGAATCAGAAACGTGGGCACGTCTTTGAGGAAATGCAGAGGCCAGGCACACCACTTTACAACATCAAGGCTTATCTTCCTGTGATTGAGTCATTTGGTTTTTCAAGTACATTAAGAGCTGCCACTTCAGGGCAGGCGTTCCCACAGTGTGTGTTTGATCATTGGGACATGATGTCCTCCGATCCATTGGAACCTGGATCCCAGGCAGCCCAGCATGTATTAGAAATTAGGAAGAGGAAGGGTCTGAAAGAACAGATGACACCACTTTCAGAGTTCGAGGACAAGCTCTAAATCAGCAATTGGTCAAACTTTACAAAGAGATTTGATAAGCGCATTAAAGCTGGGCAGTATAATTTTGTCTTTTATATTTTACCTTGTTTTTTCGGACAACCTAATTTTTTAGGTTTTTGAGTGAGTTGTAGCCCCCTTGTTCTGCCTTGAGTCTCTCTTAGATTGTGTCCTTAACGGCACGGATGTTGTGTTGTTTATTTATGTCGGGATTTCAATTGTCATAAACTAAACACTATTGTGACTTACATGTAGTAGTACTTTTTATTATTGGTTCAATCTTCTGTGTTCTCAGCTTCGCTGTTGTTTTACAGTCTTTTATTCGCGTTATCACTTTTCAGCTTCTTCAAAATAAGGGTTGAACACATGGTTGTCAGAATCGTGGTTTGGAATAGTAATGAAATATATTTTGCTCATTCACATTCTAAACCGCATTGTTTTGATAAAAATTATCTTTAGATATGTTGACAAAATTAATTAGAAAAATAACAAGGTTCGCGAGTTAGTGTTTATTTCTTCTAAATATTATCTTTTAAATCCCATAAAAAATTTATACTTCAAATTATTTATTTATTTTTTAAAAAAATATTTACTTTTAAAATAAAAATGGTATATTTTTTCCTTGTATAAAAAGTTGATCATTGAAAATGTGTATCAAGAAACTGAATGCTAATATGCACTAACCCAATGTTTTATTTTAGAGATAAATTACATCTAATTTTTCTTGAGATTTAACTCTATAGTTTAAAAATATTATGATTTTTTTTCTTAACTATCTAAAATTAAATTTACAAAATAACTAAATAATTAAATAAACACAAATTTTTATTATAATATTATTTATAATTACATTTAATATATAATCATTTTGAATAAATAGGAAAAGGTATAACATTTTCAAAATTTAAAATATAATTAGTAATAAAATTAGAGTTTAAAAGAGGTAAATGTAACCCTTTATCTTATGTGAGGAATAATGTGGTGTTGTATCCATATTAAGGTTATATCACGTATGAGGGATGTGTTTTTGTATATATATATTTTTAATTTTATTTATTTTAAAATAATTTTTATTTCACAACTTTCATATCAAAAAATATATATAAAAAATTAATCTGTTATCCACGTCCAAATTTAAACCTTGCCAAAGAATCAAGGTAGAATTATAATAAGTCATAATCAAATAACTCTTTGTGCACTCAAATCCAAGTAGAATTCTAGACCCTTCTAAAAGGAGAGAGGAAATGTAATTAACCGAATGTCTGATGTAAAATTGTCATATTTTAGTAATTTAAGATGCATTATATATTTTATTTGGTGCTATTATTATTTTGTATAGCCTATAGAGTGTCATTGAATGATGGATGCTTGTTATTAAACAAAATTTGAACAAAGTTCTGAACGCATATACGTCGTATATTTTATAATGCTTATTATTTTTTATAATTTAGCATAAGCACAAAACTTATTTTTGTGAAAAAATTAGTATATATGATAAAATATAAATAATTATAATTCTTTTTATCATTTTTTGTAACATCTTACAATTTTACGATCTTACTATCCAATCCTACTATCCCAAACCGATCCTACGAACTATGGTTGAATATCAGGCCACTCATTTGCTGACTTCCAACATGTTTTGGACCAGTAGTTTATCGTGCATGTGTTACTGTTAACAAAATTTTCTCCCAATCATAGTTGTTAAAATCGCGATCCGGATCGTAGAATCGCACGATTCTACGATCCCACCTAACAAAATCGATCCTGGATCGCACAAAATCGTTCAGCAAGTAGAATCGTTAGTAGAATCGGTAGAATCGGTCAGAATCGTATAGAATCGTGCAGAATCGTTAGTAGAATCATTGGTAGAATCGTTTTTTTATTTTATTTTTTTTTTGATTTTTTTTTCTGAACTGACCTTTTTTCTGTTTTTTTAGTTAGTGCTATTATTATTTTGGGTAGAATGTGGTTGAATGGTTGAATGATTGAATGATATATGTCGTTGTTAAACAGGATTTGGACAAAATTCAGAACGTATATACATTGAATATTATATAATGTTGATTTTTTACAATTTAGCACAAGTACACAACTTATTTTTGTAAAAAAATTAGTGTAGGTGATAAAATATGAATAATTCGAATTATTTTGGTCATTTTTTGTAGAATCTTACGATTCTACGATCCGATTCTACCGATCCGATTCTTCTACCCCAAATTGATTTTGCGTAAAATCCTGATTTTACGAACTATGCTCCCAACTGTTGAATTTGATATCTCCATCCCTCTTATCATCCATTTGTGCTTCTAATTTCTGGGGGCTTATTTGCGACCGGGAAAATCATTTTCTGAACTGTTATATGATAAACTATTGTTTGCCCGTCATCTCGATCTTCACAGGTGGAATAATGACTGAGATGCTTGCTGGCCTGATGACTTATGACCCATGTTGGACAAATGTGCTGATTATTAGCTTTCCATAGAGTGGCAAAATATCAATAAACCCCATTCTTTATAAAGTTTCAGATCCTGTGTGGAGCAGAAACCTACTCAAATAATGAAAATATTGGTCAAAAAGGACGCCTACTATTAGTGAGGCGGGCTGGAATTTGAAACCTCAAGATAATTCGTTCTCTGCATGCAATCTTATCTTTCTGTCATCTCATGACATCATTTTGCTAGTATACTGGTTTCCATCTAAACTTAGATTCAATAAAGTTTAAGCCCAGGGATTGCTGTTGGCAAATGGCAGAAATATATTTAGTGTCTATTAGTCGCCATATTTCATGTTCCACAGACATTCTAGTTCTATCACACATTCAACAAAAGTTGAAGATACAATGTTTAGTACACTAAAATCTCAAACTACTTTGTGCTATTAAACTAAAGAATCAGGCCACAAAAGAATTTGAAGCCTACCAAGGTTTGTAGTTGGTTACAACAGAAAATCTGGCAAATCTGGCACCATTTAATATATTGCAAACTAGGTGCCATCTACGCCATCTGAATCTCGCTTATGATTTATGATTGTATCTGAAATTTGACAGCCTACTTATGCTTATGCAGTAGCGATTGTTTTTGACTTTTGCCGGGGAGGTATATGAAGCCAGGTCTTCATCATGTCATATGCTGTGAAACCAATTGCCACTGAAGGAACAATCTGGCACAAAACAATGGATATATGTTAGGTTATGTGGAAACTCCAGCTTACATAGATTCATTCAAACTAATCCAATAAAATTGATTGGAAACCTTAATTGGGTCCAGAAAGGTAATATATTGAACTCAAAATACAATGACCAAGTCAAACTAATTGAGCTGTTCACCAAACACCTAAGTATTCCACCTAAAGGCCTCATTTTTGGTTTTTCTGGCTGGTTTGGTTTGACATTTATAAGTTTAGTAGCAGAAATCAGTTGGGCTACTTATTTTGGTCCAGAAAAGAGTTCACATTGCCACTAGACATCGTTTCGAGATCAGAGAAGACATTCATTTTTGATAAAGATAAGCAGAATCCACCAGTTTATTCCACAAAGATAACTAGAGATAAAATAACAAAAATGAATGGTCAATTTCTACTAACCATCCATTCAATCATACCAGAACTACCAAATACTGAACCTCATTATCCTTTCTTTCACCAGGAAGAGCCATTGCACAGATTATTGTGCAGGCATTAGAGAAATATCTATCACTCTTTCAAGCAGAATCCAACAACTTCTTATATCAAATCAACTAAAAAGATGTCTGTTCCTACCAGTCATCTTTTCAAATCACATAGGTAACAAATACAGAACTTTGTTATAATTTCTGTCATACACATACATGCAGACAAAGTAAATTAAAGGAAGAAGGAGCATATACGTAAATTAATTCTTGAATCATTCATGTCAAGAAGGCAATCAGATCACATTGATCTAGGTCCAAAGCATAAAAACATTTACCTTCATATAGTTAATGCTGAGGCCAGCAAATAATTGCCTCCATCCTTGATCACGTGCGATTGTTACAAGCCCATGTAAGGTGCTTCTGTATGGTGCACCAGATTGCAATGCAGGTTGAAGATGCTCAACCTGGAAAAGTAATGGTGCAAATGTGACAACCAATCCAATAATTAACATATTCCTGGAATTAACAATATAGTTAACGTATAAAATAACATCCATGTGTTTCTACAAGAACAAAATAGTAGTGGTGATGAAAAATAAATCACCTATGAACAGCAGTTTAATAGTCCTGTCCATATGATCAATTAGTAATATATGCCACCTTAGAGTACACAAAATGAGAACACAACTCCGCTGTTGCAGATCAAATCTTACACTAAATTACTTATCTTATTAGGAAACAAACACGAGTTCCACTTCTTTACCTTGTCCTTATCAATGCTAATTTTCAAAACATGTTAGTAACTATAACAGACAATTACCTGCTGACACTTTCACATACTTTGCTCATAATAAAAGCACTAAAAAGCCTATATAGTGTAATGCTAGAAGTTCATCAGACAGAAGTGATTAAAGATATCCAATAATTTGACAAAGAAACTATTCTGCAGCTAGGGAACCTCACAAAATTGTGGTTGTGAACCTATCCCACTGTAAAAGTTTGACCATGTCATTTTCTAAACCTCAACATCGTTTACAATATTTCTAGAGTCAATTAAATGTAGTTAATGACAAATATAGGTTGTATACTTATGCTATTGGCAAGAAGTACTAGCATCACAAAAAGGATGCAAGCAACCTGAAGGTAATTAGATCGACAAGTCCAATAGGTTCTCCACAAGACAAAACCCCAGAGAAGACAAACAAGAAAGTAAAAAGCATGGACAAAGAATGCCAAACCACATGTTATCTAAAGGAAAAATTTAAAAAGAGTATTGTGTGGAACCTGCATCTGTCTCCTTACAACATCCAATGGATAGGTAAAAGTCTGACCGAATAAACCAGCTAGGGCTCCACAAGATAGCCGCATCACAATAGATGTTTGATGCTCTTCAGGAACATGTCTTTTCAGTTCCTCATAGATGTAAAACTTTAATCCAGCATAAGGCAGAATACCAATTAGCGTTGGACCTGCTCAAATGTGATTTCAAAAATTGTGATCGCCAACAACTTAGAAGCTATAAAGCTAAGCAGATCTAACAGCATATTGAACATGCCAAGAGTAAATTAAACTAAAACTACAGATTTAGCCAATTGCATTAATCAACAGTAACCACAACATGGTATTGCCATCAATTCAATTGCCCATAAGGTCAAAACTTACACAAAAGAAGATAACGTGAGACAAGTAGGATGGGAATAAGGCACATACCTACACCCCTATAAAGTGCACGCACTCCTCCTTGCTTATAGACACTGTCTATTACATTTCCTATACCAGAATAAGCAGGCCGTGCATAGCTATGCCCTGAACCATTCTGCAAACTTTGTCTTGTATCCACAACCTGTTAGAGATGCAAAAATATAATGTAAAAGAAATTCATGTCTAAAGCATCAGAAAAGGGAAACAACATAAATTATGTCAAATTTTCTTCATATTTTTTCAAGAGAAACAAAATGAAAGATTTAGGAGGCCTGAAATTTTCTTCATCTAATACCTGATAAGCAAGCTTAGTACGTGCCAAATCCAGTGGATAAGTACATAAAACTGCTGTTCCCCCTGCAGCTGAACCTGCTAAAAGATCTACAATTGGCCCAGTTCCTATGGCCGAGTAGTTATCCAATATCCAAATCCGGTACTGCTCATAAGTCATGAAATGTAATGCTGCATATGGAACAATTCGGAGAACACTGGCCCCATTTCCTCTGAAAAAGATGATAAAGAAGTGAAACATAAATAAAAGCAAACAGTCAATGAGATGAATACAAAGAATCTGTAGCAGGATAATAAGAACTTACTTATAGAATCCCATAACACCTTCATGCTTTAATAGCTTCTTTAAAGAATGATAAACGCCAAGAGAATGAAATCCTGCTGTCCTTGTCTGTAAATGTACATAAGGGGTGGGATGGCAGGATGGTAGAGCGTGTTACGAAGATCAACAATACTTAAATAAGTGCAACCAAATATTGAAAAAATCACAAACATCCCTGTTCAGCCCACAGCAAACTAAAACTAGAGTATACTACTAGTAAGAACAGGAAACCCGTCATAGAAGTCCCAAGGTCAGACGGCTTAAGATATACAATCGAAACCAGTGAATGAAGGTATAGAACACTAGCTAAGAGAAAGAAAAAAAGTCACCTGTAAAAGTATTTTAGTCCGTTCCAATGGAGCAACTGCAGTTTTAGCAAATGCACCAGCAGCTCCTCCAGCAATCAGCTCCTTCACATAGACTGGCAAACGATCTACAAAAGAAACTTTTTCACGCACAGAAGTTCCATCAACAAAGCCTGCCACACTTGTGGACAAAGTAGATCCTTGGGAAGAACCCATCTCTTAATTACTTATTCCCAAGATTCAATTGTTATCTGAAAATAGAACCCACTAATGTCTCAATCCAATACCAGTAATTAATCTCCCTGCAATTTGTAAAACTCCTTATCCCATCTATCTCGTGGGATACAAAATGTGAAGACTTTCTGCTCAAATGGTAGAGCCAATAGCCTGAGAACACCCGGAATCGACCACCGTTTGTTCACAAGCCCAACCTCCTCTCCAGCAATAACAAGATACATCAAACAGACAAAATCCAAGGAAAATGATCAAACACCGCACGAGCAATCAACACCCTCTCAATTAATAATACAACCCCATAGATGATAGATCTATATCAAAATTCATCATACCCACCTTGAAATCTGCTTCAACCCCCACCAGCAAACCTCTCGATAGAACCGAATCAAGAAAATCCAAATCTATTCTTGAAAACCAATGAGCTTATCATAACCCAGAATTTCTCCCAGCAATATCTGGATGGAAACAAGCAAAAATGATCAATACCCAGATGAAAATTTGGCGCAAAGATTGAGTCCTTGAATTCAAACTCGATGCAACGTGCCTATTAATTAATCTGGGAGAATAAAGGGAGGTTTTCTTTTCTTTGTTTTTTTTTCGACACGTTTATCCAATATACGTGTGAAATGTTGGAATTTTCTACGACGAATCTCCCTAGTTTCTGGGAACGCGAAGGTGGATTTAACTTCTTGGAAGGTTCAACTGGAATTAGCTTACCTGGTGGGAATCAAATGTGGGTGGGGTGGGGCTGTATTTGGAATTTGATAGGGAATCTTTGGAAATGGAGAGGGTGGTGGCAGCTGGAGCTGCGCGGTGTTTGAAGACTTCCAAGATTTGGGATAGCCGATGAATAATGCGACGACTAGAGACCTATTTATATGTTTTTTTTTCGTTTTTTTAGGATTAATTCAAATCGAATTGATTGTGTTTATCGGATGCCCGCATAATCTGCCGAGGAAACTCCATTGCTGCAATGCCTGTTATTGAAATTCCCCAATATACTATTTTTTTTAAAAAAAAAAATTATTTTGGGATTTAAAGTTCGTGCTTTATTTTTTATAATAAAGATTGAAATTAAAAAATTTTGTTTAGAAAATAATACTAATTTTGAAGGTTGGGATGAGAGTTCAATTTTTATAAAAATTTAAAGTATAATATATTATAGAAATAATATTATTTTAAAAGAAAATATGATTCTTATAGGGAAAACAAAAGAACTCTGCTATTATGCTTATTGTGTTAAACTTTAATAACTGGACAACAAAATAAGTGGACTATAATAAAGACATTTACCATCATTTTATAATTCAATACAATTCAATTGTATGTATGAATAGATACCGTCGCTTTCTATTGAATTATATATTGAAGTGATAATACACATAATAAAATTTTTAAATGAAATCTATTAGTGACTGACGTGATATTTATGTGAGAAGCACTACTCAACATCTATCATTCTAATCATCCAATACCCTTTTTGTTATATGGATGCAAGCTTAGTCAATTTGAAAATTTACTAAAAATTTTCATACTAAATCATTACTCATAATGATAATATTTGATTCAATTATTAAATCATTTATTTCTTCAAAATTATTTAATAGGTATTTTTACATTCTGTACGTCTTTTTCCCCCTTGAAAGGTTTATAACTATTATATGGCATAAGGGTTACATTTCTTGCCAAGTTAGACTCTTAGAGCACTAAGTCTTTCATGAAATTATAACCATTTATTATGACTTTTGCTCATTGTACACCTTAATATACTGTCGTATAAATATCATTTGTTGTTGCGGTTTGAACAACAAATGATCTTCCTCTTCTCGTAACCTTGAACCATATTAATTAATAGTTGCACTATCACAAATTTTATGTGAGAGTAATTCAAGGAGAAAATGCATCAAAAGTATGTTATAGGAAGTTGTCCTTTATTTTGCCACTTTTGTAGTAGTCCTACATATTACATTGTTGTAATTTTTTTTTTAAAATAATAAGAATTCACTTATCTTTTGTTATTATCTTTGACACTGTTTCAAATTTTTATAAGAGTAATGATAGAGATAATGACAAATTATAGTGACTTTGTATAGTGACTGATATGATAATCATGAAAAGGCAAAATCATCCATTCATCCTTATTACAAAACACAAATAATGAGGGATAATTTTGTTTTTTCATGATTGCCAAGTCAGTCACTATACAACGTCATTATAATTTGTCACTATATCAATTATTACTCTTTTTATAAATAGCAAACAATGAGATTCACATTTTTTGTGGCTATATTTTCTTAATCTGGTTAAAATAAAAAATATGATATTAAAAACATTATAACTAAAATATTAACCTTTCATGTTCTTCTCATACAAGAAGGGGTAAATTAGCTCAATTATTTACATTATAGTAAATATAATTATTAGTAGCATTATAGTAAGTATTATTTTACTACTTTTTCGGTTATTCATATTCGTGTAATATTATAAAGTACTATAGATTGATGTAAATGTTTTCCCCAACATATTATAAGTCAATATGAATAAGCATATCTTATTCTTATTCTTAAACTATGATGACTTTGAAATTATATATGCAGTCATAGAAAATTGTAAGGGATTGAGTGAGATAGGAAAAAGAAAAAAAAACTTTTTTTTCATTTCTTTCTTTTAAAAACTATTCTTAGTATTATTGGGCATGAATAAGGTGTTAGAAAAGGTTTTTATTTCGTTTGATTGTGTATTTTTTCATCACCTAACGTGAATAGTCTTAAAAAGAGTGATAATTATAACCTACTACACTTCTTGTTTCTATTTTCTTTTTCCTGGTTCAACCTTTAAAATTTTGAAAATTTACTAACTCTCCCCATCAATTTTTTCATCCTTATCTTACTCTTGAAAAACTCAAGCAAGGAAAGATTAAGAACGTGAATAATGAGCAAATTAATAGTCACGTAATATCTTCTGCATCATGAATTGGACAACAAATGAACATAAACATGCCTTGAGAAGATTCATGCTAAGCCATGCATAGTGTTTGATTAGACAGTCAAATGCTTGGAGATTGCCAATATGACACTAATAATATTTTCCAACGTTTGCGTTGCTTCTTTAAGCTGTGGATCTTCTTCAGGAAAATCTTCCCCACAAGTATCAACATCTGTCAAAGCAGCCGAGGCATAGTTATTTACGTCACTAGGGCCTCCAGAAACCAAGGCTGCTTTGGCATCGTCCAAGCTGCTAATTGCATCGTTGAAATTTTCCAAACATGACTCGTATTTGCCCTTCAGTCTTGGATCTTTTGCATTTCTCAAAAGGGCTGCAATCAAATTAACAGCGGTTTTAGCGTTTGATTCTGCCTTTTCTATTGAAATCTGGGCTAACCCTTTAACGGAAGCAGTAGCACTACGAGGATCTGAGTTGAGAAAATTGAGACAGAATGGAGGGTTGGTTGTGGATTTGCAGATTTCATCAATCAAGGCCTTTGATGCTTTGATGCTAAAGCTAGGTTTTGCATGTGTGGTGGCAGGGATGCTGCCCAGAATTGCCCCAAGAAAGCATAAGAGAAACAGTATTCTCATTGTGTATTTCTTTTTCTTTACTCAAAATTTCTTCTTTGTTTTTTCACCTTTTGTTGAATAATGATGTTATTGGATGTGCAAATCACTCATTTATAAATCTAAATCCGTGAGGGAATTGGTTAAATACTAAATCTTTTATATTAATTAAATATCGTAGTAAATCTTTCATATATGGAAACTCAATCTCCGTTTTAATTAGTTCTTGATATCTCAATAGAATTAGATTTTTTTTAAAATTAAAAAAAATTAATTACATTTGGTTGAATTTTATGATTTTTTAATATAATTTTTTCCCTATGCCATCATTTCATTTTATACTATTGTTTTTAAGGAAATGGTATCATCCCTGTCATTTTTTTCCAAAAAAAAAAAAAGAATTAGAAACATTGGATTCTCCCTGTCAATTGTTTTTTTTTTTTAATTATAAACATTGGATTCAGGGGGTTGCCAAGTGTGATGCATAGCCTAATTGCTAAATTGCACTATTTTATTTAGAAATTCAAAACTGTTGTTTCATTGGGTGGCTGATGTGAAGAATATTGCCAGAAAAAAAAAAGTAAAAAGAAAATTAAGACAGAATATTTTACCTAGCTGTCCGTTTATTAAGATGTGATGGTACAATCTTCGTAATTTAATGATACGAAGAAAACTTTTAAAACTAAATCTTTTTTTATGATGGAGAGAAGAATTATCATCAATCTATCTCAATACCTTTTAATTTCTTCTGAATTTTTTTTTTAATTTCACGGCTTGGATCCTGAGATGATTATTGTCATCCATTGGTTTAGCACTTAAATTTGTGCTAATTAAACAAATATATTTGCCTAGAATATATGATTCTTTATTGCCTAGAATATATGATTCTTTATTAACATTAATAAAGAACAATATATTTGCCTAGAATATATATTGTTTTGCAACTTAATAATCAAGCTTTGCTAGCGTCAATCCATACACGCTTTTTGTTTGCTTTGCTCGAGTGTATTAGTTATGTAAATGTAGCTCTTCTATGATGATGGAATCAAAGTTGAACAAATTTTTAGACTACTCTTGGACAAATCAAAACAACTTTAATTCAGCCTTGATCATTCGAACTCCAAAAAAGAACAAAATGTTAAACAAAATCAATATATATATACACATACCAGAGGAAAACCATCATAAAGTAAAGCTCTACCTGAACATCTCATTCTGAATCAATTTGTTCATGCAAAAATTAAGACGGAAGATGAATTTGCTGCAATATTCAGCATCGTGATTTGCAGCATTTTAATCCATCCCTTTATCCTACGACGTATGGTTTTAAGAAGAAAATCACTTAATTCGCAATCAATCAAAAGATTAGGCCAAGAACATGCATGAATAGAAATTGACATGTGTGTAAAGGTTAACTTTTCCCTACCAAAGCATTTCTTAGGACTTCATCTTTGTGTCCCTGATCAAAACTTGGAATTGCATCAGCCTCGACGTTTGAATTTTGTCTAGACAAAGCCAAAGAAGTTGTCTTCCGATGATACGTTTCAATTCTATTCCCCTTCTCGTCATAGAGGATTGAATCTTCATCATCCTCATCAGGGACCTTGCATTTCTCTCCTAATATAATCGTCTTCTTCCAAATGGAGTCCTCGTGTTTCAATTTCTTGTCTTTATTCTTCTTATGATGATCGTTTTTATAGTCGTCGTGATCCCTCTTGGATGTTTGTCTTGATGAGAACCCAATCCCAATCCCAATCCCATTTCCCAACCTCATGCTCAGGCTGCCAGGCAATTTTTTCAGCTGGGATGATGCAGAAGCCGTGGAATTCGACCTGAAATGGTAAGAAGCTGCAGTTGTCAAATTCCGCTTTCCAGGCGGTGGTGGCAATGGTTGCTGCAAAAAGTCTTCATTTTGTGAAGCATTCTCGGAAGAGTTATGATCAGGGGACGATCCCTGATTATTACCATTATTATCATCTGCTGAGGATGGAACCAGGATGTTTACATCTCTGTTATCTCTCGTTTCATCATTCTCAGCATCTGAAGGGGCTGCTTTTTTCCGGGATAATGCACCACACAAAGAGGTAACTATGGCCATTGAAGCGGCAACACTTGCAAATAACAATGACATTGCTATGAATGGATGGATTTCTGCTACATTCTCCCCTTGAGGAAATTCCCTTCCCATGACTTGGGGGGGAAATGGGATTTTTTTGTCTTGGTTGTTCCTACTCTCAATCAATCTATCCTTTGTTCAGAGATTGAAATGGCGGTGCAAAACTTCATTAGCAAAGGATGAAGAAAATGCTGTGGTTGATTGCTGGAGGCAATAATGGGAACTGGGAAAAGGAATCCATGGGAGCTTTTGTTCATCGATAATGTGTGTTTTCATTTTTGTATCCGAAACAGATTGCTTGAATTGAGGATTGAGGTTCAAAGCTGAGGCTGAAAACCAAAGTTTTCTTAATGAATTCCCTTGCTGTCCAGCTATATTAAGTTTGTTAATTTGCAAAACTTCATCCAATATGCACAAATTTTATTTTTTTTTTTGTTATTTTTGGATAATTAGGAAGTAGTACAAAAGTCAAGGACACCTCACTCTCCAGTCAAAGGTTAAAAGTCCTCATCTCAAATGTACAAATTATGTGTTTTTGAATATTAAAAATAATGCTCCTAAAAAATGTTAACTTTTAATTTCATATAATTTTTTTTAAAAAAAATTACAAGGTAAAACACACTTAATATAATATTAAATGTATAATTTTTTATTTTTAATTTGAATTATACATATAAAATAATTTCATACATTTGAAATATTACTTAATATAATAATTTTAATTTTTTAAATTTGAATTATTATTTAATATAAAATTTTGAAATTAGTATTTTTTATTGAGATGGAAAGAATAATAATAATAAAAAATGATCTTACCCCCAAAAAAGAAAAGGAGAAAATAAATAGAAAAAAGAAAAAGTTAGCATTGTGGTCCTTTAATTACTTTAGACACTGTGTGATAGTAAGGAGGTAATGCTGATGCCTCATTGGCGTCATTAGATGAGGTCCATTTAAAGTAGCCCAAAAAGGGCCCAAACTACCATTGGAATTCTGCACGTGATCAAAAATTTCGGACCTAATTGAATTATATTTTAAAATGTATTTTTAAAAATATTTTTTATTTCTTAATTATTATTTTAAAAAGCGTAAAAATATTTTTAAAACACAATCTATGCGTACCCTTTATCATCATCTTCTTTATTTATTTATTTATTATTTTTTTAATGTTCAGATTTTGCATGAAAAACTAAAACATAGGAACAATATATAGAAAGTACCCAAGCTCCTTGAGATTTGGATCATACAGAAGATTCTTGTATGAAGATTCCTTAAACTGAATGCTACAAAATGTAACACATTCAAAATCATAAGTACTTAATTATAACCTTTGATTTTTAGAATGAAATGAATTCAACCAAACACAAATAATGAATGTTAAATCATAAATGCCACAATAGCCAAGGCTTGAATGTGATTCACGTCAACTAAAACATCCCATTCAACCTTTATATGAACTAAAACATCCCATTCAACCTTAATAATATATATCCAAATATGCTAAATAAAGCTTGTAGAAAAGAAAGGTGACTCAAGTGATTTGTGATGTAGCCATTTTTTTTAGCAACAAAGATTTACACATTATTTTATAGCTACTTTATATTTTCACTCACATAGACTTTTGCTTGTCATAAATTTTTTTATCAAAATAACTGCACATATTGAAAAATCATAGTAAAATGATTCAGCGACTAATCTGTCTTTACTAAATAATATTTATTCTAATCATTAGGCTATGTTTGGACAAGCCATTTTTGTTTACAAATGAGCAACAAGTTACCTTTTCTCAAACAAAAATAAATTATCCAAACATATTTTTATTTCAAAGTTTAAAATTCAAAAATTTCAACTCAAATTTCTCTCACATAATTTTAAAAATTTTCCCTCTAAAATATATTTTTTTTAATAAAAAAAAACCCACCAAAATTTTCACACATTCAAATACAATTTTTCTTAAATGCATCACACTTTAAACGGAAGTAATTTTTTGCCACGTGAATGCCAATTCAATCATTACGTAATAAATAAATCATATTATGTTTGTAATGATTCATTTGCCAAATCTCATCTCACTTTGAAAATCTTTATCATTTTTTTTTAATTAAAAAAATTAAGATAAAAAGCAAAGACAAGAGAGGAAAGAGAAGCAACAAAGGAACAAATGATAGCATATGTGACAAAAGATCAAACTTTGTAATGCATTATTATTCAATACCACAAGATTAGGCCCCATAGATTTACAATATTATCCTTGTTTGAGTCCATCCTGGCAAGTAAAGACAGGGTTATTATTTATTTATTCCCCTTTAATTCTAGGGTCAAGCTTAGAAAGAGAATAAGAATCTGGTGATCCTCGTCAGCACATACACTTAAAGTTCGACAAATGTTCATTGAAGAGTCAAGAGTGCACCAAAAATTAACATAAAAAAAGAGTAAGCTAAGTTGGACAATGGTGGTATCTTTTCATAATCATTTGCCAATAACCATTTCAGATTTCCTTGTGCAAAAGTTAGGTAGAAAACAAAAGTTAGGCTAGGTTTCGATTATGATTTTATTTATAAAAAGTTAATTTTTTTTAAACAAAAATAAAATACCTTTTTTTACCAAAAAATATTCACCAAAATTTTCACATATTACAATACAAAATTTTTCAAATAAATCACAATCCAAACATAGTTTAGTTTGTGTTTTTATTAAAAAAATTAACTTTTTTCAACTACAAAAATAAAATATTCAAATAAATTTTTATTTTAAATTTTATAATTTAAATTATCTCCGAAATTCTTCTCACTTATTTAAATTTTTTTTTCACATAATCTACTTTTTCATATCACTTGTTCTTAAAAAAAAATCTTACCAAAACTTTCACACATTCCAATATAAAAATTTTAAATACAATACAATCCAAACATAGCTGAATTGGTTGCATTGTATAAAGAGGATGCAGGTAGCTTAGGTAATCTTCCAAAGAAAACAGAAAAAGCCATAAAGGTTGTAAAGTATTTGGGGGGAGGAAGAAAAAGGAAATGAAGAGGGTAAAAATTGAATTTTTGTAAATTGACAAAAAAAAAATACAAACTATCACTATTATATAAAAGGAAAACGTTTGTCCGTCGGTTTCAATGTAATTATAATGATTAATGTGGCCTAAATTGTCTTTTTAATAATTTTATATTTTTATTTTTAGTGATTCAATAATTTTATAACGGTTAGGAAACCCTAAAAGAAAAAGTAAATTTTAGATCATACCAAATTATATCAGGAAAGCAAATTCTAATAGGAGTAAACTTACTTTCTAAAATATAGCTATTAAAATATTAGAGTTCTAATATTTTAAAAATACAATTATCTTTTTGCTCTTTGAATTAATTAAAAATATTAGTAATTCAAGACTGGTAAAAAAAATTAACTGCTATGAAAATTAATAATATAAAAGTTTTATTAAATATTACATAGTAATATTAGAGTTCCATTAAACTTTTATTAAGTTTGAATTCATATATAAATATATTTATAGCTATTATCTATATTTAAAATGAATAATTATCTATTAACATACAATCCTAATATAGTTCTTATATTTCGTAATTATAAAATATTAATTATTCTATCAAATTTTAGTCTAAATTTCAAAATTAATCAGCAAATTTGATTGTTAGAATTATAAATTGTGCCTAAGTCTTTGATAGGTATAAACAACAAATCAACTTTTGGTACGAGAAAGGAATCCTAATAACTACCATAATTTTTTATAAACTTTCTTATGTTTTTTAAAATTTAAAACATAATATAATTGTGTTTTATTTATATTTTTTGGATTAAAATTTTGAGGTTGCTTTCATTTGGTCTTGTAAATATTTTGAATGGAGTTGAATTTTTTTTTATCTCTTTTATTTTAAAAAATAGATTGAAGACATTCATTTAAATTTAGACTAAAAAATTAATTATTTTTTAATATATTTCTCCATTGCTTCTATTTTGATTTCTGCAATTTTAATATAGTTATCTTTTTTCCATTTTTTTTTCTTACTCTCAATTTAGTTGCATAAGTTTTTATTTATTTAATTCTCTTACTTTTAATTTGTAATAATTCTATGGCTTCAATAATAAATTTAATTAATATTTTTAGAGTTATAGTTATATACCTAATAGTGTATCTTAAATTATATTATTTAAAATTTTAAAAAAAATGAAACTTAATTCTTTCGTGATCTAATTTTTCTTCTTTATTTATATACAACGTGTGTCATTAAAAACTAGTATATTAATAAATGGGCGAAATTTTAACTATCGATTTTTTGAAACTTGACATTAGGATATCAACTATTAAACCATTGCTCAATATTAATTCATACAAGTTCTTTGTTTTCTTTTCCACTAAATTGAGTTTTCCTCAATTTTTTAAACACATCATTAGAATATATCAACAGTTGAACTATTGCTCGATCTTCATGAATATAATTCCTTTGTTCTATTCGCCGAGGTTGAGATTCCCTCACATGGTCACACTCTACAGCTTAATAGCCATCATTGGACTATTATGTAGCTTTGAGGTGATTCCACAAGAGAATATGAGACGTGATCTCAGTATCTAACAACCGCTTTGAGCTTAAATGACCAAGTAATATTACTTGACAACTTCAACTGAGAAACTTCCAAAAGTGTATTCATGCATCCTTCGTATCATCATAATCATAATAAAATTCATCAAATCCTTTGGCAATCAGTGTGAATGCAAACAAAAGAAAAGGACATCAGTCCAAGTACAGACGGCAAAGCGAACTTCTACACAGAAAAGGAGGAAGAGGAAGAGTTTGTGTCAAAATCAAGGAAGGCAATAATGGAAAAAAAAAAAATTATAAAGAAAGGAAGATTTTTGGGATTATCCCAATTTTAAGTGCAGAGTAGTAATGCATTTTTCAATAGGGAAGGCGAGGGTTAACTAAGAAAATAGAGCAAAAATAGTCACGATAAAGGCCAACTTCAACATTTCTTGTTGAGCAATTTTTGTCAATTTATATAATTAATTCTCATTAAAAAGCCGACAAATTTAATAAGGAAAGCATCGTCTGGGTTAGTGCCGTCATGTATGTGTATAAATATTTTAAAGGTTCTCACCTCTTTACATCAAAATTGATATTTTTAATCCATTCAAGAAAAGCCCAGATTGTCTTTCGTGGAAACTTGTATTGTACTATTGCATTTTGGTTCTTTCAAAACTCCAGTAGTATAAAATATTACGGACGAATAGAATTCCTAGTTACATTTTTAAGTATTGAGATAAAGGGTGTTTTTAGAATCTAGATACAAATTTTGAATGGATAGCAATACAACAAGAAACCAATTCAAGAGAATCTGTGTGTTCTGTGGGAGCAACCCGGGCCATAGGAAAGTCTTCAGTGATGCTGCTGTTGAACTGGGGAATGAACTGGTTGGTCTGGTCTTATTATTTATGATGAGATGAAACGATTTTTATATTGATTTGCTGCTATGGGGATGTTTCCGTTTGTCAAAATTGGAATGAAGTTGTTTTCTTCCTTTTTTTCGTCGAAATTGTGTGAATTTCTGAATTGGGTTTTTGATGTTTTTGTCAAAGTTTCACTCTTTCTGATGAAAGGGACTACTGGGTATTGACTTCTTTTATCAAAGTTGGAAACTTCAGAGATTTTAGTCAAGTACTTTGGTAATTGAGTTAAGGTTGCTTGTTTCTTTGTAGTAAACTGGTTTTCCACAATTTGACATTGGGATTGGTCTTTTGGGCTCAAAGTTCTCCAAGGTTCAAAGATTGGTTATCTTCGTACTTTCTTTGAATTTGTGTTACTTCTGTTCCTTGATTGTGGAATTGGATTGATTCTTCTGCTTAGTTTGACTATTTCCAGAATACTTTCTGTGGGGTCTTGCTATTTGACTTTGTGAGTGTTCATTTCAGGTCAGTAGGAAGATAGACTTGGTTTATGGTGGTGGAAGTGTTGGGTTGATGGGGTTGATCTCCCAGAGAGTTTTTGATGGAGGTTGCCATGTTCTTGGGTAAATAGTATACCTATTTGGATTGGACTATCGTTATGAATATTGGAGCTTTATCTGTGATAAGGTTGCACTTCCACTAATTCTGGCTGTTAACATGCAGGGTGATTCCAAGAGCCCTCGTGCCTATTGAGGTATCTGCATCTCTATCACTCCTTTTCCCCTTCTCTATTATTTTCCTTTGAACAAAAGAAGTTGTTGATCTCTGATGAACATTCGTTAGTTTCTGTTACCTTAATTTGCTTTCAAATGACACGTGAAATGATGAAATCAACCATTGTTCTTATGGCTTCAGCTAATTTACTGCTCTTTGATAAATGACATTTGATTACTGGTCATTGTACTCAGTATAATTTGTAGCTCTTTCATCCTCCCCCTTAGGCTTATGGAGGCACATTTTCAAGTGTTCAGTTGTTGACCACATGGAAATGTTCATTTGCTCAAATCATCTACCTCACGTATTTAAATTATTGTTCTCGTTGGAGGTGACTGAAGTTTCAAAAAAGTTCAAAGTCCATTTCATTTGTACTAATTCTCTATGTGGAAGAATTTTTCACAGCTAGCTGCAACATTTCTTTCTGTTGAAAATGGTTATATTAACATGACAAGCTCAGCAGATATCTGGTCAAACTGTTGGGGAAGTGCGAATTGTTTCTGACATGCATGAGCGTAAAGCTCTAATGGCTCGAGAGGCTGATGCTTTTATTGCTCTTCCTGGTAAAACTTTTAACAAGAGAAAGATATGGGAGTGTTTGTATTTGGGACAAACTTATAAAGCCTTCCTATTTATCCCAGGTGGATATGGAACTATGGAGGAAACACTGGAGATGATAACATGGTCACAACTTGGCATCCATAAAAAACCAGTCAGTCATCTGCATTTGTCTTGTAAATTATAATGACGTAGATCTTTAAAATTCAATATAATGACTAGTTAATTGTTCATACAGGTAGGTTTACTCAATGTAGATGGTTATTATAACTCTTTGCTTGCTTTGTTTGATAATGGTGTTGAAGAAGGCTTCATCAAGCCTGGTGCTCGGCACATAGTAATCTCTGCTCCTACAGCCAACGAACTTTTGGACAAAATGGAGGTACTAAACAATCATCATGTCTTCCAATTTTTGTTCCTTATTTACATGTCCTGTTCACGAACTGGGATGTTCGTACTTCCAGTGAAATTAGTGACATGCTGGTGGGTAAGCTAGTACGTTTCATGAGCCATTCTGCCACAATGGGTCAGTTGTTGCATAATTGGCTTTTGAGTTACCATACTTATCTTACTATAAAGTACAGTTGCAATTAGATTTCTCATGCCCATGTTTACGGTGCAGCAATTTATTCCTGCCGATGATCATGTTGCCCCTCATGAAAGCTGGCAGCTGAAGCAACTGGGTGACTGTCCAAGCGAGCAAAATACTAAAGGAAATTCTACTTCATGGTAGGCCAATCTCAAAAAACAGAGGCCTATATGATTCCCCTGTATTTGAGTTTTGTATGAGATTCTGCTGATTTGGGGCCACATATAATTCATTACTATGTGACCCCTTCATAATTCTTTTGGTTGTAGATTGAATTAGAATTTTCATTTCTGTTTCCAACAGCCAACTCTGGTTTATATGGGTTGGGAAAGTTCAGACTATATACTGTTAATGTAGGCGTATGGGCTGTTACCCATTCTGATGAACATTTGATCACACACAGTAAAACAATGTCACATGAGATCATCTAGATGGTCCTACTAGCACTAAATTTGGCACCACATTTGGAGATGCAAAGACTGTTGTAGAAGTTTATCCAGAGGAGCCCCATGTCCTTTAGCGCTCAATTTTATTCCAGTTTACTAAATCCTGCTACTAGGCTTATTCTGATTTCCACACTTGACGGTGCATATTTATTTATCTGTGTTTGTTAGTGGTGAAGTTAATTGTTTGTTTGATATGCCACTCAATATATTCTTTGCTCATTTGGACATTGCAATTCTAAAGTTACTGCAAACTGCAATCCTGAATCTCTGAATATAGCTATTTGCCTGTCAAGTTGGAACTTGTATACTGAGTAGTGAGTAGTTTTTCAGCTTCCTTTTCCTAATTCTGATGTTGTCCATATGTCAACATTCACTTAAATATTCATACGAATTGAGGCTATTTTTGAGAAATATACCCGTGTCACAATATCATGGAAAGGAATAGGACAAACAAATAGAAAGTGATACAGAAGAACTGCATTCGTGCGCTGTTTGAGCCCAAGAAGTAAAGTTCATTCATGATAAGAGGTTCTGACTTCAAAGGAATTCTGCATTTAATAACATCTTGATGTTGAGTTGTTGGATTGCGGGGGTGGGTGAGATGTTTGATGGAGTTTTACAACTCAAGAGAAGACATGTCACTAATGCAAACCAAGAGATGGATGACAATGATACCCATCGAATCTCCAACTGGCTGGGCTTGAAATGTTGCGCTAGGGATATTATTTATATTAGTTTAAAACCGCGTTAGAATAGCAAAGCTTGTACGTCTTGATGCATGTCATGTTTTGAATTTGAATGGCTCAAATGGATTGTGTCTTGAGAAAGAAGTGTGCTCTGTTTTAACTTGAATAGTGTTCATATAATTGGCCAATTCTTGTCTCTCTGCATATTAAACCAACACAAAGAAGCACAAAGGCAAGGCCAGTCACCTACTCTTAATGCATCATCATCGTTGATTAAGTTCATATCAAACCTTGTCGAGAGTGATGATGCTGTCAAACTTGGCAGCATCATCACTGTTATAAACCTCACCATGTGAAGAATCAGGTCCTACACTCTTTTGTTTTTCGCTTTTCTTGATTATGTGCCTTCATGAGCTTGTTTTATAACAATAGTTATACCATACCTGCCTAGATTAAGATAATGTTTTTCATGGTGTACTAATAAATTGATTAATTAAACCGGTGTTTCTATAATCGATACGATTCGCAGTTAAGCATATTGTTTTACTTGTAATTAGCAGGCTTAGGAGGGTAGTTTTTGTATTGTTTTTTGGAATTGTTCTAAGAAACTACATGACATATGATAAAACCCGACTCGATATAAAAATTCATTGGATTCCATTACAAATATATACCTATAAAATAGAAAATATTAGATTATTCGATATTTCAATGCTTAACAAAAAATCATAATTGTTTGATATTCCAATGCTTAAATTAGAAATAGAGTGTTAAACTGCTAAAACTAAAAATGTTTTACTTTGAGTTCCATCCAAAGCTCAGCTTTTGTAGCTATCTTTAGTTTGCCAGCCCTTGCATGGAAGTTGGAAGTTATATTTCAAAACAGCAAGAAAAAGTCAGTCTCCTCTCTTAACTGAGTTGAAGCCTTTGCTAATTCAGAGAAGTAAATTATCTCATGCTTTGCATTATGTAAGCAAAAATTTATGGAAATTTTAATAAAAATGGCAGTATTTTCAGACCAAAAAGGAAAAAAAAATACAAGTTACTATTACATGATTACATGTAATTTCTTTGCTCCAACCCAGCTCAACTGCCTCTTTTTTAGAGCCTGTGTTAACCCAGAAAAACTTCACAGAAGTGTTAGATATTCATAATGACAACGTTGAAAGAAGCGACAGCGTTATTGATGTGAGACTAGGATTCATCAGTGAATACCATAAAGCATATAGCAGAATGATTAGCAATGTACAATTGTTGTCTGGTCTTTAAACAGATAGGACATTAATAAGTCCTTTTGAACAGAGAAATATAGTAGCAATAGCAGCAACGTCGTGCACTACTCGTTCACTCCTGTCTAGGTAAATTGGGGTTGACATAGAAACCCCACTTGTCCCACATCTTAGCTTCAGAGAACCAACACAGTCACTCTTTGCATGTGCCAGTTGCAGCTCTCACATGCCTGTTTTTCTCTGCCATTCTGAACTTCTAGGACCCTAATGGCGTACCACAGCCTGCTGCATAGCTCCTTTATTGAGTTCGATTTTTTTCTTAAAATTGATGAAATGCATAATGTGATTCTGCAGGTAGCACGACAATGATCATTGAGGAAATGTGAGGTTCTCTTGCAATCCCATGTTGCTTTCGACAATGTTAATAATTTTTTAATTTTTGCCATTGTTGTTGTTGTTCAAAGAGAGGGATTGGAATCCAAAACAAAAGCCTATGCAAATTTAATTTTTTAAGCAAAAAGCAGACAATATAAGGTTATGCATGAGATGTATTTCATAACATATTTGTATGTTTTACGTGCTAAAAATTATAAGATAGAATTGTTTTAAAAAAGGCAAATAAAGTTTATACATCACTAAAATTGTAGGGTTCAACCATTTTTCTGAATTGTTCAATGATGAGTGATGAGGAGGAAAATAAATTTTGTGGCTCAATTGAAGTGTGGTGCCAAATAGTGTCCCTTATCTTTGTGCGTGAACAAAACAAAATCATTCCCAATAAGTGAGAGACTAGAATTTCCACTTTTGGTGCTTTCAATACGCAAAACTGTTACGAGGAACTGTTTTCAGGAATCTTTCCATTCCAAACTTCCAAAGGCCAATAATTTGATCAACTACCCATCTTCATCTTGAAAAGCCCAGGCATTGATATATGATGGGTGGCCTAAACGGTGACGTGACAATCAAATGCAAAAGGGGTTGTTCTAAACGAAGGCCCCCCCTCAACCCTTCACCATAAACTGAGAGGGGTACCCTTTTCTGGGCAATTCCGTGCAGCGGTTTATCGAACCTTTTCGCTGTCTTCTAGAGATGATCATGATAGATGAGACATAAACAAATTTCATAAAGGCCAAAGCAGCCCTTGTTTGTACTTAATTAGAAGTGCCAGCGGTGGGGGCAACTACTTTTTCCTACACAAACATTTTTGCTTTGGCAAAACAATATAAATTTTGTATTAATTTGTGTAAAAATTTTAGTGAGTATATTTTTATAACAAAAATATTTTGAAAGAAAAAAATAATAAAATTTATATGAAAAAAATTTTAATTTTAAAATAAAAATGTGTTTGAATATTTTATTTTTATTTAAAACAAATTTAACTTTTTATAAATGAAAACAAAGTCTAAACACAGAAGGAAAGCGACATCGGAACTAGTTTGACTAAGATTGCATTTGGAGCGGGGAAACTAGAAATTGCTTTTACCTCTGCCTTTTTTTATCTAAATTTTGTCCAATCAAGAGTATTCTCATGATGAACAACAAAAATCAATGAATCATGGATACAAGGAAACAAAAAGTGATTAATATGCTCTCCAGTTGTCCTTGAAACCCCATCATCGGTCATTGTTGAGTGAAACATATATATTTGGAAGTCCATCCTGTTCCTGTGTATAACTTGCAGAATTGCAGATGTGCTCTGTACACTCCAGAATCAAAAGTCCAACCACCAAATGAGATCCTGGGCCAGCAAATTTACAATAAAAGTGGAGCATACCAAAAGAGGTGCCACGCTGATGTAGTTAATCACTTCCAGCTTTTGCTTTGGGGGATGTCATTAAATGATGCAATGTACTTGCTTGAATAACAGTACTTGGACTCTGTTCTCTAGCACGCGTTGAACCGGAATGCCTAAGGCCAACATTCCTCTCAACACTGCTTAACAAAACGCGTCTCCAAGGCCGTGGAAGGTATCGCACCAGCCTTGCAGAAGCCACTAGTAGAACCACACCAGAAATGATGAATATCCTGCATTTGAAACTTCAAATGTCAACAACCAGGGTCTCCTAGATGACTGACCTCACAAGGCCAAAAATATAGCTGTAAAACATTCAAGAAACATGCATTAAACTACAAAATCAATGGAAATCTGACCCCATAATTTGAAATTTAATAATGTATTCAAGACACAGTTGAAGCAGCCTATCATATCGGCACCACATACTACTTATTTGGTAATAAATCAGAACAGCTCACACATGAAGATATAGTTACCACTTACCACCCAAGCAAAAGCCAAAAACGAGCAATGGGTGCTGAAGGCAATTGTTCACCCAAAGCAAGCATTCCAGCTAGTACGCCAGTCACAATTGATGCAACAGCAGCGCAAGTGGACACTACAATGGCCCTGCCATGCTTCAAACCACGAGTCTGTTTAAGATAGATAAAAACTATTAGCACTTCAAATAAAGATTGCTCTCACAGTAGTTTTTTCTTTTAACAAAAAAAAAAAAAAGAGAAGAGAGAGAGAGAGAGACTGCTCCTACAGTAGCCATACCAAAGAATCTTTTTAACTTTTGAAATCTTTTGATAAGTCCAAAAATAAGAACTAAGAAGTGGCTTCCACTCAAGAAGCAACAGTTGACACCAACTACACATAGTATATGCTTTATCTTAAGTGGACGAAGCCATGCGTTAAAGACCAATAACTTGAAATGCACAAAGAAAATTTACTCGAGTACTCTTGAACAATTGTTGGTGGATTAGATCATGCAGAATCAGCAGATAAAAGTTAGTAGCTGGGATTGAAATACCTGGTAAACAAATCCAAAAGCACTGCAGCATATGCTCATGGAAATACAAATAGGGACCAGTAAGTTTGAGAAGCCCTGCTCCAACAGTACGAATCCCGTCTTGGATATTACAGATGAAATCCTGCAGCCAGATTTTGAAGGCAATTTCTCAACTAGCAGACCCAACAACAAAGAAAATAGAACTTACAACAGACAAGATATCAAAAAGATAAAAAAATAAGGAGGTTCAGGATTGAGCAAATGAACATTTCTATAATGAATATATGAAATGTTTTGCTTGATTCAACTTTCTTGGTGCAAAATTTAAGAGCATAAGCCAGTGAGAGAAGTTTGCTTACAATTCGTACAAGATCAGCACTGGAAGTAATTATTGACACACATAACCATTCACATATGTAGAATCTAGATTTTACATTTTAGTACAAGTATCAGAAAAACCAGAGTAAACATTATCAAAAACAACTCAACTTTTCTGCCAGCTCTGCTAAAGTTTAGAAGTAAATCAAATCTAAAGCATTATAAAAATATAAATAAATACAAAACAGAGATGGAGGGACTGAGGGAGAGGGATAACAAATAAAACAAGAAAAATAGTCTCAAAGGATGTTTTGAAGATGGTTATATAATGCCAAGAAGTAAATAATAAAAAAAAAAATTATGTCTTCATCCTCCTCTGTCAAAATGTTACTTGATCAACCAACGATATGCTTATCTCATATTGGCATGAATGATAACTCCGTAATTTGGAACATGCCTTTGAAAAAGAAAAAGATGGAATTGAATTACCTTGACTGATTCACGGTTTCAAAAGACTAAAATACGGTGCTTTCAGAATCAAAAGCATGTCTAAAATGAAAAACAAAATTTTTTTGAAGTTTTGAAAATTACATTGATGATTCTTGATGCAAATTGTAAATGATGCCTCCAAAATGTAATGATGCAACATAAAAAAGGTACACAGTCATACTCTATGTAGGAGGCAAAAGCAACAAACCCATTAGACAAAGACGAAGAAGATGAGAAGAAAACTTCAGGAAGTACCCAAACAAAATGCCAGATTCCAAGCCATAAATTATTTCCTCGATGACTTCATATTGCACCTGCATGGAAGAAAAATGAAAATAGATAAATAAGGATCTGAAAATGATTATGTGAATCAGACATCAGTCAGAAGTCAGAAGAGCTTGAGAGAGAGGAGGCTGACTGAGACTTACCAATTCCTGTTCTCTTCGGTGGTGTCTGTATATTCGAAGCCATCCATTAAGGAGGACCTATGATCAGATCATTAGTAAAGAACACAAGTCTTTCATCCAACATGAATAATATAATACCAAAGCAGTTCTTCAACTTTGTTTTAATACTGGTCATTAGAAATTCGATACACCACATTTAATTTAATAAAAGTTAACTCTATTATCTCCTCGTCACTGATAAAATCAAACTTCGATTTAACAGAAGGAATCCAAAATTAATCGCTGCTTTCAATAATTCAAATGTTGTAATATGCATAATTTCTCAACAAAAAGCTCACAAATTTTGTGTCAACAGGAAAAAGGACTTGGGAACTTAGTTAACTAAGTGAATTGTACTTAGGAGTTTAGCCATGAGAACTTCGATCACTTGCTCATGTGAAATATCATTTTTTTTATAACTCCCAGCATATATCTTCCTTCTGAAAATAAATAATATACTCAGGAAAAAGACATGACATATTTATTTAAATTGTCTTCTGAGAAACCTGTAGATTACCATGTAAAATCTATGAAAAAACTATTTAGCTTCACTTTCTAACTATGTTAACCAGACTTGGGTATGGAGTATCGGAGAAGATACGTGTCTAGGTATCATGTTTATTAATTTCTAAAATTTAGGATACCGGGTATGGATCTGAATATGTACACAGGTACATGGGTACAGCATATATGTCAATTAATCAGAGCATTGATAATGTTATACTTAACTTTTTATTAATCCAAAACTTCTGTTAATGCAAAAATGTCTTTTTTAATTTTTAAACCCTTCCCTCCCATTTCAAATTTAAATCTGTTCCATTTCAAATGTATATAAAAAGGTGCACATAATAAATGACTCAATTCCTTGCCCTACCTAACTAACTGATTTATTATGCCTGAATACTTTGTCTTTATCTATTTAAAAAAAAAAATTTATCTACTTTATCTACTTTTCCTATTGATGATTTACTTCCTTTCCAGAATCCTTTGTCTTCTAAACCCCTAATCCTCAAAATCTTTCTATCCTTTGTGTAACACTTGTGATCATTGATATTAGTTCTTATTCTCCATCTCTTCTAGTAGTCTACACCCAAATAATTTTGACTATATAAGGTATGTATCCCACACCCACACTCTTATTGTGTCGTGCCGACACGGATGCGTTGGGGTGTGAAGAGTCCAGGTAGCATAGCTTTCTACATGTAGTTCTTAACAAAATGTTTCAAGTATTAACTTTAGCACACTTGGATAAACAGCTAAACTTTTTACACAGAAAAACAATTTGTCAAAACAACATCTTAACACAGATGACAGCATAAATTAACACACTATACATGTCTGGTGTCTAAACAGGTACGTTTTCAACTGTCCAGTCTTAAGGTAAACTTAGCCCCACAACCAAACTATAAACTCATTAAACTGATACTGATTAAATCAATACCACAATCTGCCTATCCATATTGGCAAATGTCAACCACAGCATAATAGTTTTCTCCTCTTCCCCCCAATACTCATGAATCTTCTTCAACAAGTTTTAATCACACTGTTAGAAGAATATTTAACTGCCTATCTGGATCATCTACCAATCATTTTTGCTTCCCTCTTGGTTTATGACAATAAATGTCAAAAGTTATAAGGCATTACAGTCAAGAGGTACGGCATGTACCACTTAACCATTACGCTATTAGCCAGTTCACATTCCCAACTTCAATATAGTGAATAATCAAGGAAAATTATGTGCAATGAAATTGCAGTGGCAGTGGAGCATTTTTAGAAAAGCGCAAGCGACAATTGAAGCAATTAGAACACATTTTCAAAAGACAGTATCCCACAGAATGTATCTATTATAAGATGATGAGTAGGGTAAGATACCTACAAACAAGACAGCAACACCACATGCTAGTGACAGTACACGGAAAATTGAGATGGAAGATGACGTTTGCTCCTCCCCTCCAGCTCCAACACCTGTATGTAGAAGATATGGAAACATCAAAATTTAAAGCACCTAATCCACAAAGAAACTATACCTATTCATGAGATATTTCGTGGCGTTCAAATCCTGCTGATATTTGCACTTAACCGAAAAAAAAAAGACAGAAAAAATCTCTAAGGCATCGGGGGTTCAAATGGCCACAATGATCAAGCAATTTGCATTCATGACACACCAAAAACATCACGTCTCAAGAAGCTATTATCTTTATCCCCTTGCTAGAACAGGAGTTTTGTCAACAATAATTTACTCCACTTGGTACAGATCTCTCAAAATTTGCTAGCTTAAAAATGTGAATGGAAATTTTATAAAACTAGCCAGAGTTTTATTTTCATTTGTTTCCTTTGTTTCCTTCCTGTCTTCGTTATAATATATTTCTGACATTTAGATGAAAGCATATTGCATAAATGTGTAACCCATAGTATAACCTAGACATGGTGGAAGCCAAGGACCCTAAGGTTAGGTGGCACAGTGTCAGTAATCAGCTACTGACTGCCAGGACGAGAAGATGGTAGAATAATATGTAATCATCAGTTACATATCTCTTAATTTTAAATTATTACATATGTTTCCCAATGAGGATCTTCTAAGCATTGGAATTTTAGAATCTTCAAAAAAAATTTGCCTTTATTAGAATCATACATTTTTAACTCTGAATAACTCCAAAGCATTGCAAAAGGTAATCACTATGGGATCACTATGAAAGATGAAGAAATTTTAAGAACTTTAGGGGGTAATAACTAGTGCTTCACAAAATTTAGCCCTGATACAGAAAATAGAACCCAACAACAACAATAATATCAAGAATAATTGGGTCAAAGACTAGTACAAAGTGGTCCATGCCTCAAAACACCAAACTGTCTTAGAAAACTGAGTAAAGCTAAGACGAGTTATTTGGTCCAACAACTAAGTCTTCAAGATACATCTTCCATTCTCATTGACAGTTCAGAGAAATTCATGTAATGGTCTCAATATAAGTGAGAAGAAGATGCAGAATGTTTTTACTTTTACTCTTATGAATGAAATTAAGAGCCACAAACTGTAGTTTAAAAAGAGCACACACAAAAAATATATAGATAAAAGGAGCTTACATTACCTATGGTGCCGATACCAGCAAGAATAATTCCAATCCAGTCAACAGCATTCATGATCTCCTTCAGATAAAAGTGAGAAAAGATTGAAAGTATAGCAAGTCCACAGCCAGAAACTGGTTGAATGACAGAAACCTGGAAAATTGATAACAAGGAATCTCAACTATACAAGTCAGCAACTATAGACTGTAAAATTTTAGCAAATTTTCTCCACCCTGCCTAAAACCTAATACTCCCACAAAACAAAACAGTTAACTAGCACACACAAATTGATAAACAAGAATGGTAATCTCAAACTCCTAAGCTTTCATGAGAAGAATAATTTTAAGTGGAAAGTATTCAAAAAGTTGCCAGGTAATGCACTTACGGGGGCCAGAGATAGTGCTCGCAACATCAACATGGCTCCAAATATATCCATTATAAAACCCACAACCCATGCTTTATTGGAAGCATATGCTTTTATAACCTGCATAGATAATGCATCGCATCAGTTTGTTCCCTATTCAAAGAAGAAAATCCTTATTCATATTACCGGAGAAACAAAAAGGAAGCTTATGTATCAAAGCAGAGTCTGCAACTTCAGTGAACCAAATTTAACTTACTACTAGAAAAACTGCACCGAATAATTCCAAACTAAATCACCAAATTAACAAATTACACAATTTTCAGAATTAAGTTACTCGTTTGTGTTAGATCAAAAAGCTAAAATAGCATAATCATGTTTATGTTGGATTATGGTGCACTTGAAATAGATCAAAAGATAAAACATACCTAACTGGGGAGCTCTACTGCATTTGAATCCCTTTATTGGTTTTTTATCTCTAATTTGGATCTAAATATTTATTTAGCTCGTTACCTTAAGTTCATAATTTTCACCCAGTTCACAGCAACTCACCAACAACATTTTAAACAGCTCTCACTCCCTCCCTCAAAAAATTATGGTAGTTTAGAATTCATAGCTCATTATCTATTTTATGTCATCAGGCTGTTAACACCTTGATTTGCAAGAGCATACCAAGACACAGGAAATCTTTCTTGCACAATCCAACGCAATAGCAACATTCCAAATCAAATTGATAATAAACATGGAAAAGGTGACCAAAAAAAAAACCTAAGACTACAACAACTCTGATTGTGTCAATTCTTAATTAATAAATCCAACATAGATTTTCCCATCATCCCTACTTATGTCAGCACCAAATTGATCATTTAATGTTGGTGTATAGGTAACAAGAACAATCAAGAAATAGACTTTATCCAAGGCAAAAATAGTGATACGCAAACTTAAAAGAACAATTATACAATACCCAATACATTCTTCTCTAATAATATCATATCCCAAACATTCGAAAAATGGAAACTTGATTACATAAGCCCAGTATACAAAATTGGATCAACGATAAATTAAACAATCAATTAACCAGTATACCAACAACCCAATTGCAGGTTCTATAGAAGCATTAAAATGAAAAGACTTTTCGAATCACAACTTCAACATAATCCAACACGCACCCCTCACAAAAATAAACAATAAAAAAGGACCCAGAATATATATTTCATGGGAAAATCACATACCTTGAGCTTGAAGGAGAGAGGAGGGAGAATGAGGGTGCCCTTTTTCTGAAGAACTTTGCCGATGTTATTACCGGCGGTAGCAGCTATGGTTAGGCAGATCGATTCCCACATTGCACGCATACACTTCCCCGTGGGCCCTCTTCCTCTTTATGTGTCTCGATGCTTTTGCAAAGGTTTCTTTCTTGCGCTGTATTATTTACTCAGAGTTTTCTTTTATAATGTATGGTAATAATTTCTTTTAGCCTTTTGTTTTTTATTTCCTTTTCTCGATGTCCATCCAAAGTTCTTTTTTTTTTTTTTTGGGATGAATATTTACTAATCATAATGGTAAGTAAGAAATAAGTATACTTACCACGTCTAAAACAGGCATTAATTTTGGTAGTTATGGAGTTTTTTTAATTGGGCATATATTTGTTGTCTATGTAGATAGTATTATAATTTATGATTTTTTTTACCATTAGATACTAGAGAAAAAGAATTTTATTAATTTTTTTTTTTTAACATTTAGGACATTTTGAACCTGAATCTTTTTGTTACAATTACTCTCACCTAATTATTTAAACTAACCTTATCCCAGTATAAATTAGTTAAATGCATTGACATTTGCTAAATTTAACTTGTTCCAAATGTTGATGTGATTAAGTGATTATTTTTATGGTGTCAATCATACTTCCTCACTATGGCCTTATTGATTTTTTTATTTTTTATTTTTTTTGTGTTTAGGTGAGAATTACTTGAATGCAAAATTTGACAATAATATGGTCAAATTGGCTTTTCCTTTATGAGCCCCTGAGTGAATCAGAGCCAGAGCCAGAGCCAGAGCCAGAGCCATTTCAATGTGAAGAAAAAGATTTTTTTCTGAGAAATGTTCTAAAATGACTAAAACAGAAAGTTCTTGGCAATATAGAGAAGTTTTTTCTTTTCTTAGTGCTCCTGAAAGAGGAACATTTCTGTATTTCTGATTCATTGCCTTGGTAATAACATCTGCAAAGTCTACTTTTTCCAATTGCTATATATTTGCAATAAGGAATCCAAAAAGGATAGCAACGCGTAATCTGAGTCTCAACGTCACGGCAATTATTGTTTGATTAATGAAGTTTCATGCCACATACTACTTGTCTTGACTCGGTAAAAATGGGATATTCCAGGAACATGTTCATGATCCTTTCTTTATCTTTATCTTTATTCCTTTGAAACTGTGTAAAACATAAATTTGGCAAAAAGTCAAACCTTTAATCCAGAACAAAATGGGAATGAGATGATTCCATAAGTTCATAATCCTATTCTTCAAACCTCTTTAAAAACACGCGTGGAAATTGAGAAGATTGAATTGAAATGTTGCCTTGATTTTCAACATGAGGCAGCCAAGAAAAAGAGGATGACTTGTATACCATTCATCCCTATCCCAATGTGGATCCAATTTCAACAAAAATAAAGGGACATGTTTAATTTATTCATTACTCGGAGTGAAGACAACCACTCCTGAACTAAGTTCCATTTAAAGACAATATGAAAGCAATCACACATAATGATCTAAATTTGTGAGATCTCGAGACAAACTTAAGAATGATGCAAGATTCCAAGACAAAGGTATCATGCTCAAACAAGCATGCATTCAGATGGCAACAATCTGAGACATTGCAGCAAACATCTTTTACAAAACATTTACTCACTTGGTAAGGATAGTTAACATCGAAAGTGATCAGGGCAGGACCATTTCAGAAAGACGATTAGATACAGATATTATCAAATTTTACTTGGACACTAATTTAGGCGATTTCAACCTCATGCCTTTGTCTAACCTGTTTCCAAATTCTTTCCTTTCATGAGCTGGGGAGAAAGATATGTAGAATAGAACATGCATAAACTAAAAGATGTCCCAAACTTAACTGCAGTACTGGAATGTATTTCACCTGAATGCCCAAAAACTTGCCATTTACATCAGTGAATTTGAAGTTTATATTTAGATTTCCTAAGTCAGTAACCAACCAAAAAAATTTATTATTCAATTTCAGGGAAAAACGTACAGCTAAGCAAACCCAACCTAATCCAAAGAAAGTCAAGAACCACATTGCAGTGATTCTCTGATTAGGTATATATCTCCTCACATGTACTCTAAGATACCAACCTTTACTTTAAATCTTGAAAACCAAAAGATACCTAATTGATCAAAAGTCCAAGGAATTCAAACAAAAGCCTTATTGTCATCTGTACATGATTAAATTGGACAAAGTCATGCGTTACACCCTTATTTCCATCTAAACAAGTAAAAATAGTTTATGAACACTGAGATCATAATTAGCCAAGTTTAGAACCAGAAGTATTCCAAACATTTGCAAACATCCTTTCAAAAGAAAGTTTTGCTGGTTGTGAATTTGTACCCTTATAATAAGGATGTTAATTCTGAGACATAGGAAAGCTAATAATATCCTCTGGTATCTAAGGAAAATACACGAACATTGTTTATTCACAACTAGCCAGGTGTTTTCAGAGCATCCCATAACTTAATAGTATGAACAGCAAAACAAGCAATCAAAAGATTCTAGGACCAGATTAAAAAAAGAAAAAAAAAAGAAAAAGTTAAAAAAAAGATTGATAATTATTGAAAGCACTTTAAATTATTCAAGCATGAGATAAAGAAATCTATTGACAGGATCATGATCAATCAAAATTTTCCACTGAGAAGGCAGAAACTTTAACAAAAAAGGCATGCTGCAGAAATCCAAATTTACAACAGAAAGTTCATTTTATAGATATCAAGAAAATTCATCTTGTGGAAACTTATGTTGATAGTCATACAACACAAAGAGCTTGTGTTTATACCACAATTGCAAAGTAGATAATCAGTGAACAAAGAAACCCACAAGAGATTTCTATCCATTCCGCAGCACAAAATTCACCACCATCCATAAACAACCCGTGTATACTTGTGTTTAAGCCATCTAAAGCTCCTCCTAAAAGACCCTTTGACTTTGCCTTCAACAGAGTAGACTTTGTAGCTAGCAACCCTTTTCTTCCTCTGGAACTCAGCATCATTAATACTCCAAGCTTTCCCGATTGACCCATTAGCACTCTTACCTTTCTTCAACTTCCAATTCTTCACCTGAGGCGCTGGTGGTGGAGGCAGTGCCGGTGGCGCATCATGAGCAGAGGAACCATATGAAACGCTATAAGACCTGAAATCATTTGGGTATGCAGAAAAGGACCTTGGTCCATTGTGCCCATAATAGTAGTCCATTTGCATTCTATCACCAGAATAGGAATATGACTTTGATCTGTTATAGTCAGCCATGGATGTATGGATGGATGGATGAATGAACAGAAGAATACTAATATATGAGTTGTGTTTTTTGACTATGGAATATTGGACCCTTTTGTTGATTAGCAAAAGGGTCCTTCAAGGCTTCAACAGGTAAAAAAATGGTGGAAGCTTGAGAGAGACAGCAAAAACTGCCGAAGGAAGACGGCAGGGGGTTCAACTTTGAAGTTTGTGGCGTTTTGATTGTTCATTATTGATTCCGTATTGGAAATCCAAGTTTTGACCAGTCAACGAGCCCATATTATAAAGATTTTTTTTTTATTTTCTTTTCAATGGTTAATATTTAATAGATTATGAAATTTGTGGGACTTTTTTATTGCTATGTCTACATTTATAGTTTTTTTGTACTCGAGAAAATATTAATTTTAAATCTAGCCTATCATGAATTTATTCGTGTCCACATTATTTACACATGATTAGTATATGTTTATTTATTAAATTAATTTTTTAAAATGTTGACTCAAAAATTAAAACAACTAAATATTATTGAGGAAATTTTAATAAATCTCATATGCTATTGGTTATAATTTTCTTTTTTCTCTTTTGAAAAATTGGAGGAATTGTTGTTTTTTGTAAGTTGGTTTCTTGATTTGCGTGATTCACTCTCATTTTATTATGATTATTTACCGTTTACTCCTCTCAGGCTCAAAAAATTTTCTAAAAATTTCAGTTTTAAAATTTTTTTTGTCCAAAAAAAATAATTAATTTTATTAATTATGACAATATATAATCTAAATTTAAAAAAAAAAGAGTATGAAAAAATAAAAATATATATATATTTAATAATGTACTAAATATATTATATCATATAAGTTAAAACAAATGTTATATCAAATAAAAAATAAAAATTTTTAAAGAAGGATGGGATAATATTTACTCCCTTTATTTAACTTAAATTGTTAGGAAAAACTTTTCCATTGGGAAACATTTGCCACTATATCATACTATCTCAGTTGTGACAAATAATAAAGGCTATCTGTATCCAATAGCTCATTAAATTTGTGGGACATTTTTATATTTTTAATATAGCTGTTTTTGTATTGTTGTTAGTATTGGTACTTGCATTATTTTATCCTTTGTTGTTTTCTTGACTTTTGAAATATTTGGGGCATTATGTATTATTGAGCTTCAAATACTTGATCTTGGGAATTTATCATATTTGTCAGGGACACGATCCATGACAATATATTTCATGTCAACTTGCAATTTGAAAAGTCATCAACTTTGAAACTCTGCAACTTGTAAGAAAAAAAAAAGTGACGGCAACATTTTTCCCTTCAAAAATTCTTCATCCATGGAAGCAACATCAACAAATAATATATATACACAAATACTTCATTTTCTGAGTAGTAGTTGCTTACTTGCTTTCCTTGAATTAGTCTCCGAATCAACCCCAACAGCATCTTTGTTTTATTACTCGGGGGAAGGTAAAATTTACTGAGAATAACTTGAGAAAGCCATGAAAATGACCTTGAAAGGCACATCATGATCATACAGTCCTAAATCCCCAATCGTGGAGGGAAAAAAAGAGGATCTTTTTGATGGTGAGACCATGCTTCAACGACCACAGCTGTACATACAAGTACATTTGGTCATGCTCGGTTGTTCATGTGTAAGTAGAGGGCCAGCAAGCAACAGTGGAAATTCCCCACAAATGTCTTGGATAAGAGTTTTGAGGCCCTCTAGAGCCCTCACCTGCTTTTCTAGGCATGCCCCGGAAGCATCAATAGTACTTTTCCTTCAACTTACTGGTTGGATGGTTTTGATTGCGGAGTATAATTAGTCATGATGAAAATATATGCTTGTTCCATGAAATTCGATGCCGTGAAAACTTCGTCCATATGCAAACGCTGAATGATGATGTTGATAAAGTTGTATCAAGTATGATGGATTGAGACTGACCCCGTTCACTCCCCGTGCATGTGCTATTGTTATCGCAAAGTTCCAACAAATGCACTGCTGTCCCATGATTAAAGGTAACAAAGGCGACCCAGTGTTTTTCTTACAGGAGTAGTCAACCAAGCGTGGAATACCTGCTGAGTATTCCACATCGTAATTTTTCTCCCAGAGATCAAGAACCCGGCGAAGTCCAGCTTTCAGAGATCAAGCTCCTGCAAGTTGGATGTTGATACTTTGAAGACAAGTTTTCAGATGAATTCTTTGATCGTTTCAAAATGGAAGTGCACAGAACGACGGGCCTGCTAATTAGCCTCAGGCAGTTTCCTGAAAATGACCATTTCAAAGTAATGGCATGACATGGCTTGGCTTGACAGGTGAACTTCTACATCTACATCACTAGGTGCGCCTCTCAGTGAAACAGAAGTAGTCAACCAATCGTTCATATCGCATAGAATCAAAGGCAGAAATCTGCCTCTTAATGCCATCCATACACTTGCCCACTCACTCTCTTTCGCGCCCATCAGGCAATAAATACCTAAACATTCACATAATTGAGGGTTATTGGACTGTTTGGATTGTCCACGTGATATGAAGTTTCTACCAATCATGTTAATAGAATACTTTCACAGCATATCAACATGCACCATAGTTGTGCCACACAGAATGTCCGAAAATCTGTCGTGCTGGCATATACAAATGTGTGCCACACAAAATTATGACAACACTTATTATCATCAACTTTCACGCGTTAAAATGCTTGGATCAGGCACAAGCGAAATCTTCACCTATTTCTTAACATCCAGAATCATCATTCATGCCTACTCATAAACAAACAAAGGTCAACTGTAGGAAATTAAAGATATAAATTCAAACAACCTCCAAATCTGCAGTTATTTAGAGCACTTACAATACAAAGACAACCAACAAAATTTCTGAATAAGTTCCGACTTTAAACCAAACTGAGAAACGCAAGTGCCCTCGGCAAATCAGGGGACAAGCACCTCCCAATTTCAAGTCCGGTACAATTCATAACTAAACCTACCAATTAAGATATAAAAGCCCAAACAAGGAAAAATTTACCTTGCCATAACCAAAAACCTCTTCAAAGGAGATCAGCTACATTGGCTGGCAGCTCCTCAATTACAACATTATAAAACTTCTGTATGTCAAACAGCATGCGCTCATCATCCCGGGTAACAAAGTTGATAGCAACACCCTTCCTTCCAAATCGTCCACTACGACCAATACGATGGAGGTAATTCTCGGGCTGAGTAGGCAGATCATAGTTGATAACAAGCGAAACTTGTTGAACATCAATACCACGAGCGAGCAGATCAGTTGTGATGAGCACACGAGAAGAACCAGACCGAAATTCTCGCATAATGATATCTCTGGTGTTCTGATCCATGTCTCCATGGGTAGCTGAGACTGTGTGGTCTCGGCTGCGCATTTTGTCAGTGAGCCAGTCCACTTTACGTCTGGTATTAACAAAGATGACACTCTGAGTAATGGCAAGGGTCTCATAAAGATCACAGAGTGTTTCAAGCTTCCAGTCCTCCTTTTCAACATTGACGTAGAATTGCTTAATACCCTCAAGAGTGAGCTCATCACGCTTAACCAGAATCCTCACAGGCTTGTTCATGAACTTCCTTGTAATTTCAAGGGCCTCAGGAGGCATTGTAGCTGAAAATACACCAACCTGAATCTTTGGCGGCAGAAGCTGGAAGATATCATAAATCTGCACCAAAAAAGGTAATGAATATTAGAGATGCATGATTAAATATAATAATACAACTGAGTGAATCAATTCACTTTAACATAAATATTGGGAGTTTTAATTAGGTGATCTAAAACCAATTCTTTCTCCTCTTCAGAGAATGAAAACACTATGAATGGCAAACAAGTAACAGATTTCAGTAACAACATATACTACTAAAAAATGAGACCTGATCCTTGAAACCTCTTGAAAGCATTTCATCAGCTTCATCCAGAACAAACATCTTGATGTAATCAGGGCGAAGTGATTGTCTCCTCAACATGTCAAATACACGACCAGGAGTACCAACCACAACGTGAACACCACTGGAGAGAATGCGCTGATCCTCACGGACACTGGTACCTCCCACACAAGCATGAACCTTCACCCCAAGATAATCACCCAGGGCACGCATAACCTTCTCAATTTGCTGAGCAAGCTCACGGGTAGGAGCAAGAACAAGGGCCTGACATTCAACCACATTATAGTCCAGTTGTTGAAGGATTCCTGAGCAGAATGTTGCTGTCTTCCCAGTTCCAGATTGTGCCTGTTGAATAACATCAAGTCCCTTGCAGAAAGGAACAATTCCCCTCTGTTGAATGGCAGAAGGCTTCTCAAAACCTTTCAATTGCAAAATTCAACATTAAGCAATCAAAATTTCAAGGAAAACCATTAAAAATGTGCTGAACTAAAGATTTCACCGCACCAGACTAAGGAACCAAATAGCAACAGAGCACATTTCATACAATGATGTTAACAATGCAAAAACACAAGAAAAGAAGAATCTATTTATCAATTCATATAGCCGAGCATTACCAATTTATATAAAAGTGGGAAAGAAAATGACATCGATGTAAAACAGAGACAGACATTCAATCAATGTTGAGGAAAAAACAACAGATGCAACTAAGGTACGCCACCAAGATTTATCATGGCATGCAAGTAAACATCACTGTTGACCATCATAACCCTACAAATTTAGAATTTAATACTCTACCTAGCCCATGCACAAATTTGGTAGACTTCAATGGATCCAAGAGAATTGTAGCCTTGTGATGCACTATTTCTGTTAAAAGTTCAAATTTTTTAATACTCTACTTAGCCGATGTTTAACAGACTTGAAAAGATCCAAGAAAAATGTAACCTTGTGATGCACTATTTCTGTTTAAAAGTTCTGAATATTTGAGAATTACTTTCATTATCAAAAGCTTTTGTCTTCACTCTGATTCATAATATCAACAGAATGGCGGACCTTTGTTGTCAAATAAGCTATATGTGACATTATATGTTACATCAAAACTAGAGCAGATATAAAATTAACACATTCTTTGTCAATCTCAAGCTAATTATTTTAAAGTAAAACATCCAGATCAAACCACAAGGAGATGAACAGAATAGGCCAGGATCCAACCCATAACTTCCATGGGCAAAACACAGTAAATTACTATCAAAACTTACCATAAGCATAAATGCCTCTGAGAAGATTTTCTTGCAAACCCATGGCATCAAAACTTTCATAGACCTCATCGTATGAAGTGAAGAAATCTTGTCCATCAGTATTAAGCCTACCCAAAAAGGGGGGAAAAAATAAGCACTCTAACCTCTTGATGACATAATCATTGCACTATCTAACGTCAAATACAACACTAACTTTAAAAAGATTAACTTTTAAAATCCAAATAGCAAACATTAGGGGATTAAAAGCTTTCCTTGACATTTTAAAGAGATGATAGAAATTAATTAAAGAACTTACAACTCAGTCATTTTGGCATCATATTGACGAGCATCAAATTGAGAACCTTCAGGTGGAACACCAGCCATGACTGCTTTAGAAAAGAACAAAAACCACTTAAATTTTTTTTCCAGTCTAGACTAGAAACTGCATAAAATGCACTATACATGTAAAAACCAAATGAAGTAATACAAGACCCTAAAGAAAATATATATGTTAACCAAGTTCCACTCTTTCATGGAGAAAATACTACTAAAGCTATTGAACTTGACCATAATGATCACACAGTATCCAGAAAATTCAACAGTCAATAACACATTGGATTAGAAGTGTAGCAGTAAACTGAGTTTGCGCAAGACTACATAGCTAATGATAATAAAGATAGCTTGCATAACATAAATGATTTCCAAGAAAGATGGAAATGCAGTACAGAAAACACAAAACCCAAATAAGCATTAATTAAATTACAAAACTGACGGGAAAAAAATGAAACTTTATATGCCTAACGACATTCAGCTAAAAAAAGCATGGCAAACATTAATGACATACACTGGAACTGGACCAAAACGCAAGAGAAGCAGGTAAACCAAACCTGACAACGAGTTCATATCTTCTACAAGAATGGACATTGTCACAGAGAAAAGTATTAAAAAGTTTTCGATGCCACCCTCTTTGGATATTCTCACTCTATAAGTTTGGAAAACACATTTAAAACCGTTCAATGTTCCATCAGGAAAATAAATCAAACGACAAAATCAAAATCGTGCAGGAACTAAAAAAAAATCAGACCTGCCACAAAGTAGGACCTATCTTCATTACAGAGACATACACACTCGCATACACAAGCTCATCTTAAAGAAAAACCAAGGAGATAAAATCAAAGCTAAGATCTTTACCTAAAAAATCAAGCGAAAACACAAATCAACACGAACGGTATCCATCAAAAAGAAACAAAACATAGAAAAAACATATTGATAAATCAAAAACCTACCCAACTTACAGTAAAACAACATCCAAACAAACAGATCCTACATCCTCAGTAACCAAAACATCAGAAACCAAAACAAACCCACGAAAGAAACCAGAAAACCCATCAAAACCATCTTCTCCAAAACTCCAATAGATCATCAAAACCCAATCTTTTGCACATCAGGTCAATCACGTCACCGGAAACCCAAAAATAAAACTTACCAACAACAACAAAACAAAACCAGAGAAACGACACACAGAGAGATGAGGTCGGATACCTTCAGATTAGCAAAGACGGGATAAAGATCTGTGGATAAAAGAGAGGTTTCCTTTGAGAAGATAGCTATTAGGGTTTTGAATAGTCTGCTGCTTTTTTTCCGAAACTCCTCGGATCTACGCCGCGGAGTTAAGGAAGAATGATAAAGTTGAGAAATAGTGAAAAGAGGGAAACAAAAGGGCAGTGCTTTGTTAGCTTTATTGCGTGTGTGCGGGTGCGGGCAACAAAGAGTCCCATAGAGACATCACTAGGGATTTTGGATTTCCTCCTTTCATGGGTTGTCTTCATTCTGTGAAATCCCGGTTTTGCCACTGGCGTTTGATTTTACGATGTCGTTGTGAGGTTTTCCAGCAATTTACGACGTCGTTTGGGATATGGATTTGTAAGGTCTTCTGACGCTTGGATGGACGCGAATGGGCTAGGTTTCCCCACGGGCCTACTGTTTATTGGTTTTGGATTCGCGACTGGGCCTACCTACAATGTGATTCTTTTCTTCATGTAAGCGTTTCTGGAGTTTTAAGTCCAATACGCAATTCATATTCTACCAACTTGATATATTGATTGAAAGATATAGAAGTTTTTCCATGATGTTGAAGTGTTTTAAATTTGATATTTTGATTGAAAGGTATAGAGAAGCATTTTCCATGGTATTGAAGCCTTTTACCATTAAAATTTTCGGTTTCAAATTAGCTAAAAGTACCAAAAAAAAGCAAACTAATGGCTTTTCAAATTCTCACTTTCAGTTATATATAACTTTCTTCTTTCATTTTTAATATAAATGGAACTGTCGAATCAATCAATAAGTTGAGGTCAAAGAATATTAGCAGGTAATATTATTGTTGAAAATAACTCATCATCCAATTGATAACAAGTGGGTTCAAATAATTTGATCAAAATAATTGATGAACCGTATCATATACACCGAACAACAAAAGTTACATTAATGCTACTAGAAATGAGGATTTTAATATTTTTGCTATATAATTCTGGGTATAAACATTATATGGGTGGACACTAAAATAAAATAATCCAATTAACTCAAATTATTAATCATCATATGGTATCCAATTGCATCAGCCACCAAACAACATGCGGCGTCGACTAATAATGCAGTGCCAATGCAGAGGGAAAAAGGATCAAAAGGGCGAAAAACAGGAGTTAAAAAAGGTAAAAAAGAAGAAGATATATCTAAATTATTCATAAGAATACAGAGAAAGATTGTGTATAATAGCATTTCAAAAACATAGTTTTGTATTTTTTTAAAAATAATTTTTTACACTATCGGAAACAACTTTTATCCAATTATTTTTATTTCAAAAATTATAAAAACGTGTTTTAAAATATATTCAATATATTATTGTTTGGTGAATTACATTTACTATCTTTGTGATTTGTAAAAACTACCAATTAAATTCCAAAATTTACAGAAATTACCAATATCCCATTGAATTTGATAAATTTAAAACATTTAGCCCCTCCTTTTAGTTGACTAATGTTGACCATTGACTTTTGACCAAATCAATTGTGAATTTGTTTAAAATTTCTAAACTACCTTTTAAACTGTAATATTTGAATTACATTTAATCCTTTAATATTTGTTTTAATTACAAAATAGACCCTAAGGTTTAACAAGATAGGTCCCTCTCTATTTTTTTTCTAATTTAATTAGTGTTACAAAAAGGTTAATAACAACTACTATTTAGACAATTCTACATAATTTAACAATATAATATCTTACCAAAATAGATACAAATCTTAGATGTTGCAATATTTTATTATGCTTATTTTTTTTTTATTTCCATTCAAATAGTTTAAATTTAGTATAATAAATATAATTCTTAGTTTTACGACCATTACATCAAATCATACTAACCAAAATATTTTTTAATTTTATGACTATTATATCAAATTCTAATAACTGAAAACAACTACAAGAGATTTAAATAAATAATTATTTCTTAAAAGTTTATAGAGATACACAAATAATTAAAATAATTATTTAATCATTTAACTAGACAGTGGCAATAGATTAATATTGAAAGTATAATAAGAAATTTTAAAAATAAGTTTTTCAAATTTGAAGATGATGAAATAGTAATATGGTAAAAAAATATTTAATTTTATTATTCAATTTTCAAAAATTCTAAAGGCACGTATTGATATTATATTTTTATTACTTTTTCAATTTATTGATTTATGATATAAAATAAGATTATAAAATTATTCCTCATGAAAAGAAAAGAAAAAGAAAAGAAGAACATAAAATAAATAAATAGAAGTTATTAATTTTATTTAATAAAGTTTTAAAATTTTAAGGGTCATTTTATAATTAGAACAAATTTCAAGAAATTAAATGTTATTTTTTTAAACTAGTTTTTTTATCTTTTCATTTGTTCCGTTAATTGACTTTAATGGTCATTAAGTCAAAAGAGGTATTAGTAATTTCTTTAAATCTCGGAATTCAATTGATAATTTCCACAAACTATAGGAATAGTAAATATTATTGTTTTACAAAAAGTATCCATAAAACTCAAATACTTTGAATATTGGAAGGCAATTCATAGTATTTTCTTGTTTTATGCTACTCCAACAAACTTCCATCATCCACTCTATTATAAACTTCTCCAAGTTCGATGATGTCCTAATTAAGGATGTCAATCCAAGTTATAAAATTAACACTTAAAGTTATGTATGATATATTTACTTCAAAATTACTTCCAAATCTCTCACAACCAAAAATGAACCGATAAGAACACCCACAGCGGCCCCTTTTGGGGTTGGTTGTAGGTGGCCTTGGCCACGCCAAGTTAGCATTTTTGTTGACTTGGCGTGGAACAGTACTTTAGAGGCCGTGGTTCGTGCGGCAAGGGCTGGTTGCAAGTGGCCTCAGCCACGCCAAGTTAGCATTTTTGTTGACTTGGCGTGGAACAGTACTTTAGAGGCTGTGGTTCGTGGCCCCTTGAACCATGGCCTGGCTAGCAAATTTTTTTTGGCCAATTTGAGAAAAAAACGATACCATTTTGTGTTAAAATGACGCAAAACGTCATTGTTTTGGTCAGTGTGTTAGGGGTCAGCACTGACATACTAAGCAAAGCATTGACGCTTTGACGCTTTGACACACCTATCGGTTGTCAGCGCTTATTTTTTTTTCCAAAAATGCCCCCATGAAACGACACCGTTTGGCGTCTTAAGAACACCAAATGGCATTGTTTCGTTAAAGAAAGAAAAAAAAAACTAAATCGCATGTCAGCTGGGCAACGTAATTAGGCGCGCCTCACATGTAAGGCCCATTGCAAACCATTTAACAGTTTGCAACGGGCATTTCAGCCATTTAAAAAAAAAAAAAATTTACCGACGGTCATAAAATATTTGTTTTTACAAATGGATATGCACTTTGCATATTGTTGGAGCAAAATCTGATATTTTATTTTCCATTAATTGTTTTAAGTATTTCTTATTTAATTTAGAGTTTTTATTTTTATTTTTTAAGTTTATTATTAAATTTTTATTTTAGTGTAATGAAAAATTATTATTTATTAATTATTTTTAAGTATTTAGTGTATGATAATTAAAATTATAAGTTGTAAATTTAATATAAAAAAATTTGTTAAATTAAGTATTTAGTATATTATTAAATTTTAATTTTAATGTAATTTAAATTTATTTTCCGTTAATTGTTTTAAGTATTTTATGTTTAATTTAGAGTATTTATTTTCATGTTTATTATTAAATTTTAATTTTAATGTAATTTAAATTTATTTTCCGTTAATTGTTTTAAGTATTTTATGTTTAATTTAGAGTATTTATTTTCATGTTTATTATTAAATTTTAATTTTAATGTAATGTAAATTTATTTTTCAAAAAATGTTTTTAATAAAGGCCAAAAAAATTATTAAAGATGTATTATTAATGTAAAAAAAGTTGAAAATGATTGCGTGAATAGTGCAAGCCAGGCCAACTAGTATGAGTCATTTTTTATGATGGCTGCATGAATAGTATTGGCTTGGCCACGAGCTAATGTAACATCGATGTGACTTGGCTGTGGTTAGAGACTAGGGCATCCACAGCAGCCCCAAAAAAGGCCAGCCTAAGACTATGTCACATCAGCACCACATCAGCTTTGAACGGTCTCTACTATTCAAACAACCATCATAAAAAAAAGTGTCCACGCTCATAAACGGCCTTTACTATTCACGCAACAAATTTCTCTCTTCTCTACCTTCTTTTACACTATTTATTTAATATATTTAATACTTCTTATTTAAATTAATAATTCTAAAATATTATTTATTTTTCATTTATAAAATTCAATATATATTAATAATACAACTTATAATTTTAATTCGTTAATACAATTAATACTTAAACAATTAATGAAAAATAATTTTCATTACATTGAAATTAAATTTTAATAATACATTTAAAATATGAAAATCAATACTCTCAATTAAATATGAAATACTTAAAACAATTAATAGAAAATAAATTTACATTACATTAAAATTGAAATTTAATAATATACTTGAAACATTCGAATAAATACGATAAATTAAACATAAAATTTTTACTAGTGTGCGTAATTTTTTATGATTTGTATGAATAGTTAAGGCCAGGCCTTGAAATGGCCTGGCCTTCACTATTTTAAATTGTATTATTTAAAATTTATTTATTTTGCATTTATCAAATTCAATATATATTAATAATACAACTTATAAATTGTGCTTATCATATATTAAATAATTGAAAACATGAAAATGGAAAATAATTTTATTTTACGTTAAAATTAAAATTTCTTAATACACTTAAAACATGAATACACTTAATACATATAATTTCTTTAATTTTGTAATTATTTATGTTGTTTAACTATGAATACATATAATTTTTAATAATCACATTCAATAATTTTATACAATATTATAGTTAAATTAATTGTTTTAAAATTTTTGTAATTATTAAATATGTATAAATAATTTTACATAATATTAAAATAAAAATTTAATATTATTAGACTTAAATATAAAATTAATAGAAATATTAATAATTTTATATTAAAATTTATAAAATATTAATAAGTATATTATAATTTAATATTATATTATATTTAAGAAAATCATATATTGCACCAAAAATAGTCAAAGTGCATGTCATTTTGTAGAGAAAAATATTTTCTACTCGTTGGTAATTTTTTTAAAAGAAAAAGAAAAAAAAACCCTAATTTGCAATCCCTTTTGACGTCACGTACTTAGGCGCCAAACAACGTCGTTTGGCCATGAAAATTTTGCAAAAAAAAAACACGGCCACAACGTGTTTTACAGGATGAACGGTCAGAAGACCGTTCGTCCCAGAATAACCTCCACATTAGGAAAAATTGCTGATGTGGAGGTTGCAGCACGACCAGCCCCAAAATGGGCTGGTGTGCTTGCTCTAATGTGAAAATTGGATCCATCATTTTATTTTGTTTTTACTTTATTTTTCTTTTGGGTTGCCCTTTGGGCCGGCATTCATACTGGTCTAATTCTGGCCCTTTTGTCAAAGTCCAGTCAGTCGATAACATGGACAGTGTCACAAGTCAGTGACTCAACTGTAAAGATAAAAAATGAGAGGGGTCAAATATCCAAATTGTTAAAGGTAGGAAGTTAGCCTAGCTGGAAGTTAGTTACAAGACAGTTATTCAACCGACTTCAGCACTGTATAAATATTAAGCTGCAGAACTGCAGTCATCATGCTTGAGAAATGTAATGATCCATTGGTTTTCCCTCTCAATTCTCTCCTTCCCTCTCTTTGATTCTCTTCATACTTCTCTTTTCTTCTCTTTGATTCACCTTCTTCTTCAATTTCTTGTCTCAAAGTTACAGAATCCATGGCTTTCCTTACTCAGAACTGAGCCCAGTTTTGACAGACAGATAGTTTATTTACAGAATAACTAGGCCAGGAGGAGAACTCAATTTATTTTCCTAAATTTAACTATCATGTGGTCATGAGTAATTGACTTAAAAATCAACACGGAACAATATACATACACACAAATATAATCCCTCTAGTTTTGTTTTTTTTTTCTTTTCAAATAAGTGTACTTTTTGCGCATGAAATTCTTGTATTTTCATATTTTTCGTAATGATAATGTATAATAGAAATTAAAAACTACCGATAAAAGTGACAAATTATATATTTAATATTGTATTTAGTGTGTTATATTTTGTAACTTGAAAAATTTATATCAAATAAAAAATTAACTCTTTTTTTTTTAATGGAAAGAGTATAATTTTTTTTTCTCTTGTGAGATTTTTTTATACTATAATTTGATAACATTATGAACTACAAGGCAAAGTTTTTCTTTCTTTAAAAATTGTTCATAAGGGAAGATATGTTAGGACTCTTTTTTTTTTTCCCAAATTGCTTTGGCTTTTATTTCTTCACTAAGAAAAAAATTGTTATTAAGGTTGGTGGAATTTTAAAAATGAATAAAGAGTGTGTATCTATTCAATCAACCCTAACAAGCTAGCTAATTTTTTTCCCTAAACAAATTGAACTATTATTGAGGAAGGTAGCTTTATAGCTTCTTGTGGATACCAACCAAGAAAATAGGGTGGATGTGTATAAATTAGACTTTCAAAATGTATTTTTGCGCTTTCAATGCATTTTTATATTTTCTAATATATCTTATATTTTACAATTATTATTTTAAAAATTATAAAAACACATTTTGAAATACAATCTATACTTACCCTAATTTGATTGTATTAAGTTAATTTCAAAACATATCATAACCAGTCAAATATCAAGCCCTATGATGATGGCTCTGCGCTTGCTCGATTCATGGGCAAAACTGAGCCCAGTAGTATCTTCAGGTATGGATCCCAGCAAGTGACCTTTCGCAGTTCACACACATACATAACTTTCCTTGAGATTTGCAAGGCTTTTAGCTGAAATTTACTGCATGCTATATAATGCACTAATTATATGTATTCATAAACTTACGTTGGGTTCTTTGTCTGACCATTTTGGCAAATCTGTTGTAGTATTTCATTTTTGTGAGGTGAAATCTTACAAAAATTTAACTAAGTTATTATATAAATTATGTTTTAAAATGCGTTTTTATACTTTTTGATGTAAAATTATAAGACATAAAGCATTTATATATTTTTTTGATTAAAAATTATCTCAAGAATGTAAAATGTTATTTAGAAAAAGATAAAATTATGATTTAAAATGTACCCTAAATTTATAATTTTTCTAACTTTTCCCTACTTACAAGAATTATGAATGAAAAGGGTGTTGAGGATATAAAATATCCACGAATTTTCATTATGTTCATTCTTCTTAATTTACGAAAATAATGTGTATATGCTCTTCTTGTAGAACGCTTTAAAAAGAACATGCAATTTTTCTTTTGGAATGATTTTTTTTTTTTATTAAAAAATCTTTCACTCATTGTTTAATTTCATTTTTTTTATTTCTCCTTTTCTAGTGTAAGCCAAAAAGATAATATCATAACTGAAGCATCATAACTTCTTCAAGATGGATAATGTTGATGGTGATCCATGCATCTTAGCACACAATTCAGCGTTAATGACTCAAACAAAAGACAATAAAGAAGATCCCTTTCAAGTGAAAGGGGAAATCCCACTTGTCTCTTTGCATGATTTCAATTTTTAGATTCAAAAGTAGCATATTGAAAGCTTGAAAAACAATCTCCATCATATTTTTGTGATTTTTTTAAAATTTTTTTTTTCCTGAAGGTGGGGAGAGAAAACAGGAGATGAAATTTGACACTAAGTTTGGTGCCCTTTAAAGAAAGCCATATGCTGATCAAATTGCAGAAACGAACACACACACACATCGTTCTCTATGAGAGTGATTTGATGGACAAATTAAAAACTATCCCGGCACATGTGGTCACTATATGTTTACGACAAATGATACGTACACGATAGTGAAGAATTCTGGTTGTGGATGGGGTAAAGCCACCAAAAAAGTACCATCAATTGTGCCACACTGTGTGAAAGAAACTTCAACAAATAAATAAGAAAGAAGAAGATAGGGGAAGAACATGGCAGACCAATCAGTAATCCGTATGGTCTGTTCCCAGCCGTTCATAGATTCACTTGCAACCAGATGCTTATCATAATCAATAGTCGTGATCAGGGTGGAAGCATTCCCTTTTTTTAGATATATAAAGAAAAGATAAATGAAAAGAAATTATTTGAGATCATGTAACATGAAAGTAGGAATCAGGAGTTGTGTAAGCAATCTTCTCATCTTCCACTCTCAAAGGGGAAAGTTTGGAGAATTTCAAACCAGCTTTAAGAAATGCCCACTTCCATAAAGGGAAAGTGATTGTGATCTTTCTTTTTGAACCACCCCATGTCATCATTGCATCAACATAAACATTAGCAAAGATTATGTATATATTTAATAATTTAATCACCTTCTTGTTCATTCCTTTATTAAAAAGAAATAAATCCCAAGATATAGAGTAATTAATTATGTCTTTTTTAACAAGAAAGAAAAAGTAATTTGGTTGATGGTTAGAAAAGATTTTATACATAAGTTATATCATGTAAAATAGTGTAGTAAGAGAGAATTAATAGAAGCAAAACAAAAAAAATTACGTGATTAAAACTTGTTATACTAAAAATAAAAATACAATTAATGTATAGAATATTTTTTCACTTAGTGCCTAAATACCCACTAATATATATGAATAGACGTAAGAAAGATTAAAGGGAATAATTCTTGAAAAATTAATGGGGTTATCAATCACTCCAAAAAGTCAATCATTCTCTAACCACTCAATCAAGCATGATCACATCACTAAGCAATTAATAATCCATATTCTGATTCCTCCTAATATTTTATGCCTTTAATCCATTTCCTAATTAGTTCCATCTTCAATTAATGTTCTCATTAAGCATAACACAAAGAACAATGAAACACCTGTAGGAATGTCGACTTGTCTGGTCCAGAACAAAGAGACCTCTTAATGTGCCCCCATATGATGGACGATTACGTTAAACGCATGCATGATTAAAGAAATACTTTGTTATTTAATTCTCCCTCCCCCTCTAGTACACTCTGCTTTATTACAATTTTTTTAGTTACAAAATATAATACACATAATATTTTTTTTAAATGTATACTTTTATCTTTATTTTTCAACTGAATTATATATTATCATTAATATTAAAAATAATTACACTAAAAATAACTTTGTTTTTTTAAACGAGTTTTTTTTTTTTGAGATGAACTTTTTTTTAGCACGAAAGGAGTGTATATTGTATGCTCCAACAGAAAACCAAAAAGGGGTTTTGTTTATTGGTGATTAACAACGTCAATTCATACTCCAATTACAATGTTGGATTGGATCGACTTCCACAATCCAATATTATCGCAGGTAATCACGCTTTCACACCTCCATATATATTATAGTTATTTCAAATATAAATAAGCACAAATGTCTGTACATTTGTCAATGATTCCCAAGATATCATAGTTTATATAAAGCAAATATACTTTAAGCTGCTTTTGCGCCGTAGAAGATCTTAGGCGTGGTTTCTAGGGGTTGAGCCTCGTTCAGCTTTTATTGGTTCATCCATTCGTAATATTATTTAACTAATTAAAATGTGCCCTTTAACTTTTTCTTTATCTTTCTCCAAAGAAAGGGACCTCCCACTCTGATGCCCTTATACTTCAAATCAATGCATGCTACCCTTATTGCCTTCTTACTTTCTCCCTCGCCCCACCCTATTGTGCTACCTCACACACATCTATTTTCACATAAACTACCCTCTATAGTGCCCTAGGACATTTCAAGAATATGTATAAATATATATATATATATATTTATTTTATGTGTTTTGTTGTATTAATTAATTGATTAAGGAGAGCCATGCACCTTAAGTCCTGACATGCTCCTCAAGTGGAATCATCATTATTCAGGGGTAGCCCACAAAGCAGAAATCCAACATGCAGGAAGGTCCCTGTGCATGGCTGGGAAAATGGCCAGAAAAGGGACGTTTAATGAAAAGAAAGATTTAGAGAGAAATAGAGGGACAGTGAGAGGATAGGAAAGTACTACTACTACTACTTCAGGAGACTGAGGAATCATGATTGCTTAATGATGATAAAAAAAAAAAATTTACAACTTGGAATATTAAGGGGAAAAGAATATAAGAATTTAGTTAATAAAGAAAAAACTAATTCATCAACAAAATCCCTAAATGAAAATGATCAGGCCAGCCCACAAATTTTTAGTTAACTGTATTTATATAAATTGCAGCATAATTATGTATTTTGGTGCAATTTTTCTAGTGTATAATTTGTCGTCTATAACTAAGAATAATAATATACACAATGATTTTGTTTTAATAAAATTAATTAGTTACTGATGTGGGTAGTTTAAATATTAAAATTATAAGTACAAAATGAACCAAAGACACAAGTGTAAATAAGTTATTCTTAATTTGATTTTCTAGTTTCTTTAAATTTGCATCTCTTATTACACTTTTGTGTGCTATTTCATATCACACACTCTAATAAATTAGTATAAATTTTATAATTTGTGTTAATATATATACTAGTAGTATCCACTTTCATTTAGTTAATTATGATATTAAGTTTTCTATTTTTTTTTGATATTAGACTAATATTTTACTAAGATTTTATAATATTTTTTAATTTCTTTATTCTAAAAATTAAAATAAATATAATTTAATAACAAATAAGCAAACTCTTAGTACTAAAAATAGATATTAATGGCATAAATATTAATACAAATTACGAAATTTATACGAATTTATTAGAATCCATAACATAAAATTACAAAAAAAAAAAATTATAACATAAGATCAGTTGTGCTTCATATTGACGATCCTAATGCAGCTATCAGCTATGGATAGGTAAATAAATTATGCCCTAACTTTATTTTGAGAAGAACAACAATTTCCAATATATTATAATATAAGGGACCATGCATGACCAAACTAGCACACACATTACCACAATTATCACAACAATTTCCAATATATTATAAAATAAGGGACCATTTATGACCAAACTAGCACACACATTACCACAATTATCACAACAATTTCCAAGCAAACGGAAAGGATGTATATGCTTAAACAATAACATTGATATCAACAGCAGGCCTTCCACATTTATTTTTTTAATTAAGGGTATTGTTTAGCCTGCTAATGCATGCATTGAGTCCAACGCAGCTATGGAAGGCGTGCTATAGATCATGTCAGTTTTCTGCCCTTTTTTCTATCCCTATTTTTTATTTTAATCGAGTGCAAAACATGTATGAGTTGGTCAAAATCAAACCCCCCACACACCTCTTTCCTTCATTTTGCTAAAGATTAGTACTCTTAATTATTTGTACTGAAACCATCACCCTTATGAACAAGACATGACTTTGCCCCCAGGGGCATAGGCGAGTTGGTAAGCCTGAGGTGATGTGGGGAGAAATCCTCCGGCAACGCAGGTTCAAACCTCGCGTGGGCGATTTTCATTGAAATATTGTGAGTCTGTCTGGGTTTTGGTGCATTGGCTCTCTCCTCGCCTCTACAATTCGTGCATATCCTCGATTTACATCCCGCCGCAAGGAGAACTTTCTCCAAATCAAAGACATGACTTTAGTTTGTGGCTTTTACATCCCTTTTTGGTGGTACATTAATCCACTTAATTTGCTTATGAAAGGTTGTAATTGGTGTTCTCATGAGATGGCAGTCTTATAAAATTGGTACCTTTGGCTATATTTACTGCACAAATTTGGTTCAATCTAAAGTTAAGAGATCTGATCCTCTGTCTCACTATTTATATATCAAAATGACATCATTTTATTTTAAACATTGTTTTATGAAATGAAACACTATTGTTATATAACAGATTAAAACTGAAATGGTTGTAAAATATTCTAAACTCCTATAAACTTGGTATGCATAAATTACGTTTAATCTTGAAAAATTAAGGAAATATAATATAAGTGGTAACGGTTTCTAATTAATAGTTTTAAAATCATACAACATATATATGTACTTGACAATGGTTATCACAGGTATGCACAACCTTTTAAGTATTGAATTGTGGACAAAATTGAGACTCCATAGGAGTGAGGTTTATCCAGTATGCACTTTTGGGTAGCAATTGCGGGTTCCGTATTGAATTATCAACAAAATTGAGACTCTAACTTTTTATTAAGTATTGAAGTGTGTACAAAGTTACAACCCCACCTTCTAAATATACTATTAGTCGCACAGTCGGAAGATGCACCTAAGACAGCAAATCAATGTCATCAGACACCTAAGGTTACTTAACGTGTAATTGGCAGCCTAATTATAGTATATTGAATTATGTGATCAAGGTGATAGAAGTTTTGGTGAATTTTAATTACTCATTACAAGTGTGGGGTATCAAGTTTACTTTCTTTATTTTGTCTTTTTCAATTTTAATTAATATATATTTTTTAACAAAAACGTTAGTAATTTTATTAAAAAATGAATAATTGTACAAGTTTAACCCTCAGAATGAGGTTACTTGTTTTCCCGACTTGAAATCAGCACCACTGAAGAGCAGACAACACCAATACAAGATTAGGTATACAAAAACTAACTTATACAAAGGAACCTATATAAAAAACTGCACCAAAAAAATTAATATAATTAACTATAGTGATAAAACAAATTTTAATAATTAATATTGACTATATTTATTTATTATTTTTAAAATATCAATCGCAATCTATTTCAAACTGAAAAGATATACAGATATATACAATAAAAAAAGCTCTCACAAGCACCTAATAAACGCTGAGGAGCTCTGCACTAGATATGGAACCCATCCAAGCAAATCCGGCCCTCACTTTGGTCAAAGTGATGAAACAAACGCTTGGAGTATTTTAATTAATAGATAGTAACGTCTATTTTCACATATTTTATGAGGTAGTCTAATTTTTTAAATTGATATGAGAGTATAGAGAATGCTCTAGCTATTACATTTGATAGGGTAGTAACATCTATTTTTCAAAATATCTGTCCAACTGGGTAGTCTGATTTGAAGAATTGCCAGTAAACAATCAGTCTTACAACCAAAATTTGATCACCAAATCAACAACAGCACATCAGTATTAACAAAATAGGTAGGCTGGGAAATGGAATATTTGTTTTTTCCGAATCCGGGGGGGAGTAAGATATGTTCAGCATTAGAATGAGTGAAAAAATGTGGGGGATAAGCACAAACCAGAGAAGGAGTTATCCAGTTATCCGTTTGAAATGTACGGGAATGTCGTCATCCCATACCTCAAAACGCCCAAAAGAAGAAGTCAAACCCCTTTTCCAGAATTGGTCGATTGGATTGGCACTAGAACACGCACAGAGGCAGAACATGAGAAACAAAAAATGCCGTATAAAGATAACTGAACAGCGCAGTGCAGTACAGTGCAGTGCAGTGAGTGAATGAACACTATTGGGTCTTAGTTGGATGGGATGGATGGTGGGGATTTAGATTTACAAGATGCCTTGATATGAGCAAAAAACGTCAGTTGTAGAGTTGTAGGGAGAACTATGAATGAGCATGGTTGGGATTTTTAGACTTGCATCCCACAAATCAAAAGATTAGAAAAGTGAACTTAATATGCAGCACCAGAAAAAAGATTGTAATATATGTGATCCAAGATACAAAAGTTTTCTTATTTTGATTAATTTACCATGTTCAATGTTTATCACTCTAACCTATTAATTTAAAAGATATTACATGTAACTGTTGTTAAATCAATACAACATGATTAATTTACAAATAAAAAAATAAATTTATCTTTTTTTATTTTAATTGATTTGTAGAAAATTAATGATGCAGTTAATGTAGACATGATTTAGTTCAACTCATCATACGCGAAACGCGAAACATTGGTTTCTTTCATCAATAGCCAGTCATCCCACAAAAGCAAAGATCTTTGGAAAGTGGCCATAAAATATGGCAATAATGACAGGCCCGTCAAAAAGATAACCCTACATTTATTCCATTTCCATACGGCATGGAACAATCATCCCTTTCCTTTGTTATATAAACCCAGCACACCCCTTCGCTTCCTCACACATCAAATCAAAAGCAGTGCTCCTTTTCTAATGGAACAGTGCGTCTGCTGCTCTTTACTCATCATCATTCACCATCTACTACTTGCAACAGTGCTCCCCAACCCTTTGGGGAAATTTCCTAAAATTAGGGTTTCCACAAGCACTTGCTTCGTCCAGGATTGTTCCCTATTTCTCTAAGATTTTCAGTCAAATTTCGTTTAACCATGTGCATCAATAGCTTCATCGGGGCCAAATCTTTGAAGGGTCTTTTTTGTTTTTGTCCCCCGTTAAGTGTTGATAACTTATAAGGAAGGGTAAGGGAGGTGACAGAAGAGAGTGAGCACACATAGTAGTTTTCTTGCATGATTTGTGACCTTGCTTGAAGCTATGCGTGCTCACTCTCTGTCTGTCACCCCAAGCCTCTCTCTCTCTTTCTTTTCTCTGTTTGCGTGTTTGATTCTTTTTATTCTTTGTTTTATGCAGTATTAACTTCTGTCTCTCCCCATGTAATTACAATGTCAAAGTTATGTGTTGGATACATGATCGTTAGTTCCCTTTTGTGTTTGATTCCGAAACAGATTGTTTAGCACTGCTTCTGAGAGTGTTTCTTGGAGAAATCCCGCCATAAAAGTTGCAAACTCCGTCTGAATTGGCTGCAACAAGTTAGATTTCATAGATGCTGATAAGAAGGCAAAAGGGTTTCTGATCAGATCAGGATTTTGATGGATCTCTATAGATTGTCCATGTGTAAAGTGGTACAAACATCAAAGATGGCCTGGGGACTGCTGAATTTATGAACTTTTTGGCTTCTTGATCAGTTCAGAACTTGATGTACTATGAAAAATGAGGTAATTACCCTTTACTAAAATTAGTACGACACATAAGTTGACTAAACCGGGATAACAGTACCTTGCTTTGATGCTTGGTAATACTAATTTTAGTCAATTGGGCATAGATCCTAGGCAAATCTTGTTGTCATCTTAGGTACTTGCATCCAAAACTGGGAAAAGACTAGTATTTCTTGTCTCTTTTCATTTACTGGTGTGGCTTCTACATGGACCCAAGCAGACAACATGATTGCTTTTTCAGCAGAAAAATTTGACTAGGTTCTACGAACTATTTATGTTGGGGGTCGATGTCATTGTATGTGGATATTGATCTCTGAATTTGATAATAGTGGGCTGACAGATACATCTGGAAAATGATTTTGGTATCCGTGTAAGAAAGCCATTGTCTTCGACAATTAATCAAAGTGACGTAGTACAAGTGTTCCAATTAGCCAACCAAATTAATTAAAAGTACACCAACAATATTTTGCCCAAATATACACTTATTATATAGGTCATTATCATTTGATTGATGTCGGTTCCAAAATATATTCAAAGGTATTTCTTAATTCTTTCATACCTGGGAGATGTATGTTTGTATTCAGTTGACTTTATCTTTTTCTCACTCACTCACTCACACATAGTACACCTCCTATTTTGTAGTCAGGTCACTCCCCCCAATCTCAGTCGTATTAAGTATTTTAATCTTTCATGATTTTTTTTTATCATGACTATGTAACTGGCAGGATTAATCATCAACATGAAATTATCGAGTACTGGTACTCAATGTGTCTTGAGATATAGAGTTACTGCAGGAATTAATAGGATATAATAGCATGTCTTTGTAGTACTATTTCATGTTGAAATTGATTCCTAATTTTGTGTGACAAACCTCCTAAAAAGAACTCATAAACACAAGTTTTTGCCAGATGCTTATATTCAGCTTGCTCCAAGTTTTTTTAAGGCCTTGTTTGATATTATGCATTAATTTGTCTTTGGCATAGCTTCAATTACTTGATTGGGCATTGCAGCTTTAACTCCCAAATGAAGTTAGTTCCGATGGGTTCCATTTCATCTGATCAGATGATGAAGATTGGTTTGAAGGACCAAGTTGCTGTCATGCTCGCCAAAGCCCTTGAAGGACCAACTAGCTGACATGCTTACCAAAGCCCTTCCATTCGTTGATATTTGATAATCTTTTCAGGGGCGGAACAACTTATTAACACTGCTGGTCTGTCTTCCTCATGCTGTCAATATGATAATTAAGATTGGATCATGATACAATTGGCATGGATAAGAGTATTTAGGAGAAATTTAATTGATGCTTACATAACACTTTGTGCATGATGAATTCGTGATAATAAGTGGTTTTTCCCTGATCAAATTCTATATGTACGTTTTCGTCAGTCAAAAAAAAATTTCCAGTATGTATTATCTAACCTTTTTGTATTCAAGATACTGGAGTTTTGCTAGTTCTGATTCATAAAGATTGCTTGTGGTGGAATGAAGAAGTTGCATCAGCTATCACATAAATGTCTCTGATTTCTGCTATATACTATTTTGTTAGATTTTTTTCCCTTCCCCTCATCCATGTTTTATCCCTTCATATTTATCTTGATTTGCTCAACCTATGCTTTAGCTATCATGTGCCTTTGTATAAATATGATTAAGTTGCATGTTTTCACATGTGGATAGTATGTGCGAGAGGAGGAATTTTGCAGGTGTATATCTATCATTCTCAAGTTCCAGCTTATAGATGATTATGGAATAATTCTTTCTTTAGCACGTTTGGTAACATGCAAGCAAAGAACTGAATTGTCAAACCTTTCCATAGTGTTTTGCTTGGTTTTAATGGCATCCAGATTCTATCCCCTCTACCATCAACGTTTGAAGAATCATGCAAAGCTACAAGAAAATAAACTAGTCCAACTTCGTTGTTAGACATATCAACTTATGCAAAAATAAACTAGTCCAATTTCATTGTTGGAGATATCAACTTATGCAAAAATAAACTAATCCAACTTCATTGTCTTTTTACTCAGAGTGGAGAGGAAGAAAAGTTGGAAATCTTTTGTGAATGAAATGGATTAGTTTAGTTCCCAGCATATAGTCATTGGTCATGATGCTAGCCACATGCAAATCATATAACAAATGGATGCTTCTGCTTGGTGTAGCTGCCCATCTGATAAAATAAGTTTTAAGTTGCAGTTGCAGTTCCAGTTGCAGTTCTTGGCTCAAGAACCTGGCATTTCAGTTAGGGGACCATGGTCGTTTTCATATGCTGGTTTTAATGGCCCTAACGTGGTGGATGCGGTTTATAATCGTTTTCATTTACTTATATCTATTGAATCCTGCTCCAAATTGCATGCTTTGGAATTAATACTTGCTGGGATTAGGATTGGTTACTTTACTTCCTCCTTACCTGTACAATGATTAGCAAACATGATGACTTTGTCCCAGTCTTCCGATTGTATCCTTAATCATCTCTTCTGTCATATATTTTTTAAGTTTCAAATGATGATAGACTTTTATCACAAATTATTCAGTATATATTTTGTTTTTTTTTTCTGGAGAAAAAAGAGTATTCTCTAAATGTTATAGGAAGCATAAATATAATGCTTTTATTTTTGTTTGTTTGGATTGGATATATAACCAAATTACAGCATCTCAAAAGAAAAATTCTTGCCTTTCCTAGAAAAATTCTCTGCTGTCTTCTTCTGTTGATTAGTTGTAATTTTTAGATTAAAATTCAAGAATTAGACTCCATTTGTGTGGGAAAAGTTTGGTTTGCAGGTCCTGGAAACTATATAAAAAAAAATGTTTAGAGATGTGAATCTTATGTAGGAGATGATGAAATGGATTCCTATATAATACTTGTTCATGCAATTTTCTAAGTTAGGAGCATGTAAGCAAAAAAAATATTAATAGTGTTTTTTTTTTTTTGGGATTGGATTTGACTATGGAAGAAGAGCTAGGTTCAATATTTTTTTGTAAGTATCACTATTCTTAATTTCAATTACAATGACACCCAAGTGATGCTCTCACTTCACACAAATTCATTGAATTATAACTTAAATTGAACTTCTGGAAAAGGAAACGAATTTATGTTTTGCCTTTTTAGCGTATGTGTTTAAGTTATAACAATTTATTACGTATAAATAGTTAATTTAGATATACAATCAAGAGCCTTTTATTACCTTAATCAAACTTATATTCTTGGGAAAATAAAAAATATTATATTGGAAGTTTCGAGGCCAATTTTCGTAAAGAAACAAATGAGTAATTGTGAACATGGGAAAGAGTAATTGAAAATTTTCTTCCAAAAATTCCAAGACTAATCTTTTCAAAAAAAATTTACAGTACTCTTATTATGTTTCCCAGCCAAAGTTTTAGCACAAGAAAGTCAAAATATATACTTTATTCGATACAAACTCTTTTTTTTTAAGACCCGCTATGATAATGAGAAAGGGTTTTGCATATATACCCAAAGCGTTCAATCATATCAGAATCTGATAAATCAGCCCAAACCGGCTTACTAACGGGATATCCTAATAGGTTACAAAATTTCGCTTTAGTCAATGATATATATATATATTCAAAGAAAAACAGAACCAATTTTGCTCGTTTATATTTTGAAACCAATTGGGCTCGTTTATAAATGCTTAATTATTGTTGTATATTTTGAAATTATTGCCATTTGTGTTGTAGGAGTAGTACAGTAGTACTATATAAATTAGAAGGAAAATGTAGGATGGAAAAATTGTAACTCTAGTTATATCTGTTTATATTTTGTGCATTATTTGATCCTATATAATTTTTTCTAGAACACCCTTCTGTCATATATTTATTTCTTCATTTTAATTTAGTATGCTCAATTTTAAATTTAAAATATGATTTATGTCATTAGATTTGATAATATGATTTAGCATGCTCTTTTATTTGAACTTGGAACTAACCTCATTAAAAATATTTAACATGTTGACATGTAATATATATATACACACACACATATGAAATAGTCATAAAACTAGCAATGTTTTATGGCGTAAAGTGTTAAAATACTAACTATGAAGAATAAAGATAAACAGATAATCAACAAAAGTAGAAATAAGAATGTTAAAATGGATAACGGAGATATACTAGAGTAAATAAAAATAAATAATGAAATGTATCAAAAATAAAGTAGAAGTAGTTCAAATAGATGAAAAAAAATGAAGTAAACATGTTTTGGATGTGTAAGTAAATAAGAAATGAAATATATTAGAAAGAAAGTAATAGTAGCTCAAATAGATAAGAAAATAGAGTCAACATGTTTAGAGTGGTTGGGACATGTGTGTAAGTGACGTTTAGATGCGGTGTTTAGAAATTAAAGAACTATTAACTCCAATTAAAAAGAGAAGGGAAAAACATAAAAAAATTTAGAAAGAAACTATTAAAAACGACATGAATTATTTAAATTTAAATAAAAATATGTGTTTTAATATAAAGTTACCGATAATAGTATAAAATTTAGTCGCTATTGTTGTTGTTCTTGAGGCTCAATTTTAAATTTAAACATTTAACACTTACAATGTTAATTGCGAAAATTTATCTTCAATATAAGGAATTGGTCACGGTTTTTTTTTTTCCTTTTTTTTTTCTTTTCTCTAAACTAGTGTATTCAATTTTCCTTCCTTTTCTACACAAAAATTAAATTTCCTAAAAACACTTTTTTTTTTTTTGCATGATTATGAAGCGTTAAGGATACAACTCAAGAAAAGCTCATAGAACAATCATTTCAATTATATACGTTTGCAACAATTATTAAGGGATATTCGCAAAAGCAATTAAATTAAACGTAGCCTTGTTTTACAAATATTTTCTGCAATTATTTAAATGATTTTTACAAGAACAGATCAAATTAAACCAATCTACTGCAGCATAAATAGCAACTACGATGCTCCCAAAAAATATTTGGCAAATATTTGCCAATTTAGCGTGGCAAAATTCTCATTGAGGCTGCCGAAATAATAGAGAACTAACATTCATAATATGGGTTTTTTTTTTTTTTTTTTTGGTATGGATATAGCAATTTCATTTTTATACAGTCTCATAAACATACATTTTCATATATATTCTGCATTTTCTACTTTCTTATCTACAAAATTCAATAATGTGTTATGTACAAAATAGAAACCTAGGTATGTTTTCAATCTAGGTAATAATCACAATAATTATACTTTATAAATAATTGAAAGTAACATTTTTCATGTACAATAATAATAATAATAAAGTTATGAAATATATCTTGATATTGAACAAGGTATAGAATTTGAAAGCATCATTTAGATTAAAAAAAAATAATTCATAATTTGATTCAGTCTATATAAACATGATAATTGGTTTGTAAGTTTTAACTTAAATTATATACACACCAAAGCTGTTCAAATCCTATGACAATGTGAAAAAACACTGATCATAATTTGTTAATACAATTATCAACAATTAAGAGTAAAAAATTCGAGTCACTATGTATTTAATATCTATTATTTGCAAATTTAAATATATATAAAAAATAGTATATGAAAATGGAATAAAATTGTTTTAAAATTGGTGAAAGGATTGTTCTTTCTCACGTTCAATATTCAATTATGTCTTATGTACACTATAAAAAACCATTATATATATATTTTAGGTTTATGAAATACGTATACTTTCCAAATAATCGCAGGCAAGATTTTTCATATGTAACCAAATAAGTGTTATAAATATTCCAATGGAATTGTTTTTTTAATTACTGATTTTACCAATAGAACCAAATAAGGCTTATTAATATTCTAATGAATTATTTATTAATTTATATATTTTTTAATTACTGAGTTTACAATTTTAAGTTCTAGTTTGAGCACTTATTGTCTGATCATTCCAATCAAGGGTAATTCTCTCGTCGGTTCCATAAATATTTATGTTATGAATTGGATTTTTAATCTAATGGAGAATTCACTTTTTCGATTTAGTTTAACCTAATGAAGAAATTTTATCATCATCATCCTTTGGGTTCATCTCATAAAAGATAGCTATTTTTTGTAGTCGGCTCGCAAGACACCACCCTCCCCACTTTATCCTGGTTTGGGACAGGTTATGCAAACATGCATAAGCGAAGTTTGCATAGGTGGAGTTAATGGAGAAATTTTATATTTTTTAAGAAGTAAACTTTAAAATGTCAACTTGAAAAATTAATTAAAACATCAATACTGTATTTCTTTAAATTCAAATTAAAAAAAGGCCAATATTAATATTCGGGCCAAAAAAATCAAAATTTGGTAGATAACTTTAATGTTTACAACATAGTGAAATACAAGATATTGAGAGCTTTTGTAGGAATATGGATTTCACTGCCATCTTCTGAGAACCAAGAGCTCACAATTGAGTTTGTTTGCGTTTGCTTAGGCCATTTATCAATCAGTGTAAAACCATACTTAGCAGCCGATGCAAGGATGGATGGTTCATCAACCCTGCGTGGTACATGACAAAGAACGAAAGCTGGCCTTCTATCTTCTTCCTTGTTTTGGCTATAAGCAATCAGCTCTGCTGCTGTAGCAAATAATGGTGATATGGCATCAGGGATGTACGTGACATCAGTGCCTATAATCACCTCAAATCCCTTCTTGTTATACAGTTGCTTGATGCTTTGTATGTCTTCCTGGTTCCCCCACTCCAATCTTTTTATGACTAATTTGGCATGAGATAATGGTGGTTTGATGTTTGAAGCAATGTTTTGATTCAACAAGTCTAATGCGTTTTCGTCTCCATCAGTGGCCACCACAAGTTCTGCAGATTCAGCAGCAACCATTGAGCAAATTCCTGCGCAACCACATCCAAGTTCTAGTACCCTTTTTCCTGCAACTATTGTTTGGTTTGCAGCGAGAACCGAAGCCATGAGGTGAGCCGATTCCCATAGCATCAGCCCGGTTGATTTGCATGTATGTTGGTTCTCTTTTGAAAGCACTTTTATCTTGAAATGATGATCTCTTACAGCGACTTCAATAATCTGGGAACATTGAAAACAAAAAGGGAGTAATTCAGATTAGCAAGACAGACAAATCAAAGCAACATGTTAAGGCTAATCAAGTTCCATCGGTCCTCATTCATGAAATGAGTGTTTCATAGGTGGAAAGAGTAGAGAACTAGAGACCATAACAAATTATTAGGAAAAATCTGCACCTCGTCACTGGAAGATGCAGTTCCAAACATTTCAGAAGCCATTCCTTCGGACATGTCAACTTCAAGCTCATTTGGAACAATTTTTGGAGTAATACCCTTGACCTGAGTTATAACACTATCCCCCTTCACACTGTTTAAGGTGTCTTCAGCATTCACGCTGAATACCGCTTGGACCCAACGCCTGGGATCAAAGTTTAAATTGTTTTACATATAAGCAAGCTGGTGTGGGGTAGTTTAGTGAGGAAAGAGTGCCATGTTTACCTCCTATCTTCTTTAATTCAGATATAAGTTCATACGAATCACATCCAGAGCAGTAAAGAGAACATGTCAAACATGATGCTCAGATCATTTCAATCTCTAGACTAATGATTTTGCCATATTCACTCAGAGAGATTCACAAAAAAGTATGATCCAAAAGTTATGATTATGTACCTATTCATCACAATCTCTCTTGAGCGGTTTTCCACTTGTTTGCAGCATAACACATGTTCTTCAGTGTCAAATCCATTTTCGCTGAATAACTTTGTCAAATACTCGTCAGAGAAGTAGAAAGCCCTCTGAAAGGAAATAGGAAAAACAAGTGTCCTAAATAAGACGTTTGAAACTGAAAGAAACATGATTGCATGACCGAAAAGAGAAGCCACATATATTGTCCTTATTAGTAGAACTTACCGTTCCATCACCCCTGACATAGAAATTCTCACAGATCTTCTGTTCCTTGCAAGCAAACCTTTCCTGCTTATACAATAAAAAGCAATAAAGAGATGTACCAAGCAGCACCAGAATAATTATATAGGAGGAAAACAAATGCATCACGATGGAAGCATAGGAAAGACATAGTTTTTTATCAAATCCACGAGAGCTTCCACATCACAATATGCCCACAGAAATTGAGTTTATCCTCCATTTTCTCTTAGATGGGAGATTATTGACCCATTTTAGAGATTTGAGTATCAGTTTATTGTATAAGTCTTATTTTCAGAACTCCAAATTGGAATAAACAACACCAACCTTCATAAGGCAGCAGCTACAACAACAACAACAAGAAGAAAATGATGCAGTCTATGTCCTGCACATCCAGTTATGTTAGGCCTCCATTAAAGTAAAATTTTCTTGCCTTACAGATCTAATAGAATAATCTTGATAAGCTTTTCGAATTTTCCAATGGGGTACATCAACCAGGAAAATCAAGTCAAAACTTAGCATGACTTTCCAAATATAATTTGGAGACATGAGATGTTTAGAGCAATAAACCAGATCATATTCACCCAAATGTTGCCAGGAGGAGATGAGAACCTAGGTTCACGATATGTTCTACATTTTTATATGATATATAAATAATCAAATATGAAATGATGAAAATTCTGAAGCACATAAAGCAGAAATAAACCTGAGCAAGGTCACCAGTTGCATAGTCTCGAAACAACACTTTACCATTTGGCTGAAAGGCAAAAACCCAAAGAATGTTAACGAAATTTTACTGCCTTGGTGGACAAAATTTCATGGGAATCAATAATGCAGGTGTATTAGTTCTACCTTAAGAACTTTTCTGATATTTTGTAGTGCTATTGGCATCTTGTCTGGTGATACTGCAGATAGCACAAATATCTGTTTAAAGATTCAAGTAGTTCATTCAACAAAACATATTCCACCTTGTCAGTCATAAGTTTAGATTACATCAGATACATGCAGTGGCAATTACCAGTTAAGGCACTAATAATGATGAAACTTCCATTAGCACAAAAGTATTCCATTACCATAGTTACAACATCAACTGAAGATGGAGATATCTGCTCACTCAGGTCATCAATTGTTAGGTCACATACAAAAGCATTGATTCGGGCCTCAGTGAACTCCTTATGTGTCTGCATTTTATCCAGAAAAGACATATGTTAATCTTGCCAACCTTCTGGGGCTGGAGTGTTGTTTGAACAAGATAGACAAAGGTTCAGGCAAAATCAAATTCAAGCAACTACTCCTATCAGGCAAACAATGCACAAGATGTAAGGATTGACTATGTAATGATTAACTCACTAATTCAGCTGAAAGGAAGTTAAAATTTGTTAGAAATACTTCTTCTAAATCTGACCGTGATTATGGTGGATAATGACACTATCTAGAACACAAGGATTGAGTGAATGAATTTCTAACTATTTGACTATTTTCAAGGTGCTTTAGGTAGATTCTACAACCTATGCTCCAGGGTTGATGCAAAATTTTGACTACAGTCCTAAAACAGTAACAAGTCTCAGAGCAGACAGATTTAGACAGGTCCAATCTCCAAGAATAAAGTTCAGCTTCAGTTATGGTGAATAACAGCAAGTATGTTCATAGCTTCATCCAGTTTCCATAATTTGAGCCGAAAAAGTACATGTCTCAATGAAACACAAACAAATCATTCAGATTCACATCATTACGAATGTATAAAACAAGAAACTACAGAAAGACAATGAGATATAATTGTCTATCACAGGAATCCAAGCAAACTTAACTTTAACCAAATTCACTGCACGTGGTGAAAAATCACATGCATGTACAAATATTTCTGGATATAATGCAGCCAAAGGGAATATAGTGTTCCCTACACCGCAGCCAACCTTGCATCAGAAAAATCAATATTAGTATAGTTGCATGCCACTAAACAATAGCAGTTTGACACTTGATGTCATATCATGGGTACCAAGACAAATTAAAAAATAATAATAATAATAAAAACAAATACCAACAAGATGAGCAGAAAGCATAAACGAATGGCCTAGCTGTAAAGGCACAACCTATTAAAGGATCTACTTTTCAAATGGAAGAGTGCAAATGATAATCCTGAATAGCATAATCATTCCAATCATAAAACTATACTTTCATGTTCAATCAATGATTATTTCATTTCTTATTTTGGGGGTTTATGAAATGGCATCAGCACAAGTATTCACACCATATGTATGAGTAATAAACGTTTAATGAAAAAGCAAACAGTTCTAAACTTAGATTATTTTACTACAATTTATTTTGAAACATAGTGCAGGAAAGTTACAGAACAGAGATGTAAGTTCATCCCATGAATGATATATCAGCATAGTGTACAGGTAGCATTTCATTAGCATCTAAGCAGAGGAGTGTATTGGTGTGAGAGTGTGCACAAATTCTGTCCCAACGTTTGCTCTTCTTGACATTAACAGAACAGGGCTAACATTCCAATAACTTGTATAGTGACATGTCATGCAACAAATGGAGCAATATTATCAGAGTAGCTATAGTCCAGGAATTAATTATGGGGAAGTTTGGCAGCAAAAACTGAACACACACAACCAGTTCAAGAGCTCAACCAATACACAGAAGAAAAAGCTGCGCTAGCAGATTCAAATGCATAACAGTTTCATTAAACAGAACATCAATTACCTCTAGAATGACTTTTCTTCCAGTCCCCTACAAAATATTAGAGAATGTTGTCATTAAAATAGGCAAGTATTTACACAAATAATTTTACACACAAATGATGCTAGAATGGATGATCTTTCTACTCACAGCAAAGTAATGTCCCCATTCCTTGTCCAAGTAGTGCCGATCCTTGAAGAACTTAACCAAAAAGAAAACAGAACATAATCACAGCACCAATCTTGTAATACTGGTGGTAAAGTACTTGTATCATAGGAGGAATAAATAATCATTGGCAACATGAAATAGATGGATGAGTAAAATCGATGCTCAGATAAATTTTCAAAACCAATGCACCAGTAAATACTTAAGATTAATTAACTAAAAGATTGAATTGCAGACAAAATAATGAACAAAAAGATACTTTTTATTCATTACCTGGACTTCCCAAACAAGTTCAGATTGTTGAATCTAGACAGAGTAAGGGCACATATAATAAACTCCAATAGTGGAATTCTTCTATTGCTAAGTTGACTATCCAATATCAATCAGATTTGACTGAGAGAGAGACAGAGAGGGAGGAAGAGAAAGAGAGAGACAGACAGAGAAAGCAAACATATTGACAGTAGCCAAACTTGTGGTTGTGCATTATGCATAATGAAGAGTTATCGAGTACTGCTAGCAGCAACAAAGAATAGAAAGGAATAACACAGGAACAAACTGCATGACACGAAACTTACTCTATCTTGATGGCGTTTGTAGAATATATCCCAGTATTTTTTTGCATCTCTTTCATACTTCTCTGCATGGAGAAAATAACATTAGAAAGAGTTGTCTTCCTATGTCTGCTACAAAGGGAGAGAGACAGAGCAAGTAACCTCTCCAGAATGGGGAAATTTCACCATTTGAGCTGGAATATATTTGAAGCTGTGGTTGTGGCTGTTTTTGCACCTCCTTCGTGGCCTGTGAATCTGACTCCATTGTATAGACTGGAGAAACAGTGATTTTTGGTTTATCAATTGAAAGAGAATAAAATATCATGATGGCCTCTTTTGGTTTATCAATCATAATGGACTACTATCGTAAGAATAGATCAAAATCGAATACCATCTGAACTAGTGAGTGCAATAACATTAGTGATTTTAAAACACATAGTACCTCAAGCAGACAAAATAACACTTGGGGTAAGTGTTGCAGGATAAAGAAATACATTTCTTAAGAGTTGAAACAATAAAAGAAAGTCTTTAGAGATAATATTTATATAAAACAAAAGAGAAAGAATGCTGTTTGTTTACTGCACTACCAACACGGACCAAAAAAAAAACCTACCTAAAGCAGGATGTAAAATTTGATAGGGGAAAGTAAAGGTTGATAAAATATGTGGATATCCCAATTCAGATCTCTATACGAGATTCATTCAAATAAACATCATTTGGGATCCATTCTAACATTAGAGAAGATGGACAATGAATTTCAAAAAATGAATTGGCAGAGAGAGAATATTCATAAAGACTAGGTTTCGCTAACTCACACACTTCTGACGAAAGAATTTGTTTCTAGTCTAAATAAAGAGAGACCCAGAATCTGAAACCTATGAATCATTACAAAAAAACCTCAACCTCAGCTTTGCTGGTCAGTGAGAATAATTAGCTACGCGTGAAGTTCTAAAGAATCATTTACCACAAATGTACTTCAAAAGAACCCCAAGGTCAACTTGCATCCAGTTAAAATATGAACTTAAACTTACAAAAAACAATATTCAGAAAAAACTGAAACAAAAACACTTAAAGGAGGAACTACTAATCAAGCACTTCAGAATCAAAATGAAGAAGCAAAAGAGAAAGAACAGAAGAGCATGAGAAGAGCATATCAACCCAGTTTAGGGTTAGCCATAAACAATCATGTCAATGAAAAAAGGCCAAAAAAATCCAAAATTTCAAGCATGAAATTAAATCAAGAACCATGAATGGGCAAGTCTTGAAGGCAATAGAAACATGAAAAAGTTGCGTAACCCGCCATCTGTTTCAATAGATAGAGCACTTACAGTCAATTTTAGCTGGATGCAGGAATGAAACTTGCAATAAGCTCTTCTTTCTTCCTCTTCTTATTTCCTCCTCCTCCTACCGTACGAGGATCTTTTAGGCCCTGACTGCAACAATGGATTTAGTGCTGTTAACTGTTGCGCTGCTTGTCGCACCCTACTTCAGTTAAAAGATTTTTACAGTTGTATCTCCCTTCGTACTTTCTGTTTCTGATGCCACCCCTTCTTACTTCGAACTGTACGAGGTATATTTACAACTACAGTGCTTTGCATGTCCCATCTTTGGAAACTATAACACTCCTGAATACACCGTATGCCCATTAAGGTAATTTTCCATGTCATGATAGAATTCTAAGGCACATTGGAAATTTGCTGAATTCGACATTGAAAAGATTTTTTTACGTAAACAAGAAACCGTTAAACAAGGAACTCCATTAAACGAGGAAAAGGGAAAAGGGCAAAGGACCAATGTGCAGCTTTGCCAGCTTACGTATGTAACCGTGTAAAGTACATTTTTTTCCTCACGTCGTATTGCCCTGTTAAGCCATTTTTTGCTACTTCACAGTTCACAGTGAATGAAAAGGAACAGGCATGCAACAACGGTATAAATATTCAAAGAACCAGCTTTCTTTTTATCACTATGAGCAAAATATGTTTACATGGAACTCAATCACAATGTACCTCGATGCCTATAGGACTTTCCACCTAAGTACAAAAAGAATTTTATCAATGTAATCCATGCAAAACATGGCCGAATTTCTTTCACCACATTTAGCGCTACCTAGTAAACGGAAAAGGGGGAAACTTTGGTTCCCAGGCTATGTGCACTACAAATACAGAAATGTGATTGGAATTTAGAAGGGATCTTCTTAAACACATGTAAGCGTAAATCAGCAATTTATACACTAGAAGTTCTAGTGATCTTTTCCCCATCTTGCGAAGTCAAATTGTTTTGTGTTTCCTCTAGGTTGGCACTCCCTGATCGCTCAATATTGGTCACGACTCCATTCTCCAAGGAAGGCAGATTACCATTTTCTGATATATTCTTTCCTTCTGCACTGGGAAGAGGTTTTGGTAGTTCTCGTGAGCGAGAGTTTGCTACCAGGCGAGTAATTCCATCAAATAAGTCCTTGGCATCTGTGATCAAGGAGGCTCCACCTGGGTAACAACGACCAAAGCACATGGCACAGTGTGGAAGAACAACCTGAAAGGAATACAGAAGCATAATTTAAGCTCGAAATAAAAGTATGCAAACAAATGCCAGAAGTTACTAAGAATCAACCTCAAGAAATGCTCTACAAAGCGCAAGGAAAAGTGTAGATTCGTTGTCTCTGAGCATCCGGGTTCTATTGTATGTCAGTAGAGAATCAGACACACCAAGCAACCCCTTTACTAGTTCTTGAGCAAGAACACGCTTCAAACTTAATGGCGCACAGGGACGTAGCTCATTCATGGCTGCAGATACACCTGCAACAACAATGTTGATGATTAAAAGGAGAAAGAAGTTAGAGCATTAGATGAAGACAGTCTGGATTAGTTCAGTATGTCCCTAAGTATATATAAAATATAGTAAACAATTCAAAATTACAGCTCTACACTTCTGAAGCACTTGTAGAGGAAATAGTATAGAAGTTTGCTATTGTTACTCTTTTTCATCTTCTCAAGAAAGAGTAGCATAGAACCTAAACCATGTTTCTAAGGGGAAAAATAAAGTTACCCGACAGCATTTTCTTGCAGAAGCTAAAAAGGGATCAAATTTGTGAAAATTAACAAAAGTTGAGGAAGCATGATGCATGGAGTTCCTTCTGCCAAGCAAGAAGGGACCAAATTCATGAAACTAACAAAAGTTGAAGAAGCATAACACATGGAGGAGTTTCTTTTTAAGTTTAAACAATAAGTACCATTCACAAAAACAGCAAGAGGTGGATGCTCCATTAGATTTGAAGGAGGAGTAACATCTTCCTGATTTTCTTCACCAAAACTGACAGAGGGGAAACCAACAGCTGGTAGTGGGACCCATCGATGAGAATCCAGAACTAACTGAGCAAAAGTTAAATGTGCACACCACAAAATCAGATGACAAAAACAAAAGCAGAAAATTGCATGCCAAACTCTTCATAATCAGAATATCACATAAGACCATTCAGATACCTGAAAATTCTGGACAGCAGTATTCATGTTCTTTGAGAATAAATTAAGAACTGCCCTGTTCAATTGACCAAAATCAAGATATTCATATGAGATTTTGCTTGAAGGTTTGCATGTAAACACAAGAAAAATACAGAAAGGAATATATTACTCTTCAAAGAGTGGGGGAAGTAAGCCTCGAAAATCTAATCCAACCCAACCAAGTCCCATGGCACCATACTGTCAAAACAAAAATAGAAGGAACTTCATAATCAAGAAAAAAGAAGATAAGCATATTGAAAATGCTTCAGTAATTACAAGTAAAATAACACCCAAGTAAATTAACATCTCAAACCCAGGGTAGTAATGACATGGTCAGAAAGAAATGTTAATTCATCCTCAACCATAAAGTCAAACTACCTTTTTTGCAATTCAACTTCATATTTAAGTTCTACCACCTGTAAGGCAATGATGCAACTCACCATGCATTGTTCCAAAATGTTGGATAAAGATCCTCCTTCAGTTATCCTTGGTAGCATAACCTTAAGCGTTTTAAGGTGCAAGGAAATTTGATGCATGGCCCAACTAAAGAGAAGCCCACCATCATAGTTTTCTTCACTTCCCGATGTATCATCAGCGAATATGGCTCGGTACTGGTTAACAACATCAAAAAGATGAGTTCTGTGGCAGCTTATCATCCCTTTTAAATACTCATAAGCATTTCTTTGGTCTAATTCATCAAGAATTCCGGTAAGCCATGTCTCACGACATCTTAGAAACTGTCAAAACACAAAGACATAAATTAATCAGACTGAACGAAAAATGGGGGATAAGAAATAGAGAAGCATAAGGCAGATCTAAAAAGTTGGACATATCCATAATAAGCTTAAAAATGCTACCTGGAGGCGCATTTCATACTCACTAAACACTCCTATTCGACGCAAGTATCCAATTATGCGGAGACACTCTGGCAGCTACAACAGAAAGAAAATATTTAAAATCTCTAGGAACCCACATTCTATCACAAATCATTTTGCATCGTATAACATTATGACGCATTTATCCAGCTTCTGCAAGGTACCTGAATATTTGATCTAAGTTTTTGGAGGAGCTGAGACAGTAGAGATTGGGTGGTCTGTCGAACTTCAGCAGCTAGCGCCTGAATAACTGGTAACCTATTTTCACGGGGAAAAAACACAAACGTACAGAGATTTTCCCAACAAAGTTGACAGCTAGATAGGTTGTCTTAAAAGATGAAGTACGAAAAGTAACTCACTTTGGGTGCATTGTCAATAGTTTAGCAACGTATGCCTCTAGGTCCAGAGCCTCATCATAATTTCCATTACGTACACATCTGAAAAATGATTGAGAGATGCTTATGATTCTAATAAACTAGTAAAGCAGATAACAGCAAAACGAAGTACAAGGTGTTATATTATCAAGGAACTAAGCAACTGAACCTCCCCTACCCCTTGCCAACCTCTAGAAGAAGAAAAAGGAAAAAAAAAAACAAGAAAAGTCCTAAAAGAAAAAAAGTAAATACAATAAACATAACCCCAAACTGAGCATCTATGTCCAATATTACTATGGTCAACAGAGTGAATTACTAAGTTTTCCTCATTCTTATTAATCAAATGAGAGAATTACTTACAGTGGTCTTCTATACCACATGTTCAAAAGAAAAAGTTACCACAGGTTGCTTTCAGGGTCACATGGTATTAGCAGGTGAGTCACCCTTCATTGACAAAAAGAAGCATTTAATAGCTCGCTGAAGGTACATATATTTTCCAAATATTGTAAATAGAATAACCAACTTGGTGAAGATATACCAGCCTTGTGAACGATTTTTTTTTTTTTTTTTCAAACAACAGGTGGAAGACAAGTTGGGGAATTAGCAGGCCTTAATTTGCATAGTAGATGACTTGACAAAGTATGGGACCAGAGGATACCCCAAATACAAAGAAAGGCTCTGTATAGTTTCATCACAGCCAAAAGTGGGCAATAGTTGCTTGAAGACAAGACACAATTATGGGACAATCAGAATGATGCAACAGAAGAAACACTAAGCAATTACATCCACTACATCCCTCATTCTGAGGCTTCTCCTACACTACATCATTAGGCAATGACAAAATCAAACTCTCTCCCCCCACCCAAAAAAAAAAAACAGAAACAGTTCACTCAAAACCAATTTCGTGTCTCACTTACTAGAAAAGCAATTCACACCTAGGAATATAACTGCTATATCAGTTCTTCAGCTTAAAGACCATTCTTCTAATTTAGTATGTGATTCTTATGACATTGTCAAAGACATACGTATCCATAAGCTGAGGAATTTCAAGTAAATCCAGCAAAGTACTATGGTTTGCCAGCAGAGTTTGATTCATCCTCCTCTTCTCCAGTATCTGCTCTGCAGATTCAACGAACTCAGAGCAACCAGAAGTTAATTTCGGGATTTCAGCTATCTGCCAAACAGGAAGGATGTATCAATTCATAAAATTTTGTATCATATCTGTATCATATACAAGTTATTTTAAGCTACATCTCCCCTCGCCCCACCCACAAACAGCACCAAGAAAAAATAAGGTGGAAGGAAAGAAAATAGATTCAAGCTGAATTGACTTCTTTTTCAAGAAATAATCTTAGACTAATCAAGATTCTAACAAATGCAAAAATAATATGCTTCTTTCCCAAGTCATCCCACTTCTCCCCCTCACTCTTCTCTGCTTTTCTACCTATGCACTTTCCTTTGAAAATTGAAGAAATTCTTGCTGAATACTAGTTCCTTTTAATGGGTAGAGGATAGGAACAAATCTTCAGGCTATGGGCAATCATCACATTTTATGTACTATGTGAACCTCAATTCTATCCTGGAGTTGTAACTTATGCCACTTTGGCATTTCTGCATTTATTAACGTAGCTTCAGAAACCAGTAATAATGACACAGACTTCAGATTCGGCATTCTACTAAACAAAGCACCTAATTCAAGCAGAATAATACTAATTCACTACATCATTTTTCCTCAAAGTCCAACGAAATGAGCTAAATCTCAAGTTGTTGATTTTAAAGCTTATAACAACCAAAAACAAAAACTTGGCAGCAGAGGCAAATCAAATGCAATAAAAAGACATGAACTTGGCCAAGAAAATGACTAAATTTAAAGATAAAGAGTAAAATTACCATAGAGTCGAGGTGTTTATCAATCGAAGAAACTTCAACTTTGATAGAAAGCAATGCATCAGCCGAGGAAATAAAAGCGCGGTAGTTCCCCACCGCCACCTCTTGCATCTGCCGCCGTATTCTCTCGGCATCTACTCTCAACAGCTCCGGCTCCTAAATCAGCAACAAATTTATAACCACAAATTAAAAATTACGATCACATTGCTGCATTCACACGTTACATTATCGAATTAGAAAAGTGAAAGAGACCTTGTGGAGGCGATCGAGGGTGAAAGAGAGGAGTTCAGAGACGTAAGGCTGCTGTGAGGCGGAGGCGAGTGGGAGTAGACTTGAGACCGGCGATACGGTGTCGTCTGACTGAACCTCAGACGACTCCATTGTCGAATTGAATTGGGATAAAGTTATGAATTGGATTGAAATCGAAGCTAAATTAGGGTTCCGATCTAATGTTCGGCCTGAGCTGTCAAACTGGGGGATGAAGAGATCTGAGTGAAACTGTGTCAGTGTTTCGCACTGGTAAATGGAAGGTTAACCGCTTTAGAGGTTTTTAGATTTGGAGGATTTGGCTGAAATGGCCCCTATAATCTGCATGGAATCTCAATTTGGCCCCTAATCAATTACTCATTTCGTTCTGAAAAAATAGTTAATTTTTTAAATTTTTCTTTATTTCAAAAAATAAATTATTTTTAAGTTATATGTTTCATATTTAAAAAAAAATTAAAAATTATTCAATTAATAGTACATTAACTGCATTAAAAATTTATATTTTTACTCAAAATAAACTCCTTTTTTAAACAAAAAATACTACTTAATGTGTTCGTATTCATGATAAATATTTGATGATAAAAACAAAATATTTCAATTATGTGTCCTACTTTTAGTTACTGAAAGAATTCAAATACTTTCTTTTGAATTTATGAATAAACTTTTAAAAATCTTTTTTCTTTTTAAAAAATAAAAGTGTGAAACAATCATCCTATTGATATTAGAAATACTCCATTTTTGAAGCAAGCATCGAGAAATGATTTCATTGTATCAAATAAAGTGTTTACTTTTTTTTTTTTTTTCAAAGATTCTACAACAAATAAGATTTTTAGTGAGTGAATATGTAAACTCAGTGACAAAATGTTTACTAAAATTTAACATAGTTTGTGTTTTTTTTTTTTTCAACTTTCTTTAACTTCACACACTTCAAATGTGAAACAATTTACTTGTTGAAGTGCATAAATATTACTCTTAAAACTCTACAATAGCATACAAAATGGTTAAAGTATATGAATGTGTTTCAATTCTATTTCAATGTTAATTTTTTTTTTTTCACATTCTACTCCAGTACGCCTTGGAATCTTGAAGAATGAAATCTGGGCAGCTCTGATTATTAATTTTATCTCAATCCCTCAAAAAATGGAGTTGAATTTCTTTTAAATAGTTAAAACATCCCTTTATAAAACGAGAAATGAGAAATTTTGCCATTATGCCTAGAAGAATGAAATGGAAAAATAATACTATCTGGGAATTTGTTCTTGATTTTTGATGAATTCTGATCATAAACCAAAGTACAATCAAATATACAAATTTTGATGAACTTAATGAACATATTGAAGAACACAATACATACAATCCCACCCAAGTATTCCTAGCTAGATAGAATGCCACGTTTTTCATTTCCTTGATGATTATGTTTGACTAAGAACAGAAGTACAGTACATGAATGGACAGCAAGAGAACAAAAATGGATGAGCCCTGAAAACTAAAAGGAGGAGCAGCAGCACTTGAGGCATAGTAGTAGTAGTAAGGGTACGTATAGTTCCTTTTTCCCATCCCAGGAGCTCCCTGAATTGACGGAACATTTCCGCCGCCTCCCCAATAATAAACGGAAGGAGGTGGAGGTGCGGCATTACCCCAGGAAATATAAGGTGGTGGTGAAGGTGTTGGAGGTGGCGGGGGTGAAGCTTCAGGGGGCAATGGCAACGGAAACAATGAAGGCGGTGGCGCACGGAAATATGGTTGCGAAGGTGAGTACTGCGCTGGCGGCGTTGGTGCCTTAGGCAGAGGTGGGGAAGAAGGAGGAGGAAGAAGAAATGGTGGGGGCTTTGCTTTCACCGGTGAAGGTGGTGGTGAACAAATGACAGGACATGTTGCGCAATCGCTAATGCAGAGCAAACCTTCTGATGGAGGCGTCCCTGGTGGAGATTGAGCATCATCACATGTTACTTCAACAGAAATGAGAGCAAAAAGCAAGAAAAACCATTTCTTGATATGGGGCATTGAGAGAATGTTGGCATGTTTCATCGTTTGATGATACAATGATCAAGGTTGGAGTAGTATAACAAAGCAAGCTCGCAAATTGGGATCCAAAGGAAAACTGGAAAAGAAAAAGTGGTGGTATTCTGGCTGGCCTTGTATCTTGACCAAAGAACTTATCATGATGTATACTAATCCAATATATATGTGCTTTTGGTAGAATTGTATAATGAGTGAAGGGAGACATGGGCCACAAGATTAGGTGACTTTAACATATTCATGCGTGTTTGTGGAGGGATAAAAAGTTTGATTCAGATGCCATTTTTCGAAGAAAGAAGTTTGAAATGTGGTGTTTGTGGAAAGCAGTATGACAAATTGACAATTGGTAACTTCAGACCTCAATCAAGCCCTTCATCACTAGGGATTTGGGGATTTGGGATTGTCATAATTGATCCAAACTTTTGGGCACATGGGGAGGGTTGATTTTTTACACATCTACAATGACAAGTTTCGGTTATTGGGATTCAATCTGCATTCCAATCAAACATTCTTGATATCATTATCAGGACAAAATTAACAGACAAAAAAACATCACTCTACATGGAGATAAGAATATAAGATAGATTGCAACCTGCATAATAGTGCAATATAACATGGATAATTAAATTCATTTTAGTACTTATTATCTAATGCCTTGCTTCCTAGTTATTTTTACCAGGAGAGGAATCCAATGCAGGATTCAGTTAGTACTAATATGCCTTTCTCCATACACACTCCAATATTGGTGGGCATCAATTGTCGATGGAAATAAGAGTATTCACGCTTTATGCGGCTGTCTACTTTTGTATGTGCTTTTCTTATGTGGGAGGACTTTCCAATCACCCCTTTTGATCTTTGACTCCAAGCAAAGAATTTCATGGTCCTTGATTGCAGATTCTAAGGACCATCTTTAGCTCAAGATATTATTGAGGGGTATTGAAAGTGTATATTCTAAATTTAATTGGGTTTTGGTTATTTTACACTTTAATGTATGTGTACATTTTATGAGTTAGCATTAATCGTCATTTCATATTTTTTTTGTAGTTAGATATCAACTGATATAAATATTTTATGTCATAAAAACCACTTTTAGGTATGAAAAAATTATACGTAATTTGTTTTGAATATAAACTCCAAATTAATAAATAATAACAAAACAAAAGCAAATTAATATTACATATCGTCAATAGCATTAGATAAAGTTAAGTCAACTTTCACATTTTACACAAAAAAATGGGAATAAAACTTTGATATAATATTAAAATAAATTAATGGGAAGACTACATATGAATTGTTTTTCCAAATGTATTTTTTTTAAATATATTTTTACACTTTTCGAAATAATGATTGCAAGATAGACAATATATTAGAAATTGTAAAAGTATATTGAAAACCACTAACCATACACACCCTTTGTCTTTTTGAATTTTTAACATATTTGGACAGCATTTTAAAACGCTTTCTTACATACTTTTTTCAATTTTTAGTATATCTTTTATCTCACAACTCCCTTTCAAAAAATTAAAAAAAACACGTTTTGAAACACTTTCCAAACATATTATGATTATGGGGGACATAAAATATAGGGCGTTTGGTGGCCAAAACATGTTGCCAAATTGTTAAACAAACCAAACACGATTGGCACGAAGCTATTCACGTGATCAATTGATAATCTTCAGGATTACATTGAGCAACATACATTTGCCTGCTCCTAGGTTTTACATCCATGCATTTCATCTCTGATTACACACTCGTGCAGCTCGTTCTTCTATCAGGTTCAGAGCTATTCTCCCTCCTTCTACCATCATATGTGTAGAGGAAAATGAGTTATGACATTGTCCAAAGATGAAAGATCTAGAGTGATCGACAAAGAAAATTGCAAGAATATTTCTTGCAATAATCACCTGGTCCATGCTTGGAAATCTTTCATCTGCATTATGATCCAGCAGAGATTCTGCAATTACTTAGTATCTGTTCATACCAAGTTCTTTTAACCGATTCAGCTCTGGAAGAATGACTGAACTAAGAGATGGTCTGTCCTTCTTCCTCAGCTCAGCACATTGCATCGCTAATTTTGCCAAGCTAAAAGCCTCTTCAACAGGGCAATCAGGCACTGATGGATCTAACAAGTCTGCAAATGTTCCTTTGTTTATGGCCTTCTCAACATGATGAGTAAGTCCCATTGGAGGCCTTGCAGTGAGAATCTGGAGTAGCAATATACCAAGAGAGTATATATCAGATTTTGTCCCTAATTTACCAGTATGTTGATATTCTGGATCTATGTAACAAAATGTCCCTGCAGCTGAGGTCATGTGATATTGTGTTACAGTATCGGCTACAGACTGCGGAACTAGACGGGCTAAACCAACATCACTAATTTTGCAAACAAAATTTTGATCTAAAAGAATGTTGGCTGGCTTGAGGTCCCGATGCACAAGAGGCTCTGGTTTCGCCTGGTGAAGGAAAAGAAGACCAGTGGCGATATCAGCTGCTATTCTGAATCGAATCCACCATGGAATGGGTGGACTGTTACCCTTGCGAAACAACCGGTCTTCTAAACTGCCATTGTTCATGAATTCATACACCAAACATCCATATTCAGGACAGGCTCCCAATAGGAGGACCATGTTTGGGTGTCGAATGCAGCTCAGAATCTCTATCTGTTGTTAATTCACAATGTCAGTTCTCGAGAATTAAGGGACTTCAGGAAAAATGAAGGGTTAAGAAAATTTCCAAAATCGACTTGCTTGTTTGAATAGCCTGCTCATGTAGATAGATATTGACATAGAACATTGAGCCAAAAGTCAAGCAATGACAAAATGCATGATTAGACTTCTTTTCACAAATACCTAGCTAGATGCTTATTAACAGTTTTCTGTAAATTTGTGAGTGGTTCCATCGTGTGTTTCCCATACATGACATGATTCTTAACCATTTGAAAGTTCAAATTTCATATTCTTATATCTATCAGATATGTATTATTTTTGGCATACTTTATAAATTTCCCATCAAGTGTCCCAAGTCTACAATAACAATGCCTTTATCCCACTATGTTAGGTTAGCTATGTATCATTTTTTGTCATCACTTTTTCGTGATGCACTCTATAAAATGGGAAACTTTCTAACCCTTACTCAATTTAAAATATGATTCATATAATTAATTGGTAGTTTCTACTTTGACTGTCGACCTAATACAACTCTCCTCCTTTATTTAGATTTGGAACCAGCCACATTAAAAATATTTAATATGTAAAATATTTAAACATGTATAAACATGTTTATTTAGAGTTTCATATACCAAGTGTCCCAAGTCTAGAGAATCAAAATCATTTCTTTCTTATCAGCATAAGACTTCGACAAGGCCATCAAGTGTCTCAATTATATATAATCGAATCCACATCCTGCCTATCATCATGAGCCTTCAACATAAGTCACGACACTTTTTTACCCTATCATATTGACTTTTTATATCGTATAACCACATGACTTAAACTAGCCTATGTACCTGCATGGATATCAAACAGAAAACTAACATCCTACCTCTTGTTGGAATTGTTTCATCCCTTGTGCTGCATCAGATCTGAGAATCTTTATGGCCACAGGGGTATGATCAAGTTTAGCTTTGTAAACGGGTCCATAACCACCTTCTCCAATCTTTGATGTTTGCGAGAATTTATTGGTGGCTCTTTCTATTTCCTCGATGGTGTATTTTCTGTAGCGAACATCATTTTGTGATAGAACATTCAGTGCTCTATTCTTTGCTTCGGCCTCTTGCTTAGCTTTTTCCTCTGCGTACTTTCTTCGTTGAGCTTCAATCTCTGCTAATTTTTGAGCCTTCTCAGCCGCTTCAATTGCAGCTTTACATTTTGCCCTTTCCCTCTCAACAAGCTCAAAAGCTGATTCTTCAGTAAGCCGGGCTTGCTCAATCTTTTGATATTCTTCCATTTTCCATTGATCAATCTCTCTAGCCTGAAATATGTTGAAAGAAGTACTTAATTTGAAAATGCATTAATTTTTTATTTCCCTGTCATAGAAGTGTAATTAAATATTGAATTTTTAAAAACATTTTGGGTTACAATGATAGAGTCAATGATGCAAGACCCTAATCAATAATAAGAAAGCCAACTAGCGTTCCTTCTTATTGTTAACGAGTGTTACTAGTTACTGCATGCACTCTTTGATACACACACCCCATCATGATAACATCTTTCTGCTTATCATTAACTTGCACACTCAATTCCCCCAAGAATTTCTTTTATGTAAGATTTTAGGAATGAAAGCTTAATTCCCACATTCATCATTTTTGGCATGCCGATTGGAAAGAGGGAAAAACTTTGTCCATGAAATCCATCGAATCTCTTGAAGAACTGGTTCTTGTATTGAATACTTGCATTACCTTTTGCTTGGCCAAGAGTGCTTCCTTGCAAGCTGAGTTATACAAGTCCAAGGTTTGCTTAAGCTCAAGCCTTAGTCTTTTCATTTCTGCTTCAAGCTGCCATAATTGGAAATTTCACAGAGGCCATTTTTTGGTAACTAATTTTCCATAAACAATGGAAAAGTCATGTCGTCTAACATAAAAGAAATCTTGAAAAGTAAATTTACCTGCGGTTTACATATGTCACTCCCAGAAGATGATCCAGAACTTCCATTGCTTGCAGCTTCCAATATTTGCAAATTTTTAGTGATGGCATCCATTGATTCCAAGTTAAGTGGCGCACAGAAATCATTTTCGCTAGGAAGGGCATTACGGTTGGATGGATTATTTGATGCAATGAAAGAAATATCAATGTTTTCCATTGATTCAGTTGCAAGAGCATTCCGACGCCACGCCTTTGCAGATCCTACAACCTTTTGCTCTAGCCTCTTGCTTAATTCCCTGTTAACGAGACAAAATTGCTAATCACATAAGAGAATCAAATGCTGCAGATTCTAATTTATGAATTCTCAGCATTTCTAAGCTAATGTCAAACATCATGTCCGTGAATTGTTAAACTAATGCAGATGAGCTAACTAGTATTGCAGCATGAATCAATGAAGAGAAGGGATTCACCAAACATTGACATAATCCAAAATTACATTGAATAGTTTGCACTATTATGTTCATTACCTAACATCGTCTGACTCAACGCGACTCAACCTAACAGGCGATTGGTTTCGTGGAGATTGACGTTTTGGAGTTACAGAATTTGGTGGAGTTCCAGAACTATGTGGTCTTATTGCTGGCCGATAAGATTGTGTCTTCCCTTTTGCAATTACATACACTGAGCAGAATTCCGGGGCAGCCTTGTTGACTATGGTTGGCACATCATGAGTCCAAAATTTCCTGCATCACCAGCATGTCAAATGAAAAGTACTTGTCATCTTAATCCTCTCTGAATATTTTACTTTGTGTACTATCCTTTTTTATGTTTAGAGAGAGAAACCTTGCAATCGGATTCTTTGATGATGCACCAAGAACAATATTTCTAATGTGATTATTGGAGATGTAGTCCAGAATTGCTTTGGAAACATCAGTATCATCCAAAGTCACTTCTTTCACTCTAACCTGCACTTCCCTCAATCATATCAGTCTTGCAATCAAACTTATTTCACTAACACAATTCTTATCGTGTTTGAAATTCCCTTGTCCTTCCATTCAAGCAAATAAGAATCAACATTTTGTCAAGACAGATATGACCTACCCCCTTACGTGCACAATATACACGGGACGCTTTGAAAAGCTGTTGCACATCTGCATCCCCTACTCCATTATTTGCATCTGATACCGTACCACTGGCCGCAAAACTTTCTACAGTGATGAAGATAACGGCAATGAACAACATTCAATGTACAAATTAACCATAAATATTATGTAGAGTCCAACATAATTTCAGATCTATGTATTTCATCCATCTGAACTAATCATTTCATTTGTGTACAAAATGGTGCCTGAGGGATTGTGCAATAACTCCACAAGAATCTAGTTTCATCTTTAAAGACGAGAAACGAACAACCTTAACACAGCTAACGAAGAGACATCAATGCATGATACAAAATTCCATTCTCGATTCAAAAGTATAAAAAAAAATAAAGAACCCTTAAACGAACACATAAAGATATTATACATTGCATACATGACATTGTTGTTGTTAATGATCAGGAGCTAAAAAGAGAGAGGGTACACCTACGAGTTTGTGCAGGCCTGATCCTAACATGGATCAGAATGATAAAAGGATTTGATTGCATGAGATTTTCAATGGCCCATTTCACAGCTGATGAACTATTCTTGTCTTTATCAATAGCCACAGCCGTGATGTTGGAGGAGGTGGGATCATCAGAGGGTTTATAAGGAGCCATTTAAGAGTTTCTTTTCATGGATTAAAAACCTATATTAATCATCTCATTGGAAGTGACACGGTGGTGGTGGTGGTCGTCAGAAAAAGCCCCGAGCCACGGGCATATTGCCATGCACCATGTCTATCCACCACCGGAAGCCTCGTGGGTGGTTTTTTCCGGCGAAACTTTCTTTTGAAAAGATAAAGAAAATGGCCCTTTAATTCCTCTTATCTTCCTATTAACTGTTTTTAACTACTTCCGCCATTCACTCCCTTGTAGGCTTTTTATTTTTTTATTTTTTTAATTAAATCTTAAAACATATTTTAGTCATTTTTGGTATTTATTTATTAGACTTGGTCATCATTTTTTTGAAAAAAAAAAAATAAAACGAAATAATTTGTTAATAAATCAAACCACACACCATTACAATAGGAATGGCAACGTGTGCGAGCCAATTTAGAGAAATTTTTTGATCAGAAGATAAGATAATAATTCTCTCTTTTCATGCAAATTGAGTGAATATATTGGAAGGTCTATTTCGCTTTTAAGCATCAATTATTTTATTACTTGTGTTAATAGAATGATATCTCAAGCTACTACTATCTCTAGCCTTATTTAATATTTATGTTACTTAATACTTTCTTTCTGTCTCATAAAAAAGAGTTTATTTTGGTTTGAATGTAATTTTTTTAGTTATTACTATTAGGGTATAAAATTTTATATTTTTATTTATATTTTCTAATTATAATAATTATTAATTAAGGTATTTAAAAATTTATATTTGCAAAATAATTTTTTTTAGAATAATAGAAAATTTTAAAAGTAAAATTTTCTTTTGGAGATAGGAGTAGTTTTTGTTAGAGTAAATATATATGCACATATGTATATTTTCAGTTATTCAATTATCTCATTCTCATCTTTACATCAATATTAACCAAATAAGTCTCACGTACAATCTTTGTGGCTCAAAATAAAATATCCAAACACATATTTGGCTTCGTTTGGACATAGTTTTTATTTACAAAAAATTAATTTTTTTTAAACACAAATAAAATATCCAAATACATTTTTATTTCAAATTTTAAATTTTAAATTTTCCCATTCAAATTCCTCTTAAATAATTTTTAAAAAAAATTTCTCCTATTTTTTTTCTCAAAAATACTTTTCTATATAAAAAAAATACTCACCAAAATTTTCACACATTCTAATACAATTTTTCTCAAATAAATCACAATCAAACGAAGCCAAAGTTGTTGATTCATATTTTCACATCTTCTTTTTGCACTAGTTTGTCAAAAATAATACATTTTATCAACCAAGGGATATATTTTTGAGTTGTCAATATACTTTACATCCATTTTCGAGTCACATGAATTGTTCATAGGATTTATTCCTCAACATTGATTAAAAAAATTAGCTAGGTGAAATAATTAAATTGGTAAGAATACTTATAATAGAAGATAAATATGTAAGTGCACACGAGTAATAAAATTTACATATTATTTTTAAAATTCAAGGTGCATTTGTAATTAAATAATAGAAAATAATATATTTTTACTTGAAATAATAATATTTTTGACTTCAATGGAAAGACATAAGGTTATCTTTTCTCTCCTCATAATAAATATTACCTTTGTATTAAAGAAAGATTTAATTTTAAAAAATCCCTTTGTCTTCACTTTTAATTTAAAATTTTTATATCTTTATTATTAATAATAATAATGTATAATTCAAAATAAAATATAAAAATATATTTAAATATATATTAAATATGTAGTATATTTTAATTTAAAAAATATTGTACCAAATTAATTTTTTTTTGACGATGGAGTAATAGATAATAGATAGATAATAGGTAAGGAAGAAAAAAAACAAAAAAACTTTTAGTGACGGAAATTCCTTATGCTTACACCCTTGAGCGACCTTTTAGCGACCAAAACCCTTGAATGGGGGATTGGTTGGGCTAATTTGCTCAAACCTTCATAATCGTCGTTGTTCATCTCACTAAAGCTGTGACTTACAAATATTCAAATTCGAAATAGAATTGTGAAATTCTTTCATTCACATAATCATCAAAGTAAAGTACTAAGAGATTACAATGTCGACGGTGTACGTATTGGAGCCGCCGACGAGGGGGAAGGTGATATTGAAGACGAATTACGGGCCGCTGGACATTGAGCTATGGCCTAAAGAGGCACCCAAAGCCGTCAGAAACTTCGTCCAGCTCTGCCTCGAAGGTTACTACGAGAACACCATCTTCCACCGCATTATCAAGTCCTTCCTTGTACAAGGTGGCGATCCCACTTCCACCGGCAAAGGTCTGTCCCTGCTTCTTAGGGCATTTGAATTGCATTAGCCTTTAGTGATTAAATTCAGTTGATTTTCCCTTTTTTTTTTTAAATATTGGATTTAATTTTCAGTAATAACCTCGGAAAAATTCCTGCCTGATAGTAAAGTTAGAGTCTTTGAATTACAGTTGATAATGGAAGGCCATTTTGTTTGCTATGTACTTCATTTTTACTTGTTTGAATCTTGTTCACATTTGTTTTTAGTTAATCCAGTAGTATAAAGCTATGGATTATAACTCTAGAGAATCATATTGTAATTTAAAAAGAATGGGTTTCGAGTGATATATGGGAAAAATAATTGTTTTTGCTTTATCATTTTAGCTTTGAATCTTTGATCAAAGAAAACCCTAAAAGTCTTTTTAACAGTAGAGAATATAGAGTGTTACAAAAGAAACACTAGGTTTTGGACTGATATGTGCAGAACTCTTGACCTTAAAGGCCCTCGAGCTGGCATAATGACCAATATTGCTTATTGACTACTTGCAGGTGGTGAAAGCATATATGGTGGTGTGTTTCCAGACGAGTTCCATTCTCGTCTGAGGTTTAAGCATAGGGGTTTGGTGGCATGTGCTGGGACTGGTTCGCCAAACACAAATGGAAGCCAATTCTTCATAACATTGGATCGCTGTGATTGGCTTGATAAAAAGCATACAATTTTTGGAAAAGTAATCTTTCTCTCTAAGGGAATTCAATACAACATGATGATGTGGGTCATTTGTGTCCTCTAATTTTTCTTTAGATTTTGTATTTGTCATAAAATAAGGTTTCATTTCATGTTGCAGATAACTGGTGATTCGATATATAATCTGTTAAGAATAGGTGAAATTGAAACTGATAAGGATGACAGGCCAGTCGATGCTGCTCCTAAAGTACTCTCAGTTGAGGTATATATCATTTTTGGTTTTGAATCCAAATTTTCCTTTCTCTATTTCGTCAACCAGAAGGCTTTAGCAACTTAATTCTTTTTCCAAAAAATCTTGTATCTTCTAACTTTTATCATTGTAGAACTATTTCCATCGTTGTTTGGCTTTTCTGTGTAAACCACATATCTTAAGAAGTTTAGAGGAGCTCTTTTCTTCTCTCTCTTTTTTTTTGTTTTGCAATACCATGAAGATGCAACTTCTATGTCAATATTGAAACAAAATTTAAGTTGAATATGATAATATTCTCTGTTCTAAAAGCAGATTATCTGTTTATTCTTGGTCATAATATTGGTGGGACTGACTGTGGACAATAGCCTAATTTCATCAGGTATTATCTTTCCTTTTGAATGCTAGCCATAGAGCTTAGGAATGGATGATCATTCTAGAAGCAAAAAGGAGATATCATCATCATTCTTTGCTTTAGCTACACAAAATTCGTCTGTTAAGTGGGTTTCATTGCTAGGTACTCTTCACGTGTGGTAGCATGGAATGCATCTTTTTTAAATGTCTTTCTAGTAGACATTAAATTTTTGTTCTTTGATTAAATGTTGGTGGGATTTCGTCATTGACATCTTCTCTAATGAATGACTTTCATTTAAGGAAAAGATGTGGTTTTTATTTTTATGCTTTAGCAGTGCAAAAGTTATTATGTAATTGGGATTTTCCCTAATTTTCTTCTTCTTACTTGCTCTTTAGGTATTGTGGAATCCATTTGATGATATTGTTCCTAGGGTATCTTCAAAGTCCTTACAGTCTTCCAAAGATGAAACTGGCAAGGCAGAACCTAAAACAAAATCTACCAAGTATGTTTTTCTTGCCTGCCTTTGGTATCATACCCTCATAAGTCAAATGTATATTGTCTCATTTTCGCTGGTTCTGGTTGGCTAAACGTTCTATGCTTGTCCTCTCTAGGAAGTTGAACCTGCTTTCATTTGGAGAAGAAGCGGAAGAAGAGGAGAAGGAATTGGCTAATGCGAAGACCAAGATTAAGAGCAGTCATGATGTATTAGACGATCCACGCCTTTTGAAGGAGGCGAGTCAAACTAATGACAAGGTAGTGTAGCATTTTCTTTACTAGGACATAGAACAATGTTGTAGTTCTTCATCATTACAATGGGCTAATAGTTTGTCAGCATTTAGCTAATCTTATTTCTTGGTTTGCAAGAGAACAGGTGCAGTATCTTCTTACTTATTCTGGTACAAATAGTAAGCTGTTGGATAACAGTAAAGCATAGACAACTTACTTTTGATTACCATTTAAATTTTTCAGAGATCAAATGGGGATCACTTGCTTCCCTTCCATGAGACTTTGGCTGCCATCTGATGTTCTAGTTTCTTAGCATTTAAAAGATATGCTTAGTTGCCGATACTGCTGGCACTTAGATATCTATGTTCAGTCATGAAGTTGATTAGCTATCCGTGAAGCAAAGAAACTGTTAAGCTGCTTAATGACAAAATCATATCAAGAATTGGAATGAGATTCAGACACTATTAAACATAAGCGAAGAAAACCTACCTTCCAACAAGTGCTAGTTTTTAAAACCATTTGGTTTCCTGGCAAACAGATTTCTTTTTAATGCAAAACCATCATCCTCTGAAAGTCACATGCAAAGATGTCAACCATGAGTAAATTTGATAAATGGCACAAAGTTCATAGGGTTAAAAAATATCAACATGCTTGTGTCTTTTAATCCCTATACTGAAATTTTCTCAAAACTGCACATCCTTTTGGTTTCCTTGCAATTTCCCTTGAGAGCATCAAATAATTTCTTCATAATGGCTTCCATTGAAATTTTCTTTACCTTTCTTTCCCCTGTTTTGGAGGAATACATATATTTTTCCACACTGGAATCAAATGTGCTGATAATGGGGTACAAAATTGTCCTTCATGTGATTTAATTTCTTTCTGGCTGTTGCATGGACATTCTTAAAGGAATTTACTGTTGCAGGATCCAGCTGAAATGAAATCATTGAGGGATAGGCAGTTGACAGTCAGGGAAGCCCTAAGTTCAAAGAAGGAAGAACTGCAGGGACAATCAGATACTGAGTTTCAGGAAGCTCCTGATGATAGTGACGAAGACGAAGCCAACTTTGATGCAAAAATGCGCCAACAGATACTACAGAAAAGAAAGGAGCTTGGTGATTTGCCCTCTAAACAAAAGCTGCCTAAAGGCAAGTTGTTATCCCTACATTGATGTACTGTTTGTCTTTGAACACACAGTAATACATAGAATATCTTATTTTTTCTGTTTCAAATCTGACCTTTTCATGCAAACTAAAGTCATTAAGTGGTACTATTGTAGCCAGATTTAGTAGCATAATCTTTGTGTTTGGGGATATGATTCAGTTCTATGGACAAAAAAGGGATTTCCTGATTTCTTTTCTAAGTGGCAATTTAATGTGAGTTTTTTCAGGTCTGTAAGCAATGCTCTTATTGACCTGATAGCAAGTTCTTTATTGTTGTTGTCTTAAAAAGCTTTGATATAACCATCATATTGCGTTGAGCCTTCAACTAAAAAGCTATCATATGACCGTTTTCATTACGTTTTACATGGTTATTAATTTTGCTAGGTGATATTCTTTTCTACTGACTATTTGTTAAAAAAGCAGTCTGGCGGTGTAGGCGTTTTAGCAGTTTTGCTATGAACTTCTGGAGACTGGAGACTGGAGACTATTTTGACTTAATTTAGCTTGATAAATATGGTAGACAACAGTGTCTATGGATGATATGAGACAAAATTTAATGCCAGATAAGATAGTTGGAACATCTTCTGTCCTGGTACTTACTCTAAGAGTATGATCTCAGCTAATGACAACATGTGTATTCATGTGGTTTTTAGTATAATTCTGTCACTTTTTCTTTTCCCAAAAATCTGCATATGATTACTCATTTTTGGTGAAATTTTGATCCTATTCTTTTATAGGAGTTCCAGAAAGTGCAAGTCCTGGAAACCATGCATCATCTCCCCCAAGGTATAGATCCTATAACCCTAACATTTTTTCAAGTGAATGTTTTGGATTAAAAATGGATGAAACCTTTTTTTTTTTTTCCTTTCTCTTTTGGCTCCTGTCCTGTTTTGTTATTGCCACTTTCCTGTTGAATGTCATTGTTTTGAAACATTGATTCTTCCGGATCTATTCGTCTTTCAAATTATATTCAAATTTTATGTCATTTTTTTAAAGTATGACCTATTAATCGTGACTTTGTCTATATTTTATGTACTTGAACATTTGGGTGTAATGTCACGTTGTCACCTGCTAATTTTGAGTGGACCTGAATAGAATATCTTTGTACTTCACAAAAGAATTTCTAGTCATTTTTCACCTGCTATTTGACAAGAACAACAGGTAACCAGCTGCAAATTTTCATGTAAAATTGATGCAGAATCTGAATGAGATGTTGGCAGAATTTTGGAATATTCTTCTGCTTTGAATACAGCAGTATTTATTGAACTAGTTCAGTGATTCTTCTTGCTTGACAACAAAAAGCCATTTTATGAACTGAAGACATTTGTATACTGCTTGTACTTATTTTCTCGCTTACATAGCATGTTTGTAGACAGTAATGCACAACCATTATAAGAGTTCATGTGTGAGACTTTATTGATACTCATAATGCATCTGCTTTCACATTATTCTCTTGTATTTGTGAACCTTTGAGAACTGACAATTGTCTCCTTGTCAGGTCCCCTGTAGAAAGTGACGAGGACAGACCAAAGGTGGAAAAGTTGTCCTTAAAGAAAAAGGGATTGGGTTCAGAAGCTAGAGCAGAACTCATGTCTATAGCAGACAAAGATTTGCAATTGTTGAACAATGCTGAAAGAGAAAGACAGTTACAGAAGCTAAAAAAGCGCAGACGCCGGGGACAGGAAGATGAAGTATGCCATGAAATTGACCTGTTATTGTTATCTGTTCACTGTGAAAGCCTTTAGTTTTTGTTCTCTTTGTGAAACATATCAGAATTTACACAAAGAAACAAAAGACATAGTTCTACCACAGCGGGGTGGGGGAGGGGGAGGGGTTGGGGTTAAGCATAGGCCACGCAGTATGTTTGTTCAGAAATAATGCTTGGTAGAAAATTAAGTCAAAAGAGCCAACAGATCTGAGAGGCACTTTATGTGCAAATACACTTGGATTTTGTGATCAGAGCAGTTCCTAGAATTCCAAAGTAAAATTTACTCTCTGAATTTCATTTTCCTGTGGTTATTGCATCCACTAATTTGTATTACCTCCTGTGGAAATTCATTTACTGATATCTGAGTTCATGGTAATTTGTATGTCCTCTCGGGTGATTTGATTGTGTTAAATGAAAAGGTAAGAGAATCAGGAAATAGACGTGGAATTCAGGCAATGCTGCTTCATCAGGGAAAATGAATATAGGTTAAAAAGTATGCTGCACTGTGGTCAACACTGTACAATGTTGTTTCACTTGAATGACAGTTTCTGTTCTTGATTAATAGGTACTCAAGAGACTGGATAAATTCAAGGCAGCATTTTCTTCCAAATCCAATGCGTTAAAAGATGAAAATGCAGGAGGTAATCATGTGCTGCCAAATTGGATGGGGAGTAAGCTGAAGTTTGCTTCTGAGGGCGGCAAGGTAATCTTCACTTCCTTACATGCCTGCACTCTATCCTGTCATTATCAATGTGCCGGATCTGAAATGAATGTTACATTCTTGTCTTTCACATTTTCAATGCACTGGAAAAGCGTGTTTTGCATTTTCACGTGATTTAACCATGGCTGTTTTGTTGGGCGCCCATGCTGCTGTTATGTTACTAGTGATGTTTCTTCACATTATTGCTCAGGATAACATGTCTAGGAGTAATGACCCAAATGACTATGTGGTGCATGACCCTCTTCTGGAAAAAGGAAAAGAGAAGTTCAACAAAACGCAAGCCAAGCAAAAGCGACGTGAAAGAGAATGGGCAGGCAAATCTCTTACTTAGACATTGCATCTACACTTTATGGACCTGCAAAGCTTTAAAAGTCCATAGAGAGTTGGCAAGTTTGGTGATGCAAAGGTGAGTCTGCAAGAGTCTCTATGTAGAACCTCAATTTTTAGTTGAATTGATAGCTGTAATTGTAGTTTCAAAATGTAAGGTAGCAATGATAGTAACACTTCCACATAGCTGTGGCTGCCTGATGGGAAGTGTAAGAAACACAAATTCAAAATGCTTGTCTCAATACTTCGGATGTATCAAATGGACTGCCCCGAATAGTTCAATGTGCATACTTGATACTTCCTCAAACGGGGTGAGTTGGTTCTATTAGCTCTAAAAGTATTGATTTACCATTTAGTGAAAATTAGAATTGACTACTAAAGCTGGAAATGAAAGGATTCCCATGTATATCTTGGCCGGAGAAACTCCGCATCCATTTCACTACGGAGTCCTATTTCACAAGCCAAATTTAAAAGTAAATCATTGGGAAAATATTGAGTAGATTCGTTAATTACCTTAATAGGTCAATGTGAACATGAACCCTAGATGCGTTTCTCGTATTAATTGTTTATTTTTATAATATATGTGCATATATTTAAATTTATGAACATTTCTATTCTCTTATCAATAGTCAGGAAGGGTGCAAATCATGTCGGTTTTCGGGTTGTTCAAAGGTCAACTCAAAACTCGAACCGAATTCGATGAAATTTGAATTCCAACTAACCGAATTCAAAATTCGATTTTCAGTTCGAATTCAAATTCAACCGAAAAAATCGAATTTCGAATTCAGTTGATCGAACTGAATTCGAATTCGAATTAGAACCAAATCCGAATTCGAATTCAAATTCGAATTTGGTACTATTCACTTCTTCATCCAAAAAATAATAATAATAAAGAAAAAAAAAGGACTACAATCAAAATGAGAAAAAACTACAATAGTCTAATTTAAAGTAATTTTTTTCTCAATTTGACCCATTTAAAATAGTTATTATTATATTAAAACTCATATTTTCTTTCTATTTTATTTTTAATATTTCAATAAATCTAACTTTATTCAATTACATCCTTAAAATATATTTATTTCATCTAATTACACCCTTAATAAGTTAATATGTTAATATGCTAATACAAAAATTAGCTAGTTAATGTAACATTTTATATTATTATGATCAATTAGAATTTCTAAATGCAGATTGAATAATTGTTAATTTCTCATGATCAAATTGTTCCTATTTTTTTTTTCTAAAAAATATACAAACTCAAACTTCAAATTTTAAATTACTGTTAAACTAAAGTTATTAATTTGATATTGTCATTCAATTTAATACTCTCTCAGTCTCTCGTAAGTTAATAATAATAAATATCTAATTAATATTCATTAATTACTTTGTGGTGATTAATTATAAAATTACACACTCAAATGAAATAGGGATGAGTTATTAAATAAGATAATTGTACAGTTTGTATTCTCATAAGTCATAAGTCATATGTACACAACTACAGTCTACAGACTCTACACATGTTATTTTCTCCATTTTTTCTATATATTTATCTTATTTTTACATTTTTTAATAAATTTCTTTTTTCCTTGTATGATTTAATGTACTAATAGTCTAATATCATTATTACGATTTTAATATCTCAATAACTCAATTAGTAAACTAATGCCATTATATTACAATTATAAAATCAGACTTGTTAGTTATAAATTGTTTACTTACGTTATTATTAGCTTTGAGAGTTGAGACTACGAAGAGGGTGATTTATATTGTAATGTAAATCAAGTAGTAATTCAGAGAAGTAAATAGTTACACCATTTACGTCACACCTTATTCAGTTATTTGTATCTGATTTATAAATAAATACGTGTTCTAGACAACAATTATAAATTCAAAAGTAAATAAAACCACACATTCAATTATTTGGCAATTTTTTATATTTCAAACTTTAGAGTTTTGAATTATTAGTAATTAGCAAAAGTTAGAAGTAAAAACTACTAAATAAATAAAACTTTGTGATTATTAAGTTAATAATAACTAATGCCTAATTATTACTCACTAATCAGTTTGCACTTTTGTGGTTATTATTATTAAATTACAAAGTTATATGTTCAAATGAGACATTAATAAGTTAGGTTGGACGAAAATTGCTCTATCATATTTGTATACTATATAGTACATACATCATTTTTCCTCACTTTTTTCATTTACTTATCAATTTTTTTCATAATTTTACACATTTTTACTAAATTTACATTTAATCTTTTCCAATTTACTATACTAATGACATTCATACAATTATATATATACACATTATTTGTATATAATTTATAAATATGTGTTGTATACAATAAAATGCAAATTAAAAAGTTAAAATACACATCTTAACAATTTTACAAATTATTTTAACTTTTAAAGTTTCACACATATATATAATAAATCAAATATAATCAAGCATATTTTTTATATTATATATATATATATATATATATATATATCCTATATATATTAATTCGGGTTCCTCGGTTTTTAAATTCAAAATCGGTTTTCAGTTTTCGAGTTCAATATTCGGTTTTCGAATTTCGAATTCAAAATCAGTTTTCAGTTTTCGAGTTCAAAATCGTTTTCGGTTCAGTTCGATTTTCGGTTTTCGGTTTTCGGTTTTAGAACCCCAAACTCGAAAACCGAATTCAAATTCGGTTTTCGAGTTCAACTCGACTCGAAACTCGAAAATCAAATTCGGTTCAATTTTTTTCGAATTCGATTTTTTGAATTAGGTCGGATATTCGAATTAATACGAAAATTGCACACCCCTAGTTACAAACCCGCATTGTTTTCTTCCAATATTTTCAAAATATTTTATACATTGATTGTACACTTACAATTATAATCAGGTTACAAAATGGCATTGTTGTTTCTGAATATTTTCAAAATATTATATACATTTGTTGCACGCTAACATTTATGCAACAAGAGATAATTACCGAAAACAAATAATAATATGTAAAAAGTTTATGTGAGTACCAAACCATCAGGAAAAACAAGTTATAATTTAAGCAGATAAGTTATAATTTAAGCAGATAACTTATTCATACGTCGTTGTATACTGTCTATGGATCATAATTTTAAAATATATTTTTTTACTTTTAAAAAAATTTTTATTTTACTCTTGTTATTTTTTTAAAAAAAACATTTAATATATTTTTTATTTTATAATTATTATTTTAAAAAATATAAAATATATTTTGAAACATAATTTATAACCCTTACAAAAAAAATTTAATGATAATGGTTTTTTTTCCTCAATAAAAAATATTCCCACATTCACTATTCTCCACATGTTATATAATTTCTCACCAAACTCCTTCATCACACGAGCCATAAAACCCCAAATAACTAGAAATTATCAAGCATTAACTAAGTGTAGAACTAGTTCTTTTGAACTATTAGCACTTGTCTCAAATAGCACTTATCTCAAATACTGACTGTCGTTAATATTTAGGAAACTTAGTAACCCACGCTTCATGAGATTCATAATAACCCGCATTTCATGAGATTTGATCCCTTATTAAGAGAAAAGTGAGTCCTCCCCGCTCGTCACTTGATCTCCACTTGCCATTTGATCCAAGTCCCGGAGGCATTAATGGCTTTGTTTGCAGGACAGGAATTGAAGCATGAAATAGTGAATAACAGCAAAAGTAAAATGATTCGCTGAAAATTGCGGCAAACGACGCGGATTGCCACCATCAACCGTCGAGTTATATACGTGTGGAGTGACGTGACGTGACCATTGACAATCACCTCCGCTCTTGGCGGCAGACATCCTCTCCCCAATCATGGAATGATCCTCCACGCGTGGCCTCATCACAAACTGCCAGCCGCCCAAACAAACATATGATTCGGCCAGACGCGTAATTGGGAGTGGAACCCTCTGAAAGTGTGAACGTCTTGTACTGAGGAGGGTATGGCAGGCACGGCACTGCAGCCATCAACCACCGACTTAGATCATCATCATCACCATCAATTGATTTTTACCGACAAGCACACCCCACGAACCACCTTGGAATATTCACTTGACTAATGGTGATATTGATTAAGATAACAAAGTTTTACCAAGTCATTAAATTTATAAAACGTTGCTATCTTTGTATTATGGTTTGGTTGAAAATTTTTATATTGTAATGTATTAAGAGAACATAGTTTTACCAAGTCATTAAATTTGTAAAACGTTGCTATCTTTGGATTATGATTTGTTTGAGAAATTTTATATTGGAATGTGTGAAAATTTTAATAAAATTTTTTTATAAAAAAAAATATTTTGAAAGGAAAATAAAATTTGTATTGGAGGGAAAAAAATTTTAAATTATGTGGGAAGAATTTGTGAGAGAAATTTTAAATTTTAAAATAAAAATATATTTGAATAATTTATTTGTTTTGTGAGAAAAATAACTTTTTATACGTAGAATATACTCCAAACGTAGAGTTGTATTTTGAACTCTCCTCTCTTATCACTACGTTTTGTCCCCCAAATAAAAAAAAAAAAAAGAGTCTACTCTCGATTACAAAGTACAACACAGTCAATATATTGTTAAATTTATATTTTTACATTTTAATTTGAGTTATACATTGTTATTGTTAATAAGGGTAGTATAAGAATTTCACATCAAAAGTGAACTCTTTTTTAGAACAAACAAAATTTTTGAAACTAAACTTTTTTTTGGGATGAATGAAGTAACTGGTGGCAGAGATGACGATCAATTTTGAACAAATAAACAAATTTTATAATGTCATAATTTAGTTCGTCCTCACATATAAGTTATAAGAGTTTCATGTAGAGGTTATATGGATTTAGATTCTTCCATCTTATTAGCTATCTTTCGAGGTGAGTTTTAAATTCCATGACAAATAGTATTAGAGCAAACTATCACCCCATTTTCATATTTCTTTTTTCCATCCATGGTTATTTTAAAGTTTTTTATTTCACTCCATCCAAACCTAACTAAATTAAGCATGTACCTCTTTCGTCCTAAAGTTTTTTTTTTTTTTTGTTTAAAAAAAATCCACTTTAACAGTAAACATTTATATCATTTTTATTAATAATGAATATATATATATATATATATATATATATATATATATATATATATATATATATATATATAACCGGCATGGATTAGGGTTTGCATTATTGCCCATTTTCTCGAAAAGATTCATTCTTGAATTTTTAACAACACCATTGGGATGAAATCAACATATTTTGACCCCCTTATGTAGTGGAAGGAATAGTTTCATTAAGGAAATCGATGTCTTGTCATTTGTAGCTATTCTTAATCCACTCTTAAGTAGTTTTTTCTACCACAAAACTTTGAAAGCCCTGAGTTTGTATTGAAATGTGGTAATTTTTTTTTTTTCCAATCTCAAAGTTGAGGTGGGGAACTTTCAAAAGCTTAGGAAATCGAATGGTTATGGAAAATTCCAACCTAGCTCCTTAAAAAATTATGATAAAGAGGAAACTTTGTGCATTAAATAATATATTAAATATATTATACATTATAATTAAAAAAATTATAATCTACCCAAAATAAATTTTTTTTTGGGAAACAATGAAGTAACATTTATTTATGTAGACAATCGTATCTCAGTTATGTAGGCTTAGGTTTTTCTTACTAAATTTGAGGCTATCGTTGTTGGTTGATTTATTGGTAATATTAAGATTTTGTTGGAAAATAATTTGTAATATAAAAGATAATGGATTCAAAAAGTGTAGAAACTGAGAAGATCCAACTGCCACTTTGCAAAAAAAAGCAGGGCGGTTGCCCACTTCTCTCTCAATTTCACAGTTCCTAGGGACGAATTAAGGTGCGAAAACAGTAAGACGGTTGCACTATAGCTCCTGTAGCTACAGTGCAACGGTCCCAAATTTGAATTTTTTTTTTTTAGATATTGCCATCTCTCTAGCCTGTAATAGCCGAATCGTCTGGCTATTCAACGCTTTGTGGCAGTAGTTAGGCGGCGGTGCTATTCAACGTCTGTAGTTTGGCTTTCACGCATCGGCATGAGGTGATAGTTAGATATTAAGTTCTAGTTTCTTTCACCACAGGCCATTTGTAGTGGGCCAATTGAGTTGCGTAGTATCATTTTTGTATAGTATTAGTGACCCGATATAACCGGGATTTTGTACTTTTGGTTGATCCTAGGTTGTCTAGGTTTTCAACCTGTGCCGCTTTGCGGTTTTTGTCCCGCTCTGCGGGTGGCTTTGCCCCTTGAGGGCTTTTTGCCCCTTTAAGGGCCTTTGTTTTCGTGGGTTATAGCACTGTTTTCAATTGCGACACCACGAAACTCTCTTAGTCCTTGCGGCTCTGTACATTGGCCATTGTGCCCTTTTATTAATCTACTATCATTTCAATCAAAAAAAAAGCAACTGCCACTTTGCAAAATTTCCAACTACCAGTTGAAAAGATGCAACAATTCTTGAATAGTTACAATTGAAAAGTGATGTCCATTTATTACAATGGTAAAGAAGTCTCAAAATCTCTATAAATATGAGCATTTGGGTAGATCAAGCATCATCTTTTAGACATCATTCTTGTGAGAACAACCTATAAACTTGCTATATAGTTATTCTTGAGTTTATTGTATTCTAGGGGTAATTTCCCTTAGAAACCTGGTTAGCAAGCATAGTGGGGGCAAGTAAAACCTTAAGGACAGTGTCCAACCTGCCTTAAACTCATCCTAAACATTTATTTCCCAGAGAAATCTTCTTACTTGATCAAAAAGTGTAGAATCTTTATTACTATTAGTTCTGCAATTTTTTGCATTTCAATTTTAATCTTAACGTTTTATTTTGCACTATCATGGAGAGCACTGGAGATTCGGCATTCAAGGTGATTAACCAAAACTTTGTGAAATTGAATAGATTGGATGGCACCAGAACCAACTTCAACCTGTGGCAAAACAAGATGATATTCTTCCTAACAACACTCAAAATTGCATATGTCTTAGATCCCTCACTTCCAGATATTGCAGCACCCAAAGATGATGATATTGAAGAGATTCACATATAGAGACAAAAGAGACAAGATGATGAAGTGGTAAGTCACGGTCACATCCTCAGCACATTATCCGATTGCATGTATGATCTCTTCCAACCTTCAAGAAACCAAGAGAGATTTAGGCTGCATTTGAGAAGGAATATGCAAGCCAAAAACAAGGCGCAGATAAGTTCATTGTTAAAAAGTATTTTGAATTTAAAATTACTACTTCTACATGTATTATTGATCAAATTCATGATTTACAAGTTATTGTTTCTAAACTTAAAGATCTTGGAGTTGAAATTTTCGAATCCTTACAAGTAGGGGCAATTATTGCCAAACTACCTTCTTCTTAGAATAATTACCAAAAGAAATTGTTGCACACTATGGAAGTCTTGACTATAGATCAAGTTTTGAAACATATAAGAATTGAGAAAGATGCTAGGACCATTCATAGTAAAGAATTGGCTAGTGATCCTAAAGTGAATTTGGTGAATGAAAATCATTCTAGAAATGTAAAAGAAAGAAATCTAAAGATGCTAATTCTAATGACAAGAAAAAGAACAAAAAATGCTATAATTGTGGTAAAAAAAAGGACATTATAAGTCCGAATGTAGGTCCAGCAAGAAGCACCAGGCCGAAAGTGCTCCAAAGGCTAATCTTGTTGAATAAAGCGCAGCAATTATAGCCATGATCTCACTCAACATTGTGGCTGAAATCAATATGGCTTCTTTGGCTTCACCAAAAGATTGGTGGTATGATTCAGGTGCCTCCGTTCATGTGTGCAGTGACAAGACTCAAATCAAGAGTTATGAACCTCTTGAAGGACATGAAGTCATCATGGGAAATGGTGCAAGGGCTAAAGTCCATGGCAAGGGTAATGTGGAGTTGCAATTCTCTTCCCGTAAAAAATTGGTGCTTACAAATGTGCTCCATGTTCTAGATATGAAAAAGAATCTTGCATTTGTGGATATCCTCAACAAGAAGGGTCTTAGGGCTGTAATTGAGTCAAATAAAGTTATCCTAGACCTTAAGTTCAGGTTTGCCAAAAAATTTGCTAGTGAGGCTTTGTTAGCTGCATGTCATTTACATAATCAGATCCCATCCTTAAAGACTAAAATGTCTCCATATGAGTTATGGAAAGGAAGGAAACCAAACTTGTCATATTTGAAAGTTTGGGGGTGTATAGCTTACTATAGGGTTCCAAATAACAAAATAACAAAGTTGGGACCTAAAACACTTAAAAGTGTGTTTGTAGGCTATGATGAAAATTCTAAAGCATATAGGCTACTTGATATTGGTTATAATGTGATTATAGAATCAAGAAATGTTGAATTCTTTGAGGATAAGTTTCTTAAATATTCACTGGTCAGTGTAGATCCATCAAGTGAGCAAAGTTCATCTCGAAATGCTGGTCCTTCTAATGGTGACAAAAGAAAGGAAATTAACACTCCAAGTGAACCAAGGAGGAGTCAAAGACCAATGAAGGAAAAATTATTACCTTCGGATTTCATAGACTGATAATCTATTGTTTTCTTGATTGAAGGCAACAGGGATTCTCTACATAATAAAATACTTATTTTATTAAAGAGGAAACACCCAAAATCGTCCTTCAGATTTCAACAAATAATCTTTTTCATCCTTCACTTTTAAAATGGGAATAAATAGTCCTTCAAATTTCATAAATTGGAACTTTTGATACTATTTGTGAAATAAACGGGAACTTTTAGTCCTTCAAATTTCATAAACGGGAACGTTTAGCCCTGAAATTTTCCTTCAAATTTTGGTCCTTGAAATTTGAAGGACTATTCGTTCCCGTTTTAAAAGTGGGGGATGAAAAAAATTATTCAGTAAAATGTGGAGGACGATTTTGGGTGTTTCCTCTTTATTAAATGTAGAAAGTGATCCTAAAACATTTAGTGAGGCTATAAAGTCTAGGGATGCAGTATTTTGGAAAGAAGCGGTAAATGACGAAATGGACTCAATATTATCTAATAATACTTGGGTTCTGGTTGATTTACCCCCCGGCTCTAAACCAATAGGTTGTAAGTGGGTATTTCGAAGAAAATATGCCACGGATAGGACACTTTTGGCCTATAAAGTAAGGTTAGTAGCTAAAGGCTTTAGACAAAGACATGGGGTTGATTATTTTGACACTTTTCACTTATGCACCGGTTGCTAGAATTACGTCCGTTAGAGTACTAATGGCTTTAGCATCGCTATATGGCCTTTGTGTATATCAATGGATGTAAAAACAGTCTTTCTAAATGGTGATTTAGATGAAGAGGTGTATATGGATTAGCTAGAAGGTTTTGTGTTACCTAGAAATGAAAATAAAGTATGCAAGCTAGTCAAGTCCTTATATAGACTAAAACAAGTTCCTAAACAATGGCAGGAAAAATTTGAATCCATTTTACTCCCTTATGGATTTAGGTATAATAATGTTGATAAGTGCATTTATTCTAAGTTCAAAAAGAAGTATGATATAGTGATTTGTTGTTATGTGGATGACATGCTTATTGTTGGCACTAATTATAAAGGAATTGTTGAAACTCAGAAGTACCTATCTTCTAAGTTCCAAATGAAGGATCTTGGTAAAGTAGATACTATCTTAGGTATTAAAATTAAAAGGCATAATGGGGATTATATTCTTTCACAATCTCACTATATTGAGAAAATTTTCAATAAGTATAAGCACCTAAATGTGAAAGAAGTCAGTACTTTTGACCCTAACTTTAAGTTGTATGAAAATTCTGGAAATCCAATTGCTTAACTTGAATATGCTTGTGTGATTGGAAGTCTAATGTATGCTATGAGCTGTACTAGGCTAGATATTTCATACTCAATTTGTAGACTAGCTAGATATACTAGAAATTCGGGTAAGGAACATTGGAAAGTTGTGACAAGAGTTCTTGGTTACCTTAAAGGAACTAAGAATTTATAACTCCACTATGGTAACTTTCCAAGTGTACTTGAGGGTTATTCGATGCTAGTTGGATTACTAGTGTTGGTGATCAAAACTCTACAAGTGGTTGGATATTCATGCTTAGTGGTGGAGTTGTTTCTTGGGCTTCAAATAAATGAACAATAATAACTCATTCCGCCATAGAAATTAAATTTATAGCTCTATCTTCAACTTGTAAGGAAGCGGAATGGTTAAGAGATTTGTTGCTCGATATAGAGTTTTGGCCCCAACCTATGCCTCCTATAGTTGTACATTGTGATAGTAAGTCTACTATTTCTAGAGCATTGAATAAAGTATACAATAGTAAATCTAGACAAATAAGTTTGAGTCATTCATATATTAGGCAAATGTTAAATGATGAAGTTGTCACAATAGTGTATGTACGAACATACAATAATTTAGTGGATTGTTGACTAAACCTCTTGCAAGAGAGAAAGTGAAAGTGACAACATTAGGAATGGGATTAAAACCTTTGAACTAAAACTACTAGCAACGGAAACCCAACTTTTTTCTAGTACTATCACTAGATTGTAAGGTTTAAAGGATAATTGTTTAGTATTCGATCTCATAACCTACATCTAAGAAATGTCTCAAGGCCATTTATGGTGCCAATTGGGGCAACCCAATGGTTTACAGGGAGAGAGATGCAAAAGCATGGAAATTAAGAAAAGAAAAATGGCTGCTGGCTAGTAGGACTAGGCCAGCTGAGGCTACAGCAGCAGGGCTGAGCAGTCATCTCAGCCAACCACGTGTGTGCTTCTCTCACAAGGAAGCAGGGTCGACGATAACAGCTGCAGCTGCTGAGTGCTGTGTACTGGCGAAACTGGGATGAAGCTTCTCGTTGCAATTATCCTTTTTAATGGATGGACCTTGAAATGCGTACAAGATGCACATGCACCGCTTGTCTACTCCGGAGGGTTTTTTATCATTAAACATTAGCGCAGAGATGCGTGGGGAGATGGGTTGGTTTGGACTTTGGATTGCCGTGATCTTGCTGTTTACGCGTTAAACCAGTGAAGTTTTGTGCCATGCATGGTAACAGTATGGAATGGATAGTCTTCTTGATATTGTCGATGATGATATCATGCATGGACTTTCCTATGCATATTTTCTTTTTTCATCATTTTTTTTCCGGACTCTGAAGTCCCTCAAAGTTCTTACTTTCACACCTTGGTCATATTTCACGTGTTTCGTCACAAGAATATTTTTTTTATGTGAAGAACATGGGAGGGAACTAATTCAAACCACTTCTGACAAAATAAGAACGTTCAATCCCCTTTTTATCATGATTGAAAACTTGTTTTAATTGCATATCATAACTAAGGAACGATGGTATTGAAATCCATGTCAGAATGACCATTGATTTCTGCCAGCACTACTTCATTGTTTTCAATGGTATGAAATAGCTTCTTAGTCAAATGGGCTCAAAAATCATTCAATGAAACGATGTGGTAAAAGAGAATCCACGTTTTGCTGGTTTTTTTTACTCTTTCGGTCTTCGGTGTCAATTTGGAATCCTCAAATCCAAAGTGCTGCTGTTTTTGTGGACCATTTAATTTGCTTGGATTGTGTTTTATTGATAAAAAAGTTTTTTTTTAAATAAAAATAAAATATTTAAATACTTTTTTATTTTAAATTTTAAAAATTTTCTTTCAAATTCTACTCACATAATTTTTTTTAAAAAAAATCCTTTTATTTTCTTTATAAAATACTTTGTCTATTAAAAAAATTCCTACCAAAATTTTCATATATTCCATTACAAAATTTCTCAACTAAATCACAATTCACACATACCTATTAACCATTACTGGATTTAGATTACAACTTTTAAGACTTCAGGTCTTCCTTGCCTATATTTTATTTCCTCGTGTTCTAAAATATATACACACATATATATATTATTTAAAAAGATACTTTATTGTGCTTTGAATTTTTTTTTTTTTTGTATATTATCCTTAATAATACTCTATCCATCCTAAAAACAATAGTCTATTTTTATTTTTTGTTTAGTAGAACTTTTTTTAAATTATAAAATACAACACATTTAATACACCATTAAATATATACTTTTACATTTTTATCCTTACTTTTTAATTTAGTTTATGCATTGTGATTATTAATAATGATAATATAAGAATTTCACACAAAAATGAACTTTTTTTTAAATGAAAAAAATAATAGTATATATAATTAAAATTAAAAACTTTTTATTTAATAAATTATTAAATATATTATATCTTATAATAATCAAAAAGATTATACCCAACCAAAATACACTATTTTGTTTTGGAGGGAGGAGTTCCATTAGTCAATTGCTATTTCTTCAAGCCAAAGCATGAAGATTCTCATCACTCGCCTTTTTGGATTTGGCCACGTAATGAAATTTTGTCAGTTGTCAGCCCAGTCAAACAGCCCTTTCAATCTCTATTTCCCATAATTTAAGAGGCAAAAATGTAAACAAGATAACCAGCTGCATTTCATTGGTGAATGTGAAGAAATTTCTGGTTAAATTTCATAGAAATTGGTCAATATTTTAATTAGATATCATAAAAGAGTTAAATTTATATTAAAAAAAATCAGAAAATTCAACCACTTTGGACCATTCCTACTATAGGAAGGTTATGTTTGGATTATGATTTGTTTGAAAAAACAAAATTTTAACTTATCAAAAGAAACAAGAATCTTATTTTATTTTATTTTTTAAAGATCCATCGCATAAATTTGGAGAATGCCAATGAATCTGTCCCAAGAAATATTCCTAAAAAAAACTAATTTTGAATAAAAGACTTATATTGCGCTTACTCATAACAATTATATATAAATTAAAATTAATAAGTGAATATAAAATTTATATATATATACACACACGCATACACATTTAAACTTAATCTCCTTTCTTTTTTTTTTGGGTTGAGACCGATGAAATAACACCATTTCAGTTTGTTTGGAGTTCAGTGATGTAACTAGAATCGAATTGAATTCTATGAAAAATAAATCCATTTTTGTGTGATAGATAAAAAGGACAATAAAATACGTGCATAAGTTTTATTTTTTTCTTCCAAAATTTCCCTTCCACAATAAAGTTCTTGTTTTGTGTCTCTTTTTATTTCTGTGCACAATAATTTTGTTACATGAAAAGGACAATCATGTGATGGAGTACAGTTGCTTAAGAAATCCACCGCCTGAGAATTTTTTTTTTTTTTTTTGAAATAGAGGAAGTATATAGTATTTAATTGCAAAATAAGTTGAATTAAAGTAATTCCACAATAATGTATGTCATTATTTGTTGCTGACTATATGACTTATGGACAACAAAACTTGTCCAACATAAATCCCTATTGTCTAAAATGGATGTTTTTCTTTCGAGTAATGATATTAGCCCTTGTATTCTTTGCAAAAGATATTATTATCTATGTTTTAAAAAAGAGTTCAGTTTGAGTATTGAATAATTCTTTTAGTCTCCCTCCATCGTAAAAATAGTATAAATATCTTTAGTAATAATAATTATGTATACTTATAATTAAAATAAAATAATAAACATATAAAATTATACATTTAATAGTATATTAAGCGTGTTGTACTTAATAACTTATAAAAAATTATACTTAACACAAAGTATTTTTATTTTTTTTTTACAATAGAAGTATTAAATAGAACACATAAAATTAACCATTAAATTATCAACTTTCTATTTTTATCCTTACTTTTTAAATGTTGGTCATACATTCTCATTATTAGAAAAAATAATACATGAATTTACATAATGGAGTGGTTTAGATTGATATTAACTAGATGATTATGGATTCCTTTAAATAAATTCGAAGACAAAATCTTAAATCATAGATTTGCATGAAATTAATGTTATTTTCATTCAAATCTCATCAATCGAATCATTTTTTTGAGAAATATGAGACATCTAAATAAAGAGATCTATTCATTGATAAGAAAAAAAAATGTGAAGGGGAATTAGATTAAAGATAAAATAATATTTTAGGTTACGAATAATGATTATTAATTTTTTATTCTCACTTTTTAAATGTTAGTCATACGTACTCATTATTAATAAGGATAATTCACCAGAATTTCTTCTCACATGCTCCTGGCAATTTAATTTTAATAAGTAAGTTATTAAAATGAATAGATATATATATATATTTATTTATTTAATATGTTATAGTGATTCTTGGTATTCTTTTGAGAGGTCCCATATTCAATCTAATATTTGTATACCTGGTTTGAATATACAATTAACCATTTTCTCCTAAGGCAAAATTTTTAAAAGTAAACTTCTATTCAAGACAAAAGAGTATATTTTATTTTGAATTATATTTTTGTCCAACAAAAAAAAAATCAATAAAGAACACGAATACCATCACTTCTAATTTCATAATTCTCAATCAAACAAAATCTCCAAGTCACAATCCAACCAAAAAAAAAAAAAAAGAATCCCATCCCACATAGTCCAAATAAGAGAATACATAGTAAGATGAATTGAAGAAGCAAACTCCAAAATAAGCAACCACTCAACAATTAACAAAACCAAGGCAAAGCGCTCTAAAAAAAGAAATGCCAAAGCCATATCAAAGTGCCCAACCGCGTTGTGTAGACCGACTCAAAGGTCACCCTTTTTGGTTATATTTAGTCCAACATTACACCAACCTTTTCATTTTGTTACCCTTTTTTTTCCCCCAAAGTCTTATCCATCAAGCAATTTAAAATACTCCCATCCCATCCAATGAATGATGCCGTTCAATGTTTCCATCCCACGAGAATAATAATACCACTTGGAAAGTAAAACATCATTCCTTATCCATCCCATTCAAAGTTGAAACTTCTGCGTCTCCCAAAACCGCGTTCACACCATTTCGCAAAATTATATAGGTACTAAGGTTTTTGTTTGCTTTTGAATCCTTAAATGATTACCTTTGTTCAAATAGTTCCCACAATTAAGTAGTTTATGGGTGTTTTGTTTACATCTGTTGTTGGTTTTTATGGGAGCCAATAGACGACTTTCAGTATCAAAGTTTGAATCCCATTTACCTTTTGTATTTGTGTTCACATTTCCATTCACACATTCCGTCAAACAGGTGTTGTGCGAATTGGGTTTTCTGTCCTCCTGTATATGAAGGTTCCGCAATTTCCCTGGGCACAGAAAAGGGAAGTTGGTTTTCTCATCTGAGTCTTTATATATACTCGGGTTTCCTTACAGGGAAACAGTAATCGATATAGCAAATGAACGATAATAACAGAAAGCGCAGGAGGAGGGATGGTGTGAGCGTTCCAAGTTTTGAAGATGATGATTGTAAGAATATTCAATTTGAGGCGCAGAAACAAGGTGGGGTCAAGACTAAAGAGTTGAAGGAGATCATAACTTCGTTGATATTGCTTGAGGAACAAGAAAAGAGGGATCAAGAGGAGTTTGCTAAAGAAGAACAAGAGGAGAAGCTAGTATTCGAATCCAATCACCAGAAGAAAGGGAGGGCCATGTTGGATTATTACTCTCAGTTGCAAGAGTGTAATCGAGAATCAGATCTTAAAGATGGGATCAGAAAAAGAAAGGGGAGGGCTAATCATACTGTTGCAGCTGCCACGACCCTCGCTGCTGCTGTTGCTATTGATTCAGCAGAAAACGATACGGGCTCAGGAAATAGCAGGGATGGCGGGGGTGATCAGGTCGATAAGGGAGCTAAAGGGGCGCCACAGAGGCGTTTGTGGGTGAAGGATAGATCGAAGGCTTGGTGGGATCAGTGCAACAGTGCTGAATTTCCTGAAGAAGAGTTTAAGAAGGCATTTCGAATGGGGAAGGATACGTTTGAAATGATTTGTAATGAATTGACCTCGGTGGTGGCTAAGGAGAATACTATGCTAAGGGATGCTGTCCCAGTAAGGCAGCGGGTGGCTGTCTGTATATGGAGATTAGCCACAGGGGAGCCTCTTAGACTTGTTTCAAAGAGGTTTGGATTGGGGATATCAACGTGTCATAAGCTAGTTCTTGAAGTTTGTTCAGCTATAAGAACAGTTTTGATGCCTAGGTATCTTCAATGGCCCGATGAGGAGGCAGCCAGGAGGATTAAGGATGAGTATGAGTCGTTATCGGGGATTCCTAATGTTGTGGGATCAATGTATACTACTCATATACCAATCATTGCACCTAAGATTAGTGTTGCTGCTTATTTTAATAAGAGGCATACTGAGAGGAATCAGAAGACTTCGTATTCAATTACTGTGCAGGGCGTTGTTGATCCAAAAGGTGTGTTTTCAGACGTATGCATTGGTTGGCCAGGTTCAATGCCTGATGATCAGGTCCTGGAAAAATCTGCTCTTTTCCAGAGAGCTAATCAAGGGCTGCTGAATGGTGTTTGGATCGTTGGAGGTTCTGGATACCCTTTGATGGATTGGGTATTGGTGCCCTACACACAACAGCACCTGACTTGGACCCAGCATGCTTTCAATGAGAAAATTGGGGATGTTCAGAGGATTGCAAAAGAGTCATTTGCAAGATTGAAAAGAAGATGGTCTTGTTTGCAAAAAAGAACAGAAGTAAAACTTCAGGACTTGCCGGTGGTGCTAGGGGCATGCTGCGTTTTGCATAATATTTGTGAAATGAGGAATGAGGAAATGGATCCAGAACTCCAGTTTGATCTCTTTGATGATGAGATGGTTCCAGAGATACCCTTGAGGTCAGCTAACGCAATGAAAGCAAGGGATGCCATTGCTCACAACCTTCTGCACCATAATCATGCTGGCACTTCTTTCCTGTCATAAAAAGAAATGCGTTCTCTTTGCCTTTCTGAAATTGGAGAAATTCTTTTTAATGCTTATTTCATTTGACATTTGTTGTTGTAAAATGGTAAGTAATTTTATTAATCAAGATTAGTTCAAGAGGTTAAGGTAGGTCTATTTTTGATTGCAAATTGGTAAGTATTGTCTTCTAGGCTGAAGGTGTACACACAAATCATAGATACAGGATATAGCTCTGTTTCCATACTTACAATCCAATCCCGTTGACAATCAATTGATGAAGTTACCCTTTTTGATAGATTATTCTTTTATGCCGTTGTTACTTTTTTGAGTGGATGGTTAATATTGGTTACTGTGATTATGATGTTCTCTGTTTTAATTGGTATTCATCTTTATGTCGACTTGATGATCTCTTTATACCTTGCTGTTGTCAAATTGAAATTGAAGAACATAACAGAACTTGCCCGTCAAAAGTCTATTACAAAGAAAAATCATCTGTTGGGACAACCAATTTTTCCCTCTATGTCAAAGCAGTTAAGCTGTTGCATTTATTTTCTGAGCCATTTTTCAACAATCCTGTTGGGATTGAAGATATTCAATGCCTAGATTTGCGTACCCCGTTGTCAGCACAAATGCTAGCAACTTCAGAAATCTCTCTCATCATCTACCACAGAGTTGATTGATAGTAATTGATAGTAATGTAGGTTGTAGATCTTTGTCCCGGGAGGAACAGAAAGTTCCTGAACTGGAAACATCAGCAATGGCGTCAGTGGAATCCGGCCATAAAATGGGAGGGAGAAAAGTTTGATTGGTCTATCAATGGAACCTACTAATTCTAGGTATAGCCCCTATATATTTTGTCTTTTTGATTTTTATCAGAAGGGTTGAAAAAATCATGGAGAAATTTGTGCAGAAACTTTTGTGCCAAGTGTCATGATTATGATCCATGCATAGTCTCTGGATTCTTCTTGGACCAAACTTAATTAAAGACCAAACACAAATTGTCAAGAAATTGGCCTCTTACCACTTGGGAAATGAAAATCTGTCCAATTTCCTTTTCACCAACCCTGCTGTTGGGAATAATCTTCAACTCTCTAACCACATACTATATATTAATACCAAGTCAACATTGACAATCATGACACTCTTCCGGAGGTCATTCTCACATGCTAAGAAGTCAAGAGCATTTTACCTGTAAGAGACGGAAAAGCAGCATAAGATTTTATAAAACCAGCATTCCTGTCCATGGCAAAATGCAGCGTTTGGTAATGCCTCCCTGAGATGTTTTCTGCAAGCCACTGTTTCAGTTCATCAGGACCACGTTGACATCATCGTTATTCATAAATACATTCAGAAACGTTGGAGATTATTATTTATAAGTTTTTGCAAATATTGTTGTTTACTTTAATGTATCATGACATTTGATGACCATATTGTATAAATCTTTGCACCGAATTCAACTGTTAATTTAGTCACTTTGCTTCTCCACACGAGCTTTAAAATACAAAGTAAACTCAACAGTTCCATCGTTTCGTCTTTCACAATGAATTTCTTGTGAACTCAACTTCAGACCTTTGCTCATAGGCAGTAAAATGAATGAACTGATTTTCGCCTCCTAATTTACAATACAAGTACACCTTGTAAGACACATTTTTATACTTTTTAAAATAAAAAATTATAAGATAAATATATATATATATTAAAAAATTAAAATACTATTTTAAAAAACATAAAATATGTTTTAAAATACAAACGTGACTTGAAGTTCGTAAAATCCACTTCTCAAATAGCTCCTTTAAAAGAATTTCAAAAAATAAAATAAAAATCTTCAACCGGAATGACAATTTTTTTATGCCCAGTTTTGAGGCTCGCTCTCTTTTGTAATCCTTCTAATAATTTGTATATAAATATAAAAGGAAGAAAAAAATATGTTCATATCAAATAATTACTTATTTGTCTCATAAAAGAGTTTACTTTTCTCAAAAATTTCTTTGTAATAAAAAGAGAATTTACTTTTCAATAATAAAAAAAAAGTTTTATGATACTCTTACCAATGATAAACACTCATGAACTAAAAATTAAAAAAAAATTAAAATTATACTCTATTCATCCCGAAAACTTGATATAACTATTTAAAGCTATAATGTACATGTATAAAATTTTTATTTTTATCTTACCTTTTAAAGTTTGTTATTAGTAATGATAATATAAGAATTTTACATAAAAATAGATTTTTTATTTAGTACATATATTTTTTTAAACAACTAGACATTTTTTGGGATGGAAGAATACATTTAATATTGTATTGAGTTGTGCTAAAAAAATTACAGCAAAACAAAAGTAAATTCTTTTTTTTTTTTCCAAACAAGAGAGTACTTATTTTTGTTGTTTTGAACTAGTAAGAATGAGTATTGCTTGCATTTTAAAAAATATTTTTTCACTTTTGAAATTTAAATTGTGAAATAAAAATTTGTATGAAATATAAAATACTATATTAAAAATAGCAAAAATGCAATTTATAAAATTTGATAGAAATGGTTCACGACTTCATATCCAATCAAATTTTTTTCTCATTGAGCATCGCGCTCTTTTTTTTTTTTTTTCACACGGTATGTCACATTTATTAAACTTATGTAACCTATTTATATCTCATACTCTCATTATTAGGTTATAAAACTTACACAAGGCATATGACTAATAATTTCGAATAAGAACTCTTACCATTAAAACTACTGTTGAATAATTGCGAAAATTGATCCTAGATCTCCTGCTTCACAAGAACTTAATCAACTTAATTCGCAAACGAACCAGTTAAACCAACCCTTTTGAAAAAAGAAAAAAAAAAAAGCAGTTAGAGGGTGTTTGGTACAAGGGTTTTGTGGGGAGGGGGGGGTGGAAATGGAATGGATTAGAATAAAAATGGGTGTTTGACAGAAGAATTTGGGTTTACTTAAACCCATTGGGGTGGGTTTTGTTGAAACCTACACCCGAATTTGGAGGAAATAGAATTAAAATAGATTAAAAACAACATCGTTTTGAATATATTTTAAAAAAAAATTCAATATATTGACAGTCCCGAAAGCACTAATGCTTGGGCGCGCGCCATATGTCCGATAGTTATAAACCCACTAATGGTTTATAATTATCATTTTATTTTATTTTTTTAAAAACAAATTTTACTAATTTATAAAAATAATTTTCTTTACAAATTAACATACACTTTAACTATTTTTTAAACAAAATATAATTTTCTTAAATATCATATAATATAAAATAATAATATCTTTATTATCATATTAATATTAATTTTTAATATAAAATTTATTAATATTAATATTAAATTTTAATTTTAATATAAAATTTATTCTATTATTTTATAAAATAATACCAAACAACATAATTACGATTATTTCATCCCATTCCAAACCTTTCTTTCTATCAAATTAATTCCATTCTTAAACTCAAACATCCTAAACCAACCTGATGGGCAAATCTAAAGCGGCTTAGTGCTTAACTTTTGAACTACCGTTTGGAAATTGAAAAACACATCACCAGGACAACCAACTAAGCAAGAAATTTAGGTAAATTATTTGCATTTTTCAATTAAACGAAGTTTTTGTGGAATTCGTAGGGACATGACATGCCGTATGAAATAAAATCTCTCAAAATTTTTACTCAGTTGTGCTTGTATCTTTGCTCTATGAGATCCTACTGGGTTAAAAGAGAGTGAACTAATTTGCTTAATCTGGTTAAAAAGTTTGGATTTTCAAGCCCCTTTTAAGTTCCATTTTGGTGGGTTTCACTTACTTTTCAAGTTGGTTGAGATTACATTAGCAATTCTTTTGTTTTTGTTTTTTTTAAATTTGTCTACGAAGTGTGTGATAAATTGCCTCAATGATATCCATCTCTAATGAACTTGAATTAACTGCGTAGTTTTTCACAAAGAGCAAAGTATGGTTTTTGTGAATTTGTAGTTCTAGGGTTTAGCTTAGACATGGATCTCGGCAAAGCTTCGGGGGCTTGGCTGCTCTCCCATGTTAAACTCTTTAATTAAATTTTGAGTGCGCTCCACAAGCACAAATGCTATTGGATTTGAGGAAGAGGGTCTTGGTGTTAGGATTTTATTGGTAAGGGACTTGTTGGGCCCTTGAGTTTATAAATCATGTTAAGGATATTTTAGGTGATTCATTGGTTGGGTCTTCTGAAATTACTTCTTTCGAAGGTTTTTCTTTTGTTATAATTTGGATCATATCTTACAGTTAAAATGTAAAAGAGTTGATTTGCATCTTTACATTCTAAAATATCTATAAATTGCTGCAGATAAGGGATCTGAAGCAACATCGGAGACAGCTTTAGCATGGCTTATGCAGGCGCAGCTTTAGGTGCACCAGCAGCATCAGGTGGCCCTGCAACAACAATTAGACAAGTGAAACTGGACAAAGAATGTGAACTCAGAATTGAAGTGGCAGATACACCTTTTCGCCTTAGGGTTCTCAATGGCAACGCTGAAATATTTGGCACTGAAATCCCTCCTGAAATATGGCTTACTTTCCCTCCAAGACTCAAATTTGCTGTACGGAATTTGATTAATTTCAGTGCAATCGTGTTTTTAGTTTTGTACATCATGATTGGCATTTGTACTGATAGTGAAATATTAAATATCACCAGTTGACCAGTTTAATGTCTCTTTTTCACAATTATTGTATGAGTCTGTCTATCAGTCTATGTGCAATTTTTGATTGCTCATAGTTGGAAATTATGTTTCACCAACTGTTACATGCTCATTCTTTTTGATTTGAGAGAAATATTCTGTTTAATTAAATATTGAACATGATTATGGCTTTGCTCTGAGGAAGTTGGAAATTTGTATCAGGTTTTCACCTGGTATGGAGCCACAATTGAAATGGATGGTACCACTGAGACAGACTATACGGCTGATGAGGTATGCTGCTCCATACCCACTTACTCATCCTATTTTAAATGAGCTTGTATGCTTGTATCAGTTTGTAAGCGTGTATCACTTACTCATCCTATGTTACATGAGTTTGTATGCGTGTATCAGTTGGTTTGTCTCATGTTGATCCCATGTCCAAAGCACCGCTTTGGCTACTCTTTCTACCTCACATTATTGATAATAAGGACTCTACCATGTCAAAGTCATATTATAATTTTGATTAGAACAGCCAATAGCTATCAGGTTTGCTTACCACTTCATATACTAGAAAGTGTTCCTTGCTCTTTAAGGAGCTATCAAGTAAGTTCTTTAGGTGGTCTACACAAGTCTATGTGACCTAGCTCTTAGCAAAATATATTGCTTTGCGTGAATATAAATTAAATTTTTTACTTCAAACTGTTTACTTGTTTGACATATGGGACTTTGTAATCTTTGGTCCTAGACACCAATGATTAGCTACATAAATGTGCATGCTGTACTAGAGGGACGAAGGAATCAGGCCAAAGCTTCACCAAGTGACTCTGATGCTTCTCAGGTACTATTTTATAGATGCTTTTCCAATAAAGATAATGCAGGAACTTGCATAGGGACATCAAATACCACTGGTTTGCATTAACGGTTTTTGCCTTGTACTATTTAATATGTGGAGTTTAAAACCATTTTTTTCATTGTGTATGCATCAATATAGTATTTAGATGTTTCTCTGTAATAATGCTCAAATGAATATAATCATTATATCCGCACAAAATGATGGAAACAAAATCTCACTTTACTGTTCTGATTCGTGGGATTCTGTCTTTAAAAGAGGTTTACTAGTGTAATTTTATTTTCCAGTTGATGTAGGGATTCTGATAGATTTTAGTATAAGGAACATTTTGAGGAAAGATTTACTTCGAAGAAAATGTAAATACATTTAGGGGGCACTTGGTATAAATGGTGGGTTTAGGAATGGAATGGATTTGATAAAAGGAAAGGTTTGGAATAGAATGGAATGATAATAATTATGTTGTTTGGTATTATTTTGTATTGGAATGGAATAGATTTTATTTTTATATTAAAATTAAAATTTAATATTAATATTAATAAATTTATTAATAAATTTTATATTAAAATTATAATAAAAATATTACCATTTTACATTATATGATATTTAACAAATTATATGTTGTTCAAAAAATAGTCAAAGTGCATGTCAATTTGTAGAGAAAAATATTTCTACAATTTACTGAAATTTGTTTTTTTTTTAAAAAAAAAAAAAGGTGAAATGGGGGTTGCAAACCTTTGGGGGGTTTGCAACCCCCTTGACAAGTGGGCGCGACGCGCCTGTCAGCGCCTAAATTTTTTTTTTTGTTTTTCTCCAAAACTACATCGTTTTTGTCCAATTTAAAACCCTCTTTCGTGGGTTTCTCAGAAAGGAGGCTGGGAGGTGGGTTTTTCCTAAACCCACCCCCAAAGGTTTTCTAAAACCAATCCCAACAAAACAAACACCCTTTTTCCTTTCAAACCTTTCCAAACCCTTCCCATACCCTCAAACCAAACGGCACCTTAGTCCTTTCTCTCACGTGTGGATTCTGTGGAACATTTTCGTCCATGAGGTGCAGAAAGAGCCTGCTTCTGAGATTGTTTTAGATCATTTTTCATAGGTTGTTCTCTTTGATTGTTTATAATCATTTAATGCATAAATATGTTGCTTCTGCACTTCTCATCTTCATCTTTGTTTCCCTTTGTATGTTCAATTGCTTATGTGGGCTTTAGTTTGTTACTCTTTATGGGATGATAAACATTACAATAATGCTGATTCACTATGTTTCTCTCACGTTTTTGACCAGGGTCCCAGGGTGATTGTCGTGGGACCTACAGATTCTGGAAAGAGTACATTGTCTAAGATGCTTCTTAGCTGGGCAGCTAAGCAAGGGTGGAAGCCAACATTTGTAGATTTAGACATAGGCCAAGGATCCATAACAATTCCTGGATGTATAGCTGCTACTCCAATTGAGATGCCAATTGACCCAGTAGAAGGAATTCCACTTGAGATGCCTTTAGTGTACTTCCATGGACATCCAAGCCCTACGTATGAGCAGCTAAATGTTTCATGGCCCTTCTTGCTGTTACCATGTCATTGATTTTGTATTTTGATATGTGCTTGCTTTTTGATATCTGCATGTTTTGAAAATTTTCTCCTGGATACAGTGCCAATGTGGATCTTTACAAGGTTCTGGTTAAGGAGCTTGCTCAAACTTTAGACAAACAGTTTTCTGGGAACACTGAATCTCGAGCGGCAGGCATGGTTATTAATACAATGGGATGGATAGACGGTGTTGGTTATGATGCAAGTGTCTACCTCTGATTACATTTTGTTTATTGGAAAACTGGGACACATGCTATCTTATTTTTTGGGACCTATTTGTTATCTGATGCCCTCTAATATTCCATTTGTGCAGTTGCTGCTTCATGCAATTTATGCGTTCAACGCCACTGTTGTTTTGGTTTTGGGTCAGGTACACACACACAAAAAGAAAATCCAAAAGAAGGAGAAAAGGGAATATAAGTTTGTAGAAGTTAAACAATGAAACTAAAGTCTGGAAGAGTTCAAAATCCTTTGTCTGATCTCGTCTTGTCCTTGCTTTGAACTGCGTGGCAATGTTATTATTTAACCTGTATCCTTCTTTTATTCTTATGTTGTTGGCCCTTCACTTCAGATTTAATAAAATTTTCCTGTTTGATATCCAGTAATGTACTCTTGATCCCTTACATCCACTTCTTGTTGTTCCTGGCTTCTTGTAGGAGAAACTTTGCAGCATGCTAAAAGATGTATTGAAAAGCAAGCCAAATGTGGATGTGGTGAAACTTCAAAAATCTGGTGGTGTAGTGTCGAGGAACCCAAAAGTGCGTCAAAAGGCCAGGGGTGGTAGAATACGGGTAACTGTACATCTAAGCTAGACATTGATGATTCTGAATGTATCTTTTTACATAGCTGAGTCTGTAAATGTATCCTTTTCCTGGTACAGTCACACTTGATAATTTTGATTTATTTGCTTTCTTATTTTAGGAGTACTTTTATGGCCTTGCAAATGACCTTTCGCCGCATTCTAATGTTGCTAATTTCAATGACTTATCCATCTACCGAATTGGTGGTGGACCACCAGCTCCACGTTCAGCTTTGCCAATTGGTGCAGAGCCCACTGCAGACCCTACCAGATTAGTATCCGTCAACATCAACAGGGACCTGCTCCATCTGGTTCTTGCTGTTTCATATGCCAAAGAACCTGATCAAATTATTTCAAGGTACAGGCCAAACACACTGAACATTCAAGTATTTTAAGTATTATACTTTTGCCCAAATTTAGTTACAATATCACAATTCAGATCAACCTACCAATTGAAGCAACATGTGAGGAAGCACCAACATTTTGACTATATAGTTTAGGCCTATCATTGTTGGTAAAGCTGAAAACTTTACCAGAAGCTTCAACTAAACCTTGCATATTCTCTCTGAAAGATGGCGTAGCTAGTCACCAGAAGTCTAGGATTCTTAAGTGTGATGAACTAATTCTTGGACAATCATCTAGCACAACCAGACCAAATGGTCGGCTGGCGATGGAACTACCTCTCATTTGCTGCCTACATCATCTTTAAAGAAGCTTCAATTTCATCTTTGAGCAAAGCAAAATGTTTAGTTGATGATCCTTCCTTACTCAGCTACCTTTCATTGTGATTTTGAATCCTTGTTCATTCATCCCTTCAGTTTAAGTGTTTTGGGTAGAATTGATACTGTGCAAAGTAGGATTAGCTCTCTCATTCTGGCTTCTTACATATTTGTTCTTGTCCTTTGTCGGACAGTAATGTTGCTGGATTCATCTACATCACAGACATCGACATTCAAAGGTTTGAGCCAAGATCTTCTTCTTTTGTGGTTATTAGGTTTCATATACAAAACGTTGCTTCTGATCGTCCATCACTTTCAGGAAGAAAATCACCTACCTTGCACCCGGCCCTGGAGAACTTCCTGGCAAATATTTGATCATGGGAAGCCTGACGTGGGTTGAAACCTGATTTCACGAGTGCATCAGACTAATAGGAAACTTAATTTTGTGCCTGAAAGCTACATTGATATTGTACTGTTATCTTCTTAGTTTAACCGAAACGTAGTCCGCGGGGGTAACCATATAGATATTGTACTGTTTTTGTATAGCTGATCTGGGGTAGTATAGCGTCTCCGATTGTCTTTCCAATTGGGTTGAGTGACAATTTTATTCCAATGCAAATTCAAAGCCTTCCGCAAGTTGATTGTTTTGCAATCTTTTTCTCCTCCAAAATGGGTGTTTTCTTTATTTGCTTTGACGGGCAAAACTGAGTTTCTAGCAATCTGCTTTTGTTCGTTGAAAAGTGAATCAATGCGTCATTGTGTTATAAATATCAAGTCAACCAACCACCTGAGAATTGTGTTACTTTTGTAAGTGCTCCAAATGGCCAAGCTAATAATACTTGTGAGGAGGGGAAAGAATCTTTATGATCTAATTTATGTATATTGTATAGTGGTCTGACTATGACTGACGCTTTCATTTGTTCATATTTGAACCACGTTTCGACCGACCACATGTTTCTGTTTGTCCCCTTTCCATCTGGCTCGCTGACTGGCTAGTACTACGTAATAAATTTGAGCTGCTGGTAAGTTTTGCAAATTGCAAAGTTTCTAGGACTTGTGTCTTGCAACGTTAATAAAACCTTGTCAGGCTCTGGGCCCTTAAAAAAGAAAACGAATAGGAGTTAGGGAAGTCCGGTAAAAGAAATTGTCATTGGATTCCTGATTCGATGACAGCAAATATAAGCATCTACAGCTAAATTTGGGTAGCTTTCTGCTGCATTTTTCTTTCCTTTTTTGGTTTATTTTTACTGTTTGCTCTTTTGGAACTATGCAATGCACATCTAAATAAACAAGCAAACATTTGAAGTACCCTTTGAACTTGAAGAAGTTAAGATCAAAAGAGATTTCAACTTGGATGACAAATCCTTCTAGTGGACAACATTACTCACTCAAAGAGCTTCCTTGAAATGAAGTATATTTGGCTTTAAACTACGTTTACCCATTTTTTCAATAATTCTAAATTATAGCATGTCTTTGGTGAAAATTTTCTTGAATGTTATTTAGTTTTGAGTTTTTAGTAGTTAAAAGATGTCAATACTCACAAAAAATTAAAAGTTAAAAGAATGAGGCCACTAAACTATAAGTTTAAATAAACGACTTTATACAATTTTTTATAAATATACAAAATCTAAGTTCTATAGAAATATCAACTGACATCCATCGTAATAGTGTTGCTTTCAAAGGGAAAAATAGGGCAAAGAAAAAGAAGAAGAAGAAGAAGAAGAAGAAGCAATAACCAAATATACATACAAAGTAGGACAGCATTTTGTTGCATGTTATAGCCAAACAAGACGCCATGGTCGAATGTATTGTGAGAGCCTACCATGATTCATCACCAAAGAATTAAATACACTACCAACCAAAACCCCCAACTTGTTCCCTCACAAAGAAACAAATTAAGGCATTAGCATTTTCAGATGGAATGATGTGGTCCTAAACCTTCTTTTCTGTTATTTTTTTCACACAAATGTATTCTTGAATTGGTCATGTTGACCATCAAGAAGGAGATTCTTTCATTTAATCTCTGCTTTAAAGGAACTACTTGCATTTAATATAGATTGCTCACCAAACAAAAGCGAAATAGCAACTTGCTAGTTAAAGGGATTGAAAAATATGGTTTATTTGGGAGGTAAAAATTCACATTTTAAACTTTAATGTAATTAATTGATATCGTAACATGATATCTATTAGTTAAAGATATTCTGTTCTGATTAATGTGTATCAATTATGTTTTATTAATAAAATTATACTATTTTATTAAAATTAGAATTTATGCATTTTATGTTAAATTTTAATATTTATCAATAAAATTATGTCGTTTTATTATTGAAATATGGTTGGTCATATTAGTAGTAAAAAGAGAGAATATATTCTCAAAATCTATATATCCACAAACGTAAAAGTACTAAACTATTCTTATGATATTTGCTTAAAATCTGTGTATGAATGAATACACACAAAGTTGATTTGGTTAAAAGGAAACACAAAACTACTTTATTATCCTCTCAATTACTACCGATTTAGGAGAGGGCAAATAAATTGTGATTGTCCAATAGTTATGTTGCAGTCAATCTTTACACTTTGAAGAGTGCTAACACTGTCATTCTTTGCATTGACAGGATGATAAAAATTGAAAACATGAACATTATTTATAGAATATCATTCCTTTCACTAAAAATTAAAAACCGAAGCAAAGAATTCCATTTAAAAAATTACCAATGATGAATATTTTTGGGGAGAGGAAAATCCAAGATGGTTCATGGTTGTTATGTGTGGAAAAAAACAAATGGCAAATGGCAAAGAATTAAAACCTCATAAATAGTCCCAAAAAAAAAAAAAACCCATGAAAATTGAAGTGGGATTTTTGTCCCCTATGAGGGAAAAACATCAATAACCCCTTGCTACATTTCTTATGCATCATAGCTTTTGGTTTGCCAGAGATGTAACACACAACAAAATACAAAAATCATTGAACTTATGCCAGTGTAAAGTATGCATAAATGTAGACAAAAACAAGCAAACAATCATCTCTTCAAATTCAATATCATTTTCAATCAAATCGAGTAGCACGACCTTGTAAAGACATAAAATATACAAAATCATCATAGCCACCCCATTTATAGGTGTGGAATTATAATTTTGGCCTTATCTCCATTGTCTTAAATTTGTAAAATGTTGTGCTAAAAAGAATAGTAGTGTGGACATTGAACAAAATTTAGTGATTAAAAATTTTGGCTTTTACTTTTTTGTCTTTGAAAAAGATTTTGATTTTAATTATCTTGTATTTTTTTTCCTTACTAGTTAATTCCACCTCTAAAATAAGATTAAAAAAAGAAAAAGAAAATTAGCACACAAAAAGCTTCCTATTCTCCATATCCTTATGTTAGTAACATGGTTAGGAATAAAAAATATGCCCAAAAGAAATCAATAAATTTTCTTATATTCTCCCTATCTCAAAAAAAATATTTTGTAAGTTTAATATATCGTTATTTTTAATACAGTAAATTAATCATATTTTTTTTATCCTTTATTTTATAATGTTTAATGTATCGTTATTTTTAATATAGTAAATTAATTATATATATTTTTTATTCTTTATTATGTAAATAGAATATTTCTATTAATTGTCTTTAACAACACTATTCTGCGTATTACAACAAATGCATGGAAAATTTACTCCCTAATCTCTCTTAAATGTTCAAATAAAAAATAAGTATTCATTAAAAATAATTTTTTTCAGAAAGCTAAAAAAAAAAAAAAAAGGGTGAGACTTCCAAATCCAACCAAACATGCCTGGGACATTGCCAGCTGTCAAACAGATGCCAGTCCCATTGAGGACCTGGCATTTCATCAGATCCAAACCTCTATGGCCATTTTACCCACTAAATAATACTACCATACCATGACTACCGCAACAGTACCACAAGTAGTGATAATATTATACTGCCACTGCTACTATTACTATGCTCAACACTCGCTCCTATAATACTTCAATTAAACACATGCCATAACACCACGGCTGATGATTCTTGTTCAGATGAACTGATGAGGTAATAACCCAAGTGGGTTTTGCAGGTTTCCTTGTTTACGGTATAATACGTCCTTTTTTGTTTATTGCAACTAGTTCAGAATATACTAGTACTATGAATCTAATCCCTCCTCCACATAGTTGAGTTGGGGGTGCACATAGTACATATCTTCTTGCTCTTCGTATCTGTTCATAGAAATTAGAAACAGAGACTTTTCTGGTTTGACAAGGGGTTGAAGAGCTAATGGAGGGGGAAGAAATTAGGAACAACAGTAGTAACAGTGAAGATGAAATACATGGTTCCAGCTTGACCATGGAGAAAGTTGCCGCTGCTAAGAAATATATTGAGAATCACTACAAAACCCAGATGAAAAGCATTCAACAACGCAAAGAAAGGTGCTCTTTTTTTGTACGTGATTGCTTAATGTTATACTCGTATATACTTTTGTATGAAGAATGAAAAGCTTAGTTTGTACAAGATCTAGTGCAATTTATGATTTATTGATTTTAGCTTGGCTCTTGATGTAAAGTTGAGAACTTTAATCATATTTATTTTGTTTAGGCTTTAAAGCTAAGGTTGGTTCAAATTCTAACACTCTGAATGGGAAAAGGGAAAGAAATGCTGGTTGACTTCCAAGAATGGGATTTATTTTAGTTTATTGCATTTTTATTGGTGACCCGAAATGTATATGTGGGGATAATATCTTGGCGCGGTAGGAGCTTTTGGGAAGGGGTTTGTTCTTTAATTCTTTAGGGCTGCAGAGGCAGGATTAATGCATGTGTGCAAGGTGGACGGATTAATGTACATTATGTACTTACTATAATTTCCTTAATTTTAGAAGAAATCACATTTCATAGCTAATTTTCAGCTACTTGAAGTTGTATAGCTTAATGGCACTTCTCACGCATGAGGATCTCAGATGGGCTAGGCTTATGCAAGCTTAAGTATTCTTTATAAGAGGTTTCTTATGTCTTGTTTGAGGCATCAAGGGCTCGTTGTAGATCCTAAATGACATAGTCTATCATTATTTACTTTATCAATGAATCATATAGTTAAAATGCTATGTCTATTGTGACTGATTTTTTTATTTAATAGCACATTTGTGGTTCTGATATTATAAGTTTAATTAGTTTTGACATTGGGATTCAATTTTTAATTAAGGAGATCTGTTTGCAATTACACTTTAGAGTGGTTATTTGTCCTCAATGCTTCTAGCAGTTCTTTTTGTCTTAGATTATCCACTTACCCCTTGTGCTTAATTTGGAAGTTTAGGCATGAATAATGCATGCCAATTCTGTGAATGATGTACCCAAAATTGTGAAGTTGAACTCTTCTGGGTGGTGGGAGCCTGGGAGGTGTGACTGAGAATTACTTTATGTGATTGGAAGGAACTAAGTTCCTTATTGGATTACCCTCCAATTTAATTTTTCTTCCTATTACTATATGGATGTTTCATGTTTTCATTATTCTCTTTGCCTGATTCAAAACTCTAACTTGGAACTTGATGATCTCCAACATGTGTGCATCTATTATAGGCGATGGATTCTGGAGCGGCAGCTAGCAGCTTCAGATGTGCCTAAGGAGGAACAGCTGAATCGAATTAAAGATTTAGAGAGAAAGGAAACAGAATACATGAGATTGAAAAGGAACAAGATATCAGTTGATGATTTTGAGCTTCTGACCATCATAGGAAGGGGTGCCTTTGGTGAGGTTAGTTTACTAGACAGCCATAACAACATTGACCTTGCACTGTATATGCTTATCTTTAGTGTGTCTACTTAAATGGCGGATAAATGATCACATTGATTGTGAATTTTCAAGATCCCTTCTATTCTTCTCCTCTCTGTTTTACATTGATCGATTTAATATCTTCTTTGAAATGTTTAAGACCATGTGCCCTCTTATGTATGATACTCTTCCACATTGTAGGTCCAACTCTGTCGTGAGAAAAAGTCTGGCAATATCTATGCTATGAAGAAATTGAAAAAATCTGAAATGCTCATGAGAGGACAGGTGAGAGAGCAAACTTACTTTTGTTTCTCGTATTTCTAGAAGTTGTACTGGTAAGTTGCATAACCACCTGCTGCAGCTTAATGTGTTGTGTTTGTTTAAGAGAAAAAGTTAACAGCTTAAATGTTAGATTTACAAGTAGCACTTTTATTATCTGTAACCAAATCAATTCCAGCCTAATGTTACCACCTCGCCCAATCCCTTTGCTGTTCATGCTAATATCACATGCCTCCTTTGTTCTGTTGAAATTGTTTTGGTACAGAGATAGTCTGTTGAAGATTGCTAAACCGTTGAGTTATATATTTTGATGAAGAGCAAAGATAAAGCATTTCATTTGGTAGTTGTGATTGTCTAAATCATGGTAACCTGGAAAGTTCTATGTGATAATGAAGTTAATTATTGTTGGAATCAGTGGGAAATCATTGATGGTATATATCTTGGGTATGAATGGCATTGTGCCAGTTATGGAATTTAGAGTTGACAGATAAAGGGCATATAGGTTGGTTCCTTGAATACACACTGGTATTCATAGCCTAAGTCATGAAAATATAAGTCTTGAGTTCAGTGTGATCTGTTACTGCCCATGTTTGGTATCTCAAAGATACGAGCATGCCCACCGTCTTTCCCCCTCTTTCTCTTAACGGCTTTTGTTCTACAGGTGGAACATGTTAGAGCAGAAAGGAACTTACTTGCAGAAGTGGCTAGTCACTACATAGTGAAGTTATACTACTCATTTCAAGATGCTGAGTATCTTTATCTTATAATGGAATATCTGCCTGGAGGGGATATGATGACATTGTTGATGAGAGCAGACACATTGTCTGAAAATGTGGCTAAGTTTTATATTGCTCAAAGTGTCTTGGCCATAGAGTCCATTCACAAACATAATTACATTCACAGGTGTGTGATGAAAACTGCTGTTGTTGTCAAATTATGATATGAAGAGACAAATACTCTAGTTGAGATTGCTTAATTGTGTAGAGTTACTGGTATTAAGCTGAGTGTATTTCACGTTATTTTCAGAGATATCAAACCAGACAATCTGCTGCTTGACAAAGATGGTCACATGAAGCTTTCGGACTTTGGTCTTTGTAAGCCTCTTGATTGTAGAACTTTATCTACTCTAAATGAAAATGAAGCCATGGATGATGAGAATGTGAGAGAGCCAATGGATGTTGACAGCTGCTTCCCAGATGCTAGTGATGGTAGTAATTGGAAAAGCCCCCAGGAGCAGCTTCAGCATTGGCAGATGAACAGGAGGAAGTTGGTATGTCAATCTGTTTTTAATATGCTAACTTTTATCCATCTGGGCTTGCTCAATAACTCCAGTTTCCGTTCAAAGAATCAGAGAACCAGATTTAACAGCAAATTGCTTTAATTTCAGTGACTCACTAACATTATAAGAAATTTCGATGCCATCTGAAAGTCTCATAAATTCTGACTGATCATCATGACAGTGTAAAATAATAGCATACTGCAGATTCCTCATTGTATGAATTATATTGGTTGTATTGGAAAATTTATTTTTGTTCTTCTCCTTTGAAAAGGCATTTTCAACAGTGGGTACACCAGACTATATTGCTCCAGAAGTACTACTGAAGAAAGGATATGGCATGGAGTGTGACTGGTTAGTATATTTTCATTGAATTGTATGACGTCTTTCCTCCAAAGAAATATGTATGTAATCAATTTAGACGTATCTAAATGTTTCCTCCATTAAAATTTGATATTTGATGATAGATTGTCTTTAAACTTTTGATTTTTTCCATGTCTTCTCATAAATTACACTACATGCAGGTGGTCACTGGGTGCAATTATGTATGAAATGCTCATGGGTTACCCTCCATTTTATTCAGATGATCCACTAACTGCTTGTAGAAAGGTAGATTGGGATTCGGTTATCCTCTTCCAAGAAAAGTCTTCTTTGTGTGGCTGTAATCTCTACCCATAAGAATATATTGGTTCTTTTGGTGTATCCTTACTCCGATGATACATTGTAGTGTGAAGGAATAAACTATGAAGCTACTGTTTTTTTTAAACAAGATAATGCATGTTAAAATGAATTCCTTTCATGATCACAAGTAGAAAATATATTATTGTCTGATGTAATAAAATGTCATCCAAAATTGTAGTTTGATATGTCTGCCTCTTTGTGCCTTTCTGAGGATTGCTTATCACAGAGTTGAGGTGGATGAAAAATTATTTGGAAACTTTCTCCAGTCTGTTTGCATCAGGATGCCATACCAATTAATGAATTATATGACCTGAAACAGTGTGCCATTACCTCTATGATTATTTTCATATGCCACAATAGACAGTTTGCTTAAGCTGCTCAAAAATCTTTTGGAGAGCAAAGAACATTTGATAGTGTATTGTCTCCAGGCATAAAAGATTAAGTGTGTTGGTTTGTAGGGCTTTGTGGTCAAATCATAGTTCTTACTTGCTTATATGCCAATTGATTCTCATTATATGATCCAAGCTGTTTGTGGTTACATTGTGCTATGTGCTTTTTATGTTATTGTATTTTATTTTTTTCTTGGGTTTCCTGAGTTTTATTGCTGACTGAATTGTTTCCTGAGACCTTCTTATCAATGATTGTCAGATTGTTCATTGGAGAAATCACCTAAAATTCCCAGAGGATGCCAAATTGTCACCTGAGGCAAAAGATCTTATTTGTCGACTACTATGTGATGTTGAACATAGGCTTGGTACTGGAGGGGCTGATCAAATTAAGGTATGTTCTAGGTTGACTGTGATGGTACATCTCACTCAAGTTTTCTTTATCTTCTTCACCTCATGAAATTTTTTATCAGGCTCATCCCTGGTTTAAGGATATTGAATGGAATAAACTATATGAAATGGAGGCTGCCTACAAACCAGAAGTTAATGGGGAGCTGGACACGCAGAATTTTATGAAGTTTGATGAGGTAATTCACAACCCATCATCTTTCCTTATTTTGTATCTTTTCTCCTTTAAAATGATACCTAACATTATTTTTGTCAACTTCATGTGTTTGGACAGTCTATTTATTTTCCAAAGTTGATATTCCTTGGCCATGTCATGTCACATTTTTCTGCAGAAAGAGCATATTTCTCAGATTTTTATTTTTATGAAGGTTCAACATCTTTGATTTAGGTTAAAAAGTATTTCATATTTTTTATGTGTGAACTGTGTACAATGGGCCTCTATAAAGCAATATGTGCAATTTTAAAGTTTTGTTGCCTTGTTTAATGAAAGAACCAGTTGCTTTACCGATTGAGAAATTCTGATTTCCTACCCTGATTTCCATCTGATTTTTCTTACCTTGATTTTCCCAATAGATGATTTTGCTTCGAGGAAGATTTCACTATTCAATCTACTGTAAATTGCTGCAATTTTTCTGTGCTTTATCATGTAGATCATAGATGTCTCTTAATGCTTCACTGGATGACAAACAAATACTTATTCAATTATGCTTGAGTTTATTTATTTATTTTGGTTTCATGCTTTTCTCTATGTCTACAAAGTTGATACATTCAAGGTGAATGATTGGAGTTATTTATATTAAACGTTTTGTTTGCACCAGGCTGATCCTCCAACACCGGCTAGAACTGGCTCAGGACCATCACGGAAGGTATTCATACATTGGATGTCATGTTAGTCAGAACTTTGTTAGCAGAATTTTGTAGTTCTTTTGTTAATGCATCTTATTTTACATGCATTGTCTTGTAATTTTGTGCATAAGAGAAACTGTGGGAACCTTGGAGGGATAACTATTTAGAAGTTTGGTTGCTTCTGTCTGATCTTGTGACTTGTCAGAGTTGGCACGGAGAATATTTTGGAACTATGCTAAGGTTGCATGACAAATGAGACTGGATTGATCTAGATATCTAGGACAGATGATTCTCCACTTGTATTCTATGTTTTGTACATTTGAAATTGTGAACATGGTCATCCTGCTTTGTCCTGTATCAGTGTTTTGATAAACCTTGAGAATTGCGTACATTTCTTAGGTTCATCAAAGGTTTTCTGTTATTAGTCAAGACCTCTTATATGTTTAATTATATCTAAGGATTCTAATTTTTTATTCATCATTGTAGCATCTTACTCCGAAAGATTTAAGTTTCGTGGGCTATACATACAAGAACTTTGATGCAGTCAAGACACTTCGGAATTCCTCTGGTGAGTAAAATTGGCTTTCTTAGCAGTAAGGACCGTGAGGCCTTCCTCCGGAAGAGTTAATTGAAAAAAAAATCTTACGCTTTAGGTAACATGATTGTTCCTTTCTTTTTGGGGGGAGGAATAGTGGAAAAGATTGTTGTAACTATTGTAGTTTCCTGGGAGCTGAATTTCTTTCAAGACAGGTTTCACTTTAGCCTGTTATTCTTGCAGATTTAACAAGAAGCACATCACCAAGACGACCTTCAATTGATACAATTTTTGGTGAGACACTTAGCTTTGTCATCCTTTAGTTTCATTGTGCTGTGTTTCTGGGTTATAGTCTAAGATGGTATATCTTCAGGTGAGTCCAAAGGAGATCATATTAGGAAAGGAACAGCTGAAGAAGCAGATGTACAAATGATCAGTCCTATGGACGATTCCATGTCACCCTGATAACCACTGTAAAACAACCTAGCAAAAGGGAGAGCTTGCTGCAGGGATGGGGGGCGTATGCTTGTTGTATTTGACCAAGTTGCTCGCCCTTAACCGGCTCTCCTTGTGAAACTGCTGTGGCCTTTTCTTCATCGTGTCATTAAGTGTACAGTAATCTTTCTAGAACTCCACTAAGGTGATAAAATGCTTTAATTTATAGGATAAGAGGACTGCAATTTTCTATAGATTTGGGGGGTAGGCTTCTGTGGTGCTTCTGTCCTGGCTGCCCAGGTTGGCAATGGAACTTTGCTTTCTCTTGTGGCAGTCTTGGTATGATTTTAATAGATCTTGAAAGAGTATAGAAACTGTTTGACTCACTCTTACAAAATGGAAGGGCAAGTTATGTGGATTTGGCACCTGCAGGCTTTAATTTGATGCAATTGTTTTTCTTTTTGTCCTCTTTTTTTTGAGAAAATTGTTCTTATTCCTTTTAAGTCGTGACATTAAGTTCAACTTTGAGGTTACTTAGAATTGGGCAAGTTTTGAAAATTTCTAATGGCCGAAGGGAATGTCATGTTTAAGCTCCTTTGGGAAGGAAAAATTTCTTTATTCCCAGGTTTGATTGTTAGACATTCTAAGTGAATAAATAACAATAACAATAACAATAACCTTTAATAGCAAAGAACAAGCGCACAAGGGGCGCGAAAATAGGAAAGACGCCAAGTCGCTCCAAAGACATCCACTACTGCTGCTGATTGAGAAAATAATTGAGCTGCCCTGGAAAGATAAGCATAATTATGTAACCACTTGGAGCAACCAACCACACTATGAAACGAGATATTCAAATGTAGATAGATTGTTTGAGAATTTCAAAATAAAAACAAAGAGTGCATTAAAGAAACTGTATGAGGAGATAATTTTCACTCCTAACTCTATAACTTAACTGAAATCCAAAACACACCCAAATCAGCAGGCACAGAAATCCGCCAAATATCCTCAAATAGTATAAACATATCATATGTATGGATGGTGTGCATCAGGTAGTTTACCATATTCCCTGAAGCTGTGAACCTTGATCAGGAGGCTCAGGTCTATTTCTTTAGTTTTTTTCCCCCCTTCTTGGTTCCACAAGCTAAGGTTAAAACAGTAAAAAATCTATTTCTCATCAGTAGGATTTTCTGCCTTCGCCTCTCCATCTGTCTTTTTTGATTCCTTTTTGCCTTCAGGTTTCTCCCCCTTATCTTCTCCACCAACAGTCAACTGGTCAATGAGTTTAGCAGCTGCAGCATCTTCACTATCTCCAGCTTTGCGCTCTAGAGATTCAGCAACCTCCATGACCTTTTCTTTAAAGGCTTTGCAATCTGGAAGAACAAAGCATGAAGTGGTTATTTGCTTGAAAGTGCAATCATAATGGCTTCTCCCAAAAAAATTATAGTGGTTTGTTTGCTCATTTGTCTAAGTATCAAATTTTCAAATGACACTGTTCATCCAAATATACTTCCTACTGTGCAAGGTGAAAAACGAGTTCCAATACAAAATGGAATGCAAAAAAATTGAACAATAATCTCAATCATGATCCCATTCCAGCAAATTGCCACAATTATGATGCAATGCATCATCGTGGTTACACGCCCTAAGGGCTGGTTTAGAGCTAATCCAAGCTTACTGTATTGGTGTTGCACGATTGTCATTTGTAGTAAAACTAGTGAGAGGAAACGAAATAAAGTTCAAATGTTGCAACAGGTTCTATCATGCAGCACTGACACTGAGAAACTCGCTGATTACCATTTTGTTCCATTGCCAGTACCTTCCTAATAATTAAGGACGGGGAGGAATAGTAATAGTCAGTTGCAAAATTTTTTACTGAATCTGCCAAACTTATCCCCAAAACCGGGGCTCTCTCTATCATTCAAATTTTTTTGCTTCCAATCTTCCTTCCTTTTTTCATTCGTTAGTCAGTAAAATAGTAACTCGAGCTCACCAAATTTTATCAAGAAACCAATAAAAGGAGTTCCTCGTACACTATCAGCTTCTTCCTATTCCCATAAAGAAGTTGTACAATAAGCGACATTCACCTTCATTGTACCAAAAGTTTGATCATGCGTGGAGAATCTGTTCAGAATCGTATTACTCAAAAGGAAAGACAAACAACAACAGAACTCACTCTCCACAGTCGCAAACCGAATGGCAAAAGTCTCCTCCTTTAGCTCCCCATCAGCAAAATCAGCAGCGTGCCACACACATGACTTGTCATTCCCAGCATGCTCTTGAATTGTGATTGTAGGAAGCACTGCCATCAAAACATTCAAGCACCAGAACACTAGTTTCAACTCACAAAATCACTTCCAACAAAACAATATGCGCACAAATTTAAATATACAGAGGCCATTGTACCTCGATGGTTAGCGCATATCTTCAAAGTCTTGGACTGCCTCATCACAAGCCTAGCAATTCCAGTTTCCCTATGCCTGAGAAGCTTCATAACACCCACTCCTCTCTCTTTCCATTGGTTCCCTTCGTTATCAAATCTATACAGTTTCGCCTTCCTGCCAACCCAGATAAACTTTGTAAAGCCAACAACATTTTTACGAAACTTAAATTAAAAATGAAAAACCCACAATCAAAAAAATGTGAACTTGCATGGACAATGAGCATAAATGAACACAAGCAAACTTCTCACAGATCAAGAAGGACTTCCTCGTTCTCTTCGCCGGTAGTGACCGCGACTTCTTGAAGTCTAACAATAGGGGCAACCTGGGCTCCGGTGTCCTCATCTTTTGCGGCAACTGCTGCAGCTGCTGATTCTTCCTCTTCTTCTTCCTGGGCTGCTTTGGCCGTAAAAGTTGGCTCTTCTGCTGTGCCAGCCATTGATCAATCACTATACTATATATGAGACCGTGTGTACTACAACTCTGGGACTGTGTGAGTGTGTGAGAGAGAAATGCCCGGCGGGATATCTGAGACAGACTGAGAGAACAGAGGAAGAAATGATTAGAAAAATCGGAGTAGGGTTTTAGAGGGAGGGAGAAATCGTCCTCAATTCATGGGCTTATGTGGCGTCATCGTGACCGTTCATGTCTAAGTTTGGGTAAATTGCAAAAATAGTGTCGGAAGCTAGAGCTATTTACGCATGATAGTCCTCAAAGTTTAATTTTCATAGTGTTTTGGCACGGAGTGTTTTTTTTTTCTAGAATGATTTTAGTGTTGGGCCTTGTTTAAATTCAAAATTATTTTTTTTAATGTTTGGATTGTGTTGTATTTAAAAATTTTGTATTAGAATATGTGAACATTTTGATAGAAATTTTTTTTTTAAAAAATAGTTTGGACAGAAAATAAAAAAGTATATTGGAGGGGAAATTTTTTTCTACAATAATGTGAGAAAATTTTATGTGGATAATTTAAATTTTAAATTTGAATTTGGAAAGAAAATAAAGAATTATTTGATTTTTTTTTTTGAGAAAAAAAGTTAACTTTTCTTACATATATGTTAAAATAAACATAACCTTTTTTTAGTAATCAAATTGATTCAACCCAATTAGACTATGAGGGTTAAAGGAAAATCTTTTATTTCCTTTGGCCCTTCACAAATATCATCTATCAGGAGTTATTATTCTTTTCATTCTAAACATAAAGTTGATTTTCGAAAAACCAGTAATTATATATATAGTGATCAGGATTTCGGTAAAGTGAATTTAAATAAACTAACAATATATTATAGTTTTCAAAAAAAAAAAAGGACTTTTAGCTTATACCAGCAAAGAGTAATTTTTTCAAATAGCATTATGAATAAGTGTGTGCTAAAATTTTATATGTGATTCGTGAAAAGGTTAAAATGTGGGAATGATAATTCACCTAAGGAATATAATTCAAAACAATTTGAAAAAAAAAAATTTAATTCATCACAGCATTATTGGGCCTCCTTGATCCATGCAATACTTAAAGTCCATCAAGCCATGGCTTAAAAATTTGTTTGACATTCATCAGCCCATAATAACAAAAGTCCAAATGAGGTGAGTGTTGAAGTTACAAAATTATAGAGGCACAGAACATTGTCATAAGAGACAATTTGAATTAGGTATACGCCATGAATAAAAATATAAAAATTTACTTAATTCGATAGATTCTCTAATGCTCTGAAAAGAATCTAATGAATTCAAAAAAATTGAACAAATATTCCTAAATCTTACATATGGTTATGTAGAATGACACTAACAGTGACTTCTCTATTAACTTTTTTATTATTCCTGTAAAAAACTAAATTCTGCCTTAAATAAAGTTGTTAGAGTACAATTAACTTTTGGTGTGTTAAAATTAATAATACGATCGATGCATGTAATAGTTTTTTTTTTCTCATAAGAATGACATTAGAAATGAAGGACATAAACATTCACAAATCAATGTAGTAAACCCCCAACCCCTCCCCATCGAGTTTAGCAAACTACACTAAATTAATTGCATCAAAATGATACCCTTATTAGGCTTCTTGAGTTCTTTACTGTTGGGGAAATTTAATTTACCATTCGATGTGATAATAAATCCCTATAGTTGTAAACTTAAATTGACTTTAAAATTCTAAAAGTGTATTACTTAAACTAATCAAACATCGTCATTAAGGAAGGAATTTAGACAACACCAACAAAGTACACTAGCCAATATTGTTAAAGCTCATAACAAAGATTACCAACTAAAATCCTAGTTAATTATGACAAGTCTAGAATTATTTAGTTTGTTTATATACAATAGCTACATTATAGTTAAATTCCATTTTTTTTTGTGCATGGTAAAATAACTAAATAAAATTCTAACTCTTAAATGCTATTCACTTATAAAATAACACTTTCACCCTTTCGACAGAGTCATTGCACTTAATATCCTTTTGTGTAGTTGACCGCATTTTTCATAACAAAATTCTTGGAGATAATTGACAAAATAGTCAATCACAAATTAGCAAATAATGTTTTTTTATCTCTCACATTTAAAATAATAAAAAAATATTCATAACATTTTATTAGTGTACTTTTTTAGTCATCTATTACAATTCTATCTAATTTTTTTTTATCAAATTTTGATTATATTAACATTGTTATCTTGACGAAAAATTGCACGGAATTGTGACAAATAACTAAAAAAATATACTAATAAAATATTAAGAATTTATTTTTATCGTTTTAAATGTGAAAAAAAAAATTCATCTATTTTTGTGAGAAACTATTTTATCGGTGACCTCAAATCTTGAGTGCGAGAGCAAATTTGAATAGTAAACCAATGATATTGATATTTTACTCTCTTTTTTTTTTTTAATGTTCTTTTATCATAAAAGGTAAGAATCGCATCAAATAAATAGTGTCGATAACAAAAGAGAAACAAACATTAGAGCCGTCAATATCATTATCAATAACGTAGCAAAAGTTGGCATTTTGAACCAAGAAAGAAAAGAACGTAGAAAGAAATGGATGGCAAGGAAGACTATGAAAAGAAAAAACATGAAAACCACACACGCAAAAGAGAGGGATGGGTTGAGAGTCGAGAGTTGAGAGAAGGGGCAGAAGCGGCGGTTTACTGCGTCATTGGATGGGGGAAGAAATGGAAAGTGAAAAGAGCACGCAAAAGAATGGGTGGAGATGCTTTGATTTAATACACCCTTCTTCTCCATTTGACACCTGCCCCTTCCTATCTCTCACACACACTCACACACTCACTCTTACTACTATACTCAAATGGGTACTACACTAGCGTAATGTAATCCTATTATAGTAATCCTATTTTGGTTTCCCAGTTTATTAACTTTTTTTTTTCTGCTCCACTTACTCTGTTGCTGTTTCAAGTATCAAAGCCTCAGTAGAGCGAGCTCAAATCATGTGCGAAAATGTTTATTAATCTTGTTCTTAGTTGAAAATGGACTTGGAAAAAAAAAAAGGAGGAAAAAAGGGCCACTTCTTTTGCTTGGCTGATCACAACAGCAACTTTTGGCGACACTCTGTTTACTAAATTAGTAAGCTAAAGCCAACCCATTTTTTTTTTAATCTTGTTTTCTTCTGGTTCTGGTCATGCTTTTCATCACCCCATGACTTCATTCCCCGAGGCTTACGTTACAACTTACAACAATAAAAATGATGTCTTGGGATGAGAGCGAGACCGAAACGTTGTGCTGGTATTGTGTACAAGGCTGTCTCTGATTTGGAAGGAGAGAATGCTCTCGTCTCCGGGCTGCAGTTTCTTGAGGGATTAGGTAGCAACTCATCCTCAGCTTCTACCTTCTGTAAGTGTTCTGTTTGATTTTTTGTTAATGTTTGTTTCGTGTTGCATCTTTTGACTTTTTGGGTTGTTTATTTATTTTATGAGTCATAATTGTTTGAAAAGGAGAGTGAAAATGGAAGAGAGTCAAATTTTGGAAAAAAGGTTAATGAGGGTTTCCTCAGATCCAGGGTACTCAATGGTTGTTATGTTAAAAAGGGTACTGGCTTTTCAGGGTTTCCCTGTGAATATAGGGGCTTTGTTTTGCCTTTCCTAGGTTCTATCACATGAGCCCTTTTCATCTTTCTTTCTTTCTTGTGTTTAACGACAAAGGGTTGTGCTTAAATTTATTTATTTTTGTATACAGTAATTGGCTGGAATTTAAGGACATACATAGCACTCACTGTAGGGAAGATGGACAAATGCGAAAGAAAAGTCCAGAGCAAGATGAGATAAGGTCCAGACAAAATCTCCAAGTCTAACCTATATATGCATGTTTATTTCTCCAGAAATGGTGGTTGATGTTCAATATTTTTTGTCTCACCAGATCTAACAGTACATCCCATTTCGAGTGATTCACTACAATAAGGCAGGGAGGCAGGGAGGCGTGGAACGTGAATTTAGGAATTTCTTTGTCTAGTCATGTTTGGTCTTGGATGAAAAATGGCCTGCTGAAACAGATTATTTGCTGCTCTACATTATTCTTCATAGTAGAGGTAGGTGATGAAATAGCTTAACAATGAGAGTTTCTGTATCCCATTCCTTTTACTGCTATTTAGACAGGGATTTTGATGGAAGAGATGCCTCTGGTATCTGCAGTGCTCGTTAGATTGGGTAATTTGGTTTTTGAAAGTCTGGTAATAGGAATTTGTGTTGGTATCACTGGTCTAATTTTGATGGAGGACAGAACGAGCTTGTTTATGGGGACTGATGCTAAAAGTACGGTAGATTCCAATTCTGGTGGTTATGAAGATTGCAATAATCTTGAGAAAGGGTGTGAAGCGAGTCCAGTGTCTTCTGAGCCAGGAGGGAATATGAGCAGGGAAGCTTCCTTTCTTGATTTGACTTATGAGAATGAAAGCAACTGTCTTGCGAGTGATTCCATTGTACGGGAGAGTGAGGAAGATGATTCTTTGTCATTGGAAGGTGATTGTTCTATGTCTGTGGTGAGTGATTGTAGCAGTATATGTGCTGATGATTTTTTGGCCTATGATGCAGCTTTGGGGATAGGGACTACAACTTTTATTGAAGTTGAGGGGAGCATATGCAATGTTGAACTAGATGCTAAGGCCAAAGATTTGACACTGTCAAATGTTGATAAGATTGTAAATGATGCTCTGGCTGTTACTGTTGGCATTGAGGAAGAGATTGTTGAAGGTTCTAGCTTAAAATCATCTACATTAGTTGTTCAACTCCCTTCCCATAAAGGTACAAGTGCAGCAGTTGGCCGCAGTGTTTTTGAGATGGACTGTGTGCCCCTCTGGGGTGTTTATTCTGTTTGTGGCAGGAGGCCAGAAATGGAAGATTCTTTCGCGACTATACCTAGGTTCCTCAAAATTCCTCTTTGGATGCTTACTGGGGATCGTGTACTTGATGGAATAACCAAGTGTCTAAGTCACCTGACTGCACATTTCTTTGCAGTCTATGATGGCCATGGTGGCTTTCAGGTCTCTCTCTCTCTCTCTCTCTCTCTCTCTTTGTCTCTGTCTCTCTCTCATGAGTGTGGGATGTATATGTATGCATGTTGTGAATGCTGTCTCCCTTGCACCTACAGTTACAGGACTAAGCCTATTTGCAGGTAGCGAATTATTGCCATGATCGACTTCATTCTGTTTTGGCTGAGGAGTTGGAAGCTATTATGGCTGGACCTGGCGATGGAAGTAGTAAGTATTGTCAAGAGCAGTGGAAAAGAGCATTCACCAACTGCTTTCTCAAGGTTGATGCTGAGGTTGGAGGGAAAGATGGTCTTGAGCCTGTCGCTCCTGAAACTGTTGGCTCTACCGCTGTTGTTGCCCTGGTTTGCTCATCTCACATCATAGTGGCAAATTGTGGTGATTCAAGGGCAGTCCTTTATCGTGGGAAAGAACCTGTGGCATTATCCATTGATCATAAAGTAAGAGTAGTAAATTACAGTGTCAACAAATGTTTTATCATTGCTAAGCATCATGAGCTGATATTTTTCTGGTCTTTGTTAGCCAAATCGTGAAGATGAATATCAAAGGATTGAAGCTGCTGGAGGCAAGGTAATACAGTGGAATGGACATCGTGTTTTTGGCGTCCTAGCAATGTCTAGATCTATAGGTATGTAAATTTTTTAAGTTATTATGTCTTCAATTTCTTGTTTAGTTTCAGCGTCCATTTAATTAAGGCTTTTCCGGAGCTTTCTCTTGCAATAGTTTTTCTTTATCCCCTAATGTAACATGATACTGATTTCCCTATAGTTATTAACAGGTATTAACTGCTCTTCATTTGGGAGCTACATTTATGTACTGCATATTATTAGTTTATGCCCTTGAAACAATAAAAATGATATGCATGTTACCATTGCAAGCTTTGATGGACAATTTATACATTAACAGGACATTGATTACGTTTCTGGCTGGTCAAGTAACTCTTTTTAACCCCAAATTTTGTAGAGTTATTAAATTCTAGCATATGTGCATGGAAACTGAAGTAGACAAAATCTAGTTTATTAATTGGACTTAGGGGTGCTTGAATTTGAGCTTACCTCAAAGAAAATAATAATAACAATAATAATAATAGTAATGAATAAATAAAATTTCAAAAAATAAAAAAGAGTTTGAGTTTGATAGTATCTCAAGAGCTGGCTCAAATGCCTGATTTAGCATTTTCCTTTTTCTTTTCTGGGAATTCTTAGAGACAGTGTGTCTACTAAGTTGTATTCAGACTCTAAAGCATTAATGAATAATTCAAAAATAAAGTAGGCTCACATATAAGCTATACATTTAAATGAAATCTTAAAGAAAGAGCTTGGTTTGTGTGCTTTTAAGTTTAGCTTGACCTAATTCAGCATAGTGTTCTATCATGGATTTTCAGCTCAAGTTGAATCAGCTTGAATTATTGTGGGCTGGAAAGATTCACTGCTCTAGTTGGAGATAGGGTTTGTGATTTATCTTACTCGTAATGCTCGATTGATTACACTTTTGATGAATGCATAATCTGTTACCTTGAGTCTCCATGTTTAATGACTGGGGGTCTGAGAGAAAGGACAGGGAAGAAGTGCATGCAGGGGGTTGCGGGAGGGGATAGGGGGTCTGAGGGGGTTCCTCAGACTTCAAACTGGTTGCTTCTAGTAAGTGAGGATAGCACTCAGATAATTTAAGGCTTACTATCAATGGAGCATGGATAAGTTTCTTACCCTATTTATGCTCTGCAGTCTTAGAATGTGCTGAGATGGAGGATTGCGTTCAAATATAGCTGAACCATAAGCATTGCGAATTGGTCCTACCAATTGAAAATTGGGAAATAAGCATGTTTTTTTTTTCTTTTTTTTTTTCGTTGTATTACCTGTAACAAATGCGCAATGAGATTCTTCCCTTCCATGGCACTGTATATGTATCCGCCTCAAAATGGCAGCATTATTCTGAAGTGATTTTACCTTCAATTATCATTTTTTTCCCTATTATGCACAGAAGAGACTGGAACCTTTAGTTTTTCCCAACATAAATTTCCATATAAGATACGTATAAAATTCCACCCCCCTCCCTACAAATTACCATGCCCCAGGAAAAGTCACTGTGTCTTACAGACAAACACATTCTCTGTGTGTGTGTGAGAGAGAGAGAGACATACAAAAGGATATGTATCGGTAGACATAAAATTCATGCATGCGTTGACCACACTTAAACAACTCCAGGGAAAGGAAGTTCTTTGTTATGGAGGATCCATATTATTTTGTAACCCTATCCTTATCCTTATTTTGGTACACAGTGATAACTGTGCAATTGTTCTTGAAAGCTGGTGGATTGCTTAATTCATTAGCTTTGCTTTAGGCCTTGAAGAGATGATTTCTTCTCCCCCACTACTGTCATTTGATCTCTTATTTTATCACTTTCACTTTGCCATTTTCTATAGGATAACTGAATAATTCAGCTATAGATTGTTGAATGAGCCTGACAGAGTTCCCAATTGCAGGAGATAGGTACCTAAAACCCTGGATAATACCAGATCCAGAAGTGATGTTTATTCCTCGAACCAAGGACGATGAGTGCCTAATATTGGCAAGTGATGGTTTATGGGATGTTATGTCAAATGAGGAGGTCTGTGACATGGCTCGTAAACGGATACTTCTCTGGCACAAAAAGAACGGTGTCATCCCTTCTTTGGGAAGAGGTGAAGGAATTGATCCTGCAGCTCAAGCAGCAGCAGAGTACCTTTCAAACCGTGCAAGCCAGAAGGGAAGCAAGGACAACATAACTGTAATTGTGGTGGACTTGAAAGCTCAGAGAAAGTTTAAGAGCAAGCCTTAGAGTTTATTGTATCATCAGTATATTGCTTTTTCATTCCTAGGCATGCTGAAACTTATAGTTTAATTTGGTTATAGTCCCTCTGTTTTTCACCAGGGCCTTGTGGCTGCTATTAGCATTTACATGTGAGGTGCTATACCAAAAACTCAGTAACTCAGACATTTATCATCACAAAGTTCAGCCATGTAAATTTTAGCTTCAAAATAGGAATAGGAATATCAGGGAAGTTAAATGCTATTTGCAGCAGTGATATGATATAAACTAAATGTAATGGTTAGTTTTGCCTCCGAGTTAAAAGTCTCTCTGTGAGGTAAGTAAACTTTTGTATTACTTTGGCGCGATAATGCCTTTGCAACTGAATAGCAAATTTAGTCATCAGAAATGTTATTGATTATCTGGGACAACACTGTGCGCCTTAGACCTACCATTTCTTTTGATGCATTGTAGTGGTTTAGCAATAATGATTGTTAATGGTGGTTCCTCTATTATGAAGATGGGGTGGTCTGTGTTGTTGGTTGGTGGTGGTCGTGTTGGAGTGGGCCATCAGTGCACTTATGAGGAATGAATTTGTGGTGCAAATAGGCCAACTTCGAGTTTGTTGTTCCCGGTTATGGTGAACAGTCTTTCTGTGTTCCCAATTAAAGGGCTTTCTAATAATTGTTTGTATTGCCTGATCAGTTTGATTGAGACCTCTTGACCACATGTAGACATAGGGACAGTGGATACATTTCAATCCAACCGAATTGTGGGTTCTGGAAATGTATGTGATGAAGGCCGGTCGTTTCGTTACCCATTTTTAAGATACATGTTTGATTTGGAAGGCTTTTAAAATACACGTAGGATACATACGACTCGCAAAGGTAAAGACGTTGTTTCCGTAGACAGTCCGACATTTCGACACTCATATCAGATAATTATTTTTAAAAAAGTATATTAAATTAAGAGTGAATGTAATTAATTATCATCAGTTGTAATTGGTTATTTCTTGTATTTGAAAAGTTTTCCTTATATAATAATTACAAGATAACAAAATATAATAGACTTTAAATAACTCTTACTCAATTTTATTTCAATAATAGAATAATTAAAATTTCTTGTATTTATTTCAATAATAAAATAATTATAATTTTTAGTCATTTTTATATTCATCAATATGGTTTTAAAAGTTTGGTGGGATTTGATATTATAATTACACCAATTCTGGTCAAAGGATGGTGAGAATCACCAAGCACTGAAGATGCAAATATAAAATATTGGTTGGATTTATATGAAGTTTATGGTAGCTGCTTGGTGAGAAACATTCGTATTTTAGAAGTGTAAATTTTGTTCTTTTCTGGCAAGTCGTCTTTACCGTTAGAATTTAGAGAGTAAAATTTAACCGGCAACCGAATCTGAGGGTACGAAATAATGTTACGTCCTTTCTCTTTCATTTTTCTGGACACATCTTCCAAACTTTGACCTAATTTTTCCTTTACAAGTCAAAAGCGGTGCATTCCTTTGCATGCCTGATGTAGTATAATAAACCCTAAACCTAAAAGCCCAAAATAGAAACCACGTTTATAAATCCACAAAAATAAAGGAAATTTCTAACAGGGTCTGCAAAATATTGCAAGTTTTGAGGAGTGGAACAGTCGAAAATGGGGCGTGTGGACTAATTTGCAATCAAAAACATTGCAGAAAAAACCTGATAGATGCAGATCCAAGCAACAAAGAATGAAGCAACAGAGAATCAGAAATTTACAATAAAGGAAAATTTACCATTTATTTATAATTTGGAAGTTATTACTGTCAGAATACGATATTCCTAGAAGCTTTATCTTGCACATTAAAATCCGACAGGACGTATTCAAGAAAAAGTCGAGCGAAAGAGCAACATTTGAGGCAGTGATAGAGCAAAAGACCAAACAAAAGCTACATCTAGCATTTCCGATGTGCTAGCTCCTTCACTACATCTGCAAGTTCTTTCTCATTCTGAATGCTCTGAACCCATTTTGCGTTGATATGAACTCTCTCTTTGCTCTGTTTCAAGGTCCTGGCTATGAAAGGCTTCATGTGGCTTGTGAAGAACTCCTCTACTTCTGTGGCCTTTTCATAAGAGGAGAACTGCAGGAGGAGAAAAAAACCAAAGGCGTCATTACAAACTAATATGACCACAATATATTGAGATACCTGTAAGAAGAGTGAAGGCCCATTGTCAAAGACTCACTGGTGAAACAATTGAACTGATGAAACGAGTCACCAAGAATCCAGCACCATAAGTTTTAACAATCTGATCCCAGTTTTCCTGTAATTTCACAGGGAAAGAATACACCACACTCAGCATGAAGTCCACTACGGATAAATAACCATTCTGTATGTATAGCAAACAAGAAAACTCGAAGTATGCATAGTCTACTTGCACAAATTGGGAAGAAAATTCAGCAAGTTGGGGTAGTATACTAGTATTCATCTTCATAAAGAGAAACTTAACTTCTCATATCAAAAGCAGATATAACCATATTGTCCATGCATGCTACACTAGTCTATTTATTCTTACCTTGTTAAGAACGGTCCACACAAATATGCTAATTCTTCCACACTAGTATATTTATTCTTAGCTTGTTAAGAATGGTCTCAACAAATATGCTGTTTCTTCCATTTAGTAACATATGACAGGCAGTTGTACTTACTTTCAACCATTTCCAAGCAGTTTCACGTCCCTCTATACTAACGGCAAGTCCATAAACAGCATCTTGACTACGAACCTGAAGTCAACATAAAACATGAAGCGAAGAAAAGAAGTATCAAGACATTTCAGGTTTCTAAAAACACTGAAAGGAAAATCAGAATGGAATATATATCTACCAATACTACATAATAACTGATAAAAAACCAATAATACCTCAGAAGACAATAGGAAATTGAGAACTTCATCAATAATTTCAGGATCCTGACAAGTTCCCAGTGAAGCTACAAAAAGCAAGAACAGGTATAAATTCCCCCAAAATCAACTAACAGTAAATTTTCAGCATCTGTATTGATTAGTAAAAGTCACCTAGTATCCGTGTCTTTTCCTGGCTGAGGTCAGTCTCTCTGTAAACCCTAAGGAGAGAATCATATGCTGACCGGTTTGATTTATTGGCCTTCAGCATTACAGCCACATATACAGCCTATAATGAAATGGTTGGGCCACATGAAATCAGTAACTAATGGTGAACAGCACAAAACAATATCCAGGTATATTCATATCGCAGCACCTTTCTCAAATCAGGTGGAAGAACAGATGTGTTTCTGTCATCCAGGAATATGTGGAAGCGTCTACTTGCTTCTTTTTGAGTCTCTTCGTCTCCAAAAAGAGCGAGTGCATTCAAGAGTTCACCTCTCAACATGGCATCTAGATGGCTCTCCCCTGGCTTGGGATCCCAGCCGAGTCTCCTGCAAAGAAGTTCAGCATAAAATAACAAATCTTACAGAGTTATCCATCAGTTTGCATCTTACATAGATAGGGATATCTTCATCTTTCTATTTGAATAATACATAGGAATGACTCTTGTATGCCCTGGGATGTCAAAATGCAATGAGTTTTGCTCATCTCTTGCTCTTAGGGATGGATTTCTGGGATTACAACACTAATCTTGAGTAAAGCAACAATAGGGAAAAGTTTTATTTTGGATCAATATAACAGAATAAAAAAAGTTTTGTTATGGATCAAAGTCCAAAATCTATAAGCCACAATGTCACTGGAATCCCTAGCAGTGATATGTCTATATAAACATGCAGTGTTATAGCATAACACAATACTGCACAACAAAACATTTACAAAGTCACACACCACAGATACACAACAATATAATCATATCTACTGTCAAAAAATGCTTGCTGTAGCATCACCAATGTTTTTTTAAGGAGTATACTCTGCAGAATACTGGAAAAGGTTGATGAAAAATAGTTTGATATCATCCAGTAATTCAGGAACAGCATCCGCAGCAATTCTCACGACCCTGCAACTTATCTGTGACAATGCAAATAAAGAAAGAAAATAGAAATTATACATTGCATGATTCAAGGAATATTAATCAACATGAGGTCGAGGACATACACTAATCAAGTTGGACAACACAGTGTAGTCAATTTCTTCCTTGTAAGCCCCCATCAAGGCAAGCAGAGAAGTTAAGGACTGGTGACAAGCCACCGATAAGGCATGTGAGTCATCCAAAATACCTGTTTAGGTGATATATTGGTTCTGAGTGACCCCTTTTATTAGATAAAATTAAGGCAAAATGGAAAGTATAGCATCGAATTACCATATCTATCCATTGTTGACAAGTACTTGTTCTCGATTGCATATCTAAGTCTGGATGAGAGGTCCTCGTCATATTTCACCCTATAGAAACCTGTTTGGTCCACATTGATTTTCACCCAAGAACTGCTTCTAGACGTTGGGGCACCCAACAAGTCCTTGATATCATGAGTTTCAGATTTTGCTTGCAGTAAAAAGCTTTTACGAGCAGCATAAGTGCCACAGCATAGCGTTATTGGAACAATCCACTGCCCATCTCCAGAAGAGCCGCTCAGTAAAAAGTGAGACTGCAATTCATTAAAACAAATTATTGAATGAAATTGAAGTCTCTTAATATAAAAATTGCTACATAAACAAAAATCACGGTCAAGGAAAAACCTGTTCAAGTTCCAATTTCTGGTTTTCCAATTTGACAGAGACAACTGGATAACCTTTTTGCTTTGTCCAGGAATTCATTAGCTTATTAACAGGTTCACCAGACTCCTCCTGAAGGACAGACCACAAATCTTCTGTCTTTGCATTCGAGCAAGCATATTTCTTTATGTATGAAGCCAGTGCCCTCTGAGTGAATTATTACAGAAAAGGTACTTGTCAATACATCGTATGTGAGATTGATTTAAACATCCTTTTCCTATGGTACAACATGATAACTTTGGCAGTCCATTAAAGAACTTTCCACAAGTAGTTAGAGTGCCAAAGAAAAACGTTGCCTTGGAATTGGTGATTTCAGCACATAAAGGTCTAGCCAAACAAGGAAAGTAGTATGGCAAGATACTCCTTACAAAAGGCTTGTAAAATTTCAAGAAAAGATGTGTTTCAAACAAACAATAGACAATTTATGGTGATACAATAGCCTACGCTTCCACCAAATTTTTTTTTTTTTGACAAAAATTGATATGAGCGAGGGAAAAGGTATAATATATTAAGAAACAATACACTCAACAAGAAGAAATAAGATCTAAAAACAAAGTGAAAGATGTGCAGCTCTTGGCTGATTGGTCAAGAGTAATATACAAAGTTCAAAACAAAACAGAGAAGTAAAAAGTTATGGAATTCATTCAGATTATATAAAGGAAAAAGAATAGGAAAAAATGTCAACCTGAAAACATTCAGCACCCAGATAGCTCTGCAGCATCCGAATTACAGATGCACCCTTTCTGTAACTTATAGCATCAAAGATCTCATCAATCTCACCAGCATGATTGATGTCAACCTGGACAGAAATAACACAAAGTGAAATGAAGGGTGGCAAAAAGGGTGACACACAAAAACAAAGAGTAATCTGTGATCATTTACCTCAATAGGATGAGATTCCAAAAGACCATCCAAACGAAGTCCCTCAGTACTTTCTTCAAGGAATTGAGTCCAAATTTGCCATTCAGGAAACAGGCTATCAGCTGCTAAATAGCTAACCTGAATGCCAAAAGATGAAAAAGATTTTAAAAAATAAATTATAAAAAAAAGAGAGAATATATTCATAAAATCATCAGGTACTGAAGATAATCAATCCTGTACAAGCACAAAAGACTCACCCATGTAGCAAATCCCTCATTCAGCCATAGATGCGTCCACCACTCCATTGTTACTAGATTGCCAAACCATTGATGTGCAAGTTCATGGGCCACAACAGTTGCAACCTGAAGCAGATCGACAATTTCTCAGTTGCATAATGGAAGAGAGACATTAACCATTGAAGACACTTTTCAGAACATTCATAATACCCTCTGCTTGTTAGCAGCTGCAGAGTGCTTCTCATCGTACAGCAAAGCCGTCTCTCTGTATGTAACCAGACCATAGTTTTCCATGGCTCCAGCTGCAAAATCAGGGATCGCAATCATATCTAACTTGGGTAGAGAATATGGCACAGCAAAGTACCTGGAGGTTTCAAATGAAAAATTAGATACACGTTGCAAAAATGATGTCCAAACACCAAAAGATATGTTTTGTGACAGCTGAATTATGTGGAAGTTCAAATTGCCAAATTAGCTGTCAGTTCAAAATTGATTTGGAGAATGAAAATTAAGGATATCATATCTTTGCACTGCTAAGATGCAAAACTAAGTTGCTTAATGCAGCACAAAAAAAATACAGAAACTAACAACTAGATCTCATTCACTGCAAAAAAGGAGGAAATTTTACGACATACTCTTTATATATTCCTAGTGTTTTGACGGCAACATCTAAAGCAAATTTCCCTTGATTTGCCTTGCCAACCTTGCAATATACACGGACAGCAATTCCTGCAGGATGTGTTATCTTTTATCATAAAACAACAGATGATAGATCATATCACATTTGAAACATAAATAATAATAACAATAATAATTGAAAAAGTACCGTCAGGAGTTTGAGCTTCAACATAATCAAACGAACCAACAACAACTGCCACCAAGTAAGTTGACATGATTGGTGATTCCTGATAACTAACTCTCTTAACATTGCCATCTACTTTCTCTTCAACAACTGGCATATTTGATAGAGCAATAAGTTCTGATGGCACTTCCAATGTTATCTTGAATGTAGCCTGGGAAAGTGGACAATTTCAATGTTTTCTTAGCAATCATAGGGACAGTAACAGCAGTTAGTCAGTTGCATCAAACCGTAATAAACTATCATCATCATCATCATCATCACCTTTATCCCAAACTAGTTGGGTTCGGCGGTCAATGCACTCAAAGACATAAATCCATAAAATAAAGAAAATACAATAAAATAAATAGATATATAAATAGATAAAGAAATAAATAAAAATGTTAAAACTATAAAAGGCAGTCGGGACCACTAGAGTTTTGCTCTTCCACTACACTAATAGTTTTCCTCCACTTTGTTCTACTACAAACTAGCCGCCAATCTATTTCCAACTCCATTAAATCTTGTTTTACTACTTTTCCCCATGTAACTTTCGGCCGACCTCTCCCTTTCTTCCCACCATACTCCTTATAACAAACTTATGTTCTTACCAGTGCATCTACAGGTCGCCGAAGAATATGTCCAAACCATCTCAATCTGTGTTCTCTCATCTTTTCTGCCAACGGTGCTACTCCAACTCTTCGTCGAAAATCCTCATTTCTCATCTTATCTATTCTTGTCTTACCATTCATCCACCGTAACATCCTCATTTCTGTTACTCCCAACTTATGCTCATGTTGTCTCTTTGCTGGCCAACATTCAGCTCCATATAGCATTGCCGGTCTTATAGCTGTTCTATAAACTATGCTTGAACAAAATCATAAACACTTATAAACAAGATGACAAAGACACAAAGATGCAGACTCATATACTTGTTTACATAACCTATGTCATTTTAATCTCTGTGATATAGATAGCTAACATGTGAGATGCTATGAGAAGCCAAAATATTAGATTGCACATATTTGAAAACAGTGATTGAAATTACTAGGAGACTGGTTAAGTTTAAATAAATGAAGTTGGCTAGCTCCATGAATATTAGTTTACAAACATACACAGTTACGAAATATTCAAACTTGCAATGGAACAGTTGGGGTTTCCAAAATGGATCCCTAATGGATGTTTTGTGCCTTGTAACAAGCAAACCAAATTACAACAGGCTACAGAGTTGGAAACTACCTAAATGAAAGAAAAAAATTTACCTTACAAGCAGGTTCATCCCAGCATGGAAAGCACCGCCTTGCATCAGCTGGTTCAAACTGTGTTACAGCCATGTTCTTCATCAACCCATTATGTTCGTATACACTGAAGCAAAAAAAAAAAAAATTCTAAAAATAAATATTATAATTGTAATGTGATCCAAATACAGGAGTTACTAAATGCAGAATGTTGTCTGGCTGCCATGCAACAGGAAGAACGCAAACCTTTTAGACCATGCATTATCATTAATAAGAAAACTATTATTGTGTCAAGAAAGCTATCATAAAGTCCAGCCTTTCTTTTTAGGTACCACCTGAGACAACAAAGGACATAAACCACTAGCAACATAAATTTATGCACCTTCAACTTTCATTATTATCTTCAAATCTCTTCATGGCAATGATTATCTAATAAATCAAGCCCACCATTTTTCTGTACCACATGCTTAACTTTCAAAAATTTAGTTTCCAGAACATCAGTGCCCTAGCTCAGGAAGCTAACTTCCAAAATGCCACAGGCACCCTTACATCAATCTGGATAATATATGTATATAAGTTGAAACAAAAGAAAATGCAATCATAAGCACTGTTTCAAGTGATAACAACATTTCATAACGTAGAAGTTACTCAAACTCAACAATGCCAAGCTTGATACGTGATAAGGTGATCTTAGAGAGAACCAAATGCAAAAGCTTTGAAGTTTTCATTTCCAAAGATAGCCAAATTCCAAAAAGATCAAAACCCTGGGAGAAGTGTAGCAATATACCTTCGATAAAAGCCTTTCATCCTATCGTTCAGGGTTCCTTCAAAGGCGATACTCAAAATCCCTTCCCCAATCGGTAAACTCTCCCCAAACTCCACCACCATTATCTCATCGTCTTCACACATATCCACCTCCACCGCCCCCAAAACCTACATTTTTAAATTTCAATTCGTTATCCCAAAAAAAAAAAAAAACCATTATTCCATAAAAAAGAAAACAAACGCCAATAATCGTACTACCTTGGAAGGGGACTTGAAATGAACGGACTTGGAGTCAACGGAGAGCTCGGAGGCATTGATAACAAGGAACTTAGTATCGGAAACAACATCGACGGTGATTTGCACGGTGCCGGAGAACTTGCAAGCGTCGAGGTCGGGTTTCAGGTGAAGATCGTAGCGTCTGGGTACGGCGAATTTCGGCAACCGCGGTTGACCTCTGAATTGTTGGTACTTTTTATCAGTCGCCATTTCTTTGGGTTCCTTGATTTTAATTCCGGCAGCTTCTTCGGTGGTCGCCGCCTACTTCAGCCTTAATCTGAAGCAAAGAAATGATCGGCGGTGGTATTTATAGATTGCGTCCTGACCGTATCGGCTGCTGTATCTGTATCCGTATCCGTATCCGGACGTAAAACACTGACGCGTGGATATATTTGGACAAGATATTTTTATTTGTAAATAAATAAATTTTTAAATAAAAATAAACTATTTAAATACATTTTTATTTCAAAATTTAAAATTTAAATTTTCCTATCCAAATTCTTCTCACATAATTTTAAAAAATTTTCTCTCTCATTTTTCTCTCCAAAATATTTTTTTTATAAAAAAATATTTACCAAAATTTTCATATATTTTAATATAATTTTTTCCAAATACATCACACCCCAAACAAACCCTAAGATAAACCCAGATAACAGCTGTTTTAATTACCAGTAATTATTGGGATTATTGGCATTAATTATATTAGTGCTACTTTAAACTTAAATAAATGTCACATTAGGGAGTAATCTCCATACATTTGTTATAAAATAATGCAAACTCAAACTCATCAAAGAGGAAATTTTGTAATTTAGAGATAATTAAGGTATGAAGTGGGCTACTCACTTTTTTATTTATTCAATTATAATTGAATGAATAAAAAAATTAAGAATAAGATGGGATGAATTAATGAAATTTGACTTGATTTTTATCGTTATATAGGAATATGGAACTATAAATTTCATTTTTATAATAAAAAAATATTTCATTTATTATTTGTACCGTCTAAGACGGTGCAATAAAAAATAATTGGAGAACAATTTAGAGAGGTAAAATGATTTTCTATAATAATCTAATTAAACTCCCCTTTGCCTAGTAATACATATAAGAGGACTATGTTTGGACAAGCCATTTTTGTTTGCAAATAAGTAAAAAGTTAATTTTTCTCAAACAAAAATAAATTATCCAAATACATTTTTATTTCAAAATTTAAAATTCAAATTTTTTCACTCAAATTCCTTTCACATAATTTTAAAAAATTTCTCTTCTATTTTTCCCTCCAAAATACTTTTTCTGTTCAAAAATATCCACCAAAATTTTTATACATCCCAATACAATTTTTCTCTAATACATCACACTCCAAACGGAGTGTTGATGAAACGAAAAAAAAAAGGGTCTATAAGTAGTAGAAGTGAATCAAGTGATTGATAGTTAATCTTAACCAAATCCTATTTTCTTTTCATTTGGAACTAATTAGAACAAAAGTATGCCACTCTTTATGTAGTATTTGCTTTCCTACCAAATCAATAAAATAGGTTTTTTTTCGTCTTTTTTGGTTTTTTTTAGGTTGATAACTTGAAATCCACAAAATTAGAGTATTTTTTCCTTTTTTTATAATTAATACATAAATTTAGTTAATGAAAAAGACAATCGTTACGCGATTACTTTTAATGTATTTCTTTCACCTGTATTTCTTTTGACTAAAAAAAAAATCACTTTAAAAACTTTTATTTATCTAAAAAGGAGTCTACTAGAAAATAAAAGTGAATGAAATTCTTATGATGCATCATATGTATTGTACTTTATAATAAAAAAATTCTAAATGAATTTTTGTTTTAACAATGGAGGAAATATTTGTTTGTGGGATCAATTTAATTTTTAATCTCATTAAAGTTTAAAAGACTTTTCTTGTCACCTCAAGAAGGAATAAGAATTGAGACAAAACCATGAGTGGAATAACATTTTAATGAATACAAGGACAAAAGTCACTTCCTTCAAACACAAACACAAATGCTTTTGTCGAAGGCAAAAGTGACACAAGATTCATCAACAAGCATTAATAACGAACGATCAATAAATTAACACTTCATGCCTGAGAATAACTTCTTCTTCTTTTTTTTTCAACCAAATCTTTTAGTAAAAGATTTAAATTTGATAATAAGTGATTCTTGTTTTCTCGATGCAATGGGCAAGAATTAGTCAAAAAATGAAAGGGTAAAAAACGAGTTACTTCATATTTTTAATACATGATGACTCCAATGAGTTTTTTACTTTTCTTCTTTAATTATGTATTTTAATTATCAATATCAAATATTAATATTGTCTTTGATTTTTGTAGTTCGAATATGATGGATTAAACATGTTTATACTATGCCATATTACGATGCTTAAAATTTTTTTGTGTCATATATAATACTTTCTGTTTTAAAAAAGAGTTTAACTTTCAAAATTTTTCTTACTTTTAAAATCCCTAAAAAAATTATACTTCATTCAAAATATACTCTTTTTTTTTTGAAATGAAAGAGAGTAATAACTTACATTTTAAAATTCACTATTATCCATCCAATTCTGGCATAAACAAATACATTCACATAAATCAAAGATGATAGTTAATTTAATTTAATAACAATTCAAATTCTTATTATTCTATAAGGATGAATAGGTTAGATTCTTATCTTGTAAAGTGTTTGATATTTAAAATCTCTATGTGATGTGGCAATAGTCGTTGAAAGAGTTGCATAAATTACATAGAATTAAACCCATTGGCACGTTAACAAAGCAGAATTAATTCTCGATGTGATGCCCACGCATGCATGCATCTAGTTCTTGATGTTATATTCTTAAAACTTAAAAAAGACTCTTTTGTTTTAATGGATTCTTAACTTTGATATGGAAGACTCCACAGTCACAAATATTCTTTCATCTTTTCAGGAAGGAATTGTAATCCTATGCCGAGGTTAAGATCCATTCCTGAGTATCAAGCTAACGTGTCATCAACCATGCTCAAGATTCGTTTTTTTATTTTATTTTTTTATTGAAGATATATTGCATATTAATTGTAAAAATACATAATCAAACAGGTTAATTGATTTTCGTGATTTTTGAACTAAATCACGAATGAGAAAATACCACAAAAGATCACAAGGGTCGACAAAATCCCGAATAAATCGGGAAATATTACTACCACTAACTAATGTAGTTATTTCAACTGGCACACCGAAAAATACATACGATAAAAAAAGCTAAATCCTAAGTTCCTAACTCTCGTTCTATACTTTTCGTAATGATTCCTACATTCGTTGAATAGCTTAGCAATTAAACTACTATCGCATATAGTGAAAATCGTGCAACCAAAATTATAACAAAAAAAAATTATTTACAATCGTACCGTGGATCACCCATAGTGTTTTGTGTAGTGAGCCTGGCGGACCAGACTTTGTTTTTGCTCAAGATTCGTTTTGAGGTTGCAGTATTCGGGGGCAGGCAAAGCATGTGCATGGGGTCGCCGTGCTTATCAGGGATCTCGAGTGCAATTTTTTTGCAAGTCTATCTTTAGAAAACAGAAGGACAATGTTCTTCGTGAAGTTGGTAAGAAAGGGTTTTTGGTTGGCAAAGCATCTTCGGCTTACACATTTTTATTTAGAGTGATTTATCGACTTGTTATATCACATATTTTAATAAATAAAAAGCAATAATGTCTATCATGGGATGTGAAATTCACTTCATGAATGCAGTTTTCCCTTAATGGATACATTAGGCCACGTGATAACCTCATTTCTTAGAATTTGTGGGTTGTTTTCTTATACCTTCTAACGGTGCGATTTTTTGAACTGGGGCACGCCACCTTGCGCCACAATTACCCACATCTAGGGGTGGATGCAAAAATATTATAAGACGGGGTCATATTTATAAGAAAATTAAGTAATAAATTTGATAAATATAAAAAATTATAAAAGTAATATCATATATTGTAATTCAAAAAAAAAAGTAAAATCGTACATTACAAAATTATTTTTCGAAACTTTATCTCTTGAAATAATTTCATAATGACATCATTATTAATTGTATCAAATACATCATTTTCTATGAAAGTCACCATGCAATAGTTCATCCAATCATCTCCCATCCGGTTACGAAGTGTAGTCTTTATGATTTTTATTGTCGAAAAAATTCTTTCAATTGTTGCAGTTGTTACCGACAAAACCAATGTTAACTTTATCAGCAAATAAACTAAAGGGAATGTCACATTTTTTCCCTTTTCAACTATTTTCTGAGTAAGCTCGCTAATACTTTGCAAGTCTGAAAAATTAGAGTTAGACCTCACATCATAAATATAATTCTCAAGTTATTCTTCAAAAGAAATAAGTTTGTTGGCATCAAATTCCAAAGGATAAAATCTTGCAAATTCACATAATTTAAAGTTATCATATGTTGAGATAGAGTGACGTGGGTCAAGACATGCCAGAGATGAAAGCAACTTTAAATTAACATCGTTGAAACAATCCCCTAATTCTTGAAGTTGACTATCTATCATTGCATAAAAAATTTCAACTTTAAAATGATGAAGATGTGTCACACGCCCAACTTTACGTTTTTCTCTTCCTTGAATATTAAGTTGGCTTTCCATATTCGGAATATCCACATCATGTTTAGCACAAAATTCACAAATCTTTTCAAACAAAGTATCCCACCCCTCATCTCTTAAGTTTTGTAATCTTAATTTTGATATCTCCACTAGAACTATAGATTTGGTAGATCTTGATATTTTCTTTGCAATGCTTGTAACAAGTCATTTGTAATTCCCAACACTTTGATCATGAGGTGCAAGAATAATATAAATTCAAAAGTTTGTATAAGTGTGTAAAAGCCGAATGCTTCCGATCTCTTTTCCTGTATTGGATGCTCTACCCTTAGAATTCCTAATACATCAAGAATGGGGCCAAACAAAGTAGTTAAATTCAATAAGGTCCGATAATAAAAACCCCAATATGTATCTCCTGGTCTTGTCAAAGTTATTTATTGATTTAAACCTCGACCACTTTACATTTCACCACTTGTAATACCTTCTACTTCTTATTCAAGCTGTTTGATTCTCAATAACTCTTTCCTTTTGCAAGAAGCTCCAATTGCATTACATATTAAAGAAACATGCTCAAAGAAGGAGTTAAGTAACTCAACTTTTCTTGCACAAGCAACCAAAGCTAATTATAGTTGATGAGCGAAGCAATGAACATAGAAAGCATACTTATTTTCTGCCAAAATCAAGCTCTTAAAAAAGTTGGAAAAGAATAGGAGTTGATTCCAGTGCTGCTGATTGTTGATCTAAAGGATCAAAAGGAGGAAAACAGAGGTGTGTTTATAATTTAATTGAAGAAAGTGTGAAAGGTGAAAAAGAGAAAAAGAAGATGGAGTGATGCTCTATGGACGTAGGGCCTACGGAGAAGAAAAATGACTAAAGGAGGAAAAGAAAGGAAAAATGACAAAAAAAAGAATAAAAAAGAATTAAAAAAAAAAGAAAAAAAAAGGAAGGTTGTTTTAAAAAAGGGATTTTTGTTTGAAAGTCAAAAGTTGTTTTTAAAAATTATTTTTTATTAAATATTTTTAAATTTTTAGAATTGTGATTAACTAAAATTCAAATAAATTTTCTTAAAAATTGTATATATCAATAAATTTAATAAATAGATTTTTTTTCTATACAAGTGCAGTGACAAGTTTTTAGAATATAGAGTGAATATATGAGTATATATGTAGAGGGTGCATTTGTATATCTCTGGCTCTAGCTTTTATACAAGAGAGTGCCCTCCCATTTTTTCATTTGTTTCTGTACCCCTTTGCTGATATCTTGACGCTTTGCATTCATTTTATCTCTTGCAATGGTGAATGTAGCTGTTGCTGTTGATATGCAAATGTAGTTTTGCTGTTCAGGTGCCTTGATGTCAAAGAACAGATGATGCATTGGGGCATGTTTGCTTAGTCTTCTATGTGTTCGATGAATTGCTTCAGAGCGTCGGTTCCCTGTCGGCCATGTTGCAATATGATCACGAATAGTTCTCCTGGTAAATGGATCAGGACGATGGAGCTGGTAATGCAAGTTTCCATCCTGGTATTCTATTCTTTTCTAAGTTGTGGTAATGGCACAAAATGGGCATAAATTTCATCTCAACTGAGAATGTTGGTTGCATTTTCTCAACTGAAAAACGAGTCAGTCTTAGGAAAGTTTCTTTTAAAAACCAAGAAGTTGGTAACATTTCTCTTAGAAGTTGGAACGTTCATCGACTAAACTTCTTTCACCAAACAATTTGTCAGACGCTGAACCTGTGTCCCAGTATTCTTTATGTAAATTTGATTTCTATTGCCGAAAAGAGCTTAGGAAGTTTTTGATAATGAACTATTTCTGTTGCAAGTTTTAACATTCTTGCAATTATGATCAAATCCCCAAGTGAAAGACCTGTTCTACATGTGAAGTTTGTATCTAGTATTGTCAAAATATAAACTAGCACATGGTTCAATAATTTATAACTAAAACTATTCATCCCTTTAAAAAAAAAAAAATCAGCGAACAACTGCAACTAGCTGTTAGAACAATAACAATCCGTGGTATTGACAATATGAAAGCTTTTCAATGCAATTAACAAAAATGCAATTTAGGTATTTACAAAATTGATACATAGTATATACAAAATGCGTGACGGATAAGCTTGATGAAGCTAGCTCGGGTTTTCTCTTGGACATTTTCTCAAACATTTTGTCGACATTTCTGGAGTATGTTTGTCCGATATCCATTCCATCGTCATCCGAGGACTCCCTATAAGAGAAAATAGTGAGGGGGCACCAACATCATTAATCACGAGTCCAACCAGAGATTTGGGTGCCGCATTCGTTACCTGAAACTTACTCAATACACGGGTCTGCTGTTCTTGCATTTGACTGGGAGTAGAAACCACATCGTCTTCAGCATACTTTTGTTCGGAATTCAGAGAGGTGGAGGAGAGCTTTTTCTTCTTACCCATGAATTTCTGCAGCTGAAAATAAAAAATTCATGGAAAATTTTGAAGAAACCCAAGCTGTACCCGGTTGCAACGCACTGACCCGAATTCAAAAATAACACTTCAGCCGAGCTAAATTTCATAAATTTTTTCAAAATTAGGAGTTGTTCTCGTCTGGAATCCTAATGTAAACAACAAACATAAGTTGCTCACAAAGTTTTTTGATTGGTCGCGACATAGATGAACGGGGAAGAGGCAGGGATAAAAGGGGGGAGGGGTTATTTTTTTATTTATAATTTTATCTATGGTCAAAATGTAATGTGAAATGTACACGTAGGTGATTTAACAGAAAAATAAATGAATAAGTCACGGAGAATTAAAAATTTTAATTTAAGAAATTTGGAGGATTATTTATTTTTAGAGATAATGTATAAAATAGTCCTTTACATATTTAAAAATGAACTTTTTAGTCCCTCACATTTAAAAATAAATAGAACAGTCCCTCACTTTTGACAATACGATTCAAATAGTCCTTCCGTCTGATTCTGTTATACTTTCCGTCCAAAAAACAAAAAAATGTCATACGACTTGATAGCCACAAGGGCTTTTTCGGAAAAAGCACAACTTCCTTCTTCTTCTTCATATGATTTTCAGTAAAATCTCTCCTCCAACTGCTAGAGTTTGGAGATTTGTATTATACTGTGTTGTTTTCTTTGTAAAATGTGGTTAGTTCACTGCATATGCTGGTTTTTTTCTCTTTAAAGCTGGTTTTTTTCTCTTTTCTGGTTTGCTGTCTTGTTATTCTAGTTGGATGGTTTAGTTTTTTTGCACATTTGGCCAGTAGATTTGTTTGTTTTCCAGTAGATTTGTCTTGTTATTCTAGTTGGATGGTTTAGTTTGCTTTCTGTTTCTCATGAATCACAACATTTTTTTCTTGCTGTTCTTTTATGATGCTAGTGGGTTGCCTCACATCTGATTTCTGGTAGTTGTAATATGTTCTTTTTAGTTTCATTCTAATCATGCTATTGTGCTAATTGAGGCGAGCACGGGCCGGACCATTTTGTTAAAGGTTAAAAGAAATTATCAACAAAGATTAGGGAATGATTTTTTCAAGTATTGCGGAGGAATTGCAGATTAGGTGCAGATAACAAAACTTTCCATAGCATTGCCAAACACGATACAGCATGGATTTTACAGAAAAATGCACGCACTGAGTTCTAATCATGCACCACTATGCTAAAAGCATGCAAGAATAAAAATTCTTGTACCTTATTCTGGAAAAAGAAAAAACGGGAAAAGAAGGGTGATGCATCTTTGTCATATTTTATTGCAAGAATGAATGAGTTAGATAGAATGTGGGGTGCATTCGTTATTCATAATTCAGATGATATATTGGATCAAAGGGTCCACCAGAGAAGTTGAAGAGAAGGGTGGCCATGGTCCTGCACGTGATGTTGGTGGGAGTTTTTCATTGTTTAGGTGGTTAATGGAACGTCACTTTCCAATCATTTACAACAAGTATTCTAGCATAGCATCACATTCAACAAAGACTTTCCAATCATTTACAACAAGTATTCTAGCATAGCATCACATTTAACACAGATAAAAGGTTTTGGTGTGGGGACAACCGTGGCTGTGAGGTGGAACCGTGGCCGAACATGCTTCAAATTGCAAAGATTCTGACTTAAATCCATCTGATTTTGAATCTAATTCTGAGTCTTTTGATTTTGGAGATGATAATTGTGGTAACATTGCTGATTGTAAAATTATGGGGACAACCGATGTTGGAAAATTAGATACCATAAATGCTGCGGCAAATGAAGACAAGACGCTCGACAAAATGCCACAACAAAAACTCAAAGTTGAGTGGAATCTCAAATGAGATAGGCAAATAGTTCTTGAAAGAGAATTAGCTAATATGCCCTTCCATCCAACAATTAGACAATTCCCATCCATTTCCAGTGTACAACAACTCCCACAAGGAAACTTCTTTAGCAGAAAATTCGCTTGATACATGGATGACATACTGAACTCTGCCTCAAACATTCCAAACCGTGCAAAAAATGCCCTCCAGACATTGATCTTTACATGCCTGATTGTCCTTTCCTCCTCCTCGGTTGACACAATATTTTTAATTCCCTGACTGAAGAACATTGATTCCATAACCATTCTGTTTGCATCATCATCCTTCAAGCAATCTGCAAAGGCATAAAAAAATGCACCATAATAGAAGACAGCCTTAGTGAACCGATTCACAAATACTGGAGAATTATGATTCGCTTCAACATAAAGGTTGAAGGACATTTCACAGGAGAGCAACAATGGAGGAGAGATTTTACTGAAAATCATATGAAGAAGAAGAAGGAAGTTGTGCTTTTTCCGAAAAAGCCCTTGTGGCTATCAAGTCGTATGACATTTTTTTGTTTTTTGGACGGAAAGTATAACAGAATCAGACGAAAGGACTATTTGAATCGTATTGTTAAAAGTGAGGGACTGTTCTGTTTATTTTTAAATGTGAGGGACTAAAAAGTTCATTTTTAAATATGTAAAGGACTATTTTATACATTATCTCTTATTTTTATTTTAAAAGTGAAAGGGTTTCATAAGTGTTGCCTCGTTCAAATTTAGTGGTGTTAATGTAGTCAATAAGGTGAAACACCACTGACAAAGAAACTAAGGAAGAACTGCCCAATGAAGGCGGCGATGTGATCATCGGAAGTCGTAATTTGTGTGTCTTTTGTAGAAAAGCTCCGAACGAACGAACAAACGAACGAACCTAGCGAACGGACGAGCGTAGGTTTTAGAATTGTAAATATATGGGAATTCTAAGAGAGAAAAAGAACACATCTTTAGCAGCTTCATCTTGTGCAGATCTCAGGGCTGCTTTCAACAAATGCTTCTACAGGTAATAAAGATTCTAGCTTTTTCAAATTTACCATTGAACCAGTTCGTCCTTCCCTTTTTTTTTTTTTTATCAGACAAAGGTTCTTTGGGTCAGTCACGATTGTAAAGGGTTTATCACACCCTAAAATCCTAAACCCTGATTTTTATTTTTATTTATTTTTGGGTGTGCGGTTTTGTATATTTTGGTGAATTTAGATGGTATTCAGAGAAGTTCTTAAAGGGTCAATGGGACAAAGAGGATTGCGCTAGTGAGTGGCAGAAGTACAGGGAGTGTTTATCTGTAAGCTTGTTGGTTTTTTACTCTGACGTTTTGTTAGATTACTCTTTATGTTTGGGGATTTTCTTTCGTTTTTTTAAAGTTTTTGTATGTTGTTTTGCAGCAACATTTAGACGATAAGCATTTGAGTCGATTCTTGGAAGCGGATGGGATTGAGGATTTTACATATCAAGCTGATCCTAAAAGCACCGACGATGTTTCTAGCTAATTTCTTTATTACGGGAATGAGGTAAAGGAGATTGCAGAATTAGGTTCATGAAATTGCATGTTTTATGTTCCTATTTGCTTCTATGAACTTCTTGGTTCAGTTTATCTTACAATGATGCGCAAGACTTAGATGAGACTGTAGAGGATTTATTACATCTTTGATTGAGATCATCCTAATGAGGAAAATGGATAATATCCTTTTGCAATAGCCTTACTGTGTCTCGGATTTTAAAACTACCAAGGCAATATAGGACTGGTCCTAAGTGGGAAATTAAATCTCAATTTTAATCAAGGAGACATTTGAGAAACTTTTGGAGTCGCTGTGAACAGTTTAGTCCTCAAATTTCGGAGTACGGGATATTTTGATGTTAGATTAGTTGAGGGTAAGCAGTGGTGTAGGATTCCATATACTGTCAACTTGTTCATTTTTAAGTTTGTAGAATAATACTTGGTGCGCGGACAACGATTGAAATTCTTCTTTGAATTTAAAGCTTAAACGTCATGAAAATACTGACCTGTTCTTTTAAACGCGCATATGATGTCCCTGTTGCATTTTTTATTTGGAACTCTCTTGGAATATGTCAGCTGTGCGATGTTTATCCTCTTGCATGACTAAGAAAGCCAACAAATTGTGATCTTAAGTGCATTTGCTTATTATTTTCCCTTTTTCCAGTCATCTTGCAATCTGATCTACCTTTGGTTACCCTGACAAGGAGTTCCTGCACTAATTCTTTGTTCTCGTTTCTATTTTTGGGCTTCTTAAATTCAATTGTTACTTTCTCGTTCGATGAATAAAAGATCAATTCCTCCCATTTTTTTGTTTCTTTCATATCAATTGGCTGCAATATATACCATTTCTGATTCCCAAAAGTACTCTTTGACGTTGCTTATTTAGAAGCAAGTTTACTGCTTCTCCAATGAAATAGAGTAAGTTTCCATATTCCAAAAAGCTTATTGGTTTTTAACATATGTTCTCTTTCCATGAGATGATACTGATTTTAGAGAACTTAATTCCATTAACTTATTATGCACCATTTAGATTAAATACAGTAGGCATTATTTCTCTCAAACTTTCTCATATAAACCAGATTTTCCTTTATCAGCATTTCTTCGTGTGCCAAAATATGATGTGCTAAGGAAGTTGATAACAAGGCATCAATCTACTGACTCCATCTCCAAATCGAGAGAGGAAATTTATGAATTTTTTGGTGGATTGTGGCGCTGCATATAAAGCACCCCACAAGCTTTACATTGAATCAAGCTTTTGAATTTTTAGTATAAGATTGTCCTATCCTTTTATCTTGTTGCACCATTTACTGTCTTGGTATGGATTTTGAGTTGAGTTTCTCCTTGGTTTTATTTCCTTGTGATTGTACTGGGTCCTTCTTGTAGTTTCTGAGACAACGTTGTCCTTTGTTCTGCAGAAATCACTTTTGGCATAGTCAAGATTTGGTGCACAAAACCAAAATTTTCCTACAAAATATATTTTGCTTGGTAATGTTATTCACTGTAAGGCTTTAACTCTTGCTTTTGAGACTTGAAGCAACTTTTTTCAAAACTTAACATGCAAATAGGCTTTCCTGTTCTGATTTCGTCCTTATTTGTTTGTGTTCTCTGCATTTATTGGAGAAGTGAGGTTAGAGCACATTCGATTAATTTGTTTTCCTTATGATTGTTAGTTATCACAGTGAACTGGCAATTAGTACATTGTACCATTAGCGAAAGGGATGGTTTTAAAGTAGTTTTGTAACTCAAATTTTATTCTTTTGCAGGAATACAAAGAAACAGCTAATGTATTTAAGATGTCAGCAAACGGTTAACCCATCCTCTCGCCCTCAGATGATTTTTGTTGTTGTGTAAAATTTATTTGTTATACTTAATCGACAGTCTGTACAAGGATTGAGGGAACAGTGATCCAATTAAACTTCCTGTCGTTATTTAATGCCTAACAGGTTGTTGCTAGCGCTGGCATTCATTAACATTAGTCAAACACAAACAAATATATATGACTCATGAGGTTTTTTTTTTTTTAAAGAATACTTTGTTGCATTGAGGGCCTACACTATTACAATATTACAAGAGAAGAAAGGGGAAAGATCTAAATTATTACAAAGTGGAGATCCTACACTATTACAAATAATAGTATATTGGATTTTATGACATTACAAGGGAAGGAATACTCATGAGATTGGATTGCACTAAACAATAGTATATTATGACAGGAAGTGGCAGATGCTCTCAAACAAGCACACAAAAGAGAACTCTTTTTTCAGAGTTTTAACGTCAAATAGTAGTTTTTTTAAATTACAAATTCGAGCACAGAAATGGCAGATGCTCTCATAACAAGCACACAAAAGAGAAATCTTTTTTCAGAGTTTTTAACGTCAAATAGTAGTTTTTTTAAATTACAAATTCGAGAACGTACGTGAAGGTGAACATGTTCATTCTATTGTATTGTCAATGATCCAAGCTAACTTATAACAAATTGCAATAGTACAGACCAATAAGGTGTATCTTCGTAAAATATGGGATTACATCACCCATCAGAGTTTTTTCTTGAACAGGAAATGTGCAACCATCCATTCTTCTCCATTGTTGTACCCAAAAAGCTCTGCCACTGCAATGAAGAATGTTCTCCAATAGACAGTCCATTTCAGAGCTGAATCCTTGCCATATGTTGATTGCATTATTGGCTTTATAGAACTCTGGTTGTGGTCCATTCTTTTAAGCCACTCCTCACTGTGCGAGTACATGCCCAATATTTACATCGGTCAGTATAATATAACTCTCAGGCTATCCCATTCAGTTAGTTCAGGTATATAAATAATATCAAGGCCAGGAGGAACATATAGAGATGTTAGGAATATAGAAGAATTTTACGTGAAGCTTATCACATATCAGTGAAGTTGGTAACATGAACCCTTAATCCATACCTTGTTTGTGCATAGTGTTTGCCATTAAGAAGCCAATGATTGACTACGGAAACATCATCCTGCAAGGAACACAATAGTATATACCAACATCTCAATACTAAAATGATCCAAAAAATTCAGTATCACAATCACCAATTTAATAACATGACTGGAATTTGGCTAAATGAAAGATCTGTAATCTGCACTATTATGATGAGGATTATCAAAACAAGAATGATGCAATAAGGCTTCTCGGGAGATTTATTAATGATAAATCCCCTTTACTAACTTTAAGTAGCAATGAATTCATGGCTTCATGCGCATACTCTCTTTTGAGGATTAACAAGCATTCTCATTTTTATTTTGCTTATGTCTCCATGATATGCACACAATAATTTATGCTCCTTCAATGAAGTCAGTAAAATTGGTTCCACTGAAACGTATTACTTTTTGCATAATATCAATTCTAAACAAGTACAGTCAAAGCAGTGGGAAAGAATAGCAATTTCATGCAAGGCGAGTGATAAGGTTCTATTGAACTAAGTCCTGAAAACAACTGCAAGATGAAGGAGGAATAGACAATACGAACCAAAACAGTAGCTAAAAGGGACCTCAATGTGCAAGACTGACTAGAAAAGAAGCAGATCAGAGTGCTTACATGCAGATCTCACCTGAAAATAAAGGAGTAGATTTGCTGAAGGCATTGTACCTCCAGAGAAGAAGTACCTAGTAATCCAATCATCTTCATTTACATCCTACACAAAATGCAGAAACAAAAAAGCAGTACTAAAGAAACAGTTTTGTATTACAATTTTGAAAAACTTGCAACCTGTAAACAACTAAAAAGAACAGAAATCAAGAGTACCTCAAAGTGGTAGGCGAATGATTTATGACAAAAATGATGAATAAAAAGAAGGCCATCTGGTTTCATCCATGCTGATATCTTCTTAAGAAGATCCCTGTAATTTTTCATATGCTTTCCCAACCAAAAAAAAAAACAGGCAGAAAAAACATTACTACCGGAAAATCAAACCCTGCAACAAGAGGGTAGAGAAAGTTGTACCTCAAACATTTCAATGGAAAATATCCGGTCATAGGATGCTTCCATTTCAAAAGTGCTAATATCTGCAACAATAATCTCGAGATTTTGTAACCGGCGATCCCTATTAGTTCCAAAATTTAAGTTCGTTAAACTTGCTCTCAAAAGAAAAAAAAAAAAAATCAATAAGCAGTAAAACAAGTGAATATAATGAGCTGGAACTCAATCTACATTCATGAGTTTGAAATTTCCACATAGTACACATCAAACATTATGCTCAAAATATTTCATCTTAATTAGAAGTCAACATTAGCAAAAGTACCGGCACTGCTCCTCAATGTGTGCTTTCTGGGTCACTGAATTGCAAATCCCTGTAATCTTACAATTGCTAAATTTTTGTGCTATGTACAGAGAAAGAGATCCCCAGCCACAACCAACATCAAGAACAGTATGACCATCTTTTAGTTGTGCCCTTTCACAATGTAACTCCATCATTGCTTTCTCAGCATCCTCTAGAGTCTTTGAACTGTCGGAGAAGAGACAACAACTGCAAGAATGACCAGTAAATCATATCATTACAGACTTGAGTTTCAGCTACTTGCAGTCTTAATATGTTTCCAAGAACAGGCAATGGTCATCAAGCAATTGCACATTAAGTTGGTGAGTCATACAGGCCAATCAAAAGTGCTCAAATTATAATATTAGCTTAGGATGAAAAAGTCAGACGTGTGCATGAGGTATCTTTTTATTATATATAACCATAAGACAAATTAGATACAAAAGATGAAATAATTTGGGTATATGTAAAACTTGCCTGTATTTAAGATGCTTTCCAAGAACAAGCTGAAAGAAAGAGGTAGGAAGTTCATAATGCTGTGATTTTGCATCCTCTGTATTGATTGCTATTGGAATTTCTCTCAATGCTGCAAGACAGAAGCAATTATCCCGTATGCTTTAGGAGAATGAAATGCTAAATATCATAACCATATTTCAGTTGAACACCAAAATTTGAAGTTCAGGCCAACATCATTTAGGTTAAATGAATAGTAGGAAGCCCAAATATGATAACTTGTTGAACCACAACCAATTGCCCAGAATGTTTAAATCCAAGTTGGTCATAATAAACTGTCTCTTACACACTGAACCATCTCATAATATATTGATATGGAACACAGTTTGGGGTCTCTGTGTTACAACAACTATTTTAGCTGAAATGCCAACGATATCATTTTAATAAAGTGAGGCCTACAAAAGCACATGGTAAACAGTGAGCAATCCAAACAAAGGAACTCAACAAATATGTTAGTCATCAACCACATGTTAGTTTAGACTAACATAAACCTTCAGCATTTCATCAATTTTGAAGCTATATAGCCATCTTATATGCACAAATGCATTAGAAATAGAATGCCATGACAATCCACACTAATTTTTTCAGTCACATAAGTTAAATACACATTACTGACTCATTTACATGACGCACGTTTCCAACCCATTCATTATAACTTGCAAGTAAATCTTTGAGGGTTCAGCTAAGATTTTACTTGACAATGAAAATTCGATATGAACCCATTCTACCATTCAAGAAAACAAACTTTAATACAATTATCAACTCAAAATTGGATTCTTTCCACAATTAAGCAATAACCCATTTTCAACCAAAATTCAGAAGCCCCAAGTCCTCATATTGACAGAAGCCCACAAAAATTCCAACACATGAAAGCAAATGCGGAAAAAAGAAAGAAAGTACAGTACAGTGTGCGAATTCCACAACGTCCAACAGCTGCTGTTCGGCAGTGGGCTTGTAGCCGGACCGAAGGCGACTGGACAAAAGCAAACGAGTGAGTCTCCTGATGACAGCATCCGGCAACAAATTGCGTTCCAATGATGATAACATAAGCCGTACTGTTACATCATACGGTGCCTGGATCAAAGCATCCATTTTTACCACCTCACCACCTCTGTTCTTCCCTTCTTGAGAAAGAATATTACTCCTGTGATTCTGTGACACCCCTATAAAACACTTGGAAGACTCACGGATGCCACCGTTTCGGGACCTACATTATCTTACTACCTTTAATAGTGGTCTGACCGGCAATAAGGCGTGGGATAGTTCATTTCCTGAATCTCACGCCTTTGTAGTGCAAACATTTAAGCCATAGTTTATTTAGCCTATTGCCTGCACCAAAATTATAGATAAAAGTGATTAAAAATGTCGAAATAAGTAATACGATCATGCACATAAAAATATAATATATGAACTGAAAGATATTTTTAAAACTACCCTGAACCTGTTTTTGAATCTTTAATTTATGGAAATAATATTATTTAGAGTGTCATTATTTCTACTTCGACTTGCACTTTTACCCAATACTAGCAGCGGCATCCCTTGATAAGGCAATGTAGGACTGGTTTTAAGTGGGAAATCAAAATCTCAATTTTAATGAAGGAGACATTTCAGAAACTTTTGGAGTGGCTGTAAACGGTTAAGTCCTCAAATTTCGGAGTAATGGATTTTTTTATGCTAGATTAGCAGAGGGTAAGCAGTATTGTAGCACTGCATATACTGTCAACTTGTTCATTTTTAAGTTTGTAGAGTTAATACTTGGTGCTCTGACAAGGATTGAAATTCTTCTTTGAATTTAAAGCTTCAACCTGATGAAAATACTGACCCGTTCTTTTAAACGTACATATGATGGCCCTGTTGCATTTTTTATTCGGAACTCTCTTTAGAAGATGTCCGCTATGCCATGTTTATCCTCCTGTGTAACAAAGAAAACCAACAAATTGTTGTCTTAAGTTCATTTGTTTATTACTTTCCATTTTTTCCCAGTGATCTTGCAATCTGATCTGTCTTTGGTTACCCTGGACAAGGGGTTCCTGCTCTGATTTTTTGTTCTCATTTTTATTGTTGGGCTTCTTATATACATATGTTAGTTTCTCTTTTGATGAATAAAGGATCAATTCCTCCTTTTCTTTCTTTCTTATCAATTAGCTGCAATATATGCCATTTCCGATTCCCAAAAATATTCTTTAATGTTGCTTATTCAGAAGTAAGTTTACTGCTTCCCCAATGAAATAGAGTAAGTTTCCATATTCAAAAAAGCTCAGCGGTTTTTATCATATGTTATCCATCAAGGAGATGATACTGATCTTCGAGAAACTAATTCCATTAGTTTATTGTGCACTATTTAGATTAAATACATTAGGTATTATTTCTTTCAAACTTTCTCATACAAACCAGATTTTCCTTTATCTGCATTTCTTTGTGTGCCAAAATATGATGTACTAAGGAAGTTGATAACAAGGCATCAATGTGCTGACTCCATCTCCAAATTGAGAGAGGAAATTTATGAAAATTTTTGGTGGATTGTGGTGCTGCATATAAGGCAACCGCCAAGCTCTACAATGAATCAAGCTTTTGAATTTTAGTAGAAGTCCTGTCCTTTTATCTTGTTGCACCATTTACTATGTTGGTATGGCTTTTGAGTTCAGTTGCTCCTTGGATTTTTTCCATTGTGATTGTATCTGGTTCATTCTTGTAGTTTCTGAGACAATGTTGTCCTTTGTGCTGCAGACATGACTTCTACTTTGCAAAGTCAAGATTTGGTGCATAAAACCAAAATTTTCCTATGAAATATATTTTGTTTGGCAGTGTTGTTCACTGTAAGGCTTTAACTCATGCTTCTGACACTCTGAAGGAACATTTTTCAAAACTTAACACCCATTTAGGCATTCCTATTCTGATTTCATCTTTATTTGTTTGTCTTATCTGCATTTGCTGGACAAGTGAGATTAGAGCACATTCGTTTAATTTGTTTTCCTTATGATTGTTAGTTATCACAGTGAACTGGCAATTGTTACATTGTACCGTTGGACTGCCGATTACTGCGGAAGGGCGGTTGGAAAGTGGGTTTGTAACTCAAATTTTATTCTTTTGCGGGAGTACAAAGAAACAGCTAATGTATTTAAGATTGTCAGCAAATGGTTAATCGTTAATCTATCCTCTCTTCCCTCAAATGGTTTTGTTGTTGTATTAATGCTTCGTCTTGTCCTCAATCTACACAATCAGTGCAAGGATTGAGGGAACAGTGATCCAATAAAGCTGCCTGACGTTATTGCCTAACAGATTGTTGCTAATGCGGGCGTTCATCCACTTAGTGATGCTTCAGTTCGAGATGTGTCTCTTGATCTTGGCTATTGTAATCAAACATAAACAAATATATATGAGATAGGATTGCACTAGACAAAAGTATATCACATTATTACAAATTGTAATAGTATGAACCAATGAGGTGTATCTTCGTAAAATATGGGATTACATCACCCATCAGAGTTTTTTCTTGAACAGGAAATGTGTAACCATCCATTCTTCTCCATTGTTGTAGCCACAAAGCTCTGCCACTGCAATGAAGAATGTTCTCCAATAGACAGTCCATTTCAGAGCTGAATCTTTGCAATATGTTGATTGCATTATTGGCTTTATAGAACTCAGGTTGTGGTCCATTCTTTTAAGCCACTCCTCACTGCGCGAGTACATGCCCAATGCTTACTTCAGTCAGTATAACCTCCCAGGCTATCCCAGTCAGTCAGCACAAGGCATAGAAATAATGTCAGGAAATGTAACATTAACGTATAGAGACTTGGGGAATATGAAGAATTTTCATGAAGCTCATCATGTATCAGTGAAGTTAGAGTAGCATGAACCCTTATTCCATACCTCGTTTGTGCATAGTGTTTGCCATTAAGAAGCCAATGATTGACTACCGAAACATCATCCTGCAAGGAACATAATAGTATATTCCAACATCTCATTACTAAAATGATCCAAAAGATTTAGTATCACAATCACCAAATTTAGTAACATGACTGGAATTTGGCTAAATGGAATAGATCTGTAGACTGCACTACTATAACGAGAATTATCAAAACAAGAATGAAGCAATAAGGCTTCTTGAGAGATTTATTAATGATAAATCCGCTTTACTAAAGTAGCAAATGAGTTCATGGATCCATGTGAATACTTTCTCTTTTGAGGATTAACAAGCAGTCTCATTTTTCTTTTGCTTATGTCTACACGACATGCAAACAATAAGTTATGCTCCTTCACTTCACTCAGTAAAACTGTTCCCACCAAAACATATTGGTTTTTGCATAAGATACCAATCTAAACAAGTACCGTCAAAGCAGTGGGAAAGAATAGCCATCTCATGCAAAGGTTAATGATAAGGTTCTATTGAACCAAGTCCTGAAAACAACTGCAAGAATGGAAAAGACGAACCAAAACAATAGCTAAAAGGGACCTCAATGTGCAAAACTGACTAGGAAGGAAGCTGATCATAATGCTAATGTGCAGATCTCACCTGAAAATAAAGGAGTAGCTTTGCCGAAGGCATTGTACATCCAGTGAGGAAGTTCCTAGTAATCCAAGCATCTTCATTTACATCCTACACAAAATGCAGAAACAAAACAGAAAATACTAAAGAAACAGTTTCGTATTACAATTTTAAAAGACTTACAGCCTTTAAACAACTAAAAAGAACAGAAATTAAGGTTACCTCAAAGTGGTAAGCGAATGCTTTATGACAAAAATGCTCAATAAAAGGAAGGCCATCTGGTTTCATCCATGCCGATGTCTTCTTAAAAAGATCCCTGTAATTCTTCATTACTCCCTGAAGATCAAACTCTGCATCAAGAGGGTTAGCGAAAGTTGTACCTCAAACATTTCAATGGAAAATATCCGATCATAGGATGCTTTCTATTTCAAAAGTGCTAATATCTGCAACAATAATCTCGAGATTTTGTAACTGGCGATCCCTATAGTTCCAATTTAATTTGTTAAAATCACTCTCAAAAAAATCAAATGAGCAATAAAAACAAGTGAATATAACAAGCTGGAACTCAATCTGCATTCAAGAGTTTCAAATTTCCACATAGCACGCATCGAACATTATGTTCAAAATATTTCATCTTAATTAAAAGTCAACATTACCAAAAGTACCGGCATTGCTCCTCCATGTGTAATCTTACAATTGCTAAATTTCTGCTCTATGTACAGAGAAAGAGATCGCCAGCCACAACCAATATCAAGAACAGTATGACCATCTTTTAGTTGAGCCCTTTCAAAATATAACTCCAACATTGCTTTCTCAGCATCCTCTAGAGTCTTTGAACTGTCGGAGAAAAGACAACAGCTGCAAGAATGACACGTAAATCATATCATCATAGTCTCGAGTTTCAGCTACTTGCAGCTTTAACATGCTTTCAAAAACAAGGCAATGGTCATCAAGGAGTTGCACATTAAGTTGGTTACTCATACAGGCCAGTCAAAGCGCTGAAATTATAATATTAGCTTAGGATGAAAAAGTCAGCCAGACGCATGCATGAGGTATCTTTTTAACCATAAGACACATTAGATACAAAAGATGAAGTAATTTGGGCATATGTAAAACTTGCCTGTATTTCAGATGCGTTCCAAGAACAAGCTTAAAGAAAGAGGTAGGAAGTTCATAATGCTGAGATTTTGTATCCTCTGTATTGATTGCTATTGGCATTTCTTTCAATGCTGCAAGACAGGAGCAATTATCCCGTATGCTTTAGGAGAATGAAATGCTAAATATGATAACCATATTTCAGTTGAACACTAAAATTTGAAGTTCAGGCTAACATCATTTAGCACAAATGATTAGTAAGGTACGATAACTTGTTGGACCACAATTTGCCCAAAATGCTTAAATCCAAGTTCTTCATGATAAATTGTCTCTTACACAAGGAACCATCTATATTGATATGGAACACAGTTTGGGTTCTCTGTGTTACAACAACTATTTAGCTGAAATGCCACAGATATCATTTTAATAAAGTGAGCAATTTCAAACAGAGGAACTCAATATAATAACGCAGCTGCTGTTCCACAAGGTCCAACAGCTCCTGTTCGGCAGTGGGCTTGTAACAGGACCGAAGGCGACGGGATAAAAGCAAACGAGCGAGTCTTCTGATGACAGCATCCGGCAATAAATTGCGTTCGAATAATGATGACACAAGCCGTGTGGTTACATCATATGATGCCTGGATTAAAGCATCCATTTTTACCACCTCACCACCTCTGTTCTTCTTCTTGAAGAAGAGTATTACTCTTTTTTTTTTGGGTTCTTTAATTCTGTCACGCCCTGTCAAAACACTCTGGAAGACTCACGGGATACCACATTTTCAGGATTAACATTGCCTAATAGCAATGATTGTCGTCGACAGCATTCACAGTACACCTGGTCCCAATGATTGTGGTCTGAATGCCAATAAGGCGTGGGTTATTTCATTTCCTGAATGTCACGCCTTTGATGGAACCCAAAGAAGTTTCACCAGGGCCTTTGCATTCTGCTTTGTTTGTATCTTGAAGTTCATTCCTAAAGTTTTATATCTGGATAATATTTCAAACAAATTATGGAAATGAACACATATTGTCTAGTTTTTTTTTTTTTTCCTTGGCAAGTAGCACCAAATGATTTAGAGTTAATAGCATGTACCTCCTTCGAGGTTTTGTAATATAACAAACCAAATCCCGTAATTTAAAAAAATAACAATAGGCTCTTTTGACTAATAGTCAGCTTTAGTTACAAATCAAACCCGTAATTTGAAAAAATAACAATCGGCTCTTTTGACTAGCAGTTAACTTAACTAGAATTGACAAACGGATGAAAAAACTCTCAAAAAATTTGATATAATTTGAAAATTTTTATTAAATTTTTAAAAAGATAAAGAAGATGAAATTTAAAAACAAAAATTTAATAAATTTTTTTAAACTATATAATAATTTTTTTTTCAACTATAAAGACGAAATTTAAAGACAAAAAGGTAAAATTATGTAAAATTTTATTAAAAATTTTAATGCAAAAAGTCAAAAAATTATTATATAGTTATTTTATTTTTTAAGTCAACATTTTAAAGATTTTTTTCGTCTTTAAATTTTATTAATTTTTCATCTTTATAGTTAAAAAAAATTTATTATATAGTTTAAATTTTTTTATTAAATTGTCGTCTTTTTGTCTTTTTAAAAATTTAATAAAAAGTTTTAAATTATATCAAAAATTTTTAGGACTTTTTACAATATTGAGATGATATCATTTATATCTCTTAAGATTTTTATATTCGATTTGTTATATTATAAACTTTAAGGAAGGTAAATGATATTATCTTCGGGACCAAAGGAATAACTAATCGTTAAAATAAGAATATAAAAATCAAGTCCATTAATTTGCGTTATCACAGCCAACCACAAAAGAACAAAACTCAACCAAGTTTGCAGTATTAAGGCTTTGTTTGGATTATTTTTATTTGAAAAAAATTGTATTGGAATATGTAAAAATTTTTGTGGGTATTTTTTGATAGAAAAAGTATTTTGGAGGGAAAAATAAGAGGGAAAATTTTTTAAAATTATGTAAGTGGAATTTGAGTGGAAAATTTTGAATTTTAAATTTTGAAATAAAAATATGTTTGGAGTGTTTATTTTTGTTTGAGAACTTATTTATTTGCAAATAAATAGAGCCTGTCCAAACAGGCCTTTGTTACCAAACTTTAGTGATGGCAACGGCCCGATTAGCTCTACATAGCTTTCAATTGGATCTCATCTATTTTATGATTTTACAATTTCAATTTAGAAAAACGATCCTAATTTTAATTGTGATTCTACTTTTATTATATAAATAAAATATAATTAAATTTATTCTAATTTTTTTTATATTTAAGTAAAATTAATATTTATTATTATATAAATAATTTATTTATCTTAATCAAATTTTTATTAGCTTTTCACAATAAATAGATAAATTAGACATCAATTACGATAGCAATTGAAATATTGAGAAAATCATATAAAATATTGTAAGGAATAAAAATTAAAATAATATCATTAAATTATAAACTATACATAAATCTTCTACATATCTATTTATATATTGATTAATAATTTTTATAAAAATAATTTATAAATTATATTTTCTTAATTTTTCTAAAATCTTATGATTCTACAATTTGATCCCACCTATTCAATCATGCTTTCCTAAATTGATTATATGTAGGATTTCAATCCTATAAATTATATCTTCACTCGTCACTCGTCACCCATCATCCGTCCCGTTTGCTTAACCTCCACCTCGTCACTCTCCCATCCCCTCGTTTCCTTTGTGAGTGATCAAGGAGATCTGTTTTAAATAATAAAAAAATTAAAACTTAAAAAATAAAAAATTTAAATTATACAATAATAAAAATTAAAATAAATTATATAATTTTAACAATTAAAATAATCTAATTAAATACATAAATTTTATATAACCAAATAAAGTAATTCGAATGTAAGAAAATATGAGTACTAATAATATGTTATAATAAAAAAGATAGGAGTGAATAAATAATAATTTATAATTAATAGAGAAATAATAGTAAATTAATAGTAAGTAACACTAATATTAAAATATAATAATTAAAAATTTTATTAATATAATTTTATATAAATATAATGTAATATTTAAGAAACATTAATAATAAATTAATATTCTAATTAATATTAATAACATAATATATAATTATATTAATAATATATTTACTAATATGCATAAATAATATATTTATTAAAATTCAAAAAATATATATGTAATAAGTGTAAAATGGTAAATAGGGTGGGTGACAGACAAGAAAACTAGACAATTCTATAACCATTAGTTACAGTTCTAAAATTGATAGTTCCCGATTCTTTTAAAGGTAGAACTGCGACCAAATATTGGAGGTGTCGGTTCTAGTCCGGTTCCAGAATTGCTAGTTCCCAATTCGGTTTCAATTCGAATTACGGTTTCACTCTCAATTATAAAAAAATAATTTAAATTTAAAAATTATAAAGAAAATGTAACTTAAATTTAAAATATATATAACTTATATTTAGAATTAAAAATGAAAGTGAAAAACGAGTATATTTATTTATATTTTTTAAAGTTGTAAATTTTGTTGTAAAAAGAATATAAATTAGATTTTAAAAATTATCAATAAAATATAATTTAAACTTAAAAAAAAATATAACTTGCACTTACAATTAAAATTAAAGTGACAAAAGAGTACATTTTACTTATATTTTGAAAATTGTAATTTGTTTCTTAAAAAATTTAATTTAACTTAAAAGTTGTAAAAGAAATATAATTTAAATCTTAAAAAAAATTATATCTAAAATTAAAATTGGAAGGGAGAAAAGAATATAATTTATTTTTTTTAAAAAAAATTACATGGTTCCAAATTGGAACCAAATCGCCAATTCTAGTTTTGATTCTACATTTTTAAAAATTGGAACTGAATTACTAGGCTGGTTCTAGTTATGGTTCTTAGAATATTTTTTTACGATTTCAGTTCATAAACCAAAACTGTCAGATTCAATTTTGATTCGAATCAGAATCTTAGTCGCTTCTAGAGAAAATCTCATCTTTACCACTTGCCCCGTTTAGAAGTCGGGGAGAAAAGCTCTACCACCACCCTTCCCACCTTGGGATGGTTAAATAAGACATCCCTACCAAACTTTAACGAAAGGCGGCCGTACAATTTATGAAGCTCTACATTCAAGAAACTTTAAATTCAGAAAACAAAAGTTTTTTACGGCAGAATGGCTTTCAAAGAATCTCTAATAACTATAGATAAAATAAAAGCGATTAAAAATATCTAAAAAGTAATAAGATCATGTGCATAAAGATACAGAGTAGTAATATATCAACTGAACATTTTTAGTAATTGAGATAACGTATTAAAACAATAATAATCACTCTTAGTATTTATTGATCATCTCACATTACTCACCCACTGTGAGAGTCCACTGAATGATTTCTCCAGAGAAAATAATGCACCATAAAACAGGCAAAAGAAACCAACATGGGCAAAATTGTTGTTTGACCGTTGGGGTTGTCTTTTGACATTAAAAAACCATGAGAAAAACCTCAAGTGCAATTTAGCCCCAAAACAAGGTCCTTTGGCTCAAATATCATCCTTTGCTTTCCACTTTTCCTTGGTATTTAGCAATCCCACCAAAGTATCCTTGGCTTTTACAATGCTAGGAGACAAAAATATAATATTTCCCACATTTTTTTAATATAATAATATACTGAAGTGAAGCCTTCAAGAGAACAAAAGAGTTACGGCTTATGGGGTTGGATGTCTGCGGAGAAAGTCATAGATACTGTTAGGACACGGCCCTTTAGAATTTAGACACCCTTTGTCAAGGAGGAGATCATTCATATCCTCACAAGTTTTGGGCTTTGTTCAATCTTGTACAAAATCTTTTTACCTGCTGGAGGTTGGATCACATCACAGTTGTAGATAGGTGCGTATACCATGCTTTTATAGCGTTTTTTTTTTGGTTGTTGGGAACTTCTTAATTTCATGTTATTTGACTTATGATTACTTGTATTGACAACCCTTTTGGTCTCTTGAGGTAATGCGGAAAAAGATTATTGCTTTGATGTCTTTGCATTTCAGTTAAATGATTTTTGCTGTTTTTTTCCCCTCCTTTTTTGGTTCTTTTCTCTGGTTGGTTTCTTGTTTTTTACTTATGGGGTGGGGGAAGGGGGGATGTGGCGCTTGTTTCTTGTGGTTCTATCGGAGTTTCGAAGGAGTTAAGAGTTTAAGGGGTGGCTTATTTTGGCTGGGATTTTCTTCGGAAATGGAGAAAGAAGAGAATTTGGTTGCTTATAGGTATGGTAACGGTGATGCTTTGCTAGCTACGGAAAAACAAAAAAGAAACTCTGACCGACAGTTGCACAACTTTTATTTAATATCAGAACCTTATTACTTTATTGGTGTTTTCCTCAATCATCAACTTTCTTGTGCATTTTTATTAGTTTTTGCATCTATGCATATGGATGATTGAGAAAATGTTGTGGACATTAGGTGAATCCTCATAAGATGTGGATTGGAGGCCTTGAGGCTTAAAATCTGAAAGAATAGAGAAGATGGACATTCACTTGTAAATCCAGCAGAAATCCAGTAAAACAGTTGATCGTTGTTCCTTTAATTAGTTGTCTTGTACGCGTATTTTATTTTCTGTATGGGAAGAATATTGTACAGCATAAGAACCTAAATCTGTGGTTTTCATTTTGCTTTTCCTCTCTAGTTCTGTAAGTGTAAGATGTGCTTGACTGTTGACTGAAATATTTAGTATAAAGATTTTCTTTTGATTCGCAGAGTTTGTTGTCAAAGGATAATACTGAGATGAACAATGATGATGATTTGAGCAGTGGACAACTATTGCGCGATGTTGAGGAAATAAGCCAAGCTCTATATCTGCACAAAGCCCCATCTGAGGCAGAGCTTTTGCAATCCAAGCATCAGTTTGGCTCTGATAGTAAGGCAGTAGTGCAGGATGTGTTCCATAAGAAGAAAAAATCATCAATTTGGCAGTGGAAGCCCTTGAAGACTCTGACACATATTCGTAGTCATCGATTTGATTGTTTCTTTTTCCTCCATGTACATTCTATTGAGGGTCTGGCCTCAAATTTCAATGATCTTATTCTCTGTGTAAGTTGGAAAAGGAAAGATGTGGTGTTCAGAACACATCCTGTCCGAGTTTTCCAGGGGATAGCTGAGTTTGAAGAAACTTTGATGCATCAATGTTCTGTTTATGTTAGCAGAAATGGACCCCAAAATTCAGTAAAGTATGAGCCTAAACTCTTTCTTCTTCATCCTTCTGTCATTGGAGTCCCAACGCTAGATATAGGGAAGCATTGGGTGGATCTTGCAAGGTTGCTTCCTCTTACATTGGATGAGTTGGAGGAGGAGAAGAGGACCTCGGGAAAGTGGACAACAAGTTTTAAGCTTAAAGGCAAGGCCAAAGGTGCAATGCTGAATGTTAGTCTAGGATTTTCTATTCTGGGAGATAATCCATTTGATTCAAGTCGTTTTATGAAGGTCTCTGAAATTATTGGGGTGAGTGGACAGACCACAATCCGTCCATCTGCAGATATTGCTCAAATCAGCAGTAATAGTGCACTTAATAGGCTTGGTGTTCCAAGAAAATCATCCAATGAGTTTCACGCTGTTTCATCTCAATCATTAGATTTGAAATTTCATCATGAAGTTTCCTCTGACTCCAAGTCAGAGCTTGCTCAGTCAATTACCTTTTTGTACCAGAAACTTGATGAGGGAAAGTTTACTAATCTTATTAAGTCTGATAGTCTTCATGAAAATTTGGTGCCCCTTAATCTGAAGTCTGCCTCATTAACTGAGTTTGTTAGTGAAGATACTGGAAAGGAGCTTGAAGATATAGACTTTATTGTAATTGAACAGGGTATAGAACTGCCTGTAAAAGATGAGCTGAAACACAATCATGATTGTACTCAAAATATTCAAAAGTCTGTTATCGAAACTGCAGCTATTACAGAGTCTTTTCCTGATGACGTGCCAAGTTTTAGTCAGAATGGGGAATCAAATTCAAAGCATAAACATGGTTTTGATAATCTTTTTGGAGGTGCAAGGGATGGTAAGTATGAAGAGAACAATAAACAGGTTAAGGAACCAACTGGGGATGAACCTCAAACAGTTTCATGTAATTTCTTAGCCTCCAAATCAGCAGAATTAAACTCGTCCCCTAATGTTAGCAAGTTTTTTGAGCAAGAGAATAACATGAAGTCTAAACCTAGTTACGGGTCAGGTAAGGTAAGATCACTTAGTGTAGATGATATTACTGAATCCGTGGCTAATGAGTTTCTTGATATGTTGGGCATTGAGCACAATGATAGAGACATGAGTTCTGATAGTGAGACTGAATCTCCAAGAGAGCGTTTACTCAAACAGTTTGAAAAGGAATGCTGTGCATTTGGAGATTCTGTTCTCAACTTGGATGCAGCTGCAGAACAGATGGAAGCCAATTGTGTTTCTCGGACTGGCTCTGGAAGGGTTGCATGCTCTGATGATTTTGATTTGTCAATGGCAATTCAAGAAGCTGAAAAGGATTATAACTGGGTAACTCAGTCACTGAGAAGCAGAAGGAATGCAAAAATGCTTGAAAACTTGGAAACTGAAACTTTAATGCAAAAATGGGGTCTAAATGAAAAGGTTTTCCAAAATTCTCCTCAAGCTACGTCTGGTGGATTTGGAAGCCCAATTTATGTTCCTCCTGAAGAATCTCCAGAATTACCTCCTCTTGGAGAAGGCTTAGGTCCACTTATTCAGACAATTGGTGGAGGGTTTTTGCGATCAATGAGTTCTTCCCTTTTCCGGAGGGCAAGGAATGGTGCAAAGCTAATAATGCAAGTTTCTAATCCAGTTGTCCTACCATTAATGATGGGCTCGGGAGTGATGGACATTCTACAGTTCTGGGCATCAGGGGGAGCTGAAAATATGTTTGTTGAAGCAAATGAAGTGATGCCTTTGCTAGACATAACTGGAAAAACGATCCAACAAGTCAGCCTGGAAACTGAATGTTGTGCAAAAAAAAGTATCACTAGGTTTGTAAACACCACCCTTATCAGTATGTTGGTTTGAAGTTTTTTGGCCTTTTTGTTTACCTGCTTCTATACTAACAAATGCTTTGTATTTCCTGTTCATAGGTTTAATGAATGTGGTTCGCTGCTTGACCATGGGGTCAGTAATAATTTGTTTTGTATGCAGAAGACTGATGGAGAAATGCTAGTCGTTGAGAATGCACAAAGCCCTGGCTCAATATCAGAGAACCTGCACTCAGAATATGTCTCTTTGGAAGGCCTTATTCCTTTAGCTTTGGCCAATATTGAGGCTCTCTCAATTGAAGGGTTAAGGATTCAGTCTGGTTTGTCATATGAAGAAGCATCATCAAGCATTAGGACACAGTTTATTGGGAATTGCATTCCCAAATCTGAGAAAGTTGAACTTGATGGAGTTGTTGGTCCTAAAGGAATCAGTGTGTCGCAACTTTTGGATTTAAAAAATGAGAATAACTTTAATGAGTTGATGAGACTTTCGATCTCCTTGGATGAATGGGTCAGATTAGATGCAGCGGATGTTGATTATGAAGGTGAAGTTGATGGACATACACTGAAAATCTTAGCAGCCCATCATGCTAAATTCTTCAATTTAGATGGTGAACAGCTAACAAAAGTGGGTAGTGGGAGTGGTTTGTTTGGTAACAACTTCACATTAGCTCTTAGGTTGCAACTCAGAGATCCCTTGCGTAATTATGAAATAGTTGGTGAACCAATGCTTGCGTTGGTTCAAGTGGAAAGAGTCTCTATTCCTCCACCACAAGAAATGGTCAACATGAGCACACAAACAAATGGCAACAAAAAGGATGATTTGAATGAAGAGTTAGCTAAGGCAGGAACCAGTTTCCAAGAGAATTATAAGAAGACTAGCGCACAGGTCATTCCTCTGTTTGAAATCTCTGAAGTACATATTGCAGGCTTGAATGATGAGACGAATGATAGGCGACTCCTGATAACTGGAAAACAGCATCAATCTGGGTCTCGATGGTTTTTTTCTAGTGGTATGAACAGAATCAGCAAGAGACCTTTTTCCGAGTCAAATGCAATAATAAAACCATCCTCACAACTTCTGCGAAAGCAGGCTGGGGATATTCTATGGAGCATTTCTTCCCATGTGCAACATACAACTAAATGGAAAGAGTTGGCCGAGTTAAATTGTCATGTACGCAATCCTGATATTATTCTTCCAAATGAACCTGTTAGGTCTTTAAAAGCAAGCTGATGTTTCAGTTAGTAAGATTTGTAGTGGGTAAAACAGCAATACGTTCATGTTAACTTGTTCATCAAACTTGCTAGCAGCCCCATCATGTCTGTAGATATCCCTGCTAATTGCTTCACATTATTTTCCATACACATGCATGATTGCCCTCTGGTAAGAAGCAAGTAGCTAGGTTATTCTCAAAATGGTGGGATTATTTCCAAACAGCACAAAAATGAGATAAGAAAATATTGTCTTTTTAGCCGGATGCCAATATTTTTGTATGTTGTCTGTAGATTGAAGTAGTTAGTTTCTTTTATTTTGTTAAAAACCATGTTTATCTTGGAATAACTATGTGTGCAACATCCCCTTTTGGATACCTGGTTGCAATATTATACTTTTAATGGAACAGTACCGAGCATGTTTTTGGCTTTTAGTGACAATAATAAAGAAGTTTCTGTTCTGAGCATTCTTCTATTTTACGTTGAGGATATGCCAAATTGCAAGCTCTTAATACACAATGAAATCAGCTACTGACAACTTTCTGCTTCTAATTTGTGCTGAAATAAAAAGTTATTCCACCCCACCCTTCACCGAGCATCTGTTATTGTGTTGACTGGCAGTTTTGTAAGTTCTGTGAGCTTTTTAATCTGGAATGCTTCTGGACACAGGATGTGTACCAATTATGAAGTTTGTGGGGGTTCAGAATAGAATTAGGGATAATAGCATGCAATGTTCTGAACTCACTTTTGACTGCTTATCTTCTTGCCCTTGAAGGTTATATCCATCATCATGCTCATCTACTTCTTTCAAATTTTATCTTTTTCAGTCTTTCTTCAGCCATGGCTCCCACTTTCAGGAGATCTATTTTTCATCTCAAAAGAACTATAACATGTTCAATGATACTTTCGTGCAATTAAAACTCTGCTAAAAGCAATCTTGAATCCTTTGGCTGTTTTTGGTTCTTTGGGGGAACTGGAGTTGAATTGGATTGGAATAGTTATTATACAGAAATGCAACTGCAATCCTGTGGAAAAATTCCATAAGGAACCAAAGACACGTTACATGCAATTTACTGAATATATATTTGTCTGATTAGTGCATGAGTGTAGCACCCTATTATGTTGCTTGTCTACTTAAAGTGACAGAAACAGATGGAAACATCTGAAAAAAAAGGGCGTTGAGGAGAACGTCAGGTACAATGGAAGGTGCCCATGCTCCATAATCTTTTGAACGTTTCTAGCAATTTGATACTGACACTAGTTGAGGAACTTGAATTCTTCTGTGGTAGTCAGAATTGAGAAGGGCCTTCATGGTTGTGGATGCCCTCATAAGTAGTTATCACATACTTCTGATCCTCTTTGTCTCTTTCGACTTTCTTCTTCACTGGGCACCCTTCAACTGAGCACCTATAGTAGTTCCTGTTGATACATGAATACAATAATATTGTACCATTAGTTAGCTGTTTTGTGGGACTCTAAATACTCTGGTCTCTCCAGTCTTTGATTATACAGCTTTGACTTCTTTATGAGCCTTAATTTATTTGTGTTCAACAATCATTTCCAACTTGGAGACCTTTAAATGCCTGTTAAAGCAGTTGGAGATGGTCCCGCGTTGCCTTTTATTTTCCTTTGTTAAGTGTGATAATTATATGGAATGCAATGCAAAGGGAAGTAACGAGGGAAAAACATAGTGAAAAGAATGACCATTTAAAGCATACTGCATGATATTGCAAATTGTTCAATGTTTAGTTATGATAGATTGTCTCTACAAAAGAAATTTCCTCGAGGGAAAGCCATAAAGAAATGCCCATCAAGCGACAAAGTCAATTTCTCTTGCTTATCTCTTTCTTTAATTTTATAAGTTTGCTCCCATCAAAACTCTCCATATATACGTGGGTTAAAGTCTTTTCTTAAAGAAGGGGTAAACGTGAATCACTAATATTGGTGGTTGTAGGATTTCTTTTGGATTCATCTTCGCTACAATCCTGCACTGTTTGTGATTTATACCCCTCCCCAGGCCTAGCACAACCGAGCTGGTTAAAATATAAAAAGCACTAGATTATTATAAAGAGAGTATCTTTTTTGTCATGTTAGTTCTTCCACTGTTTATGAGGAAAAGGTTTACCCTGAATTTCAGTGTCAATATTACATCTAAATGGTTACTGCTTCAAGAAAACTTTTCCATAATTACCTTCTGCAACACACCCATACTTGACAGAAGTAACCACTGGGCATAGGCCAGTGGCCACCAAACCATCAAACCATGTATTTGGGCCAGAGGAGAGGGCTTCATTTCCCTCTCCTCTCATTCGCACCTCATATTCTCCCTTTGGCGTAATAGGTGCTTAATCTCCATTTATGTAAGGCACAATTTACATAATAATGTATGGATATTAAAAAGAAAAAAGCAAAAAGAAGAGTAACATGAAAAACTACATAAAAACAATACTAACATATGAAGTAAGTGAATGTTTTTAGTATCCGTAATATGTAAGATATGATAAATTATGACTTTCACTTTTTAGGCTCATTAGTTATTTTGTAGTCAACCCTTCAATTCGTGCCAATTTGGGAACAAAAAATTGGTTGGGCACTACCATAGTCACCAGTGCAAAATTTGGCATCCAATATATGTTAGTTATCATTACTGATACTGCATATATTGTACCCAAAGTACAAAAATTTTCTATATGCAAACTTTTTGGAAGGGAAGAGGAGATGATGAGAATCTACACATACAAAAATTTAAAATGTTTCATTATTTCAGAAAGTTAATTTTGCCTTTTCAATTCTGAGTTCAGAAGGTTGAAATGATTTGTTAAAAACCATCCATTTGTGAAATCAAGCCATGCATGATGAAATGAAATGTAGAAGTTTTTTGAAACTGTGTTTGTGCAAATTTTACCTTGGATTTGGGCTGTTCTTCACCATCTTCTTTCCATACTTTCTCCATTTGAAACCATCATCTAGTATTTCAATCTCGGACTTGGTTTTGAATGCAATCTTTTCTCTGATTTCCTTCTTTTCCTTGCCACTACTGCCCCCACTCTGCTGATCTCCTGCAAAAAGTTACAAATTAACCACAATCAGTCACTACATTAATTCAACAACAGAACCACCTGCATTTATATGCAAATTTTGCATGCATTTTGCATCATACTACAATTACACAAACACAAAAACAAAACTTGGTTACTTTTAACAGTATTTTCGTGACTGCTGCTTCCACTGGTCTGGATGATCTCATGACTAACTACTTCTTCATGATGAGGACTCTGGGTGCATCCAACTGAACCCATCAATGGTGGATGCTCCTCCATCCAATCCCCTAGCTCAAAAAACTCCGACACCTCAAAATTCAGCTGGTTGGCAACATAGGTGGCGGCGCCAATCTGATCAGTCATCCCTACTGAATATGACGATCCATATCCATAATTGTTATTACTGTAAGGGTTGTTCCCATTCCCACCCCTATCCTCATCCCCATCCCTATCTCTATCCATGGTGTGCTACACTAAAGGGTGCTAGTGAAGTAGTGAAGTTTACAGAAGGCGACCATGGTAGACATTTTTATGTTGTTTTCAGAGGCAAGTTCCTTCCTGGTAAGCTTCCTGCCATGTCGAAAGAAGCTTCATGGGGTTGCTGGGTCGAGTCTTGATTAAGAGGGGTGGCTACAAAGAATGCCCCAGACATGACAGGGCCCAGTAGGGGGAGATTGAGATTGTTGACATGTATATCTCTGATGGGATGATGCTGATGCCCAGAATGAGATGACAAAGGTGGTGGGGTACTGAGGAGACGACTTGTGCGTAGACTTTTGCTGCTCCGGTTCTGGCCCGTTTGGATGGGGGATGAATTTGTTTGAAATTTGATGTGAATAAATTTGAGATTCTGTTCATGGTCTCGTGCTTAGACTGACTGACCCCTCCGAAACGTTATCCCTCAATGTGTGCTAGTGTTTGGATATGATCTCATCATCGGACTGAGGTCATTTGGTCGTCCTATAAAATTCGCACAGCCTGTCATTTTTTCATTTCCAAATACTTTTTGTTCAAGAATTTTTTCCTTGCTGTTCAAGAATATGATATGAACCGTGAATCATGTCCATCCACGTAGAGGGTGACGTTTGAAAGTATTTTAAAATATATTTTTATATTCTCAACATAATTGTTATTTTATAATTTTTACTTTGAAAAGTATAAAAAAGCATTTTGAAAGGTAAACTATATGCGTTTAACTAATTGAGTTTACAAGTTAAGTGATTTTGAAAGGATAATATATATTAGATTTACACGCAAATTTAAAAAATTATACCAAAATAAAATTTACCATTGATTACAACTCATTCTCATACGAGGATAAGTGAATTCTCGTTATGGTAGTAGTTTTAGATAATCAAAATTTATTGTTAATAATCATCTTGAACTAGATTTTTCTTTAAAAATATTGTTAGAAAGATTATTAACTACTTAATGAAATAGACGTAACAATAACTAATTCGAGCTTCCAGAGGTATAAGCGAGTTGGTAAGTTTGAGGTGACATGGGAAGAAATTTTCCTGCAAGTTCAAACTTCGCGTGGGATCTGTGGGTTTGGGCTCTCTTCCTTAGGTCTCTGCCAACTCGTACACATTTCTCGATTTATATCCCGCCTGGTTAAGAAACTTCTAGTACATGTGGGGAAGTTTCGACTTCACAAGAAGACTTTCTTCTAAACAAAGCAATAACTAATTCGAGTTGTTAAGGGATAAGTGGAGTACTTATCCATTGTCTTACTAAAGAAAGAAAGGAGACAAAAACACTAATAAAAAAAAGTGCAAGTTTGAAAAGGAATCAACATAGGAAACCAGAAAACTAATCAAATATTAGTATTAAGATGAATGTAAAAAGAAGAAGAAGAGAAACAACATCGAACTATCGAAATATTAAAGAGGAAACATCTAAAATCGTCCTCCACATTTCACCGAATAATCTTTTTTATTTTCCATTTTTAAAACGGGAACAAATAGTCTTTCAAATTTCAAGGACCAAAATTTGAAGGAAAATTGCAAGACTAAACGTTCCTGTTTATGAAATTTGAAGGACTAAAAGTTCCTGTTTATTTCACAAATAGTACAAAAAGTTCCAGTTTATGAATTGTGAAGGACATTTTATTTCCTTTTTAAAAGTGAAGGACAAAAAAAATCATTCGCTATAATGTGAAAGATACTTTTGGGTGTTCGCTCAATATTAAATCATTTGTTTGGACTCTTGTCCTTATCAAACGTGCTAGTGAAGTGGAAAATTGCTGGAAGAATGCTAATTTGTTACAGCTATAGATTTATGATTTTCACCGTCACCAATTCTAGATAACATGCACTACTGTCATGCATTGATTGTATTTTTATGTAGAGAAAATTAGATATATGGATAATAATTATGTACTATTTTATTATCTATATAGGGAAATTACGATTATTATTACGGTTGTAAAAATAAAATTTTGCAAGAGTATAGTTGGTCCCTCAATTTAGAATCTTGTTTTAATTTGGTACAATATATTCAAAGAGTTTTAATTTGATCTTTAACTTGTAATTTTGATTTAAAATTTTTAATTGGTATTTTTAATAGTGTTAATTCGAACAGGACTTAATATGTGCAATTAAATGATTTACATATACATAGGGTAAAGGACAGTAGAAAAAACCAAAATAAAAAAAATTAAATTGTAAATAATTATTTAAAAATTTTATTTTTTTGCAAAATGCTCCTTAAAAGTTTTATTTTATATTTTATTACCTCTAATTTTGTAATTTCACAATGGCCATTAATTTTTTTTGTTGTCAAAAATATATTATTACTAAATAAAATTGTCTTTTAACTATCTAAATTACAAAATGTCATAATTGGAGATAATTTAAATAATTATAAATACAATTTAAATATTTATAAATTGTGTGAGTCAGTGATTAAATGTATTAAATTTATAATGTTCCGAATTGAGAGATGAATAACCCTATTTATTCCCAAAAATATATTATGAAATATGATCAAAATTTATGCATACTTTTTCTTAACTTGTTTGTTCAACGCAGACTTATATATATATATCTCGAAAACAAGTATTTTAATTGGTTAATAATATTCGCATTTCACTTCATAATATTGAACATTTCTCTTCTATTGTAAAACATACATCACAGACAATCCTTTTTTTAGTTTTTGCAATTGTCAATATAAATCCTTAATTTTTTTGTTCTTTGTTTTTGGCTGGGAACATCACATGCATGTGCATGTAGTGAATGCTACCTGTGTCTTTTCTTGATGCCTACAAGTCTTGTCAACGGAAGTCCTCCTCAATCATGTATTCACATTCTATCATGGTTTTATTCGTACAGTCTACAAATGCTATAGTGGGGCTGTAAAGCAGAACAATGTTCGTTTTAGATCGTTCGATTCCTTTACAGTTTACCATAACATTTAAAGAATACAAATTGATCTTGAACATAAATATAAAAAACTTAAACGAACACGAGCTGATCTCGAACATATTTATTAATGTTCATGAATATGTTCACGAATATATTCACAAACATTTAAATAAGTATATTCGCGAACATTTAAACAAACATGTTTGCAAGCACTTAAATAAATAAAAATTTAAAATAATATAATATATAAATATTATATATTTATTTATACATATTCATCGAAAGATCTGTTCGCTTATACCACTAGAGCTTCTAGTGTACAATTTCATACTAAAAATGAGTAATTTGCAGAAAGAGTAAAACAACGACGTAGTTTTGACAAAATTATATATATTATATATATTATTATAATTATTAATATTATTATATATATTTATATATATTATTTTAAACGAACATTAATCGAACATATTCATGAACACTAAACAAGTTTGTTCGCGAACATAAACGAACCGAACACATATATGTTCATATTCGTATTTATTTATTAAACGAACACTAAAATTTGTTCGTTTATTGTTCTTTTAACTTAAAAAACGAATATAAACAAATGTAACTGAACTTGTTCACGAGTTATTTAGCGAACGTATTAATTCATTTACACCTTAGTGCAAACATACTATATATCATGATTTTATTTCTGGTCATCCAATATTGGGTAAGCCTGCCTGTTTTGTGGTCTAAAGACAGAAGTTTGTCCCAATTCCAACGGTGGACTTGGCATACTGGTGCTTCTTAGGTCTTGTATGAGGTCTCTCAGACCATGGATTCATTGGATCATTGAAATAGTCGAGTCAATATATTGACGAATTATATATATCTATATCTATATATATATAATTTCTTTTTCTTCTTTTTTTTTTCCAGCAAGATAGATTAGGTAATAGGAGTTGCAAATTTTTTATATATTGATGCATTGACATCGTTTTTTATAATTTTTAAATGCATGAGGGCCTTGGCCAGAACTTGGTTTTGGGAAATTCTATGCTATATATATACAGATAGTTATTCGAGATGATGGTTAAAATATTAATCCTTGTGCAATCTCTCCATGCATGTTGTGAAAACCTTTTAACCATTTGTAATCACTCCATTTAGTGGAAAACAATTGAGAATTGACGGTATTTTTTTTTTTTGGGAAAGTGGTAGTAAATAAAATGAATCCAAAATTTACTAATTTAAACTTTTTAATTCAAATTAAATTTTCTTTGCTCATTAATTTTCGTAGTTGCATATTAAATCTTTCGTCCCATTTAACATATACTAGTTGAATCTCATTATTAAAACTAGATTCTTTTAAATTTTAAATCTGTTGTCTCAGTTATTATGTACCAACTGTACCCATTAATAAAACAAACGTAATTTCATTAAAATTAGACCTACTAAAATTTGCATATTTTACTCTACTAGACCTATTAGCGTTTATGCATTTTATGTTAAAATAAAATTACGTTATTTTATTAACAGAATATGATCGGTGGTATTCAGTAAGTACTACGAAGGTTCTGAACTCGTTGTTTCGCCCCCACAAACAAAAGTGACACCTTGTTCTAAATCAAAGTAAAGCTTTTTAGTCCATTGTAAATGCCGTTGCATTATGGCTTAGAAACGGGGGAAATCAAGCGTGGTGCTTTCGTTATCATCTCATTACAGGAATAGAATAGACTAGTACCAGAAATTTAAAATCATGACTCATCTCAAATCTAGATACATATAACATGTTTTCCAGTCAACAAAGATTCCCTTTTTTTAAAATTTTTTTTTTTTTAAAAAAAATTTCTTCTGATGGGTTCTTGTAAAGAACAGAACAGCTTCCCGAATATCCATGTTTCTAGTTTCTACCCCCAATTAGGCAGGGAACCATAAACCAATGCATTCATTGCCCAAAAAGACTGATGACTTCAAAAGGGGCGGTGACTTTGTTTCCTGTAATCTTCTTCAAAAACCTTGGAAATTGGGGCATGACTGTGAGCAAAATTTTCCCTTCTGATAACAACTTAATTGACTGGAAACTTTCTTTTGTTTGCTGATTAAACAAACCTAAACCAAGATATAAATAGAATAGAGCTTTTCAAAAGGGTTCACTATACTTGCACGAGCACGAGGGTGCAAAAGAAGCTTTTCCGTACAACCAAATTAGGGATGCACCAATAATAGTTTGTTCAAGAAAAGAGACCATAATAGAGAACAGTGAAAGTTTTGCACAACCTCAAAAAAAAAAAAAAAAAAGAAAAAAAAGAAGAAAGAAGCAAAGTTTATGGAATCCCAAGGTTTCTTCAAATGCACTCCAACTCTTTTGACTCAGTGGAAATCATTCCCCACTGATAGAATAAATCTTTGCACAAATTGTGGAGATAAAAATCTTTATCCTTGTTCAATAGAACGAACATTCCTAGCATTAACTTTTAGTTTTCTAGATGACAGTTACGTCTGCTTCTTTGGCTTTAGTATTGTTTATTGCGGGATTGTACTTTTAAATCATCACTATGTTAATGTTGGGTTTGGCATGGCTAAAAGCTCAGTTTGGCACGATGATCAATATTATATAGATCAACTGAATCAATTCGGACTAGAACTCAGCTGCAATCCTTCATAATGATAGTTACACTAGCCATCGGGTCTAATTATTTAGGGAACATCTTTGGATACTTAAGTTCAGAACTAAAAGGAACTAAAATAGAGAAAGGATGAAAAAAAGGAGAGAATTATATTGATAATATAAAAAATTATTTTGAAAAACGATTAAGTATGCAGCGTTATGGGATTCATATGATTTGCAAGAATGTGATTCTTATGAAAAATCACTTTACAATCAACTTCAATTTGATCAGTTTATTTATAGTGATATTTATCTAGAGATTATTACTTAAATTGAAAGAATGATTAGTGGAAAATACTTTCTAAAATGCTTTTTTCTCCCCAATGAAGTGTTATTTAAATAGTTTTTCATCTAAATTTTAATATGATATAAATATATTTTTGAAAAACTAAATATATCAATAAAAATAAATAAGTCAAATATAGATTTAATTGACCAAAAAATCAGTTGACTGGACTCTTTTTATGGAACAGAAAGGGCATACATTTTCCAAAACTAGTCAATCCTTTCCCTAAATATGATCTTGAAGAGAAGCATCCAATTTCATGTCAAATGAGATTTCGAGGAATTTTTTTTTTTTTTTTGTTATTCAGTTAAATAAGTATGATAACACATTAAATTTCTTTCTTGACTCTTTTCTTATGAAATTCACAAAAATTATTAATTTTAAATTGACCCAATATTGGTCTTTTAAGTGTTAATTTTATTTTTCTCATCAACTAAATAAAATAGATTATAAGAAAAATAAAATTGTAAACTATTTGGATCTAAATTTTCAAGTTTTCCCTTCCATTGTCCATGCTCCATGTTGCTATTATTTTGGGTCTTGTGGGTAGGTCCACATTATAAAAAGTTGGGCCAGAATTGACTTGGGCTTTATTATGTCCAAATAACTAATGAATACCCAAACCAAGTTTTACACTTCGCCGCTCCGTGGATCCGCAGTCACAGTCCGAGAGCCATGGCGCGGAAGAACCCGCCATCCAGAAAAGAAACGGCCGGGAAGAAGCAGGACGGCGGACAGAAGCGGCTAAGAGGGGCCGAGAGGTCAGCTTACTTCGCCCGGAGAGAGGCTGCTAAGGTCTTACGCAGCGTGCTCCAAGGAGACTCTCGCCGGCGAGCTGTGGGCTCCATTAAGTCCTTGGTTTATAGCCCCTCCGTGAGGAACAAGAAAGGCACCTATGCTCTGGTTTGCGAAACCCTCAAGCGTAAGTTAGCAGAAAGAGCAAGCCTTTACTGTCTGGGTTTTGATTTTCAAGCACTTTTCTTCTTTCTTGAGCGATGAATAATGATGGGAATTTGTAATGTGAACTGAAATTTGTGAAAGTGGAGATAGCTTTGAAAGAAATTACCTTGGAAGTAGAAATATGGAAACTTGAAAGTGTGTGGGAGCTTAAGCTGATCAACCATTGCATTTGGGATGGCTGTTTTTCGAACATCCTAATTGATAAGACGTTCCTTGATTGTTTTTTTTTTTGCTTATTTTTTACTTTGAGTAGATCTGCCAATTATCAAAGATGTTTTGGGAGGTGCTGAAGTGTTGAATTGCAAGTGGAAGGTATCAGAAGCTTTTTCTTCGATCACACTGCTGAAATTTTAATGTAACTTTTTATTTAACTTGTTCAGTAAGATTGAAAATGCCTTTTTTTATGCAGAGACAAGAAGAGTTAATATATGTTATAACATACGACATTCTCTTTGGTCAGGTGGGTTATTATTTCAGTGAATGTTTCTGTTTTATGCACGATAACTCTCTCTGTTGGTAACAGATTTTCTTTACTCAAATTCTTTCCTAAGTGATGCTTCATGTGGTCCTGTTGTTGCATTAGTCTAGTCCCATTATTTATACATCTTTTCACTCTCCATAGGATGCTTCGTTAATTGGGGATCCTGAAAAGTTTCTCATGCTGAGGAAAGATAAACTGCAATCAGCTCTGGTTCGTCTTTTAGCCAGTAAGAGAGTGAAGCACATAAAAGACTTGATGCCCCTTTACAAATTCTCAGGTGTGTACTTCAACTACTATTCTTCTTCTGCTGACTTTTTATTATCTTGTCGTCCATTCTAGTGCCATCATATTTTATTTAAAAGAACATAGGCATCAGGCATTCAGCCATAAACTTAAGTTTATTCTCCAATTGGAAAATGGGGCTGTTGATCTTTATTTACAAAGAAGAAAAGAATGTTTGTTGTGGTTTGTCTTTCTTCTAAAATTACCTACTATTTAGGTCTTAGTTGTGGTCATGTAACATTATGATCTGTTTTCAAAGTTAGAGAAGGTTGACATATTTTATTGAGATTAATTTTTCTTTGTGTGATATTTATCTTGACATTTTGGGTGATTTTGGTGGCAGATGTTTCAAAACCTCGTTATGTTCGTGTAAATACTCTGAAAATAGATGTGGAGTCTGCCTTACTTGAGTTGAGCAATCAATATGTGGTAAATACTCATATATTAGTTACACAAAAATGATATTTTTTTGCATCAAGTTGTATTTTACATTCAATCTGTATATCATGCAATGCTCTTATCATGATATGAAGTCAACACTTTGCTGTGTATAACCTGATGTCATGGGCTTGCATTCAAATGCCGCAAGTGAATGTATTTTAGAATTTAGTATCCTTTGAGAGACTCTAAATACTTATATGAAAAAGGAGGAAGTTACAAGTTTGAACATAGTCCTAATGGTTTTAATCTTTTATTTTTGATATTTAGGTTCACAAAGATGATATGGTTCCTGGCTTGTTGAAATTACCACCGGGTACTGATTTGCACAAACATCCTTTGGTTACTAGTGGAAGTATTTTTCTTCAGGTAACAAATGGTTTTGGAGTTCTTGTGGTCTTTCTAATCTTATATGACTGTTATGCAGAATTTTTGAGGGACCGATATCTCACTTGCTCTTTTACTTGAGTCATTAACATTTTCTTCTAATATGTTTCTAGGGCAGAGCAAGTTCCATGGTTGCAGTAGCACTTGGACCTAATCCAGGATGGTGGGTGAGTTTATTCAGAGCTGGAAGTCTTAAATTTATACAGATATTTGATTGTTGATTCCTTTTTTTCCGTTAAGGCCAGTTATTTATCTCTCCAATTTGCATGATCATTGCTCAATATTTGCTGAAGGTTCTTGATGCATGCTCTGCGCCTGGAAACAAAACTGTTCACTTAGCTGCACTTATGAAGGGAAAGGGTAAAATCATAGCATGTGAACTTGATGAGGAAAGGGCTAAACGACTAGAGCGCACTGTCAAACTAGCTGGTGCTACTAGTATCCTTTAAGTTTTAACTGCTTTGATTGATTCCCTCCACTTGTCTGAATTTAGCAAATGGAAAGCAAGCATCGTATCTGTGCATATTGTTTTCTTCTTTTCTCCTTTTAAATGTCTAATCTTGCTGATTTTGTGCATTCTAAACAGAAATTTTAGGCTGGACTTACTGGTAACATGTTGTGCGTTTGTGATACACTTCAACTTATTATGTTATTAGTGGTACAAATTGACAAACTTAACTTGGCCCAGATGTGAAAGTTAAACATGAGGACTTCTTGAACTTGAATCCTGAGGATCCTTGTTACTCGAAGGTAATTTTCATTTTTTTAAAATTCACTTGTACAAATTTCCATAATTCATCAATTTGAATTTGAGTACTTACATCTCAGGGAGAAAAAGTTTTAGTAGGAAAAACTGAATCTGATGAAAAAGCACTTTGGACAGTCTGTCGTCCCTGTAACAATAATACAGCAGCTTTGAGATTTAATTTTTCAATGTCTTCAAGATGGATAAAGCAACAATTTACTGGGCAGAATTTGGTCTTCAGTCTTGTGGAAACCAGAAAACAACAATAATAGAAGTATAGAACCATTCAGATTCATGGACTAATTCTATTCATAGGAAAAAGACAACGAATATCTTTAGTCCCTTGCCAATGCCATAGCTTCTCATTTGCCAAAGCAACTTCTCTTTCCATTTCTCTCCACTTGAAGTAAGTTTGAAAAGAGAAATATCTTCGTTTTTAACCAACATCTATCCAGCTTTGTCATCATGTCTAGATCCCATTTTGTTTTCCCTCCTTTTTTAGTTAAATTTTTTACTACTTTACTACTTAAGTCTAGTGTTATTATCACTTGTCTCTTTATTTTTGTTGGTTCAGCATCTGAGTTTATTATCTTATTAGTGTCTTGCGCTCTTTACAGATTCGTGCTATACTTTTAGATCCATCATGTTCAGGATCTGGAACTACCATTGACAGATTAGATCATCTACTTCCATCATATACTGCAGGTGAACATTTAGCTTTGAAAATGTGCAGTATTGTTACCTACTACTCTTATTCAGCTATTTTCCTTTACAATGCTCTTTCTTTGTGCGCTTGTTTTAGATATGACATTGTTTGCACATGCTTTCAGGTGGGCATCTTGGTTAGCAGGCATTTGAGTGGAGTTTGAATTTTTAAGGAATGTATGACTGAGTACAAATACAAGCTGAAAAGTGGCCTCTTAAGTTTATACTAGACTTTATTACAGAGATTTTACTTGTTGAGGAAAAGCGTGGAAATATATAGTTATGGTTACATGAGTCAATATTCTAGGTTTCAGATGAGCAGATGGTTTCTTGTTGATTGCATTTGTTTCAATATGTTATCACATGGCTGCTTTCATGCTTCCACTTTGTTCTTATTGATATATTTTATGCAATATTAGCTCACTCTTATCTGTTTATTTACAAGGTGGGGATGATAGCTCTGACAGTGATAGGTTAAGGAAGCTTGCTGCTTTTCAAAAGAAAGCTCTGGAGCATGCACTTTCTTGTAAGCTCTTAACCAGCTACCTTCTGTCCTTCTATTAACCTCGCATACCAAATCTTCAAGGTTTAATTTAGCATGGTCTCTTTGAGGTCTTTGGTAAAAATACTTTGCAAATCTCTCTGTGTTGCATTTTAGTATACAAAGACAGAACATGCCTAATTGATAGTATCTTCTGCACATTTTTGTAGTTCCTGCTGTTGAGAGAATTGTTTACAGCACATGCTCCATCCACCAAATTGAAAATGAAGATGTTATCAAATCTGTTTTGCCTCTTGCTGCATCTTATGGTTTTCAACTTGCAACAGCTAATTCCCAGTGGCCTCGGCATGGTCTCCCAGTTCTTGATGGATGTGAGTGCTGAAAATTGAATAGAAATGGAAGTTTTGTTATAAAATATATGTAGAGCAATTTTATCTGATTTTCCTGTATAGGCTGTATTACCTGTCAGTTTTGATTTTGTTTCATATATGAATTACATGAGCAAATTTAACCAAGTTTTGCACTTTCTAAATTTCCTTTTTATCTCTCCAGGGCAACATCTGTTGCGGACAGATCTTGTTGAGGATGGGGAGGGCTTCTTCATTGCTTTGTTCGTCAGAAAAGCAGATAGCAACCTTGACAAAAGTTTAGAAGCAGCAGAAGAAACTCCTGAAGATTTTCGAAGGAAGAGGTTTTGGAGGAAAAAGGAAAGACTCATAAACTGTTATTTTAACAATACATTCAGAATGTTGTTATATTCTTCACTTCTGCAAGGGCAAAAGAAGAGATCTTTCAAGAGATAAACAATGATTGATGATTGTCCATCAGATTTGCAATTTTGTTTGCCAAATGTGTCAAAAGAAAATTTGCTAATTATTATACCTGATATGTGATGATCGCAATCATGTCCACTAAACCAGGTCCAGATTATTTTTATCCCCATGTTTTTGTTGTGTTTACTGCTATTGCTATGAGCTATAACCTTTTTTTACTTTCTTCTTACAGGGACAAAAAGAACAATATTTAAAAAAATGATTACAGATTATGTCGGTACGACTTTGCTGTTTTGTATTTGAATATACTTTTAGAGAATTAGATGAATGATGTTAATGATGTTCCCCGACAAAGAAAAACAAAGAAGCAATGTCCGGACACGGCCCATGTCAACTTTACAAGCCGCATATTTTGTGCCGGTCGTTATGTGTCACTGATCATGAGTGCTCAAGTGTAAACAACAAATGCAAATTGCTTTTGAAGCTTCTAATCTCCCTACGCAGATGGCACCAGTTCAGCAGCATTGTATTAGTCTTACTCCGTTCTCAAGTCAAGGGCAGGGAAGAATGGATCACTGATCTCTCTATGAATATTTTCTGCCGTTTCAATGGGACGCCTTATTCATTACATTTTCTTTCTCTTGCGCTGTCAAATTGCTGCTGCTTCATATCTCATCAATGCATGTTCTTTGTGCTCCATTAACCAGAGCCTCTTGTTACAGTTCAAGCAAACCATGAAATATAGATGACAGTGCTTCCATTCCATGTGATTCTGTCGGCCAGCGTTCTTATTTTAAGACAATGTCTTGGAGCATAAGTGTAGATTGCTGTAGGTGCGACGGAGGAACATGTGATGAGCTCGCAGGCCAAATAATCAGCCTGGATGTTAAATGTAGCCAACTTCAGGGGTTGATAAACTCCAACAGCAGCCTCTTATAACTTTCTCACCTTCAAATGCTCAATCTTGCTTACAATGATCTCTCCTCTCGAGTAATGTCCAAGTACTTAAAAGTTTGATATATCTGAATCTCCCCAGTTCAGGATTTTCAGGTTCTTGGCCTTTCCAATTTAATCCCGCTTGATCTCTCATTAAGTTTTCAAGAGACCATAATTGAACCCCAGATTTTCAAGTTTCTCCTTCAAAACTTGAGAGAAGCTTTGCTTACCGGTGCAGATATCTCTTCAGTAGTTCCCCATCATCTCTCGGCTTCTGTAACTTTAACCACTCTGAATCTAATAGATACAAATTTGTATGGTGAATTGCGAGGGTAAACACTTCAATTATTTAAAAATCCTAACCAAACTGGATATCTGTCACAGGTCAAATGGAACAGTAACAGTATCTGCATCTCTCTAACACTCGCTTTTCTGAATATATAGAGTAACCTTGGCTTAGCACCATCATCAGCACAGTACGAAGAAGATTATTACAGAGTTTTCAAAGGATTTACAAGGCAAGCTGTCGTGATTGGATTTGGTTGTGGAATGGTTACTGAAGTGGTTGTGGGATGCCTCATTTTTCTTCAATGGAAAACCAAAATGGTTTAACAAAATTGTACCATAAGTCCGGTCTAGTTTGTCAAAACAAAAATGCCCAAAGGAATCAAATCATCATGATTGCTATACTTAATCCTCTTGTACAGATTTCAGATTCATTATGATTGGCGTACTTAATCCTCTGACTCTGAGGGAATTGATTATGAATCCTGTAACGGGGCCAACACTGATTCAAGTGATTAAAGGTCTTTGAATTTAAAGTGATTAAAGAACCAAAAAAAGACAACTGAAGTCTATTTTGCAAAACATTTAAGGATTCCATAGACCATAATCAACATTATCATTAATACAACCCTCTCCCACACTTCACTATTACAATATTTCAGTAGTAAAACTCAAACCTTGCTCACACGTAAGATAGTCAAAAAGCCCTGAAAAGAAAAATATGAAAATCTACACATCCAAATCCCGTACTGCTTAATTTCACCACGGAAACAGCCACACCATAGCAACTACTTACCACCCCATCACCTAAAACAGAGCACATCCCGTGAATTTCAAACAACCTTGATCTCAATGGTCTTGGGCTTCTTGGGCTCAGGAGGGGGCAACTTGTGGACGGTGACAGTCAAGACTCCATCTTGACAAACAGCATTAATGTCATCAGTATTGGCATTCTCAGGCAGCGCAAACTTCCTCATGAACTTGCCAACTCTCCTCTCCATCCTCACATACTTAGCCCCGTCTTTCTCCTCTTCCCTTTTCCTCTCGCCGCTAATCACCAGCACATTGTCATCCTCCACTTGCACTTTGATGTCGCCCGATTTCAGCCCCGGCATGTCCACAATGAAGACATACGAATTGGGATACTCCTTCACATCAGCCGGTGTTGCAGCCATGGCTTTGGCATCCCGAACATAAGCTCTGGTCGGAGCATTGGCGGCCTTGTCCGAGTCTCCTTCCGCTGCGTCCAGCATGTGCTGGAGAGTCTGGAAAAGTGGTGCATCGAAACCCATCAGCCTGATATCCATTTTCCTCTTCTTCTTCTTCGAATTGGGATTTTTGTGGATAATTTAGATGGATAATTGGTGAAATAATCACTGAATTTGTTGTGATTCGGGTTGATGAGCAGAGACTGTTGGGGTTGCCATATATAGAGTTTGGAGGGCGAGTAAGTGGGGAAGGGAGGTGGGAAGTTTCTGGAAGAGAAGAGAAGAAGCCGGTGGGTTGTGGAAGTTACCAGAAAGTTCTGTTTTTGACGGAGGCTTTTAATTCTCCTAAGGTCCAGAACATGGCAGAATCAACTAATTCTGATGATTTTTTTTTTCCTTTCTCTTTCTTTACTATATATTTTACCTTGGGGAAAATATAATGAATTTTACCATGGGATTAAATCAAAATTCAGTCAATCTTTTCAAAAACATTTTTGGAGATTAGGGTTGTATATATATTGCGTTTTAAAATGTAATTTTATATTTTTTAAAATAATAATTGTAAGAAAAGATAAATTAGAAAATGCAAAAATATTTAAAAAATACAAAAATAAGTTTTGAACAAACAATATATACACACCTTAGTAGTCTCATAGAAACTTTTTTTTTTCTTTTGTTAAACTAGTTAATTTTACAATTTCTATTTTTCAATGTTTTTTAATTAGATTTTATAATTTTTCATTCAAATTTTAATATAGTATAATTATGCTTTTCAAAAAGTAAAAAATTGAATTATGCCAAACATGACAAATACTAGACATTGAGCCCGATAGTCAAATAGAATTAGGGGGAAAAAAAATTAATAATGGGGTAGAAATTATCAAATTAATAAAAAGGGTATACTTTTTTTCTTAAGTTTGACGAAGGCCAAAGTTATTTTGCTAGCCATACAAAATTTCGTATTTTCAAAGAAGAAATTATTGTACCTTTAATAGAATGATGAATGGTATTGGTTCATAAATAAACTAATCTATCCAAGTTTTGAGACAAATTAGTAGTGTATTTGAGAAGCTCGTTTTGTTGTAAGGTAATACTCGAAATAAAGGTAAATGTTAAAATTGGAGAATTTTCACTGTCTACTCTTTCTTCATTAGGCTAAAAAAAATCACTTAGGAATATAACATGGCAAATGGGATAAACGTACAAAAAAAATTATTTACCTATCTAAGATTCTATTTGTAGAAAGGGTGATGATACTGGAGGACAGATATATGTCATGTGTAATAATAGTGTTTCATTAAAAAAATGATGTAATTTTATTAATAAATATGAAAATTTAACATAATTTAAATAAAATTATATCATTTCATTAATAAAATATAGTTGGTACACATTAGTTGAATTGAAGAATCTTCATTTGATGATATTGACACTTCATTCTTTGAAATTACTACCTTAGTAAGTCTAATTTTAAATTTGTTTGTTTTTTAAAAAGAGATAACTTTTTATGTAAAATTTTTTTATTACAATTATTCATAATCATAATCTATAACTTAAATTAAAAAGTAAATAAAAATAAAAATTTAAATATTTAATTATGTATAACTATATTACACCTTTATAATTAATAAAAATTATATCAAATTAAAATTGAACATTTTTTTTGCAAAAAATACGACACAATTTTAGACTTTTGGCAATGGTAATAAATAAAGAGTAAATTCGAGTATTAACATCACCAGCTTTTAAGATAAAGTGCTAACATCATGCCATCCTTCTTTCCATAATACTAGTTTCTAGCAGGGGAATTTGTTTTTTAATATTTAATTGCTTGTTAACTTTTAATTTTAAAAAAAAATTTGATGCTTTTTTTTAATTAAAATTTATATTTAATATTTTAACATTATTTTCTAAACTACATAAATTTTTTGTTAAATTAATTTAAAAATAAAGTAAATTTTATACTAATGTTATTGATTGAAATAGTGAGTTTTAATTTTTACTATAAAAATGAAAATAAATTATAAATAATGAGCAATTTTCCAAAAAAAAAATTTCTATTTGAATAGATAAGTTTAATGGAATAGGCTTAAAAATATTAACAATCTCATATTAGTTATTATTTTATATATAAGTTTAAATTAATTATGACCTTACATATTTAATTATTCGTTATAGTTTAACTATAAAAATTTATATCATTGCCATCCATTTAACCCTAACTAAACTTTTTAAATTTTTAAAAATGGTTTTGTGTTTATGTTTCAATAAGTTTTTAGTATTTTTAAATATTTTTATTTTACTTTATAAACTATATAGTTTTTTAAAATAATTTTAAAGTTCAATAAGTTATGTAATAATTTTTTCAATTAAAATATTATTTTTCCATTGGTGTAAATTGTATTAAATGATGATTTTTAAATTTAAGGTCACCATGACAAGAAAATGAGCATTTTTATTTTTATTTTTATAGATAGTTAAGTTAATTACAATAATGCAATATATTCTAATAATTAATTACCCATGGTATATATTAGGTATGCATCTCACTCCTAAAATATTTGTAAAAAAGTTCAAAATGGAGAATTGCAAAGAAATAGCTACCCCAATGTGTTAGAAGGAGAAGTTGAGCAGGAATGATGAAGTTGAAAAAGTGAACGAGACTTTTTATAATAGCATGGTTGGCTGTCTCATGTATCTTACAGCAATTAGACCTGACATTTTACTTGCTGTAAGTTTTCTATCTAGCTTTACTAATTGTGCAACTAACACTCATTTTAGAGCAGCTAAAAGGGTGATGAGATATGTTAAAGGCACACTGAATTTTAGAATCAAGTTCTATGCAAGTCAGAAGTGCGTGTTGCAAGGGTATTCTGACAGTGATTGGGTTGGTTCTTCTAATGATATGAAGAGCACTTTTGGTTATTGTTTTAATCTTGGTTTAGGGGTATTTTCTTTGTGTTCTAAAAAGCAGGAGATTGTTGCATAATCTACAATTGAAACTAAATTCATTGCAGCAACAACTACTACAAATCAAGCCTTATGGCTTAGAAAAGTGTTGCTTGATTTGAATTTTAATTAAGCAAGAAGAGTGCACAGAAGTATATGTGGATAATCATGTAGTTATTGCTATCTCAAATAATCTTGTTTTTCAAGGGAAAACCAAGCATTTCAATATCAAAGATGTGTGGAAGGAAGGATCTGTTGGATTGAAGTATTGCAAGACTGATTTTCAACTAGCAGATTTGTTCACCAAAGCTTTGCCAAGGAGTAAGTTTGAATTTCTCAGAGAGAAGTTTGGAATTTGTAGCAACTAAAGCAAGGAGTGTTGAAGAATTACCTCAGCTACCACAAAGAATTGGTCAAACAACTTTGTTAACTGTTTATTGATTTAATTGTTGGTTTTTAAGAGTTTATTGATCATCGATTCATGTGCCATGTAGTTGCTTAATTCTAGGTTCTAGTTGTTAAATTTTTTCTATATTTAAACATCATTTCAGTTCAATGAAATTTAACATTTTCAAGCGGCAAATATTTTTATCCTTTCCTGCTTTACTTCTGTTATATTTATTCTCAAAGTTACAGCTAAATTCAAAAAATCCAACCTATGTGGCCCGATGAAGTATGGTCGTTCCATCCTCATCTTCCAATATGCCCGTTATTATCCTTGACACAAAGATGGAGAATCGCCCCTTCTTCGTCCGCCTTCTCTAAAGCTGCTGGAAATGCTGCCTGCCTAGATTAGCACTCGTTACAGAGAGATATAAACGATTTCTGCCATCTCGATCAGACGCCACACCATATAAAATGAAGAATTATATTGCAAAAATGCTTGAACGAATCCCATGTTCCCTTGCATTAATGTTATATTGCAGAGGATTCTTCGGCTGACAAGATTCGGAATATAGGATTAAGATTAGTGATTATAAGTTCCAATAGGCCCAAAACTGGCAAACTAATGTTGATACAATGCCTTCCAACGCAAGGGAATTCTCCATTATTAGTACCACCTCCTCATTATTTGTAGTTTGTTCAGTTTAAAAAAAGAAAAAATGCTGCTTTTCTGCTATTGAGCTTCATAATCAAAATCTAGTGTTTGAGTTTGGAGATTCTTTATGGAAATTCAGCATGTTAGTTGTTTTGAATTAGATGAGATAAGTTCAAAAAAAGGTTTCATTTGCTAGAAGAATTGGGAGCTGTTTCCAAGTATGGTACTTTTTGTCTGCAGCACGTGTACAAAAGAGAAAAACGCATTCTCAAACATCATTTACATCTAACTTTTATTCACTCATCTGGTTTGTGGCTTCAGAATTAACACATAAAGATACCTGAAATTTGTACAGATCTAGACCACAAAATACCCAAGATTACGAGTCGTCCAACTTTATTCACTCATCTGGTTTATGGCTACACAACTCTCTCTTAAATATACACTGACATACGTACAAACCACACGACAATTTGAAATACACGTCTCGCCATAGAGCGTGCACTCTGTTTCATTAACACATTTGACAACTTACTGGCTTGTCAAGGCTTTTCTTTTCAAAAGTCGATTTCCAACGTCTTCTTAGAATTTTCAACACATTGATACCATAGCATCGTTTGAGCCACCTATTTATGAATTTTATTGTGTTTCCCAATAGCAACAACGACATCACACTGATCCAAACCATGATACCAATCTTAGTTACATAGCCCACTTGTTTCCACTCTTGTAATGGTGTTACTATAAAAATTGATATACCATAAGTTAAAGCTATAGTTGTTATAGTTAACCACATAGTTACCGTCAAAACCCACAAGAAGAATCTGTGTCTGAATGGCAAACCGCTGATTAGCAATAAAATTATGCTCAGAGATGAAGCAAATGCTACTGTATTAATCCGAATGAAATATCGGTAAACTTTCACATGCTTGTATGCCATCACAGCTTCTCCTGCAAAATGATTACCTTGAGGCAGTGGCACATTTGAATGTTCACGGTCGTCTTGCCAAACACCCCCGATAGGATTTTACGGCGACTTGAAAAGCCATTGATGCAACAAGTGAGGCCAATACCATTAGTGTTTCCCTGTTCTCAGACAACCATTGGCTGTTAAATTTTAGAGTTCTATGTCCTTCAGCTCCAGCCAGTACAAGAGCTCGGTCAATTTCAGAATAAATGTCTCCTTGGACAAGGTCTAACGCAGTGCTTCCATTTGCATTCTTTGCATTCACAGCTACTATGTTCTTCTTTAGCAAGTATTTGATGGTCTAAACATAATAAATTAGAAATAAGTTGAAATTATGGGGGGAAAAATCATAAAATTTACATAATAAAGATTTATATCATCATATGCCCCCTCCATGTTCTTGCTTTAAACTAAATTAGAAAAAGGTTAAATTTGAGTAGTACAAAAGTTTAGATAATTCAGTTTTGAATTAGGCACACTAGACACTCCTCCAACGTCACAAACAACTTAAATATGAGTGTGAAAATTTGATTCCAAAATTCATATGACCCAAGCAATACCAGGTAATCATTGGGCAAAACTCAATAGTTAATTCCACACATGGTTGAACAGTAATAAAAGATTTTAATGAATTATATTTTAAAATATATTTTTATTTTTTTGAATTAAATATTATATAATAAAAATTATTTTTTAAAATTTATTTGAATTAAATGTGTAGTACGTGACATATGTGTCTTGTAGAGAGGCCTTCCGACGAGCCACGCCACGGTGCAGACGTGTAGTACGTGACGTCATTCCATCCTATTCTTTTCACTGGATTAGTGCTTTTATTTTTTATTTTTTTAATGTTTTTGGGCCAAAATTAGAGTTTTATGATGGGAATAGATTCCTCATATCTGATGTATAATAGTGATTTATTTATGATAAAAAATTACAAAATATATAATTACTGGTTAATTCGATATATATAATTTTACAACTTCTAATAATATTTTTAAATTTACTCGAGGCTTTAGATTTGTATATTTTTACATTTACAAGATATTTTTTTTATATTTTTGAGATAACTTTTGCCTTTATAATATGTATCTTGTAGATGTAAAAATATAAAATAAAACAAGAGTACAATTTAGTTTAGGTGTTTCTTTTCATATTGAATCTTTTTGTTACAATTTTCCTGTGTCGCTAAATACTACGTTTAGTATAAATCTTATAACTTATATTAATATACATATTTTTAGTATCTACTTTTATCCTAGTTAATTTTAATATTAAGTTTTTTTTTATCAATCCAATATTTTAATAAAATTGTATAGTATTTTCTATTTTTCTACACAAAAAATTTTAAATAAATATAATCCTATTACAAAAAGATAAATATTTAGCATTAAAATTAACTATAATGAAAATAAATATTAATGATATAAATATTAACAAAAATTACAAGATTTATACTAATTTATTAGAGTACGTAATATAAAGTAACACATAAAAAAATGTAACATAAAATTTATTATGTATTTAAAAAAAGAAATAGAAAACTTCTTTCGCACCACCAATAATTGAGCAGAACTTTTACATTTCAATACCATTGCTGCTGCCAAACTCACACTTCAAAGTGGTATTATCAAGAATGAAGTGGATCTTTTTATTGTAACTCACGAAGGGTGTCAACATCAATTTCACTTTCAACAGCATAACCCTCTTCTCCATTTCATGAAAGAAGTATGGGCATGGAAGAAAAAACAAACACATTTCCCCTGAGATATATGAAGCTCTATGAGGAGATTTGTGAAGCTAGCCTTTCATTGGGAGATGAAATGTAGCATGAAAAAAGAAAGATTTTCAAGTATATTTAAGAGTAAAAAGATTGTTTCAGTCATTATATTTTTTAAAAGTTTCAACTTTAATTATTATTTATTTTTCTTTTGGATAAAAACGGTCACTAAATTTTATAAAAATATGTTAAATATGTCATTCCATTTGAATACCATATTAATTGTGATAGAATTATATACACGTAAACCGCACCCCTATTTTCTCTAAATGAGAAAAGTCATTTCCCTCGTTAGCTCAAAATTTGTGTGACAACTAAAACGAAACAAACAAAAATAGAGTGGTTGCCCAACAAGCAGACTTTTTTCCCACCTCCTTTCTAATTTCATTTTGCTTCTGCTAAAAAAACAGAAACTAATTAAACATTATCAGAAACCCTAATCACGAATGAAGAAACCCAGATGTTATTCATGGAGAAATAATAGTGTACAGGATTGAGCAATCCCAAACGCAATTCATGCAAAATTCCACAAAATCCATTTCATTATTCAAAATTCAATTGGAAAAAAGCCCCATCCTATTGAAATTGAAAAAAAAATATTGATCATCAATTCGCGAATGGATAGAATTGAGTGACTAAAACCCCAGTTCACCTACACCTCACAATCCTTTGTCTTTATCAAACTTTTTACTCATATTTCCCTCAGCCAATTAATGGTAGATTTTTGGCCACTCTATCGCTCGACTGTGGGGTTTGTGATGGCGATAGTGAAACCATACCAACCCTCTTCTTGGATCCATTTGCTTACTTGTTTCTTCAAATCTCCAATAAAATCCTTTTTTTGAAAATATCTGTGCCAACACAAGTCATTCAAACCAACCATAACCACCAAACTCGCTAAATCCACTCACAATATGAAGCATAAATCTAATAAGAAGAAAAACCATCCTATTCCTCAAAATGCAGATTTACATTAATTAACGATTACATAAACTATGATATGAATCTCCAGAAAATAAGAAAAAAATATAAATTTGACTTCCAAAAATGATAAACTATCAATCAAAACACAAGTAATGGTAGTGTGTGACTGCGTAAATTCTAGAAAGAGAAAGTGGAGAAGATGATAATTTTTGTTATAGAGAGAGAAAGGGAGAGGAAGTGTGAGAGTGAAGGTTTGATGAATTTTGCAAATTTTTAAGCTTAAATAATTTTGGAAGAGAAAGAAAGCTGATGATGATGACGAGCTGGTGCATGTTTTCTTTGTGTATGAGAGAGAAACCTGGCTATGTTTGTCTTTTATTTGTAAAATGTTAACTTTTTTAAGAAAAAAAATATTCAAATAACTTTTTAAATTTTATTTCAAATTTAAATTTAAATTTTGAAATCCTTACAAAAATTATCTCACATTATTTTAAAAAAATTCATCAATACACTTTTTATTCTTCATCCAAAACACATTTTTCAATAAAAAGTTCCGAATAAAATTTTCACAACTACTAATATAAAAATTCTCAAACAAATTATAAACCAAACGTAACCTAAACGTCTAATGGGAGAAATGAACTTTTTGTCTGGCAAAAATAGGCATGCAGTTTGTGCTTGTATGATTCCATCACAAAATGGAATTGAACACCTTAAAAATTCAAATAATGCACTTCTAGTGTCAAATTAAAAAAATACTAATGTAAAATCTCTTATTGCACTTCAAATCAAAAGAAAAAAGGTGAAATATCTTATCATGGACAATTAAATGAATAATAAATCTTTCAATAAATTTTAGAAAAGTAGTTAAAAAACAAAAGGCAATTAAGAAGCTCATGCTATTACTTGCATATTGTGACATATATAGTATAATTTAAATTTTATTTTTGGTCAATTTCTAATCTATTTCTGTGATCCATGGAATAAAAAATAATTAATGCCGTATTTTTTAGTATTTTCGATAAGATCCTAAGATGCAACCATCCGAACCTACTAATATGAGAAAAACGCATTCTCAAACGTATGTAGTTTGTTCAATTTGAAAAAGAAAAAGTGCTACCTTGTACTTCATAATCAAAATCTAGTGTTTTGAGTTTGGAGTTTCTCTATGGAAACTCAGCATGTTAATTGTTTTGAATTAGATGAGATAGGTTCATTCCGGGCATGTATAGTTATAGTTAGCCTCTTAAAATATATTTTTATATTTTTGTAATATACTTTTTCAATTTTTAATACCTCTCATATTTCATAATTATTACATTTAAAAATGCAAAAAACGTTGTCCATACCATACGGGCGTGAATTGCTAACAAATTATGATGCACTTTGTCAGCAGCCCGTGCATGTACACAGCACTTACTGCCAATTTAGCTCCATACTCTTGGGTCTCCGGTGTACAAAAGAGAAAAACGCATTCTCAAACATCATTTACATCCAACTTTTATTCACCCGTCTGGTTCGTGGCTTAAGATTTTATACATAGCGATACCTGAAATTTTTACAGACCACACAATACCAAAGATTACAACTCATCCAACTTTATTCACTCATCTGGTTTATCACTACAGAACTCTCTCTTAAATATACACCGACATACGTACAAACCACACGACATACCCAAGAAGCCAAGCTTACAATTTGAGTTGAAATGCACGGCTCGCCATAGAGCATGCACTCTGTTACATTAACACCTTAGACAACTTCCTTGCTTGTCGTGGCTTTTCTTTCCAAAAGCCGATTTCCAACTTCTTCTTAAAATTTTCAACACATTGATACCAAAGCATCGTTTGAGACACCTATTTATCATTCGAATTGTGTTCCCCAAGAGCAACAACGACATCACAACGCACCAAACCAAGATGCCAATACCAATTACACCGTAAATTTCGCCCCCACGTTTTCTTTGTGTTTCAAGAATTGATACACCATAAGTTAAAGTTATGCATGTTATTGTTAACCACATGGTTACCGTCAAAGTCCACAAGAAGAATCTGTGTCTGAATGGCAAACCGCTGATCAGCAACAAAATTACGCTCAGAGATGACACAAATGCTATTGTATTTGTGCAAATGAAAAATGTGTAAGCATGGGGATCCTTGTAATCCATCACAGCTTTTCCTGCAGAATGAGGCGGTGGGGCATCTGAATAATTACTGAAAAAAGCTGGATCCCCCCTGTCGTCTTGCCAAACACCCATGGTAGGATTTAAAGCTGCTTGAAAAGCCATTGCGGCAACAAGTGAGGCAACTATCATTAGTGTTTCCCTTTTCTCAGACAACCATTTGTCGCCATCGTTTAGAGTTCCAATTCCTCCAGCTCCAGCCCGTTCAAGAGCTCGTTCAATTTTCGAATTAATGCCTCCGTGGGAAAGGTCTAACGCAGTGTTTCCATTTGCATTCTTCGCATTCACAACTACTATTTTCTTCGTTAGTAAGTATTCGATGGTCTGCACATATTTCTTAAAGTCAATTAGATTAAACGCAATGACTGGGGATATTAACAGTGAAAAAATCCAGTGAGTCCCATTCACATAGGAAAACATTAATAAATACTCACATTTAATTGTTATAACTTTTTTGATATAAATGTCACATGAGTTAATAAGAGAATTCAATGTGTGTATACTACAATTAAGGATACCAACCCGGAAACTTTGATTTGGAGAAGTCTCCTCGGGCGCGAAACTCCCCACTGCACTGCAGGCCCCAGCTGCGCGGGTTGTAAATCGAGGATGTCAGACGAATTACAGGCGAGGAGAGCCAACAGACCAAAACCCCAGGACAGACTCCCACAATATTTTAGCGGAAAATCTGCCCCAAGCGAGGTTTGAACCTGCGTTGCCGGAGGATTTCTCCCCACATCACCTCAGGCTTTACTAACTCGCCTATACCCCTGGGGGCATAACAACCCGGAAACTGTGAACAAGGAAAAAGGCTTTAATAGCTTACCTGAGTTTGGTTATTGCAAACGGCCAGATGTAGTATGGTCATCCCCTCATCATCCTTCCGATTAGCAAAATCCTTGTCTTTTATAGTATCCATAAGAAACTTCAAAGCCTTGAGCCGATTATGCTTGACACACAAATGCAGCACATTCCCTCCGCCTTCAGTTTTTTCCCGAGCTGCCTGTGGCATGGCATTCACTAGCTCTTGCAAGACATCAAATTTGTCTTTGATGACAGCCAGATGTAAAGGGATTCTCCCAAATCGATCAGCAGCCAAACACATATCGGGACTTTCTCGCAAAACTTCTTTCACAAATTCCACAATATTGCCAAACATTGCTGCAACATGAAGAGGATTCATATCCTGACAATTCAAACTGGCTTTATCAAGAATAAGTGGATCTTGTCTAAGTAACTGCTGAAGAGTCGAAACATTGTTTTCAACAGCAGCATCATAAAGCATTTTCTCCATGATTAATTTCCAGCCCTCTCTCCCTAGTCCCCTCCTTACAGTTTCAAAGCCGCTTAACATTGGAGCCAAGCTCTACTGGTTTTATAGGCATAAACATATGGAATTGAAAGAGCCCAGGTTCAGAAAGAGACAAGTAAATATCTCGCATCATGCTGGACCACATACGCAATTTTTTCCACGGAATTGTCCTGGAAAACTACCAGCATTATCGGAAATTTTTACAGGGAATAGGGGGAGGTCAATATATGTCCTCAGAGGAAATATTTGTGTTTGGTTATTTGTTAGAATTGGATTAAATTTGAATTGGAAATGTTTCTTATGAAGTTTCCAACTTTAGAAATTTTTTATAATTATCTGGATAATCAGACATTATAAATAAGTTGAAATTAGGGGAAAATTATAAAATTTAAATAATAAAATTCATATTCATATGCATCCTCCATGTCCTTGCTTTAAACTAAATGATGATGAAGGCTAAATTCGAGTAGTACAAAAATATGGATAATTCACTTTTGAATTTGGTACACAAGACACTCCTTCAACTTAACAAACAACTTAAGTACTTGTGCATGTTAATGTGAAAATTTGATTCCAAAATTAAATATGACCCAATAATCACAGGGCAAAACTCAGTAGTTAATTGCATGGTCCAACAATTATCCAGCGATTGAAAGATACTAATGAATTGTATTTTAAAATTTACTTGTGTATTTTTAAAATTAAATATTATGTAATGAAAATTGTTTTAGAAATATAAAAAATTGTTTTACAAGACACAAAAATATAATTTAAAATGTAACTCGTATGCACCCAAAATGTTGCATTTTAAAATCTGTGAAAATTTGAGTTCTCTTTTGAGAAATGAACGGAACCCTAAAAAAAAAATCATGCTTAAAAGAGTTCTGATGATGAGCTGCATTTTTATTTTTATTTTTGGGATAATATTTGGATAAATACAGTAAATACTACTGCCGCCGGTGACGCATGTGGACTGCCTTTGGGTAGGGACCGCGGGGCCCATACATAGGGGTGTTCAATTGGATCAGCGAATCGGATCGATCCGCTGATCCGATCCGATCCAATCCAAAATTTTCGGATAGGATCGGATCGGCGGATCGATCCGATCCGATCCGTTTTTATTTAAATGTAAAAAAAATATTTTTAAAAATAATTAATATTAATTATAAAATATAAATTGATATTTTTTATTATTTAAATAATTCTTTCATTAAAATTAGTCAATTTGTGATAAAAAAAATTAAAATATTTATATGAAAATATACTAATTAATTTACATAAAAAATAAAAAATTTAAATAAAAATTATTTGTTATCTTTATATAAAAATAGATAATTTTTTAACATGAAATTTTTAAATCTAAATTAAATCACTTAACATTATATATGAAAATGAAAGTAATAGTAAAAAAAAAAAGTAAAAAAAAATTTTAAAAAGGAAGAAGAAAAGAGTAAAAAAAAAAAAAATTTAAAAAATTTTAAAAAAAGTAAAAAAATGAAAGTAATAGTAAAAAAAGAAAAAAGCAATAGAGTTTATATATGAAAATGAAAATGTAAAAAAAAAAGTAAAAAAAGGAAAACAAAAAAAAGTAAAAAAAAAAAAACAACAAAAAGCAAAAAAAAAAAATTCGGATCAAAATCCGATCCGATCCGAACTTGATCCGATCCGATCTGAAAAATTTCGGATCGGACCGGACCGGACCGGATCGAACCATTTGAACAGCCCTACCCATACACTTTACGCAATCAGTGCAGACGTGTAGTACACCACGTCCTCGCATCCATTTTTTTTTTTTAATGAAACGATATAATATTTATATCAATATGAAATTGTACAAACTTTAACCAAAAAAAAAAAAACTAATTGATTTTCATGATTTTACAGCATATAGTTTAACCATGAAGAAAAGTATATAATTAACAAGAAAAATAAAAGAAAATTGTAAAAAAGATTGACGTAGCTCGTACACATTAACCATTACATCAATAGCAATCTAGACTCTTATACAGCCTAATTGGTTGGCATCGCCTCGACTAGAGAAGCACACAAATGCATGAAAACAAAACACCACTGAATGAATGCTCGTGATTCTCGTCCCTAACGTCCGTTTCATACCTTTAATGATGCTACTAGATAATTGGAAAAGCACTGCAACTAAACTAGTAACAAAACACCTCCAATATGAAGGGTAAAAGTCATAATAAATAGAGAAAAAAAGGATGAAGCACGAATTGCACCTTAGTATAATCTCTCAATTCTTTCTAAAAAAAAATATTATTCACCAAAATCACACCATAATTGCCCACAGTGGTGGACAATTTGGGCAGACATGGGCAACGTTCCAAAAATCGCACCGTGAGTGTGTGTGAGCACTAGTGCAAAATCACATCCAATTCTTTTCACCTGCCAAATTTATGGTTTCATGATTGGAATCCATTTCTCATATTTATTTATAATAAACAATTACAAAATATGAAAATAAATAAAAACTTTATACAATTGATGGTTAATTTGACGTATGTAATTTATAACTTCTAATAATATTTTTAAAATTTAGTTGAGACTTTAGACTTGTATATTTTTATGTTTGCAAGATAATTTTTTAATCTTTTTCACATAATTTTTCCTTTCATAATTTGTATTCTTTTCGTCCAAAAAAAAAATTCACTTTGAATTTGATATAACTTTGTTTAAATTACAAAATATAACACATTTAATGCACAATTAAATGTATAATTTTACATTTTTATCCTTACTTTTTAATTTAAATTATATATGATTATCATCATTAAAGGTCATATAAGAATTTAACCTCAAAAGTGATTTTTTTTTTATAAGGAATATTTTTCAAATTGGAATTTTTTTTTTTGACTGAGAGAGTATCTTGTAAATGTAAAAATATAAAATAAATTGAGAGTACAATTCATATTTGGGTTTTTTTTTTTTGGTATTAAATCTCCTATTACACTTTTGTGTGTAATTATTTTAATAAAATTTTATACTATTTTTTGATTTTTTCTACATTAAAAATTTTAAATAAATATAAGCTAATAACAAAAAAGTGAACCCTTAACATGAAAATTTATTATAATAAAAATGAATATTAATTATACAAATATTAACACATTATAAAATTTATACTAATTTATTACCTTGAGTAACAGAGAATGACACACAAAAATATATAAATGGAGATACATTTTTTTTTTTTTTTAAAAATACTTCTCTCACACCTCCAATAATTGAGGCTCTATAATTGAGCAGAACCTTTACATTTCCACCCCATTGCTAATTTTTACTCTTGCACCCCATTGCTGCTGCAACTCACAGTTCGGAGTGGCATTATGAAGAATTAGTGGATGGCTTTCTTGTAGGGTGTCAACATCATTTTCATTATCAACTGCAGAAAAGTATGGGAATGGGAAAGATACCAAAAAAAAAAGAAAAAAAAGAAAGAAAGATGGATTCTCCCGTGAATGTGGCAAGCAAGAAACCATTCACCTTAACCACTTAACCAGAATACTTTAGATGTTAGTGCTTTTGTTCAACTTTTCTTTGGCCAATACAATAGCATTTCAAGAAAGTAACCTCGCAAAACTATGCATCAATGAGTAGTCGAAAACCAACCATCCCAAATGGAACGACTGACATTGAAATTTATACTGCCATTTACTACAATCATTATCAGATTTCCGCGGGATGGTCCATTAATGCACTTCGCATCTTAGCCAGCCAGTCTGTTTGTTTCCGCTTTTTTGACTGCTTTTTAGTGATGATTTTTTGCAAAGTTTGGCGTCTTGCTGTTGATGACGTAGCATAAGCCGCATCTGTCTGTGGTGGGATTAAGGGAATCTGCTCGAGACACTTTTTTATGTCTTGGCCTAGTGATAAGACACGCAGTGCTGTGAGCCCATTAGCATTCTTAGCGTGAACGTCAATTTCTGTGGTTTTTTTTTTTTAAAATGATAATTAAATTGTAAAGTCAAAATAACAAAATATACATAATTTAAAAACTGAGTGAACTTCATGATTACTCAGAAAATGTTTGATCATTTGCAAAGGAGTCACTCTAATAATAGTCTTGTGGATCTAAAGCATCTCAATATTAACATCACCAACAATGAGGGAAATGTAACAAAAAATAATGTAATTGGTAAAGTTTTTTTTTTTTTTAAAGTGTGACGTGGTTTGTGATAAATATGAAAAAAATATTTTCTTGTGGTTGTGTATATATATATATGAAAAAATATTTCATATATCAATTATATATTTACTTTTTGTATAATAAATTAATTATATAATTGTTTTTGTCCTTTATATTAAATAGATTGTTCTTTTGATTGTCTTTAATTATATAATTACATGCGATAGTGAATTTTTTTTTTATCATAAATATGAATATTTGCAAAGTAAGAGTGGTGATATTCAATAAAATGTAAATTAAAGGAAAAAATTTAATGACGAATGCAGTAAATATCAAAAGAGATAACCATTATATTTACTTGCAAAACAATGTAAAACTAAAAGAATAATCATGCTTTTATTCCTTTGCCACATCAATCACTTCCCCATTTCAATGTATATGTTAGCAAATCAGATTGTGTTTGGTCTCTCATTAAAATTGAAATGGTGTTAGAATTAGAATTTTTTTATTATATTTTGTTGAGTTATTATTTTTTTCCTTTATTCTAACTCATTCATAATGTCTATTAACAATATTATTTGCCATCTAAAGTGAGCTTTGTAATGCGTTTTTAATAATTCACATATGAAGTGGAGTTTTAACCCCATAACCACTTTAATACTTAAATTAGTATATTATTCACAGTGATTAGATTACATAAAATGATTAACCACACCTGAATCAATTGTTCATAGTGGAGTTTTAACCCCTTAATAATTCAAGCTAATATATATAATATATTTTTCGACACGTTCTTTTACCTTTTTTTTTCGTTTTTTGGTGCATAATCCTGTCATGCATGCAACGAATCAGGCATTATATTTTTACAAATTGCACATTGCCAAGCATTGCTGCCATGTGAAGAGGATTCAAACTGGCTTTATCAACAATAAATTTATCCTCTTCGGGTAATTTTTGAAGAGCGTTTATATCATTTTTTTTTCTGAAAGAGTTTATATCTTCTTTAATTGCAACAATATAAAGATTATTCTCCATAGCCAATGAATGTAAGATACTTTCAAAAAAAAAATTTGTTCTCCATTATTTCTGGATACCCTTCCCTAGTCCCCTCTTTACACTCTCTAAGGGTATGTTTGGATAAAGATTTTTCATTTGCAAATAAGTAAATTCTCAAATAAAAATAAACAATTCAAATACATTTTTATTTTAAAATTTAAAATTTAAATTTTTCTACTCCAGTTAAGCACAAACAGGACTGCTCTTAACACATTACCAATGAAAACCGTTCCCATAAAGATTTTTCTCCATTATTTTTGGCTCCATTATTTCTGGTTACCTCTCCCTAGTCCTCTCCTTACACTTTCAAAGCCACTTAACATTGGAGCCAAGCTCTACTGGCTTTATAGGCATACACATATGAAAGAGACAAGTAAACGAGTTGCGTCATGGTGGGCCACATATGCAAATTTTTCCAGGGAATTGTCCTAGAAAACTACAACCATTATCAGAAAAGGTTTGATTCCGTTTGGAGTCCGTTTTTATTTATTAAAAAAAAATTAATTTTTTAAAATAAAATAAAATATTTAAATATATTTTTATTTTAAATTTAAAATTTAAAATTTTTCTACTCAAATTCTTTTTACATAATTTTTAAAAAAAATTCCTCTTATTTTCCCTCCAAAATACTTTTTTTTTTATCAAAAAATATCTATTAAAATTTTCACACATTTTAATATTTGTGTTTGGATATTTTCTATAATTGGGATTACTTTAGAAAGGTTGAGGGGAAAGGAATGTTGGATCTGTTTGGAAAGGAAAATCTCATTTGCAAATAAGAAAATTCTAAAAAAAAAACAAACTATCTAAATACTTTTTTATTTCAAAATTTAAAATTCAAATTTTCTCACTCAAATTCCTCTCACATAATTTTTAAAAAATTTTCTTCTTATTTTTCCCTTCAAAATATTTTTTTTATCAAAAAATACTTACCAAAATTTTCACACATTTCAATATAACTTTTTTTATTTATAAATAGAAATACCCTCTAATTTTTGCAGGACCCATCCACTTACCAAGAGATATTTGCGCATTCGGTGCTGTCGTGCTGACGTGTAGTACGTGACGTCATCACTTCATACTCTTTTTACTGATTGGTGCCTTTTTAAATCCTCGGTGTAAAGTAGGGTTTAATGATTGGAATGAATTCCTCGAATCATATGCAAAATTAGTGATTTACTTGTGATAAATAATTAGAAAATATGAAAATAAATTAAAAAAAGAAGTTATATAAATTCATGGTTAATTTGATGTATGCAATTTATAACTCCTAATAATAATATATTTAAATTTAATTGAGAATTTAGACTTGTATATTTTGTATATTTACAAGATAATTCTTTTTAATATATTTATGAGATAACTTTTGCCTTCATAATCTGTATCTTGTAAATGTAAGAAAAATAAAATAAAATGACACTATGATTCAAATTATTATTATTATTATTTTTTTTGTGTTGGATCTCTCATTACACTTTTTATTGTATTACTTTGTGTTATAGACTCCAATAAGTTAATATAAATCTTGTAATTGATACAAATATAAATACTATTAATATCTACTTCATTCTAGTTAATTTTAATATTTAATTTCTTATTTTTGTATCAAGTTAATATTTAATAAAATGTTATACTACCTCCATCAAAAAAAAAAAGTCCTTTTTTGATTTGATACAATTTTTTTAAATTTTAAGGTATAACACTCTTAACGCATCACCAAAATTATACGTTTACATTTTTACCCTTACTTTTTAATTTGGATTATACATTTCTATTATTAATAAAGATATGATAAGAATTTCACACTAAAAGTGAATTCTTTTTTCAGAACAGACAAAAATTTTGAAATTAAATTCTTTTTTTGAGACGAAAAGAGTACTATTTTCTGATTTTTTTTTGTAAATTAAAAATTTAAAATAAACATAAGCTTATAACAAAAATGTGAATCCTTAACATAAAAATTTATTACAATAAAAATAAAAATTAATACAGATTATAAATTTTTTATTATTTATTGAAATGTGTAACAGATGACATATAAAATGTAACAAAAGATGCATTGTGTGTTTTTTTTTTTTTACAAGAAAACTTCTCTCACACATCAAGGGCCTGTATGGACAGCGTTTCAAAATACATTTTTGCATTGTTAGAGGTAGTAATTGTAAGTTAAGAAATATGTTGAAAACTGAAAAAGTATTTTAAAAACATTATAAAAACTGTCCAAATAAACCCTAATAATTGAGGCTCTACCGCTTTAATAATTGAGCAGAACTTTTACATTTCCACCCCATTGCTACTTTCCAGAACTATTACATTACAGAGGAAATATTTGTGTTTGGTTAGAATTGGGATTAAATTGGAATTGGATATGTTTCTTATGGAGTTCGGTTCCAATTTTTCGGAACGATTTTATAATTTTCTGGATAATCATATATTATAAATTGCAGATTAAAAAAAAAGTTAGAGAATATAAATAATAAGATTTATATTCATATGCACCCTCCATGTTCTTGCTTTAAACTAAATTATGATAAGGCCTAAATTTGAGCCTTAGAAAAGTATAATAATTCACTTTTGAATGTTACTGTGAAAATTTGACTCCAACCAATCCCAGGTAATCAACTCCACAGTTGATTCCATAATTGGATAAATACTCCCATCCACTTTCCAAGGAATACTTATGCAATTGGTGTTGACATGTAGCATATCCAATTCTTTTTACATCCCAAAATTAGGGTTTTTATGATTGGAATAAATTGCAATTACAAAATATGAAAAAAAAAGTTATATAATTAATGGTTAACTTGATGTATGTAATTTATTATTTCTAATAATATTTTTAAATTTTGTTAAGACTTTCGACTTGTATATTTTTATATTTACAAGATATATTTTTTTGAGATAATTTTTACCTTCATAATCTGTGTATCTTGTAAATGTAAAAATATAAAATAAAATCAGAATATGGTTCAGATTAGGTATTTCTTTTCACACATTGCATATTTTGTTATACTTTTTGTATACCATTTTATGTTAAATACTCTAATAAATTGACATAAATTTTGTAATTTATACTAATATATATATTATATCCACTTTCATCCTAGTTAATTTTAATAGTAAATTTCTTATTTTTTGTATCAACTCAAATCAACTCAAAATGTGTAAGAGAAAATTCATAGTTTTTTTTTTGTTTTTTTAAGAAAACTTATCTGGCACCTCCAATAATTGAGGCTCCAATAATTCTAACCAAAATGATGTTAGAAGAAACGTCGTTTTACTTTACGTTTTTTTAGCGCTATTATTCTACTTTTCTTTGGCCAGTTCAATAGTAGCAATCCTTATGATTTCTTGTTGAGTCCACATCCAACGATGACGTCTCAGAGGCAATCCACTAGCATGTATTAATGTAAAGATAATAAAAGATTCAAAATAATTTTTTTTAATATAATAACTAAAAATATTATTAACAATAACGATTCACAAAAAAGAGATGTATAAATAAATATTATCATAATTACATGTATTATTAACCACATAAATAGAAAAAAAAGATATTAATATTGAAAATTGGCATATCTCAATTAAAAAATCTCGAGTAACAAATTTTGAATCAATAAAACACTTCAATGGGTTATTGTATATGTACAAAAAAGAGCTTAATAGAAATCCATTGTGGGAATCTGCTTAATACTTGAAGCTCTGCCATGTTCGAGACACTTTTAATGTTCATGTGTTTCTCAAGTCATCTTGGCCTAGTGATAAAGCATCCAGTGTTGTGAGACCATTAGCATTTCTAGCATGAACATCAATTTCTGTGTTACTCAGCAAATATTCGATTATTTGCACAGGAATCACTCTAATAAATCAGCTACCGCAGAATTAAAAATTATTAAATTTTTTGGGTTTGGCAATAACCGATGAGAATAAAGAGTGATATTTACTTTGGAAAAAATATAAAGCAATGAGAGAACATTTTGCTTATTCTCCATGTTTTCCTACAATATGGAATAGCCTTGTGGATCTGAAGCATCTCGACATTAACATTATGAACAATGAGGGAAATGTAACAAAAAGTAATGTAGTTGGTAAAGTTTTTTTTTTTTTTTCTTTTTGTAAGTGTGACGTAAGATGTGATAAATATGAAAAAAATATTTCCTCGTGGTTGTGTATATATGAAAAATTATTTAATATATCGATTGTATATTTACTTTCTATATAACAAATTAATTATATATATATATATATTTCTGTCCTTTATATTAAATAGATTGTTCCTTTAATTGTCTTTAATTATATCATCCCACGTGATAGTGGAATTTTTTTTTTCATAAATACGAATGTTTGCAAAGTAAGAGTGGTGATATTCAATAAAAATGTAAATTCAAGAAAAAATTTTAATGACTAATACAATAAATATCAAAAGACATAACTATTATATTTACTTTTAAAAGAATGTAAAACTAAAAAAATAATCATCCTTTTATTCCTATGCCACATCAGTCACTTCCCCATTTCAATGTATATGTTAGCAAATTATTACTCGCAGGGTAATCCAGGACCTGCTCTCCACATAAATAAAGGATTGAAGGCTTTATTTAGTCTCCAACACTAGATTATTTAATTTAGACAATTCAAATGAAATAATAAGGTATTTATCCTTTTGAAGCTAAATTCATTCGGAGCCCTTGAAGTGTTCCGTTCAAAAGAAAGAGTATTACACAAAAATAAACCTTTTCTACAACTTAAAAAAATTAAAACTGAACTTTTTTTTTTATAGGATGGGATGAATATGATTTTGAAATTTAACAAAAGTTTAAAAGAATTCTTTTTACTATTATTCTCAAAGATACACTTAAATTGTTGTATTTGTACACAAAAGAAAATATATTAAAAAGTCGATTTTATTAACTATCAGCCAAGTTTTATGGTATTTGTTTTGACTCGACATGATTCAAATTGTGTTTGGTCTCTCATTAAAATTGAAATTGTATTAGAATTAGAAATTTTTTTATTCTATTTTGTTGAATTATTATTTTTTTCCTTTATTTTAACTCATTCATAACGTCTATTAACAATATTGTTTGTTACCTGAAATGTGCTTTCTAATGCGTTTTTAATAATTCACATGTGAAGTGGAGTTTTAACCCCATAACCACTTTAATACTTAAGTTAGTATATTATTCACAGTGATCAAATTACATAAAATGATCAACCACACATGGATCAATTGTTCATAGACTTTTATGTAAGTCCTATGATTTCATAACTAATTTCAGAACTTTACTACATCGAACACATTCTCCTGACATTGACTTACATGTGCCGAGTTTTTAAAAGTCATTGTCGCAAGTTTAGAGTGATTTTCGACTATGTCATATATATTTATATGTTCTAATTATTAAACATTTTTACAAAATTCAAACTAATATATATAATATATTTAATTTTAAACCAACTCCAATTCTAATTCAAACCACACCAGCCTTAAACAAAAGCAACTTCTCTTTCCAGTTCTCTCCACTTGAAGTAAGTTTGAAAAGAGAAATATCTTCTTTGTTAGCCAACATCTATCCAGCTCTGTCATCATGTCTAGATCCCATTTTGTTTTCCCTCCTTTTTTAGTTAAATTTTTTACTACTTTACTACTTAAGTCTAGTATTATTATCACTTATCTCTTTATTTTCTGTTGGTTCAGCATCTGAGTTTATTATCTTAATAGCGTCTTGCACTCTTTACAGATTCGTGCTATACTTTTAGATCCATCATGTTCAGGATCTGGAAGTACCACTGACAGATTAGATCATCTACTTCCATCATATACTGCAGGTTAACATTTAGCTTTAAAAATGTGCTGTATTGTTACCTAGCTACTCTTATACAGCTATTTTCCTTTGCAATGCTCTTTCTTTGTGCACTTGTTTTAGATATGACATTGTTAGCACCTGCTTTCAGGTGGGCATCTTGGTTAGCAGGCATTTGAGTACAAATACAAGTTGAAATGTGGCCTCTTAAGTTTATACTAGACTTTATTACAGAGATTTTACTTGTTGAGGAAAAGCGTGGAAATATATAGTTATGGTTACATGAGCCAATATTCTAGGTTTCAGATGAGCAGATAGATGGTTTCTTGTTGATTGGATTTGTTTCAATATGTTATCACATGGCTACTTTCATGCTTCCACTTTGTTCTTATTGATATATATTATGCAATATTACCTCACTTTTATCTGTTTATTTACAAGGTGGGGTTGATAGCTCTAACAATGATAGGCTAAGGAAGCTTGCTGCTTTTCAAAAGAAAGCTCTGGAGCATGCATTTTCTTGTAAGCCCCTAACAAGCTACCTTCTGCACTTCTATTAACCTTGCATACCAAATCTTCAAGGTTGAATTTAGCATGGTCTCTTTGAGGTCTTTGGTAAAAATACTTTGCAAATCTCTTTGTGTTGCATTTTAGTATACAAAGACAGTACATGCCTAATTGATAGTATCTTCTGCACATTTTTGTAGTTCCTGCTGTTGAGAGAATTGTTTACAGCACATGCTCCATCCACCAAATTGAAAATGAAGATGTTATCAAATCTGTTTTTCCTCTTGCTGCATCTTATGGTTTTCAACTTGCAACAGTTAATTCCCAGTGGCCTCGGCGTGGTCTCCCAGTTCTTGATGGATGTGAGTGCAGAAAATTGAATAGAAATGGAAGTTTTGTTATAAAATGTATGTAGAGCATTTATATCTGATTTTCCTGTATTACCTGTCAGCTCTGATTTTTTTTCATATATGATCTACATGAGCAAATTTAACCAACGTTTGCACTTTCTAAATTCTCTCCAGGGCAACATCTGCTGCGGACAGATCTTGTTGAGGATGGGGAGGGCTTCTTCATTGCTTTGTTCGTCAGAAAAGCATATAGCGACCTTGACAAAAGTTTAGAAGCAGCAGAAGAAACTCCTGAAGATTTCGAAGGAAGAGGTTTTGGAGGAAAAAGAAAAGTGACGGGTATCGAAACCAGCAAAAATAATCCTTCTCTGGTTAAGTTCTGTAGATAGCAGTGAGAGGGTCGAATCCACAGAAATTGGTTAGATTTATTCCTTAAACAAAATAAAATAATAAAGGGGGGAGGGGGGATTTGTTTCTTTGTTTTCTTGTGCAGCTTTTCCCTTATTTCCTTTTCTTCTTTTTCCAAACTCAACAGCCCGTTCTCTGCCCGTTCTCTTTGTTTCCAAATTCAACCTTTGTCTTTGTACAGATTTTGTTGCCCGTTTGTCTTTCTCTTCCCTTTTTCTTTTCTTTGATTTGGAGAAAGTCCTCCTTGCGAGGGCGAAACTCCCTTTTTCTTTTCTTCAACTTGCAGCTTGCGGCCTTTCTTCCTCTTTTGGACGTTGCCTCTTGTTTCTTGTTACCAAATTTCAGCCACTCTTTTGTTTCCTTTTCTTCTTTGTTTTGTTTTCTTTTTCTTAAAAATACTCCACCCTAACCATTAATCATAAAAACAATTAATATCCTTATAAACAAGCATTTTAATCAACTAAAATACAAGGGAATTGATCCAATAAATATGTAATTATACACTCTATCAAAAAGACTTATAAACTGTTATTTTGACAATACATTCAGAATGTTGTTATATTCTTCACTTCTGCAAGGGCAAAATAAGAGATCTTTCAAGAGATAAACAATGATTACTGATTGTCCCTCAGATTTGCAATTTTGTTTGCCAAATGTATCAAAGAAAATTTGTTAATTATTATGCCTGATATGTGATGATGGCAATCATGTCCACTAATCCAGGTCCAGATTATTTTTATCGCATGTTTTTGTTGTGTTTGCTGCTATTGCTATGGGCTGTAACCTTTTTTACTTTCCCCTTACAGGGACAAAATGAACAATATTCAAAAAATGATTTTCAGATTAAGTTGGTACGACTTTGCCGTTTCGTATTTGAATATACTTTTAGAGAATTGGATGAATGATGTTAATGATGTTCCCAGACAGAAAAACAGAGAAGCAATGTACGGACACGGCCCATGTCAACCTTACAAGCAGCATATTTTGTGCCGGTCGTTATGTATCATTGATCTTAAGTGCTCAAGTGTAAACAACAAATGCAAATTTCTTTTGAAGCTTCTAATCTCCCAACGCAGATGGCACCAGTTCAGCAGCATTAATTACTCTTACTCCATTTTCAAGTCAAGGGCGGGGAAGAATGGATCACTGATCTCCCTATGAATATTTTCAGCCGTTTCAATGGGACGCCTTATTCATTACATTTTCTTTCTCTTGCGCTGTCAAATTGCTACTTCTTCATATCTCATCAATGCATGTTCTTTGCGCTCCATTAACCAGAGCCTCTTGTTACAGTTCAAGCAAACCATGAAGCATAGATGGCACTGCCTCCATTCCATGTGATTCTGTCGGCCAGCGTTCTTATTCCAAGACAATGTCTTGGAGCATAAGTGTAGATTGCTGTAGGTGCGACGGAGGAACATGTGATGAGCTCGCAGGCCAAATAATCAGCCTGGATGTTAAATGTAGCCAACTTCAGGGGTTGATAAACTCCAACAGCGGCCTCTTCTTTCTCACCTTCAAATGCTCAATCTTGCTTACAATGATCTCTCCTCTTGAGTAATGTCCAAGTAATTAAAAGTTTGATATATCTGAATCTCCCCAGTTCTGGATTTTCAGATTCTTGGCCTTTTCTAATTTAATCCCGCTTGATCTCTCATTAAGTTTTCAAGAGACCATAATTGAACCCCAGACTTTCAAGTTTCTCCTTCAAAACTTGAGAGAAGCTTTGCTTACCGGTGCAGATATCTCTTCAGTAGTTCCCCATCATCTCTCGGCTTCTTTAACTTTAACCACTCTGAATCTAATAGATACAAATTTGTATGGTGAATTGCGAGGGTAAACACTTCAATTATTTAAAAATCCTAACCAAACTGGATATCTGTCACGGGTCAAATGGAACAGTAACAGTGTCTGGAACTCTCTAACACTCGCTTTTCTGAATATATAGAGTAACTTTGGCTTAGCACCATCATCAGCACAGTACGAAGAAGATTATTACAGAGTTTTCAAAGGATTTACATGGCAAGCTGTCGTGATTGGATTTGGTTGGGGAATGGTTACTGAAGTGGTTGTGGGATGTCTCATTTTTCTTCAATGGAAAACCAAAATGTTTTAACAAAATTGTACTATAAGTCCAGTCTAGTTTTTCAAAACAAAACTGCCCGAAGGAATCAAATCATTATGATTGCTATACTTAATCCTCTTGTACAGATTTCAGATTCATTATGATTGGCGTACTTAATCCTCTGACTCTGAGGGAATTGATTATGAATCCTGTAACGGGCCAACACTGATTCACGTGATTAAAGGTCTTTGAATTTGAAGTGATTAAAGAACCAAAAAAAGACAACTGAAGTCTATTTTGCAAAACATTTAAGGATTCCATAGACCATAATCAACATTATCATTAATACAACCCTCTCCCACACTTCACTATTACAATATTTCAGCAGTAAAACTCAAACCTTGCTCACACATAAGATACTCAAAAAAGCCCTGAAAAGAAAAATATGAAAATCTACACATCCAAATCCCATACTGCTTAAATTCACCACGGAAACAGCCACACCATAGCTACTACTAACCACCCCATCACCTGAAACAGGGCACATCCCGTGAATTTCAAACAACCTTGATCTCAATGGTCTTGGGCTTCTTGGGCTCAGGAGGGGGCAACTTGTGGACGGTGACAGTCAAGACTCCATCTTGACAAACAGCATTAATGTCATCAGTATTGGCATTCTCGGGCAGCGCAAACTTCCTCATGAACTTGCCAACTCTCCTCTCCATCCTCACATACTTAGCCCCGTCTTTCTCCTCTTCCCTTTTCCTCTCGCCACTAATGACCAGCACATTGTCATCCTCCACTTGCACTTTGATGTCGCCCGATTTCAGCCCCGGCATGTCCACAATGAAGACATACGAATTGGGGTACTCCTTCACATCAGCCGGTGTTGTAGCCATGGCTTTGGCATCCCGAACATAAGCTCTGGTCGGAGCATTGGCGGCCTTGTCCGAGTCTCCTTCCGCTGCGTCCAGCACGTGCTGGAGGGTCTGGAAAAGTGGTGCATCGAAGCCCATCAGCCTGATATCCATTTTCCTCTTCTCCTTCTTCGAATCTTGAATCTTGAATTGGGATTTTTGTGGATAATTTAGATGGATAATTGGTGAAATAATCGCTGAATTTGTTGTGATTCGGGTTGATGAGCAGAGACTGTTGGGGTTGCCATATATAGAGTTTGGAGGGCGAGTAAGGTGGGGAAGGGAGGTGGGAAGTTTCTGGAACAGAAGAGAAGAAGACGGTGCGTTGTGGAAGTTACCAGAAAGTTCTGTTTTTGACTGAGGCTTTTAATTTTCTAAGGTCCAGAACATGGCAGAATCAACTAATTCTGATGAACTCTTTTTTTTTTTTTCCTCTTTCTTTACTATATATTTTACCTTGGGGAAAATATAATGAATTTTACCATGGGATTAAATCAAAATTCAGTCAATCTTTTCAAAAACAATTTGGTTTGGAGATTAGGGTTGTATATGTATTGTATTTAAAAACATGTTTTTATATATTTTAAAATAATGATTGTGAGAAAAAATAAATTAAAAAGTATAAAAATATTTAAAAAACACAAAAATGAGTTTTGAACAAACAATATATGCACACCTTAGTAGTCTCATCGAAACTTTTTTTTTCTTTTGTTAAACTTGTTAATTTTACAATTTCTATTTTTTAGTGTTTTTTAATTAGATTTTATAATTTTTCATTCAAATTTTAATATAGTATAATTATACTTTTCAAAAAGTAAATAAATTGAATTAGGTCAAACATGACAAATACTAGACATTAGCAAGAGCCCGATAGTCAAATAGAATTAGGGGAAAAAAATTTAATAATGGGGGTAGAAATTATCAAATTAATAAAAAGGGTATAAATTTTTTCTTAAATTTGAAGAAGGCCAAAGTTATTTTGCTAACCATACAAAATTTCGTATTTTCAAAGAAGAAATTATTGTACCTTTAATAGAATGATGAATGGTATTGGTTCATAAATAAACTAATCTATCCAAGTTTTGAGACAAATTAGTAGTGTATTTGAGAAGCTCGTTTTGTTGTAAGGTAATACTCGAAATAAAGGTAAATGTTAAAATTGGAGAATTTTCACTGTCTACTCTTTCTTCATTAGGCTAAAAAAATCACTTAGGAATATAACATGGCAAATGGGATAAACATACACAAAAATTTATTTACCTATCTAAGATTCTATTTGTAGGAAGGGTGATGATATTGGGGGACAGATATAGGTCATGTGTAACAATAGTGTTTCATTAAAAAAATGATGTAATTTTATTAATCAATATGAAAATTTAACATAATTTTAGTGAAATTATATCATTTATTAACAAAATATAGTTGGTACACATTAGTTGAAAAAATCTTAATTTGATGATATTGGCACTGTATTCTTTGAAATTACTACCTTAGTAAGTCTAATTTTAATTTTTTTTATTTTTTAAAAAGAGATAACTTTTTATGTAATTTTTTTATTACAATTATTCATAATCATAATCTATAACTTAAATTAAAAAGTAAATAAAAATAAAATTTTAAATATTTAATTATGTATAACTATGTTGCACCTTTATAATTAATGAAAATTATATCAAATTAAAATTCAACATTTTTTTTTTGCAAAAAATACGACACAATTTTTTTCGCAATGGTAATAAATAAAGAGTAAATTTGAGTATTAACATCACCCGCCTTTAAGATAAAGTGCTAACATCATGCCATTTTTCTTTCCATAATACTAGTTTCTAGCAGCGGATTTGTTTTTTAATATTTAATTGTATATTAAATTTTATTTTTTAAAAAAAATTTGATGCTTGTTTTTTAATTAAAATTTATTTTTAATATTTTAACTTTATTTTCTAAACTACATAAATTTTTTGTTAAATTAATTTAAAAATAAAGTAAATTTTATACTAATATTATTGATTGAAATAGTGACTTTTAATTTTTACTATAAAAATGAAAATAAACTATAAATAATGAACAATTTTCAAAAAAAAAATTCTATTTGAATAGATAAGTTTAATGCAATAGGCTTAAAAATCTTAATAATCTCATATTAGTTATTATTTTATATATAAGTTTAAATTAATTATGACCTTACATATTTAATTATTTGTTATAGTTTAACTATAAAAATTTATATCATTGCCACCCATTTACCCCTAACTAAACTTTTTAAATTTTTAAAAATGTTTTTGTGTTTATGTTTCAATATGTTTTATTATTTTTAAATATTTTTATTTTACTTTATAAACTATATAGTTTTTTAAAATAATTTTAAAGTTCAATAAGTTATGGAATAATTTTTTCAATTAAAATATTATTTTTCCATTGGTGTAAATTATATTAAATGATGATTTATAAATTTAAGGTCACCATGACAAGAAAATGAGCATTTCTTTTTATAGATAGTTAAGTTAATTACAATAATGCAATATATTCTAATAATTAATTATCCATGTTATATATTAGGTATGCATCTCACTCCGAAAATATTTTTAATAATATATCTTTTAATATCAAAGTAGTAAAAAATACACCTTACAAGCAATAACATTTCAAAATAAAAAGTAACATATTAACAGTGAAGTTTATTTAATTAACACTCTCATAATAAAATTGAAATAGGTACGTATATATCACAGCTTTGAACATTAATGAATTTTCTAGGAATTATTGTTTATTATGTAAACTAATTTTTATAAACTTAAGTTTAGTCTGATATATAAAAATAGTTGAAGGTAATATAAAATATTAAAATAATAATATGCAAATGTGGAGTATGATTTTTTTTTTCTACGAAGAAATCTAGCATAGTATTCATAATTTACTATGATCATTAAAAAATTTGAATAATAAATTAAAATAATGTTGAATAATGTTTAGATTACTACTAACATTTTAAAGTCAAAATATTTAAAATTATGATAAATGTGAAAGAAATTAAGTTATTTTGAATATTATACTCTATATTAATTTTTATTTGCAGTTAGCAAAAATTTCTTAATAGAAAAGTAAAATTTTAAAAATATATAGATATGCGTATGTGGAATGCATAATTTCCATAATAATATAATTTTTTTAAAAAGATCAAATCTCCAAATTTGATAATGTAACAAAAAATTTAAAAATTAATATTTATATATATTAAATAAATAATATTAAAATTTTACAAAATTATACTTAAACCAAGAAACCTAAGAAAACCGTTTGACAAAAATCAAAATCAAGTATGATTCGCATTCCTTTTCACAGTATGATTCCCCTTTCTTTCTTCTAGGCAATCCCACTCTATATATATGTTTCATCAAGAACCTAAGTTTAACACCTTACTAGATTACATATTTCTTTGCCTCGTACTATTCTTGGCACGAATCAAGATCGAATGGAGCGTCTAACGTTTGAGCATCGGTTAATGAAACCATGGGAAGAGGGTTGTGGAGCAGATGATCGATTCCTTCAGTATTACTTGTGCCAGCCTTTCTCTGAGTCCCAGAAATCAGAACTTGACAGCACCAACAAAGTCATCATGCCAATGTCAGCTTTAGACCGCCTTATATCCCTGAACGTCCCTTATCCCATGATGTTTTCCGTCCACAGCCCCTATGATGATTCGTTTTTCTCTGCTCATGGCGGCGGTAGTGGCCGGATTTGTCATTGTGGCGTCCTGGATTTCACCGCTGATGAGGGTTTTGTCCACATGCCTCAGTGGATGATGGACAAGTTGGAACTAGGACAAGGAGACCTAGTATTCTTCCAGAGTACTTCTCTGCCTAAAGGGACTTACATAAAATTGCAACCACACACTACTGATTTTATTCATCTTTCCGATCCCAGAGCCGTGTTGGAGAAAAAGCTAAGAGAATACTCGTGTTTGACGTCGGGAGATACCATTAAAATTTCTTACAATGGGAAGCAGTTGTACATTAATATTGTGGAAACAAAACCGGGCCCGGCAATTGACATTGTGGACACGGATTGTGAGGTTGATTTTATTGCTCCGTTGAATTACAAGGAACCCGAAAAGAAAACGGCGAGCAAAGTTGAAAAGGATAAGGTTGAAGATGAAGAAAAGGAAGGAAAGGATAAATTCAATCCCTTCAAAGGTTTGGGGAGGCGATTGGAGGAGATGACTACTGTGGTGTCTAATGGAGAACAAGAATTGAAGGAGGTTGCATGCAGCTGTACGGAGACTTCATCCAAAAAGGAAGAAGTTGACAAGTTTCAACCATTCACGGGAAAGAAACGCACCTTAATTCGAAGCTGATTGATTGTTTATTTTTGTTCTGTTTTGCTTTGTATGTCCTGTTATGATGATGCCTTTATAGACAAGATTATTCTTTTAAGCTAAAGAAATTAAGTTAATATTTGTAATTTTCTTCCTCTGAAGATTTGAAGAAAAAATGTTTGGCCCATTTCGGTGGATTTGAAGTGTATTTTGTGTCTATCTTTTCCGTCAAATAACATGATCCTCATTCATCTCAAACTCAATAAGTTGGTTCTTGGCATGTCACACTGACGTGTGGAAAAATCTTCAGGATTCTATTCAATTGATAATTAATTCCAGAACCTCATATCTAAATTTGTGCGACTTTAATTTTAGAAATCAACGTGCTACTCTATTCCTTCCATCAGAAATTTCAGCGTGCAGCTTAAATTTGTTTATGAGGTGAGGGCAGAGACAGAACATTATTAATTGTTTTCAACCAAAACAGAAAGAAGATTAATAACCATTGACAAACATAATTCAAAAACATTGACGATATTCAACAACGAAACAGCATTGAAACACCTTACACATACACCAAAGTCATCCCATTTGAGGGAAAAAAAAAGACTTCCGAGTTTCAAGATCAAGATCATCATCCCAAATCCAGAAACTACCACGACGAAACAGAAAAGATCATTTTATTCAATACAGTATGTAGCAGTAGCAATGGCATCGGAGGTTGTTAAATTCAAGAAATCTTGACCTCAATGGTCTTGGGCTTCTTAGGCTCAGGAGGGGGCAACTTCTGCACAGTAACAGTCAAGACTCCATCTTGGCAAACAGCACTGATGGTATCAGTATTGGCATTCTCGGGCAGCACAAACTTCCTCATAAACTTGCCAACTCTCCGCTCCATCCTCACATACTTGACCCCTTCTTTCTCCTCTTCCCTCTTCCTCTCCCCGCTAATGATCAGCACATTGTCATCCTCCACCTGTACCTTGATGTCCCCTGATTTCAGCCCCGGCATATCCACAATGAAGACATACGAATTGGGAAATTCCATCACATCAGCCGGGGTTGCAGCCACGGCCTTGGCATCTCGAACGTAGGTCCTCGACGGCTCGTTCACAGACTTGTCGGAATCATCCGCCGCATCAAGAACGTGGTGGAGAGCGTGGATAAGTGGGGCGTCGAATCCCATCAGTCTGAGGTCCATTTTTCTCCTCCTGATTGTATCTGGAAATTGCTTGCTTGGTACTTTGGATTGTGGACAGATTAGAAGGTTTTTCGTCTATGATGTTGAGACGGAGGAATGGGGGAATTTATAGTGAAGGAAATCATGGAAATGGAGAAGTTTCTGGAGAAGTGTAGAGAAGAAGGAGAAAGTTTCCAGGAGGTTCGTTGCCTGACTGGATGTTTCGGGATCGTTCAATTTTGGATTTTAATTCTTTTACGATGGTCTTCAATATTTGTACTTTTATATTTTCTTAAAATAAATTTTAATATTTTTCATATATTTATTATCTCACAATTTTTAGTAAAAAATAAAAAACTTTTTCTAAAAGGCAGCTTATGTGATGAATGTGTTTAAATAATGTTTTGACTTAGCAATAAAAGAAGAAAGCATAAAGTTGGAAAGGGGTTCAACAAGGAAATTCATTGTGAGAAAATATTTTTGTTCTAATGAATTCTAATTATTGAAATTTGAAGGGTTTTTTTTTTTTAATGATTTCTAATTATTGTATTTAATAAATTTTAACAAAATATAGTTTTGAAGTTCATACTGGAATATCAAGGACCCTACACTTTTGGACTCTTGAAGTAACATTGTCCTTTCCTTGGACATTAGTACCTCGGAAATCGAAACAATATTAATGGATTGGACCTTGGATCTCTACCCACTTGTGAACGGGTTTCCCATTGTTCTCTGGGTTTAGAGGTAAAAGTTAAAAAGAATTTTTTTTTTTTTTGTGATTATACTTTTTAAAATTTTATATTTTGGTCATTATACACTTTTTTGTCAGAACAAAGTACTAAACTTGTTAAAGACATTTAATTTAAACATGATCACTTTGTCTAAATCTTACGTTAACTGAGATTGCACGCAGATAACTCGCAATCCACACCTATTTTCAGTGAAGAAAAAGAACATTTCTCATAATAAAACAGACCTTGACAAATCTTCACCTTGGAGGAAAACATTAATTATCTACTGGGAAATCACACAATGAAATCTCAATGATTATTGAACAAGAGATCCATGGAATGTTTTTTCCTTAATTCCCACCAAATATTTTTGCAAGTTCAATCAATCAATTCCCAACTCATACTATTATATACCAAATCAAGTGCAATTGAAGCAACTAGAGATCCAAAGTTGAATACCATTGTATATACTCTGAAAAATCGTTTACATGATAAAATGAAATTAGAAAAAATAAAAAAAAAGATAATTTTTAAGAGGACCAATCACTCATTGACTCAAGAATAAGCCTCTCTGTTCTTAATCCTTTCTTGGTCACCCAAATTCCAGAATCTTCCAAGCTGCCCACAAAAACTTTCATTCTTCATTGCTATTCATTGATGTAGAGGGCCCCCGGTCCAAAGAATACTCTTTTCATTAGTAGAGAGATCCAATTGTCTAAATAATAAAAATGCCCATCACGGACCAAGCTGCAATCCATTTATTTAATATTAGAGGATGTTCAATTTTAAAGTTTGGACCATGCGTTTCTAAGGAGGAGTATCCCAACTTTTTGTGGGTTTAAGCACCAAAAGACCAGACAAGTCCTCAAAGATGCATATGGCTAAGTTCATCATTGTACAAGCCTTTTTTTTTAATGCAACTTTTTGAGGCAATCAATGGCCATTTCTTTGATGATATAACTGGCTTTTCTAACGGATCTCTTGTAAAACAAACGAGAACCTGTTTGTGAGAAAACATGATAAAAAGAAATAAGCAAACATACATAGGCTTACTACAAAAAACATGATAAAAAAGAACTTGTATTTACACCATGCGATGCAGGGATGCAGGTAACAAAAGGCTTACCACAAAAAGTACATTCTTATTATTACACGTACATACACAAGCAAGCATGCATGATCAGAAGCTTAAGCACATGCACGAGTACTCCACCCACATCGAAATTAACCAACCATTCATGCATCGTTCATCCATGCATATATATATATACACACACACATATAAAAGTACTGATCGACTGATTTTGGAGGCTTTCATCACTCTCATTTATCAGTAGTAGTGGTGGTGGTGGTGGCCTTCTCACCGCCTTCAGAACCTTGCTGAACCTCTTCCCGACCACCCTCAGTCCTAATTAACTTCCTGCCCTCCTTGTTCTGCCCCCTCACGCTGGCATACTTTGACCTCAATCAGCTTCGGTTTCTTGGGCTCCGGAGGTGGGGTTTTCTCCACCGTCACAGTCAGCACCCCATCTTGATAATTAGCGTGGATTTTCTCAGAATCCGCATTCTCAGGCAAGATGAACTTCTTCAGCCACTTGCCAAATCTCCTATCCATTCTCATAAACTTAGCCCCCTCAACTTTCTCCCGCCTCCGCTCCCCGATCACCACCAGCATGTTGCCATCCTCCAGATGGACTTTGATTTGGTCAGGCTTCAACCCCGGCATGTCCACCACGAAGTGATACGCGTTCGGGTACTCAATTATGTCCGCCAGGGTGGCTTTCATTGCTTTGGTGTCCCGTAAAAAGGCCCTTGATGGTTGTTGATATCCGGGCATGTCACCCTCGTCTATCAAGTCCAACATGTCCTGAATTGCTGCAATCATTGAAGTATCCAACCCCATGTCCCTCAACGCCATCTCCATGATGTATTTTTTTTTTTGGATGATTCAATTTTCTGATTTCTCTAGCTATAAGAAAATCTTCCCAAGTATGAATGGAAGTATGAAGAAGTCAGGCAAGTTTATATATTGCAAGGCATGCCTGATATGAACAAATTTTGAGATAATTTTCGATCATACGCACGTTGTGTTTGCACAGAGAATTACATTGAAAAAGGGAGTTAAGTCATACGTGTCGATTGGGGATGGCAATGTTTTGTCATACGCGGTGTGTTTGGATGATCCCGTGGCCACGTAGATGTTGAAATTTTATGAATGTTTGCCAGGTAATCCAGGACCTTCATGGCTGTCCTCTTTATAAATGTAGGATTTGAGCCTTCATTTAAGGCTAGGAAAATTGACAGTTGAAATGATGGAAATTGGCTCAAATTGGATTATTTTATTACTCTATATAGTAATAAAATTCAGGTAAATGCAGAATTTCTTTTTCTAATTATAAAACGATTCTAATTCTTGCAGAAAATCGAACCAATTCTTTGGTCATCTTTGATAGTGTTCATTTTGTATAAATTTCTTGTTAATATTTTCACCAATATTTGGTTGATTTTAGGATAAAATTAATTGATTTGATTATATTTTGTATTTTAGATATTAAAAATAGATGTTTGAAGAAAAAGGGGTTTAAAAGCAGAATTTTGTGGAAAGTGCAAACAAGGCCTTCTGGTATTAGGCGTGTGCACGCTTAAAATACTAGAGGGTTGAGTGAGATTTTTATCAAGAAAAGGAGTTTTTGGGTGACTAAAAGGCAATTAAAGAAAGAAAATATTGTAACAAAGTTTTTAAGGAATAAATCTTTTATTTTAGATAGAAATATTTTGCTATTTTCGTCATATTTCCCTTTTAGAGTAGAATTTAGTTTTTAGTAACTCTTTTATAATTGTTATCATCACTATATTTTAAAAGTTAGTTTTTGTTATAAAGGAGAACCCTAGAGGTGTCAAAATATATGAATCCACCGCCTCTTTTCTTAACAAAAGTTCACTTCTTTTCTCTCTTAGGGTTAGAAATTTCTCAAGAAATTCAAGGAACATGTATGCTACTATGAGTGGCTAAATACTTTTTTTTTTTTATTCATGGGAAGAATTGATTTCAATTGCAATTACTGTGAGGCTTTATTTTTAATTTTATAGTTTTTGCCTTTAATTCAAGTAGTTGTTGATTTTTGATCTAATTCTTATGAATAATTGATGTTGGTTAATATGACAAATTAATTAATGCTGGAAATCAAGCAAAAGCAAAATGAAGTGTTCATCAAAAGAAGTATGCAAGGGAGATTCTGAAAAAGTTCTGAATGGAGTATTGCAAAGAAATAGCTACTCCATGCTAGAAGGAGAAGTTGAGCAAGAATGATGAAGCTAAAAAATTGGATGAGACTCCTTATAGAAATATGGTTGGTTGTCTCATGTATCTTTCAGCAACTAGACCTGACATTTTACTTGCTATAAGTCTTCTATATAGATTTACTAATTGTGCAACTAACACTCATTTCCAAGCAGCTAAAAGGGTGATGAGATATGTTAAAGGAATAATGAATTTTGGAATCAGGTTCTATGCACGTCAGAAGTACGTGTTGCAGGTATTCTGACAGTATGATATGAAGAGCACTTTTGGTTATTGTTTTAATCTTGGTTTAGGGGTATTTTCTTGGTGTTCTAAAAAGCAGGAGATTGTTGCACAATCTACAATTGAAACTAAATTCATTGCAGCAACAGCTATGCAAATCAAGCCTTATGACTTAGAAAAGTGTTGCTCAATTTGTATTTAAAGCAAGAATAGTATATGTGGATAATCAAGCAGCTATTGCTATCTCAAATAATCTTGTTTTTCACGGGACAACCAAACATTTCAATATCAAATTATTCTTTCTCAGAAGCAGCTATTGCTATCTCAAATAATCTTGTTTTTCACAGGACAACTAAACATTTCAATATCAAATTATTCTTTCTCAGAGATGTGTGGAAGGAAGGATATGCTGGATTGAAGTATTGCAAGACTAATCTTCAACTAGCAGATTTGTTCACCAAAGCTTTGCCAAGGAGCAAGTTTGAATTTCTCAAAGAGAAGCTTGGAATTTGTAACAACTGAAGGAAGGAGGAGGGTTGGAAATTACCTTGGTTACTATAAAGAATTGGTCAAACAACTTTGTTAAGTGTTTATTGATTTAGTTGCTAGTTTTTTTAGAAGTTTGTTAATTATGGAATCATGTGCCATGTAGTTGATTAATTCTAAGTTCTAATTCTATTTAAACATCATTTCAAGCGGCATATATTTTTTTTCTTTCTTGCTTTACTTCTGTCATATTTATTTTCAAAGTTACAACTAAATTTAAAAACTTCAACATATGTGGCCAGATAAAGTATGGTCGTTCCATCCTCATCTTCCAATATGCCCGTTATTATTCTTGTCACAAAGATGGAGAATCGCCCCTTCGTCCGCCTGCTCTGAAGCTGCTGGAAATGCTGCCTGCCTGGATTAGCACTTGCAAAACTTCCAATTTGCCATACATTACAGCGAGATATAAACGATTTCTGCCATCTCGATCAGACGCCAAACCATATAAAATGAAGAATTATATTGCATAAATGTTTGTACGAATCCCACGTTCCCTTTCATTAATGTTATGCGCAGAGGATTCTTCGGCCGACAAGATTCAGAATATAGGATTAGGATTAGTGATTATAAGTTCTACTAGGCCCAAAACTGGCAAACTAATGTTGATGCAATGCCTTCCAACGCAAGGGAATTCTCCATTATTAGTACCACGTCCTCATTATTTGTAGTTTGTTCAGTTTCAAAAAAGAAAAAATGCTGCTTTCTGCTATTGAGCTTCATAATCAAAATCTAGTGTTTGAGTTTGGAGATTCTTTATGGAAATTCAGCATGTTAGTTGTTTTGAATTAGATGAGATAAGTTCAAAAAAAGGTTTCATTTGCTAGAAGATTTGGGAGCTGTTTCCAAGTATGGTACATTTTGTCTGCAGCACGTGTACAAAAGAGAAAAACGCATTCTCAAACATCATTTAAATCCAACTTTTATTCACTCATCAGGTTTGTGGCTTCAGAATTAACGCATAAAGATACCTGAAATTGTACAGATCTAGACCACACAATACCCAAGATTACGACTCGTCCAACTTTATTCACTCATCTAGTTTATGGCTACACAACTCTCTCTTAAATATACACTGACATAAGTACAAACCACACGACATACCCAAGAGGCCAAGCTTACAATTTGGAATACACGTCTCGCCATAGAGCGTGCACTCTGTTTCATTAACACATTTGACAACTTACTGGCTTGTCAAGGCTTTTCTTTTCAAAAGTCGATTTCCAATGTCTTCTTAGAATTTTCAACACATTGATACCATGGCATCGTTTGAGCCACCTATTTATGAATTTTATTGTGTTTCCCAATAGCAACAACGACATCACACTGATCCAAACCATGATACCAATCTTAGTTATATAGCCCTAGGGTGATTATTAGGTCGTGTTTTGGGTTCGCAAGTCTTGTTTTGGTATTAGTATTGCAAATTTTACACGAACCCGAACACAACCCGTTAATATCAACACGACCTGTTTATTTTATGGGTAACTCAACACGACACAAAAATACCTATTTAATACAAAAAAATCTAAAAACAATAAAAATAAATTTTAGACAAAAAAACTTTAAAAAATAATAAATAAAATTTTAACTAATAGTAGATGAATAGTGCGTGAAAGCAATGCTCAAGAAGAAGCAAACAACCATGGCATGGCAGCTGCTTTCCTCTAGCTCACAAACATGTATTTTCCTTTGCTTCTTTCTCCAAAGTCGTGGGAATTGCAATTTGCAAGGAGAGAAACTTCCCTCTAACTCACAAACATGTATTTTCCTTTGCTTATGGAAAAAGAGGCAAGTATGCTTACCACTAAGCTACAATACACTTGTTTATAAATAACGAATAAACAATATTATTATGTGTATAATAAACGGTAACAGGTCGACTTAAATATGACCCATTTATTTTACGTATTATTCGTGTTCGACTTAATTTCGACTTGAACCTGTTAAGGGATAGACTGTACCTGTTAATTACGTGTTAGGTTCGTGTTATGTCACGAATTGCTGCCCTTACATAGCCCACTTGTTTTCCCTCTTGTAATGGTGTTACTATAAAAATTGATATACCATAAGTTAAAGCTATAGTTGTTATAGTTAACCACATAGTTACCGTCAAAACCCACAAGAAGAATCTGTGTCTGAATGGCAAACCGGTGATTAGCAATAAAATTATGCTCAGAGATGAAGCAAATGCTACTGTATTAATCCGAATGAAATATCGGTAAGCTTACACATGCTTGTATGCCATCACAGCTTCTCCTGCAGAATGATTACCTTTGAGGCAGTGGCGCATTTGAATGTTCACTGTCGTCTTGCCAAACACCTCCCGTAGGATTTACGGCGGCTTGAAAAGCCATTGATGCAACAAGTGAGGCCACTACCATTAGTGTATCCCTTTTCTCAGACAACCATTGGCTGTTTCGGTTTAGTGTTCTATGTCCTTCAGCTCTAGCCCGTTCAAGAGCTCGTTCAATTTCCGAATCAATGTCTCCTTGGACAAGGTCTAACGCAGTGCTTCCATTTGCATTCTTTGCATTCACACCTACTATGTTCTTCTCTAGCAAGTGTTTGATGGTCTGAACATATTTCTTAAAGTCGATTAGATTAAGCGCAATGACAGTGAAAAATTTCAGTGAATTTTTTTAAGTGGATAATGTAATATTCACATAGCAAATCAGTAATAAATACTCAAAGCTGACTGTAATAGTTTTTGTTATGTAAATGTCGCATCAGTTAATAAGAGAATTCAATATAATTTTTCAACGTGCGTGTATATTATAATTAAGGACAACAACCCGGAAACTGTGAACAAGGAAAAAGGCTTTAATAGCCTACCTCAGTTTGGTTATCGCAAATGGCCAGATGGAGTATGGTCATCCCATCATCATCCTTCCGCTTAGCAAAATCCTTATCTTTCAGAGTCTCGACGAGAGACTTCAAAGCCTCCAGCTGTTTATGCTTGACACACAAATGCAGCACATTCCCTCCGCCTTCAGTCTTTTCTCGAGCAGCCAGTGGCCTGACCTTGATTAGTTCTTCCAAGACAGGCAAGTTGCCTTTGATGACTGCCAGATGTAAAGGGATTCTCCCAAATCGATCACCAGCCAAACACATATCAGGACTTTTTTGCAAAACTTCTTTCGCAAATTCCACATTGCCAAGCATTGCTACAACGTGAAGAGGATTCATATCCTGACAATTCAAACTGGCTTTGTGAAGAATAAGTGGATCTTTTTCGAGCAATTGTCCAAGAGTGGTAGCACCATTTTCAACTGCAGCATCATAAAGATTTTTGTCCATTATTTCTGGTTACCTCTCCCTTGTCCCCTCCTTACACTTTCAAAACCACTTTACACTGGAGTCTCCTGGTTTTATAGGCATACACATATGGAATTGGAAGAGCCTGTAATTCCTCATAGATATCTTAAGTAATTGGTTGTAGTAAGTGATGAGGTCCTTCTCTAATTTAATGAGAAAGCCCGAGGGAGTGTCTATGAGTAAGGGCCCGCTGGGTGCCACGTACGCAATTTTTTCCACTGAATTGACCTGGAAACCAACAAGCATTATCAGAAAATTTTAATAGGACAATATATGTCCCGAGTGGAAATATTTGTGTTTGGTTATTTGTTGGAATTGGGATTAAATTGGAATTGGATATGTCTCCTATGGAGTTTGGTTCCAATTTTAGGAAGATTTTATAATTATTTGGGTAATCAGACATTATAAATTAGAAATAAGTTGAAATTATGTGGGAAAAAATCATAAAATTTAACTAATAAGATTTATATCATCATATGCCCCCTCCATGTTCTTGCTTTAAACTAAATTATGATAAAGGCTAAATTTGAGTTGTACAAAAGTTTAGATAATTCAGTTTTGAATTAGGTACACTAGACACTCCTCCAACTTCACAAACAACTTAAATATGAGTGTGAAAATTTGATTCCAAAATTAATATGACCCAAACAATACCAGGCAATCATAGGGCAAAACTCAATAGTTAATTCCACACATGGTTGAACAGTTGTAAAAGATTATAATGAATTATATTTTAAAATATATTTTTATACTTTTCAAATTAAATATTATGTAATGAAAATTATTTTTTAAAAATTATCTTACAAATTTCAAAAATATAATTTATATGCACTCAAAATCTTTTGTAGCCCATCCTATTAGATGTTAAAATCCATGAATCCATGAATAGTACGTGACGTCATACATCCTATTCATTTCACTGGATTAGTGCTTTTATTTGTTATTTTTAAAATTTTTTGGGTCAAAATTAGAGTTTTATGATGGGAGCAGATTCCTCATATCTGATGTATAATAGTGATTTATTTATGATAAACAATTCCAAAATATATAATTACTGGTTAATTTGATGTATGTAATTTATAACTTCTAATAATATTTTTTAAGTTTAGTTGAAGCTTTAGACTTGTATAATTACAAGATATTTTTTTATAATATTTTTTAGATAACTTTTGCCTTTATAATATGTATCTTGTAAATGTAAAAATATAAATCTTATATTGAATCTTTTGTTATATATACTTTTTGTGTGTCATTATATGCTGCGTTTAGTATAAATCTTATAACTTATATTAATATACATACTTTTAATATCTACTTTCATCCTAGTTAATTTTAATATTAATTTTTTTATTTTTTTATCAACCCAATATTTTAATAAAATTTTATAGTATTTTCTATTTTTCTACACAAAAAATTTAAAATAAATATAATCCTATAACAAGAAGATAAATATTTAGCATTAAAATTAATTATAATGAAAATAAATATTAATGGTATAAATATTAACAAAAAATATAAGATTTATACTAATTTTATGTAATATAAAGTAACGCATAAAAAATGTAACAGAAATTTTATTATGTATTTTTTTTTTAAAAAAAAGAAATAGAAAACTTCTTTAACTCATGAAGGGTTATTAAGTGGATCTTTTTATTGTAACTCATGAAGGGTGTCAACATCATTTTCACTTTCAACTGCATAGCCCTCTTCCCCATTTCATGAAAGAAGTATGGGCATGGAAGAAAAAACCAAGACATTACCCCTGAGATTTGTGAGACCTTTCTCAGATCCTCTACATATATGAAGCTTTATGAGGAGGTTTGTGAAGCCTTTCATTGGGAGATGAAGAGTAGCGTGAAAAAAGAAAGATTTTCAAGCATATTTAAGACTAAAAAGATTGTTTTAGTCATTATATTTGTTTTAAGTTTTAATTTTAATTATTATTTATTTTTCTTTTGGAATAAAAAATGTCACTAAATTTTATAAAAATATGTTAAATATATCGTCCCATTTGAATATCATATTAATTTCCAGCTCCCTCTCCCTAGTCCTCTCCTTACCCTTTCAAAACCACTTAACAATAGAGCTAAGCTCTACTGATTTTATAGGCATAAAAACATGGAATTGAAAGAGCCAGGGTTCAGAAAGAGGCCGCTTCAAACTCCAGTGTTCTGGACTTTCGTAACAAACGTGAGAGGCCGCTTCAACAATTTTCAGAAAATGTCCAAAACCAGTCTGATTTTCAATGTTGTTCACATTGCTTCCAAGACCTGAATTTTGAGCTCCTTTAATTTGGCACTGAACTTGTATTTCCTACGCCATTGCGACCATCCATCCAATCCACACCATGAGTAAAATGAGCAGAATGTCACCTGCAATACTCAAATGCTCTCTTTCCGATTTCAGCGGCAACGTGCATAAGTTATAGCGGTGGTGGCGATTGACAAATACATGATAAATGCCAATGGTTGCGTTAAATATTTGCTTCGGATGCCCGAGCCATGAATGAGCAATATGGTTGTGCATAATGATGAAACAAAGACTATAGTGTTACCCCGAATCTGATGCCTATAATAATATTTCGGATGAGTTTGTACCACCACCTCATTATTTTTAGTGTGTTCAATTTTAAAAAAAAAATGCTGCCTTTTCAACTTTTGTACTTCATCATCAAATCTAGTGTTTGCTTTTGGAGAATGTTAATTGTTTTGAATTAGATGAGATAAATTCAGACAAAGTTTCATTTGCTAGCCGATTTGGGAGGTGTTACAAGTTTGGTTGCAGTTTGTCGACAGCACTTAACTGCTAATTTAGCTCCATACTCTTGTGTCTCCGGTGTACAAAAGAGAAACTCATTCTCAAACATCATTTACATCCAACTTTTATTCACTCATCTGTTCGTGGCTTTAGAATTTACACATAGCGATAACTGAAATTTTTATAGACCACACAATACCCAAGATTACAACTCATCCAACTTTATTCACTCATCTGGTTTATCGCTACAGAACTCTCTCTCAAATATACACTGACATACGTACAAGCCACACGACATACCCAAGAGGCCAAGCTTACCATTTGAGTTGAAATGCACCGCTCGCCATAGAGCATGCACTCTGTTACATTAACACATTTGACAGCTTCCTTGCTTGTCGTGGCTTTTCTTTCTAAAAGCCGATTCCCAACGTCTTCCCAGAATTTTCAACACATTGATACCTTTGCTTCGTTTGGGCCACTTGTCTATCAATCGAATTGTGTTCCCCAAGAGCAACAACGACATCACACCACACCACACCATGATACCAATCTTAGTTACACGGCTCATTTGTTTCCCATGGTGTAATGGTGTTACTATAAAAATTGATATACCATAAGTTAAAGCTATGGTTGTTATTGTTAACCACATAGTGACCGTCAAAGCCCACAAGAAGAATCTGTGTCTGAATGGCAAACCGCTGATCGGCAACATAATTACGCTCAGAGATGAAGCAAATGCTATTGTATTAGTCCGAATGAAATATCGGTAAGCTCTTTGATGCTTGTATGCCATCACAGCTTCTCCTGCAAAATGATTACCTTGAGGCGGTGAAGCATTTGAATGCTCACCGTCGTCTTGCCAAACACCCCCCGTAGGATTTACGGCGGCTTGAAAAGCCATTGCTGCAACAAGTGAGGCAACTATCATTAGTGTATCTCTTTTCTCAGACAACCATGTGCTGTCACCGTGTAGAGTTCTATCTCTTTCAGCTCCAGCCTGTTCAAGAGCTCGTGCAATTTCGGAATTAATTTCTCCTTGGAAAAGGTCCAACGCAGTGTTTCCATTTGCATTCTTCGCATTCACATCTGCTATTTTTTTAACTAGCAAGTATTTGATGGTCTGCACATATTTCTTCAAGTCAATTAGATTTAGCACAATGATTAGTGATATCAACAGTCAAAAATCTCAGTGAGTTTTTTTCAAGTGGATAAAGTAGCATCCACGTAGCAGAACATTAAGGAATACTCATATCTGAGTAGCAATTTCTAGTAATTTCTCTCACGTAATTAAATGTCTCATCAATGAATAAAAAAATCCAGTATGATTTTTCAACATGCATATTATAATTAAGGACCACAAACCGGAAACTGTGAACGAGGAAAAATGCTTTAATAGCCTACCTCAGTTTGGTTATCGCAAATGGCCAGATGTATTATGGTCATCCCATTATCATCCTTCTGATTAGGAAAATCCTTGCCTTTTATAATATTAACAAGATACTCCAAAGCCTCCAGCTGATTATGCTTGACACACAAATGCAGAACATTCCCTCCGCCTTCAGTCTTTTCTCGGGCTGCCAGTGGCCTGGCCATGATTAGCTCTTTCAAGACATCCAACCTGCCTTTGATGACCGCCAGATGTAAAGGGATTCTCCCAAATCGATCAGCAGCCAAACACATATCAGGACTTTCTCGCAAAACTTCTTTCACAAATTCCACATTGCCAAACATTGCTGCAACATGAAGAGATTTCATATCCTGACAATTCGAACTGGCTTTATCAAGAATAAGTGGATCTTGTCTAAGTAACTGATGAAGAGTCGAAACATTGTTTTCAACAGCAGCACCATAAAGCATTTTCTCCATGATTAATTTCCAGCTCACTCTCCCTAGTCCCCTCCTTACAGTTTCAAAGCCACTTAACATTGGAGCCAAGCTCTACTGGTTTTGTAGGCATAAACATATGGAATTGAAAGAGCCCAGGTTCAGAGAGAGACAAGTAAATATCTCGCAACATGCTGGACCACATACGCAATTTTTTTCCACTGAATTGTCCTGGAAAACTAGCAGCATTAATATCAGAAATTTTTACAGGGAATAGGGGGAGGTCAATATATGTCCCCAGAGGAAATATTTGTGTTTGGTTATTTGTTAGAATTGGGATTAAATTTGAATTGGAAATGTTTCTTATGGAGTTTCCAATTTTAAAAATTTTTTATAATTATCTCGATAATCACATTATAAATAAGTTGAAATTTGGGGGGGAAATTATAAAATTTAAATAATAAAATTCATATTCATATGCACCCTCCATGTCCTTGCTTTAAACTCAATGATGATAAAGGCTAAATTCGACTAGTACAAAAATATGGATAATTCACTTTTGAATTAGGTACACAAGACACTCCATCAACTTAACAAACAACTTAAGTACTTTGTGCATGTTAATGCGAAAATTTGATTCCCAAATTATTATGAACCAATAATCACAGGGCAAAACTCAGTAGTTAATTGCATGGTCCAACAATTATCCAGCGGTTGAAAAATAATTGTATTTTAAATGTACTTGTACACTTTTAAAATTAAATATTATATAATGAAAATTGTTTCAGAAATATAAAAAATGTTTTACAAGACACAAAATTATAGTTTAAAATGCAACTTCTATGCACCCAAAATGTTGCATTTTAAAATCCGTGAAAATTTGAGTTCTTTTTTGAGAAATGAACGGAGCCCTCTTTTTTTTTCCCCCAAGAAAAAAAAAATCATGCTTAAAAGTGTTCTGAGCTGCATTTTTTTTTTTGGGGGATAATATTTTGATAAATACTACTGCCGCCCGTGACACATGTGGATTTCAGACGTTCTGACAGGGACCACGGGGCCCTTAGGGCATTCACGATCCCAAAAAGGCCACCAAGATCACGCCACATCGCTACATCAAGACCACATCGCCTGAGCGGTTTCTACTATTCAGACAACCACCATAAAAAAAGTACTCACGCTCATGAACGGCTTTTACTATTCTCGCAACAAATTTCTCTCTCCTTTACCTTCTTTTACACCATTTATTTAATATATTTAATACTTCTTATTTAAATTAATAATTTTAAAATATTATCTATTTTTCATTTATAAAATTCAATATATATTAATAATACAACTTATAATTTTAATTCGTTAATACAATTAATACTTAAACAATTAATGGAAAATAATTTTCATTACATTAAAATTATATTGTAATAATACATTTAAAATATGAAAATAAATATTCTAAATTAAATATGAAATACGTAAAACAATTAATGAAAAATAAATTTACATTACATTAAAATTGAAATTTAATAATATACTTGAAACATTCGGATAAATACGATAAATTAAATATTAAATTTTTATTATCGTGAGTAATTTTTTTAATAATAGCTATGTAAATTTTTTTGATTAATGAAAAATATTTTCTTATTACATTAAAATTAAAATTTAATAATACACATAAAACATTAAAATAAATACTTCTAATTAAATATAAAATACTTAAAAATTAAACATTCAACACTAAAACATAATCAACATAACTTAAATTAATACACTTTAAACATAACTTAAATTAATACACTTTAAACATAACTTAAATTAATACACTTTAAACATAAAACAAGGATCAAACATCCCAATCAGAAAGACTTAGATCATCCAAGCTCGCGAAATCGCCCAACAACGATCTATGATTATCAATTATCGGTAGATAAACACCCAGAATTCATCATCCCCATTGACACCAAGTGAAATTGTCCGTTAGAATATATCCCATTTGTCCATGGTAGAACATCTTCGTTCTTTGGATGTTCAGGGGCAGAGTTTTCTTCAATCTTTGCTATAATCTTTTTCTTCTTTGAAAGAAAAACCTTCAAGATGGCAATAGCGGTGGACTTAGACTTAGTGTGAGTTTTCCTAATGACTTTAGATATGAAACTTGATCTTGTCTTTGAAGAACCCATTGGAAGAGAAGAGAGATTTTTGGGGAAGAGAATAGAGATTTTTGGAGAGTAAAAGAGAGAATTTTTAGAGACTTTGGGATATGATGCAAAAACAATGAAAACTATATAGTTTATATAGGAATTTTCATATTTGGTGATACATACATTCATGATTTGACAACACATGAATTATTTGCACTAATTTTTTCGATAATGGAGTATGATTTAACAACATATGAATTATTTGTACTGATTTTTTCGATTATGGAGCTTGATTAGACAACACATGAATTATTTGTACCGATTTCTCAATAATTGAGCATGATGTTGAAAACACATGAATTATTTGTACAGATTTCTTGAAAATCGAGCATGATGTTGAAAATACATGAATTATTTGTACCGATTTCTCGAAAATTGAGCATGATTTCTCGATAATCGAGCATGAATTTTAATTTGAACCCAAATTTTACTATATTTAATAATTAACATAATAAAAAATTAATTGTTTCTTTAATTCTTATATAAAATTCAAAATTATAAATTTAGCATATTTATCAATTAATTACAAAAAATTTCTTTTTCATTTGGACAAATCTTATTATTTTTTTAATTTTGTAATTATTTATGTTGTTTAACTATGAATACATATAATTTTTAATAATCACATTCAATAATTTTATACAATATTATAGTCAAATTAATTGTTTTAAAATTTTTGTAATTATTAAATATGTATAAATAATTTTACATAATATTAAAATAAAAATTTAATATTATTAGACTTAAACTTAAAATTAATAGAAATATTAATAATTTTATATTAAAATTTATAAAATATTAATAAGTATATTATAATTTAATATTATATTATATTTAAGAAAATCATACATTGCACCAAAAATAGTCAAAGTGTATGTTATTTTGTAGAGAAAAATATTTTCTACACGTTGGTAATTTTTTTTTAAAAAAAAAAAAAAAGAGGCCAAAAGGGGGTTGCAAACCAGGGGGGAGGTTTGCAACCCCCTTTGACGTGGCGCGCGCCCAGTTACGTTAGTTGGCTGATAGGCGCGCAGGTACTTGCCAGCCAACTATTTTTTTAAAAAAAAAAACCCAGGCGCCAAACGACGTCGTTTGGCGTCAAATGGACGCCAAACGACGTCGTTTTTGTAAGCCAGCTTGTCAAAAAAAAAAAGCATGGTCGTCCCCGGATTTCTCGGAATAAACGGTCAGAAGACCGTTGTAAGAGCAACCACACCAGCCCCAAAATGGGGCTGGTCGTTGCAGGAAAGGCCTCCAGATCAGTGCAGACGTGTAGTACATGACGTCATCACATTCTTTTTTTTTTTTTTTTTAAATTGACAACTATAGATATTTTATTATAATCACAAAATATTTACAAAAGATAACCCCAAAAGTCTAATTATTTTTCGTAGTATTTGATTTTAAATCATAACCATAAAAGAAAGTACAACTCTCTACCATGTTAGAGGAAACAATTCTAACAAATAGGAAAATACACTCTAACAAGTAGGGATAAGACACAAATTAACTTTAATTATGAAGAAGTCCGAATCAAACTCTTTTTTTTTTTTTTTTGACAAGCCAAAAAGGCAAAGATTATTATTAGAAATTGAAGATAGAGGTTACAAAAAGGAGGTAAGTAGCTAAAAAGAACATACTAGCAATCCTGCTTAATAGACTGCTATAACTAACTGAACCTGCCAAAGAGACATAAGCTTATAATTCAATGATCGCCAACAGGTTTTGCATTTTGGACATTCCTGACTTTGCCAACCTATCAACTACACTATTAATGTTCCTCGGAATATGATGACCCTTCTAGTACTTTATCTTCTCCTTTAGTAGATCTAAGTGATTTGAAACATTTGTTAGGTGCCAAGGGGCGTTGCCTGGATTCTTGAGCTAATTGATTGCATTAACAGAATCACTTTCAATTAGAAGTACATGAGAGCTCTTCCAAATAGACTCAGAAAACACCTAAAATGCCTCATGAATGGCATAGAACCCGACCTGGTTTGAATCTAGAATTCCAACATGCTTAGAGAACATGGCCTTTATTTTACCCAAATCATCTCTAAGTCCAATCCCTGCCATACAAGGTTTTTCGATTGCTGAACCATCAACATCAAATTTCATTTCACTAGGTTGAGCCCGATACCAAGTGGCACTTTCCTTCCTGCAGCCGTGAACCTATCTCACTTCAGCGTTATTTGGCTGTCGAAATATGTCTGTAATAGATGTTGAAGAAGATGGCCATTTAACCTTAAACCAAGTTGCGAACCTAATGAATATCAGACCCATGAGTTTCGCGAGATCAAAGCTCTTATTGTTAAAAGTGACCTGATTCCTGCATAGCTAGATAGACTAAGTTATAACATAAAATAACATAATCCAAGGCTGTTTTCTTTTGGAATTCGGGAAGGACTGTTGCCAGCTGTTAAGGAAGATGGATAGTACTCCAAGGCAGACCCAAGTAATACCCCAATATCCAAGCACTTAGTTCACACCAACTAGCTACACCAATAATCGAAGAACAAATGCTGGACAGATTCCAGCACAGAGTCGCAAAACGGACACACCGCAAGCTTTGCTCTAATAATGCCCCTCCTAAGCAGACATCTTCTAACGGGAAGCTTTTGATGAATTAGTTGCCAGACAAAGACTTCCACTTTAGGTGGACCATACCTATTCCACACAAGGTTCCAGATTACTCGCCCTTGACTTTGAGGTAACAACACAGATTTGTAGAAAGAAGAAGTGGAATACGTACCATTCGGGACCCCTCACCAAATGATCCGATTCTGGGAGTTACGACTAGGATATTGCCCTTGCAAAATATATATCAAGTCCTTCCACTGCTGGTTTTCCCAATCGAGAGTATTCCTACAAAGGTCGATCCTCCATTCCCATTGACCACTTCTCCAATTTTTGAACTCAGCCACACATCCATCTTTATTAACAAATAGAGCAAAGATGCGAGGGAAGTAGATTTTTAGAATCATACCTTCTATCCATTCATCGTGCCAGAAAACAATATTGTCTCCTTTCTCGAGCAACGCTCTCATTCCTGATGAAACAACGTTATAAAATTTATCAGAGGGAATAAGTGGGGCAGTAATAGTTTTCCATGAATTAGAGGCTAATTTATTATTGTAGGGAGTGGATAGAAGCCGCTTCTTGTCAAGCTCATATGTTTCCACAATAAAATTCCTCCATAGCGAATGCACCTCATTGCCAAACCTCTATAGCCTTTTTGATAATAAGGCTAAGTTTTTTAAATAGAAGTTAATCATACTAAGTCCCTCGAGCCACTTTGGAGCATTAACTGTATGCCAGTTCACATAATGCAGTTTACATTATTAATCCGAACTGCCCTAGAGAAATCTCCGAATCAATTTGTCCATGTCATTTTTTACTCCACAATGAAGCTTAAAAACCAATAGGAAAAAAATCAGCAAACTCAATAAGACAGAATTAATTAGAGTCACACTACTGCCCATGGAAAGGTACTTTGTTTGCCAACTTGCAAGCTTTGATCGCATTTTGTCCAAGATAGGCCTCCAGATGCTTTGGACCGTTGAGTTAACCCCCAGAGGGAGGCCAAGGTATTTGATTGGGAAGGTTTCAGCCTTGCAAGATAGGTACTCAGCCCAGCTGCTCAAGATACCCGCATCCACTCCAATACTAATCAAACTACTTTTGTTGAAGTTGATCTTCAAGCCAGACAACACCTTAAAACATATGAAAATTCTTTTCACATTCAAGACACTTTTAAGTTCAGGTTTGATGAAGACGAGAGTATCATCCGCATATTGTAAGTGAGCTAACTTGAAATTCCCATGAATAAGATCTTTTAGTAGCAGTTCGTAACTGAATTCAACATTTGGTTGAAGAAGGAGATGTGATTAGGCAAAAGTGGGAACCTTTTTCATATTTTTCCTTTTTCCGTTCTATTCTTCTCCACCACCATCCCCTCCATTACTGTCCTCTACTTTTGTAACTTTCCCGGCAAACATTTCGTCCCTCATTCTTCCCTGCTCTTCCTCTTCCGGCAACAGAGGAATTGGGATTTGGGGATTAGGGCTTTAGATGGAACAAAAATTAGAGTTTTATTTTTAATTAGGGATTTGGTTCTTCTGGGGTTTTTTAAAGAGTGATATTTGGTAGGACTATTTTGCCCTTTATTATAATGTCATACAGTGCGAACATGAATCTCGCAGACGGATTCCGTCCAAGATAACAGACGAAGAATCAAAATAATCATATTTGAATTTAAAGGGACTAAAAAAATCGTTTTAATATTTGTAGGACCAAATAAGTTAAAGACCTATTTTTGTGGGACTAAATATACTATTTAATCTAAAATTTAATATTAATATTATAATAAAGATATTATTATTTTACATTATATAATATTTAAGAAAATCATATCTTGTTCAAAAAATAGTCAAAGTGCATGTCAATTTGTAGAGAAAAATATTTTCTACAAATTAGTGAAATTTGTTTTAAAAAAAAAGGTAAAATGAGGATTGTAAACCATTGGTGGGTTTGCAACCACCAGAACGAGCACGTCACATCAACGCTGACAGGCGCTGAAGCGGCTATCAGTATCGACTATTAGTGTTGAATTTTTTTTTACTATGATCAAAACGACATCATTTTAAACCCATTTTGATTCCATTCCCCCTAAACCCAAGGGGGATGGGTTTATACCAAACTCACCCTCAAGGGTTTAAAGAAACCCTACCCCTTATACCAAACACTTTGTTTTCTTCCAATCCTTTCCATTCCCCCCAAACCCCTTGTACCAAACACCACCTCAATAGTTGATTCCAAAATTGGATTACTCCCATCGACTTACCATGGGATACTTATGCAATCGGTTCTGACGTGTAGTACGCAACGTCATCACATCCAATTCTTTTCGCGGCCCAAAATTAGGGTTATGATTGGAATAAATTCCAATTACAAAATAGGAAAATAAATTTAAAAAGTTAAATAATTAATGGTTAATTTGATATGTGCAATTTATAATTTCTAATAATATTTTTAAATTTAGTTGAGACTTTCAACTTGTATATTTTTTATATTTACAATATACTTTTTTCAATATATTTTTTGAGATAACTTTTAACTTCATAATCTGTATCTTGTAAATGTAAAAATATAAAATAAAATCAGAGTATGGTTCAGATTAAGTTTTTTTTTTCCTTTTTCTCATTGGATATTTTGTTACATTTTTTGTATACCATTTTATGTTAAGTACTCTAATAAATTGATGTAAATTTTGTAATCTATACTAATATATATATTATATCCACTTTCATCCTAGTTAATTTTAATATTAAATTTCTTGTTTTTGTATCAACTCAATATTTTAATTAAATTTTATAATTTTTTTAATTTTTTCTATATTAAAAATTTAAAATAATAACAACCTAATATAAAAAGTGAACCCTTAACATCAAAATTTATTATAATGCAAATAAATATCAATATAAATTACAAGATCTATACTCACTTGTTAAAATTTAACATAAAGTGCCGTACAAAATGTGTAAGAGAAAATTTTCATACTTGTTTTTTAAAGAAAACTTCTCTCGCACCTCCAATAAAATTGAAGAACTTTATATTTCCACCCCATTGCTAACTTTTACATTTCCCACCATTGCTGCTATTGTACCTCATAATTCAAAGTGGCATTATCAAGAATTGATTGGATATTTTTATTGTAACTCATGAAGGGTGTCAACATCATTTTTCATTTTCAACTGCAAGGACCTCTTCTCCATTTCCTGAGAAAAGTAAGGGAATGGGAAAAAAAATGAAAAAGCAAAAACACATAACCCCAGAGTTTTTTCTTTTCTTTTTTTTCTTGTGAGACCTTTCTCAGATTCTCTAGATATATGAAGATTTGTGGGAGGTTTGTTAAACCTTTTCTTGGAGATAAAAATGTAGCCTGAAAAAAGATAGGTTCTCATGTTTAACCAGGAATGATTTTTTGAGTGTTGTAAGATACCATTTCACATTAACCAAATAATGTTAGAAGAAACGTCGTTTTACTTTATTTTTTTTTAGCGCTATTATTCTACTTTTCTTTGGCCAGTTCAATAGGAGCAATCCTCATGATCTCCATTTGAGTCCACATCCAACGATGACGCCTCAGAGGCAATCCACTACCATATATTCATATAAAGATAATAAAAGATTCAAAATAGTTCTGTTTTTTTTTAATATAATAATTAAAAATATTATTAACAATAACAATTCACATGAAAGGGATGCATACATGAATAGCATCATAATTACGTGCATTATTAATCATTTAGATAGAAAAAAAAATATTAATATTAAAAATTAGCATATCTCAGTTAATATTGAAGAGTAACAAAATTTTGAATCAACAAAACACTTCAATCGGTTATTGTATATACACAAAAAAGAGCTTAATAAAATCGATTGTGGGAATCTGCTTAATACTTGAAGCTCTGCCATTTTCGAGACACTTTTTAACGTCCATGTTTCTCAAGTCATCTTGGCCTAGTGATAAAACATCCAGTGGAGTGAGACCATTAGCATTTCTAGCATGAACATCAACTTCTGTGTTGCTCATCAGCAAATATTCGATGATCTGCACAGGAATCACTCTAATAAATCAGCTACCACAGAATTAAAAATGATTAATTATTTAGGTTTGGCAAGAACCGATGAGAATAAAAAGTGATATTTGCTCTGGAAAAAATAGAAGGAAACGAGAGAACATTTAATGCACAAAGAGCTCTGATTCTACAAGTTTTCCTACCATATGGAAAGAATAGCCTTGTGGATCTGAAGCATTCGACATTAAGATTATGATCAATGAGGGAAATGTAACAAAAAGTAATGTACTCCCCTGTTTCAAAAAAAAATCCAGTTTAAAAATTTTTATTTGTCCACTTTTGAGTAAAATTTTTATATTATTTTTACTAACTATTAGTGCCACCTCTTATTTACTTGTAGTTTGTTCATTTTTTTATAAATGCTGCCTTTCTACTATTGTAGTCATTATGAAAATCTAGTGTTTGAGTTTGGAGTTTCTTCATGGAAATTCAGCGTGTTAGTTGTTTCGAATTAAATGAGATAAGTTCAAAAGAAATTCATTTGCTAAGCAGATTTGGGAGCTGTTCCCAAGTATGGTGCACTTTGTTCACAGCACGAACTGCTAATTTAGCGAGTTTTTTCTAATAGTGTTATGAAAAAAAAAAAGAGAGAAATTTGTAAGTTTGGGAGAGACAGTGTTCTAATTATGTGCTGTTCGCATTTGGCAAATGCGCCCAATATTTTGGGCGCATTTATCAAATGCGCGTTTCTTGGCCCGGTACTGTTCATGGGCTTCGGCGCATTTTACAAATGCGCCATTTCCCATTTGAACCTGCGAAATTTAGGGCTATTGGGGCGCATTTTCCAAATGCGCCCGAGTGAGGAAATATATACACGAACTGAGCCTCCGCCGTCTGCAATTCATCAGCCTCCTTCAGCCCTCCATCATCTTCTCTTGCAAATCCGCCACGACTTCTGCAAATCCATCACCTCCTCTCGCAAATCCTCACCTTCTTCAACCGCCATTTCGACTCCATTGTGACTTCCATCGCCACCGTCCGCTTCTCACCCATTGTGACTTCCATCGCGGCTCTCCCTCCCTCTGAAGTTGTGTGCTTGGACATTGCAGTGGCATGAAGATTTCAATCAATCCTGCTCAGCTTAAGGTGGCACAATGACCATCTCTACCCCTTTTAGGCCTTCTCTCCAACTTTGTGGCTCGTAAGTATTTTTTTCATCCTTTTTTGTCTCAATATGTGATTTTTTTTTTTGGCTTTTGCAGTTTTCCGCGTTCAATTGTGTTGGTTTTTTTTAATTTATTTAAAATTTTTTATCGGAAAATAGAATTTGTTCATTTGGCTGAGGGGGTTTTTGTTGCTTGTTTGTTTTGTTGGTCAATTTTTATCTGATTTAACACTTGCTATTTGGCAAGTATGGCAAGCTAATGCTGAGAAATCCCTCAGTTAAGATGCTAAAAATGTGATCTTTGAGGCAAAACTATATTATGAAGATGGCAGACTTGTACATAATCACAATTTGGTGCTACCTGGCAATGGCAGCTCTGGTGGTACTAGTTTGCAAAATTTAGACTTGATGGATATAAATGAAGAATCTTTTGAGCTTTATATCTCTGATTTTCAGAATTGGAGTTTAGGGAGACGAACAGCTTTTGTCCGTAACTGGACAGTGTTTGAAAATATTTATCGCAGATGAGGTTTTGTTGAGGGGTGTTATTATTTAATGCGGGGAGATGATATGTGAAACTTCTGCCGGCATTACAAAATTTGCCTTCTGAAAAACGAAGCAAAAAGCATCAATTGGAATCTGATTATGTGAATGGCCGTAAAGTATTTGAACAATATGTTTTTGGTGCCTGGTTGCTTTCTGGTTCATTAAGCTATACAATTGACTCTGGCTGTCTTCACGCTGATCCAATTGAGTCTTTTAGCATCTTAATATTTGCATAGTATTATCAAAAACCAGAAGGAAAATGTTAGACTTTCTTCAGGGTGTTAGGCTTGATGGCCTCTTAACTTCTTTGAAAATATGTTAAAATATTAGTTGTTGCGTTATATTTTCAGGGAGAGTATCCCTTCACGGGAAAGAAATCCAGCCGGGCAAACGAGGTTTCACATTCGAACCACAAGATGAAGAAACTGCAGTTTGTTAATCTGCAGTACAAGAGAATTTGGTGTGAGGCAGGAAAACGCTATGTCAAACTTCGGTTATCAACTAAGGCTATAAAGACTATTGAGAATTTGGTGTGAGGCAGGAAATACTGCAGCTTATATTAGTTTTCGCTTGTATTTAGGTGCAATACTGATTTTTCTTGAATCTCGAAGATGAGAAGTGTAGCATCATTCACGTGAATGCATTTTTATTATAATAATTTTATTAAACACGACTAAATGAAAATCATTGCTAAAGATTGGAGAATACAGGACAGCTCCTGAGAGTAGTGAATACCATCTATAGGTCTAGCAGCAGGCTTCGTAGAATGCATGCATAAAATTTAGGTGGTCTTTCTAAAACCCCGTGATTTCATTGTTTTCATTTGGTAAATCAGCCTTCATAAGTGCCCGATGCATATAACCTTTTGTAAAATAGTTATTTCACCCCAGAGTTGCACCCACCAGATGCAGTATTCTCACGAATACCAATTAAATATGGAGAGCATTTTCAATCTTTAAAGAAAGCTGTGGGATTTTATTAATCAACAAATAATTGACTTGGGTGCATTTGTGGAGTCCTACCTTTCTTCTATGCTGCATTTAGACAATCCATGGTGTATGGTACCTGGTTTCCCAATTTATAACGGATATCATATATCTGTGCTACCCCCACATTGCAGGGATCCAAAGCCTACTGCAAAAACACTCACCTGCTGGTTGTGTGCATGAGAAGCGATCAGACCTGTATATAAAGGCAAAGCGTTTGTGGACAGTGGGGCGAAAAGCTCAAATAATGCGTAATATTAATATTCAGAGTTGGCCGCATATAAGCTCAAATAATGCATGATCATCACCACTTTACTGCACATTGGCCAGGTTGAATCTCTATTACTGGCGCATTCATGAAATGCGCCCTTATGATATGGGCGCATTTCTGAAATGCGCCCTACTATAAGGGCGCCTTTATGGAATGCGCAGATCTGATCTAGCCCGGCTGGTAAGCAAGATTTATGAAATGCGCCCATAAACTAGGCGCATTTCATAAATGCGAACATCACACTTTTTGAATTATGTTCTCTTCCAACTTACGAATTTCCTTTGTTTTTTTTCCAATCACACAAAGGGAAAAGCCTCTAATTTAGCTCTAGACTGTTGTGTCTCCTGTGTACAAAAGAGAAAAACGCATTCTCAAACATCATTTACAGTCAACTTTTATTCACTCATCTTGTTTTATGGCTTCAGAATCACACATAACGATACCTGAAATTCGTACAGACCACACAATACCCAAGATTACAACTCATCCAACTTTTTCACTCATCTGGTTTATGGCTACACAACTCTCTTTAATATACACTGAAATACGTCAAACTAAACGACATACCCAAGAGACCAAGGTTACAATTTGAGTTCAAATACAAGGCTCGCCATGGAGCACGCACTCCTAGGAGTGTTTCAACAACAGGTTTGACATCTTCCTTGCTTGTCGTGGCTTTTCTTTCTAAAAGCCGATTCCCAACGTCTTCCCAGAATTTTCAACACATTGATCCCTTTGCTTCGTTTGAGCCACTTGTCTATCAATCGAATTGTGTTCCCCAAGAGCAACAACGACATCACACCACACCACACCATGATACCAACCTTAGTTACACGGCTCATTTGTTTCCCATAGTGTAATGGTGTTACTATAAAAATTGATATGCCATAAGTTAAAGCTATGGTTGTTATTGTTAACCACATAGTCACCGTCAAAGCCCACAAGAAGAATCTGTGTCTGAATGGCAAACCGCTGATCAGCAACATAATTACGCTCAGAGATGAAGCAAATGCTATTGTATTAGTCCGAATGAAATATCGGTAAGCTCTTTGATGTTTGTATGCCATCACAGCTTCTCCTGCAAGATGATTACCTGGAGGCGGTGAAGCATTTGAATGCTCACCGTCGTCTTGCCAAACACCCCCCGTAGGATTTACGGCTGCTTGAAAAGCCATTGCTGCAACAAGTGAGGCAACTATCATTAGTGTATCTCTTTTCTCAGACAACCATGTGCTGTCACCGTGTAGAGTTCTATCTCTTTCAGCTCCAGCCCGTTCAAGAGCTCGTGCAATTTCTGAATTAATGTCTCCTTGGAAAAGGTCCAACGCAGTGTTTCCGTTTGCATTCTTCGCATTCACATCTGCGATTTTGTTATCTAGCAAGTATTCGATGGTCTGCACATATATCTTAAAGTCAATTAGATTCAACGCAATGACTGGGGATATTAACAGTGGAAAAATCTCAGTGAGTTTTTTTCAAGTGGATAAAGTAGCATCCACGTAGCAGAACATTAAGGAATACTCATATCTGAGTAGTAATTTCTCTCACGTAAATGACATATCAATCAATAAAAAATTCAGTATGATTTTTCAACATGCATATTATAATTAAGGACCACAAACTGGAAACTGTGAACAAGGAAAAATGCTTTAATAGCCTACCTCAGTTTGGTTATCGCAAATGGCCAGATGTATTATGGTCATCCCATTATCATCCTTCTGATTAGCAAAATCCTTGTCTTTTATAGTATCAACAAGATACTTCAAAGCGTCCAGCCGATTATGCTTGACACACAAATGCAGAACATTCCCTCCGCCTTCAGTCTTTTCTCGGGTTGCCAGTGGCCTGGCCTTGATTAGCTCTTTCAAGACATCGAACCTGCCTTTGATGACAGCCAGATGTAAAGGGATTCTCCCAAATCGATCAGCAGCCAAACACATATCAGGACTTTTTCCCAAAACTTCTTTCACAAATTTAACATTGCCCAACGTTGCTGCAACGTGAAGAGGATTCATATCCTGACAATTCAAACTGGCTTTATCAAGAATAAGTGGATCTTCTCCAAGTAACTGACGAAGAGTTGAAACATTGTTTTCAACAGCAGCATCATAAAGCATTTTCTCCATGATTAATTTCCAGCTCACTCTCCCTAGTCCCCTCCTTACAGTTTCAAAGCCACTTAACATTGGAGCCAAGCTCTACTGGTTTTATAGGCATAAACATACGGAATTGATAGAGCCCGGGTTCAGAAAGAGACAAGTAAATATGTCGCATCATGCTGGACCACATATGCAATTTTTTCCACTGAATTGTCCCGAAAAACTACCAGCATTATCAGAAATTTTTACAGGGAATAGGGGGAGGTCAATATATGCCCCCAGAGGAAATATTTGTGTTTGGTTATTTGTTAGAATTGGGATTAAATTTGAATTGGAAATGTTTCTTATGGAGTTTCCAATTTTAGAAAATTTTTATAATTATCTCGATAATCAGACATTATAAATAAGTTGAAATTTGGGGGGAAATTATAAAATTTAAATAATAAAATTCATATTCATGTGCACCCTCCATGTCCTTGCTTTAAACTCAATGATGATAAAGGCTAAATTCGAGTAGTACAAAAATATGGATAATTCACTTTTGAATTAGGTACACAAGACATTCCTTCAACTTAACAAACAACTTAAGTACTTGTGCATGTTAATGTGAAAATTTGATTCCCAAATTATTATGAACCAATAATCACAGGGCAAAACTCAGTAGTTAATTGCATAGTCCAACAATTATCCAGCGGTTGAAAGATAATTGTACTTTAAATGTACTTGTACACTTTTAAAATTAAATATTATATAATAAAAATTGTTTCAGAAATATAAAAAATGTTTTACAAGACACAAAATTATAATTTAAAATGCAACTTCTATGCACCCAAAATGTTGCATTTTAAAATCCGTGAAAATTTGAGTTCTTTTTTGAGAAATGAACGGAGCCCTCTTTGTTTTCCCCAAAAAAAAAAAAAAAATCATGCTTAAAAGTGTTCTAAGCTGCATTTTTTTTTTTGGGGGATAATATTTTGATAAATAGTACTGCCGCCCGTGACACATGTGGATTTCAGACTTCTGGCAGAGACCACGGGGCCCATACACTTTCCAAGGGATACTTACGCAATCAGTGCAGACGTGTAGTACATGACGTCATCACGTTCTTCTTCTTTTTTTTTAAAATTTTTTTTTTATTGACAACTATAAATATTTTATTACAATCACAAAATATTTACAAATGATAACCCCAAAAGTCTGATTGTTTTTTATAGTATTTGATTTTAAATCATAACCATAAAAAAAAAGTACAACTCTCTCCCATATTAGAGAAAATAATCCTAATAAATAGGAAAATACACACTACCAAGTAGGGATAAGACACAAATTAATTCTAAGTATGAAGAAGTCCGAATTAAACTTCTGTATATACGTGCAATTCCTCAATTCTACTGAGCAAAAAAAGCATGAATCGTTCCGCACAAGCCGAATATGAAGAAGCACGTTCTACTGTTTTCACCTGCCAAAATTTGGGTTTCATGTTTGGAATCCATTACTCATATTTATTTATAATAAAAAATTACAAAATATGAAAATAAATAAAAACTTTATATAATTGATGGTTAATTTGATGTATGTAATTTATAACTTCTAATAATATTTTTTAAGTTTAGTTGAGGTTTTAGACTTGTATATTTTTATGTTTACAAGATAATTTTTTTTTTATCTTTTTCACATAACTTTTGCCTTCATAATTTGTATTCTTTTCGTCTTAGGAAAAAGTTAACTTTTAATTTGATATAACTTTTTTTAAATTACAAGGTACAATACATTTAGTGCACAATTAAATATATAATTTTATATTTTTATCTTTATTTCTTAATTTAAATTATATATGGTTATCATTAGTAAATATCATATAAGAATTTCACTTAAAAAGTAGACTTTTTTTTTGAGACAAAGAATATTTTTCAAACTTTACTATTTGTTTTTTAGATGGAGGGAGTATCTTGTAAATGTAAAAATAAAAAAAAATTGAGAATAAATTCATATTAGGTGTTTTGTTTTTGTTTTTTTTTGTATTAAATCTTCTATTACACTTTTGTGTGTTACTATTTTAATAAAAATTTATACTATTTTTTGATTTTTTCTACATTAAAAATTTTAAATAAATAACAAAAAAGTGAAGCCTTAACATGACATTTATTATAATAAAAATGAATATTAATTGTATAAATATTAACACATTATAAAATTTATACTAGTTTATTACCATGTGTACATAGAATAACACACAAAAATATATAAATGGAGGTCCATTGTGTGTGTGTGTGTGTGTGTGTTTTTTTTTTTTTAACATTTCCAATAATTGAGGCTCTATAATTGAGGCCCCATTGCTGCTGCCGCAACTCACAGTCCAGAGTGGCATTATGAAGAATTAGTGGATGCTTTTCTTGTAGGTTGTCAACATCATTTTCATTTTCAACTTTTCAGTATGGGAATGGGAAAAAAAGAAAAAAACAAACACATCACCCCTGAGTTTTCCAGACTACTTTAGATGTTAGTGTTATTGTTCAACTTTTCTTTGGCCAATTCAGTGACATTTCAAGAAAGTATCACCACAACATCATGCCTCAATGAGTATAGCGATCGTCAGCCAAAACTTTTTATTAATTTTTTTAATTTACAAATTTAATTACTTCTTTTTACTTTTTCATTTAAGTGTTTATCCTTTAATATTCAAATATTAATATTAAAAAATTTGTGACATAAATTAATTAAAAGATAAATAAAAATCACATAATATTCACTTGACAAATTCTATAACCTCGTGCATTAATAGCTACATCAAATACATCTAAGTGTAAAAATTTGATGATAAGACTTTAATATTAAGTATTAAAAATGATATTGAATAAAATATTAAAAATTAAAACTATGATATTCTCAATTTTGTAATACTACTATTTCTATTCTTTGTTTCTGGTCAAAAGTCAAAGTAATGCATTTGACAAAACATTAAAATCTCATTAATGAAGTAACTGTAGCAATATTTGGGAATTAGGATTCGAAGAAGTTCATCACATCCATTCTTGAGGAAGTTTGACTTGGAAGCCTACACAAAAACTGAAAGATCACCATTTCTTTAAATATTTGCAACCATTCACTTTTCGGCATTCAACTTGATGCACCCTTCTGAATTATGGCTTCATATATCATAATTCTCTCTTAAAAATTACTCTCAAATTTGTACAAACTCCAAAATAACCCAAGATTACAACAACTTGAGTTACAATACACAGCTCTGTTTTTTGGGTAACAGTACAAGATTTATACTAAGGTATTAAAATTTAACATAAAGTGTCATACAAAAAGTATAAGAGAAAATTCATAGTGTTTTTCTTTTTAAAAAGAACACTTCTCTTACACCTCCAATAATTGTGAAGAACTTTATATTTCCACCCGATTGCTAACTTTTACATTTCCACACCACTGCTGCTGCTATAACTCACATTTCAAAGTGGCATTATCAATGATGAGACCTTTCTCAGATTCTCTAGATATATGAATATCTGAGGGGAGATTTGTGAAATCTTTCATTGGGAGATAAAAGAACATGTAGCCTGAAAAAAGATAGGTTCTCATGTCAACCCACAAATAATTTTCTCAATATATGTTGCAAGATACCATTTCACATTGAGCACAAATGATGTTAGAAGAAACGTCGTTTTACTTTTTGTTCTTTCAGTAATATTAATCAAATGGTGCACAAATGAATAGTATCATAATTACGTGCATTATTAACAAAACACATAATAAAAAAGATATTCCTTTTGAAAATTGGCATATCTCAGATAAAAAATCTCTGAGTAACAAAATTTAGAATCAACAAAACACTTCAATCAGTTATTGTATACATACAATAAAGAGCTTAATAGAAATCGATTGTGGGAATCTGCTTAATACTTGAAGCTCCGCCATTTTCTAGACACTTTTTAATATCCATGTTTCTCAAGTCATCTTGGCCTAGTGATAAAACATCCAGTGCTGTGAGACCATTAGCATTTCCACCATGCATCATGCTGGGCCACATATGCAAATTTTTCCAGCGAATTGTCCCGGAAAACTACAAGCATCATCAGCAAAGTTTACAGGGAAAAGGGGAAGGACCAAGACCATATATGTCCGCAGAGGAAATATTTGTGTTTGGTTGTTTGTTATAATTGGGATTGAATTGGACCCATCCACTTACCAAGGGATATTTACGCAATCGGTGCAGACGGGTAGTTCGTGACGTCACCACTTCTTTTTTTTTTTTACAAGCCAAGAAGACATAATTTATTATTAGAAAGTTTGAAAAGAAAATTATAGAGTAGGGGTCAATACATAACAAACCTACTCGCCGTACAAACCAACTGAAAATAGAAAAGTAGTAGAGACACACATTTATTACTCAATAAAAGCCAATAGGTCTTGCAATCTGGACACTCTTGACTTTGCCAACCTATCGGCCACACTATTGATGCCCTGTGGAATATGATAACCTTCCCATTGCTTGATTTTCTCCTTCAGTAGGTCTATGTGGTTTGAGACATTTTTTAGGTGCTAGGGGGCAGTTTCTGAATTCTTGAGCTAATTAATTACATTAACAGAGTCGCTTTCAATAACAAGGACATGAGAACTCTTCTAATTTGATTCAGAAAATATCCAAAAAGCCTCACGGATAGCACAAAACTCAGCCTGATTCGAATCCAAGATGCCAACATGCTTAGAGAACATCGCCTTCGTTTTTCCCAAATCATCTCTCAGGATACCCCCTATCCTGGCCCTATCGAGTTTTCTTATTGCTAAGCCATCAACATTAAATTTCATTTTGCCAGAGAGAGGTCGAGACCAAGCAACACTTTCCTTTTTGCAATTGTGTACCCGCCGCACTTTTGCACTATTTGGCTGACAGAGTATGTCTGTAATGGATGCTGAAGTAGATGGCCATTTCGCCTTGAACCAAGTTGCGAACCTAATGAAAATCAAATCCATTAGTTGCACAAGATCAAAGCTCTTATTATTGAAAGTAACTTGATTCCTGCATAGCCAGGTTGACCAGGTAGTGTCATCACTTCCTATTCTTTCACTGATTTGTGCCTCTTTTTTTTTTTCATGTGCGTAAATTAGGGTTTAATGATTGGAGCAAATTCCTCGTATCTTATGTACAATTACTGATTTACTTGAGATAAACAATTATGAAATATGAAAAGAAATCTTTAAAAAAAAAAGTTCTACAATTAATGGTTAATTTGATGTATGTAGTGTACAACTTCTAATAATATCTTTAAATTTAGTTGAGAATTTAGATTTGTATATTTTTATATTTACAAGATAATTCTTTTTAATATATTTTTGAGACAACTTTCGCCTTCATAATTTGTATCTTGTAAATGTAAGAAAAATAAAATAAAATAAGAGTATGATTTAAATTAGGTATTTTTTTTTTCACATTGGATCTCCCATTACACATTTTATTGGGCCTTTATGTTATGCACTCTAATAAGTTAACATAAATCTTATAATATATACTAATATACATATTATCCACATTCATTCTAGTTAATTTTAATATTTAATTTCTTTTTTTTTGTATCAAGTTAATATTTTAATAAAATTTTATACTACCTCCGTCCAAAGAAAAAATCCATTTTTTTATTTGGTACAATCTTTTTTAAATTATAAGGTACAATACACTTGACGCACCATTAAAATTATACTTTGATATTTTTATCCTTATTTTTTTAATTTAGATTGTACATTGTCATTATTATTAAAAGTATGACAAGAATTTCACACCAAAAGTAGACTTTTTTTTTTAGACAAATAAAATTTCTTGAACTAATTTTTTTTTGGGACAAAAAAAAGTACTATTTTTCGATTTTTTCTACATTAAAAAATTAAAATAAATATAAACTAACAGCAAAAATGTGAACTCCTTAATATAAAAATTAATTATAATAAAAATAAGTATTAATTGTCTAAATATTAATATAAATTATAAAATTTGTATTAATTTATTAAAATGTGTGGCAAATGACATAAAAATGTAACAAAAGATGCATTTTGTGTGTGTGTGTGTTTTTTTTTTCTTAAAGGAAACTTCTCTCACACGTAGTCCTGGTCACAGTTCGGTTTGGAATCGAAATCGAACCGGAACCGAACCGGTCAAAACCGGAATCGAACCATTTTTACGGTTTTACGGTTTGGAACCGGAACAGAAACCGGCTATCAGTGACCGGTTTTGGTTCATAATTTTTGGAATCGGAACTGGCGGTTTGGAACCGGCTAAGCCAACATTACATATGCAAAATTTTGTTCATGGTGAGGTTCGAACTTGTGCCCTCTTTCAACTTCCATCAAAGCTTTAACCATTTGGATTGAGTTTCTATTTAGTAAAATTGCTCCAAAATATAAGGTAAGAGAACTATAAGGTAAGAGAACTACATGGGTTTTGATTCCTCTACCTCGGAGGATATGTAGGCGCTTAATTCGTTAAGTTCAAGCCCCTTTTTTCCTTCTTTTTTTTTTTCAAAATATAGTAATTTTAGATTTTTGATGATTCCTGTTTGGAATCGTATAAAATCGTTTTGAACCGTATTAAAACCGAAACCGGTACCGGAACCGTCGGTTTTAGAACCGTCCCGGAACCGTGTCTTAAAGGTTCGGTTTCGATTCCTTATTTTTATTGAACCGGAACCGTCAATTTCAAACCGGAACCGTCGATTTCTGAACCGTGGCCAGGACTACTCACACGTCTAATAATTGAGGCTCTATAATTGAGCTGAACTTTTACATTTCCACCCATTGCTAATTTGCACAACTATAACATTTCCACCCCTTGCAATTCACAGTTCAAAGTGGGTCTATCAAGAATGAGTGGAGTTTTTTTACTTTGTCTTGTAAGTCAGGAAGGGTGTCATCATCATTTTTCATTTCCAACTGCGGAGCCCTCTTCTCCATTTCGTGAGAAAAGTATGGGAATTGAAGCAAAAAAACCAAACACATAACCACTTATGAGAATAAAGAGTGATATTTGCTTTGGAAGAAATATAAGCCAACGAGAGAACATTTTGCTGATTCTCCATGTTTTCCTACCATATGGAATAGGCTTGTGGATCTGAAGCATCTGGACGTTAACATTACGAACAATGAGGGAAATGTAACAAAAAGTAATGTAATTGGTAAAGTGTTTTTTTTTTTTTTTAAAGTGTGATGTAGGGTGTGATAAATGTGAAATAATTATTTTTCCATGGTTGTGTGTATATGAAAAAATATGTTATATATCGATTGTATATTTATTTTTCATATAACAAATGAATTATATACTCTTTTTTTTTTTTATCCTTTATAGTAAATAGATTGTTCCTTTAATTGTTTTTAATTATATTATCACACGTGATAGTGGATTTTTTTTTCATAAATACGAATGTTTGCAAAGTAAGAGTGGTGATATTCAATAAAAATATAAATTAAAGAAAAAAATTTAATGACTGATGCAGTAAATATCAAAAGACATAACTATTATATTTACTTTTAAAAGAATGTAAAACAAAAAGAATAATCATGCTTTTATTCCTATGCCACATCAATCACTTCCCATTTCAATGATATGTTAGCAAATCATTACTCGCAGGATAATCCAGGACCTGCTCTCCGCATAAATAAAGGATTTAAGGCTTTATTTAGTCTCCAACAAGTACTACATTATTTAATTTCGACAATTCAAATGACATAATAAGGTATTTATCCATTTGAAGCTTAATTCATTCAGAGGTCTTGAAGTGTTCCGTTCAAACGAAAGAGTATTACACAAAAATAAACTTTTTTTACAACTAAAAAAATTAAAACTGATCTTCTTTTTTTAATGGGATGGAAAGAATATGATTTTGGAATTTAACAAAAGTTTAAAAGAATTTTTTTTACAATTATTCGCAAAGATATACTTAAATCGTTGTATTTGTACACAAAAGAAAATATATTAATTAAAAGGTCGATTTTATTAACTATTAGCCAAGCTTTATGCTATTTGTTTTGGCTAGATATGATTTAGATTGTGTTTGGTCTCTCAATTAAAAAGAAATTGTGTTAGAATTAGAAATTTTTTTATTATATTTTGTCAAGTAATTATTTTTTTCCTTTATTCTAACTCGTTCATAATTTCTATTAACAATATTATTTGCCATCTAAAGTGAGCTTTGTAATGCGTTTTTAATAATTCACATTTGAAGTGGAGTTTTAACCCCATAACCACTTTAATACTTAAGTTAGTATATTATTCATAGTGATTAGATTACATAAAATGATTAACCACACCTGAATTAATTGTTCATAGACTTTTATATGCGTCCCATGATTTTGGAACTAATTTTAGAACTTTACTACAGCGAACAGGTTCTCCTAACATGATTTATATGTGTCAAGTTTTTAAAAGTAATTGTCTCAAGTTTAGAGTGATTTTTGACTCCGTCATATATATTTATATGTTCTAATTATTAAACATTTTTACAAAATTCAAACTAATATATATATAATATATTTAATTTTAAACCAATACCAATTCCAATTCTAATTCTAATTCAAACCACACCGGCCTTAAACAAAATGACTTGATTTGTTTGCTTAATCACATTAATGGTGCTGGATCGAAATCGAAGCTTGGTACATTTGGGCCATATGGCATCTTCTCTTGAATGCCACAGTACAATCCATAACTCTATGTGGCCACGTGACAAACCCACACCATAATGCCAATGATCTTGTCAGTAAAATCCATATCTCTGGATCAATTTTACCCTGCTCCAACAAAAGGTCGAGTGCGGTTTTCCCGTTGGCATTTTTTATGTTCACCATTTGTACAGTACTGATGTTATTTATCAAGTAAATAGTGATCTGATTTCCACTCTGCATTTTACAAACATATCAATTTAGTTAGACTGGGAGAGGGTCTTCTCAGTTCTCGTAATCTATCTGAGAAAGAACATCATTGGCTAGAAAACAAACAGAAAGAAGAAAATGGTAGCATGCATGCATGGATGGTACCTGATTTTGGTTGTAGTATATGACCAGATGTAGTATGGTCATTCCATCCTCTTTTTTGGTACATACAAACTCGGGATTTGAAAATACACAGAGTAGTAACTTCAAGGCCTCCAGCTGATTGTGCTTGACACACAAATGGAAAATGGTCCCTCCTCTGTCCGTTTTTTCTAGAACTGCTTCAGTCAGCCCATGATGAGTAGTTAGCAAATTCAAGATGCTCAATTTGCCATATATGGCAGCAAGATGTACAGGGTTTCTGCCATCTAGATCCCGGGCCAAACACATAGGATACGAAGAAGAAGAGTTTACTTGTAAAATTGCTAGCACAAATGCTTCATTACCCAGCATTGCTGCTACATGCAGAGCATTCTTATCCGCACTCATATTGGTAATATCAAGAAGAGTCGGATCTTCTTGAAGTAGATGAGAGTGGCAGTATCATTTCTGACTGCTGCATCATACAGCCTTTTCTCCATTAATTTTCAAGAGAAAAATATGCAAGGGAGATCTAACAAGTAAGGATTGTAACATATATTTTAGATGTTAGGAGATGCCTATTTTATCAGGAGAATTGCCTCTTTGTATTTATTTATTTATTTATTTTTTACTTAAAGGATCAGGGTTACCTTTTGCCTTTTTTTTTTTTTTTTTAATCCTGTCATACATGCAACGAATCAGGCATTATATTTCTTTGTGTCATTTTATCTGCAAAAAAATGAGGGGTCACCACCTCTTTTGTCACGCTACAGATTGGCCATGCGTTGCAGCAAGGTGTGAAGGGGTTCTACCATCTCGATCACGAGCCAAAACACATGTACTAGGAAGAATGATCTCGCAAAATTGCTTCTACAAATCCTAAATGCCCCACCATTGCCGCTATGTGCAGAGTATTCTGTTGAAGTTGATCTTGTTCAAGTCAGAGAAAGGGTGAAAACATTACTTTAAACTGCAGCATTCTGCAGCTTTTTCTCCATTTTTAATTACTGAAGGAATCTATTATAATATGGAAGAAAAAACAACAGACACCCAAGGACAGGAATATGGATCATATTCTGTTCTGGAAAGATTTGAAGTAGCTTCGTTATCAAGAGGTGTAGAGAATGGTTTGTTTAATTTGTCATGAGACGAACCGGTTTACAAAATGTGAGACAAGATCGGAATAAAAGTAGCTAAATTGGCCAGGAATTATTCTTTCCTTTGCCCAAACATGCTTGTTCGAATCCTAACCATAGTTTAGAGGATCGGCATGCTACACAAAATCAATTTAAGGTGACAGAATCGGATCAATGTGATTGGATCATAAAATCGTAATATTATAGAAAAAATGAGAATATATAATTTAATTATAAATTATTTTTAAAAGAATTATTAATCAATATATGAATGTATGTATAGAAAATTCATGTATAATTTATAATTAAATGATTTTACTTTAATTTTTATTTCTTATAACATTTTATATGATTTTTTCAATATTTCAATCGCTATCACAGTCGAAGGGTATTTATGTCAAATTCATTTATTTATTGTTAAAAGCTAACAAAAGTATGATTAAACTAATTAAATTATTTATATAATGATATATTTTAATTTTACTTAGATATAGAAAGTTTTTTGAATAGATTTAATTATATTTTATTCAAGCAATAAGGTAAGATCCTAATTAGGATCGGATCATTTTAGTAAATTTAGATCATAGAATCGTATAAACGATAGGATTTGATAGGAATTCTGAAAACTATGATCCTAACCTTTTTGCCCGATTGAAGGAACTCGTATAATTTTACAAAAGAAAATAAAGAAGCACACTATGAGTGTGTGACAGTAAGGTAGAAATTGAAAACTAAATGAATGGAATTTAATCTTTTGTCCGTGAAGAAAGAAATGTACAAGGACGAATGTGGCCATTTTCAGAGCTTCAAGTCACTTATTTGTTGGATTTGTTGTTTTTAACCTCTTTAAAAGTCAAGGGAGACTCACTTTTTTGCTAGTGAGTATGGGCAAATTAGATGTTAATAGCCAGAAGGAAAGTAAGAAGGAGGATGCGAACTGACTTCATTTTAACTATCCCGTTTTATAATTTCTTGTAGGGCTGTGCTAGCAATGAGCTGACAGTTCTTGTTGAATTTGCAGATGAAGAGAGGAAACAGATATAATTGAGTGAAAGAGGGGAATGAAAGATTTTGTCAATACACAAAACGAAACAAAACCCCTTCATGATTAGCTATTAATTGTTGCCAGTTATGTACCATCACCTACCTTCATTGTAATATTCTTGCAAACTATGATACAGACTCACAATAAGCCCACCTGTAACGAATTCACAATGCACAGTGTTCTGGAGTTTCGAAACAAACGTGAGAGGCCGCTTCAACAATTTTCAGAAAATGTCCAAAACCAGTCTGATTTTCGATGTTGTTCACATTGCATCCAAGACTTGAATTTTGAGCTCCTTTTGCACTGAACTCATATTTCATAGGCCATTGCGACCATCCATCCGGTCCACACCATGAGTAAAATGAGCACAATCTCACTTGCAATCCTCAAATGCTCTCTTTCCGATTTCAGCGGTAACGTGCATAAGGTATAGCGGTGGTGGCGATTGACAAATACATGATAAATGACAAAAGCTGCGTTAAATATTTGCTTCGGATGGCTGAGCCATGAATGAGCAATATGGTTGTGCATAATGATGGAACAAAGGCTATAGTGTTCCCCCGAATCTGATGCCTGTAATAATATTTCGGATGAGTTTGTACCACCACCTCATTATTTTTAGTGTGTTCAATTTTTTTTTAAAAAAATGCTGCCTTTTCAACTTTTGTACTTCATAATCAAAATCTAGTTTTTGCGTTTGGAGAATGTTAATTGTTTTGAATTAGATGAGATAATTTCAGACAAAGTTTCATTTGCTAGGAGATTTGGGAGCTGTTTCAAGTTTGGTTGCAGTTTGTCTACAGCACTTATTGCTAACTTACAAAAGAGAAAAACACATTCTCAAACATCATTTACATCCAACTTTTATTCACTCATCTGGTTCGTGGCTTCAGAATTTACACATAGCGATACCTGAAATTTTTACAGACAACACAATACCCAAGATTACAACTCATCCAATTTTATTCAATCATCTGGTTTATCACTATAGAACTCTCTCTTAAAAATAGACTGACATACGTACAAACCACACGACATACCCAAGAGGCCAAGCTTACAATTTGAGTTGAAATGTGTTAGGGTTTAAAGTCAAGCAATAGTTTATGTGATTGCTTGAAACATTACACATTTGATATCTAATTTGAAATACCTAGTATGCTGCCTTCAACTAGCATATAAATAGGGATACAATAGGGTTAAAACCAGTTAATGGGCTCTTGCCCTTACAGGCCTACTACAAAGGTGCATTACCTATTGGGCTTATATTAGAACATACACTTGGATTATATTAAATACCCAACAATATTCTCCTATGTTCTACATAAAGCACAATCCAATCAATAGATAATGTAATGTTCAAAACAGAATATTGAATCATTCATATCACAAAAAGATTCATTACTCAAAAATATGAATTCTTTAAACACAATTATGAGTTTTAGAAACAATCTAAACTCAACCAAACATAATAAATAGGTCCCACTCATAAGTGAACCAAATCAAAGTTTGAGAAATTCTCTAAACTTCGAACACAAGAGTTTTAGAAATACTCTAAACTCAAACTAAATGAGCAATTTCTTATGTAAGTGAACTATTTATTCAACTGAAAAGAAAATAATAGTCTCCCACGGTCCAGAGCTGTTGCAGATTTTACACACGCAAGTGCACGCTATCGTTGACAAGTAATAAAGATTTGTTCCCACAAGGACTAATTGTTTGCTAATTACCAAAATTCGGTTAGTTCTAGCTCTATTTAAACGATTGAAGAGATATTTTATGACTAAAATAAATTAAAACTAAATTCTAAATTAAACAAAGCAAAGTAGTGAATTAAGTTGGCTAAAGCTCTAGGTTTTCGATTTTACCATAACTAATCCATCTTAATATTAATCTATCTCTATAGTCTAATTTATTTTCCTGGTTGATAGTCGAGATTCCCTAATTTATTTACTAGTCTCTTCCGAGATCTAATAAAAATCCCCCTAATCGCTAATTCACTATATTCCTATGGGAATTACAACAATTATGAATTCATTAATTCCTATGGACTCCCATTTAGCGACTACACAAGCCATGTAGGTATATTCCTATCCTACATGCAATTCATGGCATTTATCCCAATGAACTTGACACATAACTCTCCTTCCAGTTCGTTATGATTAACAAATCATCTAATTAGTGATCAGGTAATTAGAAGCATTAAGCACAGAGATAAATACTCAACCATAGAAAATTTAATTCAAACTATATTAATAAAAATATATTAAAGACTTCATAGTTAAGCTACATTGTAGCCCTAAAAAAATATATTAGTTCATACTATTATAAAAGAATGTAGCCAAAGTCTTACACATGATTGAAAGAAAAAAAAAACTAAAAGAGAGAGTTGAGAAACTGCTCGTGTTTTGTTGTTTTTCGGCCGTCCTTGTATGCAGCGTCTGGGTTTTCTCTCGCAAAAATCCAAAGGCAGCTGAAGACTTTTTGTTTTGTTTTGTTCACGACCTCCAGAAAATTCAGCTAAACTAAAACTAAATTAAGAAAAATATGAAGAAAAGTAAAAGAAGAACGTGGAGGAGGACTTGATGGCTGCTATCTCTTTTTCTATACTAATACTAACTAAAAAAAAAGAACACAAAAGAAAATAAAGGACGTCGGCTTAGAAGAAAAGAAGATAATGGCTATTTCTCAATGTTCTCTAGAATTCTGCACACCTGTGTTGTTTATATAGAGGAGAATGATGGCTGATTTTCGTTTTATTTCCTGAATCCTTCTTTGTTTTTGTTATCAAATTGTAGTCGTATGCTGTTTCCAAATTGTAGTTGAGTTGTAGTATTATTGTGCAGCCTCTTTTGTCTTCTTGCGGCTTTAGAAGTCTTCTTGTTCCAATCCCAGCTGTATTCTACTTTCTTATTTCAGTTTACTACACGGCTTCAGTAGTTTGGCAGCTAGAAGTTTGTCTTTTCTTCAAATTCCTCCTCAACTGCTTTCTTATGGTATTCTTGTTCGGTTTAGTGGATGTGTAGACAAATTTGTCTCCCTTGCACGGCAGAATTCTTCCTCTTTTCTTTTCAAAGTTGTGGTTGAATCCTTTTTCCGTGTTCCAACTATCTTTTGCTTCCTTGTTCAGCTTAGTTTCTTCTTCTTCCAGTAGCAGAATCCCTCTTCTTTTCCTCTCCAAATTTCAATTGTCCTCTGTCTCCCAACTGCAACACGTTCTTGTATCCTAATTGCAGCTCAGCTTTCCTTCTTTTATTTTGTTGTGCAGCTTAGCGTTTTCCTTCCAAATTGCAGTTGAGTTCTTCTTTCCTTGTGTTGTTGTTCAGCACGGTTTTTCTTGTCCTGTGCAGCTATATGTTCTTGTTTGTTGTGGCCGAGCAGGAGTCTTCTTTTGGGCAGATGTCGGTTCTTGTGGCTGCAGAATTTTCTTTTGTCTTCTTTTGTTGGCTCCAGAATTCTTGATTGGAATGTTTCTGCTAAACTCCGCAAAGCACAAAGGCAAACCCGAAGCTAGCTGCTAGAATTTTTCTTTAGAAATTCTGCACTAACTTACTAACCGAATCTAATCTAAAGCAAGAAAAGAACGAGAAGACCCAGAGGAATGAAGAAGAACAGCTACTGTCATGTTCAAAAACAAATAATATTTATACAAATAAGCAATTTGATCAATTAAAACACAAGGGAATGGACCTAAAAAAATATGCAATTTTATACTCTATCAAGAGCTCTAGAGGAATTATCCATCAAGTAGAACATCCCCTTCAAGATCCCAATTAGAATAAGCTCCTCCATTTTCACCATTTTCTGTAAGTTACCAAATATGAATTTCAAGTATAACAAACTAAAGTGTCTAGTTCTACCAAATAACTTAGCACAATACCACAATGACTGAAAATAAATATATATCAATGTCAAAATGCATCAATATCAATAACAATAATCATCAATGTCAGTAACAAGATGCATCAATGTCACATACCAATAAGCATCAATGTCCAGTTTCTTTATAAGAACAAAACCTAAATAGTTTCTTTTCAAAAGAACCATTTCATGTTTCTATGTGGAATGTTACAGTTGTCAAGTCCAAATTCAGGTAAGCAGCATCATCAGATATGGAATGATACCACCGCTCTAAAAAGAACATCCAAAATGAGTAAAATTACCTCATCACATGTGGAATGAGACAAGTCACCCAAAAAGGATATATCATCAAATGTGGAATGATATATTGAGAACCATAAACATCGTCGAAACATTATCAAGTGCTTATCTTAGCCAACAAAGGGAGATTTAAAAATTTCAAAATAACATAATAACTGTTATGACGCAGGGTTTCTGATGCCAATAAAAACTCTCTTGTATACAGAGTGATTGTAGAGAGTGTGAGGTACTAAATAGTGAAAAAACCTTACTACACGTTGCCCTACTCTAGGGTGAATCAGGATAAATCGGCTGTCTCTTTTACTTTTCCCGTTTATTTTTTTTGATTACACATGAGATTGATGCCATATACCCAAGAACAATATGAAACATAAATCTAATAAGAAGAAAAACCATCCTATTCCTCAAAATGAAGATTTACATTAATTAACGATTACATAAACTATGATATGAATCTCCAGAAATAAGAAAAAATATAAATTTGATTTCCAAAAATGATAAACTATCAATGAAAACACAAGTAATGGTAGTGTGTGATTGCGTAAATTCTAGAGGGAGAAGTGGAGAAGATGATAATTTTTGTTATAGAGAGAGAAAGGGAGAGAGTGTGAGAGTGAAGGTTTGATGAATTTTGCAAATTTTTAAGGTTAAATAAATTTTGAAAGAGAAAGAAAGATGATGATGACGAGCTGGTGCATGTTTTCTTTGTGTATGAGAGAGAAAGTTGGCTATATTTGGTTTGTCTTTTATTTGCAAAAGGTTAACTTTTGTAAGAAAAAAATATTCAAATAACTTTTTTTTATTGTATTTCAAAATTTAAATTTAAATTTAAATTTAAATTTTGAAATCCCTACAAAAATTATCTCACATTATTTGAAAAAAAAATTCATCCAATACACTTTTTATTCTTCCTCCAAAACACATTTTTCAATAAAAAGTTCTGACCAAAATTTTCACAACTACTAATATAAAAATTCTCAAACAAATTATAAACTAAACATGACCTAAACGTCTAATGGGAGAAATGAACTTTTTGTCACGCAAAAATAGGCATGCAGTTTGTGTGTGTATGATTCCATCACACAAAGTGAAATCGCACACCTTAAAAATTCAAATAATGTACTTCTATTGTCAAATTAAAAAAACTACTAATATAAAATTTCTTATTGCACTTTTAAATCAAAAGAAAAAAGGTGAAATATCTTATCATTGACAATTAAATGAATAATAAATCTTTCAATAAATTTTAGCAAAGTAGTTAAAAACAAAAGGCAATTAAGAAGCTCATGCTACTTGAATATTGTGACATATATAGTATAATTCAAATTTATTTTTGGTCAATTTCTAATCTATTTCTATGACCCATGGAATAAAAAATAATTAATTCAATATTTTTTAGTATTTTTGATAAGATCCTAAGATATGTTAGGGTTTAAAGTCAAGCAATAGTATATGCGATTGCTTGAAGCATTACACCCTAGGTATCTAATTTGGAATACCTAAGATTGCCTCCAAATAAAGATATAAATAGGGATACACTAGGGTTAAAACCAATTAATGGGCTCTTGCCCATATAGGCCCACTACAAAGGTGCATTACCTATTGAGCTTATATTAGAACATACACTTGGGTTATATTAAATACCCAACAAGATACAACCATCCGAACCCACCAATATGATTTTGTGACCTCAAATCAACATGGAAGAAGGCTCTCACAGCCTACCTCAGTTTGGTTATCGCAAATGGGCAGATGTATTATTGTCATCCCATTATCATCCTTCTGATTAGCAAAATCCTTGTCTTTTATAGTATCAACAAGATACTTCAAAGCCTCCAGCCATTTATGCTTGACACAAAAATGCAGCACATTCCCTCCGCCTTCAGTCTTTTCTCGAGCTGCCAGTGGCCTGGCCTCGATTAGTGCTTTCAAGACAGGCAACCTGCCTTTGATGACTGTCAGATGTAAAGGGATTATCGCAAATCGATCACCAGCCAAACACATATCTGGACTTACTCGCAAAATTTCTTTCACAAATTCCACATTGCCGAGCATTGCTGCAACATGAAGAGGATTCATATCCTGACAATTCAAACTGGCTTCATCAAGAATAAGTGGATCTTCTCTAAGTAACTGAAGAAGAGTTGCAACATTGTTTTCAATAGCAGCATCATAAAGCATTTTCTCCATGATTAATTTCCAGCTCACTCTCCCTAGTCCTCTCCTTACCCTTTCAAAACCACTTAACAATGGAGCCAAGCTCTACTGATTTTATAGGCATAAACACATGGAATTGAAAGAGCCAGGGTTTAGAAAGAGACTAAACAAGCAAATATGTTGCACGATGCGCTGGGCCATGTATGCAATTTTTTCCAGTGAATTGTCCTGGAAAACTATAAGAATTATCAAAAAAATTTGCAGAGTAGGAGGAGGACAATATATGTCCCCATCGGAAATAGTTGTGTTTGGTTGTGAGTCAGAATTGGGACTAAATTGGAATTGGATATGTTTCTTATGGAGTTTAGTTCCAATTTTTCAGAAAATTTTTATAATCATCGGGATAATCAGATATTATAAATTGCAGATTAAACAAAAATTCATAAAATATAAATTATAAGATTTATATTCATATGCGCCCTCCATGTTCTTGCTTTAAACTACATCATCGCTATTATATAAAAGAGAAAAGTTTGTTATTTGGTTTCATTGTGTTTATTATAAATATTAAAAATTGAAATGTATTTTTATTGTCCTATAATATTAATATTAATATTAATATCAATATTTAATATTAAAATGAAGTTAAAGTTCTAAATCTTGCAAACTCTTAAAAACATAATCTATTTAGTATCCATTAATTTTTAGAGATTTGAAGATCATTAAAATTCTTATTCCTTTCAATAATTTTAGAGTTTTGAAGATCATTAAAATTCTTATTCCTTTCAATAATATAATTTTCATTGGTATTTGTTTCACAATTAATTAATTATTTTGCTCTTTTTCTAGTAATTATAGAAAAACTTTGACAGTAATATATGTATCCTTAATTAAATTATTATTATCTACTTTTTTCTTTTTACTCTCTCTTTTTTTCGTTTATGACTTTATTTACTTTTTTCCCCCTAATTTGACATGTCTTTTTGTATTTTGAATTTTGGATCACTATAAATTGTACTTTTGCAGGATCATTTCACATTTATTTATAAGAGTTTTAATTTTTTTATTTGCTTGATATTATTGTTTATAGGGATTAATCATTCACTTTATTTATATATAAAATTTCAAAAGATTATAGTGAAATATATAATATAGAATTTATAATAAAAGTCAACGTTACAAAGAGTTTATGATTTAGAGTTTTATATTTTATACTATTTTTTAAAATTATAATCATTATTTAGCAATTTTATTTTAAAATATTTTTCTTACCACAGTCTATGAATTCATATACTTTTATTCAACAAATATTATTATTTCATACTTTTATTAATTTTAATTGTTTAAGAATTTCTCTGTAACACTTTTTAATGTATATTTTAACAAATTATTAACAAAATTATGGATATCTCATATGTTGCATGGGAATCTTGCACTAGTTATGATAAAGTCTAAGGGGGCGCTTGGTTTGAATTACTCAATGAAAATCACAATGGCCCTTCCAATAAATGAAGTTTGACCAATACCGTAGGAGAAAGCAGTTAGCTCGGAAAGAATGGCAACCAAGGAGATCTTCCTTCTTCTCCATCTTTGTGAGCAACCTGAGCACGAGAGTCCCGAAGGATGTGCTGTGGGACATTTTCAGTGCTTTTGGTATGGTTAGAGACATCTACATCTAGCAACACTCAAAAGGGCAAAGGACCTACGCCTTCATCAGATTTCAGCTAGCTATGGAGATGAGGAGGGTGATAAGGTTTGGAGATCGAAGGAGGATTGACGGCATTCCTATTGTTGTCAAGGAAGCTTATGGTACACAGCTCAAGGGCGATGCTTCGGGCCAAGGAAAGACATCACTTAGGACGCCTTGTCTGATAAAGGGAGGGTCCCTAAGAGATGGTCGATTATATAGGGATGTCATCTAGCCAAACGGAGCTCAGTGTTCGGATGTGATGAAATTTCGTGGGCACTTAGAGGTAGATTTGTCGTCCAAAGCTATCTCTGAGCATGGGGAAGAGGTGGTACCGGATTCTCTGGCGAAGAAGCAAACTATTCTGATGCAATCCAACGAGCTCAATTGGTCAATACCCAACGGTTCTAGGAGTTACCCAACTCAAGAAGGAAACCAGCTTACTTCCTCGGAGCTGCATAGGGTTGCTGAAAATGGCAAAAAGGTACGAGTGCAGACTGATTTGTTCAGCTAGTTATTGTCTAACGGTCTTTGCGACAACTCAATCCAAGAAGGGGAAGAAGGGACTGCCCTTTCCTTGTTGGAGCAAGTTGGAGTAGAGGTGTCGGCGCAGGAAGAGAAACTGTCACATTTGTCAGTAGAAGGGGACGTGCAAAGAGGGGTTATAGAAAGTAGGCATGCAGATGAAAGCGTGCTCAAAGAACCGAGAATTGATCTTACTCAATTGGAGCAGTCTGGGAGCCGGGAGTTGCTGTCTAAGGAAAGTGGTCAGAACATTCATACAAAAGGAGCGGCTTCTGGACGACTGGTGCAAGGTGGGCCGCTGGGTAGGAATGCTATGTGTGAGGAAGGCTACAAGAAAGATGGGCTGGAAGGGACTAATAATAATGGGCTTCAAGTTGGTCTTCCACTCTAGCAGGCTACTCTATGTAAGCCTCTCTACTACGGGCCACCGAGAGATCCTGGGCTGAACAATGAGGGCCAATTGCAGCTGGGAAAGGTCCCAAACCAAAAAGCCCTAATTGGGCTAGGCAATAAGGGGTGTCTATTGGACATTCCAATCCAGCAAGAGAGTCTAATTGAGATGCATTTAGAAGATAGGCCAACTCTTGTCATGGAGTTAGAGAAGCTGGGTGTGGGCTCTCCTAAAAGGCAGCCGAATGCGAGTACTTTGCAACTGGGTACGGGTTCCTACAATCAATTGCAGCTGGATCAAGGCTCTTGCCAAAGAGCACTCAAGCTTGTGCTTCTAGAAGATCTGGACGGCTCTGCAAGTAATACGAAAATTGGGACACCACACAAATTCAACCCACCTTGCTCAATAAGTGGCCAGAGCTCTGCAATTCGCTCCAGATCGTCGGCAAGCATGGACCCAGAGAGCTATCTAACTTCACTCTTTCGGATAAGGATATTGCCTATCACAACAATATTCTGAAGGAGGCTCGTTCAACATGGGAGGTGAGTTCTCAACTGGGAATTGTCTTCAAGCTCCATCGTGAAGCAATGGTGGATCATTTTGCTAGATTGGAAAGGGAAAGGTGGGTCTCAAGGGCAGAATTGTAGTAAGTCTCTCCTTCTGTTTTCACTACCTAGTGTGTAGTTTAAGGATTAATGAAGTTGCTTTCTTGGAATGTAAGAGGCTTTGGGGTAAGGGAGAAAAAACGGTGTGTCCGAAAGGTTGTGTTAAGGCACAAATTTGGGTTGGGTCTATTTCAAGAATCAAAATTAGAGCAGGTTGATGCTCGTGTTGTTGGTCTTATATGGAGAGGAAATGGCTTCAATTATGAATGGGTTCCTTCATCTGGGAGTGCGGGTGGTTTATCTCCGTATGGAATGAAGAATTTTTTCACTGTGCAGAGGTCATCATGGAGCAGCGCTACATTCTGATTCGAGGATACTTGAAAGGTTCTAATTTTGAATGTGCTTTTTGTAATGTTTATGCTCCAAATTGTGATATTGAAAGAAGAGAGCTTTGGTTTGAGCTGGTTAACAGAGTGGCGAGCTGGAAATTATCGTGGTGCATTGGAGGTGATTTTAATGTTACACAGTCGCCGGATGAAAGAAGTGGTCATGCATGTAATTTTTTAGCCATGAACGATTTTAATGATTTCATTGAAAATTTGCAGCTTGTGGACTTACCTATGTTAGGTGGTCAATTCACTTGGAGAAATAACCGTATGGCTCCTGTTAGAAATAGACTAGATAGATTCTTAGTTTCCAGCAAGTTTCTTGCTGAATTTCCATCATTGGTCCAGCGAGTGCTCCCTAGATCTCTGTCTAACCACCATCCCATCTTTTTAGATACCAAGGAGATTAACTGGGACCCTAGACCATTCAAGTTCTTTAACCACTGGCTTGAAAATGAAGGCTTTAATAATTTGGTTCGTAAAGAATGAATTGATAGTGCGGCTGTATCTAGGAATAATGCGAGTATTTGGTCAAAGCTAAAGAGCCTAAAACCCCTCATCAAGCAGTGGAAGATCCAGAATGGTGAGGCAGATCCTAACTTTATCTAGGGATTGGAAGAGGAGATCGATAGGTTGGAAAAGTTGGATTCAACTAATCAATTGCCGGCTGACAAAAAGCTTGAGCTAGCGAACAAGAGGGCTCAGCTATGGGGGTTGTATCGGGCAAAGGAAAGAGCATAGATGCAAACGTCCAGAAATAAATGGCTTTAGGAAGGTGATAGGAATACCAAATATTTTCATCTGTTAGCTTCATCAAGAAGAAGGGTGAATCTCATCAGTAGTTTGGTTTTTGATGGTAGAAGAGTGTCGCAACCAAAAGAGTTGAAAGTTGCAGTTGCGAAGTATTATGCAGGCCTCTACAATAAGGTGTCCGCTGTTGGTGTGTTGGACCTCTAGTGCCAATTTAAAAGTATCTCTGATGCTCAAAGGGATAATGTAGAAATTCCTTTCTCGGAAACTGAAGTTTGGGAAGTTATCAAGTAGTTATAGGAACAAGGCTCCAGGGCCAGATGGTTTTAATATGAACTTCTTCAAGCACCACTGGAGATCTGTCAAAGATGATGTGATGGCTTTCCTCGAAGGCTTCTTTGAGTCTGAAACTTTTGACAAGGCAATTAACGCCTCTTTTATCACCTTGGTTCCAAAAATAGACAATCCAGTTCATTTAAAAGACTATAGGCCTATTAGTTTGATGGGGAGCATTTATAAAATTCTGGCCAAATGCTTAGCGGCTCGGCTGAAAAGTGTGATTGATGAAGTGATCGGTAGCAATCAGTTTGCTTTCCTAAAAAATAGGCAATTGTCCGATTGTTTTTTAATTGCCAACAAAGCTGTGGATTACCTCAGGAAAAATGGCAGAAGCGGTATTTTGTTGAAGGTGGACTTTGAGAAAGCATTTGACAATGTTGATTGCATGGTTATTAAAAACGCGTTTTTACTAGTACGTTTTTACGATTTTACGAGCAAAAATCAAGAGTCCGAGTCAACACGTGTGTAAAATCGAAAAATGTCAAAATCGGACTAAAAACGCGATTTGGCTCGTAAAATCGGTAAAATCGTGCGTTATTAACGATTTCACTAAATCTCAATTTTTGGCCAAATCTATTATACATAGGCTGCCGAGGATTTTCTTTCTTCTTGTTTTTTGCCAAGAAGGAGAAGAACAGATTCAACAGAAAACCAATACTGATTGCAAACGCGGGGGAGAGGACGAGAGGGACGAGGAGGCTGAGCAACGTCCCGCTTGAGTCTCGTCATCGGCGACGACGATGATGATTCTGATTCAAAACGCCAGCGTCGCTAGGTATTACTTATCAGAAGATTCAGAACATCCGTCGATTGTCGGATTCCGCTGGAGCAACACCGAATTGTAGGGTTCCACATGGTCATTTGACTCATTTCTCATCAGTCATCACCTCTATCGCCGCTTACGTCGTTCTCCTTTTCCTCCACCTCTTCAACTCCTTCTCCTCTTCCGACGTAACCACCGCCCCTTCCTCGGGTCCTATCCCCGCCTTCCATTCCTCTCCATGGCCCTCATCTCCGCCACAATCTTCTCTCGGCATTCTACTCTCGGACGCCGCGACACGTGGTTCAGCGCGCTCCAAAACCACCCAATTCCAATGGCTCCTCTGTTTTCCGCACTGGGCCCCGTCAGCCGGTCTTCTCGTCCTACATTTATTACCTCTCCCGCTTCCTCCACACCTCCGCCTTCAATTTTTGGATTTTTGCTCTGTTTAGTGTTTACATTTGCATTTCTTTGGATTTTGTTGGCTTGGATTTGATGGAATTCTCAATTCCGTTTGATGGATTTTCTTTGGATTTTAGTAGCTTTTCTTTCTTTGGATTTTTGTTGGATTTTTGCTCTGTTTAGTGTTTACATTTGCTGAATTTTGTTGGCTTGGATTTGATGGAATTCTGAATTCGTTTGATGGATTTTCTTTGGATTTTAGTAGCTTTTATTTTGGTGGATTTTGTTGGATTTTTGCTCGTTTAGTATGTTCATTTGCTGGATTTTGTTGGCTTGGATTTGATGGAATTCTGAATCCCGTTTGATGGATTTTTGCTGGATTTTAGTAGCTTTTATTTTGGTGGATTTTTGTTGGATTTTAGTAGCTTTTATTTTGGTGGATTTTTGTTGGATTTTTGCTCTGTTTAGTGTGTACATTTGCTGGATTTTTGTTGGATTTTTGCTCTGTTTAGTGTTTACATTTGCTGGATTTTGTTGGCTTGGATTTGATGGAATTCTGAATTCCGTTTGATGGATTTTTACTGGATTTTAGTAGCTTTTCTTTTGCTAGATTTTTGCTCTGTTTAGTGTTTACATTTGCTGGATTTTACTAGCTTTTTTGATGGATTTCTTATGTTTTTACATGCATGTAACTAGTTGGAACGCCTAAACTTCGAATGAACCCTTAGATCTTTCAAAAGAAATGGAGGAAGGTAACAATGATTTATTTGGTGATGATGATATTGAAGAAAATGAAGATGAAGACAATGAGGATGATTTGAGTTTGGATACGGATTTAAATATTTATGTTGATGATCTTTATTGATTATTATAGTATTGTATTTGCCTATTTGGAATATTGATATTTTACTTTTGTAAGCACTAAGTTGTAACTTTTATTATGTATGGTTGTTAATGAATTATGATTATTATTAATTTTTAGGTGTGATTGATAATATTTTTTTTTTGAAAATTGTGTACTTTTTATAAATTTGACTAGGTTTATAATTTATAAATTTAACATATTATATATATTATATATAATATATTTTTTATATTATTTTTTATAATTTGTAAACTCTTACGATTTTACGATCCGATTTTACGATCCGATTTTGTGGACCCTCTTTCGATTTTACGTAAAAATGCGTTTTTAATAACCTTGGTTGATTGGGACTTCTTGAACTTTGTTATGCTGAAGATGAATTTTGGAAGAAAGTGGAGGAGTTGGATACGTTTTTGCTTGGCCTCAGTTTCAATGTCAGTATTGATAAACGGGTTCTCTACCAAACAGTTTGGTATCAAAAAAGGTCTTCGTCGTATCGCCCTTATCCTCTACTATTTAATATCCCGTCAAGCTTTTCGATTTTACGCATAAGGGTGAGTCCTCTGGCCTGTTTGAGGGGATAACTATTGGCCAAGGAAACTTCAAGTTAGCACACTTGCAATATGCAGATGATACTCTTATGTTCATCAAACCTGATCTTGAGGGTGTTTTGAATGTAAAAAGAACTCTCAGATGCTTTGAGGTACTGTCTGGCTTGAAGATCAACTTCAAAAAAAGTAGTTTGATTGGTGTTGGGGTGGATGACGATGTCTTAAATGAGTGGGCTGCTTACCTCTCCTGCAAGGTTGAAACCTTCCCGGTTAAGTACCTTGGCCTCCCTCTGGGGGCCAACTCTGCGGGCCAAAGAATCTGGCGCCCTATCTTGGATAAAATGAGAGTAAAGCTGGCTACTTGGCAAACCAGGTACCTTTCTATAGGTGGTCGAGTGACTCTGATTAATTCTATTTTGTCAAGTTTACCGGTCTTTTTCTTGACTGTTTTTAAGCTTTCTTGTGGAGTCAAAAATGACATGGACAAATTGATACAAAGCTTTCTCTAGGGCAGCTCAGATCATCAGCGTAAACTGCATTTTGTGGACTAGCATACAGTTAATGCGCCTAAGTGGCTTGGTGGTCTTGGTATGATTGACTTTCATTTAAAAAATTCTGCTTTACTAACAAAATGGCTATGGAGATTTGGTAATGAGGTGAATTCACTTTGGTGGAACTTTATTGTGGAAAAGTATGGGCTCGACAAGAAGCGTCTTCTCCCTATGCCTAGCAACAACAAATTAGTCTCCAAGTCTTGAAAAGCTATTACGGCTCCCCTTAATCCTTTTGACAAGTTTCACAAGGCTGTTTCATCAGGATCGAGGGCTTTGCTCGAGAAGGGAGAGAACATTGTTTTCTGGCATGATGAGTGGATTGAAGGTATGATTCTAAAAATTTGCTTTCCTCGCATTTTTGCTTTATCTGTTCTCAAGGATGGTTATGTGGTGGAATTTGGCAATTGGATAAATGGTCAACGGGTATGGAAATTGATATCCGTAGAAATACCCTTGATTGGGAAATTCGGCAGTGGGAGGGTTTGTTGCATATTCTGCAAGGGCAATACCCTAGTCGTACCTCCAATGATCATATCATCTGGCGTTGGGTCCCTAATGGTATTTATTCCACCTCATCTTTTTACAAATTTGTGTTTCTACCCCATAGACAAGGGAGTGTTATTTGGAACTCAGTGCGGAAAGGTTTTGCCCCACCTAAAGTGGAAATCTTTGTCTGGCAGCTTATTCACCAAAAGCTTCCTGTTCAAAGCTGTCAGTTGAGAAGGGGTATTATTAGACTTGAGCTCACTGTCTATCCGTTTTGCAACTCCAAGCTAGAATCTATCCAGCATTTGTTTTTTAATTGCAGGTGAAGTTGGTTGGTGTGGACGAGATGTTTGGAATTTTGGGGTATTACCTGGATTTGCCCTATAGACCCATCTACCTTCCTGAATAGCTGGCAGCAGTCTTTCCCGGATTTCAAAGGACGGCAGCCCTGGATTTTGATATTTTTTACAATTACTTGGTCCATCTGGCTATGCAGGAATCAGATGACCTTCAACAATAAGAGCTTTGATTTCTTGCAGCTAACGGATCTGATTCTCATCAGGTTTGCTACTTGGTTCAAAGCCAAATGGCCTTCTTTTGCTTTAACTATCTTAGAGATTTTCCTCCAGCCAAACAACGCGAGGGTAAGGCAGGTTCACAGGTGCAGGAAGGATAGTGCCTCTTGGTCTCGCCCTCAACCGGGTAGCATGAAATTTAATGTGGATGGCTCTGCAATTGGAAAACCAGGTATGGCTAGTATCGGGGGTATTCTTAGAGATGATTTGGGTAAAACAAAGGCAGTGTTCTCCAAACACATCGTAATTCTTGATTTAAATCAAGCTGAGTTCTTTGCTATTCGTGAGGCATTTTGGGTGTTTTCTGAATCTAAGTGGAAAAGCTCTCATGTTCTTGTAATTGAAAGTGACTCTGTTAATGCAATCCACTGGTTATTGAACCCTGATAATGCCCCCTCGCATCTTAAGAATATCTCGGATCATATTGAGGTATTGAAGGAGAAAATTAGGCAATGGCAGGGCCATCATATCCCAAGGGAGTCCAACAGTGTGGCCGACAGGCTGGCGAAAGCCGGTGTGTCCAGATTTCACAATCTGCTGCCTGTCCTTGAGTAGAGAATGTTTGCCTTTGGTTAGGAGTGCATTTTCCTGTCATATACGAAAGGCGGATTTAGCTGCTTTTCTTTTTCTTTCCTTCTATTTTATTATTCCTAGCCACTCTATATACTCTCTACTCTCATTTTCGAATAAAATGCATTGCCTTTTTGGCTTGTCAAAAAAAAAATGAAGTTTGACTTCTGGACAATCCTGCAGAAAAATGGGTTATTTAATTACTCATGTGTCGGAGATCTGCAGATACAAAACTTTGTTTTCTTCTTCTCTTTGTTTTCTTCTGCCTAACATAATTCCTTATTCATATATCTAAATGAGGTTTTATGGATTCTCATGAGGGATTCCTGTTAGTATTTTGCATACAATTATTGTTTGGTATGTGTTATTTTTCACATACATGTGTTGGCTAGCATGGTAGTTTAAAATATACTACTTATAAATTATCTTTACATATTAGTAAAGTTTGGTTTCTCCTTCCGCCATGGATGTAGGTCACAATGATCGAACCACGTAAATTCCTGTGTTTTTTGTCCCGTTTATTTTTTCTCTTTTACTGTTTTTGTTATTTTGTTTACGTGCTATCAGCAAATAGTGAGAGCCCGCTTCAACAATTTTCAGAAAATGTCCAAAACCAGTCTGATTTTCAATGTTGCTCACATTGCTTCCAAGACCTGAATTTTGAGCTACTTTGGCACTGAACTCGTATTTCCTATGCCATTGCGACCATCCATCCAATCCACACCATGAGTAAAATGAGCAGAATCTCACTCGCAATACTCAAATGCTCTCTTTCCAATTTCAGCGGTAACGTGCATAAGTTATAGCGGTGGTGGCGATTGACAAATACATGATAAATGCAAAGGTTGCGTTAAATATTTGCTTCGGAAGCCCGAGCCATGAATGAGCAATATGGCTGTGCATAATGATGAAACAAAGGCTATATATAGTGTTACCCCGAATCTGATGCCTATAATAATATTTCGGATGAGTTTGTACCACCACCTCATTATTTTTAGTGTGTTCAATTTAAAAAAAAATGCTGCCTTTTCAACTTTTGTACTTCATCATCAAAGTCTAGTGTTTGCGTTTGGAGAATGTTAATTGTTTTGAATTAGATGAGATAAATTCAGACAAAGTTTCATTTGCTAGCAGATTTGGGAGGTGTTTCAAGTTTGGTTGCAGTTTGTCTGCAGCACTTACTGCTAATTTAGCCCCATACTCTTGTGTCTCCGGTGTACAAAAGAGAAAAACGCATTCTCAAACATCATTTACATCCAACTTTTATTCACTCATCTGTTCGTGGCTTCAAAATTTACACATAGCGATAACTGAAATTTTTACAGACCACACAATACCCAAGATTACAACTCATCCAACTTTATTCACTCATCTGGTTTATCACTACAGAACTCTCTCTTAAATATATACTGACTTACGTACAAGCCACACGACATACCCAAGAGGCCAAGTTTACAATTTGAGTTGAAATGCACGACTCGCCAAAGAGCATGCACTCTGTTACATTAACACATTTGACAACTTCCTTGCTTGCCGTGGCTTTTCTTTCCAAAAGCCGATTGCCAATAGCTTCTTAGATTTTTCAACAAATTGATACCAAAGCGTCGTTTGAGCCACATATCTATCAATCGAATTGTGTTCCCCAAGAGCAACAACGACATCACACCGCACCAAGCCAAGATGCCAATCTTAGTTACGTGGCTCACTTGTCTCCCTTGATGTAATGGTGTTAGTATAAAAATTGATATACCATAAGTCAAAACTATGGTTGTCATTGTTAACCACATAGTTACCGTCAAAGCCCACAAGAAGAATCTGTGTCTGAATGGCAAACTGCTGATCAGCAACATAATTACGCTCAGAGATGAAGCAAATGCTATTGTATTAGTCCGAATGAAAAATCGGTAAGCTTTTTCATGCTTGTATGCCATCACAGCTTCTCCTGCAAAATGATTACCTTGAGGCGGTGAAGCATTTGATTGTCCACCGTCGTCTTGCCAAACACCCCCTGAAGGATTTACGGCTGCTTGAAAAGCCATTGCTGCAACAAGTGAGGCAACTATCATTAGTGTATCTCTTTTCTCAGACAGCCATGTGCTGTCACCGTTTAGAGTTATATCTCCTTCAGCTTCAGCCCGTTGAAGATCTCGCGCAATATCTGAATTAATATCTCCTTGGAAAAGGTCCAACGCGGTGTTTCCATTTGCATTCTTCGCATTCACATCTACTATTTTCTTTTTTAGCAAGTATTCTATGGTCTGCGCATATATCTTAAAGTCAATTAGATTAAACGCAATGACTAGGGATATTAACAGTGAAAAAATCCAGTGAGTGCCATTCACATAGCAAAACATTAATAAATACTCACATTTAATTGTAATAATTTTTGTGATATAAATGTCACATGAGTTAATAAGAGAATTCAGTATGATTTTTCAATGTGTGTATATTACAATTAAGGATAACAACCCGGAAACTGTGAACAAGGAAAAAGGCTTTAATAGCGTACCTCAGTTTGGTTATCGCAAATGGCCTGATGCAGTATGGTCATCCCATCATCATCCTTGCGATTAGAAAAATCCTTGTCTTTTATAGTATCCACAAGAAACATCAAAGCCTTCAGCTGATTATACTTGACACACAAATGCAGAACATTCCCTCCGCCTTCAGTCTTTTCTCGAGCCGCCCGTGGCCTGGCCTCGATTAGCTCTTTCAAGACATCGAACCTGCCTTTGATGACAGCCAGATGTAAAGGGATTCTCCCAAATCGATCAGCAGCCAAACACATATCAGGACTTACTCGCAAAACTTCTTTCACAAATTCCACATTGCCAAACTTTGCTGCAACGTGAAGAGGATTCATATCCTGACAATTCAAACTGGCTTTATCAAGAATAAGTGGATCTTCTCTAAGTAACTGACGAAGAGTTGAAACATTGTTTTCAACAGCAGCATCATAAAGCATTTTCTCCATGATTAATTTCCCGCTCACTCTACCTAGTCCCCTCCTTACAGTTTCAAAGCCACTTAACATTGGAGCCAAGCTCTACTGGTTTTATAGGCATAAACATATGGAATTGAAAGAGCCCGGGTTCAGAAAGAGACAAGTAAATATGTCGCATCATGCTGGACCACATATGCAATTTTTTCCACTGAATTGTCCCGAAAAACTACCAGCATTATCAGAAATTTTTACAGGGAATAGGGGGAGGTCAATATATGTCCCCAGAGGAAATATTTGTGCTTGGTTATTTGTTAGAATTGGGATTAAATTTGAATTGGAAATGTTTCTTATGGAGTTTCCAATTTTAGAAAATTTTTATAATTATCTCGATAATCAGACATTATAAATAAGTTAAAATTTGGGGGGAAATTATAAAATTTAAATAATAAAATTCATATTCATATGCACCCTCCATGTCCTTGCTTTAAACTCAATGATGATAAAGGCTAAATTCGAGTAGTACAAAAATATGGATAATTCACTTTTGAATTAGGTACACAAGACATTCCTTCAACTTAACAAACAACTTAAGTACTTTGTGCATGTTAATGCGAAAATTTGATTCCCAAATTATTATGAACCAATAATCACAGGGCAAAACTCAGTAGTTAATTGCATGGTCCAACAATTTTTCAGCGGTTGAAAAATAATTGTATTTTAAATGTACTTGTACACTTTTAAAATTAAATATTATATAATGAAAATTGTTTCAGAAATATAAAAAATGTTTTACAAGACACAAAATTATAATTTAAAATGCAACTTCTATGCACCCAAAATGTTGCATTTTAAAATCCGTGAAAAATTGAGTTCTTTTTTGAGAAATGAGCGGAGCCCTCTTTGTTTTCCCCAAGAAAAAAAAATCATGCTTAAAAGTGTTCTAAGCTGCATTTTTTTTTTTTTGGGGGATAATATTTTGATAAATACGACTGCCGCCCGTGACACACGTGGATTTCAGATCTTCTGGCAGGGACCACGGGGCCCATACACTTTCCAAGGGATACTTACGCAATCAGTGCAGACGTGTAGTACATGACGTCATCACGTTCTTCTTCTTTTTTTTTTTTAAAAAAAAAAATTTATTGACAACTATAAATATTTTATTACAATCACAAAATATTTACAAATGATAACCCCAAAAGTCTGATTATTTTCATAGTATTTGATTTTAAATCATAACCATAAAAGAAAGTACAACTCTCTCTTATATTAGAGGAAACAATCCTAATAAATAGGAAAATACACACTAACAAGTAGGGATAAAACACAAATTAACTCTAAGTATGAAGAAGTCCAAATTAAACTTCTGTATATAGGTGCAATTCCTCAATTCTACTAAGAAAAAAAGCATGAATAGTCCCGCACAAGCCGAATATGAAGAAGCACGTCCTATTGTTTTCACCTGCCAAAATTTGGGTTTCATGTTTGGAATCCATTACTCATATTTATTTATAATAAAAAATTACAAAATATGAAAACAAATAAAAACTTCATATAATTGATGGCTAATTTGATGTATGTAATTTATAACTTCTAATAATATTTTTTAAGTTTAGTTGAGGTTTTAGACTTGTATATTTTTATGTTTACAAGATAATTTTTTTTTTTATCTTGTTCACATAACTTTTGCCTTCATAATTTGTACTCTTTTCATCTTAGAAAAAAGTTAACTTTTAATTTGATATAACTTTTTTTAAATTACAAGGTACAACACATTTAATACACAATTAAATATATAATTTTATATTTTTATCTTTATTTTTTAATTTAAATTATATATGGTTATCATTAGTAAATATCATATAAGAATTTCACTAAAAAAGTAGATTTTTTTTTTTAGACAAAGAATATTTTTCAAACTTTACTATTTTTTTTTTTTTGAGATGGAGAGAGTATCTTGTAAATGTAAAAATAAAAAATAAATTGAGAATACAATTCATATTAGGTGTTTTGTTTTTTTTTTTTGTATTAAATCTTCTAGTACAGTTTTGTGTGTTACTATTTTAATAAAAATTTATACTATTTCTTGATTTTTTCTACATTAAAAATTTTAAATAAATAACAAAAAAGTGAACCCTTAACATGAAAATTTATTATAATAAAAATGAATATTAATTGTATAAATGTGTTATATAAAATTTATACTAGTTTATTACCATGTGTACATAGAATAACACACAAAAATATATAAATGGAGGTCCATTGTGTGTGTGTGCGTGTTTTTTCTTTTAACATTTCCAAAAATTGAGGCTCTATAATTCAGAGTGGCATTATGAAGAATTAGTGGATGCTTTTCTTGTAGGGTGTCAACATCATTTTCATTTTCAACTGCAGAAAAGTATGGGAATGGGAAAAAAAAGAAAAAAACAAACACATCACCCCTGAGTTTTCCAGAATACTTTAGATGTTAGTGTTATTGTTCAGCTTTTCTTTGGCCAATTCAGTGACATTTCAAGAAAGTATCACCACAACGATCGTCAGCCAAAACTTTTTATTAATTTTTTTAATTTACAAATTTAATTACTTCTTTTTACTTTTTCATTTAAGTGATTATCCTTTAATATTCAAATATTAATATTAAAAAATTTGTGACATAAATTAATTAAAAGATAAGTAAAAATCACATAATATTCACTTGACAAATTCTGTCACCTCGTGCATTAATAGCTACATCAAATACATCTAAATGTAAAAATTTGATGATGAGACGTAATATTGAGTATTAAAAATAATATTAAATAAAATATTAAAAATTAAAACTACGATTTTCTCAATTTTGTAATACTACTATTTCTATTCTTTGTTTCTGAGCAAATATCAAAGTAATGCATTTGACAAAACATTAAAATCTCATTAATGAAGTAACTGTAGCAATATTTGGGAATTGGGATTCGAAGAAGTTCATCACATCCGTTCTTGAGGAAGTTTGACTTGGAAGCCTACACAAAAACTGAAAGATCACCATTTCTTTAAATATTTGCAACCATTCACTTTTCGGCATTCAACTTGATGCACTCATCTAAATTATGGCTTCATATATCATAATTCTCTCTTAAAAATTACTCTCAAATTTGTACAAACTCCAAAATAACCCAAGATTACAACAACTTGAGTTACAATACACAGCTCTGTTTTTTGGGTAACATTACAAGATTTATGCTAAGGTATTAAAATTTAACATAAAGTGTCATACAAAAAGTATAAGAGAAAATTCATAGTGTTTTTCTTTTTAAAAAGAACACTTCTCTTACACCTCCAATAATTGTGAAGAACTTTATATTTCCACCCGATTGCTAACTTTTACATTTCCACACCACTGCTGCTGCTATAACTCACATTTCAAAGTGGCATTATCAAGAATTGATTGGATACCTTTATTGTAACTCATGAAGGATGTCAACATCATTTTTCATTTTCAACTGCACAGCCCTCTTCTCCATTTCCTCATAAAAGTATGGGAATGGAAAAAAACAAAAGGAAAAGCAACAAAACATAAATGAATCATTGTGGGAGGTTTTTTTTTTTAAATGAGACCTTTCTCAGATTCTCTAGATATATGAATATCTGAGGGGAGATTTGTGAAACCTTTCATTGGGAGATAAAAGAACATGTAGCCTGAAAAAAGATAGGTTCTCATGTCAACCCACAAATAATTTTCTCAATATATGTTGCAAGATACCATTTCACATTGAGCAAGAATGATGTTAGAAGAAACGTCGTTTTACTTTTTGTTCTTTCAGTAATATTATTCGAATGGTGCACAAATGAATAGTATCATAATTACGTGCATTATTAACAAAACACATAATAAAAAAGATATTCCTTTTGAAAATTGGCATATCTCAGTTAAAAAATCTCGAGTAACAAAATTTAGAATCAACAAAACACTTCAATCGGTTATTGTATACATACAATAAAGAGCTTAATAGAAATCGATTGTGGGAATCTGCTTAATACTTGAAGCTCCGCCATTTTCTAGACACTTTTTAATATCCATGTTTCTCAAGTCATCTTGGCCTAGTGATTAAACATCCAGTGCTGTGACACCATTAGCATTTCTACCATGCATGAACCTCAATTAATGTGTTAATCATCAGCAAATATTCGATGATCTGCACAGGAATCACTCCAATAAATCAGAACTTAAAACTAGTAATTAATTAAGTTTGGCGAGAACCTATGAGAATAAAGAGTGATATTGGTCCGGAAAAAATATAAAGCAATGAAAGAACATTTTAATGTAAAAAGAGCTCTGAACATTTTGCTTCAGAATTCACACATAACGGTGCCTGAAATTTGCACAGACCACACACTACCCAAGATTACAACTCATCCAACTTTATTCACTCATCTGGTTTATCATTACAGAACTTTCTCTTAAATATACACCGACATACGTACAAACCACACGGCATACAACTTCAGTTGAAATGCACGGCTCGCCATAGAGCGTGCAATCTCTTACGTAAACAGATATGAACGACTTATCTCGTCGTGGCTTTTCTTTCCAAAAGCCAATTTCCAAAGTATTATTAGAATATTCAACACATTGATACCATAGCGTGGTCTGAGCCGCTTGTGGCCCCCAAGAGAAGCAACGCACCAAACCTTGATATCACTCGTACGCCGTCACAGCTTCTCCTGCGGAATGATTACCATGAGGCTGTGCACATATGGAATTGAAAAAGCCAAGGTTCAGAAAGAGACAAGCAAACGGGTTGCACCATGCTGGGCCACATATGCAAATTTTTCCAGCGAATTGTCCCGGAAAACTACAAGCATCATCAGCAAAGTTTACAGGGAAAAGGGGAAGGACCAAGACCATATATGTCCGCAGAGGAAATATTTGTGTTTGGTTGTTTGTTATAATTGGGATTGAATTGGAATTGGATATGTGTCTCTTATGGAGTTTTTGTTAAGGATAAATCAATTTTTATCAAAAGATATCAGATAGAATATTTCATGTATATCCTTTGTAATCTATAATTATCTCCATACCTTAATTAGTATAGGTTGTAACTTAAAAATGTAGGCACAAGATGTTGTACAGAATTCATATCAATATACAGCAATCATCTCCAAACTTTGGTTTTTTACATGGTATCAGAGCAGACGATCTGACACTGCTTCTGCTCCAAAATTTTCAAAACAAAAAAACCTTCATTTGCAAGTTTGGTGCTGTATTCTTATATATTTTTCAGCAATATTACCATTTTACCCTAGAATAACCGAACCCTAATATCTACCTTAGCCTCAACATTCCTAAAATACCCCTGCAACCTTCGGAAATTACAATTTCTGCCGCAGCTTCTTCCCCATCACAACCCATGGCCGAGACTGCAGTCACTGCATCCAGCGCCGCCGCCATCCTTCCTGCACCACCACGAGACCCATACCACTTGTCCACAACCAATCTCCAAATCGGAAGCATTGTCTCCACCAAACTTACGGGTGAAGGCAATTGGCAGATATGGAGCAACCAGGTGAAGACTGTTTTCTTGGCACGAAATAAGCTCGGATTTCTCACCGGCACTCTCGGCCGCCCTGCTGAAGACGACGCCGCTGCAGAAAAATGGGACCAATGTCACGCCGCTGCCAAGACTTGGCTTACACATTCGGTCGATCCTTCATTGGAAGCCATGGTTTCTCGACTCCCCACGGTGTCTGCCATATGGAATACCTTGCAAGAAAGCTTCGGCCGTGTCTTTGGATCGTAAATTTTTTCCATCAAGCAGGCCATCAGTGAGGCTAAACTTTTTGCCGGCGCTTCTAGTGCCCAACTCACCGCCTTTTACCTTCGGCTCCAAGACCTCTAAACTGATTTGGACGTCCACCAGCCGCCTATTCGCTGTGTTTGTGGCCGTTGTGAGTGCCGAGTGAATGACCAGCTACGGTTGCATGAGAATACAGATCAGGCAATGAAGTTTTTGTTGGCTCTTCCTGACGAGTTTCGCACTCTCCGCACGAATGTGGTTGCCCGAGATGATTTCCTCTCCCTTGAGCGGCTTCACGCCTTCGCCAAAGAGGATTTGCACCAGCGAACCGCCGTTGATGGCCAACCGGCCGCCGCTATGGAGAATTATGGGTTCTCTGCAAATCAGAAGGAGGAGCTGCAACAACCCAGCTCATTTGCAGCAATTCGGCCGAACCAGTTAATTACTGGATCCGGGTCTTCCTTGACGGGTTCAGGGCCACAGCACACATCCATCTCATCTGGGCCAGGAGCGGCCCATTCCATGCCTACTGCTATTGGGCCCAATGGGCAGCAGTGCCCATTTTGCACTTATTGCCAAAAATCAGGCCATGTTCATGAGGCCTGCTTTCTTCTAGTGGGTTATCCACCAAATTGGAAGCCCAAGCAACGTAATGGCTCTAAAAAAAGGAATTCCAACTTTGGGCCCTTGGCACACAATGTTGCTACTAATGGGCCAGCTCCTGCTCCTCCTCCTGGATTTAGGCCTTTACCTAATTCTTATGGAACTAAACCACATTTCATGGATCCTTTTGGTGCTAATCCATCTCATTATTCCAGTGTAGGTATTAGGGGATCCGCGACTCCTACCCCTGGTAATGTATATGGCGGCTCCTCCAGCTTTCATCTTACTACGGATCAACAGCAACAATTGGTCACCCTCCTGAATCAAATGGGAATTTCCGACGCCACTGCCAATTTTTCAAGTATCACTTTTCCTTTTAATGCCCTTTCCTCTGTTTGGATTCTCGACTCAGGTGCAAGTGACCACATCACTTGTAATATATCTTTATTGGATTCATATTTTCCTTGTACAACACCCATTTCCATTACGTTGCCTGATCAATCCACCAGCCCTGTGACACACATTGGTCACTATCGACCCTATCCTCAGCTATACCTCACACATGTCCTATATGCACCAAATTTTAAACATAATTTATTATCCATTCGCAAGCTCACTAAAGATAATAATTGTGTGGCCATCTTTTTCGACGAATTTTGTGTATTTCAAGACTGTACGACTGGGGATCTGATCGGACTCGACAGGGCTAGTCGGGGATTATATTTTTTGTGTTCTTCCATTCCTGAATCATTTCAATTAGTTTTTCAGAGTTTTTTAATTTCAATAAAGAATGCTACATGCATTCCAAAACCAATTTTCCATTGTAATTTTGTTAATTGCAATAATATTAGTTATGACATTTGGCATCGTCGTCTTGGTCATTCTTCTTTAAAAACTTACACTACTCATGGTCAATTCGTGTCGTGCCCTCCATCTTTTTCTTGTTTAATTTGTCCTTTGGCCAAACAAACTCGTACCACTTTCCCTACACGGACTACTCTCACCATTTCCACTTTTGAATTAGTCCATATGGATGTTTGGGGTCCTCATAGGACCCCCACTCACGATGGTTCACGCTACTTTCTCACCATTGTCGACGATTTTTCCCGTGCCACATGGACATTTCTTTTACTTTCAAAATCTCCAGTTTTTTCCAAAATTCAACATTTTATCTCTATGGTGTTTACACAATTTGGCTCCCTTGTCCATCGCATTCGCTCTGACAATGGAGCTGAATTTTTTTCCACTGAGTGTCGCTCTTTCCTTGATAGTCAAGGTATTATTCATGAGAGCTCTTGCGTTTATACTCCTCAGCAAAATGGAGTAGTTGAACGCAAAAATCGTCATTTATTAGATGTTGCACGTGCCTTAATGTTTCAGGCACATATCCTATCTCACTTTTGGGGTGACTGCATTCTCACTGCCACTTACATCATTAACCGGTTACCTTCTTCCTCCATTCATGGCCTCACTCCGTTTGAATTATTATATCACAAACCACCAATCCTTGATCATTTTCGTGTCTTTGGTTGTCGGTGTTATGTCACCACCTTAGGTGCCCGTGACAAATTTAGTCCCCGTGCTACTCCATGTATTTTCATGGGTTATCCTCCTAACCAGAAGGGTTATCGCCTATATGACCCTGCTTCGGGGAAATTTTTTGTTGGTCGGGACGTAATCTTTCAAGAACATGTTTTTTCATTTTCACCTTCTACTTCCGTGTCATCCCCGGCAGTTCCATCCGATCCCACACCTCCAGCAGTATGGTTCGACGAGCATGCCTCTTCGTCTACGGAGCCACCAGCCTCTTCCGCTGACTCTCCCACACCTGCCTCCGCGCCTACTCCTGTTTCATCCTCAGATACTGAATCTGTATTCGCGGACCCTTCTGAGCCGCAAAATCCCGACCTCACCATATCTCTCCGCCGTTCAGCCCGAACTTCTCAACCTCCGATTTGGAGTTCTGATTACCTCTGCCTTACCTTACCCTCGGCATCTTATACCTGTCTCTATCCCATTTCCAATTACATTTCTTTGGCTAATTGTCACCTTCCCATCAACACTTCATTGCTTCCATTTCGGCGATTCAAGAACCTACCACCTTTCAAGACGCTGTCACTAATCCCCATTGGGTTACCGCCATGGAAACTGAACTCCAGGCCCTTCAAGCCAATCATACTTGGGATGTGGTTCCTTTGCCTCCTGGTCGTCGTCCAATCGGGTGTAAATGGGTTTACAAGGTCAAGTATCATGCTGATGGTTCTCTAGAGCGGTATAAAGCCCGCCTCGTGGCCAAAGGTTTCAATCAGCGAGAAGGGGTTGATTATCAAGACACATTTTCTCCTACTGCTAAGCATGTCACTGTTCGTCTCCTTCTTGCCATTGCCGCTATCTATGCTTAGCCTCTTTTTCAGATGGATGTTCAAAGTGCTTTTCTCCATGGTGACCTTTCCGAGGAGGTATATATGGATCTACCCCCTGGATTTCACACTCAGGGGGAGTCTATGATATGTCGATTGTGGAAATCCTTATACAGGTTAAAGCAAGCATCCCGTCAATAGAATGCCAAGTTCACTAATGCTCTCCTACAGCATGGCTTTCATCAGTCCTACCATGACTACTCCTTATTCACCAAAACTTAGGGTACCGAATTTGTTGCTTTGCTTATATATGTTGATGATATACTAATTACAGGCAACAGTCAAGATGGAATCACTGATCTCAAAAACTATCTCCATGCCATAGTTTTTATGAAAGATCTTGGTCCATCAAAATTCTTCCTTGGTCTTGAAATTGCTCGGTCTCCAAATGGTACTTCAATAAGTCAGCGTAAGTACATATTGGAGTTGATATCTGAGGCTGGATAGGCAGGATCGAAACCTTCAGCCACCCTTATGGAACAAAACAAGAAGTACACAAGCATTGAATACGACGCTGGGTCAAACGAGCAAGTCACCGATCCGCTCCTTGAAGATCCTTCAGCATATCAGAGATTGGTTGGCAGACTCATATATTTGAATCTCACCAGGCCTGACATTACTTTTTCAGTTCAACTTTTTAGTCAATTCATGCACAAGCCGAAGCAATCTCACATGGAAGCCACCTTGAAAGTCGTTAAATATCTGAAGAGTTGCCCAGGTCTTGGTCTTCTATTCCCGTCATCATCAAAGTTTGAGTTGCGAGCTTTTTGTGATTCAGATTATAGCACATGTCCAATGACAAGTAGATCCACCACCGGTTTCTACATCATGCTTAGCAACTCCTTGATATCTTCGCATACAAAGAAACAACCCACTGTATCACTATCTTCAGTCGAGGCAGAATATCGAGCCATGCAGGTTACAAGCAATGAAGTAGTATGGATCATGGGACTACTACGAGATTTTGGTGTTCATATAAACGAACCTGCATTACACTATTGTGACAATGAAGCTGCAGAAAAAATAACGGCCAATCCGATTTTTCATGAGCGCACCAAGCATATTGAGGTGGAGTGTCATTATGTCAGAGAGAAAATTCAGTAAGGAATCATAGCGACAGGCCATATATCTACCAAAGAGCAGCCAGCCGATATCTTGACTAAAGCTTTAAGTAGTGGGCAGCATTGGTATCTTCTTTCCAAACTTGGAGTATTTGACTTATACAAATCTCCAACTTGAGGGGGAGTGTTAAGGATAAATCAATTTTTATCAAAATATATCAGATAGAATATTTCATGTATATCCTTTGTAATCTATAATTATCTCCATACCTTAATTAGTATAGGTTGTAACTTATAAATGTAGGCACAAGATGTTGTACAGAATTCATATCAATATACGGCAATCATCTCCAAACTCTGGTTTTTTACAGTTTTCACTATGAGCTGCCTTTTTTCATGGACCCATCCACTTACCAAGGGATATTTACGCAATCGATGCAAACGGGTAGTACGTGACGTCACCATTTCCTCTTTTTTTTTGACAAGCCAAAAAGGCATAATTTATTGTTAGAAAGTTTGAAAAGAAAATTATAAAGTAGGGGTCAATAAATAACAAACCTACTCAACGTACAAACCAACTGAAAATAGAAAAGTAGCAGAGACACACATTTATTAGTCAATAAAAGCCAATAGGTCTTGTAATCTGGACACTCTTGACTTTGCCAATCTATCGGCTACACTATTGATGCCCTGTGAAATATGATAACCCTCCCATTGCTTGATTTTCTCCTTCAGTAGGTCTATGTGGTTTGAGACGTTTTTTAGGTGCTAGGGGGCAGTCTCTGAATTCTTGAGCAAATTAATTGCATTAACAGAGTCACTTTCAATAACAAGGACATGAGAACTCTTCCAATTTGATTCAGAAAATATCCAAAAAGCCTCACGGATAGCACAAAACTCAGCCTGATTCGAATTCAAGATGCCAACATGCTTAGAGAACACCGCCTTCGTTTTTCTCAAATCATCTCTCAGGATACCCCCTATCCTGGCCCTACCGAGTTTTCTGATTGCTGAACCATCAACATTAAATTTCATTTTGCCAGAGAGAGTTCGAGACCAAGCAACACTTTCCTTTTTGCAACTGTGTACCCGCCGCACTTTTGCACTATTTGGCTGACAGAGTATGTCTGTAATGGATGCTGAAGTAGATGGCCGTTTCGCCTTGAACCAAGTTGCGAACCTAATGAAAATCAAATCCATTAGTTGCACAAGATCAAAGCTCTTATTATTGAAAGTAACCTGATTCTTGCATAGCCAGATTGACCAGGTAGTGTCATCATTTCCTATTCTTTTCACTGATTTGTGCCTCTTTTTTTTTTCATGTGCGTAAATTAGGGTTTAATGATTGGAGCAAATTCCTCGTATCTTATGTACAATTAGTGATTTACTTGAGATAAACAATTACGAAATATGAAAAGAAATCTTTAAAAAAAAAAAAAGTTTCTACAATTAATGGTTAATTTGATGTATGTAGTGTACAACTTCTAAGAATATGAAAAGAAATCTTTAAAAAAAAAAAAAGTTCTACAATCCTTGTCTTTTATAGTATCCACAAGAAACATCAAAGCCTCCAGCTGATTATACTTGACACACAAATGCAGAACACTCCCTCCGCCTTCAGTCTTTTCTCGAGCCGCCCGTGGCCTGGCCTCGATTAGCTCTTTCAAGACATCCAACCTGCCTTTGATGACTGCCAGATGTAAAGGGATTCTCCCAAATCGATCAGCAGCCAAACACATATCAGGACTTTCTCGCAAAACTTCTTTCACAAATTCCACATTGCCAAACATTGCTGCAACATGAAGAGGATTCATATCCTGACAATTCAAACTGGCTTTATCAATAATAAGTGGATCTTGACTAAGTAACTGATGAAGAGTCGAAACATTGTTTTCAACAGCAGCATCATAAAGCATTTTCTCCGTGATTAATATCCAGCTCACTTTCCCTAGACCCCGCCTTACAGTTTCAAGGCCACTTAACATTGGAGCCAAGCTCAACTGGTTTTATAGGCATAAACATATGGAATTGAAAGAGCCCAGGTTCAGAAAGAGACAAAGTAAATTTTTTAATAGCACAATATCTATACACACACATACATATAGATTGTTAATCTCATGAATGAAATTCTTAATTAAATCAATCACCCACGATGTTAAACTCACAAAGTATATAAGAGATGATGAATGATAGAGATTTTATTTAGATTGATTCTAAGAATTTTTCGTGCTTTAATGCGAATTATAATTTTCAATAATCACTACTATTATGATTTTTTGGTAAGCTCTAAATTGGATTACCTTCATGTTTTAAGGATGAATTATAATTTTCATAATCATCATTAATTTTTTTTTTTAATCTTTTAATTGGACTACTTCACATTTATTAAAGGGACACATGTCAATTATTATACTAATGCGTTACACATGCCCCAAACTCATTTCATAAAAAAAAAAAAAGGAATTCAATCATTGAAAAATTTAATTTTTTTTAAAAATTACAAAGCACAACACGCTAAATACATATTTAATCATATAATCTTTTTTAAAATTTAAATCTTTAATTTTTAATTATAAACTACCTTAATTGCTACTTACTAAACATATTAGAAGAATTTTATTTAAAATTAAAATTTTTGTTTCAGGATAATAAAAAAAAAAAAGAAGGATGAACTCTTTATCGGGGATTAAAATGAAAGAATACAAACGAGTCAATTTCAAAAATGATAATTCAAAAGTGTTAATTTTCTTAGCTGGGTGATGAGAATTTACCTCATCAATTATAGTAGATAACCAAAATCTTTGTCTTTACTATAAAATATCTAGCCAAAATCTGTCTTTACTATAAAATATCAATATCATTATCTTGACTTTTGATTCTTGCAACTGTTAAATAACCCCACCGTCAAGACTTTTTAGTGATGCTATTAAATATGATACCAAAAAATTGTGATGAAATATACGAATGCGGATGATAATATCAATAATTATTTTTTGTTTTTGGAATTCCCAATTTATTTAATGGAATTACCATTATAGGTACATTGAAGAGACCGCAGGGACCCATTCACTTACCAAGGGATATTTGCGCAATCGGTGCCAACGTGTAGTAGTGACGTCATCGCTTCGTATTCTTTTCACTGATTAGTGCCTGTTTTTTTACTCGCGTGTAAAATAGGGTTTAATGATTGGAATGAATTCCTCGAATCTTATGCATAATTAGTGATTTACTTGTGATAAACAATTAGAAAACATCACAACAAATAATAAAAAAAAAGAACTTACATAAATTCATAGTTAATTTGATGTATGCAATTTATAACTCCTAATAATAATATATTTAAATTTAGTTGAGAATTTTGACTTGTATATTTTTATATTTACAAGATAATTTTTTAAAATATATTTCTAAGATAACTTTCGCTTTCACAATCTATAGCTTGTAAATATAATAAAAATCAAATAAAATAAAATGACATTACGATTCAAATTAGGCTTCTTCTCTTTTTTTTTTTTTTTTTTTGCATTGGATCTCCTATTGCACTTTTTATTGTACTACTTTGTGTTATACACTTTAATAAGTTAACATAAATCTTGTAATTGATACTAATACATATACTATTAATATCTACTTTCATTCTAGTTAATTTTAATATTTTAATTTCTTATTTTTGTATCAAGTTAATATTTAATAAAATGTTATACTACCTCCATAAGAAAAAAAAATTCTCTTTTTGATTTGATATAACTTTTTTAAGTTATAAAATGCAACACACTTAACACACCATTAAAATTATACTTTTACATTTTTATTTTTACTTTTAATTTAAATTATATATTGCTATTATTAGTAAAGGTATGATACAATTTCACATTAAAAGTGAACTCTCTTTTTTTTTAAACAAACAAAAATTTTGAAATTAAATTCTTTTTCTGATAATTATCTAGATAATCAGACATTATAAATAATTTGAAATTAGGGGAAAATTATAAAATTCATAGTCATATGCACCCTCCATGTCCTTGCTTTAAACTAAATGATAATATAAGGCTAAATTTGAGTAGTACACAAATATGGATAATTCACTTTTGAATTTGGTGCACAAGACACTCCTTCAACTTAACAAACAATTTAAATACTTTTGTGCATTTGAATGTGAAAAATTGATTCCAAAATTAAAATGACCCAATAATCACAGGGCAAAACTCAGTAGTTAATTGTATGGTCCAACAATAATCCAGCGGTTGAAACATACTAATGAATTGTATTTTAAAATGTACTTCTATATTTTTAATATTAAATATTATGTAATGAAAATTGTTTCAGAAATATAAAAAAATTGCTTCACAAGACACAAAAATATAATTTAAAATGCAACTCGTATGCACCCAAAATGTTGCATTTTAAAATCCGTAAAATTTGAGTTCTTTTTTGAGAAATGAACGGAACCCTCTTTTTTTCCCCAAGAAAAAAAAATCGTGCTTAAAAGAGTTCTCATGATGAGCTGCATTTTTTATTTTTTTGGGGATAATATTTGGATAAATACTTTGGCCGCGGGGCCCATACACTTTCCAAGCGATACTTACGCAATCAGTGCAGACGTGTAGTTCACGACCTAATCACATCTTTTTTTTTTCTTTGTTTTTTTTAACTATATTGTTAATCATTTTATTTAATTGAACAAACTATACATGTGATAGCTAAAACAGCGGCTAGTTGCTCTCCTTTGTCTGTTATAGTAACCAAAGAGCAAAAAAAGATAACATTTTCGAACTTTTTGCCATTTCTATAGTTATTTTAGCTAATTTATAACAAATACCATATATTACACAAATACAAAACTTATTATTTTCAAAAAAATTATTTAAAAAATTGATTTTTTTGCTATTATTGCAATACTAACTTCCAACTCCTGTTGTTGACTCAGCTTTCATACTATAACCTTTATATTAATAGCAATTTAGAGTACTTTTCATCCTAAATTGTCAACTTCTACTTTTTCTTTTTTTTTTGACAAGCTAGAAAGGCAGTGCATTTTATTAATGAGAGCATAGTGGACATAAAGTACATAGAGTAGCTAGAAATAATAGAATAGAAGGTAAGAAGAGGAAAAGCAGCTAACTTCGCCTTGCCTATAGGACGGGAATAGGCACCTCCTAATCAGTGACAAATATTACCTACTCGAGAACCGCCAACAGATTGTGAGATCTGGACACACCGGCTTTCGCCAACCTGTCGGCCACACTATTGTCGACTTCTACTTAAACATTTCGAACTGTATGCAACAGAGTAACCATTGAACTCAAACTCTGGTTCATAACTACAGAGTAACTACTGAACTCAAAACTCTAGTTCTTAGCTATTGCCTATACATTTCTTGATTATGCTATGTACATTTATAGCCCCTCCTCCTAAACTAGTATTCAAATTTATTTATTTATTTTTTTTGGGAAAGCAACTTCACAAAATTAGAGGCAAAACTGATGATGATAAAGGCTAAATTGGAGTAGTACAAAAATATGGATAATTCACTTTTGAATTAGGTACACAAGACACTCCTTCAACTTAACATACAACTTAAGTACTTGTGCATGTTAATGTGAAAATTTGATTCCCAAATTATTATGAACCAATAATCACAGGGCAAAACTCAGTAGTTAATTGCATAGTCCAACAATTATCCAGCAGTTGAAAGATAATTGTATTTTAAATGTACTTGTACACTTTTAAAATTAAATATTATATAATGAAAATTGTTTCAGAAATATAAAAAATGTTTTACAAGACACAAAATTATAATTTAAAATGCAACTTCTATGCACCCAAAATGTTGCATTTTAAAATCCGTGAAAATTTGAGTTCTTTTTTGAGAAATGAGCGGAGCCCTCTTTGCTTAAAAGTGTTCTAAGCTGCATTTTTTTTTTTGGGGGGGATAATATTTTGATAAATACTACTGCCGCCCGTGACACATGTGGATTTCAGACCTTCTGGCAGGGACCACGGGGCCCATACACTTTCCAACTTCCAAGGGATACTTACTGTCTCAGTGTATTTTAACCACTAATTGCAAGTTATGTAATTATAATATAATTACGAGTATCGTCCCACAGGGAGGTGAATAACTACCAATTGAGCAATATTAATACCTATTATCTAGATCAACATATAAAAGAAGAGTGGATGTAATAATAAAAATCAAGTAAAAGCAATATTAAAAAGTTCAACTAAAAGAATTCAGGTAAATAGACTTTAGGACTTGGGATTTCACCAACCATTACTATAAATTCCATTCATATAATTATTTTGTGATAGCATCCTCACAACTATTCATATGATTAAACACTATCCCTTCTCAGGGTATAATATTACTATTCAAATAATAATTATGGGACTACTTTCGTGACTCCAAAATTACTATGAATGCATGATGAACAAAAGCATACTATGCTGCAGAAATTGAGAATCTACTATCGTGATTCACAATTAAAGTCTGAAGAATTCACGAACTAATATTGATGTCAGCTGTCGCCTCTTCACCAATACCTTAAACATGCAAATGGTGATCAAGCATTTACAAGAAATAATACTGAATAAATCAGATATTGGATAATACCACAATTATATAAATGAAAATTACGTAATGATGGTTACATCCCTGTCCTAAAGAAAACAACTTCAGCCACTAAACATGGCTTGCATAAAATTACGTCTAAGCTATTTCTATTGCTATCTACTGTTTATTCTATCGTCCTGTACTCTATTGCTGTGTTCTCTTTCATTTATACTTGTCCTGGTCCATGGAGATTAGAAGTCAATGTTGTGTAGAACTCGTTTGTCTCAACCGGATAATCTGATTTGCGTAATCCTTTCAGTTCCCGTAATTCTCCAACTTCCTCAATGTTGTAGCATGAAAAGTTATATGCCATGGCATTAGTATCATAGTCTTTCCTTTCTCCAACAAAAATCACGACTTTTCTTTTTACGCAACCAGTCTTTTCGGTCTTTTCTTTCTCCAAGATTTTCTTCCTACAAAATAGCAAATCAAGCTAGATAAGGCAAAATTCTCCCAATAATGGATAAGATAATAGAGATATCTTAACCTAGAAGTTATCATTTAATTCACTTATCACTTACACAATCAGTGCAGACGTGTAGTACATGACGTCATCACGTTCTTCTTCTTCTTTTTTTTTTTTTAAAAAAAAAATTTATTGACAATTATAAATATTTTATTACAATCACAAAATATTTACAAATAATAACCCCAAAAGTCTGATTGTTTTTCATAGTATTTGATTTTAAATTATAACCATAAAAGAAAGTACAACTCTCTCCTATGTTAGAGGAAACAATCCTGATAAATAAGAAAATACACACTAATAAGTAAGGATAAGACACAAATTAACTCTGTGTATGAAGAAGTCCGAATTAAACTTATGTATATAGGTGCAATTCCTCAATTATACTGAGCAAAAAAAGCATGAATCGTCCCGAACAAGCCGAATATGAAGAAGCACGTTCTATTGTTTTCACCTGCCAAAATTTGGGTTTAATGTTTGGAATCCATTACTCATATTTATTTATAATAAAAAATTACAAAATATGAAAATAAATAAAAACTTTATATAATTGATGGTTAATTTGATGTATGTAATTTATAACTTCTAATAATATTTTTTAAGTTTAGTTGAGGTTTTAGACTTGTATATTTTTATGTTTACAAGATAATTTTTTTTTTTTTATCTTTTTCACATAACTTTTGCCTTCATAATTTGTACTCTTTTCGTCTTAGAAAAAAGTTAACTTTTAATTTGATATAATTTTTTTTAAATTACAAGGTATAACACATTTAATGCACAATTAAATATATAATTTTATATTTTTATCTTTATTTTTTAATTTAAATTATATATGGTTATCATTGGCAAACATCATATAAGAATTTCACTTAAAAAGTAGACTTTTTTTTTTAGACAAAGAATATTTTTCAAACTTTACTATTTTTTTTTTTTTTTGAGATGGAGGGAGTATCTTGTAAATGTAAAAATAAAAAATAAATTGAGAATACAATTCATATTAGGTGTTTTGTTTTTTTTTTTTTTGGTATTAAATCTTCTATTACACTTTTGTGTGTTACTATTTTGATAAAAATTTATACTATTTTTTTATTTTTTCTACATTAAAAATTTTAAATAAATAACAAAAAAGTGAACCCTTAACATGAAAATTTATTATAATAAAAATGAATATTAATTGTATAAATGTGTTATATAAAATTTATACTAGTTTATTACCATGTGTACATAGAATAACACACAAAAATATATAAATGGAGGTCCATTGTGTGTGTGTGTGTGTTTTTTTTTTTTTTAACATTTCCAAAAATTGAGGCTCAATAATTGAGGCTCTATAATTGAGGCTCCATTGCTGCTGCCGCAACTCACAGTTCAGAGTGGCATTATGAAGAATTAGTGGATGCTTTTCTTGTAGGGTGTCAACATCATTTTCATTTTCAACTGCAGAAAAGTGTGGGAATGGGAAAAAAAGAAAAAAAACAAACAAATCACCCGAGTTTTCCAGAATACTTTAGATGTTAGTGTTATTGTTCAACTTTTCTTTGGCCAATTCAGTGACATTTCAAGAAAGTATCACCACAACATCATGCCTCAATGAGTATAGTGATCGTCAGCCAAAACTTTTTATTAATTTTTTTAATTTACAAATTTAATTACTTCTTTTTACTTTTTCATTTAAGTGTTTATCCTTTAATATTCAAATATTAATATTAAAAAAATTGTGACATAAATTAATTCAAAGATAATTAAAAATCACATAATATTCACTTGACAAATTCTGTCACCTAGTACATTAATAGCTACATCAAATACATCTAAGTGTAAAAATTTGATGATGAGACGTAATATTGAGTATTAAAAATGATATTGAATAAAATATTAAAAATTAAAACTATGATTTTCTCAATTTTGTAATACTACTATTTCTATTCTTTGTTTCTGGTCAAAAGTCAAAGTACTGCATTTGACAAAACATTAAAATCTCATTAAGGAAGTAACTGTAGCAATATTTGGGAATTGGGATTCGAAGAAGGTTCATCACATCCATTCTTGAGGAAGTTTGACTTGGAAGCCTACACAAAAACTGAAAGATCACCATTTCTTTAAATATTTGCAGCCATTCACTTTTCGGCATTCAACTTGATGCACTCATCTGAATTATGGCTTCATATATCATAATTCTCTCTTAAAAATTACTCTCAAATTTGTACAAACTCCAAAATAACCCAAGATTACAACAACTTGAGTTACAATACACAGCTCCGTTTTTTGGGTAACAGTACAAGATTTATACTAAGGTATTAAAATTTAACATAAAGTGTCATACAAAAAGTATAAGAAAAAATTCATAGTGTTTTTCTTTTTAAAAAGAACACTTCTCTTACACCTCCAATAATTGTGAAGAACTTTATATTTCCACCCGATTGCTAACTTTTACATTTCCACACCACTGCTGCTGCTATAACTCACATTTCAAAGTGGCATTATCAATGATGAGACCTTTCTCAGATTCTCTAGATATATGAATATCTGAGGGGAGATTTGTGAAATCTTTCATTGGGAGATAAAAGAACATGTAGCCTGAAAAAAGATAGGTTCTCATGTCAACCCACAAATAATTTTCTCAATATATGTTGCAAGATACCATTTCACATTGAGCACAAATGATGTTAGAAGAAACGTCGTTTTACTTTTTGTTCTTTCAGTAATATTAATCAAATGGTGCACAAATGAATAGTATCATAATTACGTGCATTATTAACAAAACACATAATAAAAAAGATATTCCTTTTGAAAATTGGCATATCTCAGTTAAAAAATCTCTGAGTAACAAAATTTAGAATCAACAAAACACTTCAATCGGTTATTGTATACATACAATAAAGAGCTTAATAGAAATCGATTGCGGGAATCTGCTTAATACTTGAAGCTCCGCCATTTTATGTTGTAGTTATTCCCAAGATTGTTCAAGAACAGAAAAGTAAGAACAAATAATAAATTGAGACACACGAGTTAACGTGGTTCGGCTCAACAATTCAAGCCTACGTCCACGACAAAGACGATGATGACATTAACAACAAACGCAGAGATTACAAGGATTTCCCAAACCCTTAGAAACACCCCACCTCTCAGAAAAGCTCTTAAAACTTTCTTTGAAATCTCTCTCAATTTCTCTATGAAAAAAGACCTCTACTACATCTATATTTATAGACACCAAGTAGAGACTCAATCCTAACCTGATAGAGATTCAATCCTAATCTCATTTAGATTAGTGTTACAAAACACAGTAGGATTATATAAAGGTTCCAAATGCTAATTGAATTATGAAAAACACCAAATTAGAATATTAGATAAAATTATCTAATCCCATTCCAATTTGGAAACAAGGCATAATCCAACAAATCTCCACCTTGACTTGTTTCCCATCATGACGTCTTCACCCATCCGAAACATTCCTATCTCAAACTGCACACATTGACCAAATCCAAGCAATGCTTGAACTTTGTCGATGTAATGGACTTAGTCATCATAGCTGCTGGATTATCTGTAGTCCCAACCTTCTTTACAGAGATTAACCCTTGAGACAAAATTTCTTGAACAAAATGATGTTTAACATCAATATGCTTGGTCCTCTCATGGTACATTTGGTTCTTTGTCAAGTGTATGGCACTTTGACTATCACAATAGATAGTGTTTTGCTTTAACTCCATACTCAATTCGCCAACCAAACAATTTAACCAAATAGCTTCTTTCACAGCCTCTGCCAAAGCCATGTACTCTGCCTCAGTTGTACACAAAGCAACAGTTAATTGTAACGTAGCCTTCCAACTGATAGTACAACCGCAAAGTGTGAAAATATAACCTATCAAAGATCTTCTTTTGTCCAAGTCTCCTGCATAATCCGAATCCACATAACCAACGAGTTCGCCAAGTCTACGATCTCGTTTATATACTAAGCCAATATCTGCAGTTCCTTTGAGATACCTTAAGATCCATTTCACAGCTTCCCAGTGAGTTTTTCCAGGACAATGCATGAATCTACTCACAATACTTACTGCATATGAAAGATCTATCATGTTTTCAATTGGTTCTTCTGGAGTTATTTGGGAAACTTTTTCAAAAGTTTTAACCTCAAACTCCACCTGCTTCTCAATGCTCTTGTCTTTATCAATGTCAGTCTTCTCCTCTTTCTTTGTTAATAAAGCAGACTCATCAAAGGTAACATCCCTGCTGATAAAAAACTTGGATGACTTGTTATCAGAACACCACAATCGATAACCCTTCACTCCATCTGCATACCTTAGAAATATGCACTTCCTTGCCCTTGGCTCAAGCTTACCATCCTTAACATGAGCATATGCAGGACAACCAAATACTCTCAATTCAGAGTAATTTGCAGGGGAACCTGACCATCTTTCTTCAGGAGTCTTACAATTAATTGCTGTGGATGGAGACCGATTTACCAAGTAACAAGCTGTATTTGCAGCTTCAGCCTAAAATTCCTTGGTTAATCGAGCATTAGAAAGCATGCACCTTACTTTTTCCAGAATAGTTCTATTCATCTGTTCTGCAACTCCATTCTGTTGTGGTGTGTATGTGACTGTGCGGTGCCTCACAATCCCTGCATCCTTGCAGAACTCATTGAATTCCTCTTTATAGAATTCCATGCCATTATCCGTTCTAAAGCGCTTAGTCTTCTTACCAGTCTGCTTTTCAATCATGGTCTTCCAACGCTTGAACGCCACAAAGACTTCATCTTTGTGTTTAAGAAAATACACCCATACCTTCCTCGAATAATCATCAATGAATGTTAACATGTATCTTACACCACCATTTGAAGGAACTTGAGAAGGGCCCCAAAGATCAGAATGAATATAATCCAGAGTACCTTTGGTTTGGTGAATTCCAGTACTAAATTTTACCCTGTGTTGCTTGCCGAATATGCAATGCTCACGTAAACCGACTTCCTATCACTAATTTCACCAAGCAAACCCTGTTTGCTTAATTCAGACATCCCTCTTTCGCTCATATGCCCTAATCGCATATGCCATAGTTTAGTAGTATCCATGTTATTATCCAAACTACAAGAGGAAACAGCTGCAGCACCTGTCACCGTGCTACTTTGTAAAATGTAGAGACCAAACTGCCTAATTCCTTTCATGACCATTAGTGCACCTCTAAAGATACTCAAAACTCCACCTCCACCCTTATAGTGATAGCCAATTGCGTCAAGTGTTCCTAAAGAAATCAAATTTTTCTTCAAGTCAGGTACATGTCTGACATCTGTCACAGTCCTTACCATACCATCATGCATCTTAATTCTTATTGTACCTATTCCAACCACTTCACAAGCAATATTATTGCCCATGAGAACTTTATCACCATCAATAGATTGATAAGTAGTAAACCAGTCCCTACGTGGACTCATGTGGAAAGTGCAGCCTGAATCAAGAATCCATTCTGAACCCGAGTAACCAACAGTAGCAGTGAGAACATCTGCACCCTCTGAATCACCTTCAGCAATTCCAGCATTTCCTGTAGAGCTCATTATCTTCTTCCCTTGGACCTCTGGACAATCTCTTTTATAATACCCTTTTTACCCACAGTTATAGCACTTGTCATTTTTCTTGGATTTAGATTTTGATCGGGATCTTCTTTTACCCCCTTTTCTTTTTCCATTCTCTCTACCCCGAATAACCAATCCTTTTGCACTAACTGTATCACCTTATTCAGTAACTGACTTCCGCAACTCATTAGAGTTCAACGATGCTTTTACATCCTCCATGAAAATTGAGTCACGCCCATACAACAAAGTGGTAACCAAATGATCATAGGATTTTGGTAAAGAACACAAAAGAATAAGGGCTTGATCCTCATCTTCTATTTTCACATCGATATTATTCAAGTCTAAAATAACTTTATTGAACACATCTATATGTGTATCAATGAGTGTACCTTCCTTCATCTTCAGGTTGTATAATCGTTGTTTCAAATACAACCGATTTGTGAGAGACTTTGTCATGTATAGATTCTCAAGCTTTAACTAAAGTCCTGCAGGTGTTGTTTCTCCAGCAACTTCTCTCAAGACATTATCCGCCAATGACAAAACAATTGAGCCATATGCCTTCTCTAAAAATTCATCCTTCTCAGAGTCTGTCATTGTTTGAGGCAAATGTTCTTTACCCTTTAATGCCCTCTGAAGACTTTCTTTACATAAAGAAGCATACATCTTCATCTTCCATAGTCCGAAGTCATTCTTCCCATCAAACTTTTCAATGTCATATTTGACAGTAGCCATCTTGAACTCACCCAAGCTCTGATACCAGATTGTTGTAGTTATTACCAAGATTGTTCAAGAACAGAAAAGTAAGAACAAATAATAAATTGAGACACACGAGTTAACGTGGTTCGGCTCAACAATTCAAGCCTACGTCCACGACAAAGACGATGATGACATTAACAACAAACGCAGAGATTACAAGGATTTCCCAAACCCTTATAAACACCCCACCTCTCACAAAAGCTCTTAAAGCTTTCTTTGAAATCTCTCTCAATTTCTCTATGAAAAAAGACCTCTACTACATCTATATTTATAGACACCAAGTAGAGACCCAATCCTAACCTGATAGAGATTCAATCCTAATCTCATTTAGATTAGTGTTACAAAACACAGTAGGATTATATAAAGGTTACAAATCCTAATTGAATTATGAAAAACACCAAATTAGAATATTAGATAAAATTATCTAATCCCATTCCAATTTGGAAACAAGGCATAATCCAACAAGGATGAATTATAATTTTCATAATCATCATTAATTTTTTTTTTAATCTTTTAATTGGACTACTTCACATTTATTAAAGGGACACATGTCAATTATTATACTAATGCGTTACACATGACCCAAACTCATTGCATTAAAAAAAAAAGGAATTCAATCATTGAAAAATTTAATTTTTTAAAAAAATTATAAAGCACAACACGCTAAATACATATTTAATCATATAATCTTTTTTAAAATTTATATCTTTAATTTTTAATTATAAACTACCTTAATTGCTACTTACTAAACATATTAGAGGAATTTTATTTAAAATTAAAATTTTTGTTTCAGGATAATAAAAAAAAAATAGAAGGATGAACTCTTTATCGGGGATTAAAATGAAAGAATACAAATGAGTCAATTTCAAAAATGATAATTCAAAAGTGTTAATTTTCTTAGCTGGGTGATGAGAATTTACCTCATCAATTATAGTAGATAGCCAAAATCTTTGTCTTTACTATAAAATATCTAGCCAAAATCTGTCTTTACTGTAAAATATCAATATCATTATCTTGACTTTTGATTCGTGCAACTGTTAAATAACCCCACCGTCAAGACTTTTTAGTGATGCTATTAAATATGATACCAAAAAATTGTGATGAAATATACGAATGCGGATGATAATATCAATAATTATTTTGGTTTTTGGAATTCCCAATTTATTTAAAGGATAATATATAAAAATGGTCTGAAGTTTGGCTCAGAATGATTTTAGCGATCTTTCAATTTTAACAATCTGATCGAATTTTTGATTTCAGAACAATTATGACCTCTGTCAAAATTGATGATATGGGTCAACCTAGTCAACTATTAAAGTTCAAAAAAAGACAAAAAAGCCCTCCGATATAAAGCATATAGTTTAAAATTCTAAAATAAATTTTTAAAAAGACAAAAAAGACAAATTTTAAATACAAAAATTTAATAAATTATTTACACTATATAATAAAAAATTTTAAACTAAAAAAAATTTAAAGATGAAAATTTAGTAAAATTTAAAGACAAAAATGACACAAAATTGATATAGTTTAAATTTTTTTATTAACTTTTTAAAAGAAAAAATTTAATAAAATTATGTAAAATTTTTACAAAATTTTACATAATTTTATTAAATTTTTTCTTTTAAAAAGTTAATAAAAAAATTTAAATTTAATGCAAACAGACAAAAAATTATTATATGATACTTTGATTTTTAACTTCAATTTTTTTTTATAGATACTTTATTTTTTAACCTCAAATTTTTTTTATCATTTTTGTCTCTAAATTTTATTAAATTTTCATCTTTAAAATTTATTATATAGTGTAAATAATTTTATTAAATTTTTGTCTTTAAATTTTTTCTTTTTTGTCTTTTAAAAAATTTATTTTAGAATTTTAAACTATATGCTTTATATCGGAGGGCTTTTTTGTCTTTTTTTTCAATTTTAATGGTTGATTGGGTTGACCCACGTCATCAATTTTGACCGAGACCATAATCGTTACAAATTGAAAAATCTGATCAGATTGTATTAAAATTGAAAGATCGCGCTTAAAATTATTCTGAAAGTTCGCGCTTATTTATTTAATGGAGTTACGATTATAGGTACATTGAAGAGACCGCAGGGACCCATTCACTTACCAAGGGATATTTGCGCAATCGGTGCCGACGTGTAGTAGTGACGTCATCAATTCGTATTCTTTTCACTGATTCGTGCCTGTTTTTTTACTCGCGTGCATAATTAGTGATTTACTTGTGATAAACAATTAGAAAACATCACAACAAATAATAAAAAAAAGAACTTATATAAATTCATGGTTAATTTGATGTATGCAATTTATAACTCCTAATAATAATATATTTAAATTTAGTTGAGAATTTTGACTTGTATATTTTTATATTTACAAGATAATTTTTTTAAATATATTTCTAAGATAACTTTCGCTTTCACAATCTATATCTTGTAAATATAATAAAAATAAAATAAAATGACATTACGATTCAAATTAGGCTTCTTTTTTTTTTTTGTCTTGGATCTCCTATTGCACTTTTTATTGTACTACTTTGTGTTATACACTTTAATAAGTTAACATAAATCTTGTAATTGATACTAATACATATATATTAATATCCACTTTCATTCTAGTTAATTTTAATATTTTAATTTCTTATTTTTGTATCAAGTTAATATTTAATAAAATGTTATACTACCTCCATAAGAAAAAAAAATTTCTCTTTTTGATTTGATACAACTTTTTTAAGTTATAAAATGCAACACACTTAACACACCATTAAAATTATACTTTTATATTTTTATTTTTACTTTTAATTTAAATTATATATTGCTATTATTAGTAAAGGTATGATACAATTTCACATTAAAAGTGAACTCTTTTTTTTTAAACAAACAAAAATTTTGAAATTAAATTCTTTTTCTGATAATTATCTAGATAATCAGACATTATAAATAATTTGAAATTAGGGGAAAATTATAAAATTCATAGTCATATGCACCCTCCATGTCCTTGCTTTAAACTAAATGATGATATAAGGCTAAATTTGAGTAGTACAAAAATATGGATAATTCACTTTTGAATTTGGTGCACAAGACACTCCTTCAACTTAACAAACAATTTAAATACTTTTGTGCATTTGAATGTGAAAAATTGATTCCAAAATTAAAATGACCCAATAATCACAGGGCAAAACTCAGTAGTTAATTGTATGGTCCAACAATAATCCAGCGGTTGAAACATACTAATGAATTGTATTTTAAAATGTACTTCTATATTTTTAATATTAAATATTATGTAATGAAAATTGTTTCAGAAATATAAAAAAATTGCTTCACAAGACACAAAAATATAATTTAAAATGCAACTCGGATGCACCCAAAATGTTGCATTTTAAAATCCGTAAAATTTGAGTTCTTTTTTGAGAAATGAACGGAACCCTCTTTTTTTCCCCAAGAAAAAAAAATCGTGCTTAAAAGAGTTCTCATGATGAGCTGCATTTTTTATTTTTTTGGGGATAATATTTGGATAAATACTTTGGCCGCGGGGCCCGGGGCCCATACACTTTCCAAGCGATACTTACGCAATCAGTGCAGACGTGTAGTTCACGACCTAATCACATCTTTTTTTTTTCTTTGTTTTTTTTAACTATATTGTTAATCATTTTATTTAATTGAACAAACTATACATGTGATAGCTAAAACAGCGGCTAGTTGCTCTCCTTTGTCTATTATAGTAACCAAAGAGCAAAAAAAGATAACATTTTCGAACTTTTTGCCATTTCTATAGTTATTTTAGTTAATTTATGACAAATATCATATATTACACAAATTCAAAACTTATTATTTTCAAAAAAATTATTTAAAAAATTGATGTTTTTTGCTATTATTGCAATACTAACTTCCAACTCCTATTGTTGACTCAACTTTCACACTATAACCTTTATATTAATAGCAATTTAGAGTACTTTTCATCCTAAATTGTCGACTTCTACTTTTTCTTTTTTTTTGACAAGCTAGAAAGGCAGTGCATTTTATTAATGAGAGCAGAGTGGACATAAAATACATAGAGTAGCTAGAAATAATAGAATAGAAGGAAAGAAGAGGAAAAGCAGCTAACTCCGCCTTGCCTATAGGACGAGAATAGGCACCTCCTAATCAGTGACAAATATTATCTACTCGAGAACCGCCGACAGATTGTGAGATCTGGACACACCAGCTTTCGCCAACCTGTCGGCCACACTATTGTCGACTTCTACTTAAACATTTCGAACTGTATGCAACAGAGTAACCACTGAACTCAAACTCTGGTTCATAACTACAGAGTAACTACTGAACTCAAAACTCTAGTTCTTAGCTATTGCCTATACCTTTCTTGATTATGCTATGTACATTTATAGCCCCTCCTCCTAAACTAGTATTCAAATTTATTATTATTTTTTTTTTTGGGAAAGCAACTTCACAAAATTAGAGGCAAAACTGATGATGATATAGGGTAAATTGGAGTAGTACAAAAATATGGATAATTCACTTTTGAATTAGGTACACAAGACACTCGTTCAACTTAACAAACTACTTAAGTACTTGTGCATGTTAATGTGAAAATTTGATTCCCAAATTATTATGAACCAATAATCACAGGGCAAAACTCAGTAGTTAATTGCATAGTCCAACAATTATCCAGCGGTTGAAAGATAATTGTATTTTAAAAGTACTTGTACACTTTTAAAATTAAATATTATATAATGAAAATTGTTTCAGAAATATAAAAAATGTTTTACAAAACACAAAATTATAATTTAAAATGCAACTTCTATGCACCCAAAATGTTGCATTTAAAATCCGTGAAAATTTGAGTTCTTTTTTGAGAAATGAGAGGAGCCCTCTTTGTTTTCCCCAAGAAAAAAAAAAATCATGCTTAAAAGTGTTCTAAGCTGCATTTTTTTTTTTTTTGGGGGCATAATATTTTGATAAATACTACTGCCGCCCGTGACACATGTGGATTTCAGACCTTCTGGCAGGGACCACGGGGCCCATACACTTTCCAAGGGATACTTACGCAATCAGTGCAGACGCGTAGTACATGACGTCATCACGTTCTTCTTCTTCTACTTTTTTTTTTTTTAAAAAATTTTATTGACAACTATAAATATTTTATTACAATCACAAAATATTTACAAATGGTAACCCCAAAAGTCTGATTGTTTTTCATAGTATTTGATTTTAAATCATAACCATAAAAGAAAGTACAACTCTCTCCCATGTTAGAGGAAACAATCCTAATAAATAGAAAAATACACACTAACAAGTAGGGATAAGACACAAATTAACTCTAAGTATGAAGAAGTCCAAATTAAACTTCTGTATATAGGTGCAATTCCTCAATTCTACTAAGCAAAAAAAGCATGAATAGTCCCGCACAAGCCGAATATGAAGAAGCACGTTCTATTGTTTTCACCTGCCAAAATTTGGGTTTCATGTTTGGAATCCATTACTCATATTTATTTATAATAAAAAATTACAAAATATGAAAATAAATAAAAACTTTATATAATTGATGGTTAATTTGATGTATGTATTTATAACTTCTAATAATATTTTTTAAGTTTAGTTGAGGTTTTAGACTTGTATATTTTTATGTTTATAAGATAATTTTTTTTTTTAATCTTTTTCACATAACTTTTGCCTTCATAATTTGTACTCTTTTCGTCTTAGAAAAAAGTTGACTTTTAATTTGATATAACTTTTTTTAAATTATAAGATACAACAAATTTAATGCACAATTAAATATATAATTTTATATTTTTATCTTTATTTTTTAATTTAAATTATATATGGTTATCATTAGTAAATATCATATAAGAATTTCACTTAAAAAGTAGACTTTTTTTTTTTGAGACAAAGAATATTTTTCAAACTTTACTATTTTTTTTTTTGAGATGGAGGGAGTATCTTGTAAATGTAAAAATAAAAAATAAATTGAGAATACAATTCATATTAGGTGTTTTGTTTTTTTTTTTGTATTAAATCTTCTATTACACTTTTGTGTGTTACTATTTTAATAAATATTTATACTATTTTTTGATTTTTTCTACATTAAAAATTTTAAATAAATAACAAAAAAGTGAACCCTTAACATGAAAATTTATTATAATAAAAATGAATATTAATTGTATAAATATTAACACATTATAAAATTTATACTAGTTTATTACCATGTGTACATAGAATAACACACAAAAATATATAAATGGAGGTCCATTGTGTGTGTGTGTGTTTTTTTTTTTTTTTAACATTTCCAAAAATTGAGGCTCTATAATTGAGGCTCTATAATTGAGGCTCCATTGCTGCTGCCGCAACTCACAGTTCAGAGTGGCATTATGAAGAATTAGTGGATGCTTTTCTTGTAGGGTGTCAACATCATTTTCATTATCAACTGCAGAAAAGTATGGGAATGGGAAAAAAAGAAAAAAACAAACACATCACCCCTGAGTTTTCCAGAATACTTTAGATGTTAGTGTTATTGTTCAACTTTTCTTTGGCCAATTCAGTGACATTTCAAGAAAGTATCACCACAACATCATGCCTCAATGAGTATAGCGATCGTCAGCCAAAACTTTTTATTAATTTTTTTAATTTACAAATTACTTTTTTTTTTTTTTTTTTTAAGTTTTTATCCTTTAATATTCATATATTAATAAAAAAATTTGTGACATAAATTAATTAAAAGATAAATAAAAATCACATATATTCACTTTGACAAATTCTATCACTCGTGCATTAATAGCTACATCAAATACATCTAAGTGTAAAAATTGGATGATGAGACGTAATATTGAATAAAATATTAAAAATTAAAACTATGATTTTTTCAATTTTGTAATACTACTATTTCTATTCTTTGTTTCTGGTCAAAAGTCAAAGTAATGCATTTGACAAAACATTAAAATCTCATTAATGAATTGGGATTCGAAGAAGTTCATCACATCCATTCTTGAGGAAGTTTGACTTGGGAGCCTACACAAAAACTGAAAGATCACCATTTCTTTAAATATTTGCAACCATTCACTTTTCGGCATTCAACTTGATACACTCATCTGAATTATGGCTTCATATATCATAATTCTCTCTTAAAAATTACTCTCAAATTTGTACAAACTCCAAAATAACCCAAGATTACAACAACTTGAGTTACAATACACAGCTCTGTTTTTTGGGTAACATTACAAGATTTATACTAAGGTATTAAAATTTAACATAAAGTGTCATACAAAAAGTATAAGAGAAAATTCATAGTGTTTTTCTTTTTAAAAAGAACACTTCTCTTACACCTCCAATAATTGTGAAGAACTTTATATTTCCACCCGATTGCTAACTTTTACATTTCCACACCACTGCTGCTGCTATAACTCACATTTCAAAGTGGCATTATCAAGAATTGATTGGATATCTTTATTGTAACTCATGAAGGGTGTCATCATCATTTTTCATTTTCAACTGCACAGCCCTCTTCTCCATTTCCTCAGAAAAGTATGGGAATGGAAAAAAACAAAAGGAAAAGCAACAAAACATAAATGAATCATTGTGGGAGGTTTTTTTTTTCAAATGAGACCTTTCTCAGATTATCTAGATATATGAATATCTAGGGGAGGTTTGTGAAACCTTTCATTGGGAGATAAAAGAACATGTAGCCTGAAAAAAGATAGGTTCTCATGTCAACCCACAAATAATTTTCTCAATATATGTTGCAACCATTTCACATTGAGCACAAATGATGTTAGAAGAAACGTCGTTTTACTTTTTGTTCTTTCAGTAATATTATTCGAATGGTGCACAAATGAATAGTATCATAGTGCATTATTAACAAAACACGTAATAAAAAAGATATTCCTTTTAAAAATTGGCATATCTCAGTTAAAAAATCTCTGAGTAACAAAATTTAGAATCAACAAAACACTTCAATCGGTTATTGTATACATACAATAAAGAGCTTAATAGAAATCGATTGTGGGAATCTGCTTAATACTTGAAGCTCCGCCATTTTCTAGACACTTTTTAATATCCATGTTTCTCAAGTCATCTTGGCCTAGTGATAAAACATCCAGTGCTGTGAGACCAATAGCATTTCTACCATGCATGAACCTCAATTAATGTGTTACTCATCAGCAAATATTCGATGATCTGCACAGGAATCACTCCAATAAATCAGCTAGCTCAGAACTTAAAACTAGTAATTAATTAAGTTTGGCAAGATCCTATGAGAATAAAGAGTGATATTGGTCCGGAAAAAATATAAAGCAATGAAAGAACATTTTAATGTAAAAAGAGCTCTGAACATTTTGCTTCAGAAGTCACACATAACGGTGCCTGAAATTTGCACAGACCACACACTACCCAAGATTACAACTCATCCAACTTTATTCGCTCATCTGGTTTATCATTACAGAACTTTCTCTTAAATATACACCGACATACGTACAAACCACACGGCATACAATTTCAGTTGAAATGCACGGCTCCGCCATAGAGCGTGCAATCTCTTACGTAAACAGATATGAACGACCTATCTCGTCGTGGCTTTTCTTTCCAAAAGCCAATTTCCAAAGTATTATTAGAATATTCAACACATTGATACCATAGCGTCGTCTGAGCCGCTTGTGGCCCCCAAGAGAAACAACGCACCAAACCTTGATATCACTCGCACGCCGTCACAGCTTCTCCTGCGGAATGATTACCATGAGGCTGTGCACATATGGAAATGAAAAGGCCAAGGTCCAGAAAGAGACAAGCAAACGAGTTGCACCATGCTGGGCCACATATGCAAATTTTTCCAGCGAATTGTCCCGGAAAACTACAAGCATCATCAGCAAAGTTTACAGGGAAAAGGGGAAGGACCAAGACCATATATGTCCGCAGAGGAAATATTTGTGTTTGGTTGTTTGTTATAATTGGGATTGAATTGGAATTGGATATGTGTCTCTTATGGAGTTTTCACTATGAGCTGCCTTTTTTCATGGACCCATCCACTTACCAAGGGATATTTACGCAATCGGTGCAGACGGGTAGTACGTGACGTCACCACTTCCTGTTTTTTTTTGACACGCCAAGAAGGCATAATTTATTATTAGAAAGTTTAAAAAGAAAATTATAAAGTAGGGGTCAATAAATAAGAAACCTACTCGACGTACAAATCAACTGAAAATAGAAAAGTAGCAGAGACACACATTTATTACTCAATAAAAGCCAATAGGTTTTGTAATCTGGACACTCTTGACTTTGCCAACCTATTGGCTACACTATTGATGCCCTGTGGAATATGATAACCCTCCCATAGCTTGATTTTCTCCTTCAGTAGGTCTATGTGGTTTGAGACGTTTTCTAAGTGCTAGGGGGCAGTCTCTGGATTCTTGAGCCAATTAATTACATTAATAGAGTCACTTTCAATAATAAGGACATGAAAACTCTTTCAATTTGATTAAGAAAATATCCAAAAAGCCTCACGGATAGCACAAAACTCAGCCTGATTCGAATCCAAGATGCCAACATTCTTAGAGAACACCGCCTTTGTTTTTCCCAAATCATCTCTCAGGATACCCCCTATCCTGGTCCTACCGAGTTTTCCGATTGCTAAGCCATCAACATTAAATTTCATTTTGCCAGAGAGAGGTCAAGACCAAGCAACACTTTCCTTTTTGCAACTGTGTACCCGCCGCACTTTTGCATTATTTGGCTGACGGAGTATGTCTGTAATGGATGCTAAAGTAGATGGCCATTTCGCCTTGAACCAAGTTGCGAACCTAATGAAAATCAAATCCATTAGTTGCACAAGATCAAAGCTCTTATTATTGAAAGTAACCTGATTCTTGCATAGCCAGATTGACCAGGTAGTGTCATCACTTCCTATTCTTTTCACTAATTTGTGCCTCTTTTTTTTCATGTGCGTAAATTAGGGTTTAATGATTGGAGCAAATTCCTCGTATCTTATGTACAATTAGTGATTTACTTGAGATAAACAATTACGAAATATGAAAAGAAATCTTTTTTAAAAAAAAAGTTCTACAATTAATGGTTAATTTGATGTATGTAGTGTACAACTTCTAATAATATCTTTAAATTTAGTTGAGAATTTAGATTTGTATATTTTTATATTTACAAGATAATTCTTTTTAATATGTTTTTGAGACAACTTTCGCCTTCATAATTTGTATCTTGTAAATGTAAGAAAAATAAAATAAAATAAGAGTATGATTTAAATTAGGTATTTTTTTTTTCACATTGGATCTCCCATTACACATTTTATTGGGCCACTTTATGTTATACACTCTAATAAGTTAACATAAATCTTATAATATATACTAATATATATATTATCCACATTCATTCTAGTTAATTTTAATATTTAATTTCTTATTTTTTGTATCAAGTTAATATTTTAATAAAATTTTATACTACCTCCGTCCAAAGAAAAAATCCATTTTTTGATTTGGTATAATCTTTTTTAAATTATAAGGTACAATACACTTGACGCACCATTAAAATTATACTTTAATATTTTTATCCTTATTTTTTTAATTTAGATTGTACATTGTCATTATTACTAAAGGTATGACAAGAATTTCACACTAAAAGTAGATTCTTTTTTTGAGACAAATAAAATTTTTGAAACCAATTTTTTTTGGGACAAAAAAAGTACTATTTTTTTTATTTTTTTTCTACATTAAAAAATTAAAATAAATATAAACTAACAACAAAAATGTGAACTCCTTAATATAAAAATTAATTATAATGAAAATAAATATTAATTGTATAAATATTAATATAAATTATAAAATTTATATTAATTTATTAAAATGTGTGACAAATGAAATAAAAATGTAACAAAAGATGCATTGTTTTGTTTTTTTTTTTTTTCTCTTGAAGGAAACTTCTCTCACACGTCTAATAATTGAGGCTCTATAATTGAGCTGAAATTTTACATTTCCACCCATTGCTAATTTCCACAACTATTACATTTCCACCCCATTGCAATTCACAGTTCAAAGTGGCTCTATCAAGAATGAGTGGAGTTTTTTGACTTTGTCTTGTAAGTCGTGAAGGGTGTCATCATCATTTTTCATTTCCAACTGCGGAGCCCTCTTCTCCATTTCATGAGAAAAGTATGGGAATTGAAGAAATATTTGCTTTGGAAGAAATATAAAGCAATGATGACCACTGATGAGAATAAAGAGTGATATTTGCTTTGGAAGAAATATAAAGCAATGAGAGAACATTCTCCAAGTTTTCCTACCATATGGAATAGGCTTGTGGATCTGAAGCATCTCGACGTTAACATTATGAACAATGAGGGAAATGTAACAAAAAGTAATGTAATTGGTAAATTTTTTTTTTTTAAAGTGTGATGTAGGGTGTGATAAATATGAAAAAATTATTTTTCCGTGGTTGTGTATATATGAAAAAATATTTTATATATTGATTGTATATTTATTTTTTGTATAACAAATGAATTATATACTTCTTTTTTTTTTAATCCTTTATAGTAAATAGATTGTTCCTTTAATTGTTTTTAATTATATTATCACACGTGATAGTGGAATTTATTTATTTTTCATAAATACGAATGTTTGCAAAGTAAGAGTGGTGATATTCAATAAAAATGTAAATTAAAGAAAAAAATTTAATGACTAATGCAGTAAATATCAAAAGACATAAATATTATATTTACTTTTAAAAGAATGTAAAACTAAAAGAATAATCATGCTTTTATTCCTATGCCACATCAATCACTTCCCCATTTCAATGTATATGTTAGCAAATCATTACTCGCAGGGTAATCCAGGACCTGCTCTCCACATAAATAAAGGATTTAAGGCTTTATTTAGTCTCCAACAAGTAATAGATTATTTAATTTCGACAATTCAAATGACATAATAAGGTATTTATCCATTTGAAGCTTAATTCATTCAGAGGTCTTGAAGTGTTCCGTTCAAACGAAAGAGTATTACACAAAAATAAACTTTTTTTACAACTAAAAAAAAATTAAAACTGATCTTCCTTTTTTTATGGGATGGAAAGAATATGATTTTGGAATTTAACAAAAGTTTGAAAGAATTTTTTTTACAATTATTCTCAAAGATACACTTAAATCGTTGTATTTGTACACAAAAGAAAATATATTAAAAGGTCGATTTTATTAACTATTAGCCAAGCTTTATGCTATTTGTTTTTGCTAGATATGATTCAGATTGTGTTTGGTCTCTCAATAAAATTGAAATTGTGTTAGAATTAGAAATTTTTTTATTATATTTTGTCAAGTAATTATTTTTTCCCGTTATTCTAACTCGTCCATAATGTCTATTGATAATATTATTTGCCATCTAAAGTGAGCTTTGTAATGCGTTTTTAATAATTCACATCTGAAGTGGAGTTTTAACCCCATAACCACTTTAATACTTAAGTTAGTGTATTATTAATATATAGTGATTAGATTACATAAAATGATTAACCACACTTGAATTAATTGTTCATAGACTATTATATGCGTCCCATGATTTTAGAACTAATTTTAGAACTTTACTACATCGAACAGTTTCTCCTAACATGATTTATATTTGTCGAGTTTTTAAAAGTAATTGTCTCAAGTTTAAAGTGATTTTCGACTCCGTCATATATATTTATATGTTCTAATTATTAAACATTTTTACAAAATTCAAAATAATATATATAATATATTTAATTTTAAACCAATTCCAATTCCAATTCTAATTCAAACCACACCGGCCTTAAACAAAATGACTTGATTTGTTTGCTTAATCACATTAATGGTGCTGGATCGAAATCGAAGCTTGGTACACTTGGGCCATATCTCATCTTCTTTCGAATGCGACAGTATAATCCATAACTCCATGTGGCCACGTGACAAACCCACATCATAATGCCAATGATCACAATCTCCACTGTGCTGCCCAATTGCACCCTTGCTTATTTGGGTGCTACCATAACCAATGAGAAACCATAAGTAATGGCAACTGCTGAGATTGACAGCCACATCAGACAAAAGTAAAGATTGATGAAATGTTGTCGATGGATGATGCTTCCAGGAACCAGCAATATAATTGTGCTCAGTGACGAAACAAAGGCTACTGTGTTGGCCCGAATGAGCTGCCTGTAGTAATTCGGGTGAGTTTGCGCCATCACAGCTTCTCCAACTTTATGTGGGTTGGGACCTTCCCGCAAGTCATCTTGCCAAACGCCGCCAGGAGGGCTTACCATAGCTTGGAAAGCCATTGTTGCAATGAGGGAGGCCACAACCATTATTGTGTCTCTGCGCTTGTGGAACCAGTCGAGTTTTTTGGTTTGCCTTTCCTGTGCGGATTTAGCTTTGTTGCCTGTTAGTGCCTTAGCCTGCGTAAGAAACCGTAAAATTTCCAGGTCTATTTTGCTCTGCCACAACTAATGGTTTAGTTTGCTTTTTGCATTCTTGAATTTGAGGAATATCTCTAGATCAATTTTACCCTGCTCCAACAAAAGGTCGAGTGCGGTTTTCCAGTTTGGCATTTTTTATGTTCACCATTTTTGCAGTACTGGTGTTATTTATCAAGTAAATAATTATCTGCTTTCTACTCTGCATTTTACAAACATATCAATTTAGTTAGACTGGGAGAGGGTCTTCTCAGTTCTCGTAATCTATCTGAGAAAGAACATCATTGGCTAGAAAACGAAAAAGAAAGAAGAAAGTGGTAGCATGCATGGGTGGTACCTGATTTTGGTTGTAGTATATGGCAAGGTGTAGTATGGTTATTCCATCCTCATTTTTGGTGCATACAAACTCGGGATCTGAAAATACAGAGAGTAGTAACTTCAAGGCCTCCAGCTGATTGTGCTTGACACACAAATGGAAAATGGTCCCTCCTCTGTCCGTTTTTTCTAGAACTGCTTCAGTCAGCCCATGATGATGAGTCAGCAAATTCAAGATGCTCAATTTGCCATATATGGCAGCAAGATGTACGGGGTTTCTGCCATCTCGATCCCGGGCCAAACACATATGATACGAAGAAGAAGAATTTACTTGTAAATTGCTAGCACAAATGCTTCATTACCCAGCATTGCTGCTACATGCAGAGCATTCTTATCCGCACAACTCATATTGGTAATATAAAGAAGAGTCGGATCTTCTTGAAGTAGCTGAGAAAGAGTGGCAGTATCATTTCTGACTGCTGCATCGTACATCCTTTTCTCCATTAATTTTCAAGAGAAATATATGCAAGGAATATATGCAAAGGAGATCGAACAAGTAAGGATTGTAACATATATTTTAGACGTTAGAAGATGTCTATTTTATCAGGAGAATTGCCTCTTTGTTTTTCTTCTTCTTCTTCTTTTTTTTTTTTTTTTTGTTTTGTTTTGTTTTTTTTTTTTGTTGACTTACTTAAAGGCTCAGGGTTACCTTTTGCTTTTTTTTTTTTTTTTTTTTTTTTTTTTGTTTTTTGGTGCATAATCCTGTCATGCATGCAACGAATCAGGTATTATATTTTTTTGTGTCATTTTATCTGCAAAGAATGAGGGGTCACCACCTCTTTTGTCACGCGACAGATTGGCCATGCGTTGCCGCAAGATGTGAAGGGGTTCTACCATATCGATCAGGAGCCAAAACACATGTACTAGGAAGAATGAACTCGCAAAATTGCTTCTACAAATCCTAAATGCCCCACCATTGCTGCTATATGCAGAGGATTCTCTGTCGAAGTTGATCTTTTTGAAGTAACAGAGTGAGTGAAAACATTACTTTAAACTGCAGCATCCTGCAGCCTTTTCTCCATTTTTAATTACTAAAGGAATCTATTATAATATGGAAGAAAAAACAACAGACACCCAAGGACAGGAATATGGATCATAGCCTGTTCTGGAAAGATTTGAAGTAGCTTCGTTATCAAGAGATGTAGAGAATGGTTTTTTAATTTGTCATGCGACGAACCGGTTAACAAAATGTGAGACAAGATCGGAATAAAAGTAGCTAAATTGGCGAGGATTTATTTTTTCCTTTGCCCACACATGCTTGTTCGAATCCTAACCATTGTTTATACGATGGGAATTCTACGCAAAATCAATTTATGGTAGCCAGCATCGATGGGATCGGATGGTAGAATCATAAAATTTTAGAAAAAACAAAAAAATAAAAATAATTTATAAATTATTTTTAAAACAATTATTAGTCAATATATAAATTGATATGTTGAAAATTTATGTATGATTTATAATTAAATGATTTTACTTCAATTTTTACTTCGAAAGGTATTTATGTCCAATTTATTTATTTATTATTAAAAGTTAATAAAAGTATGATTAAACTAATTAAATTATTTATATAATAATACATCTTAATTTTACTTAGATATAGAAATTTTTTAAAGTATATTTAATTATATTTTATTCACAAAATAAGATAGAATTATAATTAAGATTGAGATAATTTTAGTAAATTTATATCGTAAAATCGTAAGATCGATTAGATAGGATAGAGATTGTGAAAACTATAATCCTAACCTTTTTGTCCAATTGAAGGAACTCCTATAATTTTACAAAAGAAAATAAAGAAGCACACTATGAGTGTGTGAGAGTGAGGTAGAAATTGAAAACTAAACAAATGAAATTTAATCTTTTGTCCGTCAAGAAAGAAATGTATAAGGACGAATGTGGCCATTTTCCGAGCTTCGAGTCACTTATTTGTTGGATTTGTTGTTTTTAACTTCTTTAAAAGTCCAGGGAGACTCATTTTTTTCCTAGTCCAGGGAGACTCATTTTTTGTGAACTGAATTCATTTTAACTATCCCGTTTTATAATTTCTTGTAGGGCCGTGCTAGCAAGACAGTTCTTGTTAAGGAATTCTGAATCCTGGAGACGATGAAACAAAGGCTATAGTGTCACCCCGAATCTGATGCCTGTAATAGTATTTCGGATGAGTTTGTAACCACCACCTCATTATATTTAGCGTGTTTAATTTTTAAAAAAAAGATGCTGCCTTTTCAACTTTTGTACTTCATCATCAAAATCCAGTGTTTGCGTTTGGAGAATGCTAATTGTTTTGAATTAGATGAGATAAGTTCTGACAAAGTTTCATTTACTAGCAGATTTGGGAGCTGTTTCAAGTTTGGTTGCAGTTTGTCTACAGCACGTACTGCTAGTTTAGCTCCAGACTCTTGCGTCTCCTGTGTACAAAAGAGAAAAACGCATTCTCAAAAATCATTTACACCCAACTTTTATTCACTCATCTGGTTCGTGGCTTCAGAATTTACACATAGCGATACCTGAAATTTTTACAGACCAACAATACCAAAGATTACAACTCATCCAACTTTATTCACTCATCTGGTTTATCACTACAGAACTCTCTCTTAAATATACACTGACATACGTACAAACCACACGACATACCCAAGAGGCCAAGGTTACAATTTGAGTTGAAATGCACGGCTCGGGCACTCTGTTACATTAACACATTTGACAACTTCCTTGCTTGTCGTGGCTTTTGTTTGCAAAAGCCGATTGGCAACGGCTTCTTAGAATTTCCAACACATTGATGCCAAAGACTCGTCTGCCCGCCATATTTATCAATCGAATTGTGCTCCACCAGAGCAACAACGACATCAAACCGCACCAAACGATGATGCCCATCTTAGTTACATGTCTCAATTCTTTCCCATGTTGTTTCGGTGTTAATACAAAAATTGATAAACCATAACTTAAAGATATGGATGTTACTGTTAACCACATAGTTACCGTCAAAAGCCACAAGAAGAATTTGTGTTTGAATGGCAAATCGCTGATCAGCAACATAATTACGCTCAGAGATGAAGCAAATGCTATTGTATTAGTCCGAACGAAATATTTGTAAGCACTCTGCTTCTGGTATGCCATCACAGCTTCTCCTGCAGAATGAGGCGATGGAGCAACTGAATGGTCGCGGAGAAATGCGAAAGCTGTTTGATGCTTGTATGCCATCACGGCTTCTGCTGCAGAATGAGACGGTAGAGCATCTGAATGATCACTGTCGTCTTCCCAAACACCCATGGTAGGATTTATAGCGGCTTGAAAAGCCATTGCTGCAACAAGTGAGGCAACTATCATTAGTGCTGCCCTTTTCTCAGACAACCATTTGCTGTCATCGTTTAGAGTTCCATCTCCTTCAGCTCCAGCTCGTTCAAGAGCTCGTGCAATTTCCGAGGTTTTATCTCCTTGGAAAAGGTCTAACGCAGTGTTTCCATTTGCAGTCTTTGCATTCACATCTACTATTTTCTGCTCTAGTAAGTATTTGATGGTCTGCATATATTTCTTAAAATCAATTAGATTAAAGCCCAATGACTAGGGACATTAACAGTGAAAAAACCCAGTGAGTTCTTTTAAATGGATAAAGTATCATTCACATAGCAATACATTAATAAATACTCATACATAGCAGAACATTAATAAATACTCATAACTGACTAATAATTTTTTCGATGTGAATGTCTTTTCAAAGTTCGTGTTTATTATAATAAAGGATAACAACCCGGAAACTGTGAACAAGAAAGAATGCTTTAAAAGCCTACCTCAGTTTGGTTACCGCAAATGGCCAGATTCAGTATGGTCATCCCATCATCATCCTTCCGATTAGCAAAATCTTTGTCTTTTATAGTATCAACAAGAAACTTCAAAGCCTCCAGCTGATTATACTTGACACACAAATGTAGAACATTCCCTCCGCCTTCAGTCTTTTCTCGAGCTGCCAGTGGCCTGACCTTGATTAGTTCTTCCAAGACAGGCAAGTTGCCTTTGATGACTGCCAGATGTAAAGGGATTCTCCCAAATCGATCACCAGCCAAACACATATTAGGATTTTTTCCCAAAACTTCTTTCACAAATTGCACATTGCCAAGCATGACTGCAATGTGAAGAGGATTCAAACTGGCTTTATCAAGAATAAATTTATCCTCTTCAAGTAATTGTCGAAGAGTGTCAATATCATCTTTAACCGCAGCAGCATAAAGATTTTTCTCCATTATTTCTGGCTCCATTATTTCTGGCTACCTCTCCCTAGTCCTCTCCTTACACTTTTCAAAGCCACTTAACACTGGAGCCAAGCTCTACTGGCTTTATAGGCATACACATATGGAATTGAAAGAGCCAAGGTTCAGAAAGAGACAAGTAAACGGGTTGCCCCATGGTGGGCCACATATGCAAATTTTTCCAGTGAATTGTCCACATATGCAAAACTACAACCATTTATTATCAAATTTCTTTTATATTAATAACACAACTTATACATTAAATTAAAATTATCATACATTAAATACTAAAAAATATTTAATCGAAAGTTTTTCATTACATTAAAATTAAAATTTACTAATACACTTAAAACATGAAAATAAATACGATAAATTAAATATGAAATACTTAAAAAAAAACGTGCGTAATTAAAATTAAAATTTAATAAATGTTCATTACACTAAAATTAAAATTGTATAATATACTTAAAACATTCGAATAAATACGATAAATTAAACATAGAATTTTGAATAACGTGAGTAATTTTAATAATGTTAAATAGTAAGCTGTGCCTTTATTTCAAGGCCTAACATTTATTATTCACACGGCCAATATTAATTTTTTCATATTAATAATACAACTTATAATGTTATTTATCATACATTAAATACTTAAAACAATTAATAGAAATTATTTCATTACATTAAAATTAAAATTTAATAATAGACTTAAAACATAAAAATAAATACGATAAATTAAATATGAAATACTTAAAACAATAAATAAAAAATAAAATTTTCATTACACAAAAATTAAAATAAAAAATATACTCTAAATTAATAAAAATAGTAATAACATTTTAATAATAAATTTAATAGATAAAAATAAATACTTTATGTAATGCTTATTACAATTAATGAAAAATAAAATATCATATTTAACTTCAAAAAAAATATTTCCTATTAATTGGTGATTTTTATTTTTTGAAAAGAAAATAGTAGAAATCTTTATTTTTAAAAGAAAATCAGAAAGGAAGAGACCGCAGGGACCCATCCACTTACCAAAGGGATATTTGCGCAAATGGTTGCTGACGTGTAGTACGTGACGTCATCACTTCCTATTCTTTTCACCGATTAGTTTTTTATTTTTTCCTCTCGTGTGTAAAATAGGGTTTAATGATTGGAATGAATTCCTCGAATCTTATGCATAATTAGTGATTTACTTGTGATAAACAATTAGAAAATATGAAAATAAATAAATAAAAAAAAAGAAGTTCTATAAATTCATGGTTAATTTGATGTATGCAATTTATAACTCCTAATAATAATATATTTAAATTTAGTTGAGAATTTAGACTTGTATATTTTTATATTTACAAGATAATTCTTTTTAATATATTTCTAAGATAACTTTTGCCTTCACAATCTGTATCTTGTAAATGTAAGAAAAATAAAATAAAATGACAGTATGATTCAAATTAGGTTTTTTTTTTTTTGGCATTGGATTTCCTATTGCACTTTTTATTGTACTAGTTTGTGTTATACACTCTAATAAGTTAACATAAATCTTTTAATTGATACTAATATATATACTATTAATATCCACTTTCCTTCTAGTTAATTTTAATATTTAATTTCTTATTTTTGTATCAAGTTAATATTTAATAAAATGTCATACTACCTCCATCAGAAAAAAAAAAAATCTCTTTTTGATTTGATACAACTTTTTTAAGTTATAAAATACAACACACTTAACGCATCATTAAAATTATACTTTTACATTTTTATTCTTACTTTTTAACTTGAACTATATATTGCTATTATTAGTAAAGGTATGATAGAATTTCACATTAAAAGTGAACTCCCTTTTTTTTTAAACAAACAAAAATTTTGAAATTAAATGCCTTTTTTGATAATTATTTAGATAATCAAACATTATAAATAAGTTGAAATTAGGGGAAAATTTAAATAATAAAATTCATATTCATATGCACCCTCCATGTCCTTGCTTTAAACTAAATGATGATAAAGGCTAAATTTGAGCAGTACAAAAATATGGATAATTCACTTTTGAATTAGGTACACAAGACACTCCTTCAACTTAACAAACAGCTTAAGTACTTGTGCATGTGAATGTGAAAATGTGATTCCAAAATTAATATGACCTAATAATCACATGGCAAAACTCAGTAGTTAATTCCATGGTCCAACAATTAACTAACGGTTGAAAGATACTAATGAATTGAATTTTAAAATGTACTTATATATTTTTAAAAGTAAATATTATGTAATGAAAATTGTTTCAGAAATATAAAAAATTGTTTTACAAGACACAAAAATATAATTTAAAATGAAACTTGTATGCACCCAAATGCTTTATTGGGATAATAATTTCATTTACAAAAAGTTAACTTTTCTCAAATAAAAATAAAACATCCAAACACATTTTTATTTTAAAATTTAAATTTAAATTTTAAATTTTCCCACTCCAATTCCTCTCACATTATTTTAAAAAAAAATTTGTCTAATTTTTTCTTCCAAAATACTTTTTCTATCAAAAAATACCTACCAAAATTTTCACACATTTAAATATAATTTTTCTCAAATAAATCACAATCCAAATGAAGCCAAAATACTGCATTTTAAAACCCGTGAAAATTCGATTCTTTTTTGAGAAATGAACGGAACCCTCTTCTTTTCCCCAAGAAAAAAAAAATCATGCTTAAAAGAGTTCTCATTGATGAGCTGCATTTTTTTGTGGGGGGGGGGGGGGGGGGGGATAATGTTTGGATGGAGTTATTTCCCTAAATATTGATTCAAAAAAAAAATATTGGTTTTTTTTTCATTTTCTATGGAAATCGATTTTTGAAAAACCGACTTCAAAGTTGGTTTTTCAAAAACCGATTTCCTTACAATTATTTTTAATTAACATTTATTTTGATTAAAACTAGTTAATTAGTTTTTGAACCATATTTTATTTTAACAAATTCGAAAAAATGTTATCCAGAGCTAAATTCTTCATAATCGATATTTTGCATATCCACTTCAATTTAGTATTATTGTTTAAAAGTTTTTTTTTATTAAAACTACTAGTTAATTAGTTTTTGTACCATATATTAGTAATTTTTTTAAAAAATAATGTAACTTTGAACAATAATTTTGCAATAATTTATTGTGTATTATTACTAGTTTTTTCTCAAAAAAATTATATAAAAAATATAAATTAAATTTCTCATATTATTGAAAAATTATTTTATTTTTAAAGAAATCGATTTTTGAGATATCGACTTTAAAATCAATATTAGGGATATCAACTTTAAAAATTGCTATTCCAAATAACCACTTTGAAGTCGAAATCCTAGATATCGATTTCAGACAATTTATGAAAAAGAAAACTTAGCCCTAAACCCTCTAAACTCTAAACCCTAAAAACTTAACCCTCAACCCTCAACCCTCAACCCTCAACCCTCAACCCTCGACCTTCAACCCTAAACCCTAAACTCTAATCCCTAAACCTAAAAACCCTAACCCAAAACCCTAACCCAAAACCCTAACCCAAAACCCTAAACCTGCCGCCCCTCCCCTTCCACTGGTATTTAAGTCTTCAACCGTGGATCATCGTGCCTGCTTTCCTTATAGCACAAATACCGCCTAATCTCATCTTCACAATCTCTCTTTGGTTCACAACTAGTTTTTGGTAGTTCTGCTCCTTCCTTTACATCTGCAACAGAAAATAATGATAAAGTAAACACAAAAGACAGCATGGCCGAGAATTCCGTCAAGTTATCCATGAAGTTTTTTCCATTGATAATTCCTCAGGGTACAATGGAGGTTTTTCCAAAAGTGAAGAATGGAGTTTTCAAGAAACCGATGAAACTTTCGCCCAAGTCGTGGAAAGCTTGTGATGGCTGGCTCTTAGAATTCAAAGTGGGGCTCATAGCCACATAGGCTCTAGTGTTTCGACTCTTTCCCATGCTTGTACGGCTTACTATATAAAATGATGTGAAGAATCTTTGCATGGAAAAGCAAAACCAGTCAAAATAGGTAAAAGTATATGGATAGCAGTAGAGTTAATTTGCATAATATTGTTTTTTTCATAAAAAATGAAATAAATATTGATTTTTTTACTTCAAGTCGATATCCATGATAGCAACTGCACTATTTTATGAACGACTCCCAAATTAGCAATATTTATTTTTTTTTAAATAAACAATATTCAAAAATTTCACTCGTATTAGTACAGATGATTTTATTTATATTTTTTTGGAAATGCATAAGAGAATGTTAAATTAAAAATAATATAATTATATCTGTTTATTTCGTAAGAAGACATATAAAATTTTCGTATATGCTTTTTACAATTTTGTTGTTTAATAATATTTGGGATCCACCTTAAACCATTACAAAGGGCATATTTAGGAAATCAACTTCTTATGGCAATTTAGATTAGATTACCTCTCAAGCAGTAACATGTATTTTTTTTCTCTAATAACATTTGGAATGAATGAGGAGATTTCACTTAATTAATAAAGTTATAAGAAAAATTGTTAAGTTTCAACAAGTGACAAAAAAGGAAAAAAAATTAATCATGTCCCACATGGAGGCTGTCTAATATTCCTACGTGGCTGTCACCTAGGGGGTTGGGGTTGGGGTTGGGGTTGTGGGTTGTCGTCCGTCTCCAGTGCGTTTAGGTCAAAAGGAATTGATTCATCCATACGTGATTGTGGACGAGGACGCCTTCGACGTCGCTCATAGACCAAATTGTAATGAGACATTTGAGATGACATACTAGCGTGGCCTTGCGATAAAATGTCCATCTCAGGTGTCTCTTCATATGGCTCATCGGGTTGATGAAGAAACATACTAGCGGCAAAAATCTGATCATCCTCATTAACATTGCGACGGTTGGAAGTAGATGGACGACTAGAAGTAGATGGACGTCCCGAAGTAGATAGCCGGTCGGACGTAAACGGATGAGCAGACGTAGAGAAACGCGCATGCAATGCTTGAAATTCACCTTAAAAACTTGAACGTGGTATATGCATCTGCGATTGTTGAAATTCACCTTGAAAACTTGCACGTGGCATCTGCAGGTGGCGATCCTCCCCAACCATTGTCATAGCACGGTTGGACATGTCATATATATTTCCCAATCGAGATATGGTATCTACCTCGACATTGGTGAAATCGCGGGCAAAATCATTCACTTGCTCCCAACATTCACCTGGAATAAAAAAAGTGCTTAGCCGTAACATTTTCGATAATCGGTGAATATGAACAGTTTAAAAGTTATATACATACCCAATACGAGACAATCAATGCGGTTGGATGCATACCCTGGTCCGATCGATGCGCGGGATTACCGATAAGATTTCGAGTAATCTGTCGATACCAGATCATATATTCCGAGAAATAATGCATAGGACCAGTTGCAGGCCTACCAGTCACAATCCGGTCTATTCGGCTATTCCACACATGAACGTAAGCTGCATGCCGTGACATCCAGTTCACTCTCTTCCTGCCTCGACTATCCACTCGATGCAACCTCATATCCTTATCTACGGTCGGAGGAATGGTCTGAATATGGTCAAACTGCCGCATAACCGGCCCTGGTAAATGTAGTTCAACTACATCAAAGTTGAGCAGAGGCACGACTGCACACCAAATAGCACAGCCAAATAAGCAGTATTCAGGCAACTCATACATGTTAGGATATCATGTATGCCATAAACAAATTTATAGGCAGCGGAATTAAAACATGATTTTCATCAGGATCAATTTCAATATACGTATAAATAAAAAACCTGTTTTGATAACTGAAGATTGTGTCGTCGAAGGAAGTTTTGTCAACCACAGCCACACAGATGTCCGGCCTCTAAGGTATCCACACGAACTTGTTCTTCGGATCCTCTTAGGAATGATTGACACCAAGCCAATATGCTAGTTCATTCAATGAGCGTCGCAAAATTTTAGAGTTCAAGAAAACTCTAACAAAACAAAAGAAGAACTTTTTCCCTCTGTCTTGCACGTCAAAATTCTGTACGTACACTCTCTTTGGAACTTAGTGTCTGTCTCCTATTAAAAGGTAAATTCTATCTATCTGTTAGACAGTCTAACAGACTGATCAGACATTCTATCGTAATAGAATTCTTTTAATAAAATTAAAACTAATTTTAATTCTATTAAGATAAAACAATTTTATCTTATCACAACTTATCTTATAGGAGATCTTTTAGGTTAATTATTTTACAAATTAACCCCCATAATTATCACATAATTATTTAATCATTTTAATCCAAGAACAAATTCTTTATGTGTGTGACCCTTTAGGTTCTTAATCACTTGGCAATAAATAACAAATTATAATCTTAGATTTAATTGGCTTTAGTACAAAACCAACAAACTCCCACTTGGACTAAAGTCAATTTAGTCAAGAGTATTTTAAGATCAAATAAATTAAACAACTTTAATTTATCATTAATTCAATAATTAATGAGCTTGTATTTATAGATCAAGATTGGCCTCTAACCAGGCATCATTACCACCCAAGAGTTAAGAAAAGTCAAGTGGTTGATTTCACCTTTCCATGAACCAGAATCCGTGTAATTAATATCCTTTCACCATACTATATCCCTAATTAGTACAAGAGTAAGGTATAAGTGCCAACTCTTAATGTACTAATTATTATAATTTCTTATTCTCGAAATTCAACTCCTTTAAAATAAATTTAGAACTCTTCCAAATTTATTTACTCGTTTGCAAACATTTTGAGTTGATATTTCAACAAGTGGCCATTTGTGGGATATACTCTTCTTACTATTAGAAGTGGTGAATCTTTTAATGATCATAAATCATCTATCAATGTTTCATGTTATACCTAACTTCTATGGCACACACAACTAGTTATAGTTATGGACTCATAGAGTTAAAGTATAACAATTCACGCTATAGATACTCTTTTTTTAATCAATATTTGCGGAAATAACTCTGTTTGGATGAGTACTTCTGCCGCCCGTGACATAGGTGGATTTGAGAGTGTCCTTCTGGCAGGGATCGCGGGGCCCATACACTTTCCAAGGGATATTTTTTTTATTTTTTTGAATTAAATCCAAGGGATACTTACGCAATCAGTGCAGACGTGTAGTACATGACCTCATCCCATCCTTTTCTTTTTTCTTTTTTTAACTATAACGATAATCATTTTATTCAATTGAACAAACTATATATATGTTAATCAAAACACTCGCTAATGCTTTTCAAAACACTCGCTAATGCTTTTCTTGGTCTGTTATGGTAGCTGAGTAAAACGAGAGAACATATTTGAATTATTTGTCATTTCTATAGCTATTTTATGACAAATACCAGATATTACACAAATACAAAAATTACTATTTTAAAAAAAATTATACAAAAAATTGATATTTTGGCTATCATTGCAATACTAACTTCAAACTCCTATTGTTGACTTAACTTTCGTACTATAACAGTTACATCAATAGCAATTTGGAGTGCTTTTCGGCATCTATTTGAGCATATTGAACTACATGTAGTAGAGCAACCATTGAATTCAAACTTTGATTCTTAATTACAGAGTAACTATTGAACTCAAAACTCTGGTTCATGACTATTGCTCACACCTTTCTTGATTATGTCTTGTACATCCATAGCTCATCCTCCCAAACTAGTATTCAATTTATTTATTTATTTATTTTTATTTTTTAGGGAAAGCAACTTCACAAAACTAGAGGTAAAACTGAAAAATTATAAACAAGATTAGAAACTAAAGCTCATAAAAGAACCACAAAAAGTAAAACCAAACTCTCATATAAAGAGATACATACACATTGAAAATAGATAACTAAACTCTAATAAATAAGAACATAATACTAATAAAGGATATAAAAATAGAGCAACCTCACTCATTCTTCTTCAAAAAAAAAAAAAAAAAAAAGGAGAAAGCCCATAGCACCTCAAATCGCACCTAGAGTCCCAGCAACCAAAGTTGACCAGATGGACTCAAAAAATCTGAACAAATTATCACATCCTATTCTTTTCCCCCGCCAAAATTTGGGTTTCTTGATTCGAACCCATTTCTCATATTTATTTATAATAAACAATTACAAAATATGAAAATAAACAAAACTTTATGTAATTGATGGTTAATTTATAACTTCTAATAATATTTTTTAAGTATAGTTGAGACTTTAGACTTGTATATTTTTATGTTTACAAGATAATTTTTTTATCTTTTTGACATAACTTTTGCCTTCATAATTTGTACTCTTTCCGTCATAGAAACAAAGTGAACTTTGAATTTGATAAAAAAAATTTTAAATTGTAAAGCACAACACACTTAATACAATTTTACATTTTTATCTTTATTTTTTAATTTGAATTATATACGGTTATTATTAGTAAAGATCATATAAGAATTTCATACCAAAAATAGACTTTTTTTTTAACAAAGAATATTTTTCAAACTGAACTCTTTTTTTGGGACGGAAGGAATATCTTGTAAATGTAAAAATATAAAATAAAGTGAGAATACAATTCATATTAGGTTTTTTTTTTTTTGGTATTAAATCTCCTATTACACTTTTGTGTGTTACTATGTTAATAACATTATACTATTTTTTTATTTTTTTCCTATATTAAAATTTTAAAATAAATATAAGCTAATAACAAAAAAGTGAACCCTTAACATGAAAATATTACAATAAAAATGAATATTAATTGTACAAATATTAACACATTATAAAATTTATACTAATTTATTACCATGTGTAACATAGAATGACACACAAAAATATATAAATGGAGATCCATTGTGTTTTTCTTTTTTTTTTTAACATTTCCAATAATTGAGGCTCTATAATTAAGGCTTAATAATTGACGCTCTATAATTGAGCAGAACTTTAACATTTCCACCCCATTGCTGCTGCCGCAACTCACAGTTCAGAGTGGCATTATGAAGAATTAGCGGATGCTTTTCTTGTAGGGTATCAACATCATTTTCATTATCAACTGCAGAAAAGTATGGGAATGGGAAAAAAATAAAAAAAACAAACAAACAAACACACCACCCCTGAGTTTTCCAGAATACTTTAGATGTTTGTGTTATTGTTCAACTTTTCTTTGGCCAATTAAGTAACATTTCAAGAAAGTATCATCACAAAACTATGCATCAGTGCGTAGTCGAAAACCAACCATCCCAAATGGAACCACTGATATTGAAATTGAACCAGTGATGCTACGACCATTAATGCACTTCGCATCTTAGCCAGCCAGTCTGTTTGTTTCCGCTTCTTAGGCTGCTTTTTAGCGATGATTTTTTGCAAAGTTTGGGATCTTGCTGTTGATGATGTTGTATAAGCCACATCTGTCTGTGGTCGGATTGTGGGAATCTGCACGATACTTGAAGCTCTACCATGTTCGAGACACTTTTTTATGTCCATGTTTCTCAAGTCATCATGGTCTTGGCCTAGTGATAAGACATCCAGTGCCGTGAGACCATTAGCATTCCTAGCATGAACATCAATTTCTGTGTTACTCAGCAAATGTTTGATCGTCTGCACAGGAATCACTCTAATAAATCATCTATCGCAGAATTAAAAATTATTAATTACTTAGGTTTGGTAAGAACAATAAAAATAAAGAGTGATATTTGCTTTGAAAAAAATATAAAGCAATGAAAGAATGAGTGGACCTACGACACGTTGTTTTACCTTTCCACCCAGTTGCTAACTTTTACATTTCCACCCCATTGCTAATTTCCACAACTATTACATTTCCACCCCATTGCTGCTGCTTTAACTCACAGTTCAAAGTGGCTTTATCAAGGATGAGTGGAGCTTTTTTACTTTTTCTTGTAACTCGTGAAGGGTGTCAACATCATTTTTCATTTCCTACTGCGGAGCCCTCTTCTCCATTTCATGAGAAAAGTATGGGAATTTAAAAAAAAAAAACACATCGCCACTGAGTTTTGTGAGACTTTTCTCAGATTCTCCAGATGTATGAAGCTTTGTGCGGAGGGTTGTTAAACCTTTCATTTGGAGATAAAAAAATGTTGCCCGAAAAAAGATAGATTCTTATGTCTACCAGCAATGATTATGTCAATGTGGCAAGCAACAACCATTTTACCTTAACTAGAATGGTAATCTAGATGTTAGAAGAAACACAATATGTTTTCTAGTGCTATTGTTCAACTTTTCTTTGGCCAATTCAGTAACATTTCAAGAAAGTATCACCACAACATCATGCATCAATGAATAGTCGAAAACCAACCATCCCAATTGGAACGATTGATATTGAAATTTATACCATCATTTACTATAATCATTATAAGGATTCCCAGCGGGGTGGTCTGAATCTACAGCTGACATACCGTGAAGCAGTTTTACAATGATGTTGTTTGCCTAGGCATGGAAGTCTGAGCTTCGTTGCTAAAGCTCATCACTCTCCTCACCTTCCTCAAATATTGTTGGTTCACTCTCCTTTTCCTTCATATATCCATGTTTTCTAAGCACATACAGGACTGCTCTTACCATATTACAATGAAAACCGTTCCCATAAGGGCTAGCCATGTTCATATGCACCCTCCATGTTCTTGCTTTAAACTAAATTATGATAAAGCCTAAATTTGAGCCTTAGAAAAGTATAATAATTCACTTTTGAATGTTACTGTGAAAAATTGACTCCAACCAATCCCAGGTAATCACTGGGCAGCAAAACTCCACAGTTGATTCCAAAATTGGATAAATACTCCCATACATTTTTTTTTCAAAATGATGGATATATTTGCAATAGCAATATTTACAAAGCTAAAAAAGCTAATTGACTTTTGTGGTGTTGGATTTAATCGAACCCACGAAAAGAAACTTCTGAAGAATACACAATCCCTAAATAGGGACACCCTACCACGTAGAAACAGCACTAATCCTATACAACACTAAACTAATACTACAACCGACTATGGCAGCAGGCTCGATTGAATACTGCAAATGGCGTGTGATGAAAGAAACTGAACGCTGAGTTCCTAGCTCTCATCTTACGCCGCTCAAGATGATCCCGCAAAATTGCATTCGTTGCATAACTTAGCACCCACATTACTACCGCAAGCATTAAATAACCTATTTGCCAAACTATGACCGCATATATTAAAAAGTTCGTAACTAGAATCGTACGATGTACTTAAAAAAAAAAAATTGGGCAATCTCACACCTTCAACAATCGAGTTAGTTCAAATTTAATTGATCCTAAAACATTACATAATCGGTTAGGACATGTGAACTACAAGAAAATGGCTAGACTAACTAAAACTCATAATATACCTTTAGATACTTCGATTAGGTTTAACAGATGTGAAGTGTACGTGCTCAAACGAAGATTATTAGAAAACCATTTTGTACGGTTTTTAGGAGTACACAACTTCTTGAATTAATACATTCTGACTTCTGTGACTTTAAAGGTTTCACAACTAGAGGTGATCAGAAGTATTTAGTCACTTTTATAGACGATTTTTCTAGATATTGTCATATTTATCTATTAAAATCAAAAGATGAAGTATTTGATAAATTTAAAACTTTCAAAAATTATGTTGAAAACCAATTGAACTTAAAAATTAAAAGGTTTAGCAGTGATAGAGGAGGAGAATATACATTGACAGGGTTCAAGGAATTTTGTGTTTCAGAATGCAAAATACTTAAAATTACTACTCCTTACTCACCTCAATCCAATAGCATAGCTAAACGTAAGAATAAGACGTTAACAGAAATGTTAAACTCTATGTTATTGACTACTGGCATGCCTTCCTGTTATTGGGGAGAAGCAATTTTGACTGCTCATCACATCCTGAATAGGTTGTCGCACTCTAAGTTGTCTTCAACTCCGTATGAGATATGGCATAAACATTCTTGTAGATATGGTACTCTTAAAACTTAGGCTGTATTGCTTATGTGAGGATACCAAACCCTAGGAAACCCAAGAGGCCTAGGACAAACACTTGTGTGTACCTTGGTAGTGCAGAGGATACTGTAACTGATCGGTTCTTGGATCTATCAACCAATGTGGTTATAGAATCTAGAGATGCAATTTTCTTTAAAAATAAATATCTTCGAGATCAAGGGTTGATAGTACCACGCACTATAGAAATAATTTCAGAATCACTTATAGAAATTGAATCAAATTTCTCTGACAGTCGGATAATTTCTGAATCTATACCCTTAAGAGTATCTACAAGAGAACGAGTTCCCAAGACGTTTGGTGAGGATTTTGTCACTTACCATTTAGAGGATGATCCATCAATTTATAAAGAAGTGATGAGATCTAGGGACTCCTTATTATGGACAGAAGCCATTGATAATGAAATGAGCTCTCTGTTACAAAATCAAACTTGGCAACTAGTCGATTTGCCAAAAAGGGCTAAGACTATAGGTTGTAGGTGGATTTTGAATAAGGAACTTAATCCTGACAGATTTATAACTCGGTATAAAACACCTTTAGTAACTAAGGGCTATACTCAAATACGTGGGATAGACTATTTTGATGTATACTCCCCGGTCTATCATTTGACTACGATAAGAGTTCTTCTTGCTTTGGCATTTATTGAGCATTATGTTGTGCATCAAATGGATGTAAAAACAGCTTTCCTAAATAAAGATCTTACTGAGGAAATCTATATGAACCAACCTGAAGGGTTTGTCATGAAAGTTTTCAAGAATAAAGTTTGTAAGTAAAACAAATCTTTGTATGGTCTAAAAAATTTGACAAGGTAGTAACGAGCTTAGGATTTCGATCTAGTTACTCAGATAAATGCCTTTACTACAGTTCTGTGTTGAATAAGGTTGGGATTATTTGCTTATATGTAGACGACATGTTGATAGTTGGTTTCAATTATTCTGCAGTGAGTGATGTAAAAGCCGAGTTGACAAAAGCATTTAACATGTCCGATCTTAGTGTGGTAGACACCATTCTTGGTATGAAAGTAAGTTTTACAGAGTAAGGAATTACTCTTAACCAAACTCACTATATTGAAAAACTACTTTTTATATGGAGATACAGTGAATGTAAAGTGGGTGAGACATCGTATGATCCTAATAAACGGCTGAGCCTCAATGAGGGAGCTAACGTGAATCAGTTGGATTATTTTAAACTGATTGGTAATCTCATGTATACAATGACATACACTAGGCCAGACATAGCCTTTACTGTAGGCATGCTGAGTCGTTTCACTAGTAATCCCGGCTTTAAGCATTGGAATGCTCTCTCGCGACTTATGCGATATCTGAAGGGTACCTCCAACTATACTCTCTGGTATAGTGGCCATCTTCCTATCATAGAAAGATTTTCTGATGCATCGTGGTGCTCAAAATTAGAAGACAGTAAATCTACCAGTGGTTATGTTTTCACACTAGGTGGAGCAACTGTTGCGTGAAAATCCAAGAGATAGACTTGTATTGTTTTGTCGTCTATGGAATCGGAACTTTCTACTCTAACTTCCGCAGGAGGAGAAGCAAAGTGGATAAGAGAACTGATCTTAGATATTCCACTAACCCGTTTAAAGATTAATTCTTTAAGTATGTTATATGATAATTAGGTTACAGTTTCGATAGTAAAAAACTCACTCTTTAATGGTAAAATGAGACATGTTAGGCTGAAACATGCCATGCTGAATTATCTCATAAAACATGGTATTATCACTTTGGTCGATGTAAAATCGAAGGATAACAAGGCTGATGCTCTCACCAAGGGATTGAACAAAGATCGAATTTTCAAAATTGTGGGGGAAATGGGGTTAAAGACTATATAGACATGTCTTAACCTACATCTGTGTTATTTTAAATTTTCGAATCTCTCTTTGTTGGTCAAGATAAGCATTTGATAATGTTTCGACAATGTTTATGGTTGTCAATATATCATTCCACATTTGATGATATATCTTTTTTGGGTGAGTTGTCTCATTCCATCTTTGATGAGATAACTTAACTCATTTTGGATGTTTTGTTTAAAGCGGTTGTATCATTCTATATCTGATGATGCTACTTAACTGAATTTGGACTTGATAGCTGTAACATTCCACATAGAAACATAAAATAGTTCTTTTGAAAATAAACAGTTTAGGTCTTGTTCTTATAAAGAAATTAGACATTGATACATATTGTTATTGACATTGATAATTATTGTTATTGATATTGATGAATATTGACATTGATATATATTTATTTTCAGTCATTGTGGTATTATACTAAGTTCTTTTGGTAGAACTAGACACTTTAGTTTGTTACACAAATGATTGGATTTATATGAAATTCATATTTGGTAACTTACAGAAAATGACAAAAATGTAGGAGCTGATTCTAGTTGGGATCCTGAAGGGGATGATCTATTTGATGGATAATTCCTCTAGAGCTCTGGACTGTGGGGGATTATTATTTTCTTTTCAGTTGAATAAATAATTCACTTACATATGAAATTGCCCATTTAGTTTGAGTTTAGAGTATTTCTAAAACTCTTGTTTTCGAAATTTAGAGAATTTCTAAAATTTTGATTTCGTTCATTTATAAGTGAGAATTTTATTATGTTTGGTTGAGTTTAGATTGATTCTAAAACTCATAATTATGTTTAAAGAATTCATATTTTTGAGTAATGAATCTTTTTGTGCTATGAATGATTCAATATTCTGTTTTGAATATTACATTATCTATCTATTAGATTGTGCTATATGTAGAACATAGGAGGAGATTGTTGGGTATTTAATATAATCAAAGTGTGTGTTCTAATATAAGCCTAATAGGTAATGCACATTTGTAGTAGGCCTGTATGGGTAAGAGTCCATTAACTGGTTATAACCCTAATGTATCCCTATATATATTCTAGTTGGAGGCAGCATGTTAGGTATTCCAAATTAGATACCTAGGGTATAATGCTTCAAGCAATAGCATATACTATTACTTGACTTTAAACCCTAACAAGCTTGACCATCAATTTCTGTGTTACTCAGCAAATGTTTGATCGTTTGCAAAGGAGTCACTCTAATAAATCACCTACCGACAGAATTAAAAACTAGTAATTATTTAGGTTTGGCAAGAACAGATGACAATAAAGAGTGATATTTGCTTTGAAAAAAATATAAAGCAATGAGAGAACATTTTGTTGTAAAGAGCTCTAATTCTCCATGTTTTCCTACCATATGGAGTAGCCTCGTGGATCTTCGACATTAACATCATGAACAATGAGGGAAATGTAACAAAAAGTAATATAATTGGTAAAGTTTTTTTTTTTTGGTAAGTGTGACATGGGGTGTGATAGATATGAAAAAAATATTTTCTCGTGATTGTGTATATGTGAAAAAATATTTCATATATCAATTGTATATTTACTTTTTGTATAACAAATTAATTATATAACTTTTTTGTCCTTTATATTAAATAGATTGTTCCTTTAATTGTCTTTAAGTATATCATCACACGTGATAGTGGAATACACATATGGAATTGAAAGAGCCTGTAATTCCTAATCTCTAAGTAATTAGTTGTAGTAAGTTATGAGATCCTTCTCTAATTTAATGAGGAATTGGTCTTGGTAGGTGATGATGTCCTTTTCTAAGTTAAGTTAATGAGGTAGTTCGAGAGAGTGAAAATTTTGAATTAGGTACACTAGACACTCCTCCAACTTCACAAACAACTTAAATATGAGTGTGAAAATTTGATTCCAAAATTAGTATGACTCAAACAATACCAAGTAATCATTGGGCAAAACTCAATAGTTAATTCAACACATGGTTGAATAGTGGTAAAATATTTTATTGAATTGTGTTTTAAAATATATTTTTATACTTTTCGAGCTAAATATTATGTCATAAAAATTATCTTATAAATTTTAAAAATAAAATTTAAAATATAATTCATACGCACTCAAAATGTTTCGTAGTCCATCCTGGTAGATGTTAAAATTAATTTCAGAACAGACCGAACATAAACGAAGCGGCCTGTTCGCATCGTTCGCTTATTTTTAGATCGCTCATGTTCGTTTATGTTCGTTTATGTTTGTGAAATATGTGTTCGTTTATGTTCGTTTATTAGTGTTCACACTAACACTTATCAACACGCCAACGAACACTTAAACGCGAACACTTAAACGAACACGTTCGCGAACACTTAAACGAACACGTTCGCGAACAAATAAACAAACACATTGTTAACGAACACTTAAATGAACACGTTAACGAACACTTAACGAACACGTTCGCGAACACTTAAACGAACACGTTCGCGAACAAATAAACAAACACATTTACAAATTGGAAAAACAGAACACATTTACAAATTGGAAAAACAGAAAAACAAATGGCATTATTGAAAATTGAACCTTGGCCTCCAATGTGGAGAGAATGGTTACTTACCACTACACCACAACAAATTTGTTTATAAATGATCAACAAACATTATTACTATATATATTATTATATTATATTTATATTATTATTTTAATATAAACGAACAATAAACGAGCTTTAAACGAACATTAACCGAACTTGTTCATGAACAATAAACGAACGTATACTTGTTCGTGTTCGTGTTCGTTTATTAAACGAACACTAAAATGTGTTGCTCGCTTAATTTAACAAACGAACATACGACGTACGTCGATCGTTTCACGCTCACCGAACGCATCTTAGTTCGTTTACACCCCTAGTTAAAATCCGTGAATATTTGAGTTCTTTTTGTTTTCTCCTAGGAAAAAAAAAATCATGCTTAAACGAGTTCTTCTAGGGATGAACTTTTTTTTGTTTTGAAAATTTTGTATAAATACGCCGCCACCCAATTTTTGACTGACATATGTGTCCTGTAGGGAGGCCTTCCGACGAGCCACGCCACGGTGCAGACGTGTAGTACGTGACGTCATCACATCTTTTTTAACTGAATTAGTGCTTTTATTTTTTATTTTTTAATTTTTTGGGCCAAAATTAGAGTTTTATTATGGGAATAGATTCCTCATATCTGATGTATGATAGTGATTTATTTATTTATGATAAACAATTACACAATATATAATTACCGGTTAATTCGATGTATGTAATTTATAACTTCTAATAATATTTTTAAATTTACTTAAGACTTTAGACTTGTATATTTTTATATTTACAATTTATTTTTTATATTTTTGAGATAACTTTTGCCTTGATAATATGTATCTTGTAATGTAAAAATATAAAATAAAACGAGAGTACAATTTAGATTAGGGGTTTCTTTTCGTATTGAATCTTTTATTACACTTTTTGGGTGTCATTATATGTTACGCTTAGTTTAAATCTTATAACTTATATTAATATACATATTTTTAGTATCTAATGTCATTCTAGTTAATTTTAATATTAAGTTTTTTATTTTTTATCAACCTAATATTTTAATAAAATTTTATAGTATTTTTTTTTCTGCACAAAAAATTTAAAATAAATATAACCCTATAACAAAAAGATAAATATTTAGCATTAAAATTAACTATAATGAAAATAAATATTAACAAAAATTACAAGATTTATACTAATTTATTAGAGTATGTAATATAAAGTAACACATACAAAAAATGTAACAGAAAATTTATTATGTTAAAAAAAAAAAAAGAAATAGAAAACTTTTTTCACACCACCAATAATTGAGCAGAGCTTTTACATTTCCATGGCAAGAATGAGTGGATCTTTTTATTGTTACTCATGAAGGGTGTCAACATCATTTTCACTTTCAACTGCATAGCTCTCTTCCCCATTTCATGAAAGAAGTTTGGGCAAGGAAGAAAAAACCAACACATTACCCCTGAGATTTGTGAGACCTTTCTCGGATGCTCTAGATATCTGAAGCTCTATGAGGAGGTTTGTGAAGCCTTTCATTGGGAGATGAAATGTAGCACGAAAAAACGAAAGATTTTCGAGTATATTTAAGAGTAAAAAGATTGTTTTAGTCATTATATATATATTTTTTAAAGTTATAATTTTAATTATTATTTATTTTTCTTTCGAAATAAAAACGGTCACTAAATTTTATAAAAAAATATGTTAAATATATCATCTCATTTGAATACTATATTAATTGTCATAGAATTATGTACACGTAAACCGCACGCCAATTTAGAGTTTCTCTAAATGAGAAAAGTCATTTCCCTCGTTGGCTCAAATTTGTGTGATAACTGAAAGGAAGCAAACAAAAATAGACTGGTTGCCCAACAAGCAGAGATTTTTCCCACCACCTTTCTAATGTCATTTTCCTATGTCTTTATCATACTTTTTATCGCTCAACTGTGGGGTTGGTTTGTGATGGCGATGGTGAAACCATACCCTCTTCTTGGATCCATTTGCTTAATTGTTTCTTCAAATCTACAATAAAATCCTTTTTTTGAAATATATGTATCAACACAAGTCATTCAAACCAACCATATCCACCAAACTCGCCGAATCCACTCACAATATGAAGCATAAATCTAACAAGAAGGAAAACCATCCTATTCCTCAAAATGCAGATTTACATTAATTAACGATTACATAAACTATGATATGAATCTCCAGAAAAGGAGAAAAAATATAAATTTGATTTTCAAAAATAATAAACTATCAATCAAAAAAACACAAGTAATGGTAGTGTGTGACTGCCTAAATTCTAGAGAGAAAAAGTGGAGAAGATGATAATTTTTGTAATAGAGAGAGAAAGTGGAGAAGATGATAATTTTTGTTATAGAGGGAGAAAGGGAGAGGGAGTGTGAGAGTGAAGGTTTGATGAATTTTGCAAATTTTTAAGGTTAAATAAATTTTGGAAGAGAAATAAAGATGATGATGATGACGAGCTGGTGCATGTTTTCTTTGTGTATGAGAGGGAAACCTGGCTATATTTGGTTGGTCTTTTATTTGTGAAAGGTTAACTTTTTTTAAAAATATATATATATTTAAATAATTTTTTTCTATTTTATTTCAAAATTTAAATTTAAAATTTGAAATCCGTACATCTCACATTATTAAAAAAAAAATCATCCAATACATTTTTTATTCTTCCTCCAAAATACATTTTTCAATAAAATGTTCTGACCAAAATTTTCACAACTACTAATATAAAAGTTCTCAAACAAATTATAAACCAAACATAACCTAAACGTCTAATGGGAGAAATGAACTTTTTGTCTGGCAAAAATAGCAATAAACTTTTTGTCCTGATATGAAATTGTTATTATTAGATCTTGTTCATTAGACTGCGAAAAAGAAAGATAGTTCTAGATTCTTTTATAAATTAAAGTCTTTTTAAATTTATTTTTTCATTTTCTTTAGTAACTTCTTTGTTAGTTCTATTTTTCTGTCCTTTGTATAAATCTAAAACTCATATTAGGACTTTTTTCCAAAATCGATCACCAGCTATCACCAGCGAAACACATATTGGGACTTTTTTTCCAAAACTTCTTTCACAAATTGCACATTGCCAAGCATTGCTGCAATGTGAAGACGATTCATACTGGCTGTATCAACAATATATTTATCCTCTTCAGGTAATTCTTGAAGAGTGTTTATATCATCTTTAACTGCAACAGCATAAACATTTTTCTCCATTATTTCTGGATACCACTCCCTAGTCCCCTCCTTAACATTGGAGCCAAAGGTTCAGAAAGAGACAAGTAAACGGGTTGCACGATGCTGGGCCACATATGCAAATTTTTCCAGTGAATTGCCCTGGAAAACTACAGCCATTATCAGAGAAGGAAATATTTGTGTTTGGTTATTTGTTATAATTGGGATTTTTTTTAAAACAATCCTATTCTACTAAGAATGAGGGGAAGGAAATGTCAAAAACAGAATTCGAATCTCTGAGGTTCTAGCCCCAACACATGTTGGAGTGCAAGCACACAGGTTTTAAAATTGGGGCTAAATTGGAATTTGATATGTTCTGATGGAGTTTCCATAATGAGACCGCAGGGACCCATCCACTTACCAAGGAATATTTGCGCAATCGGTGCTGACGTGTAGTACGTGACGTCATCACTTTCTATTCTTTTCACTGATTAGTGCCTTTTTTTTCCACGCGTGTAAAATAGGGTTTAATGATTGGAATGAATTCCTCGAATCTTATGTATAATTAGTGACTTGTGATAAACAATTAGAAAATATGAAAATAAATTAAAAAAAAAAGAAGTTATATAAATTCATGGTTAAAATGATGTATGCAATGTATAGCACCTAATAATAATATATTTAAATTTAGTTGAGAATTTGGAATTGTATATTTTTATATTTACAAGATAATTCGTTTTAATATATTTATGAGATAACTTTCACCTTCATAACCTGTATCTTGTAAATGTAAGAAAAATAAAATGAAATATGATTCAAATTAGGTTTTTTTTTTTTTTTTGCTTTGGATCTTGTTACACTTTTTATTGTACTATTTTGTGTTATACATTCTAATAAGTTAACATAAATCTTGTAATTGATACTAATATATATACTATTAATATCCACTTTCATTCTAGTTAATTTAATATTTAATTTCTTATTTTTGTATCAAGTTAATTAATAAAATGTTATACTACCTCCATCAGGAAAAAAAAAATCCCTTTTTGATTTGATATAATTTTTTTAAATTATAAATTACAACAAACGTACTTAACGCATCATTAAAATTATACTTTTACATTTTTATTCTTACTTTTTAATTTGAATTATATATTGATATTATTAGTAAAGGTATGAAAGAATTTTACACTAAAAGTAAACTCTTTTTTTGGAACAAACAAAAATTTTGAAATTAAATTCTTTTTTTGATAATTATCTGGATAATCGGACATTATAAATAAGTTGAAATTAGGGGGAAAATTATAAAATTTAAATAATAAAATTCATATTCATATGCAGCCTCCATGTCCTTGCTTTAAACTAAATGATGATAAAGGCTAAATTCGAGTAGTACAAAAATATGAATAATTCACTTTTGAATTTGGTACACAAGACACTACTTCAAATTAACAAACAACTTAAGTACTTGTGCATGTTAAGGTGAAAATTTGATTTCCAAAATTAATATGACCCAATAATCACAAGGCAAAACTCAGTAGTTAATTGCATGGTCCAACAATTATCCAGCGGCTGAAAAATACTAATGAATTGTATTTTAAAATGTGTTTATATATTTGTAAAATTAAATATTATGTAATGAAAATTGTTTTAGAAATATATGAAATTGTTTTACAAGACACAAAAATAGGGGTGTAAACGAACTAGTACGTTTAGTGAGCAGTTCGGGAACAAGTTCGATTATGTTTGTTTATGTTCGTTTGTTAAGTTAAACAAACAATAAACGAACAAATATGTGTTTGGTTCGTTTATTTTCACAAACAAATTCATTTAGTATTCATGAACGAGTTCGTTTAATGTTTACATAAAACTCGTTTATTGTTCGTTTATACTAAAATAATATATAATATAATGCAATAAATAAATATATATAATAATATTGTTCGTTTATTAATCACGAACATGTTCGTTTAATCGTTCACAAACATGTTCGTTTAATCGTCCACAAACATGTTTGTTATTTAATTGTTCATGAACATGTTAACGATCTGTTTATGAACATGTTCATTTAATGTGCTAATGAACATGTTTATGAATACTTATCAACCACTATATAATAAACAAACATAAACGATGTCGAATACATATTTGACATTAATAAACAAAAACGAACAGTCTTAAAAATAAATGAACTGTTTACGAACGATATTCCTTCGTTTATGTTCAGTTCATTTACAGCTCTACATAAAAATATAATTTAAAATGTAACTCGTATGCACCCAAAATGTTGCATTTTAAAATCTGTGAAAATTTGAGTTCTATTTTGAGAAATGAACGGAGCCCTAAAAAGAAAAAATCATGCTTCAAAGAGTTCTCAAGATGAGCTGCATTTTTTTTTTTTTTGGATAATATTTGGATAAATACTACTGCCGCCGGTGACAAATGTCCTGCCGCGGGGCCCATACACTTTCCAAGGAATACTTACGCAATCAGTGCAGACGTGCAGTACATGACGTCCTCACATCCAATTCTTTTTTCATTTCTCTTTTCACTTGAAGATATTTTCATATTCACTAATTGTGTAATAAATTTTTTTTTGAGATAAATAATATTTTTCAAACTAAACTCTTTTTTTGAGACGGAGAGAGTATTTTGTAAATATAAAAATATAAAATAAATTGAGAATACAATTCATATTAGGTGTTTTTTTTTTTTGGTATTAAATCTCCTATTACACTTTTGTGTGTTATTATTTTAATAAAATTTTATACTAGTTTTTTATTTTTTTCCTACATTAAAAATTTAAAATAAATATAAGCTAATAAAAAAAGTGAACCCTTCACATGAAAATTTATTATAATAAAAATGAATATTAATTATACAAATATTAACGCATTATAAAATTTATACTAACTCATTACCTTGTGTAACCGAGAATGACACACAAAAATATATAAATGGAGATCCATTGTGTTAAAAAAAAAAAAACCTTCTCTCATACCTCCAATAATTGAGGCTCTATAATTGAGCAGAACCTTTACATTTCCACCCCATTGCTGCTGCAACTCACAGTTCAGAGCGCATTATTAAGAATTAGTGGATGCTTTTCTTGTCGGGTGACACCATCATTTTCATTATCAGCTGCAGAAAAGTATGGGAATGGGGAAAAAAAAAAAAAACAAACAAACACATCACCCTTAAATTTTGGGAGACCTTTCTCTTTTTTTTTTTTTTTCGAAAACGATAGTGTATTAACAAGCGTGAATTGCCAATTTACATAACCACTAGGGCTAATAAATCCTCATGGTGTTGCAACTGGATACCAGCGCGATAACCCATGAGGCCAAAGGCCCACAAGGGACAGAAAAAGCCCACGAGGGGCAACCCGACGAGCGGGAAAAGAACCATTGAAACCCGACTAGCGGGAAGAAACCCGACGAGCGGGAAAGGTTGACAACCTAGACGACCTAGGAACAACCCAAAAGTACAAAAACCCGATTATATCGGATCACTAATACTATACAAAATGAGTGCTACTCATCTCAATGAGCCCACTACAAAAGGCACTGGATGAAAGAAACGAGAACTCAATCTCTATCTTGCATCCCATGCCATTGGGTGAGTCCAATCTACAGAGAAAACAACACCCAAAAAAAAAAAAAAAAACCACCAGTTTGCCCTAACTTTTTCCTCAGTCCGCCGCCCCCATCACAGTTCCTTTTCCTTCTGCTACAGCCGCCAAGCAACTCTGCCTCAGAAGAACTTCATCATCTATCACTCTTCACCACCTTCATCTACAACCTATCATCTTCATCATAATACGGAAGTCACAATATCATCATCAACAGCATGATTTATCCCTCCCCACCTTCATCAATGTAATCATCAAGTCCATCCTCTCCTTTTCTTCATCCTCATGCTGTAGAAGACCAACTTCTTCCGCATCATCCTCGCCATCCTCTCCTTCATTATCTCAGATTTTGACCGACCATCATCACAAGATGGCGATCTATATTTGTTCTCTTTTTTTTCTTTTTTTTTCTTTTTTTTCCTTTCTAAAGAAAGTACCTAGATCTAAATCTAAATCTAAAACAAATGTAGAAATTAATCTCCTCAGCAAACTACTAACAGAATGAAAGGAAAAACAAAAAAAAAAAAACTAAAAAAAATAGATTACCTCCCCCATTCTCCAAAGTGGAGAATGGGGGGGGAAGACAAAGCGATTGTTGTGTTGCAGGTGGCGGAGTACCGAAGTGGTGCTAGAGGATTAGGAGATGATATGTTACTGAAACTGAAGCTCAAGTTTGGGGCTTTTGATCTGGGTTTGGGAGACCTTTCTCAGACTCTCTAGATATGGGAAGTTTTCTGCGGAGGTTCGTTAAACCTGAAAGAAGATAGATTCTCGTGTTTACCCAGCAATGATTATGTCAATGTGGCAAGCAGCTGCAAGAAACCCTTCCACCTTAACCAGAATACTTTAGATGTTAGTGCTATTGTTCAACTTTTCTTTGGCCAATTCAGTAACATTTCAAGAAAGTATCATCGCAACACTATGCATCAGTGAGTAGTCGAAAACCAACCATCCCAAATCGAACGACTGATATTGAAATTTATACTGCCATTTACTACAATCATTATAAGGTTTCCCAGCGGGGTGGTCTAAATTTACAGCTGATACAGAGTGCACCAGTGATGCTACGACCGTTAATGCACTTCGCATCTTAGCCAGCCAGTCTGTTTCCGCTTTTTTTACTGCTTTTTAGTGATGATTTTTTGCAAAGTTTGGGGTCTTGCTGTTGATGATGTAGTATAAGCCTCATCTGTCTGTAGTGGGATTGAGGGAATCTGCTCGATACTTGAAGCTCTACCATGTTCGAGACACGTTTTTATGTCCATGTTTGTCAAGTCATCTTGGTCTTGGCCTAGTGATAAGACATCCAGTGCTGTGAGGCCATTAGCATTCCTAGCATGAACATCAATTTCTGTGTTACTCGGCAAATGTTTGATCATTTGCAAAGGAGTCACTCTAATAAATCAACTACCGCAGAATTAAAAACTAATAATTATTTGAGTTAATATTATTTACTTATCTTGAGATTTCGGCTTTTATTAAATCGAATCTTGTGGTTTAAAAAATAACAATCTGCCCACTTACTAACAATCAACCCAAGTTACTTAATTAAAATTGGCAAAAAAATGAAAAAGCCCTCAAAACTTGTGCAAAAAAAACAAAAAAATAGTATAGTTTTAAGAACTTGTGCAAAACTTGTGTTGCACTTGTGAAGAACTTTGTTTTTCACTCTACTTTATTTTTTAAACTCAAATTTTTTAAAAGTTTTTTAATTTTTTTGCCAATTTCAGTTAAGTAACTTGGGTCGACTATTAGTCAATGTAGTAAGTTGTTATTTTTCAAACCACAGGATTCGATTTGATAAAAATTGAAATCTCGAGAGAGATAAATGATATTAACTCTAATTATTTAAGTTTTGCAAGAACTGATGAGAATAAAAAGTGATATTTGTTTTGGAAAAAATATAAAGCAAGAAAATATTTTGTTGTAAAGGGCTCTGATTCTCCATGTTTTCTTACCATATGGAATAGCCTTGTGGATCTAAGCATCTCAACATTAACATCACCAACAATGAGGGAAATATAACAAAAAATAATGTAATTGGTAATTTTTTTTTTTAAGTGTGACGTGGGTTGTGATAAATATGAAAAAAAATATTTCCTCTTGGTTGTGTATATATGAAAAAAATATTTCATATATCAATAATAGATTTACTTTTTGTATAATAAATTAATTATATAATTTTTTTGTCATTTATATTAAATAGATTGTTTCTCTAATTGTCTTTAATTAAATCATTACAGATGATAGTGGAATTTTTTTTTTCATAAATACAAATATTTGCAAAGTAAGAGTGGTGATATTCGATAAAAATATAAATTAAAGGAAAAAAATTTAATGACTAATGCAGTAAATATCAAAAGACATAACCATTATATTCATTTTCAAAACAATGTAAAACTAAAAGCATAATCATGCTTTTATTCCTATGCCACATCAATCACTTCCCCATTTCAATGCATATGTTAGTAAATCATTACTCGCAGGGGAGTTTTTTCTAATAGTGTTATGGGAAAAAAAAGAAGGGAAATTTGTAGGTTGGGGATAGTTAGTGTTCCAATTATGTGATGTTCGCATTTGCTAAATGCGCCCATGCCTTTGGGCGCATTTGGCAAATGCGGACTTCCCAGGCCTGGCACTGTGCACAGGTTTGGGCGCATTCCATAAATGCGCCATTCCAGATGGGCGCATTTATCAAATGTAACAGTAACCATTTGAACCCTTGAGTCACAGGCGGGGAAAATTTAGGGTTATTTGGGCGTATTTTCCAAATGCGCCCAAGTGAAGAAATAAATACTACACAATCCAACCTCTGCTGTCTGCAAATTCTTTAGCTATTAGCTTTCCTCTGCAAATCCTTCAACCTTCTGCAAATCTGTCGGCCTCCTCACCCATTTCCAACTCTATAGCAGCGCCGCCGCCAGTCTCCTCTCCCACGAGGTTGTGAATTTTCTCCAGCGAGGGATTGAATTTTCGTTCACCGGTCTCCTCTCCCTTGGATTGTTTTTCAGCCCCTTTGTCCGTGGCTCTCCCTCCCTCTGAAAGTTTTGTTCTCAGACATTTCAGTCTCCATTTTGTCCAGTTGCCCTCCTTGCACTTCCAAGAATTTCAGCCTCCATTTTGTCCAGCCGCTGATGCAACTTTTTCTTGTCTTTACTACCTTCAAATTAAAGGATCATAGCTCGTAGTATAGAGCTAGTCCAAAATCGTCCCACAGGAAGGATGTCAAGTGCTAAATGGAAAAGAAACTCTCGAACTATTTGGATCTCTCTCAAATTCGTTTTAGTGATGAAATAAAACAGAATATTCAGCAAAAATAAGGAAAATTCAAGTGATTAAAGACCTCTAGGAACTTGGATTTCACCAAATGAAGACTCAATGAATTCAATCTACACAAGTTTGGTTTCTTTTGGCTTTCGCTTTTCTCACAACCATTCACTCAATTAAGAGTACCCTCTCTAGAGGCATATCCCTCTTATTCATGCAATTTTGTGATCACTCTCATGTCTACAAAATTTAACACAAATATATTAAGCACTCAAGAATTTAAGGTTGCTATTTTGTGTTCTACTCTCATAGCTCCACATTCATAGCCAAAGTTCCTACCAACTAATGTTGAATTTCAACTCTCGTTCCATCATCCAACACCTTAAATCATGCAAGAATTGATCAAGTTCTTACAAGCCATGTAAAACAAGAACAATGGATTTTGAAAAGTGAAAAATAACCAAATAGTTTTGATTAAATTAAAGAAAACTTCAAAGGTTACATCCTAGTTCCTAGAGTTGAAGAACTCTAGCTAGACATAATGCTTAAACAAAGAATTTTATGAAAATTAAACATTCTACAAAGTGAATTAGAAAGAGACAACCGAAATGAAAACAAATGCTAAAATCTACTCTAACGCTAAACAACTACCTAATTCTGAAAACTACTCTCCAATGTTTTGCTTCCAAAGCTCTCAAGAATTTATAGACTTTTTGTGCCTTGCTTTGCTCCAAGATTTGCTGCAAGCGTTCTCCAAGATTTGCTTCCTTTATCTTCTAGTTGGGAGATAAAATCTAGCTATAAGATTTAGTTCAAATCTTATCTCTTTCTTTAATGGTTTCAACGATTTCAGTTTTGACGAAGTCTTCTTAAATATTTAGTTTAGCCATGCTATGTCTTGTAATTTCAAACTGTGGCATAGTCTTGTAAGAATTTGAATGACAGCAAAACTCAAACGTTAGCAACCTGCAACAACCAAATCTTATCTTATTAGTAAATCTTGCAAAATCTTCCTAATCGGTTATCTTTACTAACAAATTATTTTACCACTAACAATCCTATAAAACACAAAAACCACCACAACTTAATAATAAAATTTACTAATTAAACTTAAAGTCTCTAAGTTTTAAGGAAAAATTAATAAAAAATATCAACCTATCAGCCGCGCCGTCATTCACAGAAGCAGGGCCGACATTGCATTGGAGAAATTATTTTCGGCCGCCCTCGTTCTTCTCTGGTCATCAGCCTTCTTTTCCAGTCGTCTATTGGTAAGCATGGCCGAGTGAATCCACTACCGGCAAGTGTGCTATCGACTGACGCCGCCGTTGACCGTCATTTTTCGCCGCCTGTGTTAGCAATTAGGTAAATTTTATTGAATTTTTAAATTATTTATACCGACATGAAGCAATTAGGTAATTTTATTGGTCGTGGAAATAAAATGATTTGTATTATTTGATAGTTAAATTTCGGAATGCCCAGTATATATTTGGAATTTAAATTTTACAGATTAAAATTATTTGGAAAGCTGAGTATTATTTAAATTATTACAGATTACCAATTAAAATTATTTCGGATTACAATTTAAATTATTTTGAATGCTGAGTACAGTTATGGATTGGTTGTGGAAATAAATTTATTTATATTATTTGACAGTGAGTATATATTTGGAATTTTGTGAGATGTATTGGTTGAAATGAATTAGTTGTGGAAATATTGTGGGAACTTTGGAATGCTGAGTATATATTTTGTCCTTGTGTGAGATTTTTGCCTTTGTGTTCGCATTTGCCAAATGTGACCGAAATAGACATTGGCGGTAGAAACATACATGAAAATATGTTTGCAAAGTTACATTTTTTTTTCTATCCATTTAGCATAAGTTTTATTGTATTTGAAAATAAAATATTTGTATTAATTTAATTTTGTTATGTTTAATTCGCTTTGAAATGTATAATGTACAATGTACACTATATTATGGGAATATTCGTGGGATTAAATTTGTTTATATTATTTGGGGATTGAAATAGTTGGCAAATATAAAATTAGCTTTCGCCTTTCTCGCGATATAATATAGTTTTTTTGTCCACTTTTTCACAATAATTATAATTATAAAGTTCAAATTATTATCCTCCTATCTTGATGGGGGATTAAAAAATATTTTGGAGAAATTAAAAAGAATGAGGGGATTAATGGAAATGAAGGTTATATGGTATTATTTCTTTTTCACTTAGCATAAACTGAAAGTGACGAGGTTATGAATAAAATTTGTCTTCTTTACACTAGAAGAGGGATTTCACTTGTTGTCAAAGTTTGTATGTATATTTTTACAGATTGTTTTAATTATTAATATTAACTTTAATGATTTAGTCACAATTGTAACTAATTATTGTAAAAATAATTTTTTAAGCATTTCTTTAATGAATTATTAATTATAACATTAAATTACAATTTTGAAATAATTAATGGGTTAATTAAATTAATGTAAATGAAGTTATTCAATATACATTAATAATAATATGCAATTAAAATTAATGTTGTGGAAACACATATTGTGGATGACACATCAGTTCCTTCCCATGAATACCTGTCATGGTATAGGCCTCGGATGGTTATTTACATTTCCAACCCGTCTCGAGTTGATACAGCACCGGAGGGCTTCCATGGCACTGGTTCTACATCCAAATATTTGGTAAGAGGTTTTTTTTTTTTTTGGTTGAAAAAAAGTGCAATGCTTATTGTGTTACTTTCCTACAATGTCTATATCTAACAACCGTTTTCCTCCCAGATGGATACTATGTCCCAAATCTACCATGTTTCTTTGGATAATATGGCACAGTTTGAAGAATCAATTGTAGCTCGATTTGCAGAGAAAAGAGATTACGTTTCCGTATGATACAGGTTGTTCGAGAGTCTCACAAATTGAATATCAGTGCACTATAGATCGCTGATCAGGCTATGCAACAAGGCATGGCGCCTCCCATCATTGCTAGGCAGCCTAGGAATGTTCGAGGCCGTAGACAAGGAGGTAGAGGGTCTCGACTCCATCAGGGAAATGAACCTGACACTTTAGGTGGTTCTACACATTCAGGTTCATTTCCGCCCATTACATCTACTTCAGAAACACAAAATGTATTTCCGTCATCGGGGGTTTTCAACACGATAGATCAGCTATCCTCTAGTGTCTTCCACTCTCTAGAGATAAGCATACCGGCACATCCAATCATTGAGGATAATGTTCATGAGGACAGTGATGATGACGATCACGTAGATGAACACTTAGAAATTGGTAATGCAGGCGTAGACCCGAATGTGACTCAAGAACAGATTGTACACTTACATAGATCTAGGAGAACTATTAGACCAACTATGTGTGGTACCCATGAAAAACTAAGAGGACATAAATAAATAATAAAACTTGTTTAATACAATTTGGAAATTCCGACATGCATCAGTCTGCATAGAATAAGCTGTACTATACATTGTCCATTCATTTAATCTATGTAATGTAATCATAGCCTATATTACCCATCCATTATGCTAAATAAATATAAATGAATTGTGATGGAGATAATTAATACTATTTTTAAAATGCGCTTTTGTCACTTTCATAAATAATTTTTCATATTATCAAAACAATTTTTATTTTACAAACATAGAATATTTCTTTTCAACAATAATTCAATGTGATCGCACTAAATCTATCCTTTGGTAGACTTATCAACCCATGGGGAAATTTAATGAATTTTTTGTGCAATGTATATTTATCAACAAACCAATTTCCTTTAGCTTTCATATAATTATGTAAACCATTGAATAAATATGTAAACAGATGAGCACTCCATATGGACAAGAACTCATGAAAATCCTTTACTAATTTTATTTTATAAACATTTAAAAAATGGTTATATACGTTTGTTTTGGAATTATTAACAATTATTATTTACAAGAATTAGCCGACAAAATTTATGCATGTGGCCGGATGATATCTGATTGAAAATACTAAAGGTTCAAAACATATATAGCAGCCACCTAATTAACTTATAGTTTTTCTGTTATGAAAATACAGTAAATCCCTAATTTGAACAAGTTGTCATGGAGTTAGCAAACCTACGATAAACAGAATGTTACAAAGCAAAAATATGTATATGATAAAGCTTGAAATACTATCTCTCTATGATGAAACGGCAAAAATTACTTGCTAGTAAATCATTCCAACATCACTATGTGCTTAAAATGGTATCTTCTACCGCACTATTCCAATATCTGCTCTTCCTTCAGCTTATACAGGCCCAAATGGGAAAAGGTAATTCACAACATCAATTCTAGTTAATTAATGTTTTGAATTGTTCGTTGCATAAACCCAAAACCCAAAACTCTAAATATTAACTTCTAAACTCCTAAACCCTAAATCTCACACCCTAAACCATAAACCCAAAACCCAAAACCCTAAAAGCTAAACCATAAATCCTAAACTCCGACACTTAATGGCCTCATGCAATATATCGTAATGCAACAATTGTAATCCTATTATTACTATTTTTGTAGTCATTATTAATATTATATATATATGTACATGCCATGCAATAAATAAATATTGCACGTATAAATAAATAAAAGGTACATTGAAAATAACTTTATATGTATTATCATTATATCTGTAATTTTTTTTATACTACAATAATTTATACTTATATATATTTATCCTTTATATTTAAATAAACAAAGAGTGTTGTCAAAATTTCAAACTCTAATTGTATTAACATTGAAATTTTACGAATTAGTAGTGTCATTAATATGATATTAATTCTTCATATTGTTACAAGTACTAAATTTTTTATTATTCATATCTTATTAGTATTATTATCGTAATTATTAACTCTTATTAATACTTTAATAATTATCATTATTTCTTATAATAATTATAATAATACAAATTATGTTATTCAAAATTATTATAGTTATCAACTAATTAAATAATAATTTGGTATAATAATAATTATTATGAGAAATAATAATTATTTTAATATGATATTAAAATAATAATTTTAATTAAAATATTAAAATAATGTTATTATTCAAAATAATTATGTTCAAAAATAACAAACTGGATATATGGTGCATTAGTGAAATGCGCACATACATTCGGCGCATTTCACTAATGCACCCATTGAGTGGGGCGCATTCAAGACATGCGCCCATATCTGTTGGACACATTTCACAAATGCGCGCAAAGAATTGGGCACATTTCTTGAATGCACCCAGCCCCAACTGCACAGTTCCGGGCCTGTTAAGTGCACATTTGTGAAATGCGCCCAAAGAATTGGGTGCATTTCACAAATGTGAACATCACATAATTGGAAGCCATTCAATTCCTAATTTACAAATTTCCTTTGTTTTTTTTCCAATCACAAAATGAGAAAACCCCCGCGGGTAATCCAGGACCTGCTCTCCACATCAATAAAGGATTTAAGGCTTTATTTAGTGTCCAACACTAGATTTTTTTAATTTAGACAATTCAAATGACATAATAAGGTATTTGTCCATTTGAAGCTTAATCCATTCAGAGGTCTTGAAGTGTTCCGTTCAAATGAAAGAGTATTACTCAAAACTAAACTTTTTTTACAACTAAAAAAAATTAAAACTGAACTTATTTTTTTTATGGGATGGGATGGGATGAATATGATTTTGGAATTTAACAAAAGTTTAAAATAATTCTTTTTACGATTATTCTAAAAAATACACTTAAATTGTTGTATTTGTACACAAAACAAAATATATTAAAAAGTCGATTTTAATTATTAACTATCAACCAAGCTTTATGCTATTTGTTTTGGCCGGATATGATTCACATTGTGTTTGGTCTCATTAAAATTGAAATTGTGTCAGAATTAGAAATTTTGTTATTATATTTTGTTGAATTATTATTTTTTTCCTTTATTCTAACTCATTCATAATGTCTATTAACAATATTATTTGCCATCTAAAGTGAGTTTTCTAATGCATTTTTAATAATTCACATCTGAAGTGGAGTTTTAACTCCATAACCACTTTAATACTTAAGTTAGTATATTATTCATAGTCAAGATTGTTAAACTCAAGTTTTTACGTAAAATCGGTGGAGGGTCCACAAAATCGGATCGTAAAATCGTAAGAGTTTACAAATTATGAAAAATAATATAATAAATATATTATATATAATATATATAATATATGTTAAATTTATAAATTACAAACTTATTCAAACTTATAAAAAATACACAAATTTCAAAAAAAATATTATCAATCACACCTAAAAATTAATAATAATCATAATTCATTAACAGCCATGCATAATAAAAGTGACTTACAAAAAGTAAAACATATACTACAATAATCAATAAAGATCATCAACAGAAAGATTTAAATCTGCATCCAAGCTCAGAAAGATCATCAACAAGAAATATTTAAATGCGGGCGGTGGAGACTGGGGAGGCAGAGCTGCGGTAGAGAGAAATTAAAGAAGACGGGAAAAGCCCTAAGTAAATAGAATTCAGAAGTTTAGTCAAAACGTTATTTGTCTTACGTTTTTGTAGAAACGGATCGCCCAGCGATTTTACAATTCTAACTATCAAACTCGCGAGTTTACCCGATTTTACCCATTTTCGTTTTTACTTATAAATTGAATCGGACATTTGATTTTAGATCGTAAAATCGTAAAAACATACTAGTAAAATCGAGAGTTTAACAACATTGCTCGTAGTGATCAGATTACATAAAATGATTAACCACACCTGAATCAATTGTTCATAGACTTTTATGTGTGTCCCATGATTTCAAAACTAATTTTAGAACTTTACTACATCGAACACGTTCTCCTTACATGATTTACATGTGCTGAATTTTTAAAAATAATTGTCACAAGTTTAGAGTAATTTTTGACTACGTCATATCTATTTATATGTTCTAATTATTAAACATTTTTACAAAATTCAAACTAATATATAGAATATATTTTTGGACACGTTGTTTTACCTTTTCTTTCGTTTTTTGGTACATAACCCTGTCATGCATGCAACGAATCAGGCATTATATTTTTACAAATGCACATTATATTTTTATCCTCTTCAGGTAATTCTTGAAGAGTGTTTATATCATCTTTAACTGCAGCAGCATAAAGATTTTTCTCCATTATTCTGGATACCACTCCCTAGTCCCCTCCTTACACTTTCAAAGCCACTTAACATTGGAGCCAAGCTCTACTGGCTTTATAGGCATACACATATGGAATTGAAAGAGCCAAGGTTCAGAAAGAGACAAGTAAACGGGTTGCACCATGCTGGGCCACATATGCAAAATTTTCCACTGAATTGTCCTGGAAAACTATGCTTGCTTGGCAACATTATTATTATTAGTGAAAGTATGATAAAAATTTCACATTAAAAGTTAACTCTTTTTTTAAAATAAATTAAAATTTTGAAATTAAAATTTTTTTTGAAACGAAAAGAGTACTATTTTCTTTCTTTTTTTAAATTAAATTTTAAAATACACATAGGTAATAACAAAAATGTGAATCCTTAACATAAAAATTTATTATTATAAAATAAACATTAATTGTATAAATATTAATATAAATTATAAATTTTATATTAATTTATTGAAATGTGTAACATATGACATATAAAAATGTAACAAAAGATGCATTGTTTTTTTTTTTTTTTTTATCAAAAAAATTTCTCTCACACATTTAGGACCTGTATGGACACCATTTCAAATGTATTTTTGTATTTTTACAGATAGTAACTATGACTTAAGAAATACATTGAAAATTAAAAAAGTATTTTGAAAAATGTTCTAAAAAGACTGTCTAAATAAATCCTAATAATTGAGGCTCTACCGCTTTAATAATTGAGCAGAACTTTTACATTTCCACCCCATTGCTAATTTCCAGAACTATTGCATTTCCACCCCATTGCTGCTGCTGTAACTCACAGTTCAAAGTGGCTTTATCAAGACTGAGTGGAGCTTTTTTACTTTTTCTTGTAACTCGTGAAAGGTGTCGACTGTCAACATCATTTTTCATTTCCTACTGAGTTTTGTGAGACTCTTCTCAGATTCTCCAGATATATGAAGCTTTGTGCGGAGGGTTGTTAAACCTTTCATTTGGAGGTAAAAAAATGTAGCCCGAAAAAAGATAGATTCTCATATCTACCAGCAATGATTATGTCAATGTGGCAAGCAAGAACGATTTCACCTTAACCAGAATGGTAATCTAGATGCAAGAACGATTGATATTGAAATTTATACCGTCATTTACTATAATCATTATAAGGTTTCCCAACGGGGTGATCTAAATCTACAGCTGATATACCATGAAGCAGTTTTACAATGATGCTGTTGCCTAAGCATGGAAGTCTGAGCTTCATTGCTAAAGCTCATCATTCTCCTCACCTTCCTCAAATATTGTTGGTTCACTCTCCTTTTCCTTCATATATCCATGTTTTCTAAGCAAATACAGGACTGCTCTTAACACATTACCGATGAAAACCGTTCCCATATGGGCTAGCCATGTTCATATGCACCCTCCATGTTCTTGCTTTAAACTAAATTTGAGAAAGCCTAAATTTGAGCCTTAGAAAAGTATAATAATTCACTTTTGAATGTTACTGTGAAAATTTGACTCCAACCAATCCCAGGTAATCACTGGGCAGCAAAACTCCACAGTTGATTCCATAATTGGATAAATACTCCCATCCACTTTCCAAGGAATCCTTATGCAATTGGTGCTGACGTGTAGCACATCCAATTCTTTTTACGTCCCAAAATTAGGGTTTTATGATTGGAATAAATTGCAATTACAAAATATGAAAATAGATAATAATAAAAAAAAGGTATATAATTAATGGGTAACTTGATGTAGGTAATTTAGAACTTCTAATAATATTTTTAAATTTCGTTGAGACTTTCGACTTGTATTTTTTAATTTACAAGATTTTTTTTTTGTATTTTTTTAAGATAACTTTTACCTTCATAATCTGTGTATCTTGTAAATGTAAAAATATAAAATAAAATAAGAGTATGGTTTAGATTAGGTGTTTTTTTTTTTCTGAGTTGCATATTTTGTTACACTTTTTTATACCATTTTATGTTGAATACTTTAATAAATTGACATAAATTTTGTAATTTATACTAATATATATATATATATATATATATATATATATATATATATTATATCCACTTTCATCCTAATTAATTTTAATATTAAATTTCTTATTTTTTGTATCAACTCAATATTTGAATTAAATTTTATACTTTTTGGATTTTTTCCATATCAAAAATTTAAAATAATCATAACTTAATATAAAAAAAGGTGAACCCTTAACATCAAAATTTATTATAATGTAAAAAAATATTAATATAAATTATAAAATTTATACTAACTTGTTAAAATTTAAAATAAAGTGGCATACAAGATGTGTTTGAGAAAATTTATAGTCTTTTTCTTTTTTAAAAAAACTTCTCTGGCACCTCCAATAATTGGGGCTCCAATAATTGAGAAGAACTTTACATTTCCACCCCCATTGCTAGCTTCTACATTTTCACACCATTGCTGCTGCTGTACCTCACAGTTCAAAGTGGCATTATCAACAATTGATTGGATATTTTTATTGTAACTCATGAAGGGTGTCAACATCATTTTTCATTTTCAACTACAGAGCTCTCTTCTCCATTTCCTGAAAAAAGTATGGGAATGGGAAAAAAATTGAAAAAGCAAAAACGCATCACCCTGAGTGTTTTTTTTTTTTTGGGTGAGACCTTTCTTAGATTCTCTAGATATATGAAGATTTGTGGGGAGGTTTGTTAAACCTTTCCTTGGATATAAAAAAATGTAGCATAGGTTCTCATGTCTACCCACAAATGATTTTTTGAGTGTTGCAAGATACCATTTCACATTAACCGAAATGTTGTAAGAAGAAACTTCATTTTACTTTACGTTTTTTTAGCGCTATCATTCTACTTTTTTTTTTTTTGGCCAGTTCAATAGTAGCAATCCTCAAGGGCCGTGTTCTCTAAACAGACAGACATATTCAGCAATTATCACAGACATATTCCAGCAGCCTAATAGTGCAGAAGTGAGGCAGGTTTTCGAATGCAGGAAGGAAAGTATCACTTGGTCTCGACCCCAACCTGGTAGAATGAAGTTTAATGTAGATGGGTCAGTTATCGGGAAACCAGGCATTGCTGGAATTGGGGGAATTCTTAGAGATGATTTGGGTAAAACAAGGGCCGTGTTCTCTAAACATATTGGCATTTTAGATTCAAATCAAGCCGAGTTTTATGCTATCCGTGAGGCTTTTCGGGTGTTTTCGAAGTGTACCTGGAAGTGCTCCCATATTCTTGTAATTGAAAGCGACTCTGCTAACGCAATCGCATGGCTGAAGAACCCGGATAATACCCCTTGGCACCTAAAAAATGTCTCGAACCACTTAGACCTACTGAAGGAGGAAATCAAGCACTGGGAGGGTCACCACATCCCGAGGGCCATAAATAGTGTGGCAGATAGGCTGGCAAAGTCAGGAGTGTCTAGACTGCACAACTTGTTGGCAATTATGAAAAAATAAGCCTATATCCTTACTGCACTCTAGTTCCTTGCATTTTTTGGCGGGCTCAATGGTTTTTTTCCTTAAGTAGGATTGCTACTGTTATATTCTTTCTTGTAACCTTGACTCTTTAAATTCTATAATAAAATGTGTTTATTTGGCTTGTCAAAAAAAAAAAATAGTAGCAAACCTCATGATCTCCAGTTGAGTCCACATCCAACGATGACATGACGTCTCAGAGGCAATCCACTACCATGTTTTCATGTAAACATAATAAAAGATTCAAAATAATTCTGTTTTTTTTTCAATATAATAATTAAAAATATTATTAACAATAACAATTCGCATGAAAGAGACGCATAAATGAATGGCATCATAATTACGTACATTATTAACCATTCAAATAGCAAAAAAAAAATTAATCTTAAAGATTTGCATATTTCAATTAATATTGGAGAGTAACAAAATTTTGAATCAACAAAACACTTCAGTCGGTTATTGTATATAGACAAAAAAGAGCTTAATAGAAATCGATTTGTGGGAATCTGCTTAATACTTGAAGCTCCGCCATGTTCGAGACAATTTTTAATGTCCATGTTTCTCAAGTCATGACCATTAGCATTTCTAGCATGAATATTAATTTTCGGTGTTACTCATCAGCAAATATTCGATGATCTGCACAAGAATCACTCTAATAAATCAGCTACCTCAGAACTTAAAACTAGTAATTATCTAGGTTTGGCAAGAACCGATGAGAATAAAAAGTGATATTTGCTAGCTCTATAAAAAATATAAAGCAATGAAAGGACATTTTAATGTAAAAAGAGCTCTGATTCTACAAGTATTCCTACCATATGGAAACAATAGCCTTGCGGATCTGAAGCATCTCGACATTAAAATTATGAACAATGAGGAAAACGTAACAAAGAGTAATGTACTCTCTCATTCCAAAAGAAAAAGGTCCACTTTAAAAAACTTTATTTGTCTATTTGAGTAAAAATTTTGTATTATTCTTATTAATTATTGATACCACCTCCTCATTAATTGTAGTTTGTTCAAAAAAAAAAAATTTTAAATGCTGCCTTTCTACTACTGTAGTCACTATCAAAATCTAGTGTTAGTTTGTAGTTTCTTTATGGAAATTCAGCATGTTAAGTGTCTTAAATTAGACGAGATAAGATCAAAAACAGTTTCATTTGCTAAGCAGATTTGGGAGCTGTTTCCAAGTATGGACGTACTGCTAATTTAGCTCCAGACTCTTGCGTCTCCTGTGTACAAAAGAGAAAAAAGCATTCTCAAACATCATTTACATCCAACTTTTATTCTCTCATCTGGTTTATGGCTTCCGAATTCACACATAACGGACCTAACGGTGCCTGAAATTTGTACAGACCACACAATACCCAAGATTACAACTCATCCAACTTTATTCACTCATCTGGTTTATGGCTACACAACTCTCTCTTAAATATACACCGACATACGTACAAACCACACGACATACAATTTCAGTTGAAATGCACGGCTCGCCATAGAGCGTGCACTCTCTTACGTGAGCAGAAGTGAACGATCTACCTTGTCGTGGCTTTTCTTTTCAAAAGCCGATTTCCAATGTTTTCTTAGAATTTTAAATATATTGATACCAAAGCTTCGTTGGAGCCACTTGTGTATCAATCGAATTGTGTTCCCCAAGAGAAACAACAACACCACACCGCACCAAAGCATGATATCATCCTTAATTGCACGGCTCACTTGTTTCCCATGTTGCTCTGGCGTCAATACAAAAATCGATATACCATAGGTTAAAGATATGGATGTTATAGTTAACCACATACTTACCACCAAAGCCCAAAAGAAGACCCTGTGTCTGAATGGCAAACCGCTCATCAGCAACAAAATTACGCTCAGAGATGAAGCAAATGCTGCCGTATTAATCCGAATGAAAAATGGGTAAGCTCTGTCATACTCGTTTGCCGTCACAGCTTCTCCTGCAGAATGATTACCATGAGGCTGTGCAGCATTTGAATTGTCACCGTCGTCTCCCAAAACACCCCCCGTAGTATTTACAGAGGCTTGAAAAGCCATTTGCGCAACAATTGTGGCAACTACCATTAGTATTTCCCTTTTCTCAGACAACCATTTGTTGCCATCGTGTAGAGTTATATCTCGTCCAGCTCCAGCCTGTTCAAGAGCTCGTGCAATTTCCGAATTAATGCCTCCTTGGAAAAGGTCTATCGCAGTGTTTCCATTTGCATTCTTCGCATTCACATCTACTATTTTGTTGTCTAGCAAGTATTTGATGGTCTGCACATATTTCTTAAAGTCAATTAGATTAAAGCGCAATGACTAGGGACATTAACAGTGAATGAGTTCTTTTAAATGGATAAAGTATCATTCGCATAGCAATACATTAATAAATACTCATACGTAGCAGAACATTAATAAATACTCGTATCTGACTAATAATTTTTAGCCAATATCTGAAATGGCGCTTTTCTTGTAACAATTATAGCGGCTTTCAATTTTAACGATTGATCACGGCTTTTCGATTTGTATGATTATAGCCTTGGTCAAAATTGATGACGTGGGTCAACCTAGTCAACCGTTAAAGTTGGAAAAAAGACAAAAAAACCCTCCAATATAAAACATATAGTTTAAAATTCTAAAATAAATTTTTAAAAAGATAAAAAAGACAAAATTTAAAAACAAAATTTTAATAAAATTATTTACACTATATAATAAAAAATTTTAAACTAAAAAAAAAATTAAAAATGAAAATTTAGTAAAATTTAAAGACAAAAATGACACAAAATTGATATAGTTAAAAATTTTTATTAACTTTTAAAAGAAAAATTTAATAAAATTATGTAAAATTTTGTTAAAAATTTTAATGCAAGCAGATAAAAATTATTATATGATACTTTGATTTTTAACTTCAATTTTTTTATAGATACTTTGTTTTTAACCTCAATTTTTTTGTCATTTTGTCTCTAAATTTTATTAAATTTCCATTTTCAAATTTTATTTTTTTGTTTAAAAAAATTTATTATATAGTGTAAATAATTTTATTAAATTTTTGTCTTTAAATTTTGTCTTTTTTGTCTTTTTAAAAATTTATTTTAGAATTTTAAACTATATGCTTTATATTGGAGAACTTTTTGTCTTTTTCCAACTTTAATGGTTGGTAGGTTGACACGTCATCAATTTTGACAGGCTATAATTATTCTAAATTGAAAGGTCGTGTATTGAATTGTTAAAATTGAAAGGTCATTTATAATTATTCTGAAGTAAAAAGTCATTTCTATATATTATGCCTAATTTTTTCGATGTGAATGTCTTTTCAAAGTTCGTGTATATTATAATAAAGGATAAAAACCCGCAAACTGTGAACAAGAAAGAAGGCTTTAATAGACTACCTCAATTTGGTTAGCGCAAACGGCCAGATGCAGTATGGTCATCCCATTATCATCCTTCTGATTAGCAAAATCCTTGTCTTTTATATTATCAACAAGATACTTCAAAGCCTGCAGCTGTTTATGCTTGACACACAAATGCAGCACATTCCCTCCGCCTTCAGTCTTTTCTCGAGCTGCCAGTGGCATGGCGTAGATCAGCTCTCTCAAGACATGCCTGTTGCCTTTGATGACAGCCAGATGTAAAGGGATTCTCCCAAATCGATCGCCAGCAAAACACATATCAGGACTTACTCCCAAAACTTCTTTCACAAATTCCACATTGCCAAGCATTGCTGCAACGTGTAGAGGATTCATATCCTGACAATTCAAACTGGCTTTGTGAAGAATTAGTGGATCTTCTCTAAGTAACTGAAGCAGAGTTGAAACATTGTTTTCAACAGCAGCATCATAAAGCATTTTCTCCATGATTAATTTCCAGCTCACCCTCCCTAGCCCTCTCCTTACACTTTCAAAGCCACTTCACATTGGAGCCAAGCTTTACTGGCTTTATAGGCATACACATATGGAATTGAAAGAGCCAAGGTTCAGAAAGAGACAAGTAAACGGGTTGCACCATGCTGGGCCACATATGCAAAATTTTCCAGCGAATTGTCCCGGAAAACTACAAGCATCATCAGCAAAGTTTACAGGGAAAAGGGGAAGGACCAAGACCATATATGTCCGCAGAGGAAATATTTGTGTTTGGTTGTTTGTTATAATTGGGATTGAATTGGAATTGGAATTGGAATTGGATATGTGTCTCTTATGGAGTTTCCACTATGAGCTGCTTTTTTTCAGGGACCCATCCGCTTACCAAGGGATATTTACTCAATCGGTGCAGACGTGTAGTACGTGACGTCATCACTTCTTATTCTCTTCACTGATTTGTGATTTGTGCCTCTCTTTTTTTTTTTTCTTACTTGCGTAAATTAGGGTTTAATGATTAGAACAAATTCCTCGTATCTTATGTACAGTTAGTGATTTACTTGAGATAAACAATTACAAAATATGAAAATAAATCTTAAAAAAAAAAAGGTTCTACAATTAATGGTTAATTTGATGTATGCAATTTACAACTTCTAATAATATCTTTAAATTTAGTTGAGAATTTAGATTTGTATTTTTTTTATATTGACAAGATAATTCTTTTTAATATATTTGTAAATAACTTTCACCTTCATAATCTGTATCTTCTAAATGTAAGAAAATTAAAATAAAATGAGAGTATAATTTAAATTAGGTATTTTTGTTCACATTGGATCTCTCATTACACTTTTTATTGTACAATTTTATGTTATACACTCTAATAAGTTAATATAAATTTTATAATTTATACTAATATATATATTATTATTATCAACATTCATTATAAATAATTTTAATAATTAATTTCTTTTTTTTTTGTATCAAGTTAATATTTTAATAAAATTTTATATTACCTCCGTCCAAACAAAAATTTCGTTTTTGATTTGGTACAATCTTTTTTAAATTATAAGGTACAACGACGCTCCATTAAAATTATACTTTTATATTTTTATACTTACTTTTTTAATTTAAATTATACATTGACATTATTATTAAAGGTATGACAAGAATTTCACATTAAAAGTGAACTCTTTTTTTGAGACAAATATTTTATTTTTTTTGGGATAAAAAGAGTACAATTTTCCGATTTTTTTTCTACATTAAAAATGTAAAATAACTATAAACTAATAACAAAAATGTGAATATAAAATTTTATTATAATGAAAATAAGTATTAATTGTATAAATATTAATATAAATTATAAAATTTATATTAATTTATTAAAATGTGTGACAAATGAAGGATATCATTGTGTTTTTTCTCTTAAAGGAAACTTCTCTCACAACTCTAATAATTGAGGCTCTAATAATTAAGCAAAACTTTTACATTTCCACCCCCATTGCTAATTTCCACAGTTCAAAGTGGCTTTATCAAGAATGAGCGAAGCTTTTTGACTTTTTCTTGTAACTCGTGAAGGGTGTCGTCGTCATTTTCCATTTCCAACTGCTGAGGCCTCTTCTCCATTTCATGAGAAAAGTATGGGAATTGAAGAAAAAAAAACAAACACACCACCACTGAGTTTTCTGAGACTTTTCTCAGATTCTCTAGATATATGAAGCTTTGTGCGGAGGTTTGTTAAATCTTTCATTGGGAGATTAAAAAAATGTAGCCTGAAAAAAGGTAGATTCTCATGTCTACCCAGAAATGATTAAGATTTCACCTTAACCAAAATGGTGATCCAGATGTTTGAAGAAACGTTTTTTCCACTTCACGTTTCCTGGTGCTATTAATTGTTAAACTTTTCATTGGCCAATTCAGTAACATTTCAACAACATGCATCAATGAGTAGTCGAAAACCAAGCATCCCAAATGAAACGATTGATATTGAAATTTATACTGTCATTTACTAGAATCATTATAAGATTTCCCAGCAGGGTGGTCTAAATCTACAGCTGATATACAGTGAAGCAGCTCTACAATGATGCTGTTTGCCTAAACATGGAAGTCGGAACTCTATGGCTAGAGTTAATCACCTTCCTCAAATATTGTTGGTTCACTCTCCTTTTCCTTCATCTATCCATGTTTTCTAAGCACATGCAGGACTGCTCTTAAGACATTACCGATGAAAACCGTTCCCATAAGGGCTAGCCATACTATAACCGAAATGCTCGTGACATTTCTGAGGTTACCTTTGAGATGCTCAGGATTCAAATTAAAAAAACTAATGATGTATCTGATACTTTGAGCAGTAATAGCAATCCAAATGATCACCAGTTTAGTCTACATCCAACGATGACGTCTCAGAGGCAATCCACTAACCTGCATCAAAATTGTGCTCAAAGATGCAACGAAAGAAATGGTGTTGAAGATCAAGAATTGTCCGTATGCTTGTGGAAGATTAATCGCCATCACCGATTGACCTGCATAATGTGGTTTATCTACTCTATTACCATCCGAATCTACCACATAATCACTTTCCCAAACACCACCTTGAAGGGATAATCCAGATTCAAACGCTACGGTAGCTACCAGTGATGCTACGACCATTAATGCACTTCGCATCTTAGCCAGCCAGTCTGTTTGTTTACGCTTTTTAGTGCTGATTTTTTGCAAATTTTGGGGTCTTGCAGTTGATGAGGTAGTATAAGCCACATCTGTCTGTGTTGGGATTGAGGGAATCTGCTCGATACTTGAAGCTCTACCATGTTCGAGACACCTTTTTATGTCCATGTTTGTCAAGTCATCTTGGTCCTGGCCTAGTGAAAAGACATCCAGTGCTATGAGACCATTAGCATTCCTAGCATGAACATCAATTTCTGTGTTACTCTGCAAATGTTTGATGATCTGCAAAGGAGTCACTCTAATAAATCAGCTACCGCAGAATTCAAAACTAGTAATTATTTAAGTTTGGCATGAACCGATGAGAATAAAGAGTGATATTTGTTTTGGAAAAAAAATAAAGCAATGAAAGAACATTTTATTGTAAAGAGCTCTGATTCTCCATGTTTTCCTACCATATGGAATAGCCTTGTGGATCTGAAGCATCTCGACATTAACATTATGAACAATGAGGGAAATGCAACAAAAAGTAATGTACTTAGAAAGTGTTTCTTTTCTTTTTTTTCTTTTTTTTGAGGTGTGACGTGGGGTGTGATAAATATGAAAAAAATATTTCCTCATGGTTGTGTATATGTGAAAAAATATTTCGCATATCGATTGTATATTTACTTTTTGTATAACAAATTAATTATATAATTTTTTTGTCCTTTATATTAAATAAATTGTTCCTTTAATTGTCTTTAATTATATCATCACACGTGATAGTGAATTTTTTTTTTTTTTTCATAAATACGAATGTTTGCAAAATAAAAGTGGTGATATTCAATAAAAATGTAAATTAAAGGAAAAAATTTAATGACTAATGCAGTAAATATCAAAAGACATAACTATTATATTTACTTCTAAAAGAATGTAAAACTAAAAGAATAATCATGCTTTTATTCCTATGCGACATCAATCACTTCCCCATGTCAATGTATATGTTAGCAAGTCATTACTTGCAGGGTAATCCAGGACCTGCTCTCCACATAAATAAAGGATTTAATGCTTTATTTAGTCGCCAACACTAGATTATTTAATTTAGACAATTCAAATGACACAATAAGGTATTTATCCATTTGAAGCTTAATTCATTCAGAGGTCCTGAAGTGTTCCGTTCAAAAGTAAGAGTATTACACAAAAATAAACTTTTTTTACAACTAAAAAAATTAAAACTGATCCTTTTTTTTTTTTGATATATGGGATGGAAAGAATATGATTTTGGAATTTAACAAAAGTTTAAAAGAATTTTTTTTACAATTATTCGCGAAGATACACTTAAATCGTTGTATTTGTACACAAAAGAAAACATATTAAAAGGTCGATTTTATTAACTATCAGCTATTTGTTTTGGCCGGATATGATTCAGATTGTGTTTGGTCTCTCAATAAAATTGAAATTATGTTAGAATTAGAATTTTTTTTTATTATATTTTGTCGTGTTATTATTATTTTCCTTTATTCTAACTCTTTCATAATGTCCATTAACAATATTATTTGCCATCTATAGTGAGCTTTGTAATGCGTTTTTAATAATTCACATCTGAAGTGGAGTTTTAACCCCATAACCACTTTAATACTTAAGTTAGAATATTATTCAGAGTGATCAGATTACAGAAAATGATTAACTACATCTCAATCAATTGTTCATACTTCATAGACTTTTATATACGTCCCATGATTTTAGAACTAATTTTAGAACTTTACTACATCGAACACGTTCTCCTAACATGATTTATATGTGTCGAGTTTTCAAGGTAATTGTCTCAAGTTTAGAGTGATTTTCAACTCCATCATATATATTTATATGTTCTAATTATTAAACATTTTTACAAAATTCAAACTAATATATATAATATATTTAATTTTAAACCAATTCCAATTCCAATTCTAATTCAAACCACACCGGCCTTAACAAAATGACTTGATTTGTTTGCTTAATCACATGATTCACATTAATGGTGCTGGGTCGAAATCGAAGCTTGATACATCTGGGCCATATCGCATCTTCTTTCGAATGCGACAGTATAATCCATAACTCCATGTGGCCACGTGACAAACCCACAGCATAATGCCAATGATCACAATCTCCCCTGTGCTACCCAATTGCACCCTTGCTGATTTGGGTGCTATCATAACCAGTGAGATACCACAAGTAATGGCAACTGCTGAGATTGACAGCCACATCAGACAAAAGCAAAGATTGATGAAATGTTGTCGATGGATGCTGCTGCCAGGAACCAGCAATATAATTCTGCTCAGTGACGAAACAAAGGCCACTGTGTTGGCCTCAATGAGATGCCTGTAGTAATTCGGGTGAGTTTGCGCCATCACAGCTTCTCCAACTTTATCTGGGTTGGGACCTTCCCGCAAGTCATCTTGCCAATCGCCGCCAGGAGGGCTTACCATAGCTTGGAAAGCCATTGTTGCAATGAGGGAAGCCACAACCATTATTGTGTCTCTGCGCTTGTGGAACCAGTCGAGTTTTTTGGTTTGCCTTTCCTGTGCGGATTTAGCTTTGTTGCCTGTTAGTGCCTTAGCCTGCGCAAGAGACCGTAGAATTTCCAGGTCTATTTTGCTCTGCCACAACAAATGGTGTAGTTTGCTTTTTGTATTCTTGAATTTAAGGAATATCTCTGGATCAATTTTACCCTGCTCCAACAAAGGGTCGAGTGCGGTTTTCCCGTTGGCATTTTTTATGTTCACCATTTTTGCAGTACTGGTGTTATTTAGCAAGTAAATAATGATCTGCTTTCTACTCTGCATTTTACAAACACATCAATTTAGTTAGACTGGGAGAGGGTCTTCTCAGTTCTCGTAATCTATCTGAGAAAGAACATCATTGGCTAGAAAACAAAAAGAAAGAATAAAGTGGTAGCATGCATGCATGGGTGGTACCTGATTTTGGTTGTATTATGTGGCCAGATGTAGTATGGTCATTCCATCCTCATTTTTGGTACATACAAACTCGGGATCTGATAATACACAGAGTAGTAACTTCAAGGCCTCCAACTGATTGTGTTTGACACACAAGTGGAAAATGGTCCCTCTTCTGTCCGTTTTTTCTAGAACTGCTTCAGTCAGCCCATAATGATGAGTTAGCAAATTCAAGATGCTCAATTTGCCATATATGGCAGCAAGATGTACAGGGTTTCTGCCATCTCGATCCTGGGCCACACACATATGATACGAAGAAGAAGAGTTTACTTGTAAAATCGCTAGCACAAATGCTTCATTACCCAGCATTGCTGCTACATGCAGAGCATTCTTATCCGCACAACTCATATTGGTAATATCAAGAAGAGTCGGATCTTCTTGAAGTAGCTGAGAAAGAGTGGCAGTATAATTTCTGACTGCTGCATCACACAGTATTTTCTCGATTAATTTTCAAGAGAAAAATATGCAAGGGAGATCGAACAAGTAAGGATTGTAACATATATTTTAGATGTTAGAAGATGCCTATTTTATCAGGAGTTGCCTCTTTGTATTTGTTTTTTTTTTTTTACTTAAAGGATCAGGGTTACCTTTTGCTTTTTCTTTTTCTTTTCTTTTCTTTTTTTTTTGGTTTTTCGGTGCATAATCCTGTCATGCATGCAACGAATCAGGCATTATATTTTTTCGTGTCATTTTATCTGCAAAGAATGAGGGGTCACCACCTCTTTTGTCACGCGACAGATTGGCCATGCGTTGCAGCAAGGTGTGAAGGGGTTCTACCATCTCATCTCGATCACCAGCCAAAACACATGTACTAGGAAGAATGAACTCGCAAAATTGCTTCTACAATCCTAAATGCCCCACCATTGCCGCTATGTGCAGAGTATTCTGTTGAAGTTGATCTTGTTCAAGTCAGAGAGAGTGAAAACATTACTTTAAACTGAAGCAGCCTGCAGCTTTTTCTCCATTTTTAATTACTGAAGGAATCTATTATAATATAGAAGAAAAAACAACAGACACCCAAGGACAGGAATATGGACCATATTCTGTTCTGGAAAGATTTGAAGTAGCTTCGTTATCAAGAGATGTAGAGAATGGTTTTTTTTAATTTGTCATGAGACGAACCGGTTTACAAAATGTGAGACAAGATCGGAATAAAAGTAGCTAAATTGGCCAGGAATTATTCTTTCCTTTGCCCACACATGCTTGATCGAATCCTAACCATAGTTTAGAGGATCGGCATGCTACACAAAATCGATTTAGGGTAACAGAGTCAGATCGGTGTAATTAGATCATAAAATCGTAATATTATAGAAAAAATAAGAATATATTGTAGGAAACATATTCCAAATTATTGTATACAAAATACATGCGGAAAATGCCCAATAATAACTTACTTGTATCACCGGTCGGAATATAATCACACTAGGAACTATATCCACTATCCACAGATTAAGATGCTTCTTTTGCAGTAGAGAGAATTTAGACAAAAACTTTTCTTATAGTTTTTCTGCAACACCACACACTCTCTTGTTGCTCACTTTCTTTCTCTTGGTTTTATAGAAGTCTTTAGACTCTTGGTAGTCCTCCAAAGACTTTTGGCATTTCTAACTGCCATGTTCGTGGGCATCATGGTGTGCATCATGGGTCTGCATTTAGTTGTTACTGGGCATCATGGATGTCTTTTTGACTTCATGGGGGTTATTTCCTTCATCTCCCACTTGCCCATGATAGTCAAACTATAACTCTCTCTTCTATGCAAAGCTCATACAAGCAAATAGTCTGTGCAACCAGCATACACTGAGAGCTCGATGCTATACATCTGTTAGGAATATATTGCAGCTCATATTTGGGCATAATTATTTAGAGTAGATTTTGTATGCATTACCCTAGATCAATCAGTCACATTATATTTCTCTTTGATCTCATTAAATGTTATATATTGTATTCACAATTATGATTAAAACTCAAAATAATCATAATTGGTCGACCAGTGAATACAAAATAAAATGTGACAAATAACAAATTGATCTTCCTCTTTCTTCAATCTCTTAATTTTAATTCAATTTGCTTTTCTAGAAATGCCCCGTTAGATCGCATCATTCATGATCGTGGGCAATATTCTAAGATAGCAAACATTGAATAAAAATTTTAAGAATAAGATAAGAGTTATAAGGGCACGCAATCGAGGACTCATCCTCGTGAGTCTCACACGGTTTGAAAGTTGAGATCATAACTTTCACCATCTCACAATGGTCGCTTCATGCATACGTAGTATGAAATACGTATTACGGTATTTTTCTCCTTTCCCATGGAGCATATGTCTTTACATCTAATACCGTACAGATAATAGTTCAGACATTCGCCATGTCTAACTTAAGTTCACATATCTACTCCTTTTAAATATCAATTCATCAGAACTCACATCTGGCATTAAAAACAGATAAAGTGAAACGTGTGGGTCATTTCACTTTCGATCATAATCAATATTATGATCTCATCTTAACATTTTGTTAAGGCGACATACATATTTTAAACTTGAACTCTCAATTATCACATAGATAATAAGTTTAAAATTGTCTCATCTCTATTTCCACACAGTAATAAAGGTGATTACCCGTGTAAGTGGGCTAATCTTCCATCTATCCGATATACTTTCAAACAACAAATATAATGCACAAAGCATTAATAAGCATAAACGTTAAATAAACTCTTAGGCAAAAATATCAAGAAATTGTGAACTTTTAGGAAATACAAAATATTCAGTACATTAATTTCTACACAATCCTAGAGATTTCACATGTTTAACAAACACATCTCTAGGGATTGGTTTTGTCAAAGGATCTGCTATCATTCTATGTGTAGATATGTACTGTACGTTCACTTCTTTTTGTGCAACCATGTCTTTTACAAAATTATATTTGGTATCTATCTGTTTGGTCTTACAATGAAATTTATGATCCTTAGTGTATGCTATTGATGCTTGGCTATCACAGTTAACCAATATTGAATTTGCAGCATGTTTAGCAACACCTAAGTGATCATAAAATCTTTTAAGCCAAACACCCTCTTGTACTGCTGCTGAAAGTGCAACAAATTCAGCTTTCATTGTTGATAAAGCTATACAAGTTTGTTTCTTACTACTCCAAGATATGGCGCCATTATTTAGTAAGAAAACAAATCCGGAGGTTGATTTTCTCTCATCTAAATCTCCTCCCCAATCAGCATCAGTATAGCCTTCAAGGTGCAGATCACTTCCTTGATAACATAATGAATAGTTGGCAGTTCCTTTTAGATATCTCAAGATTCTTTTGATGGCAATCCAGTGTGCTTGACCTGAATTGGATTGGTATCTACTTACCATTCCAACTGCATAACAAATATCAGGTCTTGTACACATCATAGCGTACATTAAGCTTCCAACAGCACTAGCATATGGAACACATTTCATACGTTCTTGTTCTTGTGAAGTCTTTGGACACATTCTACGACTCAATCCTTCGCCTTTTGCAATAGGAGTATCTAGGGGTTTGCAATCTTGCATGTGGAATCGTTCAAGGATTTTATTTATATATGTCTCTTGTGAAAGAGATAATAATCTCTTTGAACGATCTCTTGAAATCTTAACTCCAAGAATATATGCAGCTTCACCCATGTCTTTCATTTCAAAATTTGAAGATAACCAATTCTTCACAATTGTTATAAACTCCTTATTGTTTCCGGCAATAAGTATATCATCAACATATAATGATAAGATCACATATTGATCCTTGGATCTTTTGATATATACGCAATGATCTTCATCAATCATGGCAAAGTCATATGATATTATGGCTTTATGAAAACGTATATACCATTATCTTGATGACTGCTTAAGGCCATATATCGATCTTAAAAGTCGACATACTTTTTGTTCTTGGCCTTTTGTTATAAACCAACAGGTTGTTCCATATATATTTCTTCTTCTAATTCTCCGTTGAGAAAAGCAGTCTTTACATCCATCTGATGTAATTCAAGATCCATACTTGCCACTATAGCCAGAATTAGGCGAATTGAGGTAAATCTCACAACAGGGGAAAAAGTTTCTTCATAATCAATTCCTTCCTGTTGATTATACCCTTTCGCTACAAGTTGTGCCTTGTATCTTTCTATCAAGCCATCAGCTTTACGCTTTATTTTGAGAACCCATTTGTTCCCAATGGCTTTGCGTCCTTTTGGGAGTTCAACCAGTTCCCAAACTTGGTTTGATCTCATTGACTTCATTTCTTCTTCCATTGCTAGTATCCATTTTTCCTTATCAGGGCATGTTAGAGCATCATTTGCATTTTTTGGCTCATCATTTTCTTGTGGAACAATCATGAAAGCTTCCCCTTCAATGTCAAAACGTCAACGGGGAATGTTTTGACGACTTGATCGTCATATCGAAGGTTGTTCACCTTGTAACATATCATGTTCCATAATACTCCCACTCGGATTAGATAATGGTGGTATCGTCTCATCAAATGATTGAGATGACGATGGTGTATTAACTCCTACTATTGGAGTAGTCTCATTATCTTGTTCCAGAGTTTCATGCAAGGATAGGTCTTTACCTATCTCGTCCACTTTAGGAAATTCATTCTCTAAGAATGTGACATCTCGTGATTCTAATTCAGTAATACTCCCACTATCTTGTACACCTACAAACACATATCCTTTGGAGTGCTCAGAGTATCTTATAAAAGTACTCTTTTTACCTCTTGCACCCAATTTTCCATATTTGTTTGAGGTATCGTGAGTATAGGCAGCACACCCCCAAGGTTTGAGAAAACTCAAATCGGATTTTCTTCCTGTCCATAACTCATATGGAGTGGAAGTAACTGATTTAGTAGGCACTCGGTTAAGTATATAGGCAGCAGTTAATAATGCATCACCTCAATAGGTGATCGGCAAATTAGCTTGTGCCATCATAGACCTAACCATTTCAAGCAAAGTTCTATTTCTTCTCTGCGCAACACCATTTTGTTGAGGAGTCCCAAGAATAGTCAACTGTCGTTCTATTCCTTTTTCATCACAAATATTTCTGAACTGATCAGATAAATATTCACGACCTCGATCGGTTCTCAATGCTTTTATTTTCTTATCCAATTGATTTTCTACCAAACTCATAAATTTCTTAAAGCAACTTAATGCCTCAGATTTATAAGAAATCAAATAGACACTACCGAATCGAGTATAATCATCTATAAATGTGATGAAGTATATAGCCCCATGCCTTGCTCTTACATTCATTGGACCACAGATGTCAGAGTGGATTAATTGCAAAGGACCCTCAGCTCTTGTTCCTTTTCCAAATGGTTTTCGTGTTGATTTTCCTGCCAAGCAATTTTCACAAATAGGCAAATCGACACTTTCAATATTGCCTAATAAGCCCTCTTTGGCTAGCCTTTTCATTCTATGTTGGCCAATGTGACCAAGTCTAGAATGCCATATGTTCACATCATTTTCATAAGAATTAGAAGACGTGAATAAGGAATAACATACATTAATGTTATTATTTAAAATATTCAACACAATAAAACCATCCAGAAAATATCCAAAACCATAATGACTTGTTCCCAAAGACAAGTCAACACCATTGATATGAAAGTTTAAATTAAAACCAAACTTAACCAAAACCAACACAGAAACTAAATTCCGACGTATGTCCGAAGCATATAAGACATCATGTAGGAACAATGTGCGCCCACCACGCATATTTAATTAGCAGGTGCCAATTCCTTTTACTTCCACTTTGGAGTTGTTCGCCACATATATCCACTTGGTTTCCTGTGGAATTCGTCGGAACTCTACGAAGGTATCTCTTTCCTTCGCTACATAGTGTGTGGCGCCTGAGTCTATAATCCACAAATGATGAGATACAGTAAGAAAAATAGAACTTGATACATAAGTTGTATTTTCAAAAGTACGAAGGGTTTGTACCTTCTTTGGCTCGATACAATCACGAGCAAAGTGACCCTTCTTACCACAGTTGAAACATTTCACTTTTGAAATGTTTTTCTTGAAAGGACGCTTTCCTTTCCCATGTTGGTTAAGCTTTTGCTTTTTACCTGAAGGGGCTTTTCCCTTGCCTTTCTTCTTCCCACCCTGATACTTGCGTTTGGAGCCCAAAGCTCCTTGTGAGCTAGAATCTGCATAATATATATCAGTTTCTGGTTTGGTCGCTAACAAGCGGTCCTCTTCTAGCTCAAGATGACGCACCGTATCTTCAAAAGTTTTAATATTTTCATTGTGGGTCAAGTGGACTTTCATATGCTCCCAATTTTGAGGCAAGGAACGAATTACTGCTTGCAGTTGTTGCTCATCGGTCAATATGTGGCCAGCATCTTTCAACTCAGTAATCATGTTTGACATCTTCCTCAAATGTTGTTTCATTGTATCTCCATGAGATTTCTTATAAGAGTCAAACCTTACAGTGAGTTGTCTCAGTTTGGTAACCGATGTACTACCAAACCTTGCTGCTAAAGCAGTCCACATATCTTTAGCATTATCAAAACGCCTGAACTCTCGCATAACATCATTGTCCATGCTACTCAGCAACGTAATGCGAGCAAAAGAGTTCTTTCTTTTCCATGCAACAAATGCCTCTCTATCTCTTTGATGTTGAGCAGTATTCCCACTTTCAGGCTCTTTCATAACTTGGTTAAGAGCTTCTAGTACTTCTTGTTCTTCAAGCACATATTGGATTTTCATATTCCAAATTTCATAATTATCGCTGTTCAATTTTTCTCCTTTGTTCAGTTCAGCTACAATTGTCTTAGATGCTGAAGTCATTTCCTTTGAACACAAAGTTCTACAGACATATATGCACATACTATCAATGCCTATAATTTATGCATCAATTTTACACTAATTAATTATATTAATAATAATTTCACATAAGGTTTTAGATTCGAAAGTTCACTATGTTCCCAATCATCACCTAAAATTCCAATTTGAAATTATTATTAAAATAATTATTTATGTAAAAATTTAGTTCTTTCAAGTTACTAAAACTTTTAGAACTTCCCACATGGATTAAATATAATCATGTAAATATTCAAATATATATATATAAAGCATAATCATATAAAACTTTATGCAAATAAAGCATAATCATATAAATATTCAAATATATGCAAGTAAAATATGAATTAAACATGTTCATATAAATACTCAAATTAAAATAAACAGTAGAAATCATGTTTCATTCTTGGCTACATAAGACGTCTACTATTTACAACCAATTTAAATTCTAATCAATTTAACCCAAACAGGAAATGACTCATAAAGTTCTTTTGGCAACTCTATGTTTGATTTCCCTAGCCAAGGAATAGTCATTGCTATTCCCTTAGATTTGCGCAGGCTTAAGTTCATTGAAAGAATTGATGTTTTTGCTGCCCCTTTCTTTATGTATTCTTTCAAGAAAACTTCTACCGTCTTATCATATTCAGGGAATTCATTATTCATACTTTCTATTTCCCAAATTATGTCAAGCATCATCTACCACTCTTCAGGAAATGTTTGTCTCAGACAGAGAACTTTTCCATCATTAGGCATAAGTCCTCCTTCCCATATTACTTGTTGTATCATTTCATTGACCATGATAACATGATCCATCATGTTGAGATTTCTATCCCACCGGCAAATTGCTAATGCTTCTCTGCATTCTGCAAGTTTTGCTCTTTGTTCGGTGTCTTTGCAACTTTTGGAGTTCTCATAAACAAAACCATGATTTCTGTAACAAATACAGAATAAAGGATACTCATTATCCTTAGATACAACAAAGTAATAGGGAATCAATTTGAGAAACAAAATTGCAATTTTCCCAAAAAATTGGGGATCAAATTGTAATTTTCAAAAAAAAATTTGGGAACAAACTGAAATTTTATAAGCATTTGGAGACCAAACAAATATTTTACAAATATTTGGGGATCAAACTATAATTTAAAAAATTTTGGTCTGTTTGGTACACCATCAACTCATTTTAGCCACAAAACTTCAGTTTTTTGTATGCTACTTTGGAGACTTATTTCTCCTTCATCTTGAGTCCAAATTGATCATATCATATATCATTTTAAACCTTGAAGTATGTAGTTTTCAAATGTGTGGGTGGTGTAAATCATGTTCAAAAAATTTGAAAGATATAGGCCGTCAATCATGGTCATTTAGTTTTGGAAAAAACAAATTTCCAGATTCATTCTTGATGAACTCACAACTTTGGAGACTCGAATCTCCTTCATATGAAGTTCAAATCGGTCATATAAGATATCATTATAAAGCCTGTAATATCTAGTTTCAATTTGTACAGGATATGTAAATAGAAACAAAAATTGAGAGAGATATAAGCAGTCAAACATGACTACTTGAAAATTCTGATTCTGGAAAGCAAATTTCCAGATTCAGAATTTTGAGAATTGAATCTTCATTGATTCATATCTCTTTCGTTTTTCATCCAAATTACACATATTATATACCGATTTGAAGCATGTAATGTCTAGTTTCAGAAACTATAACCATTACTACCTATATCATTCCATGTTTCTTAAAAAAAAACTCTACAACAAAGGCTGATCAACATACTTGAACAAAATGGATTCATTCAAGAAAACATGAACATTCATTCCATTCATAGATTTCATGTTAAACATGTTCTAAACATGATAAATAACCAGGAAACAAGTAATTCTTGCTCTGATACCAATGTAGGAAACATATTCCAAATTATTGTATACAAAATACATGCGGAAAATGCCCAATAATAACTTACTTGTATCACCGGTCGGAATATAATCACACTAGGAACTATATCCACTATCCACAGATTAAGATGCTTCTTTTGCAGTAGAGAGAATTTAGACAAAAACTTTTCTTATAGTTTTTCTGCAACACCACACACTCTCTTGTTGCTCACTTTCTTTCTCTTGGTTTTATAGAAGTCTTTAGACTCTTGGTAGTCCTCCAAAGACTTTTGGCATTTCTAACTGCCATGTTAGTGGGCATCATGGTGTGCATCATGTAAATATTCAAATATATATATATATATATATATATATATATATATATATATATATATATACATAATGAATATAATCACACTAGGAACTATATCCACTATCCACAGATTAAGATGCTTCCTTTGCAGTAGAGAGAATTTAGACAAAAACTTTTCTTATAGTTTTTCTACAACACCACACACTCTCTTGTTGCTCACTTTCTTTCTCTTGGTTTTATAGAAGTCTTTAGACTCTTGGTAGTCCTCCAAAGACTTTTGGCATTTCTAACTGCCATGTTAGTGGGCATCATGGTGTGCATCATGGGTCTGCATTTACTTGTTAGTGGGCATCATGGATGTCTTTTTGACTTCATGGGGGTTATTTCCTTCATATATAATTTAATTATAAATTATTTTTAAAAGAATTATTAATCAATATATGAATGGATATATAGAAAATTCATATATAATTTATAATTAAATGATTTTACTTCAATTTTTATTTCTTATAATATTTTATATGATTTTTTCAATATTTGAGTCGCTATCACAGTCGAAGAGTATTTATGTCAAGTTCATTTATTTATTATTAAAAGCTAACAAAAGTATGATTAAAGTAATTAAATTATTTATATAATGATACATTTTAATTTTACTTAGATATAGAAATTTTTTGAGTTGATTTAATTATATTTTATTCACACAATAAGGTAAGATCGTAATTAGAACTAGATCGTTTTAATAAATTTAGATAGTAGAATCGTATGATCAATAGGATCAGATAGAAATTCTGAAAACTATGATCCTAACCTTTTTGCCCGATTGAAGGAACTCGTATAATTTTACAAAAGAAGATAAAGAAGCACACTATGAGTGTGTGAGAGTAAGGTAGAAATTGAAAACTAAATGAATGGAATTTAATCTTTTGTCCGTGAAGAAAGAAATGTACAAGAACGAATGTGGCTATTTTCACAACTTTGAGTCACTTATTTGTTGGATTTGTTGTTTTTAACCTCTTTAAAAGTCCAGGGAGACTCATTAGATGTTAATAGCTGGAAGGAAAGTAAGAAGGAGGATGCGAACTGAATTCATTTTAACTATCCCGTTTTATAATTTCTTGTAGGGCCGTGCAAGCAATGAGCTGACAGTTCTTGTTGAATTTGCAGATGAAGAGAGGAAACAAAGATAATTGAGTGAAAGAGGAGAATGAAAGATTTTGTCAACACACAAAACGATACAAAACCTCTTCATGATTAGCTATTAATAGCCCACCGTAACGAATTCACAATGCACAGTGTTCTGGAGTTTCGAAACAAACGTGAGAGGACTCTTCAACAATTTTCAGAAAATGTCCAAAACCAGTCTGATTTTCAATGTTTTTCACATTGCATCCAAGACTTGAATTTTGAGCTCCTTTTGCACCGAACTCATATTTCATAGGCCATTGCGACCATCCATCCGATCCACACCATGAGTAAAATGTGTTATGGTTTAAAGTCAAGCAATAGTATATGCGATTGCTTGAAGCATTACACCCTAGGTATCTAATTTGGAATACCTAGCATGCTGCCTCCAGCTAGCATATAAATAGGGATACACTAGGGTTAAAACCAATTAATGGGCTCGTGCCCATACAGGCCCACTACAAAGGTGCATTACCTATTGGGCTTATATTAGAACATACACTTGGGTTATATTAAATACCCAACAATCTCCTCCTATGTTCTACATATAGCACAATCCAATAGATAGATAATGTAATGTTCAAAACAAAATATTGAATCATTCATAGCACAAAAGATTCATTACTTAAAAATATGAATTCTTTAAACACAATTATGAGTTTTAAAAACAATCTAAACTCATTCAAACACAATCAATAAGTCTCACTCATAAGTGAACCAAATCAAAGTTTTAGAAATTCTCTAACTTCGTACACAAGAGTTTTAGAAATACTCTAAACTTAAACTAAATGGGCAATTTCATATGTAAGTGAACTATTTATTCAACTTCAAATAAAATAATAGTCCCCCACAGTGCAGGGCTCTAGAGGAATTATCCATCAAGTAGATCAGCCCTTTCAGGATCTCAGTTGGAATCAGCTCCTCCATTTCCGTCATTTTCTGCAAGTTACCAAATATGAATTTCATGTAAATCCAATCATTTGTGTAACAAACTAAAGTGTCTAGTTCTACCAAAAGAACTTAGCACAATACCACAATGACTGAAAATACATATATATCAATGCCAATAAGCATCAATATCAATAACAATAATCATCAATGTCAATAACAATATGTATCAATGTCACATACCAATAAGCATTAATGTCCAGTTTCTTTATAAGAACAATACCTAAACAGTTTCTTTTCAAAAGAACCATTTCATGTTTCTATGTGGAATGTTACAGCTATCAAGTCCAAATTTAGTTAAGCAACATCATCAGATATGGAATGATACAACCGCTCTAAACCGAACATCCAAAATGAGTAAAATTACCTCATCACGTGTGGAATGAGACAACTCACCCAAAAAAGGATATATCATCAAATGTGGAATGATATATTGATAACCATAAACATTGTCGAAACATTATCAAGTGCTTATCTTAGCCAACAAAGGGAGATTCGAAAATTTAAAATAACATAAATGTAGGTTAAGACATGTCTATATAGTCTTTAACCTCATTTCCCCCACAATTTTGAATATTCGATCTTTGGTCAGTCCCTTTTTGAGAACATCAGCCATATTATCCTTCGATCTCACATCGACCAAAGTGATAATACCGTGTTCTATGAGATAATTCAGTAGGGCATGTTTCAGCCTAATATGTCTCCTCTTACCATTAAAGAGTGAGTTTTTCACTACCGAAACTGTAGCCTGATTATCACAAAACATACTTAAAGAATTAATCTTTAAATGGGTTAATGGAATATCCAGGATTAGTTCTTTTATCCACTCTGCTTCTCCTCCTGCGGAAGCGAGAGTAGAAAGTTCCGATTCTATAGACGACAAAGCAATGTAAGTCTGTCTCTTGGATTTCCAAGCAACAACCGCTCCACCTAGTGTGAAAATATAACCACTAGTAGATTTACTATCTCTTAATTCCGAGCACCACGATGCATCAGAAAATCCTTCCAAGATAAAAGGATGGCCATTATAACATAGAGCAGAGTTAGAGGTACCCTTCAAATATTACATAAGTCGCGTGAGGGCATTCCAATGCTCAGGGCCGGGATTACTACTGAAACGACTCAGCATGCCTACAGAAAAACTATGTCTAGTCTAGTACATATCATTACATACATGAGACTACCAATCAATTTAGAATAATCTAACTCATTCACGCTAGCTCCCTCATTGGGGCTCAGCCGTTTATTAGGATCATACGGTGTCTCAACCACTTTACATTCACTATATCCCCAGGTAGAAAGTAGTTTTTCAATGTAGTGAGTTTGGCTAAGAGTAATACTTTGCTCTGTAAAACTTACTTTCATACCAAGAATGATGTCTACCACACCAAGATCGGACATTTTAAATACTTTTGTCAACTCGGCTTTTACGTCACTCACTGCAGAATGATCGGAACCAAGTATCAACATGTCGTCTACATATAAGCAAATAATCGCAACCTGATTCGACACAGAATGGTAGTAAAGGCATTTATCTGAGTAACTGGATCGAAATCCTAAACTCATTACTACCTTGTCAAATTTTTTATGCCACAATTTAGGTGCTTGTTTTAGACCGTACAAAGATTTGTTTAACTTACAAACTTTGTTCTCAAAACCTTTCATGACAAACCCTTCAGGTTGGTTCATGTAGATCTCCTCAGTCAGATCTCCATTTAAGAAAGTTGTCTTTACATCCATTTGATGCACAACATAGTGCTCAATAGATGCCAAAGCAAGAAGAATTCTTATCGTAGTCAAGTGACAAACCGGGGAGTAAACATTAAAATAATCTACCCCACTTACTTGAGTATAGCCCTTAACTACTAAACATGCTTTATACCGAGCTATAGATCCGTCAGGATTAAGTTTCTTCTTCAAAATCCACCTGCAACCTATAGTCTTAGCCCCTTTTGGCAAATCGACTAGTTGCCAAGTTTGATTTTGTAACAGAGAGCTCATTTCATCATCAATGGTTTCTGCCCACAATAAGGAGTCCCTAGATCTCATCGCTTCTTTATAAGTTGATGGATCATCCTCTAAATGGTAAGTGACAAAATCCTCATCAAACGTTTTGGGAACTCGTTCTCTTGTAGAAACCCTTAAAGGTGCAGATTTAGAAATTATCCGAGTATCAGAGGAATTTGATTCAGTTTCTTTAGATGATTCTGAAATTATTTCTATAGTGCCGAGTACTGTCAACCCTTGATTTCGAAGAAATTTATCTTTAAAGAAAATTGCATCTCTAGATTCTATAACCACATTGGTTGATAGATCCAAGAATCGATCAGCGGCACTATCTTCTGCACTACCTAGGTACACACAAGTGTTTGTCCTAGGCCCCACCTTAGGTCTTTTAGGGTCTGGTATCTTCACATAAGCAATACAGCCCCAAGTCTTAAGAGTATTATATTTACAAGGATGTTTATGCCATATTTCATAAGGAGTTGAAGACAACTTAGAGTGCGGCAACCTATTCAGGATGTGATTAGCAGTCAAAACTGCTTCTCCCCAATAACAAGAAGGCATGCCAGCTGTCAATAACATAGAGTTTAACATTTCCATTAACGTCCTGTTCTTACGTTCAACTATGCCATTGGATTGAGGTGAGTAAAGAGCAGTAGTTTCAAGTATTATGCCATCTAAAGTACAAAATTCCTTGAACCCTGTCAATGTATATTCTCCTCCTCTATCACTTCTAAACCTTTTAATTTTCAAGTTCAACTGGTTTTCAACACGATTCTTGAAAATCTTAAATTTATCAAATACTTCATCTTTTGATTTTAACAGATAAATATGACAATATCTAGAAAAATCGTCTATAAAAGTTACCAAATACTTCTGACCACCTCTAGTTGTGAAACTTTTAAAATCATAGAGGTCAGAATGTATTAATTCAAGAAGTTGTGTACTCCTAGAGACCGTACGAAATGGTTCTCTAGTAATTTTCGTTTGAGCACATACTTCACATCTGTTAAATCTGATCGAAGTATCTAGAGGTATATTATGAGTTTTAGCTAGTCTAGCCATTTTCTTGTAATTCACATGTCCTAATCGATTATGCAATGTTGTAGGATCAATTAAATTTGAACTAACTTGGCTAACCGTTTCATTTACAGAACTCAATCTATACATACCACCAGTCAAGAATCCACAACCAAAATAATGAGAGTTAACAGATAAAGTTACTCTACCACCAGAAATAAATATGCTCATGCCAGCATTGTCTAAGCGACTAACAGAAATTAAATTCTTTTGAATAGCAAGAACTACTTTAACATCTTTTAAAGTTAGAAGTTTACCTGAAGAAAGGCTCATATTTGCAGTACCAGTGTGAGTCACCGTCTCCGCTGCCCCACTAGCCACAACAATAGTTTCGTTGGCCTCAGCAACATCGTCAAATAACTTGTCATTTTTACAGACATGGCACGTTGCCCCCAGAATCTAATCACCATTCTGAAGAAGTACTAGCCATTCCATTATTGCCCACCGTAGCAACAAATTTTTGAGGCTCAGTCTTCTGTACTAGCATGCTTGCTTCCTTCTTTGGTGTGTCAGATTTGTCCTTTTTAGGTTGCCTACAATTTGCTGCAAAGTGGCCCCACTTCCCACAATTGTGGCACTTGCCCTTCTTTTTCTTAAAGATAGGCTTTTTTGCCTCCAATTGTTGAGACTCACTCTTGTGTGACTTGGATTTCTTAGGAAATTTCTTGGAATTTGTGACCGCGTTAGCAGCTGATTGTTGATGTCTAACCATCTCCAAGTTATTCCTAGCTCGATTCTCATCCTCGATTCTAATGAATCGTTTAAGATCATCTAGTCCCACCTGCACTTTCTTCCTATACATCTCAGTTTTGAAAGAATGTCACGCAAATGGTAATTTATAAATAATGGCACCAACTAGAAAAGGATCACAAACGATGATGTTTTCACTGGTCAATTTAGATCTCAAATTTTCTAGATCAATTACTTGAGGAGTGATTTCCATATCTTCCTTGAATTTGAAGTCCATGAATTTGTCAACAAGATGTGTTTTTGACAATTCCTCCTCCTTCTTAAATTGAGTATCTAAATTGTCCCAGATTTCTTTAGCAGTCTTAAACTTGCTATAAACTTCTGCAAAACAGTCTGAAAGACAGTTCAATAAATAGTTCTTGCAGTAGTCATCATCCTTATTCCATTGAAACTCATCAACTTCCTCAGTAGTATCAGTAAATGTACTCAAAGTAGTATAAAAAATATTTTCATATTTTAAACCAAACTGAGTCTTTCGCTTCCATGAATTAAATTTAGACCCACTAAAAGTATGAAATTTGACCATCTCAATTGGCATGCGTTTTTCCATTTTTAATAAGTAAAAACGAAAAATTAGAATGAGTGCACCTGATTTCAAATCAGCAAAAAATTCTGAAAGTCAACTCTGGTCAACGGTCAAAGTCAACATTGATCAAAGTCAATGGTAGGTCAATCAAATCAAAGTCGGTCAACGAGTCGTCGGTGAAGTCTAGTTAGCAGATACTACCCAGCCTTCGCGGTAGCTTCATTGATATTACCTACCAAATAAAAGGCTTGTTCGGGAAGACCATCTAACTCTTCGGAAAGAATCAATTGAAATCCTCTAATTGTTTCCGCCAGTCCAACATATTTCCCTAGAGAGCCGGTAAATACTTCTGCTACGAAAAAGGGTTGTGATAAGAAACGTTCAATTTTTCGCGCCCGTGCTACGATTAAACGATCCTCTTCGAATAATTCGTCTAACCCAAGAATAGCTATAATATACTGAAGCTCTTTGTAACGTTGTAAAGTTTGCTTAACTTTTTGCGCGGTTTCATAATGTTCTTCACCAGCGATCCGAGGTTGAAGCATGGTTGATGTTGAATCTAAGGGATTGACTGCTGGATAGATACCTTTGGCAGCTAATTCTCTTGATAGTACCGTAGTAGCATCTAAATGTGCAAATGTCGTAGCAGGCGCGGGGTCGATTAAATCGTCTGCAGGCACATAAACTGCTTGAATAGAAGTTATGGACCCTTCCTAATCAGCGGCTGACTCACCAAGTTGACTCACCCCGAACTCGCCGAAATTTCAATTGCTCGTTTTTCCGTCGTCCTAGCTCTGATCAAGGCCCATAACCCCTCAAAACGATCATATTCACAAGGAGAACACAACCCAAGTGACCTTGCAAACTAAAACTATCTGGATCTTTCAGGATCTGAAGAGAAAGATTTCGATTTTTGAAACTTCAAACTCAGATCCCGGCCAACTCCAACGTCGGATCGACGATCCGATTACACCGTTGAATTCCTCTCGTCGAGAGCTATAAGATGGACTACTCTTTTGTCTTGATCCGTCACCGGAGTAAAAAATCAAATTTCAATATGACCAAAATACCCCTGCAGCACTATTCAAGTACTGTTCACGAAATTTTTTTTTTCTCTAAATATTTGATACCTAGTGCTTCAAGATTGTTAGGATTTAAAATCAAGCAATAGTATATGCAATTGCTTGAAGCATTACACCCTAGGTATCTAATTTGGAATACCTAGCATCTTTTCTAATTAGATATATAGGTTATAAACGAACCGAATCAACCTAACGACAGGGCGTCATTTCTTTGTTTGTTTATTTTTAAACTGCTATTCGTTTATGTTCGTTTATGTTTGTGAAATATGTGTTCGTGTTCGTTTATGTTCGTTTATTAGTGTTCACGAACACTTATCGAACACGTTAACGAACACGTTCACGAACGAGTAAACGAACACGTTCGCAAACAAATAAACAAACACATTTGCAAATTGAAAAAACAAATAGCATTATTGAGAATTGAACATTGGTCTCTAATGTGAAGAGCATGACTACTTACTACTACACCATAACAAATTTGTTTATGAATGATCAACAAACATTATTATTATATATATTATTATATTATATTATTATTATTATTTTAATATAAACGAACAATAAACGAGTTTTAAACGAACACTAAACGAGCTTGTTCACGAACATAAATAAACGAACGTATACTTGTTTGTGTTCGTGTTCGTTTATTAAACGAACACTAGAATGTGTTCGTTTATTGTTCGTTTAGCTTAACAAACGAACATAACCGATCTTGTTCACGAACTGTTCACCGAACGTACTAGTTCTTTTACACCCTTAAGCATATAAATAGGGATATACTAGGGTTAAAACCAATTAATGGGCTCTTGCCTATACAGACCCACTACAAAGGTTGACCTATTGGGTTTATATTAGAACATACATTTGAGTTATATTAAATACCCCACAAAATGAGCACAATCTCACTTGCAATCCTCAAATGCTCTCTTTCCGATTTCAGCGGTAACGTGCTTAAGTTATGGCGGTGGTGGCGATTGACAAATACATGATAAATGCCAAAAGCTGCGTTAAATATTTGCTTCGGATGGCTGAGCCATGAATGAGCAATATGGTTGTGCCTAATGATGGAACAAAGGCTATAGTGTTACCCCGAATCTGATGCCTGTAATAATATTTCGGATGAGTTTGTACCACCACCTCATTATTTTTATTGTGTTCAATTTTAAAAAAAAAATGCTGCCTTTTCAACTTTTGTACTTCATAATCAAAATCTAGTGTTTGCGTTTGGAGAATGTTAATTGTTTTGAATTAGATGAGATAAGTTCAGACAAAGTTTCATTTGCTAGCAGATTTGGGAGCTGTTTCAAGTTTGGTTGCAGTTTGTCTACAGCACTTACTGCTAATTCACAAAAGAGAAAAACGCATTCTCAAACAATTTACATCCAACTTTTATTCACTCATCTGGTTCGTTGCTTCAGAATTTACGCATAAAGATACCTGAAATTTTTACAGACCACACAATACCCACGAGTACAACTCATCCAACTTTATTCACTCATCTGGTTTATCACTACAGAACTCTCTCTTAAATAAACACTGACATACGTACAAACCACACGACATACCCAAGAATGCCAAGCTTACAATTTGAGTTGAAATGCACGGATGGCCATAGAGCATGCTCTCTGTTACTTTTAACACATTTGACAACTTCCTTGCTTGTCGTGGCTTTCCTTTCCAAAAGCCGGTTCAACAAAAGATTAAATTATTCTAAATGACTATATATCAGATTCAACTATCAAACAATAGGCCTCTTGTCTAACAATTCAATTCAATAATATAATGAAGCGTAGAAAATATATAAATACTTTTCGAGAATAAAAGAAATAATAAAATTACAGGACCTCCACAATTGTTTGGAATCAAACCTAATGTAAACTTGATTGGAAAATAAAAATTTAGCTAAACATAATTAAAAAGAAAATACAAAGAAAATCAAATGATCGCCTTTTTTTGTTTCGATCGATGCAAGGGGCTCTCAAATCTTTTCTCAGTAGTAGCTCACTCAGTAGGAAAAGGCTGGGATGAATTGTGCATTGGCAAGCAAAATTCCAAACCTTGTTTTTCTCTCTATTGAACTAGGAAAGCCTAAAATGGGATGCCGTGTTATGTGAGACCTTGCCTAAGCCTTGGGCTTCAGTATAAGGCAAGGATTCAAGACATTTTGGTTGTCTTTTCCGCGGGTGAGACAATCTGGCGCTTTGCTTTTCCTTAATTGAAGGCTTTCTTTCCCTTAATTCAAGGCTTTTCTTTTCCTTAATTCGCTGGGCTTCACTTTTCCTTAATTCAAGGCTTTGCTTTTCCTGGTGACCCTTTGGCACTTCAGCTGAATCCATTTAACTGTGCGTCGAGGAACTTAATTCACGGCAATTGCTTTTTCTTTAATAATGCCCAGCATTTTGTTGTGTGTCAAATTTGAAGTAGTCTCAATTGTGTCTTTAGCTTGTGTACACTTGGTTCTTGTGAGTACCACATTCTTTAGGAAAAAGTAAGCTTCATCTAACCATTAATCACAAAATAATTAATATCTTATAAACAAGCATTTTAATCAATTAAAACACAGCTAGAAATTGATCCAATAAATGTCACAATTATACACTCTATGCAGTACCACCACCTCATTATTTTTATTGTGTTCAATTTTAAAAAAATGCTGCCTTTTCAACTTTTGTACTTCATAATCAAAATCTAGTGTTTGCGTTTGGAGAATGTTAATTGTTTTGAATTAGATGAGATAAGTTCAGACAAAGTTTCATTTGCTAGCAGATTTGGGAGCTGTTTCAAGTTTGGTTGCAGTTTGTCTACAGCACTTACTGCTAATTCACAAAAGAGAAAAACGCATTCTCAAACAATTTACATCCAACTTTTATTCACTCATCTGGTTCGTTGCTTCAGAATTTACGCATAAAGATACCTGAAATTTTTACAGACCACACAATACCCACGAGTACAACTCATCCAACTTTATTCACTCATCTGGTTTATCACTACAGAACTCTCTCTTAAATAAACACTGACATACGTACAAACCACACGACATACCCAAGAATGCCAAGCTTACAATTTGAGTTGAAATGCACGGATGGCCATAGAGCATGCTCTCTGTTACTTTTAACACATTTGACAACTTCCTTGCTTGTCGTGGCTTTCCTTTCCAAAAGCCGATTTCCAACTTCTTCTTAGAATTTTCAACACATTGAAACCAAAGCATCGTTTGAGACACCTATGTATCAATCGAATTGTGTTCCCCAAGAGCAACAACGCCATCACACTGCACCAAACCAAGGTGCCAGTATCAAGTACACCGCTCACTTCTCGCTTTGGAGTTGCAAGAATTGATACACCATAAGTTAAAGCTATGGATGTTAATGTTAACCACGTAGTTAATATCAAAATCCACAAGAAGAATCTGTGTCTGAATGGCAGACCGCTGATCAGCAACATAATTATGCTCAGAGATGAAACAAATGCTATTGTATTAGTACGAATGAAAAATGAGTAAGCATTGTGATGCTTGTAATCCATCACAGCTTTTCCCGCAGAATGAGGCGGTGGAGCATACGATTGATCACTGACAAAAACTCTTGGATCGCCCATGTCGTCTTGCCAAACACCCATGGTAGGATTTACAGCGGCTTGAAAAGCCATTGCTGCAACAAGTGAGGCAACTATCATTAGTGTTTCCCTTCTGTCAGACAACCATTTGTCGTCATCGTTTAGAGTTCCAATTCCAAAAGCTCCAGCCCGTTCAAGAGCTTGTTCAATTTCCGAATTAATGTCTCCGTGGAAAAGGTCAAACGCAGTGTTTCCATTTGCATTCTTCGCATTCACATCTACTAGTTTGTTATCTAGCAAGTATTGGATGGTCTGCACATATATCTTAAAGTTAATTAGATTAAACGCAATGACTAGGGATATTAACAGTGAAAAAATCCAGTGAGTCCCATTCACATAGCAAAACATTAATAAATACTCACATTTAATTGTAATAATTTTTGTGATATAAATGTCACATGAGTTAATAAGAGAATTCAGTATGATTTTTCAATGTGTGCATATTACAATTAAGGGTAACAACCCGGAAACTGTGAACAAGGAAAAAGCCTTTAATAGCTTACCCGAGTTTCGTTATTGCAAATGGCCAGATGTAGTATGGTCATCCCATCATCATCCTTCCGCTTAGCAAAATCCTTATCTTTCAGAGTCTCGATGAGAGACTTCAAAGCCTCCAGCTGTTTATGCTTGACGCACAAATGCAGCACATTCCCTCCGCCTTCAGTCTTTTCTCGAGCTGCCAGTGGCCTGGCCTCGATTAGCTCTTTCAAGACAGGCAACCTGCCTTTGATGACTGCCAGATGTAAAGGGATTCTCCCAAATCGATCAGCAGCCAAACACATATCAGGACTTACTCGCAAAACTTCTTTCACAAATTCCACATTGCCAAACTTTGCTGCAACGTGAAGAGGATTCATATCCTGACAATTCAAACTGGCTTTATCAAGAATAAGTGGATCTTGTCTAAGTAACTGAAGAAGAGTTGCTACATTGTTTTCAACAGCAGCATCATAAAGCATTTTCTCCATGATTAATTTCCAGCTCACTCTCCCTAGTCCCCTCCTTACAGTTTCAAAGCCACTTAACATTGGAGCCAAGCTCTACTGGCTTTATAGGCATAAACATATGGAATTGAAAGAGCCGAGATTCAGAAAGAGACAAGTAAATGTGTCGCATCATGCTGGACTACATGTTCCTAGAGGAAATAATTGTGTTTGGTTATTTGCTAGAATTGGGATTAAATTTGAATTGGAAATGTTTCTTATGGAGTTTCCAATTTTAGAAAAAAAATTATAATTATCTGGATAATCAGACATTATAAATAAGTTGAAATTAGGGGGAAAATTATAAAATTTAAATAATAAAATTCATATTCATATGCACCCTCATGTCCTTGGTTTAAACTAAATGATGATAAATGCCAAATTCGAGTAGTACAAAAATATGGATAATTCACTTTTGAATTAGGTACACAAGACACTCCTTCCACTTAACAAATAACTTTTTTTTTTTTTTTTGACAAACCAAGAAGGCAACTTTTATTATTAAAATTTAGAGCAAAATTTACAATAAAAAGGATAGCAGCTGAGGAATACATATCCTATTCAACAGGCTACTATAAAGACAAGAAATAGTAAATCACATGCAGCAGAGACATACACTTATTTCTCAATGATCGCCAATAGATTTTGTAATATGAACACTCCTAACTTTGCCAACCTATCAGCCACACTATTCATGTCCCTTTTTTGTAAAGTTAACTTAACAAACAACTTAAGTACTTGTGCATGTTAATGTGAAAATTTAGATTCCAAAATTAAATATGACCCAATAATCACAGGGCAAAACTCAGTGGTTAATTGCACGGTCCAACAATTATCTAGCAGTTGAAATATACTCATAAATTATATTTTAAAATGTACTTGTTGTTATAAAATACATAAATGGATATTCATTATATTCATCTCTATTTAACATTTGTTCATATTCCTATCCAATGTATATTCATCCTATCTAATGTAAGTACTTATCCCTATCTAATGTAAATATTTATCTCTATTTCATGTATGTGTTTATCCAAATACATTGATAGGTGCATCATTGTTCTCCTATAAATAGCTAGGAGCATAGTTTGGTCATTAGGATATGTGGTGAAAAAAAGTGAAATAAGAATTTTTCCTCTAATTTTCCTACTATCTCTAGTGTTTTTTTATTTTTTCTATTATATACTTTCTTTCTATTTTGTTCTATTATATATTTGTGACGTAATATTCTATAACACTGGTATATTTTTAAAATTAAATATTATGTAATGAAAATTGTTTTTAAAATATAAAAAAAATTCTTTTACAAGACACAAAAATATAATTTAAAATGCAATTTATTCGCACCCAAAATGTTGCATTTTAAAATCCGTGAAAATCTGAGTTCTTTTTTGAGAAATGAACGGAACCCTAAAAAAAACAAATCATGCTTAACAGAGTTCTATTATGAGCTGCATTTTTTTAAATGTATTTTTGAGATAATATTTGGATAAACACTACTGCAGCAGCCGCCCGGGACATATGCGGCCAAGATGAGCTGCATTTTATTTTTATTTTTTTTGGGATAATATTTGAATAAAGACTACTGCCGCAGCCGCCCGTTACATATGTGGCCACGATGAGCTGCATTTTTTTTAATGTTTTTTGAGATAATATTTGGACAAATACTACTGCCGCGGCCACCCGTGACATATGCGGCCAAGATGAGCTGCATTTTATTTTTATTTTTTTGGGATAATATTGGGATTTTTGGGATAATATTTGGATAAATACTACTGCCGCAGACATATGTGGAATGCCCATAGGTAGACCTATTAAGGTCCTAGTGGGCAAGTAATGTTAAATTTAATATTTATAATAATATTAAAAATTAAATTTAAATAATCTTATTTTATATCCTAAAAATTCTTACTTTTTTTTTAGAAAAAAATATTTAAAAAATTATAATTTTAATCCTAATTATTTTACTTAATATTATTTTTAATTTTTAATATTTTAAATTCGACATATTTTAATAGTCCACCTTATCATATACAGAATTGTACAAAAGAAGAGAAAACAATGGGTCCGAGAATCGCACACGGGTTGCTGTTTCTGTGCGTATCCAGCTCATGTTTCTTGTTTCTCCACCTTATTCTTCGACCCAGCTTCTGCATCACTTCTTAATCAATCGCTCGTTTCATGAACCTCCGCATCTCTCCCTTCTCCAACTGCCGCCGGTGGTTGGCTTTCCATTGCATGTTTTTTTCAATCCCTTTTGCAGCTGAGACCCAGATGAAATGGATGATGCTTGGAGGGAAAACACTCACGTCCACGATCGATGTGAATCTGGCTCTGTGTGGAGGAATGCTGCTGTGTAATTTTTCCCTGTTTTGTTTTCAAATTATTTCTTGGTTTTTCCGTTTTGTTGTTTTTCTGGCTTCTTGCTGTAACCTCTCAAGCTAATCATAAACGAATTGACATTGGTTTAAAAAAAAAAAAAAAAAAACACAGTATCAACTGGAACATGTGCAACAGACAGACATAAGACAGCCATGAAATTTCTATGTTTCTCAAAATGTTAAATGTATGTCTCTCATGTTTTTTGTGGTTATTGGGTTGCAGCTGTGCATTTTTAAGTTCGGTGCAAGAAATGGTTTCTGGGAAAAGTTCTCTGGAAAAAAGCGCGGCGTGATTGGTGAAATGGAATATATTTCATTCTGGTCTGCGCAACTGGGCTATTTGTGGATCCACTCATCTTCTACACACTCTCAGTGGTGATAACTGCATGTGCCTGTTTGTGGATGGGTGGTTCACCGTCACCGTCACAGCTTTACGGTGCATGACCGATGCCTTACACGTGTGGAACATGTGGTTACAGTTGAAAGTGGACAAACGATCAAAATAATGCTTAGCAGAAAGGTTGAGCAATTAACAGAAAGGGTTGATGAAAGTTTGACTAACGGTCAAAATAATGCTAGCAGTGAATTGTATTGAATGTGTCAAATATGAAATTCGAGGGTTAAATGGGTTGAATTTAAAATATTAAGAACTAAAAGTAATATAAGTAAAACAATGAAGATTAAAATTATTTTTTTTTTAAATATTATTTATTAAATTTATGGATGAATATAATTTTTTTTAAAAATTATTAAAAATATATATTAATTTTATCGATAGTGGTTATAACAGTTGAAAGAGATTTTTTAATAATAAAAACTTTAAAAATTTTATTTCATAACTAGATGAGAGATAATTAGATGAACAATTATATAGGTTTTGTTTGGAATGTGATGTATTTGAGAAAAATTGTATTAAAATGTGTGAAAATTTTAATGGGTATTTTTTTATAGAAAAAATATTTAGAGGGAAAATTTTTTAAAATTATGTGAGAAAAATTTGAGTGGAAAAATTTAAATTTTAAATTTTGAAATAAAAATGTGTTTGGATTTTTTTTTTAGAAATAACCCCCAAAATAATCCCTCACATATTGGCTAATGACCTTTTTAGTCCTTCACTTTTAAAATGAGAACAAATGGTCCCTCACATTTTATAAATGTACCATTTTAGTCATTCATCATTATTCTATCACTATTCTTTTACTATTTTGTTACTATTCCGATACTCTTTCGTCACTATTTTGACAGAAAAACAAACGTAATACTGACGGAGTACTAAAAGGGTATATTCATGAAATGAAATAAACTATTTATTTCTGTTTTAAAAATGAGGGACTAAAAAAATCATTGGACAATATGTGAAGTACTATTTTGGGAGTTATCTCTTATTTTTATTTTAAAAAAATTGAACTTTTTGCTCATTTATAAACAAAAATGACTTATTCAAACATAGCCATAGTAACTTTCATAAAAAATGATATGTTTGATACAATTGATAATAATACTATTATGAAATAATTTTAAGAAATAAAATTTTAAAAGATAATTTTGTAATGTATAATTTTATTTTTTTTATTTAAATTATAATGCATAATATTACTTTTATATTTTTTATATTTATTAAATTTATTATTTAATTTTTTTTATAAGTGTAAGTTTGCTTTATAGTATTTTTACGTCTGTCAATGGGAATGCCTCTGGCAGGGACCGCAATTAGTGCAAACCTGTAGTACATGACGTCATCACGTTCTATTATTATACACTTTCCATCCAAACTCCATTCTAAACAATGACCAATAACCTGCAATCAAGACATGCCCCAAACCCAGACTATAATTAGTGAGGTTCGAACTTTGGTTTTCCCTGTAATTGCTCCCAAGTTGAACCACTAAACCGTCGTCATCACGATTCTATTATTTTCACTTGCCAAAATTTGGGTTTCATGATTGGAATCCATTTCTCATATTTATTTATAATAAACAATTACAAAATATGAAAATAAATAAAAACTTTATATAATTCATGGTTAATTTGATGTATGTAATTTATAACTTCTAATAATATTTTTTAAGTTTAGTTGAGGCTTTAGACTTGTATATTTTTATGTTTACAAGATAATTTTTTATCGTGTTGACACAACTTTTGCCTTTGTAATTTGTACTTTTTCGTCCAAAAAAAAAATTCACTTAGATTTGATACAATTTTTTAAAAAAATTATTAGGTATAACACTTAATGCACAATTAAATGTATAATTTTATATTTTTACTTTTAATTTTTAATTTGAGTTATATGTAACCGTATAATTATTTTTCAAACTGGACTCATTAGTAAAAATCATATAAGAATCCCACCCAAAAAAATAGACTTTTTTTTTTGGACAAAATTTTTTTTTCAAATTGGACTCTTTTTTTGGGACGGAATGAGTATGTTGTAAATGTAAAAATATAAAACAAATTGAGAATACACTTCATATTAGGTGTTTTTTTTTTTTTGGTATTAAATCTCCCATTTCACTTTTGTGTGTTAATATTTTAATAAAATTTTATACTGTTTTCTTGATTATTTTCTACATTAAAATTTTAAAACAAATATAAGCTAATAACAAAAAAATGAACCCATAACATGAAAATTTATTATCATAAAAATGAATATTAACTGTACAAATATTAACACATTATAAAATTTATACTAATTTATTACCATGCGTAACATAGAATGACACACAAAAATATATAAATGGAGATTCATTTTTTTTTGTTACCCAAAAAAAAAAAAGCTTCTCTCACACCTCATTCTAATTATTTTTTTTTTATTTTTGCGTTGGCTCTCTTCTTTTTTTTTTTTTTTTGACAAGCCATCATGGCAAAGCATTTTATTAGAAAATAAAAGTTGATATTACAGTGAAATGAACATGACTTTAAAGAGTAAACCTGCACCAGATACTACTCACCTACTAGGCCCTCTAATCCAGAAGAGTACAGACCCAAACCAGAGATCTATAATAATTATTCAATAACTGCCAGCAGATTCTCTGTTCTGGATACACCGGACTTTGCTAGTCTGTCAGCCACACTATTAATCTCCCTTGGAACATGCTAACACTCCCATTACCTGATTTTCTCCTTCAACAGATTAATATGATTCGAGACATTTTTTAGATGCCAGGGGCTTTTTCAGGGTTCATTAGCCAATTGATAGCATTAGCAGAGTTACTCTCTAATACAAGTATATGAGAGTTTTTCCACATAGACTTAGATAATACTCAAAAGGCCTCACGAATAACATAGAACTCAGCTTGGTTTGAATCAAGAATTCCAACATGTTTGGAGAACACGGCCTTTGTTTTACCCTGATCATCCCTAAGAATACCCCCGATCCTGGTCATACCTGGCTTTCCAATAGCAGAACCATCCACATTAAACTTCATTCTACCCGATTGAGGACGAGACCAAGAGACTTTAGCGTTGGATCTCTTATTACACTTTTTATTATACTACTTTGTATTATACACTTTAATAAGTTAACATAAATCTTATAATTGATACAAATATATATACTATTAATATCCACTTTCATTTTAGTTAATTTTAATATTTAGTTTCTTATTTTTGTATCAAGTTAATATTTAATAAAATGTTATACTACCTCCATAAAAATAAAAATAAAAAATCCTTTTTTCATTTGATACATTTTTTTAAATTATAAGGTACAACATACTTAACGCATCATTACAATTATATTTTTATATTTTTATCCTTACTTTTTAATTTGGATTATACTAAAAGTGAACTCTTTTTTAGAAAAAATAAAAAAATTGAAATTAAATTCTTTTTTTTGAGACGAAAAAAGTACTATTTTCTTATTTGTAAATTAAAATTTTAAAATAATATAAGCTAATAAAAAAATGTGAATCCTTAACATAAAAATAAATATTAGTTGTATAAATATTAATATGAATTATAAATTTTATATTAATTTATTAAAATGTGTAACATATGACATATAAAATAAAATCGTGGCATTTCAATGAATAATCTTCTTCATCCTCCACTTTTAAAATAGGAACAAATAATCCGAATTTCACGGTTAAAATTTGAAGGAAAATTTGAGATTAAACGTTAAGTTTATAAAATTTGAAAGACTAAAAGTTTACATTTATTTACAAATAATGCCAAAAGTTTGATTTATGAAAGTTGAAGGACTATTTGTTCTCATTTAAAAGTGAATGATGAAAAGATTATTAAAATGTGGAGGACGATTTTGTTCTCCATATAAAAATGTAACAAAAGATGCATTGTGCTTTTTTTTTTTTTTTCAAGAAACTTCTCTCCCACATCTAGGCTCATATGGACAATATTTTAAAATGTATTTTTATATTTTTTAAAATACTAATTATGAATTAAAAAATATATTAAAAATTAAAAAGTATTTTAAAAAAACGTTAAACTGTCCAAACAAACCCCTAATTGAGGCGGCTCTACCGCTCTAATAATTTTGCGGAACTTGTCCATTTCCTTCCAATTGCTAATTTCCACAACTATTACATTTCCAACCCATTGCTGCTCCTGTAACTCACAGTTCAAAGTGGCTTTATCAAGAATGAGTGGAGTTTTTTGACTTTGTCTTGTAACTCGTGAAGGGTGTCAACATCATTTTCCATTTCCAACTGCGGAGCCCTCTTCTCCATTTCATGAGCAAAGTATGGGAATTGAAGGAAAAAAACAAACACAACACCCGTGTTTTGTGAGACTTTTCTCAGATTCTCCATATATATGAAGCTTTGTGCGGAGGTTTGTTAAACCTTTCATCGGGAAATAAAAAAATGTAGCCTCATGTCTACCAGCAATGATTATGTCAATGTGGCAAGCAAAAACCATTTCACCTTAACCAGAATGGTAATCTAGATGTTCGAAGAAACACATCATGTTTTCTAGTACTATTGTTCAACTGTTCTTTGGCCAATTCAGTAACAGTTCAAGAAAGTATCACCACAACATCATGCATCAATGAGTAGTCGAAAACCAACCATCCCAAATGGAACGATTGATATTGAAATTTATAACGTCATTTACTATAATCATTTTAAGGATTCCCAACGGCGGGGTCTAAATCTACAGCTGATATACAGTGAATCAGTTTTACAATGATGTTGTTTGCCTAAGCATGGAAGTCTGAGCTTCATTGCTAAAGCTCATCATTCTCCTCACCTTCCTCAAATATTGTTGGTTGACTCTCCTTTTCCTTCATATATCCATGTTTTCTAAGCACATACAGGACTGCTCTTAACACGTTACCAATGAAAACCGTTCCCATAAGGGCTAGCCATATTATAACCGAAATGCTCGTGACATTTCTAAGGGTACCTTTGAGACGATCAGGACTCAAATTAACAAAACTAATGATGTATGTGATACTTTGAGCAGTAATAGCAATCCAAATGATCACCAGTTGAGTCCACATCCAACGATGACGTCTCAGAGGCAATCCACTAACCTGTATCAAAATTATGCTCAAAGATGCAAGGAAAGAAAGGGTGTTGAAGATCAAGAATTGTCCGTATGCTTGTGGAAGATTAATCGCCATCACCGATTGACCTGCATAATGTGGTTTATCCACTCTATTACCATCCGAATCTACCACATAATCACTTGCCCAAACACCACCTGGAGGGGATAATCCAGATTGAAAGGCTACGGTAGCAACCAGTGATGCTACGACCATTAATGCACTCCGCATCTTAGCCAGCCAGTCTGTTTGTTTATGCTTTTTAGACTGCTTTTTAGTGCTGATTTTTTGCAAATTTTGTGGTCTTGCAGTTGATGATGTAGTACTAGCTATGTCTGTCTGTGGTACTATCGAGGGAATTTGCTCGATACTTGAAGCTCTACCATGTTCGAGACACTTTTTAATGTCCATGTTTCTCAAGTCATCTTGGCCTAGTGATAAAACATCCAGTGCTGTGAGACCATTAGTATTTCTAGCATGAACATCAATTTCTGTGTTACTCAGCAAATATTTGATGATCTGCAAAGGAGTCACTCTAATAAATCAGCTACCGCAGAATTAAAAACTAGTTATTATTTAGGTTTGGCAAGAACTGATGAGAATAAAGAGTGATATTTGCTTTAGAAAAAATATAAAGCAATGAGAGAACATTTTAATGTAAAGAACACTGATTCTGCAAGTTTTCCTACCATATGGAATAGCCTTGTGGATCCGACGCATCTTGACGTTAAGATTATGAACAATGAGGAAACTCCAAAACCAAACCTCTCCATATTAAGTTGAAAATGGAACAGAGTTATACATTTAGCAAACAATCTTGCAAGAGAGGTTGATAATCCTCAGCAATATTACCCGGCTGCACTAGGGGACAAAGATTCTATATTTTAACATTCCAGTGACCAGCAAGCTTTGATTTGATAGCAGCCGCTATGACGTTGACTCAAAACAACCTATTCTAACAATGGCATTGGTTTGCCCCTAAACAATTGTGTTGTCAGTTTGATGCACTTCAGAATAAAGATGAGCAGTTATTTTTTTGCTAAAGGCTGTTACAAAAGACAGAATATTGGGAAACACCAACTCCTCAATGCAACTTAGGGTGCCTTTAGTTCAGTTCAATTCAATTTAAATTAAATTCAAGATACAAAGCTCATAAACAGAGTCCACAATTGGAGTTACTATTACTAATTGGGGCATATTGCCTCAAATTTTCTGAAATACTTAACATCATATTCAGCCATCATATAACTCGAATTAAATAAATCAGCATTCAAAATTGCAAAAGAGCTTACCTCAATCTGCTTTTTGGCCACAGCAAGGTGAAGAATGGTACTACCAGTCTGATCCCTGCAATTCACAAACTGATCATCTTGCCTCAACCCATGGATTAAAACCTTCAAACACTTAAACCGATTATAATTCACACAAAGATGCAAACAAGTCTCTCCGCCACCAGTTAAAACTCGTGCTGCTTCAGGCCTAACTCGAATCAGCTTATTCAAAACCAAGACTCGACCTTTAATTGCAGCTAAATGAATGGGGCTCCTTCCATCATGATCCAACACAAAACACATATCTGGGTTCACCAAAATCAACTCTTTTACCATTTCCAAGTGCCCTTTTGCTGAAGCCAGGTGCACTGCTGATGAACCGGTTGAATTGAGTGAATTAGCAAGATCAGGCTTTTGACTCAAGAACCGTTTCGTTATTTCTGTGCGGCCAAGAAGGGCTGATATGTGGAAAGGACTTTCATGCACAGAAGAAGACATGGTCGAATCGAGAATCAGCGGGTCTTCTTCAAAACTCTGTGAAAGGAGTGATAGTGTTCCGTTCAATGCTGCTTCACAAAGCCTTGCATTTCTCCCTTCAAACTCTTCTTTATCGTTATTCAATAAACTCAGAAGTTGCATCCCTTTTCAAAATGATACTGCTTAGGATTCGCTTTTGTGGCCTCAATTCATCGCATCATCACTCTTCTTTGCTGACTTTTACTCTTCCTCTCTTTGAGTTTTAATAGTAGAAGACCACTTTATTTCAAGGATTAAGGGCATTAGATCAAACTGGGTTGAATTGATTGAAAATTTTATCAACTGCTTTCACTTGGATTAATATATATTTGACTCAAAGGACAGAATTTAATTATTTAGCTAAATGTGGAAATCTAGGAATCATAAATCATGTTATGGTTAGCTTAATTAAGATTGGAAATCTTCATTATGAATATAAGACTGACTGAATGAATTTTATTTTCAGAGAACTTACAAGCGCCCAATCTCTGTATGTTCTAGATGATAGATGACTGAATCAAACTTTGGTGTGAATGATTATGTAATTTATGTCAAAACAGCTCTCCTTTCTTGACTGGTGAAGTCTTTTTTAATTTCATTGTACTTTTCTGTTGGAGTGGACTAGTCTATTTCTATTTTTTAAATAAATTCTCTTAGCAAAAAAGCACAATTTTAACCTTCTAATATTTTATCTAATATTACTTTTAATTTCCAATATTTTAAATTTGATAAATTTAGTTCTCAAATTTTTACACTTTAATGCATTTGGTATAGAATTTATTAGGTATGTGTCACATGACTATTAGGTAATTTTAACCTTCTAATATTTTATTTAATATTACTTTTAATTTTCAATATTTTAAATTTGATCAATTTAGTTCTCAAATTTTTACACTTTGATGCATTTGATATAGAATTTATTAGGTAAGTGTCACATGACTATTAATTAAACTTTTTATTAGATTTTTGAAATCTACAAATTTAATTAGTTCTTTTCACTTTTTCATTCTAAGTATGTATTATCTAATATTTAAATATTAAAAATTTGTGAGGTAAATTAATTAAAGGATGATTCCAAAATTTGATTACGAAAATTGACTAAAAGTCATATAACACTTACCTAATAAATTTTGTACCTCATGCATTAATAGCAATCGATTACACCAAATGTATCAATATGTAAAAATTTGATGATGAGACTTCTTAGATTTAAAATATCAGGTATTAAATTGCCTTTAGATAAAATATCATCGATTAAAACTGTAATTTTTCTAATTTTTTAATTCTATTATTTCTATTCTTTATTTCTGGTCAAAAGTCAAAGTAATGCATTTGACGAAACATTAAAATGTAGCAACATTTGTCATTTGGGATTCCAAGAAGGTTCATCACATCCATTCTGGAGGAAGTTTGACTTGGAGGACTACACAAAAAATGAAAGATCACCATTTCTTCTAAAATTTGCAACCACTCACTTTTCTGCATTCAACCTGATGCACTCATCTGAAGGCTTCATGTTCCATAATTCTCTCTTAAAAACTACACTGAAATTCGTACGAACCCCAAAATTACCCAAGATTACAACAACTTAAGTTTCAATACAAAGCGGTAAGAAGTTGGATTACAATGTCATTATGTGTTAACTGACTTAGAGCTTAGAGCACAAAACAGTGAAAAAGTTGTACCTGCCTGCACTTTGTTTCTCTAATATATTTGAAGCCTTACTTGCTTATCATTGCTCTGCACTTGAACGGCTGAATTCCCATTTCTCTTTAGCCTTCTAAATAGATCAATACCATAGCGTCGTTTCAACGACAAGTTTATCAATCGAATGGTGTTCCCCAAGAGCAACAGCGACATCACACAGCACCAAACCGTCACAGCAGTCTTAATTACATGGCTCAATTGTTCGCTATATTCTTTTGGTGTTACCATAACAATTGATATACCATAAGTTAAAGCTATGGCTGTAATTGTCAACCACATAATTACCCTCAAAGCCCACAAAAAGATTTTGTGTTTGAATGGCAAACCGCTGATAAGGAACAAAATTGTGCTCAGAGATGAAACAAAAGCTACTGTATTAGTCCGAATGAAATTACGATAATATTTTGGATGCTTGTATGCCATCACTGCTACTCCTGCCACATGTGAATCTGGAACATTTAATTTGTCATCTTGCCAAACACCCCCTGCAGGATTTACCCCGGCTTGAAAAGCCATTGTTGCAATAAGTGAGGCAACTACCATTAGTGAATCTCTTTTCCTGGATAACCATTCGCCGGCCTGTGCTCCTGCGCTATGGGAAGCTTCCTGCTTGTTATTTCCAGCACCAGAGGAGCTAATGTCTTTGCCACTTTTGGCTCCAGCACAATCAAGAGTTTGTGCTATTTCTGTATTCAGGTCTCCTTGAAAAAGATCTAAAGCTGTGCTCCCATTTGCATTCTTTGCATTCACATCTACTATGTGGTTATGCAGCAAGTATTTGATGGTCTGCATATTTCATCAAGTCAATTAGATCAAGGGAATAGCCCAGAAATTGTGATCAAGAAATAATGCTTTAGTAGCCTACCTCAGTTTGTTTATCGCAAATGGCCAGATGCAGTATGGTCATCCCATCATCATCCTTCCAATTAGAAAAATCCTTGTCTTTTATAGTATCAACAAGAAACTTCAAAGCCTCCAGCTGATTATACTTGACACACAAATGCAGAACATTCCCTCCGCCTTCAATCTTCTCTCTGGCTGCGAGTGGCCTGCGATTGATTAGCTCTTGCAAGACATCACATTTGTTTTTGATGACAGCCAGATGTAAAGGGATTCTCCCAAATCGATCACCAGCCAAACACATATCAGGACTTTTTTGCAAAACTTCTTTCACAAATTCCACATTGCCAAGCATTGCTGCAACGTGAAGAGGATTTACATCCTGACGATTCAAACTGGCCTTATCAAGAATAAGTGGATCTTGTCCAAGTAACTGAAGAAGAGTTGAAACATTGTTTTCAGCGGCAGCATCATAAAGCATTTTCTCCATGATTAATTTCCAGCTCACTCTCACTAATACCCTCCTTACTGTCAAAGTTGCTTCTATCTGAGCCAAAAGGCAGCAATACTACCGGTTTTATATGCGTAAACATATGGTGGCTGTTCATTGACCGTCGTTGACTTCATTGAATTAGTCATAAAGTTGAAGGGTTCAATTATGTTTTTCTATAAGCAACTGGGGATTGAAAGAGTCAAAGTTCACAAAGAGAAGTCTCATCAGACACGGCCACGCGGACACAAGTTTTTCCGGTAAATGGCCAGGATGTAACCTTAAAAACTGCAAGCAGCTTCAGAGAATTTTAGGCGGATACGAGGATGACACGGTTGGGATAGAAGAACACAAGAAATTTCTGGGAAAGAATGAGAAGAATTCAGTACAAAGACATTGTTATTTCTTAGTGCAAGGCTTAGATGAACACGAAGTTAATAGGAAATATCTAAGACTAGGAATGGGTCATTGTTGAATTGAATTTCTCTTTGGCTTGGTTCAATTATTTTGCACAAATGATACGTGTGGAAAACATTTGTATGATTCAGGATACGTCCAGCCTGATTAATGAAGGAAAAGTTAATATTCCATCAAATTTTTTGAGTAACAATTGATTTAACGACTTTTTTTTATTGAACTTTACATCTTCATTTGTGTAGAGCATTACTTTGAACCTAATAATTTTCGTCAAAAAAAAAAGAAGAAATCATAGAAATATACTATTTAAAAATATATTTTTATATTTTTTGAAGTAGTGATTGTGATATAAAAATTTATTGAAGAAGAAATCATAGAAATATACTATTTTAAAATATTTTTTTTATATTTTTTGAAATATTGATTGTGATATAAAAATTTATTGAAATGAGGAAAACTTATATTAATTTGTTTTCCCTATGCGCGCGTACAACCAATTAATATTGGTTTGCTCCCTCATTAAGTGACATGTGTCATGCCTTGCTAAACAAACATTGTTTTGTTTTTTTCCTAGCCCAGTTTGGCCCCTTTTTTTCATTGACCTCATAAATTAGTCTTTTTATAACACTATTAATAATTTTTTCTTAATCCTTATGAGGGATTCTAATCATTCATGATTTCATTGGATACATAGATAATATATGCAATATGCCACTTATTAAATGATGCTTATTTGCGCAAGCAAAGTGGGTGAAGAATTATTGCCTGCATATTACCTATCCAAAAATCCTGCCTAAATTATTTCGTCCCCGTTAGAGCCTAAGGAATCTTGTACAGTTATCCAATGTTGGGAACAATGATGCCTTTATTTTATGTTCTTCACTTATCAATGCCCTTTTATATATATATATATATATATATGTAGGGTGATAAAATGGAGTTTAAAATACTTTATTCTATTTATTGTGTACTAATAGTATGTCAAAAATGAAATTACGATGTTTTATTAATAAATATTAAATTTTAATATAGATTACATAAACATTAATGTGTTTAGTTTTAATAAAAATAATTTCGTTTTATTAATATGGTTCAAACTTAAAACGCAATAGGTGGGACAAATAATATCAAGTCGACAAAATTTTAGGTCATGTTTGGTTAGCCCCTTTTTGTTTTCATTTTGGTAAAAGGAAAGAAAATTTTGGTTGACTAATTTTTGTTTTGGGGGAAATTTTTAGATTGTTTGGTTAACTATTTTTTCATTCTCATTTTGGTAAGAGTGGAGGAAATTTTTGTAGACCTTTTTTTTTAAGGGAATTTTTTTAGTTTTTGGTTAAAAAATAAGTAAAACATATTATTTCCATCCAACTATGAGATAAAATGTGTAATTATACATTTTATATTATTTTAATAAAAATGGGAAAACACATATGTTTTTTCCCATTCTATTGAATGTGAACACCAAATTTGAAATTCATAACTTACAAAATATATATTAATAATACACGAACTTACATAAAATTTATTCAATTTGAATGCTTCAAACATAATTAATCTCACAATAATGAAATAAGTATTATATCACAAACGATAATGTCCAACAAAGGTTATAATCAACTTTTGTATTCAATTACGATAATTCCATATATGTATTACAATTTGATTTCGAAATTTATTCCACTCGCCCACTCCTTCAGTGGAAATGTCCAAATGAAGAACCACTAACATTCTATCATGATCGACAATCACGTCTTCGTTTAGGTGCTCCAAAAAATAATACGTACTTATTAAGTTAGCTATAAGCAAACTTTAAATAAATTTTATAATGAAAGGTAGTGGACTATCGAAACATTAAGTTAGATTAGGCCGTTAACATTCATGAATTTTGTGGGCTATCCAAACAGGAAGACTCTCGGTTTTTTTTTAACCAAACATCTTTCGCCTAGTTGGAGAAAAATGCCCAAAAATTGCCCAACCAAACATAGGCTACATAGCCTTCGTCCAGTGATGAAGTTGGCGATATTGGCTTTCTCATTACTCTTCTTATTACCAAATCATTTGACTTGTATGCAAGGACTTTCATGTGACAAAATAAAACATTCACTTGTTCCAATCTGAACTCATAAGTCAACGTATGTTTTTTTGGCCATTATATATCCCATAGACAAATAGGGTTCCTTTGTCTAATTCATGAAAAAATGAAAAATAGAGAATTTTATTTTATTTTCAAGATTCTTCATGCCAATTTAGTTAATATTATTAGTAACATACATTTTTTTTATCCAAAACAAACTGATTGTATTAATGTAGGAATCTCCAATTAACACAGTACATGGAGGGGCCATAAAAGGACTAGTCTTAAATAGACGTACCCTAACACAAAAAACCTAACCTAGTAGAGATTGATTAAGGCCAAAAACCACTAAATCGGGACCGACAAACCCCAAACATAGTAAGACCAGTATGCCCTAACTAACCTAACTATAAGCATCAAAATTCCTAACTTGTTGGTCTCTACTAACACAACGCCTTTGATGAACATCCCGACATAATGGAACAGTCAGATTTATCCTACACGGCACTGGTTGGTCCGAACGTCGATCCCTAAACTAACTATGCTGAATAGAAAATTCAAAAAACGAAACGCCAATCCTTATCCTTGCGCTGTCGTTCGCTACGCATCATTGTGCTTGACCCTTCGCCCAACTAGGACTTCAAACCTCAGTAGGGAAACCTCTCATACTAAGAACTCCAAATCCCTCAGTAGAGATCTAACAAGCAACTACCTCGCCAGCCCTACTTGGGACACAAAATTCGGCTATCACCGGCTATTCTGTCAATTTTCTAGTTCTAAAATTTTTGGTGCGGTTTACTGAAAAACTCATGCTTACATGATCATAGCTCTAAAAACCATTCCATATTCAAGTCTCCATGCACGTATACAAATGCAGGAGCGACTAATAATTAGCCCCTTCACATGCAACTAATAGACGTGATTTTAAAGAACTGTCAAGCTTCAAATTTTGATAGTCATTAGAGACAATTACAACGGACAATTTATAATTTATGAAAATAGTCTATTTATATGAACGGGGCAAAAAATAAAAATACATATAATTAGTTTGTTGTACTAAAAATAAAAATACATGGAATATATAAATTTTTTCCTGTAAGGCTGAATCGAACTATTAGCTAGTTGTGATGACCACTAGCTCAGCTGACCTATATAAAGAGATTTTAATGATTTGCTAAATTTTATTAAGATTTTTCATTATATGTACATTTAAATTTACAACACAGTTAAAATAATACTCATACGTTAGAAAACAAAATTCCTTTTCAAAATCTTTTTTTGTTTCTAAAAAAAGAAAGTCCACAGTTAAATAAAATTAAATGAAATTTTTATATTATCTTATTAACAATGAGTAGGATTTAAAATTAAAAAGTAAAAATAAAAATAAAATTTTATAAATTTAACAGTACACCAAATACATTGTAGTTTATTAGTTTATAAGTTAAAAAATTATATTTAATCAAAAGAAAATTTTTTTTTTCAATACGGACATAGTATAAATAATATAATATTTTCATTTTTATCATGATGAAGAATGCAAATGCAACATCATTTAGTTCTTCAGTTCGTGCATTAACTGGATTTATTTTAATTTTTTCACATTTCAAACACAAAAACATGAGACAAAAATTGTCTCGAAACAATAAAAATACAAAATGAAATCGGAAATCATGCAAATCTTAACCTATAAGGGCCACACCCTTTTGTTCCAAGGGGAATACCATAATGTGTTACGAGAATCTAGTGACATATTTGGTTTCAATCTACATGAAACTACATAGAAATGTTAGTTGGAGTTGACGAGGAAGAAATGGAGAATATGATAATGGAGTTGAAAACAGAGTATATTAAATAACTCTTACCTGCATGAACGACTTTGGAATTCTACACAATCAAAGGAATGAACCCCTTAGAACAAAAATTCCACGTACTATATATGAAATCACTTCAATCACACTAGGATAATATAATTATTGGTTTTGTAGAAAAATCATTACCAGTTGATGAATACTAGTACTAAAAATAGGGACGATACCTTAGCAGAAAATGAAGAAGTGCTATTTCTGATATTCTTTGATAGCATTCAATCTTCGACTTGAAATTTGTAATGGGTGTTAAGGGCCGGAATCCGGCAATCGGAATCGACCTGGGAACGACCTACTTGTGCGTGGGTGTCTGGAAAAACAATGGTGTTGAAATCATACCCAATGACCAAGGAAACAGGACTACCCCGGCTTGTGTAACTTTCAGTGATCAGGAGCGACTCAATGGCGATGCTGCTCACAACCAAGTTGCCTTCAATCCCATCAACACCGTCCTAGGTGATCAAATTAACTAAAGGCCCATTTACAATATGATTTACTACTTCTCATTTGCAGATTTTCTTTTTTCTTGCCTTTTTGGTTTGGTCTTGTGTCATGTCGCTTCTTCAGTCGTAAAATTATGTACAGACGAAGCAGGAAAAGTTTCACTGAGTGAATTTTAGCAGGATCAGTCTTTTGATTCAATAACCCTGTTGTGATTTCTATATATGCGGGGCCAGAAGGGTTGGTATGTGTAGAGGAGTTTCATTTCATTTATTAAAGAAGGGATGGTGAACAAGGCATGGTTGCGTAGAAGAAAATAAAGTACAAAACTTGTTTTTTTCCTAACTTTAAGTTTCCATCTAATAATTTTATTTAGATTTTGATACGGTTGGTCATAGATTTTGATTTGAGTTCTAGAAAAGTGTAATTGATGCCAACTTTTTTTTAAAAAAAAAAAAATTCTAGATGCTAAGAGATTGATCGGTAGGAAATTCAAGGATGATTCAGTGAAGAGTGACATGAAGCTCTGGCCATTCAAAGTCATTCCAGGTACAGAGGACAGGCCGATCATTGTTGTTACTTACAAGGGTGAGGAAAAGAAATTTGCAGCTGAAGAGATTTATTCTATGGTTCTAACAAAGATGAAGCAGATTGCTGAGGCATACATTGGGTCAACTGGTAATGATGCTGTTGTCACAGTCCTTGCCTATATCAGTGATTCTCAGCGTCAGGCAACCATGGATGCTGGAGTCATTGCTGGGCTCAATGTTCTGCGTATCTTAAGCGAACCAACAGATGCTGCCACTTATAAAATAAAAAAAAAAAAAACTTTCAATTAGGGCTAATTTGCCCAATATCGTCTTCTTCTCGCATCTCTCCATTTGCCGATTTTCTCTTCTTCTTCACCGATTTTTGGCCGGAAGTCCAAATCTTTTCTCCCTTTCAATTTCGTCTTCTTCTTCACTGATTTTTGGCCGAAACTCCATCTATTTTCTTCACTGATCTTCTCCTTCACCGTAGGCTCCTCGTTTCCGATTTACAGCCGCCAAGTCCGCCAATTTGAAAGCCTTATGTTCGGACTACAGTTGCTGCTCCAGTTTGCTCCAATTTGCATGCCCCATTCATACTCATTTCGGACATCCGCCTCCGCCGCCGCTGCTGCCGAAGCCGAAGCCGAAGCCGAAGTCCGCGTTGTTGTTTTCGGCGGACTGAAATTTGTAAGCTACATTTGCCCATTTGTTTGCCAAATTTGTTTGGAATTTTATTTGCGGACTGAATTTTAATTTGTTTATGTTATTAGCACGATTCCTGGACGACCACTCTCACGGGTGGGGAAGAACAAGCAAGCTAGCTGGATAATCAATTCTACTGCTCTACAGCCTCATTACACTTGATAAAACCGGAGCTAAACCACTGAAGAAGATAATAGAAGCTGTTCTTGGTGAATTTGTAAGCTAAAAACCCGAAGCTGTTCTTGGATTGTAGCTTTTAAATTTGAATTTCTAAATTCCCGCTGAACTGAATTGCTGTGATTTGGGAGGTTGTAAATCTGTTTTCTCAGCTGATAATCCATCCTAAACATCCGAATTGTTTATGTTATTAGCACAATTTATGGAATTTGTTTGGAAACTTTGGAATGCATTTGACGGTAGCTCGAGTTGAAACATTTAATTCATATTGGAACTTTGGTTTGTATGTAAGCCGACTGGTTTTTTTTGGTTTGGATGTTGATTTTTCGTGGAAACTCGTTGGCATCGTGCTTTCATTTGCAGGAAAAATGAGCACTAATCCAATGCAGCAGGCACGTCAGCCGAAGGAAAGCGAGAGCCTCAGGTTGTTGTTCAAAATGCTATTGATTCTACAATCACGAGAGATGGATTTCGCTGAGAAAGTATGGGCAGAAAGTAGTGAAGAGCTAACTACAGTTGCTTCATCAAAACCCATTGACGGGCTAACTACAGTTGGAGAGCTTAATTCAATTTCATTTCCAGAAATCAAATGTAAATACAAAATGGTCAATGAAAGAAGTGGTGTACTGATTTCTTGGTACGTACAACTTTGAGCTTATCAAGAGATGAGCTATAATGTGTTTTAAGCAGCTATGGTTTTACCCAATGCTGTATGAAAGGTAAAAATAATGGTTAAAGCTAATAAATTATCATTATGTTTAGCTTTTTCATGGAAAGATTAAAATGTTTTGGTCCCATGATCCAACTCCCATCCCATCTTGTCTTTTTTGTGTTTTGCTCCATTCCTCCATTGTTCCTACCTGACCTTGACATCTTCACTACCATAGCACCCCAGTTCACGGTTAGCCCCATCCGGTTGACTTATTTGCTTCTGCTGGAGTTGCATGGCCGTAATTGTTGTCATTTCCTGCTTCATGATTTCCATTTTTTTTAACCCCTTTAAGAAGGATAAAATTTTAACCCCTTCAAGAATAAAATTTTAACCCCTTCAAGAATAAAATTTTCAAGAACATCTCTTTCACAGCTTTTAGTCTAAGAAGGACCTACATTTTATAAATTGACACATAAAGCAGTGAAGCTCAAAAATTCATCAAATCAAGGGGTGACAACAATGCGGCCAGCAACTGAAAGGCAAGCACGAGTGTAATCAGCATGACATATCTTGAGAAATTGGCAAAAAGTACAACAAATTGCGCCCATATACTTGGGCGCATTTGCCAAATGCGCCCAAGTTAATTGGGCGCATTCTGAACTGTACGGGCCTGGATTTTGCCAAATCCTAATATCTAGAAAAACTCTTTTGGATGAAGCAGATTGCTGAGGCATACATTGGGTCAACTGGTAATGATGCTGTTGTCACAGTCCTTGCCTATATCAGTGATTCTCAGCGTCAGGCAACCATGGATGCTGGAGTCATTGCTGGGCTCAATGTTCTGCGTATCTTAAGCGAACCAACAGATGCTGCCATTGCTTATGGCCTTGGCAATGAGTCCAGCATCACAGGGAAGAAGAATGTTCTTGTTTTTGATCTTGGTGGTGGTACTTTTGATGTCTCTCTTGTCACCATTAAAGGGGTAAGTTTGAAGTCAAAGCCACTGGTGGTGATACTCACCTACGTGGTGAGGACTTTACCAATAGAATGGTGAACTACTATGCTGAAGAATTCAAGAGAAAGCACAGAGAGGATATCAGTGAAAAACCAAAAGCCATCAGGAGATTGAGAACTGCCTGTGAGAAGGGCCAAGGGGATACTTTCATCATCAATTGATACAAGAATTGAGGTTGATGCTTTGTTTGAAGGCATTGATTTTTCAGCAACTCTTACTCGGGCAAGATTTGAGGAGCTAAATATGGATTTGTTTACCAAGTGCATGGAGATAGTGGAAAAGTGTTTGATGGACGCCCACATGAATAAGAATGCTATTGATGATGCTGTCCTGGTCGGTGGTTCAAGTAGGATTCCAAAGGTTCAGCAGTTGTTACAAGACTTGCCAAATGGGAAGGAGCTTTGCAACAGCTTAGCATCAACCCAGACGAAGCTGTTGCTTATGGTGCAGCTGTTCAGGCCTCAATCTTGGGTGGCCTATGCAATGAGGTAAAGGTTCAGGAACTTACGCTGTTGGAAGTTACTCCCTTATCTCTAGGCCTGAGAACTAGAGGAGGAGTCATGTAAGTCATGATTCCTAAGAGCACCACCATCCCTACCCAAAGGAAGCGAACTTTCACAACCATACATGATGACCAACCTGACGGGTTGATTCAAGTGTTGGAGGGCGAGAGAGCAAGATCCAGAGACAACCATTTGTTGGGTGAATTCAAACTCGGCGTTGAATCAGCTCCTAGAGGAGTTCCCCAGGTTGATATTTGCTTTGATCTAGACGCCAATGGCCTTTTGAATGTCTCTGTAAAGGAAAGAGCTAGCGGGCAGGAGAAGAATATATGCCTTACAAGTGGAAGATTATCAAGTCAGGAGATTTAGACGATGATAAAAGAGGCTGAGAAGTACAAGGCCGAGGATGAGGAGCACAAAAAGAAGACCAGAGCAAGGTTTGCCCTTGAGAATTAAGCCTACGACATCAGAGATGCCACAAAGAGTAAGAAGTCCATATCTTCAGCTGACAAAAAGAAAATTGAAGATGCAATTGACTAAGCCCTTCAATGGATGGATGCAAATAAGCTTGCTGAGGTGCATGAATTTGAGGAGAAGGAGCTAATGCGGGTCTGCAGGGCAAGTACCGGTTGCCTGAAAACTGGTGTTCTCATGGTGATGAGAAAGTTTAAGAAAGTTAGCATCATTCATCCAGTCACTTATTAGCTAAGTTTCCAGATTGATGATGCATTATCAGCAACATTTAACTCCAGCTCAAACCCTATCAATGAACTATTTATATCCAGGAATACAAGCATGGCTTTGTCATTATCAATGACATGAAGTAAAATATCAAGTGTGTGACAAATTTGAGGACATAAAACTAGAGGTGACCAAGGTTTCAATTCAAACCGGAACCAAACCAAAATCGAACCAGCAGTTCCAGTTAATAAACCAAAATCGTAGATATAGGTTTTAAAAACCTTAACTAAAACTGGGCTGGCAATTTGATTTCGGTTCCTCGAAATAAGAAACCAGAATAAGAAACCGGTTCGATTCTGATTCGGAACTGTGTATTTGTTTTTTAGAATTAAATATATATAAATAAAACATAAATATAAACAAATTATATTATTTTCTCACTTTCATTTTCAATTTTAAATACGTTTTTTTTCTAAATCTAAATTATATTTCTCTTATGACTTTTAAGTTTAAATTATATTTTTTAATAAACAAATTACAATATTCAAAATATAAGTAAAATGTACTCTTTTTTACTTCAATTTTTAATTATAAGTGCAAGTTACACTTTTTACTAAGTCTAAGTTATATTTTATTTATAACTTTTAAATCTAATTTATACTCTTTTTACAACAAAATTTACAACTTTAAAAAATATAAATAAATATACTCTTTTCTCATTTTTATTTTTAATTCTAAGTGTAAATTTTATATATATATATATATATATATATAGTAAGTTTAAGTTATATTTTCTTTATAATTTTGAAATTAATTTTTTTTTTTATAATTGAGAGTGGAACATAATTGGAATTAGAATTGGAATCAAACCAAACTAAAACTAGAACAAAAACAGAACTGAACTGTCAACTCGCAATTCTAAAACCAGACAATAACTAATACTTCCAAAGTTCGGTTTCAATTCCACCTTTAAAGAAACTGAAAATTGGCGATTTCAAAACCATAACCAGTGATTCTAAAACAGTGATTAGATCTACATAGAACCATGTGGCAAATATTACAGCATTTTTGAAGCACTGAAATTATTGAACTTTGCTGGCATTTTGTCCCAAGGAAAAGAAAAACTACTTAACACAAGAAAATCTAAATTCATCCCACTATGTAAATTCATCCCCAAAACCTGTTTTAGGTTGCCTTTACGTTCTAATGTGTGTATAAAGCTCAAAGATTATACAGCTAAAAGCATCTATACCAGCCCCTTTTGAGGCTGGCCTTAAAAGCTAAGGCCACGCCACATTAGCACAACTACTGATGTGGCGTGGCCTTAAAATGAAGAGGCCGTGGGAAGTGGCCTCTACGCTGTCACTTCCCACGGCCTGGCCTTGTAATTTTTTCTTTTTTGGGTTTTGTAAAACCAAAAACATCGTTTCATCTTTCTTTTTTTTCTATTCTGCCACAGCTGACAGGTGTTTACGTAATTGGCGCGTGCCACGTCTGAAGACCGTTGCAAAACAAACATTGGTTTGCAACAATCATTTCTCCTATTTTTTTTTTAAAAAAAAAACAAAAATCACCAACTAACATGAAATATTTTTTTCTATAAATTAACATGCATTTCACTTATTTTTAGTACAAAATCTTATATTTTTATTTCCCAAACTCTCTTAAAACTATTCTTAGGCTACATAAAATTTGATAAATGAAAAATAAATAATATTTTAATAATTATTAATTTAAATAAAAAGTATTAAAAAAATGGTGAAAAAGTAGATAGAAAAGAGAGAAATTGGTGATGTAGATTTTAAGGCAAGGTTATTAGCATGGGCAATTTTTTTACTATAGTTGTGTGAATAGTAGAAATTAGACCTTAAACTGATGTGTCGTAACTAAGGCCTGACCTTAAATGAGTCTAGTGTGGATGCCTTAATAGATCTTCTTCTCTAGTAGTTATCTGGAGGCAGTAACACCAACCACAAAGTCAGATTGACATTTTTTATGGTACTTAAATAAAACTTATTTTTATAATTTCCAAAACAATAATAAAACATATTTTTATATATTTTTCAAAATAATTTTTTACACTTTTAAAACAACTTTTATCTTAATTTAAAAGGGGTTAAATTACATTTTAAAACACAATTCATATGCAATATACCCCAAAAAATTACATGGCTAATGGATACATTTTCTACCAACTCAAGTTTGTTTGATTTGATATAGCTAAAAATGACGAAATTGGTGTATGGATATTTAAGCCGCTTTTGAAAGTATTTTTACGTTATTTAATATATTTTTTATTTTATAATTATTATTTTAAAAAATAAAAAAATTTATTTTTTGAAAATGTTGTGATACATGCCCATGATCTTCTGGTCCTTTTCACCTTAGGGACGAGAGAACTGAAAGTCATTCTTCAGCTTCAACAGTAGTTCCCTTATAAAAAAACACAAAAAGATTCCATTATGGTATGGCAGCCCACTAGAATGTAGATCTGAGATTTCCGACAAGGAAGGTGGATTCTGCATTTTACAAAATAAACAAATACCAACGTGTACAAACTACAAAAGGGCTCATGATTCACAAAATCTCATGCAATGGATTATTTCCCATTATCCTACACAAGTAGATAAGATTATGTCTCCCTAGCCTCTCATATTAATTTCTTTGTTTACTCGGACACATGTATTTGACACATTGACAAATAGTTAAAACTTAAAATACTACAAATTTAAGAATTTAACGACCAAAAATATGTGAAAGTATATTTTTTTAGTTTACTAGAATATTTGGAAATGGACACAACTATCAGAAACCAAAGGTCAAATGGGATATGAGCCTTCACAAGAAGAGCATATATGGTAAACCAAGCTCAAAAGAAAACGCAAAAAAAGGGTGTAAGATCATTGACTTGTTATATTGAATTATTCAAAACACAAGAATTAAAAAGACTCCGTGCATTTTTACATCTTATGAAATAAAAATTATGATATAAAAATTCATTATGAGAAAAAGCCAAAAAGTATATTTCTTAAATTGGTGATTTTCAAGGTTTATAATCAAATTTACAATCAAAATAATTTGAAACCACTAATAAAAAGGGTTTTAGCATACATACTAATTACCCAATTATATTGTGGTAAGAATAGGAAAATTCGATCCTTTTCTTTTGATATTTCTCTTTTCATCGCTCTTCTTTCTTTATGGTTAAAAATAGAAATCAGTTTCACTTCACATTACGCGGGATACATCTAATTTGAAACTTTGCAGTCACTTCCAATATTTCAATTGAGTTTACATTATTCCTCATAGAACAAATAACAATAAATTTCAATCATTTTATTAAAAAAAAATGAAGAACAAGAAGAAGACAACGAAGAAACAATATAGAAATCCAAACAGATCACAGAAGATGGGTTAGGCAGCCCATTGGTCTCACCATCTGACACCCATAGCCCATAGTTTGTGAGCATCAATCCAAGGGCCGAATGCACAAACACCGTGAGCAAAGATTCCAGCCAAAACAATCACCGGTTATCTTACCGGTCGAATCTAAAGTCCCAACAAGTGTTCCCGAAAGAGTAACCGACACGTGTTCATGATTGCTCGGTTTTGATCCTCAAAACCCAAAAGACAGAATATTGGGAAACACCTACTCCTCGATGGCTCGATGCAACTTAGGGTGCCTTTAGTTCAATTCAATTCAAATCAAATTCAAGCTACAAAGCTCATAAACAAAGTCCACGATCGGAGGTACTATTACTAGTTGGGGCATATTGCTCAAATTTTCTGAAATACTTAACATCATATTCAGCCATCATATAACTCGAATTAAATAAATCAGCATTCAAAATTGCGAAAGAGCTTACCTCAATCTGCTTTTTGGCCACAGCAAGGTGAAGAATGGTACTACCAGTCTACCAGTCTGATCCCTGCAATTCACAAACTGATCATCTTGCCTCAACCCATCGATTAAAACCTTGAAACACTCAAACCGATTATAATTCACACAAACATGTAAACAAGTCTCTCCGCCACCAGTTAAAACTCGTGCTGCCTCAGGCCTAACTCGAATCAGCTCATTCAAAAACAAGACTCGACCTTTAATTGCAGCTAAATGAAGGGGGCTCCTTCCATCATGATCTAACACAAAACACATATCTGGGTTCACCAAAATCAACTCTTTTACCATTTCCAAGTGCCCTTTTGCTGAAGCCAGGTGCAGGGCTGATGAACCGTTTGAATTGTGATTTAGCAAGTTCAGGCTTTTGACTCAAGAACCCTTTTGTTATTTCTGTGCGGCCAAGAAGGGCTGATATGTGGAAAGGACTTTCATGCACAGAAGAAGACATGGTCCAATCGAGAATCAGCGGGTCTTCTTCAAAAATCTGTTAAGGGGGTGATATTGTTCCGTACAGAGCTGCTTCACAAAGCCTTGCATTTCTCCTTTCAAACTCTTCTTTATCGTTATTCAATAAACTCAGAAGTTGCATCCCTTTTCAAAATGACACTGCTTAGGATTCGCTTTTGTTGCCTCAATTCATCGCATCATCACTCTTCTTTGCTGACTTTTACTCTTCCTCTCTTTCAGTTTTAAGGATTAAGGGCATTAGATCAAACTGGGTTGAATTGATTGAAAATTTTATCAACTGCTTTCACCTGGATTAATAAATATTTGGCTCAAAGGACTGAATTTAATTATTTAGCTAATGTGGAAATCTACGAATCATAAATCACGTTATGGTTAGCTTAATTAAGATTGGAAATCTTCATTATGAATATGACTGACTGAATTTTATTTTTAGAGAACTTACAAGCGCCCAATCTCTGCATGTATGTTCTAGACGATAGATGACTGAATCAAACTTTGGTGTGAATCATGGTGGTTGAAATCGAGATTTTACGTAAAATCGGTAGAGGATTCAAAAAATCGGATCGTAAAATCGTAAAATTTTATCAATTATGAAAAATAATTTAATAAATATTATATATATATATTATATATAATATATGTTAAATTTATAAATTACATACTTGTTCAAACTTATAAAAAGTATTTAAATTTAAAAAAAAGGTCTAACAAAGGCTCAAATTCCTTTCAATAGTATAATATAATCAATATTTTAGTGTATGTTTTTGAGTAGATAACAAACTAAGTATCTTTTTTATAAACTCGTAAAGACGTAAAAAAGTAAATTTCTTTTTTATAAATTCATAAAAACGTAAAAAAGTAAATTTCTTTTTTATAAATTCATAAAAACGTAAAAATGTAAACGTAAAACTCAAGTTTTTAACAACCATGGCGTGAGTGATTATGTATGTCAGAACGGCTTTCCTTTCTTGACTTGTGAAGTCTTTTTTAATTTCATTGTACTTTAAAAAGCTTTCCTTTCTAGACTTGCGAAGTCTTTTTTAATATCATTGTACTTTAAAACAGCTTTCCTTGCTTGACTTGTGAAGTCTTTTTTAATTTCTTTTTTAATTTCGTTGTACTTTAAAACAGCTTTCCTTTCTTGACTTGTGAAGTCTTTTTTAATTTCATTGTGCTTTCTGTTGGAGTGGACTAGTCTATTTCTATTTTTTAAATAAAAAATTTTAGCAAAAAAAGACAATTTTAGCTTCTAATATTTTATTTAATATTACTTTTAATTTTTAATATTTTAAATTTAATAAATTTAGTTCTCAAATTTTTATATTTTGATACATTTTGTACAAAATTTATTAGGTGACTGTTACATGACTGTTAATCAAACTTTTTATTAATTTTTTTAATTCACCAATTTAATTAGTTCTTTTTACTTTTTCATTCTAAGTCCTTATTCTTTAATATTTAAATATTAAAGGTTTGTGGGGGTAAATTAATTAAAGGATGATTCCAAAATTTGATGACGAAATTGACTAGGTTATATAACACTTACTTAATAAATTCTATACCTCATGCATTAATAGTTATCGATTACACCAAATGCATCAAAGTGCAAAAATTTGATAATTAATGAGACGTATTGGATTTAAAATATTGAGTATTAAATTGACATTAGATAAAATATGAGAGATTAGGTACATGTTTTAGGTGCAATTTAGGTGCAGATTCTTCAAGCATACGGCAGTAATTCGGATATCAAGCTATGCAACATTTGCGGTATTAGTTTGATTTCTGCGTTATTCAACGGATGTAGTTTTGCGGGTTCACAGCAGATAGTGTGGGACGAGAGTTAGGTACTTCAAGTTCAATTTCTTTCATTCGATGCCCTTGGCGGTGAACAAGTTGAGCTAACTCCTTAATTTGTAGCTGTATTAATTTTAGTATTAGTGTTAGGGTTAAGTTTTATCTCTATGTGTTAGGGATTTTTCCCTACTAGTTTGGGTGTATATTTTGTCTTTTCTTTCTTTAGGGAGGTGTTTTGTTTTGTCCTCCTTTGAAGATATTATTATTAGTATTAGTTAGTATTTTGCCATGTTATCAAACTCGGATTGGCCGGGCCGGTTCAACCGGTGACCTGGTCCCTAGACCGGTCCGAATCACTCAGTAACCCAGTTGGGTTTTTTTTTCTTTTTTTTTCTCTCTCTTCTCTTCTCCTTTTCTTTTATCTTGTTTCTTCTTTGAAAATATACAATTGATAACTTAAATAAGCATTTTATACAGGAACTTTTTTAAAGGTCAAAATTATGATCCTATCAAAATTAAGACTAGTAGGATATGTGTTGTTCATTATTTTTCTTATTATTTTATTTAGAATATGTTTGGAGTGTGATATATTTTAGAAAAGTTATATTGGAATGTGTAAAAATTTTGGTGGGTATTTTTTATAAAAAAAAAAGTATTTTAGAGAGAAAAATGAGAGAGATGATTTTTTAAAATTATGTGAGAGGAATTTGAGTGGGAAAATTTAAATTTTGAAATAAAAATATATTTAAAGTGTGATGTTTTTATTTGAAAAAATGGCCTACTTTTTCTATTTGCAAATAGAAATGCCTTGTCCAAACATCCAAACATACCCTTAGATGGCATTTCTATATCAATTTTTCTGAGTGTGGATTTTGGATTTTGGATTTTATTATGCTATTATGACAATATCAATTGTTTGGTTGCTTATAAGTTAATATTTTATATTTTCTCTATATTTTGATATTATTTTTATTTTTTTATTAATTTTTTAATTGACCTACTAGTTAAACCATTGGCCTACCGGTTGAACTATTGACCCATTGACCCGAAGCCTCGACCGATTCATTGACCGGTCTAAGTCTGATAACTATGGTATTTTGTTTTTTCCTAATTTAGTCAGGCAAACTCCTCCTTTGCGGAGATACTTGTCTTCATAGGTTCAGTTTCATCTAATACCATGAAGTGCATTTAGCTTTTTCGACTATGTATATTTTGTCACTTTGGCTATGAAATATAACTATTGTTTTGGAAAAAAAAAAACTGTGATTTTTCCAATTTTTCAATATTGCTATTTCTAATCTTTGTTTCTGGTCAAAAGTCAAAGTAACGCATTTGACAAAACATTAAAATGCAGCAATATTTGGGATTCCAAGAAGGTTCATCACGTCCGTTCTGGAGGAAGTTTGACTTGGAGGGCTACACCAAAAATGAAAGACCACCATTTCTTCAAAAATTTGCAACCATTCACTTTTCTGCATTCAACTTGATGCACTCATCTGAAGGCTTCATATTCCATAATTCTCTCTTAAAAACTATACTGAAATACGAACTCCAAAATTACCAAGGATTACAACTTTGAGTTGCAATACAAAGCGGTAAGAAGTTGCATTACAATGTCATTATGTGTTAACTGACTTAGAGCTTAGAGGACAAAACAGTGAAAAAGTTGTACCTGCCTGCACTTTGTTTCTCTAATATATTTGAAGCCTTACTTGCTTATCATTGCTCGGCACTTGAACGGCTGAATTCCCATTTCTCCTTAGCCTTCTAAACAGATCAATACGATAGCGTCGTTTGAGCCACAAGTTTATCAATCGAATGGTGTTCCCCAAGAGCAACAGCGACATCACACAGCACCAAACCGTCACAGAAGTCTTAATTACATGGCTCAATTGTTTGCTATCATCTTTTGGTGTTACCACAACAATTGATATACCATAAGTTAAAGCTATGGCTGTAATTGTCAACCACATAATTACCTTCAAAGCCCACAAAAAGATTTTGTGTTTGAATGGCAAACCGCTGATAAGGAACAAAATTGTGGTCAGAGATGAAACAAAAGCTACTGTGTTAGTCCGAATGAAATTTCGATAATATTTTGGATGCTTGTGTGCCATCACTGCTACTCCTGCCACATGTGGATCTGGAGCATTTAAATTGTCATCTTGCCAAACACCCCCTGCAGGGGTTAACCCGGCTTGAAAAGCCATTGTTGCAATAAGTGAGGCAACTACCATTAGTGTATCTCTTTTCCTGGATAACCATTCGTTGGCCTGTGCTCCTGCGCTATGGAAAGCTTCCTGCTTGTTATTTCCAGCACCAGAGGAGCTAATGTCTTTGCCACTTTTGGCTCCAGCACAATCAAGAGTTTGTGCTATTTCTGAATTCAGGTCTCCTTGAAAAAGATCTAAAGCTGTGCTCCCATTTGCATTCTTTGCATTCACATCTACTCTGTGGTTATGCAGCAAGTATTTGATGGTCTGCATATTTCATCAAGTCAATTAGATCAAGGGAATAGCCCAGAAATTGTGATCAAGAAATAATGCTTTAGTAGCCTACCTCAGTTTGTTTATCGCAAATGGCCAGATGCAGTATGGTCATCCCATCATCATCCTTCCGATTAGAAAAATCCTTGTCTTTTATAGTATCAACAAGAAACTTCAAAGCCTCCAGCTGATTATACTTGACACACAAATGCAGAACATTCCCTCCGCCTTCAATCTTCTCTCTGGCTGCGAGTGGCCTGCGATTGATTAGCTCTTGCAAGACATCAAATTTGTTTTTGATGACAGCCAGATGTAAAGGGATTCTCCCAAATCGATCACCAGCCAAACACATATCAGGACTTTTTTGCAAAACTTCTTTCACAAATTCCACATTGCCAAGCATTGCTGCAACGTGAAGAGGATTCACATCGTGACAATTCAAACTGGCCTTATCAAGAATAAGTGGATCTTGTCCAAGTAACTGAAGAAGAGTTGAAACATTGTTTTCAACAGCAGCATCATGAAGCATTTTCTCCATGATTAATTTCCAGCTCACTCTCCCTAGTCCCCTCCTTACTGTCAAAGCCGCTTATGTCTGAGCCAAAATGCAGCAGTACTACCGGTTTTATATGCGTAAACATAGGGTGGCTGTTCATTCGCCGTCGTTGACTTCATTGGATTAGTCATGAACTTGAAGGGTTTAATATGTTTTTCTATTAGCAACTGGGGATTGAAAGAGTCAAAGTTCACAAAGAGAAGTAATTGACCATGTCCCATCATACCCGGCAACGCGGACACTAGTTTTTCCGGTAAATGGCCAGGATGTAACCTTAAAAACTGCAAGCAGCTTCATAGAATTTTAGGTGGATACGAGGATGACAGTGTTGGCAATTGGGATAGAAGAACACAAGAAATTTCTGGGAAAGACTGAGAAGAATTCAGTACAAAGACATTGTTATTTTTTTTGTTGACAAAGAAATTCGCGACGGCTAGGGTGCTCACTACGGGAGAGGTAAACCGAATTCAATTAATAAAGTGTCAGTAAAGAAATTTAAACTTATGACCTTACAATTACGAACTTACCCGCTACACCAACTTGGCTATCTCAAGGGTAAAGACATTGTTATTTCTTAGTGCAAGGCTTAGATGAACACGAAGTTAATAGGAAATAGTTAAGACTAGGAATGGGTCATTGTTGAATTGCATTTCTCGTCCAATTATTTTGCACAAATGTTACATTTTCATTTGTGTAGAGCCTTACTTTTAACCTAATACTCTTCGACAAAATAAAGAAGAAATAACAAAAATGAATTGTTTTAAAATATTTTTTTATATTTTTTTGAAAAGTGAATTGGTTCGCTCCCACATTAAGTGACATGTGTCATGTCTTGCTGAACAAACATTGTTTTGTTTTTTTCCTAGCCCAATTTGGTCTTTTTCTTTCATGGACCTCATAAATTAGTCTTTTTATAACACTACTAATAATTTTTTCTTTAATCCTTATGAGGGATTCTAATCATTCGTGATTTCATTGGATACATAGATAATATATGCAATATGCCACTTATTAAATGATGCTTACTTGCGCAAGCAAAGTGGGTGAAGAATTATTGGCTGCATATTACCTGCCTAAATTATTTCGTCCCTGTTAGAGCCTAAGGAATCTTGTACAGTATCCAATATTGTGAACAATGATGGCTGTATTTTATGTTCGTCGCTTATCAATGCCCCTTTTTTTAATATATATATATATGTGTGTGTGTAGGGTGATAAAATGGAGTTTAAAGTACTTTATTCTATTTATTGTGTACTAATGGTATGTCAAAAATGAAATTACAATGTTTTATCAACAAATACTAAATTTTAATATAGATTACATAAACATTAATGTGTTTAGTTTTAATAAAATGATTTCATTTTGTTAATATGGTTAAAACACAATAAGTGGGACAAATAATATCAAGTCGACAAAATCTTAGGCTATGTTTGGTTAGCCTGTTTTTTGTTTTCACTTTGGTAAAACAAGAGGGAATTTTTGTTTTGGAGAAAATTTTCAGATAGTTTGGTTAGTTATTTTTTCATTCTCATTTTGGTAGAAGTGGAGGGAATTTTTGTTTACTTTTGTTTTTGAAGGGATTTTTTTTAGTTTTTGGTTAAAAAATAAGTAAAACATATTATTTCCATCCAAGCATGAGATAAAATGTGTAATTATACATTTTATATTATTTTAATAAAAATGGGAAAACACATGCTTTTCCCCCCTTCTATTAAGTGTGAACACCAAATTTGAAATTCATAACTCACAAAATACATATTAATAATTCATAAACTTATATAAAATTTATTCAATTTGAATACTTCATACATAACTAATCTTACAATAATGAAATAAGTACTATATCACAAATGATAATGTCCAACAAAGGTTACAATCAACTTTTATATTCAATTACGATAATTCCATGCATGCATTGTAATTTGATTTTGAATTCATTCCACTCACACACTCTTTCAATGGAAATGTTTAAATGAGAAATCATTGATATTCTATCATGAACGACAATTATGTTTTCATTTAAATGCTTCAAAAAATAGTACGTGAAGTAGTGGGCTATCCAAAAATTAAATTAAATTAGACATTTAAAGTTTATGAATTTTGTGGGCTATCCAAACAGCAGGACTCTCTGTTTTTTTGTCAACACTTTTTGACCAATTTTGGATTGTTGAATTTCAATCTAACCAAATATCTTTTGGCGGGCTGGAGAAAAATGCCCGAAAATGACCCAACCAAACATAGCCTTAGTCCAGTGTTGAAGTTGGCGTTATTGGCCTTCACATTACTTTTCTTATTAGCAAATCATTTAACTCGTATACAAGGACTTTCATGTGACAAAATAAAACATTGACTTGTTCCAATCCGAATTCATAAGTCAACGTATGTTTTTTGGGTCATTATATATCCCATAGACAAATAAGGTTCCTTTGTCTAGTTCATGAAAAAATGGAAAATAGAGAAATTTATTTTATTTTCAAGATTTTTCACGCCAATTCAGTTAATATTATTAGTAACATACGTACAAGAGCCTGATCCAGAAGAAACCTTCCCAGATTTGGCGTAGCTCTAAAAAATAATGCAACACTAGTAATGAAAAATTCATGCAAAACTATTCCTTATTCATGTCTCCATGCACGTATACGAATGTAGGAGTGACTAATAATTAGCCCCTTGACATGCAACTAACAAAAGTGATTTTCAAACCCAAAACCTTTTGGGGTGGTTGAGTTAACGTGACAATAAACGCGGGACCGTAAGGTTATGAGTTTGAATTCCCTGTCAGCACCTTCTCGGTTGAACCCTGTGTGGTTTACATCTTCTATATAGTTTGCAGACTATTACACAAAGACGATGTTTACTCAGTGCGTACCCTTGGTAGCGGTTGCAAGTTCATTAGTCAAGAAAAAAAATGATTTTCAAACTTCAAATTTTGATGGTCATTAGAGACAATTACAACGGACAATTTATAATATGCGAAAATAATCTATTTATATGAATGACGCAAAATATATATAGTTTGTTGCACTAAAAAATAAAAATGCATTAAATATATAAAATTTTTCCTGTAAGGCTGAATCGATCTATTAGCTAGTTGTCATGACCACTAGCTGACTTATATAGAGAGATTTTAATGAGGTGCTAAATTTTATTATGATTTTTCATTATGTGTACATATAAATTTACAACACAGTTAAAATAACTCATACGTTAGAAAACAAAATTCCTTTTCAAAATCTTTTTTTGTTTCTTAAAAAAATCACTATTAAATAAAATTGAATGAAATTTTAATATTATCTTACTAACAATGAGTAGGATTTAAAATAAAAATTTATAAATTTAATAATACACCAAATACATTGTAGTTTATAAGTTAAAATATTACATTTAATCAAAGTAAATTCTTTTTCCAATACGGACATAATATAAAGAATATAAATATTTTCATATTGAATCTGAATGATCCCCTTTTTTTATTATTATGATGAAGAATGCAAATGCAACATCATTGAGTTCTTCAGTTTCGTGCATTAACTGGATTTATTTTAATTCTTTCACATTTCAAACACAAAAACATGGAGAATATGATAATGGAGTTGAAAACAGAGTATATTAACTCTTACTTGCATGAATGACTTTGGAATTCCACACAATCAAAGGGATGAACCCCTTAGAACAAAAATTCCACGTACTACAAATGAAATCACTTCAATCACACTAGGATAATATAATTATTAGTTTTGTAGGAAACATAAGGACGATACCTTAGCAGAAAATGAAGCGCTGCTATTTCTGAAATTCTTTGATAACATTCAATCTTCAACTTGAAATTTATAATGGGTGTCAAAGGCCGGAATCCGGCAATCGGAATCGACCTGGGAACGACCTACTCGTGCGTGGGCGTCTGGAAAAACGATGGTGTTGAAATCATACCCAATGACCAGGGAAACAGGACTACCACTTCTTGTGTAACTTTCAGTGATCAGGAGCGACTCAATGGCGATGCTGCTCACAAGCAAGTTGCCTTCAATCCCATCAACACCGTCCTCGGTGATCAAATTAACTAAGGACCCATATGCAATATGATTTACTACTTCTCATTTGCAGATTTTTCTTTTTTCTTGCTTTTTTGGTTTGGTCTTGTGTCATGTTGCTTCTTCAGTTGTAAAATTATGTACAGACGAAACAGGAAAAGCTTCACTGAGTGAATTTAAGCAAGATCAGTCTTTTGATTCAATAACCCTGTTGTGATTTCTATATATGCGGGGCCAGAAGGGTTGGTATGCATAGAGGAGTTTCATTTCATTTATTAAAGAAGGGATGGTGAATAAAGCATGGTTGCGTAGAAGAAAATAAAGTGCAAAACTTGTTTTTTCCTAACTTTAAGTTTCCATTTAATAATTTTATTTGGATTTTGATACGGTTGGTCATAGATTTTGATTTGAGTTCGAGAAAAGTGTAATTGATGCCGATTTTTTTTTTTTTTTTAAATCTAGATGCTAAGAGATTGATCAGTAGGAAATTCAAGGATGAATCAGTACAGAGTGACATGAAGCCCTGGCCATTCAAAAGTCATTCCAGGTACGGAGGACAGGCCGATCACTGTTGTTACTTACAAGGGTGAGGAAAAGCAATTTGCAGCTGAAGAGATTTATTCTATGGTTCTAACAAAGATGAAGCAGATTGCTGAGGCATACATTGGGTCAACTGGGAATGATGCTGTTGTCACAGTCCCTGCCTATTTCAATGATTCTCAGCGTCAGGCAACTAAGGATGCTGGAGTCATTGCTGGGCTCAATGTTCTGCGTATCTTAAGCGAACCAACAGCTGCTGCCATTGCTTACGGCCTTGGCAATGAGTCCAGCATCACAGGGAAGAAGAATGTTCTTGTTTTTATCTTGGTGGTGGTACTTTTGATGTCTCTCTTGTCACCATTAAAGGGGGTAAGTTTGAAGTCAAAGTCACTGGTGGTGATACTCACCTAGGTGGTGAGGACTTTACCAATAAAATGGTGAACTACTATGTTGAAGAATTCAAGAGACATCAGGGAGAGGATATCAGTGACAAACCAAAAGCCATCAGGAGATTGAGAACTGCCTGTGAGAGGGCCAAGGGGATACTTTCATCTTCAATTGATACAAGAATTGCGGTTGATGCTTTGTTTGAAGGCATTGATTTTTCGGCAACTCTTACTCGGGCAAGATTTGAGGAGCTAAATATGGATTTGTTTACCAGGTGCATGGAAAGAGTCGAAAAGTGTTTGATGGATGCCCACATGAATAAGAATGCTATTGATGATATTGTCCTGGTCGGTGATTCAAGTAGGATTCCAAAGGTTCAGCAGTTGTTACAAGACTTGCTAAATGGGAAGGAACCTTGCAACAGCATCAACCCAGATGAAGCTGTTGCTTATGTTGCAGCTGTTCAGGCCTCAATCTTGAGTGGCCTGTGCAATGAGGTAAGGTTCAGGACCTTACGCTGGTGGAAGTTACTCCCTTATCTCTAGGTCTGAGAACTAGAGGAGGAGTCATATGTGTCATGATTCCTAAGAGCACCACCATCCGTACCCAAAGGAAGCGAACTTTCACAACCATACATGATGACCAACCTGACAGGTTGATTCAAGTGTTGGAGGGCGTGAGAGCAAGATCCAGAGACAACCATTTGTTGGGTGAATTCAAACTCGGCGTTGAATCAGCCCCTAGAGGAGTTCTCCAGCTTGATATTTGCTTTGATCTAGACGCCAATGGCCTTTTGAATGTCTCTGTAAAGGAAAGAGCTAGCGGGCAGGAGAAGAATATATGCCTAACAAGTGGAAGATTATCAAGTCAGGAAATTGAGAGGATGATAAAAGAGGCTGAGAAGTACAAGGCTGAGGATGGGGAGCACAAAACGAAGACTCAGAGCAAGGATTGCCCTTGAGAATTACACCTACGACATCAGAGAAGCCACAAAAAGTAAGAAGTCCATGTCTTCAGCTGACAAAAAGAAAATTGAAGATGCAATTGACTAAGCCCTTCAATGGTTGGATGCAAATAAGCTTGCTGAGGTGCATGAATTTGAGGAGAAGAAGAAGGAGCTAATGCGGGTCTGCAAGGCAAGTACCGGTTACCTGAAAACTGGTGTTCTCATGCTGATGAGAAAGTTTAAGAAAAGTTAGCAACATTCATCCAGTCAATTATCAGCTAAGTTTCCGGATTGATGATGCATTATCATCAACATTTAACTCCAGCTCAAACCCTATCAATGGGACCATTTATATCCAGGAATACAAGGATGGCAATGTCAGTATCAATGACCTCAAGTAAAATATCAACTGTGTGACAAATTTGAGGACAGAGAACTAGAGATGACCAAGGTTGTGATTTAAACCGGAGCCAAATTAGAACCGAACCAACAGTTCCGGTTCATAAACCGAAATTGTAGATAAAAGTTTTAAAAATCATAATCGGAACTCGACCTGGCGATTCAGTTGCGGTTCCTCAAAATGTGGAACCAAAACCAGAACGGGAACCAGCAGTTTAGTTCTAGTTCGGAACCGTGTAATTTTTTTTTAAATTAAATATATAAATAAATTATATTCTTCTTTCACTTTTATTTTCAATTTTAAATACGTGTTTTAGTTTTTTTCTAAATCTAAATTATATTTCTTTTATGACTTTTAAGTTTAAATTGTATTTTTTAAGAAACAAATTACTATTTTTAAAATATAAGTAAAATGTACTCGTTTTTCACTTTAATTTTTAATTATAAGTGCAAGTTATATTTTTTACTAAGTTTAAGGTATATTTTATTTATAACTTTTAAATCTAATTTATATTTTTTTTACAACAAAATTTACAACTTTAAAAAATATAAAGAAATATACTCTTTTCTCATTTTTACTTTTAATTCCAAGGGTAAGTTATATATATATATATATATATATATATATATATATATATATATATATATAATTTAAGTTATATTTTTTTTATAATTTTGAAATTTAAATTATTTTTTTTTATAATTGAGATTGGAACCATAATTGGAATTGGAATCAAATCGGAACCAAACCGGAACTAAAACAAAAGTGAAACTAAATTGTAAACTGATAGTTCTAGAATCCGAAAAAAACTGACACATCCAAAGTTCTGTTCCGATTCTACCTTTAGAGAATTTTGAAATCGGTGATTCTAAAACCGTAATCAGATTTACATAGAACCATGTGGCAAATATTACAGTATTTTTGAAGCACTGAAATTATTGAACTTTGCTAGCATTTTATCCCAAGGATTTCAAAAAAAAAAAAAAAGAAGCTACTTAATACAAGAAAATCTAAATTCATCCCATTGTGTAAATTCATCCCTAAACCCTGTTTTGGGTGGCCTTTTCGTTCTAATTGAGTGTATAAGGCCCAGAGATTACACAGCTAATGGATCTTGTTCTCTAGCAGTTATCTATCGGCACTAACACCAACCAGGAAGTGAGATTGACATTTTTTATAGTACTTAAACAAAACATATTTTTATATTTCTCAAAATAATAATAAAACATTTTTTTTACATATTTCAAAATAATTTTTAACACTTTTAAAATAACTTTTATCTTAATTCGAAAACTGTAAAATCTCATTTTAAAAGACAATTCATATGTAATAAACCAAAAAATTACATGACTAATGAATACATCTTTTGTCAACTCAAGTTTGTTTGATTTGATATAGTTAAAAATGACTAAATTGGTGCATGGATATTTAAGCTTGGTATGAACAGGCTTTTAAAAGTATTTTTATGTTATTTAATATATTTTTTTATTTTATAATTATTATTTTAAAAAAAATACTTTTTGAAAATGCTGTGATACATGCCCATGATCTTCTATGAAGCAATGATGCTGGTGGTCCTTTTCACCTTGGGGAAGAGAACTAAACTCATTCTCCAGCTTCAACAGTAGTTCCATTATCCCAAAAAAAAAAAAAAGATTCCAGTACGGCAGCCCACTAGAATATAGATCTGAGATTTCCGACAAATACCAACGTGTACAAAACGGTTCATGATCCACAAAATCTCATGCAATGGATTATTTCCCATCATCCTACACAAGTAGACAAGGTGGGGTAATTAATTTCTTCGGAATCTCAAGTTTATGTCTCCCTACCCTCCTATATTAATTTCTTTGTTTACTCGGACACATGTATTGACACATTGACAGATAGTTAAAACTTAAAATACTAAAAATTTTAGCATTCAACAACCAAAAACATGTACATAGTAGTAGTGTTTTCGGATTTCTTTAGGCTTTTGTCGATTTTTGTAGTCGCTTTTATAAACTCTTGTGGTCATTCTTGTCAGCTCTTGTGGCTGTTATTGTAGACCCTTATGGTCACTTCTCATTCGCGGATTAGTTCAAATACCACGAAGATTATTATATACTTTTACGATTTATGCAATATATCTATCGTTTTAAAAAAAACACATAAAAACGAAAACAACCAAAAACATGTGAAAATATATATATTTTTAGTTTACTAGAATATTTGGAAATGGACACAGCTATTAGAAACCAAACGTCAAATGGGATATGATGAGCCTTCGTAAAAAGAGCATAATTGGTAAACCAAGCTAGAAAGAAAGCGCAAAAAAGGGTGTAAGATCATTGACTTGCTATATTGGATCATCCAAAATACAAGTATTAAAAAGACTCCGTGCATTTTTATACTTTTCGGAATAAAAATTATGATATAAAAATTCATTATGAGAAAAAGCCAAACTATATATTTCTTAAATGGGTGATTTTCAAGGTTTAGAATCAAATTTACAATCAAAATAATTTGAAGCCACTAATAAAAAGGGTTTTATCATACATACTAATTACCCAATTATATTGTGGTCAAAATAGGAAAATTCGATCCTTTTCTTTTGATATTTCTCTTTTCATTACTCTTTTTTTTTATGGTTAATAATGGAAGTCAATTTCACTTCACATTACGAGAGATACATCTAATTTGAAACTTTTCATTCACTTCCAATATTTCAATTGAGTTTACATTATTCCTCATAGAACAAATAACAATAAATTTCAATCATTTTATTAGAAAAAACATGAAGAACAAGAAGAAGACAGCGAAGAACCAATATAGAAATCCAAACAGATCACAAAAGATGGGTTAGGCAGCCCATTGGTCTCACCATCTGACACCCATAGCCCATAGTTTGTGAGCATCAATCCAAGGGCCGAATGCACAAACACCGTGAGCAAAGATTCCAGCCGAAACAATCACCAGTTATCTTACCGGTGGAATCTAAAGTCCCAACAACTGTTCCCGAAAGAGAAACCGACACGTGTCCATGATTCTCGATTCTCAAAACCCTCAACCCAAAAGACAGAATATTGGGAAACACCCACTCAACGGCGACCAGGTTCAAACTTAATTAATGACTGTTAGGGTTTAGGTCGTGTCTTGATAATTCAGGTGAATTAGTTTCTTGCCTGTTCAAAAATGAGATAAGGCAATGACTTTTAGTCAAATGCAAGTAAAGCCGTCAAACTATTGCAAGTGGAAAGTTTGAGAAGCCAAATGTTAAATTTGAAAAATAATAAATGTGAAAATACCTTCTTATAAAAAAACCAAAAAAAAAAAAAAGAGAGAATATTGGGAAACACCTACTCCTCAATGCAGCTTAGGGTGCCTTTAGTTCAGTTCAGTTCAAATTAAATTCAAGCTACAAAGCTCATAAACAGAGTCCACGATTGGAGGTACTATTACTAATTGGGGTATATTGTTCAAATTTTCTGAAATACTTAACATCATATTCAGCCATCATATAACTCGAATTAAATAAATCAGCATTCAAAATTGCAAAGAGCTTACCTCAATCTGCTTTTTGGCCACAGCAAGGTGAAGAATGGTACTACCAGTCTGATCCCTGCAATTCACAAACTGATCATCTTGCCTCAACCCATCGATTAAAACCTTCAAACACTCAAACCGATTATAATTCACACAAAGATGCAAACAAGTCTCTACGCCACCAGTTAAAACTCGTGCTGCTTCAGGCCTAACTCGAATCAGCTCATTCAAAACCAAGACTCGACCTTTAATTGCATCTAAATGAAGGGGGCTCCTTCCATCTTGATCCAACACAAAACACATATATGGATTCACCAAAATCAACTCTTTTACCATTTACAAGTGCCCTTTTGCTGAAGCCAGGTGCAGTGCTGATGAATCGTTTGAATTGAGTGATTTAGCAAGATCAGGCTTTTGACTCAAGAACCCTTTTGTTATTTCTGTGCGGCCAAGAAGGGCTGATATGTGGAAAGGACTTTCATGCACAGAAGAAGACATGGTCGAATCGAGAATCAGCGGGTCTTCTTCAAAAATCTGTGAAAGGAGTGATATTTTTCCTTTCAGGGCTGCTTCACAAAGCCTTGCATTTCTCCTTTCAAACTCTTCTTTATCGTTATTCAATAAACTCAGAAGTTGCATCCCTTTTCAAAATGACAATGCTTAGGATTCGCTTTTGTTGCCTCAATTCATCGCATCATCACTCTTCTTTGCTGACTTTTACTCTTCCTCTCTTTGAGTTTTAATAGTAGAAGACCACTTTATTTCAAGGATTAAGGGCATTAGATCAAACTGGGTTGAATTGATTGAAAATTTTATCAACTGCTTTCACTTGGATTAATAAATATTTGGCTCAAAGGACTGAATTTAATTATTTAGCTAATGTGGAAATCTACGAATCATAAATCATGTTATGGTTAGCTTAATTAAGATTGGAAATCTTCATTATGAATAGAAAACTGACTGAATTTTATTTTTAGAGAACTTGCAAGAGCCCAATCTCTGCATGTATGTTCTAGACGATAGATGATTGAATCAAACTTGGAAAATTTACAAAAATAACATAGTTGACCGTTGACTTTATAAAAATACCACTTTCTTTTTTTCTTTTGTGTTATAACACTTCCAGCCTAAAAAAGTCTACAATACCCCTCTGTTGTATTATAGAACACAGACTCTAGCACATCTCCCCACTCTTCACTTCAACGTTGTATAGACTGTTTGGTCGATTGCTCAGTTCAAGACTACTCATCATATTGCAGGTTAATTTGATTTATATTGCAGGTTAATTTGATTTATTACCTTTTTGAACTGGGTAAGTGAATCGTACAAAGGAAATAGTCGAGCACAAGGTCCGACATGGTTGCGACGTGTAGTTAGCAGTATTTAGTCAATATTAGAGTCGAGTACTCTGTCAGCTCTACAGAAAGTGTCCAGCAGAAGACACAAGCCTTTTCAATATTTTTTAATTTATGATTTTTTTCTGTCTTTAACTCGACTATGCGCTCGACCTTAAACTCGACCATAATTTATTGAAGCAAAAGTATCAAAGTTTCTGTTTCCTACTCGACTACTTACTCGATTATCAACTCGACCAAATAAAAAACTCGACCTCCTGATCGACCTTAAATTCGACCATAATTTATTGAAGCAAAAGTATCAAAGTTTCTGTTTCCTACGCGACTACTTACTCGATTACCAACTCGACCAAATAAAAACAAAATGTTCCAATGATAAGTTATCTTGAATAACAACAAAATGCTCCACAAACAAAAGAAAAAATGAAAATTTCTTAAAATGTTCCTTAAAATAAAAGTGCTTCCTAATACAAATTGACATTAGTTTTTTGTCAATTGTCTTCAACTGCGCTACATTCGTCCTCTTCAGAAGTCGTTCCTACGTTTTCATAAACATTTCTTATGGAATGTTCTAAATGCTGAATTTTGGCCTTCAGCCCTCGAACATCAAATTTGGCCATCAACGCTTGATTTGCGTTGTATTCACGTTTGGCATCAAATGTTTGGCGCCAAGAGCATTCACTCGTTCATGCATATTCAGAGCTACAATCTCCCATTTCTCCTGCAATACATGAAAGAAAATACAAGGAACATGCTTGATTCATGCTTGATAATTTGCTCGACAGCACTATACGAATTTGTAAGATTAAAATGACAATTTGTATTGAAATTTTGACTGACCTCGTGCACTTTACTTTCTTTTCAAGATGATGGTCCTCCTTTTGGGCTTGCCATTGAACGGGTGATATGTATTTTTGATGAAGATTCAAGATGAATGGAATGGGTGACTCTGACTCTTACTTTACTCGACTAATAGCTAAAAACATAAAGTTTTGAAAACATAAATTTAATAACTCGACCTCGACCATTTACTCGACTAATAGCTCGACCAAAAACATAAAGTTTTAAAAACATAAATTTAATAAATTGGCTCGACTTTACTCGACTAATAGTTCGACCAAACAACGAAATTGCTAAAGAAATTAAGGCCGGACGACTGAACCATTGACTACTAAAGAATCGACCTTAAACTAAACTTTTAAGAGGTCAAGTAATGCTAGATCTAGACGATGTATCATCACCGCCCGACCAATTTCTCGGAAATTCAGTCAACCCATTTCAGATGCAATACAATATCAACACACACTACGATGAAGAATAAAATGATAAATTTATCGACAAAATGGTATGACCTACCGTTATGATGTGCTTCATTCTTCTCTAATTCTCGTGTTCTCTTAATAATAGCCTTTCGCTTACTCTTCATTCGATTCCCTGGCTAGGATGAATGCTAAAGTAAAGAGATGCCCCTGCCCTTTCGATCTTACTGTGTGGTTTCTCAAGCGTTGGTTTCTATAGCGTTGGTAATGAATGCTATGGTTTCTCAAGCGTTGGTTTCTATAATACAACAGAGGAGTATTGTAGACTTTTTTAGGCTGGAAGTGCTATAACATAAAAGAAAAAAACGAGGGTGATATTTTTGTAAAGTCAACGGTCAACGATGCTATTTTTGTAAATTTCCCATCAAACTTTGGTGTGAATGATTATGTAATTTATGTTATGTCTTTTTTTTTTTCCAAAAACGATAGTGTATTAACAAAGCATGAATTGCCAATTTACATAGCCACATGGCCTAGGGAATCTCATGGTGTTGCAACTGGATACCAGCGCGATAACTCACGAGGCTAAAGACCCTCAATGGACAAAAAAAGCCCACAAGGGGCAACCCGACGAGCAGAAAAAGAAACTATTTAAACCCGACTAGCGGGAAAAGGACCCGACGAGCGGAAAGTAATTTATGTTATGTCAAAACAGCTTTCTTTTCTTGACTTGTGAAGTCTTTTTTACTCTCATTGTAAATTTCTGTTGGAGTGGAGTGGACTAGTCTATTTCTATTTTTTAAATAATTTTTTTTAGCAAAAAACACAATTTTAGCCTCTAATATTTTATCTAATATTATTTTTAGTTTCTAATGTTTTAAATTCGATAAATTTAGTTCTCAAATTTTTACACTTTGATGCATTTGGTACAGAATTTATTAAGTGTCACGTGATCGTCAATCAAATTTTTTATTAAATTTTTTAATTCACAAATTTAGTTAGTTCTTTTTTACTTTTTCATTATAAATTCTTATCCTTTAATATTCAAATATTAAAGATTTCTGAGATAAATTAATTAAAGGATGACTCCAAAATTTGATGATGAAATTGACTAAAGGTCATATAACAATTACCTAACAAATTCTGTACCTCATGCATTAATAGTTATCGATTACACCAAATGCATCAAAGTGTAAAAATTTGATGATGAGACGTATTGGATTTAAAATATCGGGTATTAAATTGACATTAGATAAAATTTCGGAGATTAAAATTGTTATTTTCCCAAATTTTTAATACTAATATTTCTATTCTTTGTTTCTGGTCAAAAGCTTGCTTCATTTGGACAACATTTCGATTTACAAAAAGTTAATTTTTCTTAAATAAAAATAAAACACCAAAACATATTTTTATTTCAAAATTTAAAATTTAAATCTTCCCATTCAAATTCTTTTCACATAATTTTAAAAAAATTTCCCTCATATTTTTCTCTTCAAAATATTTTTTCTATAAAAAAATACCCACCAAAATTTTTAGACATTCTAATACAACTTTTCTCAAATAAAACACAATCCAAACGGAGCCTTAATGCATTTGACAAAACATTAAAATGTAGCAACATTTGGGATTCCAAGAATGATCATCACATCCATTATGGAGGAAGTTTGACTTGGAGGGCTACACAAAAAATGAAAGATCACCATTTCTTCAAAAATTTGCAACCATTCACTTTTCTGCATTCAACGTGATGCACTCATCTGAAGGCTTCATATTCCATAATTCTCTCTTAAAAACTACACTGAAATTCGTACGAACTCCAAAATTACCCAAGATTACAGCTTGAGTTGCAATACAAAGCGGTAAGAAGTTGCATTACAATGTCATTACGTGTTAACTGACTTAGAGCTTAGAGCACAAAACAGTGAAAAAGTAGTACCTGCCTGCACTTTGTTTCTCTAATATATTTGGAGCCTTACTTGCTTATCATTGCTCTGCACTTGAACGGCTGAATTCCCATTTCTCCTTAGCCTTCTAAACAGATCAATACCATAATGTCATTTGAGCCACAAGTTTATCAATCGAATGGTGTTCCCCAAGAGCAACAGCGACATCACACAGCACCAAACCGTCACAGCAGTCTTAATTACATGGCTCAATTGTTTGCTATCATCTTTTGGTGTTTCCACAACAATTGATATACCATAAGTTAAAGCTATGGCTGTAATTCTCAACCACATAATTACAATCAAAGCCCACAAAAAGATTTTGTGTTTGAATGGCAAACCGCTGATAAGGAACAAAATTGTGCTCAGAGATGAAACAAAAGCTACTGTATTAGTCCGAACGAATTTCGATAATATTTTGGATGCTTGTGTGCTATCACAGCTACTCCTGCCACATGTGGATCTGGAGCATTTAAATTGTCATCTGGCCAAACACCCCTGCAGGATTTACCCCGGCTTGAAAAGCCATTGTTGCAATAAGTGAGGCAACTACCATTAGTGCATCTCTTTTCCTGGATAACCATTCGCTGCCCTGTGCTCCTGCGCTATGGGAAACTTCCTGCTTGTTATTTCCAGCACCAGAGGAGCTAATGTCTCTGCCACTTTTGGCTCCAGCACAATCAAGAGTTTGTGCTATTTCTGAATTCAGGTCTCCTTGAAAAAGATCTAAAGCTGTGCTCCCATTTGCATTCTTTGCATTCACATCTACTCTGAGGTTATGCAGCAAGTATTTGATGGTCTGCATATTTCTTCAAGTCAATTAGATCAAGGGAATAGCCCAGAAATTGTGATCAAGAAATAATGCTTTAGTAGCCTACCTCAGTTTGTTTATCGCAAATGGCCTGATGCAGTATGGTCATCCCATCATCATCCTTCCGATTAGCAAAATCCTTGTCTTTTATAGTATCAACAAGAAACTTCAAAGCTTCTAGCTGATTATACTTGACACACAAATGCAGAACATTCCCTCCGCCTTCAGTGTTTTCTCGGGCTGCGAGCCATTGATTAGCTCTTGCAAGACACTCTATCTGCCTTTGATGACAGCCAGATGTATAGGGATTCTCCCAAATCGATCACCAGCCAAACAAATATCAGGACTTTCTCGCAAAACTTCTTTCACAAATTTCACATTGCCAAACATTGCTGCAACATGAAGAGGATTCATATCCTGACAATTCAAACTGGCTTTATCAAGAATAAGTGGATCTTGTCTAAGTAACTGAAGAAGAGCTGAAACATTGTTTTCAACAGCAGCATCATAAAGCATTTTCTCCATGATTAATTTCCAGCTCACTCTCCCTAATCCCCTCTTACTGTCAAAGCAGCTTATGCCTGAGCCAAAATGCAGCAGTACTACCGGTTTTATATGCGTAAACATGGTGGCTGTTCATTCACCGTCGTTGACTTCATTGAATTAGTCATAAACTTGAAGGGTTTAATTATGTTTTTCTATTAGCAACTGGGGATTGAAAGAGTCAAAGTTCACAAAGAGAAATAATTAACCATGTCCCGTCATACCCGGCCACGCGGACACTAGTTTTTCCGGTAAATGGCCAGGATGTAACCTTAAAAACTGCAAGCAGCTTCAGAGAATTTTAGGTGGATACGAGGCTGACACTGTTGGGATAGAAGAACACAAGAAATTTCTGGGAAAGAATGAGAATAATTCAGTACAAAGACATTGTTATTTCTTAGTGCAAGGCTTAGATGAACACGAAGTTAATAGGAAATATCTAAGACTAGGAATGGCTCTTTTTTAATTGAATTTCTCTGTCTTGGACCAATTATTTTGCGCAAATGATACATGTGTGGAAAATATTTGTATGATTCAGGATACGTCCAGCCTGGTTAATAAAGGAAAAGTTAATATTCCTGATTAATAATGTTTTGAGTAACAATAGATTTAACGAGTATTTTACCCTGACTTTACACTTTCATTTGTGTAGAGATTTACTTTTAACCATATTTTTTTGTCAAAAATAAAGAAGAAATAACAAAAATGTACTTTTTTAAAACATATCTTTATGTTTTTTGAATTAGTGATTGTGAGATAAAAATTTATTGAAATGAGGAAAACTTATATTAATTTGCTTTCCCTATGCGTGCAACCAATTAATATTGGTTTGCTTCCACATTAAGTGACATGCGTCATCCCTTGCTGAACAAACATTGTTTTTTTTTTCCTAACCCAATTTGCTCTGTTTTTTTTTTCATTGACCTCATAAATTAGTCTTTTTATAACACTAGTAATAATTTTTTCTTAAATCCTTATGAGGGATTCTAATCATTCATGATTTCATTGGATACATTGATAATATAAACAATATGCCACTATTTAAATGATGCTTATTTGCGCAAGCAAAGTGGGTGAAGAATTATTGCCTGCATATTACCTATCCAAAATCCTGCCTAAATTATTTCGTCCCCATTAGAACCTAAGGAATCTTGTACAATTATCCAATGTTGTGAACAATGATGCCTTTATTTTATGTTCTTCACTTATCAATGCCCTTTTTTTCAAAAAAAGAAAAAATGTAGGGTGATAAAACGGAGTTCAAAATACTTTATTCTACTTATTGTGTACTAATAGTATGTCAAAAATGAAATTACGATATTTTATTAATAAATACTAAAATTTAATATAGATAGCATAAACATTAATGTGTTTAGTTTTAATAAAATGATTTCATTTTATTAATATGGTTAAAACACAATAAGTGAGACAAATAATATCAAGTCGACAAAATCTTAGACTATGTTTGGTTAGCCCGTTTTTTGTTTTAATTTTGGTAAAATGAGAGGGAATTTTTGTTGACCAATTTTTGGTGATGGAATTTTTAGGTTATTTGGTTAACTATTTTTTCATTTTCATTTTGGTAAAAGTTAAGGGAATTTTTGTTGACTTTTTTTTTTTTGAAGGGAATTTTTTTAGTTTTGTTAAAAAATAAGTAAAACATATTATTTCCATCCAGGTATGAGATAAAATGTTTAATTATACATTTTATATTATTTTTAAAAAAATGAGAAAACACATATGTTTTTTCCCCTTCTATTGAGTGTGAACACCAAATTTGCAATTCATAACTCATAAAATACATATTAATAATACACGAATTTACATAAAATTTATTTATTTTGAATACTTCACACATAACTAATTTCACAATAATGAAATAAGTATTATATCACAAACGATAATGTCCAACAAAAGTTACAATTAATTTTTCTGTTCGACTACGATAATTCTTCATTACAATCTGATTTCGAAATTTATTCCACTTGCCCAGTCCTTCGGGCTAACCGAACATCTTTTGACGGGCTAGAGAAAAATGCCCAAAAATGACCCAACCAAACATAGCCTTAGTCCACTGATGAAGTTGGCGATATTGGCCTTCTCATTACTCTTCTTATTAGCAAATCATTTGACTTGTATACAAGGACTTTCCTGTGACAAAATAAAACATTCACTTGTTCCAAACTGAATCCATAAGTCAACGTATGTTTTTTTGGTCATTATATATCCCATAGTCAAATAGTGTTCCTTTGTCTAGTTCATGAAAAAAATGGAAAATAGAAAATTTTATTTTATTTTCAAGATTATTCATGCCAATTTAGTATATTATTAGTAACATACGTACAAGAGCCTAATCCAGAAGAATCCTTCCAAGATTTGGCATAGCTCTAAAAAATAATGCAACACTAATACTGAAAAAGTCATGCTTACATGATCATAGCTCTAAAAACTATTCCTTATTCAAGTCTCCATGCACGTATACAAATGCAGGAGTGACTAATAATTAGCCCCTTGACATGCAACTAAAAGACGTGATTTTAAAGAACTGTCAAGCTTCAAATTTTGATAGTCATTAGAGATAATTACAACGGACAATTTATAATTTACGAAAATAGTCTATTTATATGCATGGGGTAAAAAATAATATATATATGTATATATAGTTTGTTGTACTTAAAGTAAAAATGCATTGAATATATAAAATTTTTCCTATAAGACTGAATCGATCTATTAGCTAGTTGTCATAACCACTAGCTGACATATAGAGAGAGATTTTAATCCGATGCTAAATTTTATTAAGATTTTTCATTATGTATACATATAAATTTACAACACAGTTAAAATAATACTCGTACATTAGAAAATAAAATTCCTTTCAAATTTTTTTTTGTTTTTTTTTAAAAAAAAAAGTCCACCTTTAAATAAAATTGAATGAATTTTTTATATTATCTTACTAACGATGAGTAGGATTTAAAATTAAAAACTAAAAATAAAAATGAAAATTTATAAATTTAATAGTACACTAAATACATTGTAGTTTATAAGTTAAAAAAAAATATATTTAATCCAAAGTAATTTTTTTTTTAATACGGACAAAGTAATATATTCATATTGAAATATGAATTACCCATTCGTTACCATTTTTTTTATCTTGATGAAGAATGCAAATGCAACATCATTTAGTTCTTCAGTTCGTGCATTAACTGGATTTGCTTTAAGTTTTTCACATTTCAAACACAAGAACATGAGACAAAAATTGTCTCGAAACAATAAAAATACAAAATGAAATCGGAAATCTTGCAAACCTTAACCCATAAGGGCCATATATACCCTTTTGTTCCAAGGGGAATACCAGAATGTGTTACGAGAATCTAGTAACATATTTGGTTTTAATCTACATGAAACTACATAGAAATGTTAGTTGGAGTTGACGAGGAAGAAATGGAGAATATGATAATGGAGTTGAAAACAGAGTATATTAAATAACTCTTACTTGCATGAATGACTTTGGATTTCTACACAATCAAAGGGATGAACCCCTTAGAACAAAAATTCCACGTACTATATATGAAATCACTTCAATCGCACTAGGATAATATAATTATTGGTTTTGTAGAAAAATCATTACCAGTTGATGAATACTAGTACTAAAAATAGGGACGATACCTTAGCAGAAAATGAAGTGCTGCTATTTCTGATATTCTTTGCTAGCATTCAATCTTTGACTTGAATTAGAAAATAGAATTTAGTCACATGGTGGCACACATGAATTCTAGAATTTTTATAAGAATTTTACTAAACTAAAGAAAAGAAAAATAAGAGGAACGTGAGTTCCGAGGAGAAAGAAGAGGGCGGCTGTTTTTTTCTATATTTTCTGCATGCGTTGGGCCTTCTAGGGTTCCCCTTTTATAATAAAAGCTAGCTTCTAAAATATAGTAATAATAATTATTACTAAAATCCAATTCTACTCTAAAAGGTAAACATAATAAGAATAGGAAATATACTCCTAATTAAAATAAAATACTTATTTCCTAAACAATTACTACAATATCCCATTTCCTTTTTTAATTTGACAGCTCATAATTTCCTTTTCTTGATAAAAATCTCGTCCATAAAATTCTTTTTGATAAAAATTCGTCCAGCCCAATGCCTTTGGCATGGTCACGCCTAGTAACCGGAGTTTTCTAGATTTTTGCTCCAATTATTTTCTTTTTCTCTAATTCTCTAATTTCCATACCTAAAATACAAAGTATATCAAAACCAAACAATTTTACCTTATAATCAAGTTAATATTGAGAAAATATTAATAAGAAATATATACATTTTAAGCTCTATCAAATCCCCCACACTTAAACCATGCTTGTCCTCAAGCATGCATTAGATCAACATCTTCCTCTCTATTCCTTTCCCTTTTTTCACAAATAATTCAAAGTCATCACACATTAGAAATCAAGATTGGAATAGCAATCCAAAGAACAAGTATTCATAGCCCGATTTTTCTAAACAAAGCATATGCACCTCATCAATGCCAACAATTTCATTGAAATCAAATGCAACAAAATTTGATAACCTCTCATAGGTTGCACTTTAATCACTCAAAGTGTTTAGGGGTTCATTCGGCACTCAAATCAAACATAGCATTTCATTGCCATAGGCTTGCTTATATATCACATCTCCACCACCATAAATATGAATCCATGCAGAAATCAAAGGGTCTTAAAAAAGGTTGTAACGGGGCTTAGGTAAATGTAGGTAAAAAGAAAGGAAAATTCAGGCTACACAAATCAAAATATCTAAAAACTTCCTCGCATAACTCAAAAGCAACAAGTAGCATATTAGAACCACTTTCTTATTCCAAATAACATGCATCACCTTTTTGCAACTTTATCATATAGTTGAACCGTTTTGTATATAACGGAGAACATTAACTTTGTCCAATCTTCGTAGGAAATACTCTTCACTTCTCTTTTTTTTTCCCTTTCTTCTTTTTCTTTTTTTTTTTCAATTTTTTTTTTTATGGAATCAACAGAAATTTTATTATGCAATTCATTACCACATACTCTTGACAAAGGGTTTCAACAATGGTAAGCAAAACAAAGGATTATGGCTAATAATGTGGTATTATAACAAAGATAGGCTAAGGCTCAAAATTGGCTAATCTAGGGGTATATGTAATGGGACGGCTTTTTAGAAAGTTTAAATTGCTAATCCTAAATGCCTTTATCATTTAAAAGCATGAATCCACAATGAGATCTCAACATACATAAGAAAGCAAGTTCTAGAATGAACATACCATATTTGTCAAAACTCAACAAAGAAACATGTGAGCAAAGTAAAGGAAATGTTCTTAGGCTCAAATACTCACAATGGGTTCAATGTATCAAATATTGCACATTTTCATTCAATTTAATCATCAAAATCAACAAGATGTTTTAAAAATTTTCAAAACAAAGGCTAATCATACCGCCCCCTTTCATGTTTTCCAACTCAAATTACAAATACATGTTAACCAAGAGTTATTCTAAACAAGCATCAAAAGAGTAGGGAATTTCAAGGAAGACATTCAAATTGTCAAGCATGATTTTGCAAAAATTTTACCAAAATAATTCAAATAACCACAAGAACACAAAAGCAACCCCCCCCAACCCCACCCCCACCTAAATCAAACGTTGTCAATGTATGAAAGAATTGTGCATGCAAATCAAAAAAGAAAGAAAAAATAAGGACATTGGAACACTAAACTCCCCTGAATCGTAGCACAAGCAATAGGTGCTAGGGTGAGGGTGGTGATGAGTGGTGCACTAGAAAAAACTTGCATGGTGGTGAAGGACTGTTTAGTGGCGAGGGGCTACTTGGCGGTGTAATAATGCACGTTCGCACCATCAACTTAATTCTCGGCATGATGAAACAAATAAAGCTACCACCTCAAGAGGACAACAAAGAAGATCAGCACAGCAGCAAAGAAAGAAGAACCGCAGCCAAAGGAATTAAAAATAATTGCACAATAAAAAAGAAAAGCAAAATCAAAAATTAACTACGAGTACTATACGGATATAGTCACGGTTGGATTTGGCAGAACAAATTCATTCAAATGGGTTCCTGTTGCTTCCTGGTTTCCATTGATCACATTCTGTCAAATCAATTTGCTTTGAATTGTTGGCGGCCAAGCTTCCGTCTAGTTAATTCAATCAATTTGGAGCATCCAAACCCGTACGGCTGTGGGGCGGTGCGAGGGGGTGGAGTATAGCGGACATGATTCACTCTGATAATGTAGGCGGAGAGAACGGTGAAGCGATAGAGCGGTTGTGGTGCAAAGCGACTAAACAAATGTGGGGAGAAGACTACTACAAAGAGGGGAATGGAGAAAAACGGGTCGGTGGAGGAACAGCGGAGTGAGCTGTAGTTGGCGGAGCAGGGTAAAGAGTACTGCTGCAAGAGAAAGGGCAAAAGAAGACTGTGGAGATGTGGGCGGAACGGCCAGTGGAGGAACGGCCGTTGTACGATGTGTCACGAGCGGCGATGCAGCTGAGCTTGGACGGTTGCAAAAGAAAAGTAAAAGAAGAACAAAGGCTTCTAAACCCTTATTGAATAAATGGGAAATTGTTTTTTTGTTTTTTGTGTTTTTTTTTTTTTGCAATTGAAATAAAATCATGAAGAAAAATAGAAGACTAAGTATAATAAAGCATGGACACGCCTAAAGAAGTGATGTCTTTAGAAGAAAATCAAAGATAATGGGAAGGAAATTCCATAAGACTATCTAACTTAAGGCATGAGCACGCCTAAGAAGCTAAAGTCTTCTGGAAAAAATTAAAAGGAACAGGAAATTCCAGAAGACTATCTTTCTTAAGGTGTGGGCACACCTAAGAAAGTAAGGTCTTCTGGAAAAAAAAACATACATATCTAAACTTTTAAAACGTGATCATGCATAAGAAAATAAAGTCTTCTATTGCAAACAACAATTAATTTCATTAGCTATAAAGAAGGAAAAAAATAAAGAAAGAAAAAAAGAAAGAAACAATAAAATCAAGAATAAAGAATAAAAAACAAAGAAGAAATCCTTTGGTTTGCTTTCCAAACAGCGTAATTGGTTAACGTCGTTATGCTTGATGTCCTCTATCCTTCGTGTTATTAAATTTTTATTAATTGCTTGAACCACACTTGCATTTTCTTTATTGATTTGGCACAAGCTACCATTGTTTTCTCATTCACTTCCAATTGTGCATTCAATTCAACTTGATTTATATTTTCTTTTTCTTCAAAAATATCTTGCACAATTACATTAGCAACGTTAATAGAATAAACTGAATGAGACTCATTAGAGTATTTCACAACACCAAAAATGTTAAATTTAACAATTTCGCCATCAAACTCTACAAAGAAAGTGCCTTCATCCACATCTATTTTTGTTTTAGCTGTTTTCATGAAGGGCCTTCCTGGGGCAGAACTTGAGACTATGTCTTCCTCCATTTTTAGGATATAAAAATCTACTGGAAAAATTAATTCATTGACCTGCACCAAAACATTCTCAACAATCCCTGCCGAGTAAGCATTAGACTAGTCTGCAAGTTGAATCACTATCCTAGTTTCTTTCAAAGGACCCAAATTTAAATTTTTAAAAATTGAGTATGGCATAACATTTATAGAAGCTCCTAAGTCAAGCATAGCACGCTCAATTTTCTTATTCCCAATAACACATGGAATTGTAAACATACCTGGGTCCTTGCATTTTTCAGGTCGAGATTTTTTAGTGAGCATAGGTGAAACATTTTTCCCTACTTTGATCTTTCCATTTCCTTTAAGACTTCTTTTGTTAGTGCACAATTCCTTCAAAAATCTTGCATATTTCGAAATTTTCTTGATGGCATCCAACAAAGGTATGTTCACTTCCATCTTTCTAAAGGTTTCTAAAATTTCCTTCCATACTCCTCTTGTCTCGACTTCACCAACCTGCTAGGAAAATGTGAAACAATCGCATTAGGGAATGTTGGCTTAGAATTAGAAGAAGGGATTACCTTTGATTGTGGTTCAAGTGTGGCTTCTTCTTCTTCTTTATTCTTATGCTCTTCATCTATTGCATCCTTTGGTTTTTCTGATAAATTTGGATTTGCATTGATCTCTTTCCCACTTCTTAGTACAAGTGCACTCACATTTTCTTTTGGATTCACCACTGGCTGTGGGGGTAGCCTTCTAGAATTTTGTGCTTCCAACTTGCTAATAGATGTAGCCAGCTATGTAACTTGGTTCACTATAGCTCTTTATTCCTGTTGCATTTGTTGAACATTAGTAGCAAGGGTTTTAACAATGTCTTCTAAGGGTATACCTGAGCTTGAAGATTGAGATGGTGGTAGAGGTTGTTTATTATAAGGCTGTGGGGGAAATCTTTGTTGAGCTCCTTGGTTCCCATAACTAAAATTCGGATGATCACTCCATCCAAACTTATAATTATTAGAATAAGGATCATATCTCCATTGGGGTTGACGAGGGAATCCTCCTACCGCATTGATTTGTTGATATGAATCCTTTTGCAGTGTAGGACACATGTCTGTGGGATGACCAGGTACCGAGCATATTCTACAAACATTGACAGTTTGTACGTGTTCTATAGCCAATTGACGAATCATAGCAGTTAGATCAACAATTTGATTTTTAAGATCAGAAGTATCTACCTCATTAACTCGCTTAAAATTCCCCTCAACTCGGGTTCCGAACTGTTGGAAATTAATTGCCTAGCTTCTGCTAGTGTTTTATTCACTAAGGCTTCTCCGCTGGTTGCATCTACCATACTCTTATTCATTGGTAATAACCCTTGATAGAAGTATTGGATGAGGAGTTGCATGGGAATTTGATGGTGGGGACAACTAGTACACAGTTGCTTGAATCTTTCCCAATACTTGTACAAAGTCTCCCCACTAAATTGCCATATCCCACATATCTCTTCCTTAATATTTGTGGCCCGAGATGCAAGGAAGAACTTTTCTAAGAACAATCTTTTCATCTCGTTCCATGAGATGATTAAACCGGAATGAAGATAGTATAACCAATCATTCGCCTTATCTTCTAAGGAGAAAAGGAAGGCTCTCAACTTTGTCTGCTCCTCTGATACTCCTTGCGGTCTCATGCTAGAACAAATGACATGGAACTCCTTTAAATGCTTGTGCAGGTCTTCACCTACAAAACCACGAAAAATAGGCAATAAATGAATTAAACCAAATTTTAATTCAAAACCAACATCTAGAGTAGGAAATTAAATGCAAAGAGGTTGTTGTTTAGAGTAGGAGCAGCTAACTCCTTTAACGTTCTATCTCTCATTTCTTGAAATTTGACTATCTCAAATTCGGTGGATTCCGTTTCAATTTCCACCCATGAAGATGAACCACATTTTCTTTGCTTAGCCTCTTTTCTCAGTTGGCGAGCGGTCTTCTCAATTTCAGGATTGTATTCTAATTCGCCTTTCTAAGAAGAGCGGGTCCTAAAAGAAAGAAAATATTAGTAACTCTAAAAGTTCAAAACTAGGAACTAATTGGATTCCTTGTCAATGGCGTCAAAATTTTGACGGATTTGTCGAAACCTACAAAATTAATCACTGATCCTAAAGTGATTGTAAAATAAATTTGCAGCAAAAAGTGGACCAAGTCAAATCCCAAGGGAATCGAAGTATAGTTCCAAGCCTTGAATAATAAATTAAAAATAAATAAACAAGGGGGATTTTTGAATGATTAACTAATTTACTGAATTCTGAAATTAATAAAAATAAATATTAAAGCCGAAAAAATAGAAAATAGCGAAAATTACCAAATTTACCGAGCTTCCAATCCAATGGTTCATCTCATTTAATTGCATCACTAATCATAGGTCACGAAAAATAATCTTGCAAACTCAAATATTTAACTTGAAATTTATTAGGATAGCCGTAATAAATTTCTATTTTCCTAATATAATTAACCAAGCCCAAAACTCAAATCAAAACTTACCATAAATTGATTAGGTACAATAGCGTTCCATATCAATTTAATGATAGCATTAAAATCTATGAAAATAGTTAAACTAAAATTAAAGAACCGAGATAGCTGCAGTAAATTAATCTTGTCCCGTTAATTCCCCCTAGGCTAAACATGCATATTTTAAGTCATAAACATAATTAACTTAGTTGCTATTTGGACCACTCATTCATGACAATTACGAATCACTGAACTCATGGATAGCAATAGAATAAAAAATGAAGAATTAATTTGTCAGATTAACCAATCATCAATTATTCATAATAATTAAATCAAGAATCAACAAGTACTTGAATTAAAAGCAAGAATATAAATTTAAAAACAAAACCTCACAGTGATTGCAATTGAATTCAATCGATCCTTCCCTTAAATCAGAAAGTAGAGTTTAGCCACTTATGGTAGCACACATGAATTCTAGAATTTTTCTAAGAATTTTACTAAACTAAAGAAAAGAAAAACAAGAGGAACATGAGTTCCAAGAAGAGAGAAGAGGGTGGTTGTTTTTTTATATATTTTCTGCATGCTTTGGGCCTTCTGGGGTTCCCCTTTATAATAAAAGCTAACTTCTAAAATATAATAATAATAACTATTACTAAAATCCAATTCTACTATAAAAAGGAAACATAATAAGAATAGGAAATATACTCCTAAGTTCTAACTAATATAAAATACTTATTTCCTAAAAAATTGCTGCAATATCCCCTTTCATTCTTTAATTTGACAGCTCATAATTCTTTTCCTTGATAAAAATCTCGCCCATTAACTTCTTCTTCTTGATAAAAATTCATCCAATCTAATGCCTTTGGCGTGGTCATGTCTAGTAACCGGAAGTTTTCTGGATTTTTGCTCTAATTTCAACCCTTTAATCTTCTTTTCCTCCAATTCTCTAATTTCCATACCTAAAACACAAAGTATATCAAAACTAAACAATTTCACCTTATAATCAAGTTAATATTGAAAAAAATATTAACAAAAAATATATACATTTTAAACTCTATCCCTGCTCACAACCAAGTTGCCTTCAAACTGGGTAGAATTGATTGAAAATTTTATCAACTGCTTTCACTTGGATTAATAAATATTTGGCTCAAAGGACTGAATTTAATTATTTAGCTAATGTGGAAATCTACGAATCATAAATCATGTTATGGTTAGCTTAATTAAGATTGGAAATCTTCATTATGAATATAAGACTGACTGAATTTTATTTTTAGAAAACTTACAAGCGCCCAATCTCTGCGTGTATGTTCTGGACGATGGATGACTGAATCAAACTTTGGTGTGAATGATTATGTATGTCAAAACAGCTTTCTTTTCTTGACTTGTGCAGTCTTTTTTAATTTCATTGTACTTTTCTGTTGGAGTGGACAAGTCTATTTCTATTTTTTAAATAAAAATTTTTAGCAAAAAAAGACAATTTTAGCTTTTAATATTTTATCTAATATTACTTTTAATTTTTAATATTTTAAATTTGATAAATTTAGTTCTCAATTTTTTTTCATTTTGATACATTTTATATGGAATTTATTAAGTGAGTGTCATGTAGTCATTAATTAAATTTTTTAACTCACAAATTTAATTAGTTCTTTTACTTTTCATTCTATGTCCTTATTCTTTAATATTCAAATATTAAAGGTTTATGAGGTAAATTAATTAAAGAATGATTCCAAAATTTGATGACGAAATTGACTAATAGTTGTATAACACTTACCTTATAAATTCTGTTCCTCATGTATTAATAGCTATCGATTACACCAAATGCATCAAAATGTAAAAATTTGATGATGAGACATATTGGATTTACAATATCGAGTATTAAATTGACATTAAATAAAATATCAGAGATTAAAATTGTGATTTTTCTAATTTTTTAATACTACTATTTCTATTCTTTGCTTCTGGTCAAAAGTCAAAGTAATGCGTTGGACAAAACATTAAAATGTGGCAATATTTGGGATTCCAAGAAGGTTCATCACATCCATTCTGGAGGAAGTTTGACTTGGGGGGCTACACAAAAAACGAAAGATCACCATTTCTTCAAAAATTTGCAACCATTCACCGTTCTGCATTCAACATGATGCACTCAACTGAAGGCTTCATATTCCATAATTCTCTCTTAAAAACTACACTGAAATTCGTACGAACTCCAAAATTACCCAAGATTACAACTTGAGTTGCAATACAAAGAGGTAAGAAGCTGCATTACAATGTCGTTATGTGTTAACTGACTTAGAGCTTAGAGCACAAAACAGTGAAAGTTGTACCTGCCTGCACTTTGTTTCTCTAACATATTTGAAGCCTTACTTGCTTATCATTGCTCTGCGCTTGAACGGCTGAATTCCCATTTCTCCTTAACCTTCTAAACAGATCAATACCATAGTGTCGTTTGAGCCACAAGTTTATCAATCGAATGGTGTTCCCCAAGAGCAACAGCGACATCACACAGCACCAAACCGTCACAGCAGTCTTAGTTACATGGCTCAATTGTTCGCTATCATCTTTTGGTGTTACCATAACAATTGATATACCATAAGTTAAAGCTATAGCTGTAATTGTCAACCACATAATTACCATCAAAGCCCACAAAAAGATTTTGTGTTTGAATGGCAAACCGCTGATAAGGAACAGAATTGTGCTCAGAGATGAAACAAAGGCTACTGTATTAGTCCGAACGAAAGTTCGATAATATTTTGGATGCTTGTGTGCCATCACTGCTACTCCTGCCACATGTGGATCTGGAGCATTTAAATTGTCATCTTGCCAAACACCACCTGCAGGATTTAACCAGGCTTGAAAAGCCATTGTTGCAATAAGTGAGGCAACTACCATTAGTGCATCTCTTTTCCTGGATAACCATTCGCTGGCCGGTGCTCCTGCGCCATGGGAAGCTTCCTGCTTGTTATTTCCAGCACCAGAGGAGCTAATGTCTTTGCCTCTTTTAGCTCCAGCACAATCAAGAGTTTGTGCTACTTCTGAATTCAGGTCTCCTTGAAAAAGATCTAAAGCTGTGCTCCCATTTGCATTCTTTGTATTCACATCTACTATGTGGTTACGCAGCAAGTATTTGATGGTCTGCATATTGCTTCAAGTCAATTAGATCAAGGGAATAGCCCAGAAATTGTGATCAAGAAATAATGCTTTAGTAGCCTACCTCAGTTTGTTTATCGCAAATGGCCAGATGCAGTATGGTCATCCCATCATCATCCTTCCGATTAGCAAAATCCTTGTCTTTTATAGTATCAACAAGAAACTTCAAAGCCTCCAGCTGATTATACTTAACACACAAATGCAGAACATTCCCTCCGCCTTCGGTCTTTTCTCGGGCTGCGAGTGGCCTGCCATTGATTAGCTCTTGCAAGACACGCAATCTGCCTTTGATGACAGCCAGATGTAAAGGGATTCTCCCAAATCGATCACCGGCCAAACACATATCAGGACTTTCTCGCAAAACTTCTTTCACAAATTCCTCATTGCCAAGCATTGCTGCAACATGAAGAGGATTCATATCCTGACAATTCAAACTGGCTTTATCAAGAATAAGTGGATCTTCTCTAAGTAACTGAAGAAGAGCTGAAACATTGTTTTCAACAGCAGCATCATAAAGCATTTTCTCCATGATTAATTTCCAGCTCAATCTCCCTAATCCCCTCCTTCCTGTCAAAGCCGCTTATGTCTGAGCCAAAATGCAGCGCTACTACCGGTTTTATATGCGTAAACATATGGTGACTGTTCATTCACCGTCGTTGACTTCATTGGATTAGTTATAAACTTGTGATTGTGATAGAGATATACTATTTTAAAATATTTGTTTTATATTTTTTAAAATAGTGATTGTGATATAAAAATTTATTGAAATGAGGAAAACTTATATTAATTTGGTTTCCCTATGTGTACAACCAATTAATATTGGTTTGCTCCCTCATTAAGTGACATGTGTCATGCCTTGCTAAACAAACATTGTTTTGTTTTTTTCCTAACCCAATTTGGTCTTCTTCTTTTTTTCATTGACCTCATAAATTAGTCTTTTTATAACACTACTAATAATTTTTTCTTAATCCTTATGAGGGATTCTAATCATTCATGATTTCATTGGATACATAGATAATATATGCAATATGCCACTTATTAAATGATGCTTATTTGCGCAAGGAAAGTGGGTGAAGAATTATTGCCTGCATACTACCTATCCAAAAATCCTGCCCAAATTATTTCGTCCCCGTTAGAACCTAAGGAATCTTGTACAGTTATCCAATGTTGTGAACAATGAGGCCTTTATTTTATGTTCTTCACTTATCAATGCCCTTTTTTATGTGTACTAATCGTGTGTGTATATATATATATATATGTATGTAGAGTGATAAAACGGAGTTTAAAATACTTTATTCCACTTATTGTGTACTAATCGTATGTCAAAAATAAAATTACGATGTTTATTAATAAATACTAAATTTTAATATAGATTACATAAACATTAATGTTTTTAGTTTTAATAAAATGATTTCGTTTTATTAATATAGTTAAATTACAATAAGTGGGACAAATAATATCAAGTTGACAAAATCTTAGGTGATGTTTGGTTAGCCCGTTTTTTGTTTTCATTTTGATAAAAAGAGAGGGAATTTTTGTTGACCAATTTTTAGTTTGGAGGGAATTTTCAGATTGTTTGGTTAACTATTTTTTCATTCTCATTTTGGTAAAAGTTGAGGGAATTTTTGTTGACTTTTGTTTTTGAAGGGGCTTTTTTTAGTTTTTCGTTAAAAAATAAGTAAAACATATTATTCCATCCAAGCATGAGATAAAATGTGTAATTATATATTTTATATTATTTTAATAAAAATGGGAAGACACGTATGTTTTTTCCCTTTCTATTGAGTATGAACACTAAATTTGAAATTCATAACTCACAAAATACATATTAATAATACACGAATGTACATAAAAAAATTTCAATTTGAATGCTTCAAACATAACTAATCTTACAATAATAAAATAAGTATTATATCACAAATGATAATGTCCAACAAAGGCTACAATCAACTTTTATATTCAACTATGATATTCTGTGCATGCATTATAATTTGATTTCGAAATTCATTCTATTCGCACACTTTTTCAGTGGAAGTGTCCAAATAAGAAATCATTGATATTCTATCATGATCGACAATTACGTTTTCGTTTAAGTGCTCAACAAAATAGTACGTGAAGTAGTACACTATTTAAACATTAAATTAGATTGGGCAGTTAATGTTCATGAATTTTGTAGGCTATCCAAACAGCAGGACTCTCTGTTTTTTGACCAATTTTGGGCTATTGAATTTCAGGCTAACTAAACATTTTTTGACGAGTTGGGAAAAAATGCTCAAAAATGACCCAACAAAACACAGCCTTAGTACAGTGAAGAAGTTGGCGATATTGGCCTTCTCATTACTCTTCTTATTAGCAAATCATTTAACTCGTATACAAGGACTTTCATCTGACAAAATAAAACATTGACTTGTTCCAATCTGAATTCATAAGTCAACATATGTTTTTTCGGTCATTATATATCCCGCAGACAAATAGGATACCTTTGTCTAGTTCATGAAAAAATGGAAAATGGAGAAATTTATTTTATTTTCAAGATTCTTCATGCCAATTTAGTTAATATTATTAGTAACATACGTAAAAGAGCCTGATCCAGAAGAAACCTTCCCAGATTTGGCGTAGCTCTAAAAAATAATGCAACACTAGTACTGAAAAAATCATGCTTACATTATCATAGCTCTAATTCCTTATTCAAGTTTCCATGCACGTATACAAATGCAGGAGTGACTAATAATTAGCCCCTTGACATGCAACTAAAAGAAGTGATTTTCAAGCTTCAAATTTTGATAGTCATTCGACACAATTACAACAGACAATTTATAATTTATGAAAATAGTCAATTTATATGAATGGAGCAAAATATATATATATATAATTAGTTTCTTGCACTAAAAATAAAAATACATCAAATATATAAAATTTTTCGTGAAATGCTGAATCGATCGATTAGCTAGTTGTGGCCACTAGCTGACTTATATAGAGAGATTTTAATGAAATGCTAAATTTTATTAAGATTTGTCACTATGTGTACATATAAATTTACAACACAGTTAAAATAACTCATGCGTTAGAAAACAAAATTCCTTTTGGAAATCTTTTTTGTTTCTAAAAAAGAAAGATCACTGTTAAATAAAATTAAATGAAATTTTAATAGTATCTTACTAACAATGAGTAGGATTTAAAATTAAAAGGTAAAAATAAAAATTTATAAATTTAATAATACACCAAATACATTATAGTTTATAAGTTAAAATATTATATTTAATCAAAAATAAATTCTTTTTTCAATACGGACATAATATAAAGAATATAATATTTTCATATTGAATCTGAATTACCCATTCGTTCCCTTTTTTTTTTTTTTTATCATGATGAAGAATGCAGATGCAACATCATTGAGTTCTTTAGTTTCGTGCATTAAATGGATTTATTTTAATTCTTTCACATTTCAAACACAAAAACATGAGACAAAAATTGTCTCGAACTAGAGGAGGAATCATATGTGTCATGATTCCTAAGAGCACCACCATCCCTACCCAAAGGAAGCGAACTTCCACAACCATACATGATGACCAACCTGACGGGTTGATTCAAGTGTTGGAGGGCGAGAGAGCAAGATCCAGAGACAACCATTTGTTGGGTGAATTCAAACTCGGCGTTGAATCAGCCCCTAGAGGAGTTCTCCAGCTTGATATTTGCTTTGATCTAGACGCCAATGGCCTTTTGAATGTCTCTGTAAAGGAAAGAGCTAGCGGGCAGGAGAAGAATATATGCCTAACAAGTGGAAGATTATCAAGTCAGGAAATTGAGAGGATGATAATGTTGGTTTTGTACTAAAGCCAATTAAATCTAAGATTATAATTTGTTATTTATTGCCAAGTGATTAAGAACCTAAAGGGTCACACACATAAAGAATTTGTTCTTGGATTAAAATGATTAAATAATTATGTGATAATTATGGGGGTTAATTTGTAAAATAATTAACCTAAAAGATCTCCTATAACATAAGTTGTGATAAGATAAAATTGTTTTATCTTAATAGAATTAAAATTAGTTTTAATTTTATTAAAAGAATTCTATTACGATAGAATGTCTGATCAGTCTGTTAGTATCTAATGAGATAGATAGAATTTACCTTTTAATAGGAGACAGACACCAAATTCCAAGTAGAGTGTACGTACAGAATTTTGTGGTGCAAGACAGAGAAAAAAGTTCTTCTTTTGTTTTGTTAGAGTTCTCTTGAACTCTAAAATTTTGTGACGCTCATTGAAGGAACTAGCATTTTGAAGGAACTAGCATTTTGAAAATGTTGAAAATTTTATTTGAAAATTTTCTAATTTATTGCTGCTTGTCAAAATTGTTTGTTGAATTTTTGGCCGCTCTTGTGAATCATGTTCTAAAGATATATTTTAAAAATAAAAATATATTTTTTGAGAATGCTGTGATACATGCACATAATCTTCTGATGAAGCAATGATACTGGTGGTCCTTTTCACCTTGGGGACGAGAGAACTAAACTCATTCTCCAGCTTCAACAGTAGTTCCCTTATCCTAAAAAAAGATTCCAGTATGGCAGCCCAGTAGAATATAGATCTGAGATTTCCGACAAATACCAACGCGTAGAAAAAGGAATCATGATTCACAAAATCTCATGCAATGGATTATTTCCCATTATCCTACACAAGTAGATAAGGTGGGGTAATTAATTTCTTCGGAATCTCAAGATTATGTCTCCCTACCCTCCTATATTAATTTCTTTGTTTACTCGGACACATGTATTGACACATTGACAGATAGTTAAAACTTAAAATACTACAAAATTTAAGAATTTAACGACCAAAAACATCTGAAAATATATATTTTTTTAGTTTACCAGAATATTTGGAAATGGACACAACTATCAGAAACCAAACGTCAAATGGGATATGAGCCTTCGTAAAAAGAGCATAATTTGTAAACCAAGCTCGAAGGAAATTAAGCGCAAAAAACGGTGTAGGATCATTGACTTGTTATATTGGATCATCCCAAATACAAGAATTAAAAAGACTCCACGCATTTTTATACCTTTAGAAATAAAAATTATGATATAAAAATTCATTATGAGAAAAAGCCAAAAAATATATTTCTTAAATTGGTGATTTTCAAGGTTTAGAATCAAATTTACAATCAAAATAATTTGAAGCCACTAATAAAAAGAGTTTTAGCATACATACTAATTACCCAATTATATTGTGGTCAGAATAGGAAAATTCAATCTTTTTCTTTTGATATTTCTCTTTTGCTCTTCTTTCTTTATGGTTAAAAATGGAAGTCAGTTTCACTTCACATTACGCTAGATACATCTAATTTGAAACTTTTCCGTCGCTTCCAATATTTCAATCGAGTTTACATGATTCCTCATAGAACAAATAACAATAAATTTCAATCATTTTATTAAAAAAAATGAAGAACAAGAAGAAGACAACGAAGAAACAATATAGAAATCCAAACAGAACACAAAAGATGGGTTAGGCAGCCCATTGGTCTCACCATCTGACACTTATAGCCCATAGTTTGTGAGCATCAATCCAAGGGCCGAATGCACAAACACCGTGAGCAAAGATTCTTCCAGCCAAAACAATCACCGGTTATCTTACCAGTCGAATCTAAAGTCCCAACAACTGTTCCCGAAAGAGTAACCGACACGTGTTCATGATTGCTCGATCCTCGAAGCCCTCAACCCAAAAGACAGAATATTGGGAAACACCTACTCCTCAATGCAACTTAGGGTGCCTTTAGTTCAATTCAATTCAATTCAAATTCAATTCAAGCTACAAAGCTCATAAACAGAGTCCACGATTGGAGGTACTATTACTAGTTGGGGCATGTTGCTCAAATTTTCTGAAATACTTAACATCATATTCAGCCATCATATAACTCCAATTAAATAAATCAGCATTCAAAATTGCGAAAGAGCTTACCTCAATCTGCTTTTTGGCCACAGCAAGGTGAAGAATGGTACTACCAGTCTGATCCCTACAATTCACAAACTGATCACCTTGCCTCAACCAATCGATTAAAACCTTCAAACACTCAAACCGATCATAATTCACACAAACATGCAAACAAGTCTCTCCGCCACCTGTTAAAACTCGTGCTGCCTCAGGCCTAACTCGAATCAGCTCATTCAAAACCAAGACTCGACCTTTAATTGCAGCTAAATGAAGGGGGCTCCTTCCATCACGATCCAACACAAAACACATATCTGGGTTCACCAAAATCAACTCTTTTACCATTTCCAAGTGCCCTTTTGCTGAAGCCAGGTGCAGTGCTGATGAACCGTTTGAATTGAGTGATTTAGCAAGTTCAGGCTTTTGACTCAAGAACCCTTTTGTTATTTCTGCGCGGCCAAGAAGGGCTGATATGTGGAAAGGACTTTCATGCACAGAAGAAGACATGGTCCAATCGAGAATCAGCGCGTCTTCTTCAAAAATCTGTGAAGGGAGTGATATTGTTCCGCACACAAAGCCTTGCATTTCTCCTTTCAAACTCTTGTTTATCGTTATTCAATAAACTCAGAAGATGCATCCCTTTTCAAAATGATACTGCTCAGGATTCGCTTTTGTTGCCTCAATTTATTGCATCATCACTCTTCTTTGCTGACTTTTACTCTTCCTCTCTTTCAGTTTTAAGGATTAAGGGCATTAGATCCAACTGGGTTGAATTGATTGAAAATTTTATCAACTGCTTTCACTTGGATTAATAAATATTTGGCTCAAAGGACTGAATTTAATTATTTAGCTAATGTGGAAATCTACGAATCATAAATCACGTTATGGTTAGCTTAATTAAGATTGGAAATCTTCATTATGAATGACTGACTGAATTTTATTTTTAGAGAACTTACAAGCGCCCAATCTCTGCATGTATGTTCTAGACGATATATGACTGAATCAAACTTTAGTGCGAATGGTTGTTAAAATCGAGTTTTTACGTAAAATTGGAGGGTCTAAAAAATCGGATAGTAAAATTATAAAATTCTATCAATTACAAAAAATAATTTAATAAATATTATATATAATATTTGTTAAATTTATAAATTATAAACTTGTTCAAACTTATAAAAAGTACTCAAATTTAAAAAAGAAGTCTAACAAATGCTCAAATTCATTTCAATAGTACAACACAATCAATATTTTAGTGGAAATTTTTGAGCTGACAGCAAATCAAATACCTTTTTCATAAATTCGTAAAAACGTAAAAATGTAATGTTGACCCGATTCGGATTGAGTAATCCATTATATGAATCACACTTTTTCAATCAAACATATATTTCCCACCATTTTTGTATTTTGAAAAGAATACTGATGAACGGAAATTTATTCTAATAAAAAAATTTCCAAAATATTTTTTCTCAACCAATGGGTTCTTACCAGAATTCTAGATGAGTGCTGAAGAACACCTATTTTTTATTTCTTCTTTAATTTAATCTTTAATTTAATATTAAATGAAGAAGTCGCTTGGTTAAGTATATACTTATGCATATATACGCACTTTAAGTTTTTAACAACCATGGTGTGAATGATTATGTATGTCAAAAAATGCTTTCCTTTCTTGACTTGTGAAGTCTTTTCCTTTCTTGACTTGTGAAGTCTTTTTTAATTTCATCGTACTGTAAAACAGCTTTCCTTCCTTGACTTGTGAAGTCTTTTTTAATTTCATTGTACTTTTTTGTTGGAGTGGACTAGTCTATTTCTATTTTTTAAATAAAAAATTTTAGCAAAAAAAAGAGACAATTTTAGCTTCTAATAATTTATCTAATATTACTTTTAATTTTTAATATTTTAAATTTAATAAATTTAGTTCTCGAATTTTTATATTTTGATACATTTTGTACATAATTTATTAAGTGACTGTTAATCAAACTTTTTTATTAATTTTTTAATTCATAAATTTAATTGGTTCTTTTTACTTTTTCATTCTAAATCCTTATTCTTTAATATTCAAATATTAAAGGTTTGTGGGAGTAAATTAATTAAAGGATGATTCCAAAATTTGATGACGAAATTGACTAGTTATATAACACTTACCTAATAAATTCTATACCTCGTGCATTAATAGTTATCGATTATACCAAATGCATCAAAGTGCAAAAATTTGATAATGAGACGTATTGGATTTAAAATATTGAGTATTAAATTGACATTAGATAAAATATGAGAGATTAGGTACATGTTTTAGCTACAATTTAGATACAGACTTTTCAAGCATACGATAATAATTCGGATATCAGGCTATTCAACGTTTGCGACAGTAGTTTGATTTCCGCGTTATTCAAAGGATGTAGTTTTACGAGTTCACAACAAATGGTGTGGGACGAGAGTTAGGTGCTTCAAGTTCAATTTCTTTCATTCGATGCCCTTGGCGTTGACCAAGTTGAGCCAACTCCTTAATTTGTAGCTGTATTAATTTAGTCTTAGTATTAGGGTTAGTTTTTGTCCCTATGTGTTAGGAATTTGTCTCTACTACTTAGGGTATTTGTTTTGTCTTGTCTTATCCTCATTTGGGGAGGTGTTTTGTTTTGTCCTCCTTTAAGATGTTATTATTAGTATTAGTTAGTATTTTGTTTTTTTCCAATTTAGTCGGACAAACTCCTCTTTTGCAGAGGTACTTGTTTTCATGGGTTTGGTTTCATCCAACACCATGAAATGCATTTAGCTTTTTCGACTATGTATAGTTTGTCAATTTTGCTATGAAATATTACTATCGTTTTGAAAAAAAAACTGTAATTAAAATTGTTTTTTCTATTCTTTGTTTCTGGTCAAAAGTCAAAGTAATGCATTTGACAAAACATTAAAATGCAGCAATATTTGGGATTCCAAGAAGGTTCATCACGTCCATTCTGGAGGAAGTTTGACTTGGAGGGCTACACCAAAAATGAAAGATCACCAGTTCTTCAAAAATTTGCAACCATTCACTTTTCTGCATTCAACTTGATGCACTCATCTGAAGGCTTCATATTCCATAATTCTCTCTTAAAAACTACACTGAAATTCGTACGAAGTCCACATTTACCCAAGATTACAACTTTGAGTTGCAATACAAAGCGGTAAGAAGTTGCATTACAATGTCATTACAATGTTAACTGACTTAGAGCTTAGAGCACAAAACAGTGAAAAAGTTGTACCTGCCTGCACTTTGTTTCTCTAATATATTTGAAGACTTACTTGCTTATCATTGCTTGGCACTTGAACGGCTGAATTCCCATTTCTCCTTAGCCTTCTAAACAGATCAATACCATAGCGTCGTTTGAGCCACAAGTTTATCAATCGAATGGTGTTCCCCAAGAGCAACAGCGACATCACACAGCACCAAACCGTCACAGCAGTCTTAATTACATGGCTCAATTGTTTGCTATCATCTTTGGGTGTTACCACAACAATTGATATACCATAAGTTAAAGCTATGGCTGTAATTGTCAACCACATAATTACCTTCAAAGCCCACAAAAAGATTTTGTGTTTGAATGGCAAACCGCTGATAAGGAACAAAATTGTGCTCAGAGATGAAACAAAAGCCACTGTGTTAATCCGAATGAAATTTCGATAATATTTTGGATGCTTGTATGCCATCACTGCTACTCCTGCCACATGTGGATCGGGAGCATTTAAATTGTCATCTTGCCAAACACCCCCTGCAGGAGTTAACCCGGCTTGAAAAGCCATTGTTGCAATAAGTGAGGCTACTACCATTAGTGTATCTCTTTTCCTGGATAACCATTCGCTGGCCTGTGCTCCTGCGCTATGGGAAGCTTCCTGCTTGTTATTTCCAGCACCAGAGGAGCTAATGTCTTTGCCACTTGTGGCTCCAGCACAATCAAGAGTTTGTGCTATTTCTGAATTCAGGTCTCCTTGAAAAAGATCTAAAGCTGTGCTCCCATTTGTATTCTTTGCATTCACATCTACTATGTGGTTATGCAGCAAGTATTTGATGGTCTGCATATTGCTTCAAGTCAATTAGATCAAGGGAATAGCCCAGAAATTGTGATCAAGAAATAATGCTTTGGTTGCCTACCTCAGTTTGTTTATCGCAAATGGCCAGATGCAGTATGGTCATCCCATCATCATCCTTCCGATTAGCAAAATCCTTGTCCTTTATAGTATCAACAAGAAACTTCAAAGCCTCCAGCTGATTATGCTTGACACACAAATGCAGAACATTCCCTCCGCCTTCAATCTTCACTCGGGCTGCGAGTGGCCTGCGATTGATTAGCTCTTGCAAGACATCAAATTTGTTTTTGATGACAGCCAGATGTAAAGGGATTCTCCCAAATCGATCACCAGCCAAACACATATCAGGACTTTTTTGCAAAACTTCTTTCACAAATTCCACATTGCCAAGCATTGCTGCAACGTGAAGAGGATTCATATCCTGACAATTCAAACTGGCCTTATCAAGAATAAGTGGATCTTGTCCAAGTAACTGAAGAAGAGTTGAAACATTGTTTTCAACAGCAGCATCATGAAGCATTTTCTCCATGATTAATTTCCAGCTCACTCTCCCTAGTCCCCTCCTTACTGTCAAAGCAGCTTATGTCTGAGCCAAAACGCAGCAGTACTACCGCTTTTATATGCGTAAACATATGGTGGCTGTTCATTCGCCGTCGTTGACTTCATTGGATTAATCATGAACTTGAAGGGTTTAATTATGTTTTTCTGTTAGCAACTGGGAAGTAATTGACCATGTGCCATCATACCCGGCAACGCGGACACTAGTTTTTCCGGTAAATGGCCAGGATGTAACCTTAAAAACTGCAAGCACCTTCCTAGAATTTTAGGTGGATAGAGGATGACAGTGTTGGGAATTGGGATAGAAGAACACAAGAATGAGAAGAATGTAGTACAAAGACATTGTTCACACTGAGCAAATTCTGTGTGATGGGTTCAACTAAAAAAGTATTAATACAGAAATTCGAATGACCTTACGATTACGTACTTATCGCCACACCAACTTGGCTAGCCCTTGGTAAAGACATTGTTATTTCTTAGTGCAAGGCTTAGAAGAACACGAAGTTAATAGGAAATATTTAAGAATAGGAATGGGTCATTGTTGAATTGAATTGCTCTTTGTGTTGGTTCAATTATTTTGCACAAATGTTACATTTTCATTTGTGTAGAGCCTCACTTTTAACCTAATACTCTTAGTCAAAATAAAGAAGAAATAACAAAAATGAAGTGTTTTAAAATATATTTTTATATGTTTTTTAAAAGTGAATTGGTTTGCTCCCACGTGAAGTGACATGTGTCATGTCTTGCTAAACAAACATTGTTTTGTTTTTTTCCTAGCCCAGTTTGGCCCTTTTCTTTTCATTGACCTCATAAATTAGTCTTTTTATAACACTATTAATAATTTCTTTTCATTGACCTCATAAATTAGTCTTTTTATAACACTATTAATAATTTTTTCTTAAATCCTTATGCGGATTCTAATCATTCATGATTTCATTGGATACATAGATAATATATGCAATATACCACTTATTAAATGATGCTTATTTGCGCAAGCAAAGTGGGTGAAGAATTATTGCCTGCATATTACCTATCCAAAATCCTGCCTAAATTATTTCGTCCCCGTTAGAACCTAAGGAATCTTGTACAGTTATCCAATGTTGTGAACAATGATGCCTTTATTTTATGTTCTTCACTTATCAATGCCCTTTTTAATATATATATATATATATATATATATATATATATATATATATGGGGTGATAAAACATAGTTTAAAATACTTTATTCTACTTATTGTGTACTAATCGTATGGCAAAAGTGAAATTAAGCTGTTTTATTAACAAACACTAAATTTTAATATAAATTACATAAATATTAATGTGTTTAGTTTTAATAAAATAATTTCGTTTTATTAATATGGTTAAAACTTAAAACACAATAAGTGCGACAAATAATATCAAGTCGACAAAATCTTAGGCTATGTTTGGTTAGCCCATTTTTTGTTTTCATTTTGGTAAAAGGAGATGGAATTTTTGTTTTGGAAGGAATTTTTAGATTGTTTGGTTAACTATTTTTTCATTCTCATTTTAGTAAAAGTGGAGGGAATTTTTGTTGATTTTTTTTTAAAGGAATTTTTTTAGTTTTTGGTTAAAAAATAAGTAAAACATATTTTTTCCATCCAAGCATGAGATAAAATGTGTAATTATACATTTTATATTATTTTAATAAAAATGGGAACACATATGTTTTTTTCCCCTTCTATTGAGTGTGAATACCAAATTTGAAATTCATAACTCACAAAATACATATTAATAATACACGAACTTACATAAAATTTATTCAATTTGAATGCTTCAAACATAACTAATCTCAGAATAATGAAATAAGTATTATATCACAAACGATAATATCTAACAAATGTTACAATTAATTTTTGCATTCAACTACGATACTTTCATATATACATTGCAATTTGATTTCGAAATTCATTCCACTTGTTCACTCGTTCAGTGGAAGTGTCCAAATAAGAAATCACTAACATTCTATCATGATCAACAATCACATCTTTGTTTAGGTACTCCAAAAAATAGTACGTGCTTCTTAAATTAGATATAAGTAAACTTTAAACATATTTTACAACGAAAAGTAGTGGGCTATCTAAACATTAAGTTAGATTGGGCAGTTAACGTTCATGAATTTTGTGCGCTATCCAAATAACAAGACTCTCTGTTTTTTGACTAATTTTGGGCTGTTGAATTTTAGGCTAACCAAACATCTTTTGGCGGGTTGGGGAAAAATATTAGTCCAGTGATGAAGTTGCTGTTATTGGCTATCATAAATTACTTGATTTCCATATGGAAAGTATGTGATTTCCATGAGGGTTTTATATGATTTTGGATTCTTTCACTTCACAAGCTAGTTTTTGTAGTGGATTCTCCCAAAAACCATGACAAGTGATATCATAACTAAACCATTGCCCTCCATCTCATGTAAAAATGATGGAATTTTCATGTGGGATATTTCTTAGTTCACATAAACAATATGAGATTTTTATGTGAGCGGGCATGCAGAGCTTGATGGATTGTCATAAACTACTTGATTCCTACATGGAAAGTATGGAATTTCAGATTGTCATAAAATACTTGATTCTTACATGGAAAGTATGAGATTTCGAGAAATTTATATGATTTTAGATTTTTTCACTTCACAAGTTAGCTTTGGTAGTGGATTCCCCTAAGAACCACAACATTGGCCTTCTCATTACTCTTCTTGTTAGCAAATCATTGGACTTGTATAAAAGGACTTTCATGTGACAAAATAAAACATTGACTTGTTCCAATCTGAATTCATAAGTCAACGTATGTTTTTTTGGTCATTATATATCCCATAGACAAACAGGGTTCCTTTGTCTAGTTCATGAAAAAATGGAACATAGAGAAATTTATTTTATTTTCAAGATTCTTCACGCCAATTTAGTTAATATTATTAGTAACATACGTACAAGAGCCTGATCCAGAAGAAACCTTCCCCAGATTTGGCGTAGCTCTAAAAAATAATGCAATACTAGTGCTGAAAAATTCACGCTTACATGATCATAGCTCTAAAAAACTATTCCATATTCAAGTCTCCATGCACGTATACAAATGCAGGAGTGACTAATAATTAGCCCTTGACATGCAACTAAAAGACGTGATTTTAAAGAACTGTTAAGCGTCAAATTTTGATAGTCATTAGAGACAATTACAACGGACAATTTATAATTTACGAAAATAGTCTATTTATATGAATGGGGCAAAAAATAAATAAATATATATATATATATATATATATATATATATAATTAGTTTGTTGCACTAAAAATAAAAATGCATCGAATATATAAAATTTTTATTGTAAGACTCGATCTCTTAGTTAGTTGTCATGACCAAGCTGACTTATATAGAGAGATTTTAATGAGATGCTAAATTTTATTAAGATTTTTCATTATGTGTACATATAAATTTATAACTAATACTGGTACGTTCAATGAAATTTTTATATTATTTTACTAACAATGAGTAGGATTTAAAATTAAAAAGTAAAAATAAAAATAAAATTTATAAATTTAATAGTACATTAAATACATTGTAGTTTATAAGTTAAAAAATTATATTTAATCCAAAATAAATTCTTTTTTCAATACGGACAAAGTATAAAGAATATAGGGTAAATTACATCTACTATCTCTATAATTTGTAAAAACTACCAATCAAACCCCGAAATTTGAACAATTATCAATACCCCATTAAATTTGATAAATTCATAACTTTTAGTCCTTTTAATCAACTAAATTCATAACATTTAGCCCCCTTAAGAGGGTATTAGTAGTTTTACCAAATCTCAGGGTTCAATTAGTAATTTACACGAACTACAGGGACGGAAGATGTAATTTACCCAAGAATATAATATTTTCATATTGAAATCTGAATTACCCATTCGTTCCCACTTTTTTTTATCATGATGAAGAATGCAAATGCAACATCATTTAGCTCTTCAGTTGGTTCATTAACTGGATTTATTTTAATTTTTTTCACATTTCAAACACAAAAACATGAGACAAAAATTGTCTCGAAACAATAAAAATACAAAATGAAATAGGAAATCATGCAAACCTTAACCCATAAGGGCCATACCCTTTTGTTCCAAGGGGAATACCATAATGTGTTACAAGAATCTAGTGACATATTTGGTTTCAGTCTACATGAAACTACATAGAAATGTTAGTTGGAGTTGACGAGGAAGAAATGGAGAATATGATAATGGAGTTGAAAACAGAGTATATTAATTAAATAGCTCTTACCAGCATGATTGACTTTGGAATTCTACACAATCAAAGGAATGAACCCCTTAGAACAAAAATTCCACGTACCATATATGAAATCACTTCAATCACACTAGGATAATATAATTATTAGTTTTGTAGAAAAATCATTACCAGTTGATGAATACTAGTACTAAAAATAAGGACGATACCTGAGCAGAAAATGAAGAAGTGCTATTTCTGATATTCTTTGATATCATCATTCAATCTTCGACTTGAAATTTATAATGGGTGTTAAAGGCCGGAATCCGGCAATCGGAATCAACCTGGGAACGACCTACTCGTGCGTGGGTGTCTGGAAAAACAATGGTGTTGAAATCATACCCAATGGCCAGGGAAACAGGACTACCCCGTCTTGTGTAGCTTTCAGTGATCAGGAACGACTCAATGGCGATGCTGTTCACAACCAAATTGCCTTCAATCCCATCAACACCGTCCTCGGTGATCAAATTAACTAAAGACCCATATGCAGTATGATTTACTACTTCTCATTTGCAGATTTTCCTTTTTCTTGCTTTTTTGGTTTGGTCTTGTGTCATGTCGCTTCTTCAGTTGTAAAATTATGCACAGACGAAACAGGAAAAGCTTCATTGAGTGAATTTTAGCAAGATCAGTCTTTTGATTCAATAACCCTGTTGTGATTTCTTTATAGGCGGGGCCAGAAGGGTTGGTATGTGTAGAGGAGTTTCATTTCATTTATTAAAGAAGGGATGGTGAACAAGGCATGGTTGCGTAGAAGAAAATAAAGTACAAAACTTGTTTTTTTCCTAACTTTAAGTTTCCATCTACTAATTTTATTTAGATTTTGATACGGTTGGTCATAGATTTTTTATTTGAGTTCGAGAAAAGTGTAATTGATGCCGATTTTATTTTTTTTAAAAAAAAAAATCGATATGCTAAGAGATTGATCGGTAGGAAATTCAAGGATGAATCAGAACAGAGTGACATGAAGCTCTGGCCATTCAAAGTCATTCGAGGTACGGAGGACAGGCCGATCATTATTGTTACTTAGAAGGGTGAGGAAAAACAATTTGCAGCTGAAAGAGATTTATTCTATGGTTCTGACAAAGATCAAGCGGATTGCGGAGGCATACATTGGGTCAACTGGGAATGATGCATTGATGCTGTTGTCACAGTCCCTGCCTACTTCAATGATTCTCAGCGTCAGGCAACCAAGGATGCTGGAGTCATTGCTGGGCTCAATGTTCCGCGTATCTTAAGCCAACCAACAGCTGCTGCCATTGCATACGGCCTTGGCGATGAGTCCAGCATCACAGGGAAGAAGAATGTTCTTGTTTTTGATCTTGGTGGTGGTACTTTTGATGTTTCTCTTGCCACCATTAAAGGGGGGATAAGTTTGAAGTCAAAGCCACTGGTGGTGATACTCACGTAGGTGGTGAGGACTTTACCAATATAATGTTGAACTACTATGTTGAAGAATTCAAGAGAAAGCACAGAGAGGATATCAGTGAAAAACCAAAAGCCATCAGGAGATTGAGAACTGCCTGTGAGAGGACCAAGGGGATACTTTCATCTTCAATTGATACAAGAATTGAGGTTGATGCTTTGTTTGAAGGCATCGATTTTTCAGCAACTCTTACTCGGGCAAGATTTGAGGAGCTAAATATGGATTTGTTTACCAAGTGCATGGAGATAGTTGAAAAGTGTTTGATGGATGCCCACATGAATAAGAATGCTATTGATGATGTTGTCCTGGTCAGTGGTTCAAGTAGGATTCCAGAGGTTCAGCAGTTGTTGCAAAGTTTGCTAAATGGGAAGGAGCTTTGCAACAGCATCAACCCAGATGAAGCTGTTCCTTATGGTGCAGCTGTTCAGGCCTCAATCTTGAGTCGCCTGTGCAATGAGGTAAAGGTTCAGGACCTTACGCTGGTGGAAGTCACTCCCTTATCTCTAGGTCTGAGAACTAGAGGAGTCATGTATGTCATGATTCCTAAGAGCACCACCATCCCTACCCAAAGCAAGCGAACTTTCACAACCATACATGACGACCAACCTGACGGGTTGATTCAAGTGTTGGAGGGCGAGAGAGCAAGATCCAGAGACAACCATTTGTTGGGTGAATTCAAACTCGGCGTTGAATCAGCCCTTAGAGGAGTTCTCCAGCTTGATATTTGCTTTGATCTAGACGCCAATGGCCTTTTGAATGTCTCTGTAAAGGAAAGAGCTAGCGGGCAGGAGAAGAATATATGCCTAACAAGTGGAAGATTATCAAGTTAGGAAATTGAGAGGATGATAAAAGAGGCTGAGAAGTACAAGGCGGAGGATGAGGAGCACAAAAAGAAGACCAGAGCAAGGTTTGCCCTTGAGAATTACACCTACGACATCAGAGAAGCCACAAAAAGTAAGAAGTCCATGTCTTCAGCTGACAAAAAGAAAATTGAAGATGCAATTGACTAAGCCCTTCAATGGTTGGATGCAAATAAGCTTGCTGAGGTGCATGAATTTGAGGAGAAGAAGAAGAAGGAGCTAATCCGGGTCTGCAAGGCAAGTACCGGTTGCCTGAAAACTGGTGTTCTCATGCTGATGAGAAAGTTTAAGAAATGTTAGCAACATGCATCCAGTCAATTATCAGCTAAGTTTCCGGATTGATGATGCATTATCAGTAACATTTAACCCCAGCTCAAACCCTATCAATGAACTATTTATATCCAGGAATACAAGGATGGCCTTGTCAGTATCAAAGACATCAAGTAAAATATCAACTGTGTGACAAATTTGAGGACATAGAACTAGAGATGACCAAGGTTCCAATTTAAACCGGACCCAAACTAGAACCGAATCAACAGTTCCGGTTCATAAACCAAAATTGTAGATAAAAGTTTTAAGAACCATAATCGGAACTGGACTTGGCGATTCAATTGTGGTTCCTCAAAATGTGGAACCAAAACCAGAACTGGAACCAGCGGTTCAGTTCTAGTTTGAAACTACAAAATTTTTTTTAAAATTAAATATATATAAATAAAACATAAATATAAATAAATTATATTCTTTTTTCACTTTCATTTCAATTTTAAATACGTTTTTTATTTTTTTCTAAATCTAAATTATATTTCTTTTATGCCTTTTAAGTTTAAATTATATTTTTTAAGAAACAAATTACTATTTTTAAAATATAAGTAAAATGTACTCTTTTTTCACTTTAATTTTTGATTATAAGTGCAAGTTATATTTTTTACTAAGTTTAAGTTATATTTTATTTATAATTTTTAAATCTAATTTATATTCTTTTTACAACAAAATTTACAACTTTAAAAAATATAAATAAATATACTCTTTTCTCATTTTTACTTTTAATTCTAAGTGTATGTTATATATATATATATATATATATAGATATATATAAAGTTTAAGTTATATTTCTTTTATAATTTTGAAATTTAATTTTTCTTTTTTATAATTGAAAATGGAATCAAATTAAAACCAAACTGAAACTAAAACAAAAGTGAACTGCAAACCGATAATTCTAGAATCGGACAAAAACCGACATATCCAAAATTCAGTTCTGATTCTACCTTTATAGAAATTTGAAACTGGTGATTCTAAAATCGTGATCAAGTTTACATAGAACCATGTGGCAAATATTACAGTATTTTTGAATCACTGAAATTATTGAACTTTGGCATTTTGTCCCAAGGATAAAAAAAAAAAGAAAAAAAAGAAGCTACTTAATACAAGAAAATCTAAATTCATCCCATTATGTAAATTCATCCCTAAACCCTCTTTTGGGTTGCCTTTTCGCTTTAATTGAGTGTATAAGGCCCAGAGATTACACAGCGAATGGATCTTCTTCTCTAGCAGTTATCTGGCGGCAGGAACACCAACCAGTAAGTCAGATTGACATTTTTTTAGTACTTAAACAAAACATATTTTTATATTTTCCAAAATAATAATAAAACATTTTTTTTATATATTTCAAAATAATTTTTTACACTTTTAAAATAACTTTTATCTTAATTTGAAAACGGTAAAATCTCATTTTAAAAGACAATTCATATGTAATAAACAAAAAAATTACATGGCTAATGGATACATCTTCTGTCAACTTAAGTTTGTTTGATTTTATATAGTTAAAAAGGACTAAATTGGTGCATGGATATTTAAGCCCTGTATGAACAGGCTTTTAAAAGTATTTTTACGTTATTTAATATTTTATTTTATAATTATTATTTTAAAAAATAAAAAATAAAATTTTTGAAAATGCTGGGTTACATGCCCATGATCTTCTGATGAAGCAATGATACTGGTGGTCCTTTTCACCTTGGGGACGAGAGAACTGAACTCATTCTCCAGCTTCAACAGTTGTTCCCTTATCCTAAAAAAAGATTCCAGTATGGGAGCCCACTAGAATATAGATCTGAGATTTCCGACAAATACCAACGTGTACAAAAGGGCTCATCATTCACAAAATCTCATGCAATGGATTATTTCCCATTATCCTACACAAGTAGATAAGGTGGGGAAATTAATTTCTTCGGAATCTCAAGCTATTAATTTCTTTGTTTACTCGGACGCATGTATTGACACATTGACAGATAGTTAAACCTTAAAATACTACAAATTTAAGAATTTAACGACCAAAAACATGTGAGAATATATATTTTTTTAGTTTACTAGAATATTTGGAAATGGACACAATTATCAGAAACCAAAGGTCAAATGGGATATGAGCCTTCGTAAAAAGAGCATAATTGGTAAACCAAGCTAAAAAGAATGCGCAAAAAACGGTGTAATATATTGACTTGTTATGACATAAAAATTCAATATTAAAAAAAAAAGCCAAAAAAATATACACATATTGACTTGTTATGACATAAAAATTCAATATGAAAAAAAGCCAAAGAAATATATATTTTTTTTAAAATTTTTTTGTGATTTTCAAGGTTTAGAATGAAATTTACAATCAAAATAATTTGAAGCCACTAGTAAAAAGGGTTTTAGCATACATACTAATTATCCTATTATATTGGGTCAGAATATAAAAATTCGATTTATTTCGTTGATAATTTTTTTTCATCGCTCATTTTACTTTATGGTTAAAATGAAAATCAATTTCACTTCACTTCACATTGGGGAGATACATCTAATTTGAAACTTTTCAGTCACTTTCAATATTTCAATTGAGTTTACATTATTCCTCATAGGACAAATAACAATAAATTTCAATCATTTTATGAAAGAAAAAAAAATGAAGAACAAAGAGAAGGCAACGAAGAAGCAAGAGAAATCCAAACAGATCACATAAGATGGGTTAGGCAGCCCATTGGTCTCACCATCTGACACTGATAGCCCACAGTTTGTGAGCATTCAATCCAAGGGCCGAATGCACAAACACCGTGAGCAAAGATTCCAGCCGAAAAAATCACCGGTTATCTTACCGGTCGAATCAAAAGTCCCAACAAATGTTCCGGAAAGAGTAACCGACACGTGTCCATGATCGCTCGATCCTCAAAACCCTCAACCCAAATTGCCATTTGCCACTGCCTCCCTCTCCCCCTCTCATATCTCTCCGCCACCTTTCCTTTCTGTTTCACTTCCCTTTTTCCACACAGTCCGTTCCCGCATTCTACTGTATCCCAATCCGAGCCATCTTCCCCGCCAACAATACGAAACCTTGAGAGCCTTGGCTTTCTCAATCTCTAACCTTCGTTGGCCCAGGCTGAAACCCTCTGTTTTGATCATATATCTGTGGATTATCGTGATTTTCAATGGTGTACTTGGGATTTATAGTGTGGAAATGTTTGATCTCTTCATGCTAACACACTTTCGCTCCCAAATTTGTTTGCGAAAACGGAAAAAAGGTACTGATTCAGAATCAAGCGCTTCCGCACTAGGATTTTTTTGGTAGAGATAGGTTTTTAGTTAGTTTCTTGTGCTGAAATTTGGATATATAAGCACGTATGAGAATTTCTCTCGTTCGTTTTTTTTTTTTTTTCTTTTGGGTGATTTGAGCTAGACCCATTTGATTCTGTAAAAATCAGGAAAAGGGTTGATTTTGTTTTGATTTTCTAGATTTATCTTCTTGTTTTCTTGTATACATAACGGATTTAGTGTACATACTGGTGATTAGAGTTGGGGTATTGGTTTGGTACAAAGTAGATAATCAACTTGGACTAGTGTTGGCTTGAAAGTGGCGAAAATGAGTCTGAGTGCGGCTGAGGATGATTCCGCATCAGAAATTCATCTCCCAGCCGATATTGATTGGGAGATGCTCGACAAATCCAAGTTTTTCTTCCTCGGGGCTGCTTTATTTTCAGGTGTTTCTGCTGCGCTTTACCCTATTGTGGTGTTAAAGACCCGCCAACAAGTGATGTTGAGCGATGTCCCCTGTTTTAAAATGGCTGCATCGATTCTAAAGAGCGAAGGATTTAGGGGGTTTTATAGGGGATTTGGGACCTCCCTTACGGGAACCGTTCCGGCTCGAGCCCTTTATATGGGAGCCCTTGAAATGACGAAGAGTAACGTGGGTTCTACCACTGTTCAGTTGGGAATGTCTGAGGCCTCTGCGTCCGCTGTTGCTAATGCTGTAGCTGGCCTAAGTGCTGCTATGGCTGCCCAGTTGGTTTGGACACCCATTGATGTCGTTAGTCAAAGACTTATGGTCCAAGGAGGGTATGGTAATGTGCATTCTGGCAATACTGTTGCTTTGAAGACATATAGTGGTGGGATTGATGCGTTCAGGAAAATATTGCATTCTGATGGTGTGAGAGGATTGTATAGGGGGTTTGGAATTTCAATACTGACTTATGCCCCTTCCAATGCTGTGTGGTGGGCATCTTACTCCATTGCACATAGAATGATTTGGGGTTGTGTTGGTGCCTATGGTTGCAAGAAAGATGAGAATGGCTACAGGCCAGATGGCAAGGCTGTTGTTGCAGTTCAGGGGTTGAGTGCTGCTATGGCCAGTGGAGTTTCTGCATTGGTTACAATGCCACTAGATACAATTAAGACGAGAATGCAAGTTTTGGATGAAGAAGGAAGTGGTCGTGGGCCACCAAGGATTCTACAAACCGTGAGAAACTTAGTGAAGGAAGGTGGATTTAGTGCTTGTTACCGAGGTTTGGCTCCGAGATGGGCCTCTATGTCTATGTCTGCAACAACCATGATCACCACTTACGAATTCCTCAAGCGGCTATCCGCAAAAAATCAAGAGGGCTTTGATTGATAAGTTCCGTGACCATGTAGCAGTGCTAGAATGAGAAGCTTAGGGAGGTATTATGTGTGTTTCTCAACCCCGACGTGTAGTTAGGTAGCTAATACTTGAACTTTTTGGCATGCCAAGTTGAATATCAATGTAAATGTGTACAAATGTAACAATCCTTGTTATAATTTCTGCAATGGATTACCTTTATGTTCCCATCTATCTATATACGTGCAAACAATGTTCAATCTAGAAGTTTCAGTTTATTTGGAAGGAGCCCTTGAAGGGTTGTTTCATGAGTCCTTGGAACTACCTGGTGTCAGCAGTTGTTCAGACTCGCTCTCTGTTTATGTGCAGGTGTGTTACCTTGGCTTGCTTCCTCCAGAAAAAATGCAGAAGAGCCATTGCACCATCCTTAAGACTAAAAGGGCTGTTGGTTTTGTTTGGCTTTGCACTCAAATGGATTCTGATCTGCTTGTTTTTCTGTTTTTGGTGTTCAGAGTAATTTAGGCCGTCTCCTTGACCCTTCAAGAGTTTGATTACATTTACTTCCTCTAGAATTTGGTAAAACTACTAATAATCCAAATGAATCATTGATGAAAGTATGAAAACGTTAAAGAATTGCCAATTGAGATTTCATTAGTCAGGTGGGGTATGTCCATATGGCAAAATAAATAAATGAATACATAATCAGTGACTATTTTTGGAAGATTGCATTCTTTCTAAAGGTTATAATAGAATAACAAAATGGATAGTTTATATTTTTCAATTTTTTAACCATAATTTATTAGATCATTTGTTTCTAGTTGGATGATAAGAATAATAATAATATTCTCTATCCCAAAAAAAATAGTCTATTTTTAATTTAGTACGATTTTTTTTAAGTTATAATATACAACACACTTAATATATCATTAAATGTGTAAATTTTCATTTTTATTTTTAATTTTAATTTTGATTATATATTGTCAATATTAGTAAGAATAATATAAGAATTTCATAATAAAGATGTACTCTCTTTTTTGGAACAAACAAGGTTTTTAAAATTAAAATTTTTTTTGGGATGAACCGAGTATTATTTTGCCTACTCTATGTACCATAATATGCTGATTTCTGGTGTTGATTATCTCTATAAATTCCTAGTGGCACATGTTTTATTATTTTTGGGGAAAGTTTGTTTTAATTAGTTTGATTTCCGTAAGAGTGTTTTCTTATATAGATTACGATTGTAACTGAATTCCTTAAAAAAGAAAAATAGAATAATTCCTAAAAACTCGAAATCACAAACATTTGTGATTTATTTACTTATTTATACATTTGAAACAATCTTAAACACCAATTACTACTACATAAAATGAAGGCATAATTTGTAGTGCATTAATAATAAAAGCTCAAAAACAGGAGGAAAGCAAATTAAAAAAATAATAATAAAACCTACCTCTCTTTTTTTTTTAATATAAAGTAAATTTGGAGAAAAGCATGAGAAGCTTGAAACATTATTATTGTTAGAACTACATTGAAATTTTGGGTTTACAAATTTGCAATTTGCGTGAAAGATTTTTGCAACTTTGCATTGCATTTTGTCGTTGTTGGTGGGATTGGACTTGGATAGTCACATAATGCGACGTGGAGTTGGACTCCAATGCAAAACGTCATTCAGGAATGACCATTTTTCTTTTTTTATTATTATTTTTTTATTTTTTTGGGCCCTAAAAAGCCAGTAGAAAGACGAGACGCAAATGCAAAGAATCCATTAGAATTTCCATGTGCCCAAATGGAAAAAACCAAGGATCACTAGAGAGATCTCAAAACGTGTTGCTATTTGCTATGGTTTAGACGTGAATTTTCTCTTTTTGATTTTCATATTTTAGTTCAATTTTAAGAATCACAAATTTTGTACAAATTATATTTCAAAATATATTTTTATAACTTAAATAAAATCATACCGAACTCTATTTATGTTAAGATATATTATTAATATTTACATTTTAAATGTATTTTTTTATTCATTAAAAATATATTAATATAAAAATACATTTTAAAATATAATTCATAAACTAATCTCAATCAATAAAAAATAGACCACCTTATCCAAATCCAGTTGCGCAATTCAATAGTAACTTTGAAGTCCTTAAACTTGTCTGTCACAGGGCCATGGACCATGGACCACCATGTCAACTTTTCCTTTTTCCTGTTTCCTGTTTCCTGTTTGAGCTCTTTGTCCAGTTACGGGTTCATTTGATGATATATGGTCATTTGCTGGTATATCTCCAACTGCCCAATATGCAAAATCCTATTAGTAGTCTCCCAGAAACCATTAAAACATATGATAAGACAATCTATTTGCCCACGGTTTCAGCTAACGCACACTGAATACCACCAGATCATACATAGATGCTATCATATAAACAGCCGATGCAAAGAACATGGCTAACCAAGTACGCAGGATGTAAAATCCTGCAACCATATCACAGGAGAAAGGCTTTGTAAGGAACATGCTAAAGGTAAACATTAATATTGCAAGTTAAACCAACACTCCAGTTTGTAACTAAACAATTGAGGTAAACATAAATCCTGCACATAATACTCATGAGAAAATTTTAGACACCATAAACATATTTCCACTGCTGACACCAGTACTCGACCTAACACAGGACAATTAGAAGAATTTGACTTCAGACTAGTAAGGGCATTAAACCAGCTAGGGTCAAGGGCGGGCTCTTTTGTTGCTACAAGTTGGGCACTTGTATTGCTTAATATGCTCAGCTCTAGCGGGGGTGATCTTAACACATTTCCCATGGAACCACTTCTCACAAATGTCGCAGCAGATCCAGAATTCGTCTGCACCATAGTTCTCACCGCATGCACCGCATAAAGTATCCCCATGATCTTCCTCTTCCTCATCAAAACCATCCTCATCCTCATCTTTCATTCCTGCTCTTGCAAATTTGCCTTGGTTATCAGATCCACGCTGTTTCAACAACAAAAAATTGGAATTACCAAGTAAACCAAGCACCAAAAAAAAAAGGTCATGCAAAAAGACAATTTATCCTTATTCCGAGAATCACACCCAACTCTCCCCACCCCCAGGCGTGTGTTTCTTTTTCATTTTGCATGACAAATCATGATGGCATGAAACTACATGGGAGACTCTGGAAAAGATATTCAACATAATAGATGTTAAACAACATTTTCTCTGTTTCTGTCCAGGAATTACAACTTTCCCTCAAAGGAAACTAGATAACTAAATTCCCAGTTATAAAAAGCCTGAAGCTTTCTTGCAGCCATCAAATAAAATGTTCGAATATCTATTAAGTAACAACCGATTCATGGCATCAAGTAATATTTGAGCTTGATAGCACCTCAAACAATATAAAACTGAATAGAAAAACAAGCAAATACGAGATATGCATCTGAAAGCACCAGTCACATATTAGATGTCTCTGCATATTCTATATGGCTGTGAGGGATACTTGAGAGTACCAGTCCCAGTTTATATCTCATCTAGTAAATTTATAGTAGCAAAGGGAGGGGAATAGGGGAAAGAGGTAGAAGGGGTGGGGGTTGGGGGTGTTTGCGGGAGGCGTGGAGCTCACAATACTTTCCATTAAAAGTTTTGTCAATTGCATTTATGTGCCAAATTAGACAAACTTACCGTCAAGTTTGTCTTGGATTTGTTGCTACTGTGATTAGATACTGTTGACTTCTCCTTTGATTGCTTTTTCACTGAACCTGTCACGACTTCAAATACTGTTGGCAGATCATTTATCATGTTAAAAAGCCGTTTCCTGCGCAAAGACATAATGATGTTAACCAATAGATAAATTTTCAAACCAGAAGAAAGTAAAACATGAGAAATTTAACTAAAAGAAGGGTCATGTTGCGGGCAAAGTCCATCTCATACGGCTCATCAAAGCCACAAAGATGGCGCTTTTTTTGCATATCATTCAAATTCAGATTTTGAAAACACAAAACTCATTATCTCAGAAGTACAAAGCACTAGAAGAAAAGATGCTAGTGAAGTATTCAAAATTCAAACCATCATTCCATATTTCCTTCTACTTGGTAACCAAGTAAGCAAAAAAACTGATTTGCAGATCAATAAACACCGGCAAACATTAAATTCCAATGTTGTACCATTCTAAGCAACACAGAAATTCAGTCTCACAAAATGAACTAGAGAACACTTCCAAAGCACTTGCATATGAATTGACACCGTACGCTCATTGCAATGGGTCAACATGATAAAGTAAAACTAATCATGCTAAAATTTTCAGGACAAAAGACAGGTATATCCAAGATCTTTGTGTAACAAAGCTTCAAAATAAGGCGTCTATCGGACGTGCAGATGTGGAATGTCCAAAAAAATCACAAATTCCACATCTTATTTGAAGAATACCACAAGCACAACAGCAGTTTCCTAAATTTTAGAAAGAGAGCCAAAAAATCATTAAAAGTCATGTTACCTATCAGCTTTGTCAAAACCGAATCTAGCACCAAAATAGAAAGAAACAGCAAGCAACCATGCATCACTGTGGACAGCAACCAATGACAGCCAATCTTTTTCTTGCATGCCATCTCGTGCAAAGTTTATACCAAGAGCAGGCTCTGGAAGCTCTGGAGGCACCTCTTCAGCAGGTAAATTAACCTCCCATTGCTCATCGGGAAGTCCATAAAGGCAAAGGTTTTCCTTATCTGCAGTTAGAAAAATATAACTACTTCCTGAGCCCAAATAATAAATTGTCTCTGAATAGTCTAGATGAAACAGTTGAGAAGAGACATAAATTCTACAGCTAAACGGCATAACGCAATAAAGGCAGTCAGAAAGCCAAAATAATAAATGCACCAATTAAACAGACTGATTCAAGATAAAAGGCAAGTGTAGATAGATTCTTATGTTTGTAAGAAAAAGTGACTAATCACAACTAAGCATAAAATTGTACCCATGAGAACAAAACGACAGAATTGGAAGAAACTAACAATGTAGCAGACATCAACCACAAAGAATTAATAGAAAAGCTGAGGAATAAAAAACAGGGAGGAGAATATTAAAAACAAAAAAAACAAAAAATATGAAAATTCAGAAAGAAATCAATCTCCAAACATTCAAGAAAGGTTGAAGAACATAGATAAAAACACTTATCCCACACAAAATTGCTATAAGGCAGTAATGTGAATAGTAAAGGCAGCACAAATATTTGCAAAACAAAATGAATGGCCATATTACCCTACAAGTCTACTTTAGACAAACTCTAATCGAGGCTCCACAGATCAATCAACTAGGGGCATAACCTTAGATTGAAAGATGACAAAAGATTGAAAAACTTGAGATTTAGCAAGACAAAAACAACTAATCTATGATCCAGAATCTAGTCTATGGATTCTTTGAAGCCTCACAGCTTCCAGACTCCAACAAGTTCATGATACGAATGAAGCCTCACAGCTTCCAGACTCCAACTTCAGTACATGAAAATAAGATAAACACTTAAGTTCTTGACCTTGACTACAATTCCTAATCTACCTCAAAGAAATTTTATTGCATAAGATAAACCATTTCATTCTTTCAGCTCTATCATGTAAAAATTGTTTACCCACACGTCACTTGCATCATCAATGTTATTGTGCAAATCAGATCTAATGATTTAGATTTGCAATTAGGCCAATTTTGCATTAGGTCCAACAATTGATAAAGAGAAAGGATAGAAAAATGTAGTGGCAATTCTGTGGCAAGGTAATCACTGAACTACAATTTACCATTGATAGACAATAATCTGAAAGTGTAAACAAACAGAGCATGAAACAGGATAGCATTGGGGCACGTGTGCCTGCAGCTATGAGAGAGTGGAGTAACATATGCAACAAATGATAAAATGAGACCAATGTGCAATAAATAAGGAGATCCATCAAATTAAACGAGTTAAATGTGACCATCATGCAATATCTCTTGCTGATTCATTTGGCCAAACTCAATGAAAAACACAAAATTGTAAAATGTCAGATTAATAACGTCTAAAGAATCCCACAAGTATCCATACACTGTACAACCACAGAAAGCTCTTGCTCTTATCCACTATGCACATACACTCAAACATCACATTATATATGAGTAAAATGACAAGAGCTTTCACACGCAAATACCAAATGCCTTTTACATAAAAAAAAAAAAAAAAAAAAAGCTGAGAATTTTGTCAAAATAACTGAAGGCATTTGCAAAAGGGAATTGGAAACCTAATCTGTCACTTCACCCCCAGAAGAAGTAATAGAACAGCACATTTTCAAACAAAGTGTACAAATATCCATACCCCTCACATAAAACAGTTACAGTTAGCTATAAATTTTACGCTAGGAATATTTCGCACCCACTGGTGGCTGCCGAATGATGGGCATCATTTATAACACAATGCTTGACATTCAAGTACCAATATAAATTTGCCTTATCAGCCGGCAAAAAGTGAGAAGCACATTCGTAATTAGGAAAGGATACTAGATAGAATTTACTATTTCCACGCAAACAAGCACAAATTTAGAGTAATAAAAAATTTTCCTCAAGTTCTGTCTGAAAAAAAAAAGAAAAGAAAAGTTCTTCAATCCCTTACTCGCATGTAAAGCAAAGTTAACTGAAATTTCCAAACAGAGGCACAAAACCCATCAGAAATTCATTCACACTATTTAAACAGAATATATTTATCTGCAAAACAAACAGTAGATGGAAGGAATTATACCAGGGTCGCATAGCTGATAGAACCGCTCAACATCTGGGAGAACAAAAACAAAAACCAGAAGACAAAAATTAGCGAGAACAACCCAGCTTCGAAACCCCCCAAAAAAACCCTCAATTTGAACACCCAAAACACCACAAAAAAAGGAATTAAAGAGCAATTACCACTACAGACAACCTATATACCACAACCCCCCAAAAAACAATTGTTACTAATTACTGGTTATAGAAAAAAATGGGTGCGTCTTTTAAAATACCAGCAGTGAGGGCCTTAATTAAGCCAGCTCTTCGACCCTTGAAATCCCTAAAAACCTCCTCAACCGTCCTCGGCCCGTACTGCGGATTGGCGTCCATTACTACAGTATTCTAATACCAGCCCTGTTCACAACGGCAAAATCCAATTTCAATTTAAAAAAACCAAAAAAGTTTTTAGCGCTGGGAACAGAAAACAACAGAGAGAAACTAAAAAAAAGGGAAGTCTCCCAAACGGATGAGTTAGAGAGTATTGAGATATGCAGAGAGGGAAAGTAATATTAATTATTCTTATTATTATTGGGTTTGGTGAAGAGAGAGAGAGAGATAGAGACAGAAACGGTGTGTGAGTGTGTGAGTGTGTGAGTGTGTGAATGTGTGTGGGGCTTTTGGGGTTGGGAGGGAAATTTTTTTGGGGGAAAAAAGTGGTTCCATTGTTTTGACCCTTACCCTTAAACCGTGGCGCTGCGTTTGGTCTTCTCTTTCGTTAAACACAGCAGTAGAAGTAGTAATAAACTATGTATAAACTGTAAAACTAAAACTCTAAAAGCAGCACTGGGAAGAAAGGGAAGACGATGGTGGAGGATCCTTTTCTATGATTGGATTTCAAAGGGTACATTAATTTGGATTTTATAATAGCGAAACGAGTCCGGATCTGATGTTTTTCATTTTTGGGCTGTTGTTCGTTTTTTTTTTTTTTTGGGGTTTTGGGCTTCAACCGTTTCATGGTCCAACATAATAATGCTTCTTCTTTCGTTTCAAAATTCTTTCGATACAACTTTTTTTTTTTTTCTGATTACGAGATATAATATAATATTTTTATCTCAGTTTGTTTGTCCGCTTTTTTTTTTTTCTTTTTCTCTGCCCTCGTCTCGATAAGCATTCAATGCTGAGATTGCGCATTAAATTTTGAGCAATTACTTTTTTTTTCTTTTTCTCTACCTGCATCTTGATACGCATTCAATGCTGAGATTACGTATTAAATTTTGAGTAATCGATTCATAATCAAAAAAGTAATTGTGATTGTTCAAGAAGAAATAAAACAAAAGATATAGTAAAATTAAAACAGTTATTCTATGAGGTCTACCCAATGCTAGATGCAAACATGTATAATAAATTGATATAAATATCATGAGTTGTCCCGTAATAAAATAAGTTATTACTGATGCTATCTTTTCGGTTTCTTCTTCTATAACCTGAGCACGAAGTAAGAAGAGATAAGAGGATCTTCCGTATTATTAAATGTATAATTTTCTATTTTTATAATTATTTTTAATACAGAACTTTATTCAAAATAATATTTTTAAGGACAAAAACATTTTGAAGATAAACTTTTCTTTTAGAGGAATTGTATATGATTAATGTTACCATTACACATTTTTACTTTTTTCAATACACTTTATGTCTTTTTAATATATTTTTTATTTTACGACCCTTACCTTCAAATACAATTCATATGCCACCATTATTTTGTTAAGCCAATTTGTTTAAGAATTGGTAGTAAAATTTGTGGAGATGAGGGTGCATTTACTAAGTGCAAACTCTATCCCAATTTGTATCTAGATTATTGGGGTATTTATTAATTAAACATTATGTATCCCAATTTAATATTTAACACACATATGAATTAATAAGAAGAGAAAACTTACTTAGTGTAACGGTTGCATTTAATCAAAATTATTGCATAGCCCTTTTAATTGTTAAAAGACTATTAAAACTTAATCATAATTTTGACCATGACCAACTTAACTTAATTGGATAAGCCATTTCACCCCAACATATTCATTGATGTTTTAACATTAGTGTTTTGGTCAATCCGGACTTCTACTTAATTTTGTCTAAATTTCTATCCTTGTCTAACAATGATGAGGAATTAGCCCCTCAATGATTTATTCTTTTTTTTCTTTTAATTTTTTTTTAATTAGAAAATCTAGAACTCGAAAATTTTTAATTACAATTATTACCTTCCACATTATCATGCAATCTAACCGTTCTCAACTTAATGAGTCAAATTTTAAAATAATTCAATTAGACTCTCTCTTTATCCACGAAATAGTGATGATTATTGTAAGTATATAATAATAATAATAAATAACTTCGACCACTTTTTACCCCAAACTCTAAAACACTTTATTTGCAAGATTTTTTTTTCTTTCTTTTTGGAGGTTTTGCAATGGACTAATTATTGAAAATAAAAAAGATTTAGAGCGCATACAAATTATATTTTTAAATATATTTTTTAATTTTTCGAAGTAATAAATATATTAAAAGACACAAAAATATTTTTTAAAATACAATCCATTACATGTGTGCTCCACAAATTTTCTTGTAACCACATTTTTGGTCTTTGGGTTTCAAGGAATTAGATAATACCATCCTTAGCTTTTCTCTTGACTTTTGCCAAGAATACCATTTCTCCCAATTCTAGATTGAGGATACAGATTGAAGGACCTGTTATTGGAATGAGACAACATTCCCCTCCATAAATTTGTGAAAAACAAAAGCTAGTATCGAATGAAACATACAGTTTCTCTGCTATAGATACCAAAGTAGTGTCTTGTTTAGGTTGGGCTTCCATGGTGATTGGGCAGATTGCTTCACCAAATAAAGAATAATGCAAAGCAAAGCAAAGCAATAGATACCAAGTAAAGAATAATGCAAAGCAAAGCAAAGCAAGCCAAGCACACTATTACCAATCATACAGAATTCAGTAGAGTACAAGACAAAGGTTGACAATGTATGGTATCAGGTCAATGTAACTGGAAATCACAACAACTAGTTTTTTACTTACTTCATCTGAGTTTGTAACAGATCATTACTGGGAACAAACAGCCAAATACTTAAAAGCACACACATATGTCCAGCAATGTGGTTTCCTGAACGCACAAGCATAGACAATCGAAAGCCTGAAAGTGACAAATCCTATACAATAGTCACTGTTTTTATTCCAATTCCTAAGAAAGCAGTAGTAAAATAGCCAAGGATGAACTGCCGAATATCCATTCTGAGTGCACAGGAGAGCTGCAGTCATTTCTGTGCACCTCCATTAATGGATAAGAAAAGCCTGTTGCCAAAACCTATACGTGTCAAGTCTTGTTCAACAGGCACGCCCAAGCGGGAAGAAGAGGTTGTTGGGACCCTTACCACTGGCTGCTGGAAGACATCATCACCAGTGAAGATGCTTGTGATATCAGAGCCAGAAGGTGTGGATGTTTCCCAACTTCCACTTTCTGAAAGCCGTGCTTCAGAGCCGGATACTTCTCCAGTGAACTTTTTCTTAGAGATATCTTCACAATAGCTTGGGGATGAAACCTGAGATTGCTTGATATTCTTTGTATTCAAAAAGCGCCCTCCATCACCCCGAGGTCTCTTTAGTGCATGAACATGTCGAGACTCATGAAGATAGGGCTGCAAAATACAAAATGAATGCTTCTAGGATAAGAACCAAGTCTATTACATAGGGCATTGAGGGACATTTAAAGCTACCATTACCCTTCGAGATTGTACTGTTTTGTTCTGAGCCACAAGCTTTGCACGTATTTGTCTTCGCTTGAGGATTGCACGGAATTGTTTAGCATTAACCAAGATAGGTATGCTTTCTGCACACTCAAGAGCAGGAAGAGGCACTCTTGCGGGTGTCAGTCCCATCATTGGAGGACAAATCTAGTTGTGATGCACCATTCATTTCAATAAGATAGCATTAATTGCTGGAAAGATCAACTCATACATTATAAAAAAATAATAATCATAAATTTGAAGTGTTTTAGACCGAGGAAATCTGTTAAAAGTTATCCATAACCATAAGCAAAAACCAGCTATGTTCAAAGTTATGCATAACCATAAGCAAAAGCCAACACAAGTTGCATGTATTTGGCCCATCACAGGCTTTGAGTGACAAATAAATATCAATGGAATACAACAATCAATCTAATAGGAAAACTTGGACTGCCAAGTAATCCTTCTTGATAATGTGTCTAAAAATGATCCACATCCTCTAAGAAACTGAGGGACTCTTGTACAGAAAGATAGGGGGAAGAAAGTAGAACCAAAAGGGCAGTAAAGAAAGGACTTGGTCTGCTAAGGAAAGGAAAAAGGGCTGCACACTTACAATTATTCACCTAAATTTCTATGATGAGAGTAAACACATGGACAAATTATATGCAAAGTTCTGAAAAGAAGGAACATTTGAGAAAATTCTAAGTTCTTTTATCTTGGAGTGCGATCCATCCAACTGAAAATTGTAGTTCTTTTTCATCTTATTCTTTACATCATAAAATAAAAGATATTAAAACCAAATATCTTTTCGAAAATGGTGGGTAGATGTCTAAGCACATGGAAAACTGCCTCAAGATGAAACTAGCACATCTTAAAGGTTTTACTATTGGATGGAAAGCAACAAAGAGGAAATGTTGAGGACTTACGAAAGAATTTTGTCCATAAGCAGCTACAAGCCCGCCAAAGTAGGATTCAGTGCAGGGGAAAGTTATGCAAGCCTGTAAATGAATCAGAGAACATAAGAGACCATTATCCTCCTGCACACAATTTTCATTCATCTCTAGCCATAGCCACATTTTATATTCCATACCCTTTCTTGATGTTGGTGTATCTGGTGCTTTAGTGTGTTCATTTCTTCTTTCAAGAGAAAGAATTTTGGTATGCAATAGCATTTGATAGATGAAATTACTTATAGATTTATAAAAAGAGACGTAGGTCTATTGTTCCTTTTCTAACCACCCATGATGTTCTATGACAGGCTTTGCTATAAGGTACCCTGACCAAACTCATGCCTCATTCAATGGATGACAAATTGTCAAGATCAAAGCAACTATCAGTAAAACAATAGCCCATATGTCATGAATTTCCATGTGGATCACATAGATTCATTCTTGATAAATATGTGAAGGCCCATGAACAAATAGATACAGGACAGATCATCTTATGCAGGAAGATGAATCGAATTGACCAACCAAATTTCCTACACTGGAACAGGTATAATGTATCCTTACATTGGCTCTCAGAACCTATCCATTTGCACTGTCCCATGGCTAATCACAGACTTTAGAGAGACTATGATATTGAAGATCCAGGTGATGATATCAAAAATTAGAGGCATGGATAATGGCTCAAAGTATGCTTTAGTGCATGTCATAGATTAGAAGGCAAAGGTAAATGACTCCAAATCTTATTTATTGTTATAACAACAGTAACATGTGTCCAATTCCGGATGTTACTGAAATGAACTCACCGCTGAATGTTACTGAAATGCCAGCAATCTTATGCATTGAAGTGAGGAAACAACCAAAATGAACTCACCGCTGACTTGTTATAGTTGAGTTGCACTTGACCAAATCCATAATCTGCGTTGCCATACAGAAAAGATGACCTCTGGTATTGGTCTCCATGCCTTCCATAACTTTCATCACTATCTAAGAGACAGAGCCACTAATATTAGCTGATAAAGCATAGGCCAAGAGCCCTCTAATATCGTGAACATGGAAGAAAAATCTCCATTACTTCAGTAAAGAATTAAAAGCCCAATCCACTATAGGTATTCAAAGAAGTTATTTTTGAAGTACAAATCTGGTTTATTTAGAAATATTTTAGAACATTTAAAACAGATTTTATGAAATCTCAGTAGATGAATCAGCTCATTCAACCTGAAAATCACCGTGCAGATGTGAAACATTTAACACAGATTTTATGAAAAAATCACCGTGCAGATGTGAAACATGTAAAACAGAGATGTGAAACATTTAAAACAGATTTTATGAAATCTAAGTAGATGAATGAGCTCATTCAACCTGAAAATCACCGTGCAGATGTGAAACACAATCTCCAAATGATGAAGTCATCAGTTATATATGAAATTTCTTGATGTACATTATCTGACAGCAAAATTTCCACATATACACATGTAGGTTTGTGGGAACTGCAACTTCAGTTTTCCATGAAATCTCACTTGTTAGTGCGTCTTAAAATTTCTAAATTTACATATTTGACTCAGGAACTCCAACCAGATCAGAGAATATCACAAAGAATATCAAGTATTACCAGGCTGTGACCCAGTGTTTTGCACAGGACTGTTTCTCGCAGCATCAGCCATTCCATAACGGGACTGAGAGGTTGTCAAAGTTGAAGAAGAATCCTGCTCTAGAATTTGAGAATCTGATTGCTTCAGGCTGTGAATATCATCAGGAGACGGTTCGTGGTCAGTAATAGTGCTCTTGGAAGGAGAATACTTCAGCTGTCCAGTGGAGTTCCACAGAGAAGAGCAATTAATGAAGAAAGGTTCCAATGATTGATCATCTTTGTTAAGAGATCTTTGCATCCTCGACATAAGTAGCTCTTTCAATTTTTGTCACTTAGATGAGACCTTTAGATTCCTGTTACAACACCCAAAGCAGATTGTCACTAGATTGAATTTACATGGCTCAAGTAATAAGATATAAATCCATTTTACTATCCATGATATCAGTAAACACTCGCATGCTAAGATTAAAGCTGAGGAGCACGAATAAGAAATAATACAGAATGAGAAACTGAATCCTTATTTTTTGACAACAGGCGAGGAAAATTCTGCCAAATAATTCACAAAAGGGTAAAATGAAGAAAAAAATATTATGTAACAAATATAATGACTGCTTTATTCGAGATGCAAACGCATCAAGAGTAGCAAGACAGCAATTGCAAGCTAATACTCTTGAAAAGCTTTGCTACACAAGGTTTACAAGGCTGCCTAAATCTATTAACTTCTCATTATGCATTTAACAAAATTGGTGATCCTCTTGTGTGCCTAATGTGCATAAATACGCCAATATATGTACCAGGGAGTCAACGAAAATCATTAGAAAACACAAGCATCATAATACTGCAAATTGTCTTCCTACTAGTGTGACAAAGAAACTAGTAAATGAACTGTATGTTCTACTTGAAACAAAGCTGTCGTATGTGACTGCCATCATAACCAGACTCATAATTTTACCATCTGTCAAAGAAGAGGATTGCTCTGTGGAAAGTGAAGTTTGAACTACAGAAAGTGCAAAATATTCAAATACTCCACTTCCCTATTTCAGACAAGGTGAACAACACCAGCCCACTTCCAAATCACAAATACTCGTACCAAAAACACTAGTAATTTCCAAAAGTTCAGAGTACCAATAGCAGCAATTGAATTAAAGTCAGCAGCAATCATAGACATAGTGATTAATAATCCATACACGAGACACAGAAAAGGAAAAGAATAAGTGGGCAGGAAAAAGAACACACATCTATTCAGAGGTAAAAGAAGAAAGGAACCGAAGGCCTAAAAAGAGTGAAAGTTTGGGAACATAGGATAGAAAGAGACCTGTAGAAGGATGAAATTTCCAAGATTGACAGAGAAACTTGGTTGGTTCTTAGCTTGGATGCAAATCAAGTCTTTAATTCTTGTACTTCCTTCCACCTGAAAGCTACTCACTATTGCACCTTTCACATCAAAAATTTTTGAAGAGGAAAAAAAAAAAAAAAGGTAAGAAAAAAGAGAACCCTTTATTCATGGAAACGACAAGTACCCTTCCAGTTCCTACATCACAAAATACAAACACTCAAACACCCCTCACCAGACCATCCTATTTCCACCGCCACCACCACAATCATCACTACCCAGTACCCACTTTTGTTTCCTATGCGCACTCCTCATTTGGATAGTGAACCACCTTCCTGCTTGATGGACCCATCTGGCACGTCAAGAAAATCCAAATCATATTTTTTTTTTCCGACCCAGTGTTAACGTCAGACTTTATAACTAGTGTGATTATGTTTTTTTGTTTTTTTCCTCTTTGCCAAACGTTAAAACTCAACAGCAACTATGGATTAACTACAAAAGTTTACTCGTCAAAAAATTATATGTGTACATTGATCCTCAATCACCTGACTTGAACATAATGATTGAAAATTTCATTAAAAAATAGTTTGTCTGAAGGATTCTGATATGACTGTGCTAAATAGTAATATTTTCTACATTGGTATTCTGTGCGAAGAAAAAAAGTGCCCCATTGGTCAAAAGAGATCCAATTGCGTCACTTGCCTCCAAAATTATTTTTTAAAGGGTACATACACATCAGGATGTCCACTGAGGAGAGTTACTTAAGACCACCACCCCTCCTCAAATGAACCTGCAATGCCATGCCATCCTGCAACAAGAACAATTAATTTTAACAAATAGCACTACTACTTTTTCACTTTTAACATGCAAGAATTATACTTTTTAGTGCGCATGACTTGCTATAATTTGTCCAAGAGCCCAAAAGTTTCAACTTTGAAAAAGAAGACAATAGAAGAAAACAAGACTGCTGAGAGTTTGGATTGAAACGATGCTTTGTGGGATTAAAATAATAGAAACTCAACAAATCATATGGTAAAAAAGAAAGATTAACATCATACTAGATGAAACTAAATGATGATTGAGAATTTCTTGTACTTGAGAATTTCTTGAAAACGTAACTTGAGAATTTCTTGTCTGTACATTTGTACTTGCTTGTGGATATAGTATTTGACTTTCTGAAACGCCTTTAATAGTGTAAAAGAGTCTTGAGGTGGGTTTGAAAAGCAAATGGAAAATAAGAAAAAGTACTGGTAGCTTTGAACTTTCTTACTGAACCAAATGCCTCCCAGTTGAGAAGCACCATGGAAGATGTTGTATGACTGAGTAATTAGTGAGAAACAAGCATTTGTTGGATCAATTTTAAGAGTTTTGCATAGATTCTACAACAATCACAAAATTTATTATTTGTGCTATCAAAAATTGGTTATTCAAACAAATTTATGTCTCCTGCAATGGAATTTGATTAGTAAAATTTTAAGTAAATGTTTACATAATCTCCTTCTGTCTGAAGTTTTCCTATTCCCTTTCTCCTCTTCCATCGTGAAACATTATGAAAGATTGAAAAAGGTAACGAGTCATACTCCAAGAAAAAGAATAAAAAAAGCTAGTATCGATTAATCATCATCCAGACTTGCTTTTACTTGTTAAAGAACGCAACATAAGACAAAGTAGCGCACAATCTGAACTTGATCTTATCAGTTATTATTATTATTATTATTAACAATAAACCTTCCAAACTTCCTTAGTTTAACGAAAATTTGACATAGCTATATTGTCTTCTAGTTGTATTGATTGTAGCTGCCAGATAGAATCTTCATAACACTAATTATTGGCTTACACATCATTGATGTTAAGGATAATTTAGTTTAATTGGCCAAAGAGTTATTAGTGGGCTTAACCTTCCAACCTCATGAGTTTTTTATTCCAAGAATGCGTTAATGATAGGTGAATGACATTTTTACAAAAGACAAACTGATGAGATGTTATGATCGTTTTGGACTTCTTCACCTTGAGATGAGACAATGTTTAAATTAAGCAAAGAAACAATGGCACCACCAATATTTTTAAGTTTTTGTCCCCAAGTTAGTTAGGTCACATGAATAGTTGGGAGTGCTAATGCTGTGCAAACCATATCTATGGTTGTTTCCATCTCCTGGGATAGCACAGTACCCGTCTCATGTATGCATGTGTTTCCTTAGTCTAGGAAACATTGTAACTGATGAGTAGAACTGAAATGAGTCCAAACAATTGACAAATTTAGATTCAAGACTAATTCAGAAGTAAGATTCTAATGGAAATTTACGTTTCGTTTGCTAAAGCTATGTACACAATTTGATTGCAGTCACTCTGGTTGATGTAATGAGGAATAAACTCCAAAGGCTTCAGTAAGTACACGAGTGGCAAGGCAAGATTCAGAGAAAGTTTGGAACTGCCCCACTTTTTAGATAGCAACAGAAATCAACATATCTACTTGATCAAACTTGTGAAACATGGAAATTTCTCCCTTTTTGAGTATCAGCATTTTCCCAATAGTAGCTAGGAATCATGAACTGGGAGTAACCTTTATTCATTTTGTGCCTTTAAGGCTTCCCAATGCCCTTGAAAGATGCATTTCTGGCTTGAAAGAGGAATCTGGGCCTAAGAAAGATCAAAGCTTTATTCGGACATTTTTGCCTTGCTAACAAAGATGTACAGAAAGCAGAAATAGCTCCCTTATCTAACGACTGAAATTGGAGTTTCAGATGCATCCATTCAGGCCTACCAGGATGGGACTCCAACTAGATAGCAACCTTCTTGTAAGTTAAAGCCTTCCAAGATGCTAATTCAGTTTTAAAATTCTTTCAGATATCAGCTCTGATGATATCCTGAAATCAAATGCCAATCAGAATATACCAGAAGTACAGAGGCATTCCCGTTCGAGATACAGATTATTGATTTATCAAATAATGTAGTGAGGTCATTACTCTTCAAATTGACTGGTTTGTTAACGTCCATTCTCCTTCAAAAGACAAAAGACATTAGGCCATAACGGCAGTATGTCAGTATGGTCATGGTGGGAAGGGCGTTGCTAAGGTTTCAGCAGAATAGCTATTGTCAGCATTGGTAAATAACACACCTAATTGAATCCCACAGCTTAAAGCAAACGATGACTGTCTTAAGCATTCCATCTTGCATCAATAAGTTGACACACTAAACGGCCTCAACAGTTACCCCCCATTCACCTTAAACAGCCATCCAAAATCTTCTGATAACCATGAATCTCGGTTATGGGGCACTTTTGTTTCATCTGCTCAAAAAGATTTTCAATCTCAAATGACTTCCCTTTTGCAATTGATTCCTTCACCATAACTTCAAAGCACTCAAGATTAATTACGTAACTCTCATCAATCATTTCTAAGAAAACTTTTATTGCCATTTCCACATTTCCCTCGCCACAATATCCCCAAATTAAGTTACTGTATAAGGTGGCATCAAGCTTTTCACCATCCTGAAACATGTCATTCACAAGCATCTCTACATCTCGCATCCTTCCCTTAGCTCTTACTAGGCCAATAATCACCGCACTATATGATAAAAAGTTTGGACAGCAACCCATCTGGGGCATCTTCTTCAAAAGATGAACAGCTTCATCAAGCTCACCCAGCTCTACTAGACTTCTAAGAACCGCATTATAAGTATACATAACTGGATTAATGCCTTTCTTTTTCATTTCCCTTAAAAGATCAAGTGCTCTGTAAGGCTTTCTCAACTTGCAATATTCGTTGACAATAACTGCATATGATTTCTCATCTAGCTCCAATCCCAATCTAACCATCTCCTTGAAATGTTCAATAGCTTCATCTGATCTCCCAGCCAAACAATACCCCTTTAATAAACTCGTATGAGTAGCAACATTACTCTTCAATCCACTAAATCTCATCCTAGTCATCATCTTCTTGGCCTCATCAACATTTCCATTCATACACAATCCATTAATGAGGGCATTGTAAGTCAACACATTAGGCTCCACATTCATCTTACGCATCTCATCAAAGCACCTCATAGCCTTATCTATTTCCCCTTTCTTACAGTAACCATCTATCAAAGTAGTAAAAGTAACGATGTCAGGCATACAAACCCCACTCTCAACCATTTCATCGAAAATTTTACGTGCATTGTCCATTAAACCTTTCTTACAAAACCCATTAACCATGGTGTTATAAGCGAACAAGTTTTTCTCACCCCCAATTTCATCAAACAGCTTCTGGGCATAATCAATCATACCCACTTTACAAAAACCTCTAATCATTGTAGTGTAAGTAGAAACATCAGGTTTCACAACACCCTCTTTAATCATCTGCCCAAAATATCCCCAAGCTAATTTTATTCTCTGAGCCTTAACTAAAACTCCTAAAAGTGCATTATACGAAAACAAACAGTCCCCATATTCCCTCTCTTTTACATGATGGAAAAGCTTAACAGCCCATTTCAAATGGCCCAAATCACCATGCGCTTTAATTAATTTTCCCACCATAAAATCAGAAAATCGATTGTGGGACTCCAGTAATTTTTTGGCCAAGGAAAATAATTTATCCGAAATGAGCTTATCAGTAATGGCAATGTAGCAGTGATGTGTGTGGAAGTAATTGTTGGGGTTGGGGTTCAAGCTTGAAGCCCAGTTGAAAAAATAGAGAGAATGGTACGGGTTTGTTAGATCATTGATAACTTGGATGACTAATTTGGGTGTCAAAAGGGGTGAGAATTGGTTGAGGATATTGAAAGGATCCGGGGGTTCAGAGGTTTCCTGTGGAATTAAGGTTTTCTGAAGGAGCGAGGTTATGGTGGGAACTAGGCAAAGGGATTCCTGAACCAGCGGTGAAGGGCGTTTTGGGAGTTGGGACTTGGCGATGGTAGCCATGGCTTTTCCGGCCATTATGAATGGCTGCTCAGCCGGGGGCTTTTGACTGATGTTGATGAAGCTTGGTGATTGCTAGCCGCTAAAGCTCTACGTAAAAAGGATGCTAATTCTGGGATTTGGTATACGCTGGTGAAACAAACATATTAAAAGCACCTTTGGGGGGCATGGGGGGCACCTTTGGGGCTGCTGTCCACTCCTATTGATATTACAATTCTATTAATTAAATTTATTAAAACGATTTCGATTTTAATTATTATTTTATATTTATTATATGAATAAAATATAATTAAATTTATTAAAAAAATTATATCTAAATAAAATTAAAATTTATCATTATATAAATAATTTAATTAGTTTAATTATACTTTTATTAGTTTTTAACAATAAATAAATAAATTAGACATACGTGACCGTAACTAAAATATTGAAAAAATCATATAAAACCTTATAATAATTAAAAATTGAAATAAGATTATTTAATTATAAACTATACATGAATTTTTTATATATTTATTTATATATTAATTAATAATTACTTTAAAACTACTTTATAAATTATATTTTCTCAATCTTTTTAAAATTTTACGATTTATTATCCAATTCTACCAATCCGATCCTCCTGTCTTAAATAGATTCCGTGCAGAATTCCGATTCTATAAAGGGGAGGGGAACGAAAGCTAGGTAAGATGCTTCCATGCCATACTAAGACTAAGACGATAAACAAGTTTTATATGCATGATTTTGAGGTTTGCATTGCCACAATCTCGTATTTTGACACTTTTAACATGCAATAATGTTTTTCAAGAAATCAATCAAATTGTAGTGGAGGTGATGCTATGCAAAATAAATAATTAAGGAATCGTATCTTTGAACTTAATTAAGGTTGGCCGTAGTGGGGAAACTAGATCAAGAAAAGGAGAGAATTTAATTGTGAGATATCTAATGAAATTACTGTTGAAATTGTATTCAATGAGAAAGATTTCAAATATTTGAAGTTTATTTTTGTATATTATATGGATGATCCAAATCGCATGATTGTGGAGATCAATTGCTTACAATCACTTATGTTTCATGATTTCATCAATAATTTCTTGTTTCTGTTTTGGTAGAACGAGTGAATAATTTCTTGCCACAACTGGAGTGATGAAATGGCAATATCATTGTGGAGGTAGAAGAGTTGAAGAGGGATATGCTTGTGAAGCTTGTCTAATCATATTAGGCCAGGACATGATGTGGACCTGAATACTGTCCATTTTTTCCAAGGCTGAAGAGAGTGTTTCCTGAACATCAGCAATGTCAGAACAATATATGAGACCACCTGTGCTAACTGTTGAAGGCATTAGGCTCTTTCCTTCCAACCGTGAGATTATAGCCGAACGCCCAGTTTTGATTGCTTGCTCAAGCAAATGCCCAAGCCCAGCACGTTCAGCTCCTGCCCCTTTAGTCACAGAGGAAATGCAAATAAAACCCTGCAATATGTAGAAAATGCGATAAGATGGTTGTCAATTTTCACCCAAAAAAAAAATGTCATGGTGTTCATGCTAAAATATGGTTGTGACTTGTGATGGACTTGTCAAATTCGTATATTAGTTCCAAGGAGAATGATGTTACAAACTTGAGAGTGGATAACTTTTGTTACCTCGTCAGTTCTTCTGACATTGATCCCAAACTTGGTTTCTCCCATTTCAGGTATCAATTTTATTGATTCCTCCGCAACCCCCGGAAGGAACCATAATCTGATGCCAGTCACAGTTTGGATTTCAGAATTGCACTTCTTTTGCCTGATCCATTTAATCTCTTTTACTGAGGTATTGCTTCTCTTCTATGAAATGAAAAAATTATCAAAGCATTTTGTTGAAAATTTTTGAAGAGTAAAGCATCAATTGCAAGCAAAATAGACTTTTCATTCTCTTCGGAATTGTGTGTTGAATGATCTTGGATGTAAATGAAGAATGCTTGAATTCAGAAGCCATACCGAGTTAATGATTTGCTCCGTCTGAATGTTAACAAAAAATAAGGGAACACCAGAAGAAACTGCTGCTGAAAACCATGCCATTGTTCTCACTGTTGTTGCTTCGATATTATGTTCATTTGCCAGAGGCATGAAAAGAATTGAACTAACAACTGGAGACCTCTCATCTGGAAGATAGGTGCTAACTTTTGTTTTCCAGTTATACTTTATTCCCTCTTGATTGTATCCCCTCGAGTCCATATTCACTACTTTCCTGCTCGACTCTGCATGCAAATTGACGTGTTATCTTCTAATTTCATAAGAGCTACAGTTTTAATTTGTGGCAACAACCATATGTGCATTGCCTCTGCAGTGTGTGTGCGTGTGAAAGAGACAGAAACATCTGTTGTGGGATGAAAAGCCAAGCAGCAGTTTACCACTGTACCTTGCAGTCGAGTACACTCTTCAAGAGTCAAATAATCTAAGACCGCAACATGTCTCTCATCAGAGGCTGCTCTAATTGTATACTTTCTCTGCAGCTTTGGACATCCTTCTTTCGTTAGACATGCCTGGAGCTTGAGTGAGCTATCCCCTCTCTTAACCTTCACCCAAATGGCATCAGTCTGTCGACTAAATTTTCGAAGTTCTGAGCGAAGTTTTGACCTTGCCTTGGCTTGTATGAATATGCTTTCAGCATCATCTTTAGCTATGCCTTCTATAATGTCTCCAGGCAATAACATGCTCTCATTCCATTGTCCTGGAATAATTTGCTTCACTTTCTTCATACATACGAGTCTCTGATCACAGTCCATTTGTTTGAGTCAATATTAATGCTTCATACAACCTGATATTTATTTCCAACTCTGGAATAGTGCGAAAGAAACAAAAACCAAACGGATGCATCAAAGTACTAGAAACTGTGGTCCATAGTAGTTAACGTTTAGACTTACAGGACAAATGTCTCCTTAGAATACTAGATTTGGTTATCATGCCTCCCACTTTCTGTTTGAAATGTAGTACTAAAAAGACCTAAGATATTAAAGATCATAACGGGTCAATCGACAGATTTAGATTCATATATCCACCCATGGAGTACTTGGGTGTTATCCCTTCCATTAGATGTCTCCAATGTTAATTTTATTTAATAGCCAGCTTTAAGATAGGCGGCGAATTCAGGTAATGACATTACAACTATGCTCCAATCTCTAAGAAATTACACCCAGATTTGAATATTCCTTTATGCGTTCACCTTAAGTCAACTTTATCTGGGATAAAAGAAAAACCATCTCCCTGAGCACAGTATTTATCAGTTATGCTTTGGGGATTTGGAAGAAAACGTGAGCAACGAAAATGGAAATTTTTTGGACCTAGCCTTTTCATTGTTTGACATATATATTAATCCTTAAATACAGTATCAAAGTTGGATGGCAGCACCACTCCTTTAACCTCGAAGTCAAATTTGTTGGATTAGTAATTTGAATGGTTAATGTTCCAGTTAATGTTCAAATCCAATACACAATTTGTTGTTTTGTCTGAATCTTGTTGACCATTTGATCAATTTCTAATTGCTACACAACAACTCATCGGGATAGACCTTTACTATCTTCTCCAAACCTACTAATCATTCTGCAAAAATTTCCCATTGATCATCGATTAACAACCTCTGGGGTCATGACTTCTTAGTTGCTCAAATGTGTTTGCCAGTTCTTGCTCAAGCATCTGAATTTCTGCCAAAGCATGAGCCCTTTCTTCAGCAGTGGCAGAAGATAAACTCTGCTCTTTCACAACTATCTTCCTTTTGATGCCTTTGATCTGCGTTATCAAAACAACACCAAAACGAAAGCATATGGAACATTAAATTTATCATATGCATGTATATAAGATAGACATGAAGGAAAAACTAAAAAGCAGCACACACACTGAGACCAACCTTTCTGTAGGGCCATCTTGACAATCCAGCCTCCCTACATTTTTTCTTGATCACAGTAGGGCAGACCCTCATTTGCTTAGCCGCTTCATTTATGGGAAGATGGAAATATCCTGAGAAATCTTTCAGCTTCATCTTGCCCGTTCTTTCCCTCTGCTCTAATGATTAGCACAATTGACAGAATAATCAGAAAAAGAAAAAGGGATAGAAACATACTTTATCTTAAAATCATATACATAGAAGCTCAAAAAATGAAGAAAGAAACATCAGCGATGTCATGGCATATCCTACTAACCTGTGCTGCAAGAGAGCTCTTAGCAAATTCTCTTCTGTTCTCCCCCAGTGGTCTTCCATTTTCTTGGCAATCATCCATTGAATGTCTTAAACCATCATTCTGAGCATTTTTTTGGCTTGCAATATCTTCTTGCCGTGGCATCGTGTCATTGCCTAATTGAGAAACATTTAGGAGTAAAATAAAGACTTAAGGATCATCATCCGATGCAAATGCAGTGCTTTCTCACATAGTAATATGACTATAGAAGCCTAATTAGCACCATTTTAAAGCTTATTCAGCAATCAAAGATGTGAAATAACCTGAAGCCATTGGAGCTGGTTGGAAAAAAGCATTGTTCTCATCAATGCCAACGCATAGTGCCTCATAAAAAATCGATAATGGATCTTGTACCATAGTGTAACCTTCCCACTTCCGAGATTCGCAATACTGAAGTAAAAAGTTTTTCACGCTGATTATGCTCTCCTTGCTAAAGCTGTTGGATGAGATGGAAGGATACTAAATCAGAAAAGCATTTAGTACAACAGAACACGTGATTATATCTCATTTAGTACCACTCGAAGTAGATTAGTAACAAGGTTTTCAAATGACTTACTCATACATTTGGTACAGATGGTTTTGAGTAGAGAAGTCAAAATCATATATATCAAGAATGGCATGACTGATCATTCCTAGTCTTCCATGAATCTCAAGATTTGATATACGTATGCCTGCAAGGAGCCCCCAAAAAAATGAAGAAAAATGGTTACATCCGCGAACAGATGATTCAACTGAATAGGAAGAAAAAAAACCGTGATGAATCTGTAAAAAGAAACTCACCATTAGTATGGATTATTTCCCTCAGTATATGACAAGAAGAACAGGTATACGGAGATGGTGGAAGAGGCCAAACTGAGAGTTGAATTGGATTCTCAAAATCAATACTTTGTGGAATGCCACAATTTCCATGATCAGTTCTTTCTCCATGATTTTCATCAGGAACCGCCACAAAATGCCCATCTTCGTTACCATTAGAATTATTAAGCAAATCCCATATGAACGAATCCGACATGGGATCATTAGGATCCAAAAGTACACTATGATCCCCTTCATTAACACCAACACGACACGAACTGGGCTCTGGAAATTCCGGAAGTTGATCAAAACCCAGAGAAGGACCCTCATCACCAAACATTAGAATGCGTTCTGTACTAGGATTATCATCATCAGTAGGGTCATTGTAGGGAACGATCGAATATGGGTTTTCCATTCTCGATTTCCCCCTTGATTGTTGCTGTTCGCGCTGACGCTTGGAGTGGACCAAGCGCCAACACGAACAAAGAAGAAAATGGAGAATGGTGAAATTTCTGTGGATTTTGTGTTCAGATAGTGATATGAAGGGGAAAGGCGGGAGTTGGTTACCGTTGTTGAGAAACGGTTGGGCTTTGAAATTTTTTTAGTTAATTGCAAACAATGACCCAAATTTTATTTCGATTGCAAAGAACCTCATCAATTTTGAATTATGTCAAACATTAAGCATAAATATATACTACTAATATATTCTTGATTAGACACCATATATTAATGTTTAAACCTCAAATCCCTATAATTAATTCTCACAAAAACCTTATGTAATTCTTTCTTATGTCATACCTTATAACAAATCTTATGTATTAGCATGGTTATTCTTGTTTCTGTTAAAAATTATATTATTAAAGATTACTTTCATTCTAATATATTTTATTAAACTGTTCATGAATCAAATTTGTGTAGTCAAAACAAAGGCTGTTACACGAATCGAGGGTTTAGGAGAAACCTATATTTTGAAAATATTACACAAATCTAGTTTAGTTGAATCTAATTTGAGTTTTACATTTAATATCGTGACTAAATCGAAAAAGAATAAAACGAAACTAAAACGTATTTAACTCAAGAGGGCAGATCTAGTTTAAAAGTATTACTCCAATAGGGGTTAGAAGACACTTATATATAAGAATCTAGTTTGGATTCTAAATTTAAAATTTTAATATGCACACAAAAAAAAAGAAAAGGAGAAACCTATAGTTTGGAAATATTGTTTTCTAAAAGAGTTGTAGACTTTGGAGTAGAATTGTCTCAAATTTGTGATTTCAATATTACTTGCCATTTTTTTATTCCTTCCTAGTTCTCACTGTTAAAATTATGTTTCCAAAAACAAAAATTATCTCCAAAAAATGATGATATAATATTCATTTATCTGTGACCTCTAACAGTAATAATCAACAAATATCGTATTAAACGTTTTTTGACTTGAAATTCAAAAAGATTTAATTTTAGTATTCACAACAACAGAAAATAATATTTTTTTAAAAAATTATTATTATTATTGAACAATTGTACTAAATGTTGATTGGTATACGATGACAAATACAATAAACCAAAGTTATCTGCAAAAAAGGCAATCAATCATGGTATTAATTAGTAAATTTTATGTTGTCTTGGAGACAAACCCCAACTCTAAACAAACTGTATCAGACATTTGCCTTCCTATAACGTAGCTGGTCTTAGCTGTGGACGTAGGGTAGGGACTAGGAGCGTGCCCGTCGTACCAGGGACTATATATATCTTCAAAGTTCATCTTTGTTTGTTGTGCCATGGACTAATGTCACTATTTCCATCACTCCAATCAAGAACTGATTCCAAGACTAGATTTTCTAATTTTTAACGTCAATATTTCCAGAGTTACATCCATCACTTCAATCAATAACTGGTTCCCAGGTCACTGGCGCATTTCTTTAATTCTTCCATTGAATAATGTAATTTAATACTTTTATTGAATTTTATGATATTTAGTCGTCAGTAAGTGAGAGGTTCAAAGAAATATATTTTTGCTTGGCAAAACGAGAATGAGCGCTTATTTGATTTTGATCCTTGTGAAGTGAAAATTAGACTTTGGCTGCCCGGGGCCTGGCGCAGCGGTAAGCATTGGATGCCGCAAATGATTCCACCAAGGATCGAGTCCCTTCAGGTTACTTGGTTTCAGTTCCTGCAATGGACGTTGGCTGCCAATATTTAGAGACAAATGATAGGTGGTTTCAGCTCCTGCGATGGACGCTGGCTGCCGATATTTAGAGATAAGTGATGGTGGCATCAGAAGGATTAGTCTCGTGCCTTTTCAACATGTGGTGTGTTGCGATGGACGTTGGCTGCCAGTATTTAGAGACTGCTGATAGTTCAGGAGGATTAGTCTCGTGCCTTTTCAACACATGGTATGTGCTCGATGATCCCTAGTCGATATACGCAAAGCCAAAGGCCAGTGCAATGAAGGAATTCGGTGGGTAACTATGTACCATGTGGGGACTCGGTGGGTAACTATGTACCATGTGGGGACTTAGTGAATGTAGGGATACCTGTTGCTAAAAAAAAAAAAAGTGAAAATTAGACTAGACTTGATAGTTTGTTTTTAGTAATAGTAGGACATTACCATATGTAAATTCAGGTGCATGATACACATTGGTACTCCAGTGCATTTTGCCATCTGATTGATAATAAATATGCTTTTGAACTTTTTTTTTTAAATTCAAAGTGGATGTTTCTGTGTGTAACGTATTTTTACATTTTCCAAAATAATGATTATGAAATAAAAAAAATATTTTAAAATGTATAAAATAGAAAATATATTAAAAAATATTAAAATATTAAAATATTAAAAAGTGTAAAAATATTTTTTTGAAAAGTCTGTCCATAAAAACCCTTGAGAGTGACTAATCCTAAACTTTGATTCTAAAAGGAACTCCTCTCAACTACTTGCTTAGCACGCTCACTTTTGATGACTTTAGGAGAGAATTGTGCAAACTTTATAGAGATTCCTTTGCAGTAGTGGTCAAAAAATATATGCTCAAACATTATCAAACTTAGCAAATTAATTGTAGTTAATCACATTGATCAACTTCTTTTTGAATAATCCTATTCTATTAGAAGAGATTTCAGTCATAATCTGTGTCACTAGTATAAATGGAAAGTGCTATTACCAGTGACTAGTGAGAGGGCAAAACGTTGAAATAGACTCACAAAATAAGTAACACTGTGCAGGATTGATGTTGCTTTTGCCAAAAGGGTGCCCAGTAACACACCCACAAGATAGGAACTGGCAAAAGTGTATGTTAATATTCACTAAATTTAGTTAGTGCAGGAACACATGGAGATATCAGTCACTAGTTGCACAATAAAGAGATCAACAAAGGGAAAGAAGATACATGGATAAGTCTTCACAGTACGTTTGTTCTATCTGGGAATGGACAGAAAAATGAAAATGCATATCTCAAGTTAGTTAACAAGTCTACATAATGGAAGGTGCAGCATCATCTTACTCTGCATAAATGATAAATTATGGCCTCTAAATCAAATGTGGCCTAAATAAGTGTTCCTTAATTATGGAATCAGTCTAAGAACTAAAGTTTTTCCTACTTTTAAAATGAAGCTCATGAATAATATTTTCTGCCTACGTAATTGAGTCTCGACCTCCTGCTTCTTACAGGAGTAAACCAGTTCTGTCCGCTAGGCTTCTTGGATCTAAGTCTTTTGTACTCTCTGGACCGAATTACTCCCTCCATAATTCGAATATCTTCAGAAATCTCATGTCTGGAAAGAGATGCCAAGCTGGGCAAAATATCCTTCTGGAAGTCCTTCATTCTCCTCCCCCTTCTCAATTTAACTCCATAATCTTTATTGTCTGTGCTAATTACTTCCGAATGATTTGAAGTGACACAATAGTCTTCTACATTCGTTTCCTGCAGCTTGAGCACCATTGATTCAAAAGTATCTGAAGAACACTGTGGCTGATCCCTCTTCCCATTTTCAGTTTCATTCGCCTTGTCAAACTCGGCAATATGATCGTGTTCTTGTCTAGAGCTTTCAAGAAAAAGGAACATGAGACACTTGGCACCTCTTTGGACCAAAGAATCATCGTGTGCTGATCCTTCTTTCTTCTCATCAAAGGATCCAAATTTTGATTCACCTCGACTGGAAGATTGGTTTTGAGATGACTCAGAATTGGGAGAAGAATTTATATGAGAAAGATCAGATTTTCCCAAATAAATTCCAGACTGCTCTGTCTTTAAACTGCATGTGTGATCCGTTGCATTATAATCAGACTTACATGAGGCAGGAGAACTGTCTATATCTTCAACAGGATCAGCCCTACAACATAAATGTGAAAACATTGCATTTTTTTCAGCCATGCCATCATTCACTCCTATCACTGTTTTGCCTTTATCATTTCTTCCAGAAAAACTTGACCCTAACTCTGCATCATGTAGAGAGTTCCCAGTGAGACAGTCGTGACTTTCACAGCAGTCAGATGGTGACCTAAAACTTGACTCTAGATCAGGAGAGAGATCTTTACCACCTCTTGTGTTTGTGCTACTATTAGTGCTGTTGGAAGCCATCATAGTGAAATTCAGAGTATCTTGTTCAATTACAGCAGAAACCTCATTTGAGCAGTTATTGTTGCATATTCTCCAATTAGTTCCATCAGGAGTTTCATGGATATCACTAGCCAGCACCCTCTCAGTAACACCAGAACAGGCACCTACTGAAGACTCCATTGCCAGGTCCTTTGCGTCGAACAGTGATCCATCAAACAGAGGTTTATTAAGGTCCAAGCACAATGCTTCATGAGAAGTAGACACTTTGGTCGTGGGTGACATACCCACAACTGGGAGCCCTCCAAGCCATTTTGTACCCCCTGCAGAAGCAAAATCGAAAAAATGCAACAGCAAGGTCATGTGAATATGTCTAAACAGTGACTTGTGGCCACGTGCATAAAAGTGATTTCACTGTAAGGTTGTAACAACAAAGAATTGTGGAAAAAGTTCCAGACCTTCATTTAAGGAGTTCTGCTCCAGACAACTGTTACTCTCATCTATAAGTGACTCAGATCTCATGATCCCATTAGCTAAATCCTTTTTTGTGCCATTCACAAAGATGTAATTGGATTTGAGACCATGGAGGTTTCCAGAATCAGCAGAGCCAGCAGTACATCCAAGTGCAGTCATGGGTTCAACATCTCTACTCAACTCAGTGTGACTTGATTCTTCTAAGTCAATTATCTCTTGGGAGGATATGGAAGTAAACTTTTCATTCCCAATTTTCCTGCGGCCCCTCTTTTGCATGGTGCCCCCACCAATGCTCAAGGAGAGCTTAACCTCATCCAGAGAAGATTCAGTATCACCAGGGCAGTAATATTCCACCTGTACAGGATTTTCTCGAGTACCCCAACCATCTCCTTTGTGTAAAAAATGCTGGTCAAGATGTTTTACACAGCCACTGGCAGACACTTTAGCATCTAAAGGCCTTTGCAAGATGCCTTGTGAATCACAGTTCCCAGATTGTCTAGTGACCACCTGAAGAACACGAACTAAATCAAGTTATGCTCAAATATATGAAAAAATATTGAGCATCTCAAAAGATGACAAAATTGGCAAAAACAACAGGCAAATAAAATGATTTTGCATAACCTGACGCAAGGGAATTTACCCCATTTCTATGAGGGAGTTATAAATATCATTACAAATTCCTGTTTTCTAACATTTAGTTGATAAAAATGCAAAGGACTTTCATTCTTCTGATTGACAACAGCATGACTATCAGCATACTTTAACAGTCATGCAGTTAAGCAGATTACCTAAAATACTGGACAGTCTAAAATTCAAATAAAATAACCAAAATTTTCTTCTATATTTCCGAAGTTCAAAATTTTCATAACAAAATTTATTTACTGCAGTAGAAAAAGTGCAACATATATTCAATGCCAACAAGTTTATATCTTTTTGGCATCTACCTACCTCTTTCAACTGCAAATTCTTCGTGAGCATTATCTGTATCTGATACAATTGATGAAGTTCCTGGACCTGAAGAGAATAGCAAAATCATTGAGACTTGCATATCAGTGAATAAGACCGCATGCTCAGTTCATCTAAAGCGCAGAGCTTAGCATGAGCCCACCCAGAGTGACCCAATCTTCAGACAGAAGGGAGGGCCAAATTTTCATAATTTTTTGGCTTTATATATTGAAATTTAACAGAAATTAACAATCAGAGTAAGGCAATCTTAGATTGACTTTCAAAATGCTATAGCCTTCCTAAAGCAACCTCCCCCCACAACCACTCCAGACTTTCCAATTTCTTCCATTTACAAATCAAGCAGGCCTTTCTTGTTAGGTGCCAGAATATGAAGCAATAGTATGATTCATCAAGCTTCCAAGGTTCACTTTCAAGAAGGTACATCACATCAAACTGACCAAATAAAAAGGCTCAGAGTCAGCCAACTGGAAAGTTGTCAATTTATTTGTAACCCAGTTCAGTGAAAAAAAAAAATTTCAGCTCTCAAACACTAATTAGAGGTTTAACAGACCTCGATACACCCAATTACCTGCTTCTTGAAGGTATCCTCCTGATTGATCATCTTCAGCTTTAGAGCTTCTCTGAGCGAATCATCATGAAAGTGATTCATATTTAAATAAAGATCACCCATTCTGGGCATCATTCTGCCTCTTGAATACTTAAACTTCTGTCAGCACTCAGAATTTATTTTGCATGTTTAGAAGTGCTGAAATCTTCTTAGGAACTTTCAAATTGTGATCTGGGTCATGCTTCTGCAAAGCCATTCATACAAGCCCATTACTAAAACATGCTAAGACAAATTCATAAGTTAAAAAAAATGTATATCATAATTCAATAGTTCCTCATCTGCTTGAAAATAGGCACAACATAGAGAATCTATAAGGTAGTGATGAAACAAAACAACAATGTAGATGTAAGTCATGGAAAATTCTAAACACCACAAATACTTGCAAATGCATGATACATATGTGATTATCTGACACTAAGATAATTGAGAAGAATTTACACAAGTCCATTCACACATACTTTAAGCTTGTCCAGGCCTACAATCAAATGTGGACAGGAAATTAGAAAAACCAAACTTCAAGAAATGCCAATGCCTGGAACGGAGATTCAGCAAAAGAAGCATAATACAAAATTGAAAGTGACCAACAACATTGGAAGGTCATCATCAACTAAAGGCCCAAAAGGATTGCACTGATCTCTTCATGCCTTTCTCAGTGCAATCCACTAGTCTATGAACATTCGGAGGACCGCGTGCATATCTTGGTCGCCATAGGCCTTTTGACAACTCATTTCCTTCACAAGTCTCAGCTTAAAATGTCGAAACTCAAAATGCTATTTATATAAAAAACTCAAGTTTTCAGCTGGCCAAACAGTAGCCTAAATCCATCTGAAGAATGCGAATAGACAGGGTTTGACCAAGTTTCCATGGTTATGCATCAAACTTTACACGCTCTTCGTTTTGTTTAAAAATCCATAATTATTCTTTTGCACAGAAAAACTAAAAACAAAGGACAAATACATAAGAAGAAACTAGCAGATAGGCAAGTTTGCAAAGATAGGTTGCGAAAGCAAACGAGAAAGAATACTTAATCCTCAAAATAAAAATGAAAAAAAAATAAAATAAAAGACAAATACAGAAAAAGCCTTCTGTGTATGGACAACGTCAGTCCCTCTATAGCAGCATTATAAAATTGCAGTAAAAAAAATAATTTTCATTCTGACTTCATATAACAAAAGACTTCTAAGATCCAGAACCAGAGTTCATTTTCGTCTCACATTATTCCAGTTACCATACAACAAAGTACAACTATTTCACAGCCTCCTCTAAGTCCATTGCATGTGAACCTCGTCCAACACACAGATAAAGCATACACTTAAAGAAACAGAATATCCCAATCAAGGAAATCAACTATAAATGACCAAAATCTTCCATTAAAGCTCACGAAAAATCAACCCCAGAAACTCATACCCATATAACGCTTTAACAACAAACATAAACACAAATCACGCAATTATCAAAGAGAAAAAAAAGGTGGGGAGAGATAGCGGAAGCAGAAACAGAACATTGAGCCATTTCACATCAAGAAAAGTCATCCATTAGATATCCCACCAACCTGCACATGCTAAAACAAAGAGAAGAGCAGGAAGTGGAGGACCGTAAGACACGCATTTAACACCCCATATTTAGTGATCCTAGACGATCAAAATTAATGCTTTTTTCCATATCTATGTATGCATCTCTACGTAAATGGACATAAAGATTACAATTTTATGCGCATAACTGATGACTGCACGCAAAGAAAGAGAAAGGAGGACAGATTTTTAGAGAGAAGGGAATCAGATTTTTGCTAAGAAGTCATGGCGTTGATGTTGGTGCTGGTGGGGAGTAAAAAAAGAGAAGAAAAGAAAAGGAAATTCGTCTTTTATGAGTGTGTGTGAGTGTGTGTCTTTCTGGTTTTTTGGGCTTTTGGCACAAGCCAAGTGAATAATCATCATCATCATCAAAACCAAAACACTCTCTCTCTATAAGATTTTCTGTTGTGGGATTTTAGAGCACACAAAAATCGGAGAAAAAAAACAAAAGGGTTTGGGATTTCTTCTGGGATTTTAAAGAGAGAGGCAGGGAGGTAGGACATGTCAGAGCCATGGTGTGATCAGTGAGGCTGCGTTAACCACTCTGCAAAAAGGGACAAAAAGTATAAAAAAGGCCCAGTTGGGAAAAGATGGTACCTGCTAATGTCTTTGAATTTACATTTGTCACCCTGTCCCCCTCACTTGCCAAATAATAGTGCTAAATGTCAGGGACCCTCATTGCAATCTTCGTCTTGTACAGATGTTGCTAGTGCCTCAACTCCTTTGTGTAGAACAATAGAAGTGCATAATTTGAAGTGGAAATTAACCCCCGGGTTTGCCCCCAGCCAACGGGGGTTGGAGCCGAGTTTAAATCTAGTCTCTATCACCTTCTTATTCAGCCTCTGTCACTCTCTTATCCCGTCACTGTTATCTCTCTCCTCTTATTCTTTTTTTACCTCTTAATTAATATGATGGACTAATAAATAAAATAGCGTTCTTTTTATATCACTTCATCTTTTTTTTATTTATTCTTTTATTTTAATTTTAAAAAGTATTAGAGTTATGTGAACTAACTACATTCTTGCAATATTAAACTTCCCTTGGACTCCAAATGGGAAGGATGAAAGCGATTCAGGTCGATATACCAATTCTCCAATTCGTTTAGTCAAAAGAAGTTTCATAAAAAAAATAGAAGTCACTACTTGTTCTTTTTCCTGCTTCATGAAATATTTCAATTTATATATCAGACAACAAAATTCTTCTTTTGAACCTATCCAATTAAAAATTCTCCAATTCACAAAAGAGAATAAAAGAAATCGTATTTTTATAGAGTATCTTAATTGAATTATATCTAATGATCAAACGTACTGTTATGTTATCTCTCTCCTCTTATTCTTCTCTCTACCTCTTAATTAATATGAAATTGTACGTACTATTATAATATCTCGTTTTTTCTATCTCTTATTTAATATGAGATTGTACATATTGTTATAATATATCGTCCTCCTTACTTCTTAATTAATATAAGATTATACGTACTATATGGGATTGTATGTACTGTTGTAATATCTCATTCTCCCTCTTTTTTAGTTAATATGAGATTGTACATATTGTTGTAATAGAATAATATGGATCTCATTCTCCTTACCTCTTAATTAATATGGGATTGTACATACTGTGATAATATCTCATCATTCTTACCTCTTAGTTAATATGAGATTGTACGTACTGTTGTGATATCTTGTTCTCCCTGCCTCTTAATTAATATGGGATTGCCCTCATCTTACCCTTTTAATTAGTATGGAATTGTACATACTATTGTAAAATAATAGTCTCACCCTGCCTCTTAGTTAATATGGGATTGTATGTCTTTGCCTCTTAGTTAATATGGGATTGTACATATTGTTGTCATAAAATAGTCGTCTCTTAGTTCTCACATTGCCTCTTAGTTAATATGGAATTATATCTACTCCTCCCCACCTCTTAGTTAATATGGGATTATATGTACTGTTGTAATAAAATAGTCTCAGCCTACCTTTGAGTTAATATGGGGTTGTATGTACTGTTGTAATAGAATAGTAGTCTTACCTCACTTTATGTGAGGCACGTACTATTATAATATAATAGGATTTTTTTTTTAAAAAAAAAAGAGAAGTGGAAATTATGGTGCTTATTGATTCTATATCAATGAAAAAAAATGTTAATGATTCATATAAAAGGTAAATTTGTTAATTTTAAGAAAATAATAACCTAACAAAATGTTAATGATTCATATAAAAGGTAAATTTGTTCATTTTAAGAAAACAATAACCCAACAAAAAGGTTTGGTTCAATTGGAGTTCCTGTATAAGTGGCTAATAAACTCTTTCATCAATTGAAAAAATTGGTAAGGTGAAGATTTCACAAGAAAATATTGAATGTAATAGTTACATCTTATTATTTAGTGCGACGAGTAGTCGAGAAAAGAAAGTTGGTTTTTGATCATTATTTATGTAACTCCTATAATTATTTAAGTTTGAAAAAGATAAATTAGTTAAGCTAAATAATGTGGTATAGTGGGAATTTGATGTAAAAGTCAATGGAGTTTAGGGTAAGGAGCAAAATGAGAAATTCATAGGAAGAGAGTGATGGCATGCAATTAGTTAGTTTAGGAGTCAATAATCCACCAAGATTGTGATCATTAGCTAATCTAAAAAGAGAAGTCCCATTAAATACTCTCTTGTCTCAAAAGAAAATTCATTTAGAATTCAATATAACTTTTTTTAAATTATTAATTACAATATTTTACTATATTATTACGTTCATAATTCTCACTTTTATTTTTTTTATTATAATTATTATAAGTAAATATATTAAAAAAATTTCATTCTAAAGGTGAACACTTTTTTGAGACAATAAAATATTTTAAAAGTGAACTTTTTTTTAAAACTAAAAGTATGTAATTTTATGAAAAGTTATTATAAACAAAATAATGAAATTTTTAATGAAGGTTCTTTTTGAAAAATCATAACGGCTGAACTGATAAGTATAGAAAAAACTAAATGATTTATCACAAAAATTTTCAAAAATACAAAATAATTAAAAAACAATTTTTTTTAACATGTTACATTAATAGCTATGACTTTTGATTAAAAGTATCATTATCCTAGGAACATGGTACAAACTTGAAATTGCCCAAAAAAACAATTATAGGAAAAATTAATCTAGTCCCAATGCGGTAATTGCCGGTTTTATGTGCTGTAGTTTTGGTTGCCGATAAAGGGGGAGAAATAACGGTAAGAAACTTTGTTCTTGGTACTTTCACTGGGGACCAATGGGCACACTGTAGGGTCAATTTTGTATTTTTATTCTTTTTCTCCTCGCCTTTTCCTTTTGTATTTTTATAAAATTTAATTCTTCATCTTTATTTTTATTATTAATTAGATTTGTCCTTTTCGATTCTATCCATTTTCCAAGCTTTCCCGCAAGTTCCATGGCTGTTCGGTGGTCGTGTATCACATGACGCTTCCATAAGGATATTAAGAAACTTCCTCCTCCCCCACCAAATTAATCATTAAAATGCTATTCTTTTGTTTTAAAAAAAAAATTTCATATTTAAAAATATATTTTTTAATAAAAAATTATATAATTTTACTTTATAATTTTAAAAAATAGCAAATTCGAAGTGGATTTTTTTTTTTTTTTTGTAGAGAATGAATACTTTTTATTAGTTTTTAGTGGATGTTCTCATGTGTAAAAAAATACATATATATTAAATTATGTGATTACATTTCAAGATTCTTACTGGAGAATGTTGACATATTAGATGTTAGAAATTAGACTTAGGGTGTGTTTGGTAGTACTTTATGGAATTGGAATTGTTTTAAAATTATAATTTTTTTTTATTATATTTAGTTAAGATTTTAAATTTTTTTATTCTAATTTATTTAAAATGTTTATTTTATAATTTTTTTAGATTTTTCTATAAAATTAAAATTAAAGACTATATAAAATATATTTAATTTTAAATTAATTTTATTTTAACTAGGAACCAAACCGACGGTTATTGCATTTGCCATTATCTTAATAGAAGAAATGTAATAAAAGGACGATTAATTAAAATAATGTCAATTACTACAAAAATAGCCTTAAAATTGAGTGGGGAGAAAGAAAAAAAAAAAAAAAAAGACACAGAGGCATTTGCCCATAACAAAAGACATAAAATCCTCTATACAAATCAAAATAATATTTTCCCTGTTACATAATTAAACCCCACGTTACAGTTTTTTAATGTCTCAAAATTAGAGTCACATTTTTTAATTATTTGAATAAAGTTTCAATAATATACTTTTGTAATATTAACTATGTTTGACCAAAAAATATAATATATGAATGCAAGTGAAAAATTACATCACTTAATGCGTGTACACAGTGATTAAGCTTTAATTTTTATTTTTTTTACTTCAACGATTAAATATAAAATGTGTAGGCATTTGAGTTAAGTTGGCAAAAATTGTATATTATTGATTTTGACACCAAAGTGTCATAAAGAAATAGATGCAATTATTTTTTAATTAACAGTTAATTAAACCATTTGTTTAATATGCCGTTGATTGGAAGGTGGGTAATGTACATTTAATATTTCGTTATTACTTGATTATGGTCATGATGGGTATTACTATTACTTGATTATGTCACACTTGATTTTCTTTCTTGCCATAAATTATCTGTCTTAATTAAGGTGTACCAATTGTGCTATTAATAAAGCAAATCTTAATATAAAATATATAAATCTTAATTTTAATGAAATTAAATTATTTTATTCATACCACAGATTTACATACTAATTGAGATAAAGAATAAGGATTATTTCTTGATGATACACATATAAAGAAGGGATTTGAGAGCTACGAATCTAAAGAAGTGAGTAAATTTTTGGAGAAAAAAAAATTCTTCTTTTTGGGATTAATTATCTATGGAATTTGACGGTTGCATCTGGACAAGGTTTTTATTTGCAAAAAATTAATTTTTTAAAAATAAAAATAAAATATTCAAACACATTTTTATTTTAAAAATTAAATTTTTCTACTCAAATTTCTCTCACATGATTTAAATTTTTTTCCCTCCAAAATACTTTTTCTATTAATTTTTTTTTATATATTTTAATACAACTTTTCTTAAATAAAACATAATCCAAACGAAGACTTTAAAAGTTTCGAGGCAGGTATGCTCGGACGTAGTTTTGGGACCATCCTTGTAATGACTTCAATAAAAACAACTAGATCAGGGACATATTTTCATCAACCAATATGTCAATGATGAAGCTGCAATCCGGCACCGTTTCATCTCTCTCTTCTAATTATAAAATATATTTTGAAAATATTTATTAATTTTATTTATAGAATAGATCTCGACATTATTTTTAAAGAAAACACTTCATCAAATCAATGTATCAATTAACGTTGTGTGAGCTTGTAGATTGATTTCGCATAGTGTTACCTATCAATAAATATAATGTATTTATATTTGAATTTGAAAATAATTTTATTTTTTTTCTGATTTATCAATAGTTGCTGTAAAACAAAGAAATTTTAGGAACAAACAAACTGGTATGTACTAAGTACTTTCTACTAGTAGTTGGTTCAATTCTAAGGAAATCTCCAAACATTTTCTGGGAAATTTTACTAGATTATGCATTAATTAAAACAAATGCAATTCCTTATAAATCATATGATACAAAGTAAAAGTTAGGATTATCCAAGAGCCATGCATGCATGGATTAACAATCATGTCTTTGTTCATGAATCACGTAGAAAATCCATGGAGGCCATGTCCCTAATGATATTTTGCATGGGGCACGTGGATGGTATCGTTCCGTCCGGAAAGACATTACGCAGCATATTTTACAGCCGAATTTAATTTTCTTGGATTCTTTATGAAGATCCACCATTGCCACCAAATTCCAAATCCAATCAACAACAATGACATGAGAACGAAAGATGCACCAATGGGCCTTCAATAGTCGGCTGACTGGTATAGAATATTATCATAGAACAACATAATTTTTTAATTTTTTTTTTGGGGTGCGTGTGTGTGTGATGATTTACAGATTTAGTTATTGGTGGTAGTATTTTAAAGGGGTGGCAATAGGTCATATTTCGAGTTTACGGTTCATATTTTGATATGAGTATCACAAATTAATTATGAATTCGAACAAAAACTGCGAACCTTCTTGTTTTCATTTTCGTGTCGAGTTTTCGTATTAGGTTCGGGTCGTATTTTGTTAGAGAATTTCGTATTGTGTTAGAAATTGCCACCCTACTATTTTGTATTCGCAATTTGTAATTAGTAGTCTCTCGTTCTTTGTTAACTTTTTAAACAATTAATTGCTATATTATTTTCATGAGAATTTCTATAGTCTACAAACTTTTGGGAAAAAGAAAATCTTAGGGCCAGTACATTTTGAAATTTATTTTTGTTTTAAGCATAATTTTTAATATATCTCATATCTCACAATTACTATTACAAAAAAATATAAAAATATATTTTAAAACTACAAAACGCGTTTCGAAATATTATAACATATATGCCCTTAATATTTTACTAATGACTTAGTACGCTCAAAGTCATCATAAAAAGATGCCTCCAGTTAATGTGGGACCTCCTTAATAATCCTTGCTTAGATTAATGTTGGGACTTACCATAACAATCTTTGCTTATATTAATTTTAAGAATTTATCATGGGAAGAAAATAAACAAAGAGTATTCAATAGTCATTGATAAATAATTTAAATCTCAATTTGGAACTCAACTTCAAGTTAAAATTTTAAATCAATAGATTTTTAACTTATTTTCTTTAAACTATAGTAGACCTGGTACTAGTGTACATATCCATGAACTTTAATGATGTCTCCTTTCATGGATACTTTGCCAATCAAATCTAAATTTTTAACTAGTTCCTTTAACCTTCAAAACCATTTGACTCACGACTAGTATTTTTTTTTTTGCAAATCTACATCTTATTCGCATAGGGAAATTCAACTCAATAGGATCTAATCACTAAAAAAAATAATTTATGTATACATAATACAGACTTGTTAACGACTAACCCAACAATTTAGGTTACTGAACCTAGGGAAACTTGATCTAATTGGATCTACAATATTAAGAGACAATCTACGTAGTACAATGTAAACTTGCTAACACAAGTTGAACAATATAGATTATTGAGCTCATGAAAACTTGATCCAGTTAGATTCATAATATTGAGAGATAATTTATGTGTATGCGATACAGACTTGTTAACGATATTAGTCTAACAATTTAGCTTATCAATCATGTAATCTGTGCATATATGTTGCAGATTTGGTAATAACTTACACAATAACTTATACAAACTTGCTAACAAGTTATACAATAGCTTGTACTCTTCTACCACATATACATCATATGTTAAAAATTAATTAAAATTCAATTTGAATTTAAAATTTTTAATGAGTAGGTTTTGAACTCATTATATTCATTAAATATTATATATATATATATATATATATATATATATATATATATATATATATATATATATATATATTGAACTATTAAGTATTAACTATCATAAAGTTCAATAATTAATTATTAATATTGTATTGGTCGTACTACTTCCAGCTAACCGCAAGCAGATAAATGAAGGCGACAGGCTCAATCATTTTTTCATTTTTTATTTTTAACGAAATCATCCTAAAGAAAAGGGGAACATGCTGGCAAAGTTTAAGCTTGATTACACTAAAGCCAATTAATGGGGAATGACTAAGTAATAATTTAGTCAAAGAGGAATCCAATATTTCAATCATTGTATTTTTATTTTATTTTTTGTTTTACTTGAGAGCAAATTTTAAAAACCCCACTAATTCCAACAAAAGATTAATTAAAAAAAAAGGATTATAGTTGAAATTTTCATTAAAGATGGATAATGAAATTTTACTTATTCAACCATTTGAGATGAAGGCGTGACAATAGTAATTAAAATAAATGATACATTAATACAATCTGTTAGTGACTAACGTAATATTTATGTAATTATACTAATTAAATAATAGTCATTATAATTATTTAGTAATATTTTGTTACGTGAATATAATGCCAATCACTATAAAGTGAACTTAAAATTTTCACTATAAATATTAATATTGTATCAAACTTACGAATTGAACTTAGTGCGGCTCAAATAGAGAATTTGGACCAAAACCAATATGCACTTCATGAGTTGTAATTCAAAACCGATCGAAATAGTTTAGACCGGGATTAGTTCCACTTCGTTTCGAATATTCATATAGTATTATGTTGATCGGATATCTGATTCGAGCTAAAGTGTTAATTATGTCATAAATTAAAGATTTGAGAATTTTGAATCATATTAATTTTATAAATGCCATAGTTTTGCGAATAAAAATAAAGACTCTTAATTTGATTATGGTTGATTGGCATATGTTTTTAGGAGAAAGTTCCTTTTGTACTAGAGGCCTCTTAGCCAGGCGGATATAAATCGAGAGATGTGTACAAGTTAACATAAGCTAGAAGGAGAGAGCAAAAAATCTAAAGCCAAAGATAAACCCCACAATATTTTAACAAAAAATTTGTCCCATGCGAGATTTAAATTTGTGTTATTGAAATTTTTTTTCTTACATTACTTCAAACTTATCAACTCATCTATATCCATGGGAGCGTTGATTGGCATATGTAGTTGGTGATATGGTGGTTTAAAGGGGGACAACAGAAAGAATCCATAGTAATTCGCGTTGATTTTGTGAGCAGCGCTTACAGGAAAATATTCGATCCTCTCTCTCTGCATAAACAATTATAGAGCGTTACAACGACAAGACAACCGTGTCCAGAGCAACAATTTTTGACCACTATGCAGTAATTAAAAAGAGAATTACAACCAAATATTTCCATACTTCGACTTTGACTGCGTCAATAATAATAATAATACTATAAAAGGAAGAGCCATAGAAACAAACTTGCCTGTTTCATCCCCTGTTACTGGGCTTAACTGAGAGAACTATTCAAGCCCATTGGTCGGTCAGCCCAATCAAGGTACTTCTCCCCACCTACTTCTTCTTTTTTTTTTTTCCTCTTTTGCATTTGTTTGGTGATAATAATCATTTTATTTCCCCAAAAACAAAGAGGGGGATATGATTGTGTATGCATATTATTTTATTTTACTTTTTAATTTAGACCATATGTAGTTAGCCGGCATTATTAGTAAGTATGCTATAGAAATTTTATTTGAAAGTGAGTTTTTTTTGGGTGAAAGAAAACATTTAAAATAAGCTTTTTTTTAAGGAGTATTAAATAGAACTCTTCTAACAATTCATATTTCCAATCAATAACAATAAAATTTCAAGTCAAAATTCACATTGAATTAAAAATGCTAGCTAATTTAAAATATCATAATAGCCTATGATTTAAAAGTATATCAACATTAGGAGATAAGTTTGCACAAATTGAATTTATCCATTTAACGTTTTTAAATCTTACATATTTTGAAAAAAAATTATATATTCTCATATGATATATTCAAAACTTTAATATATATATATATATATATATATATATATATATATATATATATATTATTTTTTTCGAAACGATAGTAAATTAAAATGCACAATGGCAAATGTACAAACTACGAGGGCGTAGAGGATTTCGTGGTGTCGCTACTGAAGACAGCGCTATAACCCACGAAAACAAAAACCCACAAATGGGCAAAACCCCTGAAGGGCAACCCGACGAGTGGAAAGAAAAAGAAAAACAAAACAAAATAAACCCGCACTAAACGGGAAGAGTTGACAACCTAAACGACCTAAGTTCAACCGAATTTAAACCCGCACAAGACGGGAAGGATTGAGGACTTGGACAACTTAGGAACAACCCAAAGTATCAAAATACAAAAGCCCAGTTATATTGGGACACTAATATTATACACAAGTAATGCTACGCATCTCCAGTGGCCCACTAATAAGGGCTGTGGTATAAGAAACTAGAACTAAATCTCTAACTCGCACCTCAAGCCGTGCCGTGAATCCAACCTGCAGATGTTAAATAGCGTCGCCCCCCACTACTGCCGCAAGCGTTGAATAGTCAGACGGATCTGCTACTGTCGTACCTCAAGCCGTGCCGTGAATCCAACCTGCAGATGTTAAATAGCGTCGCCCCCCACTACTGCCGCAAGCGTTGAATAGTCAGACGGATCTGCTACTATCGTATGGAGAGACCGTAGCACAAAAAAAAAAAACAACGTTCATAAACAGAACGTTAAAATTCAAAAAAATTTAACTATTTTATGAACAGTAAAATACTGTTCATGAAACAGTAAAAACCGCACCTTTTTTGCGAGTTGGTTTACCTTTAGGAAGATTAATTTTTTCTCTCCAACGGGCTTCCGGTTTTTTTTTTTTTTTTTTTTAACTTTAATATATGGATCGTGAAAAATACACTAGAAAAGAAAATTTTTTATTACTCCCTTTTAGTTCAAAAAAAAAACTTTTAAAATTTTTATTTAAAGAAGTTAATTTTTAGAATAAATTTTTACATTAAAAGTGTTCTATATTTTTTTATAATTAAGTAGTTTTTTGAAAAAAATGTAACCAAAAAGAAAGAAAACAGTCAAAACGACGGAGTTCCACAACTATTCAAAATTGTTTTCTTCGACGACGGTGATAAGAAATGGTAGTTCCAACCGCAATCCCAACGGTTCGGTTTCCTATCCCGCCAATGTCTCCGGTTGCCTCCAAAAATGTGGCCGTCATCGGGGCCGGAGCCGCCGGTCTCATTGCCGCACATGAGCTCCGACAAGAGGGTCACAAAGTGGTGGTTTTCGAGAGAGAAAGCCAAGTAGGAGGCACATGGATATACACGCCCGCCACAGAATCGGATCCTCTCGGAAATGACCCGACCCGGAACATTGTCCACTCGAGCCTCTACGCTTCACTCCGGACGAACTTGCCGCGAGAAATAATGGGTTATATCGCATACCCGTTTGTGTTGAAAAAGGGGGCTGACAGGGATCCGAGAAGGTTCCCGGGTCACAGGGAAGTGCTGGAGTATTTGAAGGATTTTGCTGGTGATTTTGGAATCTATGAGTTGGTGAGATTTGATACTGAGGTGTGGCATGTGGGATTGACGGAGGAAGGGAGATGGAAGGTGAGGTCAAGGAGAAGGGAGGGGAGTGATCAACAAAAGTTGGATGAGGTTTATGACGCTGTAGTTGTCTGTAATGGGCATTATACAGAGCCCCGAATTGCAGAAATTCCTGGTAAAAGAAAAGTTTATAAATATCGATCATATTTGTGTTTTAGGCGGGAGAATAGCCTTCATACTTTGAATTTGTTTGATGACTTATTTTTGAACATCCAAAAAGTTAAATCATGACTTCATCTGTGGTATGTGAGTGTTGTGATTGATGGGATATTCTTGGTAGTGACAAATCGTAGGACTATGATATTTGTCATTGTGTTTTTCTGCTATGATTTGTAATTTTGTGCATAAAGAAGCGACCATTAATGGTGTGCCGTAGTTTGAAAAGTAGGTTATTGAGATGGGTGACTAAAGATTGGTCTTCTATGCCTTACACTTGCAAAAAGTTGCTGTTAATTTTGATTTATTAGTTTGTTATCCTGTCAATGTTGTATTGATAAGCTTGAAGTTCTGAAGGATGAACTTTTGTGTTAAACAGTTTATGATTGTTTCTCTTGGTGCCTACAATGTCAATAATGGCTTTTCGGTAGTAAGATGTCCAGGATGCGGATGGTGAGAAAAGCAAGTTGTGTTGTTTTGTAAATATAAATATAATCATAGTGCGAGAATGATGATTAATGTGTCTTAAACTAATCAAGGCCCCTCGTAAACCAAGAGCTTGGTGTTTATTTTGCTTGTTGAATATTTTATATTTGCAGAAGCTGCTTCCTTACATTACTTTGGCTGTTCTCCAGTTCATTGTTACAGAATGAAACTTCTGCTGTTTCATAATTAATGTCTGCAAACATGATTATTTTCTGATGTACAGAAGTCATTGTTTCCTAGTAATGAGTATGGGCCATCGTACACTCTCATCTGTTATTCTAACAAATTTCAGGGATAGAAGGCTGGCCTGGGAAGCAAATTCATAGCCACAATTATCGTGATTCTGAACCATTCCAAGATCAAGTATGTGCCAGGTGCCTATTTGTTTTCCTTGTTCTTTCCTCCTTTCCGATCATTAGAGCTGCATGGCATGTTTAAGAGTGAGATTTGTTGATATTTACCTTTATGTGCCTGTGTGAAGAACCGTTTAGGGGATGGTGCTTGTGATATGTCTTTGGTAATGTTTGATGAATTATGTTATGTGAAAGTTTTTTGGTACTCAGTTAAATTTACTGAACAAATCAAAGTTAGAAGCTTTCTGACTTGTAAATTGGTTCAGTAGAAGCCACCTTCGTATATTGACAGTCATTATTTCCATAATTACATGACTTAGACATGGGAAACAGATAAGCAGTTCTTTTTTGGAGAATCTAAAGGTCTTTGTTCGCTTCATTTTTGTTCATTGATTTCTGGATGTTTGTACCATTGAACTATAATTGATAGTTTAGAAAAGATTGGTAGGCTGATGAAAAGGTGAGGAAAAATCTTGGCTTTCATCATACGCAAGAAGGTGGATATGATGCACTAACACTATGGGACAGCATATTAGAAGTGTTTAGGAATTGGAGGATAGCATATTTTTGTTTGGAATAAAATTACATTATTACAATAATTGTATTAATGACTCCGTGCAAGGTTTATTTTTGAGCTCTTTCATTCTCCTGTTTTAACTGGTTATCTGAAATGATCTGACAGGTAGTGGTGTTGATAGGGAGTGCAGCTAGTGCGGCTGATATCTCTAGAGAGATTGCTCAAGTTGCTAAAGAAGTCCATATATCATCAAGATCTAACCAACTTGGCATTGGAGAGAAGTTGGCTGGCTTTGATAATATTTGGCTTCATTCAATGGTAAAGTTACTTATTCTGTGTCTGTCAGATATGCATAAAAGCATTTGAGAATTATTTGATGCTGAAAATTGAATATGCTGGCGAAAACTGAGTGTAAAACCACATACAGATAGAAAGTGTCCAAGGAGATGGTTCAGTAGCTTTCCTAGAGGGGAATGTAGTTGCTGCTGATGTCATACTGCATTGTACAGGGTATGTTCAGTAACTCTATTTTTTCTTTTTTTAATACTAGGATTTTTCCAAAGCACAGAACAAGGAGATGTCAATTAGTTTAATCACGTTATGGAGAAAGTATTCTGATAAGCCGTTCTTTTCTTAATTAAGGTACAAGTATCATTTCCCTTTTCTTCAAACCAATGGGGTTGTGACCATGGATGACAACTGTGTCGGTCCACTTTACAAGCACATTTTTCCACCCGCCTTAGCCCCAGGGCTTTCATTTGTTGGCTTGCCTTGGAAGGTTATATGTTCTGTAGAATGCACTTTTTGATTGATGGAGGGGTGTTGTTGCAGTAAATTGATTGGCACCGAAATTTTTTATTGTTTCTGGCTCTAGGTTGTACCTTTCCCCCTTTGTGAGCTTCAGAGTAAGTGGGTAGCTGGAATTTTATCTGGGCGACTTTCACTTCCTTTCCACAAGGAAATGATGGCTGATGTTGAAGCTTTCTATGCATCATTGGAAGCATCTGGCATGCCAAAGCGCTATGCTCACAACTTAGCCTCTTATCAGGTAGGACATACTTGCTTAGGATTTTTACTTACTGCACTAAGTGCAGCTTTGGTTTGATGGAACTCGTTTTACCATTGCTCAATGTCAAGGCATTAATTTCCTGGCTGGTGCATTGTTTTATTCCACAGTTCGAGTACGATGATTGGTTGGCTGCCAAGTGTGGCTGTGCACCCATAGAGGAATGGAGGAAGCAGATATATTTTGGTACTTCAAGGAGAAAGAAATCTCAACCTGAGACATACCGTGACCAATGGGAAGATGATCACTTGTTATTACAGGCAAAGGAGTACCTCTCAGAAGTACCTCAATGAATTGAATGATTTAAGCATCCACCACTCACCCCCCATTTTGATTGGTTGATTTAGTACGAGTATAATTTGTATAAACGACTCATTCTTGCATAGATGTAAATGCTTCCTGCATCTATGGAGATTTTCAATATCTTGAACTTCATAGGTTTTGATAGAAAACTGAAGGACATGGATAACAAAGTTACAAAGGAAAAAGATTACTATAAGTTACGAGAAAGGTAAAATGAAAACTATATTGGGTGTGTTTGTTGTTCAACCATTTTAGGGTGGAAAGTTAAAATTGTTTAATCAAAAGAATTTCCTTTGTTTTCTTTTCTTTCTCTGTTACGTTAGAATGAAAAACTGTTACCTAAGAATAACAGGTAGGAAAAGGGAAGCTGCACCAGCCGGGAATCGAACCCGGGTCTGTACCGTGGCAGGGTACTATTCTACCACTAGACCACTGGTGCTCTATGCTAGAGGGGGAAAACTTTGACCTTTGTGCTTCATATAACAACAGAACTGAGATTCATACTCAGAAAAGATGGCAGTGCCAAAATATTAACATGATTCAGGGAATTTGATTACTGATAGACGTCATTGATTTCCACACTGTTATTGTGCTGGGAGAATGTTTGATTTTCTCAATAGGACCTTTACATGTTTAAGAATTATGCTTACAAAATCAGGGAGGGCATATGGGAACAAATTGGAGATTTCAGCGTTTCAGTGTTTTGTAGACCATAGTCAGATAAAAATTTGTCTGAATAATATAAAACATAAAAATCCTAATTTTATCTTTTTGTTCCGACATCCTGGCTGCACACATATCAAATCTAATGAGTATTACCATTTCGTGTGGTAACAGGCAAAATGGTATCCGTTCATAACGACAACCTAAGATGTTCATTGGGAATCCTAAAACACCTGGAGAATTCTCTGCGTGTGCTTATAGTTCCAGTCCAGCCATACATTAGCAGCCACTTGATGACATGGATGAATGTATCATCATAGTTCGTGTTTACCTATTCAATCTGGAATGATTTTGTTGTATTCATACTAATACTAATACTAATACTAATTCAAGCCATTTCATAAATAAAATATGACTAATTAACTAATTAACAAGGCTATGTCTTACAAATAATATCTTATTGTTGCATTAAAACATATAAATATTGACTAATCTACCTAACATTAAACTTGGTAAAATAAAACAATTGAATAATTAAAAAATGAGATTATTCAGAAATACACATTAATTGCTGAGATTATTATTAAATTTCAAGTAATTAATCCATAATCAAAAAGGTGTTTTGTGATTGTTCCAAAAGAAATGAAACAAAAGATATAGTAGAGCTAAAACAGTTATTATATAAGATTTACCCAATACTAGATGTAGAAACACATAATAAATCAATATGAACTATCCTGTAATAAAATTGGTTGTTGCCTGTACTTTTTCTTGGTTCCTTCTTCCATAACCTGAGCTTGGAGAGGAAAGAAATAAGAGCGCCCTTCGGAAACCCATAATAAAATTTGATCACAACGAGCAAATTGATTATCTTCATGCCTATGAATACTAAATTACCTAGTAAAAAAGATTGAAAAATCATCACAAACCTCCCTTATTTATTTTCTATTGCAATTTCTGAATTATTATATAAAACTTCTGTAAACCATGTTTGATGGTGCAGTTAATCTTTGGATTCAGACAGAACCTAATCTTTTCCAAACTCCTTTAATGGAATGTACATGCTTCATTAGCAAAAGCCAAGCAAAAGCTGAGGCTATAGATAATTCTTATACAGCTGCAACATATAGAACATGTGAGCAAAACCATTTTCTTCCAGGTGAATACTACAACTATGGATACTAAATCTCTATAGTCTCTACATATATCTTCCGATGAATAAATTGACAAGAGTGAAGAAGTTAAAAACACCAAATCTACAACAAAGCTGACAAAATTACAAGAAGAATCAACCAATTTCCTCCAGTCTGGATTTGATTCTCTCCAGAGTGCCCTCGATTGCTATATCAAAGGCATCCTTTCTATTCCTCAAACCAAGTGAACTCCCATGCTTCCGATATATTACTCTAGGTATCATTTCCAGAACTTTTTCTCTCTTTCTCCTAACTTCCCCCTTTGGTATACTCATCAGGACTTCTAAAATTCTCAACCCTTTGAAGACTACATCCTCCTTTGGTATGAAAACAGAGAACTCCTCATACTTCTCCTCTGGCAAATGCCATTTGTACTGTTTTTTAGCTGACAATTCCTCAAAAAACACAGGTATACAACCAGCAAGAATGGCGTCAAACGTGGACCTCCTAGTTGGGGTGTCCCCAGGAGGTTGCAAACAAAAACTAGCCTGCAACATTGGTCTCATAAACCTTATCGGATCATGCTCACAAATCCCATTAGAGCAATCAACGAATTCACAAAATTTAGTATAACTAGTACCATCGACGCTCATATTATTGCTACTGTCACATTCAAGCCTAATACTTCTCTTAACATTGGGATTTGCAGAAATTCCACCCCCGCCGGCAAACAACATTAACGTACTCCTCCGTGTCCTCCTCAACCTGTTGACCCATGCCTCAAAATATGCTAAATTTGGAGGATGAAATGAAGTGGGATATGGAATTGCCATTTCTTGCCATGGATATGCTCTGCCCTCAAATGTTAACACTGTGACATTATAAAATTCAGGCAATTCGAGAAATGATGTACCATAAATTGGTGGATCTTCAGACAAAGGTTGGTTCAGGTCCCATGAGGACCTGGCGATGACCAAAAAATGGTCGTGACCAAAATTTTTGCGCCATATGCTAGGCGAATCCTGATGAACTAAATAATGATACAAATCCAGGCCATGTTCGAAGCTGGAGTTGACTTCTGGACCGTAAAGGTATTTTAGGCTATCAATGCCTCCATAATATGGGAGATAAATTGCATTGGCTTTGGTTGGATCAGGGGTGACACAGGGGTATTCTAACATGCGTCGGTGGAAAATGAGTTCAAGCATATATGGGTCCGTACGGTACCAACTATGGGAGTTGTTGTGGGTTTTCTGGCCAAGACCATGATTTGAGAGATAAGGGCAAAAATTATCAAACAAAGGGTATTCAGAACAGTTTTTTAAGAGGTCAAGATTGAAATGGGGTGGGAGGTGGCGGATGTAGATCCATTTGTTCTTGCAGTCTGGTTCAAGATCTGATTCTTGGGAGGTGGTGAAAGTCAGGAGGAGAAAGAAGAGGAGGAGAAAAGTACGGAAGGTAGTTTGTGGCGAAGGTGGCGGTGGCGGTGGCGGTGGCATGATGAGGTGGTTTATGGGATGAAATGGGCGGTGGAGAAAGAAAGTGGGAGGAGGAGGAGGAGGAGGAGAAGGAGAGATAAATATAAAGGTTTGATTTTTACAACCATGCTCAACAGTTGTGGCTGTCTTTTTTGCAAAGGCTTAGGGTGGTACAGTTTTTTTTTGTTTGTTCCTTATTTTTCTTTCTTTTGTTGACACTAGACACAAAGAAACCAGAAATGATATCTTGACCTCTTCTTCTTCTTCTAGCCACTTTTGTAATGTTCTTATTCCTTCCTCCCTGGGAATGGAAGAAGCAATAAAAATGAGTTGCAGGCAATCAGACTAATATAACCACTCCAATCCGTTTTGATTTTCTACAAACTTATACTTATTTTGAAACCTAGATTGATGATAGATAGACTCAAGAGTTAGTCAACTGATCTTGTTGAATTTTGCCCCACTAAAATCGCTCAGTAAAAACCAAATTACAACGTATTTTATTTCGTACTAATTTTTTTCAGTAAATTCTTGTAGAATGAGTGATTATTATTTAGTAGTTCTGATAACGTAAATATTCAACAGAATGATATTAAATGATTAGGGGTAATTGTCAAGTACCGTAAGAATTTGCATGGTGTAATTTTTCACCCATGTAATATTTTTTTTCTTGGTTAAAATCCTCTTAACATTTGATATCATTGGTTTTAGTTTGTTGAGTTGTTTATGAATCACCTCCTATGCTCATGCTCACTAAGTACAAGGGTGAAAATGGGTGAAGCAAAGAGGGAGTCATGGGCTGCTCATGGGAAACAAAATAGTTCTTCAAAGTGGAAGACACAAAAGGGCACAACGCAGTTATGGGAATGAGTTTAGATTGCTTTTGTGCCCAGAAAAGATGAATGAGTTTGCTCTGTTCTGTTGCTTTCGACGCAAAGGGAGAGAGACAGATTCTTGAGGACTAAAAAAATGGAGAAATTGGGTTTGGGTTCCTCCATAACGCATTTAATAAGCGAGACGGTAACTGCCCGAAGGGGCCTATGAAAAGAAAGAAAATTTTTAAGCCCGTGTTGACTAATGAGTAATGATGCCCTAAAACGTCGGCGGAACTCGGAAGGATAAAGCCGGTGGGTGCGCAAATTTCATGTCATAACTAATGGATATAAAATAATATTTTATTAATAAAATAATTTAATATTATTAATAAATATTAAATTTTAATAAAATTATGTAATTTTATTTTATTAATAAAATATAATCAATAATCAATAATCAATAATCGAGATAGAAAATCTTAGTTAATTATTTGTAAAAGATATATATATATAAGTATTCTACATACGCTGTTGATAATAAGTAAGGGTTACATTGATGTTGACTATAATAAAAATAATAATATAATTTATAATGCAACGATAGAAGATATAGTATGCAATAAAATCATATGAAAAGAAAAGATCATGAAATAAAAATGATAAATGCAGGTGATCAAACGATAGTAGGAAAAAAATAATAATTTAACATTTAACGTTATTAAGTAATAATGATTTTGATATCATTTTACGGTAATTACGATGAAGGTTTATTCAAAATTTTCACCGTCAATGCCATTATTTCTTCTATTTATTTATTTTTACATTTTCAGATCCCACCTTATCATGCGGTGTCATTAATTTTGGTAGTACTTTTTTGTTAAGTGATTTAATGAACATGGCTTTTGCCATTTTGTTGACTTTATTGATGACTTCCTTTTTTGTCAATAAAGACAAAATACAATTAATTTGACTACTATGGATGGCAATAGTTGTCCCTGATTTGTGCAACTCGTCTGCCTATTCAACGCTTGCGGTAGTAATTGACTGATGGCGCTATTCAACGTATGTAGTTTGGATTCCACACAACGACATGAGGTGATAGATAGAGATTTAGTTCTAGTTTCTATTATCAAAAGCCATTTGTATTGGGCCATTTGAGATGTATAGTTTCATTTTTGTATAGTATTAATAACCCGATATAATCGGGTTTGTGTATCTTTGTCTTTTCGGTTGATCCTAAGTTGTCTAGGTTTTCAACCATTGCCGCTAGTCGGCCTTCTTCCCACTCGTCGGGTTTTTGTCCCTTGTGGGTTTTTTGTCCTTTTTAAGGACTTTTGTTTTCGTGGGTTATAAATATTTGTTTTGATTCTGTGTAGCTATCTTAACATGCCAGAACATCGTCATCTTATTAATAGACTTTCGTTTTGAAAAAAAAAAATAAAATAAAACAAATAATTAAATCGTCCTCCAGATCATGCTTTAGGTGCGATTTAGGTGCAATGAACTTTCCTCTAATTCTCTTTTTTGGAGAATAGGAGAATTTGCTCTATTTTCTTATTTTTAATAGTATTATATTTTTATTTATTAGAATTTTTTTTCTATTTTAGAGATGTACGTGTCTCTCCATATGAGAGGTTGGTCTTTCTTTTTTGAAATTCTTTTACGAGTTTTAGTTTCTAGTCTTGTTTATAATGTTTCAATTTTAGATCTAGTTTTGTGAAGTTGCTTTAAAAATTTTTTTTGCTAAAAAAGACAAGAAAGACGAAAGACGATAACCAAGAAGGCGAGCTCGGATTGAAAAATACGGAAAGCTTTTGACAAAGCACAACATTTATACCTGAGCTTTTGCTTGCTGCAACACAATATGAAGTTCCACTAGATTTGTGGCGTTGCAACTTGATTACATTTTGGTTGGATTATGCTTGTTAAATGTTGGATTCTTGGATTCCTTTAACATTGTTATTCAAGATTGGTGGGTGAAAAAGTTACATTCTATACAAGTAATTATGCTTTAGTTGTGTGTACATCAAGTGTTCGATGAAATGCCTCAACCACCTCACTTGTCATTTCCTTATCTGCTTGCTAAATTATTTGCAGGGAAGGCTATTATGCTTGGAAGAACAGAGGTACTTGAGTGTGTAATTTGAGTGTGGAGGCAATGATGGATGGTGACTTTAGGAAAAGGTTTGCCGTGGAAACTGTGTTGAAGTACTGGTTTTTTATGGGTGGACTGTGTCTTATGAGTTGAAACCACATATGGTTGCTCTTTTTTTATCTCAGATTTGGTACTTGAGGCAGTATGAATTAATAAAGAAACATCGATTGAGTTTGAGTTTTAGGGCTATCAAGAGAGTACTAACTTGGAAGGAGGGCTATGGATGTACATGACAAAATCAAGAAGGCATGGTTAGTAGTTAGGAATCAGAATCTAAATTTAATGGTTACTATTTTGCCTGTAGTTCAAGATGCTCAAGTAGAGGCCGACAAGTTAAGATGAAACATACTCCACATTGCTATTGATGTAAAGGTTATAGTGTGAAAGTTGAAAAATTAGCTTTTTTATGATTATATTGGAAATAATCCAGCAAAGGGGGATTATTCAGGGCGGGCTCAATGGATAACGGGGATGGGATAGCGGTTAGATGGTTAGGACACCCCATCTTTCGAGATAAAGAAGGACGGGAGCTTTTTGTACGCCGTATACCTACTTTTTTTGAAACATTTCTAGTTGTTTTAGTAGACGGTGAGGGAATTGTTATGGCGGATGTTCCTTTTAGAAAGGCCGAATCGAAATATAGCGTTGAACAAGTTGGCGTAACTATTGAGTTGTACGGCGACGAACTCAATGGAGTCAGTTATAGTGATTCGGCTACTGTGAAAAAATATGCTAGATGTGCTCAATTGGGTGAAATTTTTGAATTAAATCGTGCTACGTTGAAATCGGATAGTGTTTTTCGTAGCAACCCGAGGGGTTGGTTTACTTTTGGACATGAGCAAATTTTCCATTCAAAAGGAAAATTAGTTGGAATTAATCCAAATTTTTTATCCAAAGTGTATTACACGGGAATCAATTGTTCATAAGATTCTTGGATAGATGCAAATCCAAAATAAAATAAATAATAAATAAAAGGCATGTTGCTACCGTTTTTTAAAGGATTAAGAAGCACAGGAGGAATCTAAACCTAATGATTGATAAAGGATCCCAAAACAAGAAAACACCATCTCAATAATTGCTGGGCAGCTTTCAGAATCCAAATATATTTTTTAAACGAGAGACAAACGAAACGGGGGGTGTTAAGACCACTCAATAAATGAAATTGCCCAACAAAAGGAGTTTGAAGTTAGTATTGCAATAATAGCCAAAAATATCAATATTTTATGTAATTTTTTTGAAAATAATAGGTTTTGTATTTATGCAATATTTGGTATTTGTCATAAATTAGCTAAAATGGCTATAGAAATGGCAAATAGTTAGAAAATGTTCTCTCATTTTTCTCTTTGGCTACAATAATAGATCAAGGAAAGCAATTAGATAATAGATCAAGGAGAGCAATTAGCCAATGTTTTGGTAAAAACATGTATAATTTGTTCAATTGAATAAAATGTCCAACGTTATAGTTAAAATAAAATAAAATAAAACAAATAATTGTAATTTGATACTCATTCATCTGGGCTGGGTTATGATTTTCAAAACCAATATGGGCCAATTAACAAAGACAAACAAGAACAAAATGAAAAGTATTTTCACAGTTTGGCAGCCTCCTCGGCTGCTTAGCCTGCCTTATCAGAAGTCTCAAAAAATCCAAATTTTGTTCTTCTTGTTCCCCATTCAATCTAGGCTGCTGCAGCCCACTATTTCTTTCTCTGTTCAAAGATTAGCCCAACACAGCCCATTTTACTCAAATCCAAGTGTTCCTGAATATTTTATACAGGGGGATAGTCCTCTGTTTTTGTCTTTAGCTGAAGAAATCTGTCCCAGGAATCAACCAAGTTTTCACCCCTCAAAGAACTGAGGAGAAAATAAGAACAAAACAGAATTCAACATTCAAGAATTATCTTCTATCCCTTCTTCTCCAGCCAAGAATCAAAAAATATGTTCAAAGCTGTAGGTAATGTTGATTTCCTTTCCAGGTCTAAATTTCTTTTGATAATTGACTTTCTATGCTTATCAAGAAACACATTGAACGATTAGTGATCACTGATTTTCTCCCGTTTCTTGGCTTGATATTGAATGGAAAAACAGGTTTTTTGGGAGTTAAGAAAAATGCATTCAGGTCATTCAAGAACTACTACAACGAATGGTTCAACACCCTCAAGAACTCCCTCCTCCCTCAGCTCCGCCATGTAATGCTGTCCGCTTCCTCTCCTACCCTCCTCTCTACGCACGTGGACGCCATGCACCACCACTTTCAAGCTTACTATGAGGAGCTTGATCTTGCGGCATCCTCAATTTATCAGGTTTCTCAGGTCCTATTCCCTGAATGGCGAAATTCCCTGGAAAAACCCTTTCTTTGGCTGGGTGATCTCCACCCTTATCTCTTCACAAACCTACTCAGATCGTTTCTTGACAATGAAGAATCAGAAGGGAGTTCAGACAATGATCAGAGGGTGGTGAATTTCCCACAACTTTGCCAGTTTCTTGATGAAACGCCTTGGCATGTTTTGATGGCATGGAAGAGTCCTTCCAAAACTTTGACAACAAAGGTTGATCAAATTGAGTGTGGATTAAGGCTGATGGTGCCTTCTTTGGTGGCTCGAGCAAGGAACGCGCAGACGCTGTTTGTGGAGAAAGTGGGGTTTGAGTGGAGAAAATGTGAAGGGAGGAAGGAAGAAATGGATGAAGCTATTGGGGAGGCAATGACTGCAGAGATGGAAGAATTGGTGAATGTGTTTTTGGATGCTAATAGGGTGAGAAAAAGTGTTCTTGCGGATATCTTGAGTGCTACCAATGTTTATCAGGCTGCCCTGTTTTTTGAAGGACTGGCCCAATTTCTTGTTGGGTTTCATGATAAAAAATTGCTCAGGGAGTTTGAGAAGTGCAAGACGCCTATAAATTGAGGAATTTCTTGTTGGGTTTCATGATATAAAATTCCTCTGTTGCATAGTTTGAATAACAGTTTGTACATGGTTCTCTGTTGGACAGTTGCTTGACAGAACTTTTTTTTTTCTTTTTCATGTTGATTTTTTGTTCAGGGGGCTCCAATTTGTTCTGATATTTGGCTGTTGGTTTGAGTGTTTTTTTGACCTTTTTGACTCTTAGCAGTTAACAGAGTAGTCAAGCTTCGCCAATTGTTGTATTAGGAATAATTTCGTTTCATCAAATTGGTATTTGGATTCGAGTTCTTCAAGGTAGAGGATGAAAATCTCTTGTAATCCTAGTTAGCTGATTCTGGAATTTGCTCAGAGTTTTTCGTTCGCTGCAAAGAAAAGAAGAATGGAGGTCAGAAATTTCTTGTTGCAGGGAGCAAAAACTGTTATCTTCAAATAACTAATCTGGAACTTCATTCTAGAGTTGTAGCCACTTGATGAGTTTAATTTGTTTTTGACTGTAACATGTAAATTATTTTTGAAACTTGATTGCTGCAGTCTGGAACATGTTAGTCTATATTCACATGCTTCATTGTTGAACGGCCCAGTTTTTTCATTCCAGCATTTCGTGATTGTTCTGAAACTATGCCTCTACTTTTTGAAGTTTTAACTTAATTTCATTTGCAAGAAAGAAAATCTGCTTAGAATATCCTAAACCATGAAATGATTTTGTTCGTCAGTTTGGAAATAGTTCTTGAGGGTGAAACCTTTTGAACCATTATAATGACATATTTTCACACTTACTCTAACCTTGATGAGTTTGGTTTCTTTTGGTTCACCGAGACATAAATCGGTACGTGTAAATTAGATATGAACACTTTTAAAAAAGTACTTTTACATTTTTTAATATAAATATTGTATGATGAAAAATATATTAAATGGACATTCCGATGCTACAAACAGCTCATACGAAGTGAGGTCTAGAAGGGTCAGGCTCAAAGAAAGGGTCTAATATACCAAGTCGTACCCTGTATTTTGCTAGAGGCCGGAAAACAAGTACTTTTACACTTTTTAAGATAAATATTGTAAGATGAAAAATAGATTAAAGGGACAGCCCGATGCCACAACCAGCCCACACGAACTGGGGTCTGGAAGGGTCAGGCCCAAAGAAAGGGTTTAATATACCAAGTCTTACCCTGTATTTTGCTAGAGGTTAGGAAAAAATACTTTTACACTTTTTAATATAAATATTGTAAGATGAAAAATACATTAAAGGGACAACCCGATGCCACAAGCAACCCACGCGAAATGGGGTCTAAAAGGGTCAGGCCCAAAGAAAGGGCTTAATGTACTAAATCTTATGGTCTTATCCTGTATTTTGCTAGAGGTCGAGACACGATTCGAACCCATGACCACCAGATCACTCGACAATAACTTTACCACTAAGGAAACCAACAGATCACGCGATAACAACTTTACCACTAAGGCTCTCATGAAAAATACATTAAAAATATAAAAAATTCTCTAACAAAATGCAAAATGCCTTTTGAGACTCAATCTAAACACTAGCCGCTTGATATCCTTATTTACTGCCTCAAGGAAAAAAAAAAAAAAGTTGGAACATCAACCTAAATTTTTCACAAAAGTTCATTTGTGTGACCTGAGAGTCTAAGCTAGCTATTGTCCTATGATGATACATGTTTGGACCTAACCTATAAATAATGAAAATGGTGTCTATTCCTTGGGGCCTGTCTCATCCAAATCTGCCACGAAATTGAAATGGACTTGGATCCTCCGTTTCCAATCTGAGAAACTACAAAAAATCCTTCCCCTTCAGCCCAGAGCTTTGTAATCCTTGGTTTTTGCTGTTCATGAACTCTTGACAAATTCAATGCTAGTTCCTCTTCTTTATTTCTTGCTGCTTTTTGAGCTAGCCCAATCCAACTGCACTATGGTATTGCTGATTTTTGTTCACGAGAAAAGATACTTAGGAAAAGGGGAAAAAAAAGTAAACCATTTTGACCACAAAAACGGATTTTGCATTGCTAGATTAAATGCAGCATTTCTCATCTTTCTTTTGTTCAACTGCCACCCTTTAGCTAAGAAGAAAAGTTGGGCCTAGTGATATATAAAATAGGGAAATTTTGCATTAGTAGAAGCTCTTTAAGTGTACCAAATGAACACCATTATGGCTCATTCATCTCTGGGAGGATTTGTAGTACAATTCTGAAAGGAATATAGATCAAGAACTACAATTTTTCTGCAGCTTCCTTGGTCCATTGTCAATTGCTGGTCAATTAGAAGGTCATTAGAGAGTTTATTTCTTCATAAATGGAAGTACACCTGCACAAAATTTGAATAAAATAGCAGAACATTAAGGCATCAAATAAGTTGTTTGGAATTGATAAATTTCAAGTTTTAGACAAAAGATTATTTTGCATAAATTAATAACAAACTCATAAAACAGTGGCTTATGGCCTGAACTTCTGAATGGTGAAATACCCCCTCTTATGGTGAACTTCTTTTAGGTTTGCATGGAGACAGAGGAAAATTGAACAACTGTGCATGGAAAGTTTGAACATATTCCTCCATGAAAGTTTATCAAATTGGGAAGAGACAGACAGTTCTAAATCCAGATCACTAACATCAAAATCACATCTGGGATGGATACAATTATCCTGATAGACTAATCCCACTTGTTGGTTGTGTCAGTGAAGATTTTGTATGCAACTTACATTAGTCCAGTATGTGTAAAGACCAGATTATGAGGAAACATCAGCCACTTGTTGCAGTTGTTTTTCGAAATTTTATTGCAAACCCTATCCAATAGAATTGAAAAGGAAAAAACTTCATAGAAAAATCTCAGAGGCTGCATGTTACTATTCCCCAGATTCTCTTTTATTTGATTGCCTAATAGTACCATCTGATGTCAGTTAAATACAAAAATATGTTAGTTACCTGATGAATGCTTATTAGTACAATCTCAACATAGCTCATTAGTTTCGTTTGCCAACAATAATTGAACTGGTCTTATTTGTCTTTGGCTTTGGCTCACTTTTAAATGAAAAGGAACTATTAGTTTTAATATAGCTCATGATATCCCCAAGTTTCTCCTATCTCAAAATCAATCCAAAACCAAAGAATATAATATGTTGAGTTCTTTTTTTGTTGTGCTGTTTATTCAATGAAATCCAAACACAAGCAGAACATGTATATGAAGCACGAAGAAGCAGAACTGAATTTGCATTTCCATGTTTGGACACCAAAATTCTTTATTATGAGTTGCCCATCAAGAGAAGAAAGTACAGGGCTTGAATATCAACTTTAGAATTATGAAGCTCATATTTTTGTAACAAGCAATAATGCTGTCTTGCCTGGAATGAAAGGCATCCATGAATTAACAGTGATCCTGCATCCTTGGCCATATATGAAAAGGGAACTGTGGCCTGTGGGGCTGTTTATGGCCACCAATACCAAAGCATGGAAAGATGCACTTTTAAACTGAATCTGATCTTTACCTAAACAACACATATGTTACAACATCAAGTTAGGCATAAGAAGCACAACAATGTCAAATCCAGCTCACTCAAATTTGAAAGAAAGACTTACTTTCATTTCAATCATTAAATCAGTAGTCACGCTGATCTGCACAACTTTTGACCTTTTCTACATGTATTTGATTGTGACAACTTCCAGACAATTAAGGGCTCTTTAGGCTTTGAGGTTGTTTAACAGTTGATTACATTTGATTGCAGCAGTGCTGAACGGAACAACAAAAGACCACCTTAGGTTCTTTATTGCCAATTGCAACTAAACCATCTGATCTCTGCAGCAGCATCATCTGAACATTGATTCCATGCAGCAACTTGCAAAACAGAGTATCATTCATATCCAGCCTCTTCAGTTGATGAGAAATTCTAAAATACTAATACTTCACATTAAGAATCCTTCATTTATTTAACTTATATATTTGCATTGATGTCTGCATTTCTGAAATATTCAATGTAATTTGCCTAGATGACACATATAATTCACAAGTTGTCTAATATAACTAAAATTAAATTTTTGTAACTTTGTAGTATCATCCTAAGCAAACTAGATTAATCAAACACTTCCCTTACAACTTGCCCACGTTTACTTCCAATACTTATTATTAGCAAACATCTTCCTCAACTCCAATAAGTTATCATCTGAGCAACATGTTAACATTCCTCCATTTGTTTGCCCTTTTCAACATGTTGCCATGAAATCACATGAGAGTTCTGTGATTCTATCATTCTAAATTAGCGAAAATTTACTCTTAATATTTGGAATATGATTGTAATGAACCTAATAAGGCAAGTACCAGGTAAACCTCCACAAGAAGAATTTGCTAATCTTAGATGGTCAGGACCCAAAACAAAACAATATAGTAAAAATAAGCCTAGATATTTTGTCGACTCTACATAACATGGGAGAGATAAAAGGAAGACAAACAATGTGTTTAGCAGAATTTGAGAAAAATTTTATTGAATAAACTTGAGTAATGATCAGAATCATGAAAAACAAAACCTACATACATATTTATAGCCTAAAAAAACCCTAAACAAAACTGAAAAAAAATTCAAAACCTATTAGAAAACTAAAAGAAGATAACTCCTATTAAAAGTATAATTAATATACATTGGTAATTATTATAAATATTATTTCCCAATCAAATTTGATAACTATGCAGTAGGAGGGAGATTGTCCCACATCATTACATCTTCACTTACGTGAAATTTTACTACTTACAAATTTTTTACCCAAAGTAAAGATACAACAAAGGCCAAATTTCTATTCAACTTAATAGTAATTGTGTTTATGGTAATGCATTCGTGAATTTGGCTTCTCAAATGTAAAATTTGAATCTGATTCAATTGGATCCGAACACTATGTGTGCCAACACTAATCCAATTAATCACATAGTAACATCTGATTGTCAGGACTAGAGGAGGAAACGGTGCCGTTCCAATTTGTCCAGTTCGTCAGGAAGTTAGTTAGACTTAGTTGATGCAGTTAACAGGCGATTAACCGCCTTAGTCAGTTAGCAAAAGTAGTATTAATATACAAACTTGGAGAAGAAGTCATCAGGCTTGGTATTATGCTTGTCTTCTTCCTTAATCATTTTCATCCCACTGTAACCTCTTTTTCTACTCTATAGCAATCTGATAACTCTCCTCTTTCTCCTCTGTCTTTGCTGTTTCCTTTCTGAACTTCACACTTCTTCAGACTTCAGGGGAAGGCTTTCTCTAGCTAGAACCTGACAAATTGGTATCAGAGCTGTTCGTTCGGGACAAGATTCGATGGCGGAAGGAACTCGCGGGAAGGCTTGGGAAGAGCAGCTTAAAAAGCAAGATCTTCGAATATCCGAGCTTCAAGAGCAGATTAATGACAACCACAGGCAAGCGACGGGCAACCACAAGAAAGTGGAAGAGGACATGGCGGATCTACGGGTGAAGATGGACGCCATTCTCAAGATCCTTACCAAAGAGAAACAAGTGAGTGAAACAGATAGGACGCCGTTGCTTCCAACGCCGGACGTAAGTACCAGAATTGGGGCAGACGATAGGGCTTTGGTGCTACAAAAGGACCAGTGGGGAAGGTATGGGAAGTTTGTGAACCCTGTGCACCCGAAGGTGGAGCTTCCTTTTTTCGAAGGAGAAAGCCCTAGGGAATGGTTGAGAAAGTGCGAAAAATTCTTCGTAATATACCAAGTGGAGGAGCATCAAAAAGTGGAAATAATTGAGATGTATCTAACCGGGAAGGCTGACGTATGGTTCCAAAGTATAAAACTGGCCAAGGGTAGGATCAAATGGGAGGAATTCTGTGAGTTGTTATGCAGGAGATTTGCAGAAAAAGGGATAAAAGATGAGATCGAAGCTTTCAACAAACTAACGCAGACAGGAAATGTAAAGGAATACCAAGAACAATTTGAAGAACTGCGTACGTTGATGTTGGTGCGCAATCCTCAGTTTCCAGAGGATTATTTCATTTCCAGTTTTGTGAGTGGATTGAAGGAGGAAATAAAACCTACAATGAGGATGATGAAGCCGGCGACACTAATTGAAGCTTTCGAAATTGCTACTTTGCAAGAAATGTCCATAGAAATGACTGCAAAGAGTATGGGTAAGAGCAGAGTCCCTTTTAGACCGTATGCAGAAACAGCTTCTGGAAATTCCAGATTTGTGAACTTTCAGAATCCAGTAGTGAAGCCAGTAGCACAGGCAGCGGCTAGGACTACTGAACCACATACGGCAGCAACAAGGCGGATTTCACCTCAAGAAATCCAACGCCGGCGGAGTCTTGGTCTATGCTTTAGGTGTGGGGAGAAATTTGGTTTAGGCCACGAGTGCAAAATGAAGCAGGCAGTGTTTATGTTGGCAGATGATGAAGAGGAACCTGAATTTTTGGATGCAAATGACGAGACAGAAGAAATGGCAGAAGGAAATGAGAGGACTATTGAAGTATCCTTGAATGTGTTATCTGAAGTATTGAAGAGGAAGACGATAACATTAATGGGGGAGATACAAGGCAGAACCGTCCATATTTTGGTGGATACGGGTAGTACAAATAGTTTCATTCAATGGCGCCTGGCATCCAGTTTAGGCTTGGAACATGAACAAGCAGCACCCCTCAGCGTGACAATAGCTGATGGGACAAAAATCACCAGTTTTGGGGTATGTCCTAAGGTGAAATGGCAGATTCAGGGGCATAAGTTTCAATATAATTTGAGGGTAATGGAATTGGGAGGATGGGATTTAATTCTAGGGGTTGATTGGATGTATCAATACAGCCCCATTTCCTTTGATTTCAAAAGGCTATACATACAACTGGTTCAGGAGGATGAGGGAGAAACAATGGTATTATATGGACGGGCAGAACAACCTACAATGCAGCTAATCAAGGGAAAGACAATTCCTGAGTTTGAGAAGGAGCGAACTCAAGGCAAGGAAAAAGTGAGGCTGTCACAATTGTGTTCACTCGTTGGGCAACATGCAGACAATGAGGTAAAAACCCCTGAAAGGATTTCTGAATTGTTGCAACAATTTCCTGAAGTTTTTGATGTACCTAAGACTTTGCCTCCAAGTAGGACTTTAGACCATCAAATCACTTTAAAAGCCAATGCCCAACCATTCAAACTTAAACCTTACCGATACCCTCACTCCCAGAAAACCGAAATAGAAAACCAAGTGATTGACATGCTAGAAAACGGCATAATCCAGCATAGTACTAGTCCATTTGCATCTCCAGTATTATTAGTTAAAAAGAAAGATAATACTTGGAGGTTTTGTGTGGATTATAGATACCTCAACAACCTCACCATCAAAGACAAATATCCCATTCCAAACATAGATGAATTGCTGGATGAGCTCTTTGGAGCTAAGTTTTTTTCTAAACTGGATTTACGATCTGGCTATCATCAACTTAGAGTCAAAATGGAAGATGTTCCAAAAACAGCCTTCCAAACACATTCGGGGCATTATGAATTTTTAGTCATGCCCTTTGGTTTGACTAACGCTCCCGCCACATTTCAAGCTTTGATGAATCAGATTTTTCAACCTTTTCTTAGGAAGTTTGTTTTAGTATTCTTTGATGATATTTTGGTATATAGTACTACTTTGGAGGAACATGAAAAACATCTGGAAATTGTTCTAAAAATTCTGAAAGACAATCAGCTTTTTGCCAAGTTGTCTAAGTGTTCTTTTGCCCAGCAACAAGTGGAATATTTGGGGCATGTCATCTCAGGAAAGGGGGTAAGTATGGACATGACAAAGGTCAGCTGCATGATGAACTGGCCGACTCCAAAAACAGTGAAAGCATTGAGGGGTTTTTTGGGGTTAACTGGCTACTATCGCCGCTTTATTCGTGACTATGGTGTAATTTCCAAACCCCTCACCAATTTACTGAAAAAAGAGAATTTTGGGTGGCCTCCCGAAGCTGAGGTTGCATTTATGAAGCTCAAGGAAGTCATGAGTACAGCCCCCGTGCTTAGGCTTCCTGATTTCTCCCAACCTTTCATTATAGAAACGGATGCATGTAGTAAAGGGATGGGAGCTGTGCTTATGCAAGATCGACAGCCAATAGCTTACATGAGCAAGGCATTCAGTTCCAGGAATCTTGGTTTATCCATTTATGAAAAAGAGCTCCTAGCTTTGGTGACGGCGGTAACCAAATGGAGACATTATCTGCTGGGACATCACTTTATTATTAAAACAGACCACCAAGCTTTGAAGTATTTGTTGGAACAGAAGTTAACCACACCATTGCAACATAAGTGGCTCACAAAGTTGATGGGGCTGGACTATACGATTCAGTACAAGAAAGGAGTGGAGAATGTCGCTGCCGATGCTTTATCCCGAAGGAACTTCCAAGAGGAGGAAACGAATGATGCACTTCACATGGCCATTTCTTCTATGAAACCTAATTGGATACAACAAGTGGAGCAAAGCTATGATGATGATCAGGAGTGCCAAGCTATCATTAGCAAATTACTCATAGACTGGAAATTTGCACTACCAATATGATGGAGGATACTCAGAAACAAGGAAAGATATATGTGGTAGAATCGATTTGAGGCGACAAATCGCACAATCTTCATAGTTCACCATTGGGAGGGCATTCAGGGCAGAAGGCATGTCTTCAGAGAATCAAGATCAACTTCTACTGGCCGCGTATGAAAGAAGATATCATCAAGTTGATCAATGCCTGTGATGTGTGCCAAAAGAACAAACCGGAGCATGTGGCATATCCAGGATTGCTGCAACCATTAGCTATACCTGACCAAGCTTGGAGTCATATTTCTATGGATTTCATTGAACGCCTTCCCACGTCCGGGGGCAGAGACTCTATTATGGTGGTAGTGGATCGTTTTACTAAGTTTGCTCATTTTATTGCTCTCACACATCCTTTTGATGCAGCTACAGTGGCTCAACTCTTTCTGGAGAATATATTCCGGTTGCATGGCCTTCCAGCGTCCATAGTTAGTGATCGTGACAAGATTTTTACAAGCTACTTTTGGCAAGCACTCTTCAGAATTTTGGGTATATCCCTGAGCTACAGTACTGCCTATCATCCCCAAACAGATGGCCAAAGTGAGCGGGTCAATCAATGCCTTGAAACTTACTTGCGCTGTTTTTGTTGTGAGAAACCTTCCACATGGTGTAACTGGCTATCTATGGCTGAATGGTGGTATAACACAAATTGGCATTCTAGTACAGCAATGACCCCGTTTGAAGCACTATACGGCACCAAACCAGTTCCTTTGCCGTTTGGACCATATCATAACACCATGATGCCTGCTGTAGTGGATATGGTACAGCAACGAACTTTAATATTGCAGCTCCTCAAGGACCATTTGCAGAAAGCGCAAAGTAGAACAAAGTTCTTTGCTGATCGCTCCCGAACTGATCGAGATTTTCAAGTAGGCGATCTAGTTTACTTGAAACTGCAACCATATCGGCAGCAGTCAGTGGCTGTCAGGGCATGCCTCAAACTTGCTTCCAAGTACTACGGACCGTATCAGATTTTGGAGAAGATCGGTCAAGTCGCCTACAAGTTACAGTTGCCGGAGGGAGCCAGGATTCACCCGGTATTTCATGTTTCCCTTCTCAAGAAGTGTGTTGGCAATCACATAGTGGCTTCCACCATTCCTCCCGAGCTGAACGTGGAGGATATTTGTCCCCTGGCACCTGCTACTATCATTCAACGCCGCACTATCATCCGCAATGGGAGTCCCGTAGTTCAATGGCTCATTCAATGGGAAAGTTTCAGCCAAGCCGAAGCAACGTGGGAAGATTCCACATTCATTAAGCAGCAATACCCGCAGTTCCAGTCTTGAGGACAAGACTGAATTTTTTAGGGGGAGATAATGTCAGGACTAGAGGAGGAAACGGTGCCGTTCCAATTTGTCCAGTTCGTCAGGAAGTTAGTTAGACTTAGTTGATGCAGTTAACAGGCGATTAACCGCCTTAGTCAGTTAGCAAAAGTAGTATTAATATACAAACTTGGAGAAGAAGTCATCAGGCTTGGTATTATGCTTGTCTTCTTCCTTAATCATTTTCATCCCACTGTAACCTCTTTTTCTACTCTATAGCAATCTGATAACTCTCCTCTTTCTCCTCTGTCTTTGCTGTTTCCTTTCTGAACTTCACACTTCTTCAGACTTCAGGGGAAGGCTTTCTCTAGCTAGAACCTGACACTGATCCAATTCAAATTAAAATAGGCCCAATTCGATGGAATCGATTTTGTGAATACCAAATTTTAACGCTAAAAATGGACACATCTATTTGTGAACTCACCTCGTGCTGAAAATCAGTGCTAAAAGAAATTGCTAAATCAGTGCAGTTGAATGTGGTACATTATTCAGAATCTTCATACGTAGGGAGCTAGACTTGAAGGGGTTCACTAATTAAAAGCAGTCAATGTCATGTGTGTCTACACCAGTCCAATTTAAATTTGTCAAAAAATCTTTTAATTCCTGTCATCTTTCTTTCCCACTGGTCTTCATCTCGATTTTAATGTCCATGGACCAAAAACATGTTGCACGAGAGACAATATTTAATTCCTTTTTTTTTTGTTTTATACATTTCTCACATGATGGATTGATTGATAACAAATTTCAGCAACTAGCAAGTTGGCCGACAATTTGTCAAAAACAAATTCACCAATCAAGAAAAAGATTATAACAACCGTGTTCGTCGACAGTTATATTACGGTGTACGAATTGTATTTTTAAAACATATTTTTATATTTTTATATTTTTAAAGTAATTTTACATTTTTTAATATTTTTTATCTCATAATTACTATTTTAAAAAAAAGTAAAAATAATTTTTGAAGCTAAATGGTAATTTTCAAGAGTTGATAACCACAAGTTGAAGATTCTTATTTTATATATACATTATGTGACAAGACAAAGGCCCCTAAAAGATTATGTGAAAGTACAGAAATTTTTGGTTTGATGATAGGGGCCTTGTATCACCTTTTGAGGTCCATGTGGTAGTTAGTTTTATGTCTGTATGCTTAAAGTTAACTAATACCAGGCCATCATCAGCCATGGATGGACCTCTTGATTGAACCTCATTATGCTAGATTAAAGTCTTTCCTTTTTTCTTTTTTTTTTTGGGTTGCAAAAATACTAAATTTAAGCTTAGCTTGGTGCTTCAATAAACCGCGATAACAAAATATGATCTATATAATTGATTTGGCATAAAAAAACTTAATTATTATTGTTGTTGTTATTATTAGTCCTTCAAAAAAAATCTTGATTTAAGTTAAAATATAACTATTACACACAATATCTTGTGTTATTAACGTGACAGTGAATTTCTAACTTTCCAACACATGCTTGAAATGGAACTATAGTACTATAATGCAAATTTTGTTTAAATATATCGCACCATTGTACTAGCTAATTCTAGAAGACTGATATTTAATTAAATGTGTTTCACGCATGGTACGGCAAATGGGATCATCATGTCACAAAGTACAGCAGTAATTTTTGCACATTCGCGTTTAACTATGTATGGAATTTTGAAAATTTTATCATACTAGGATTGCATGCATGGTTTGCTCCATATTAATAATAGGTGATATACGATATAATTATTAGATTAATATTAGGTTAAATAATACAATTAGTCGCTCAATTTTAAACCTTAGTTTAATTTAGTTCATCATATTTAAAAAGTTTCAATTTGGTTCTTTAACTTACAATTTCAATTCTAATTAGTCATTCTAATGAAATCAAATCAAACGGGATTTAATACATCTAATTACATGACTTACATATATTAGGGTAAAGAGCGGTGAAAGAAACCAAAATAAAAATAGTAAATTACGAATTAGTTACTTCAATTTCGCAAAATATTTTCAAAAGTTTTATTTTGTATTTTATCACTTCCAACTTTGTAATTTTCACAACACATATCAAGTTTTTATTATTTGTCAAAAATATATTATGAATAGATAAGATTACTCTTTAACTATCTAAATTGAAACATGTCAAAATCCAAAGTGATTTACATAATTAGAAATATAATTAAAATAAAATATTTATAAACTGTGCATGTTAATGACTAAATGCATTAAGTCTTGATTATATTAAAAGGACAAATTAGAACCGAATTTGCAAGTTGAGGGACGAAATTGAAATGTTTTGAATGAGAGAAACTAAATCAAGCTAATGTACCAAGTTGAGAGACGAATGATATTATTTACCCTTAATATTACTTTGTTAAATCAGAAAGGGGAGAATCTTTATTTTTTCCGCTTTTTCTCATTTCTATTGTTTCCATTTATTAGGGTTTAGTCTTCTTTTATGAAAGTTTGTTCTTGTTGGTGGTGGAGTGTTGTGGTCTCCTTATTTGGAGGTTTGCTTTGATTTTGTTTTTTGTCTTTTTAAGTTTTAGATAAGAATTTTAGTGTACTGTAAGACAAATCCAGCCATTAATTTTGACGAAAATATTAGATGTACTAGCAACAGTTGTGGTGGTGGAGACTGGCTTTGTTTGAATTGTGATGTATTTGAGAAAAGTTGTATTGGAATGTGTAAAAATTTTGGTAGGTATTTTTTTGATAAAAACAGTATTTTGGAGGGAAAAATAAGAGGGAAAATTTTTTAAAATTATGCGAGAGGAATTTGAGTGGGAAAATATGAATTTTAAATTTTGAAATAAAAATGTATTTGAATGTTTTGTTTTTGTTTAAGAAAATTTAAGAATCTTTATCCAAACATTGCTTATTTGCGACTTTCATGGTAGCTAAAATTTAAATTAGATTTGAAGAGGAGAGAATACATCATGGAATTTAAGAAGAAGGACGACCACTTATTTGTCATTCTATTTTGACATGATCATGTTCCAAAAAAAAAAAAAGTCTCAAATTTATATCAAAGCATTTAGTTTAGTTTATTTTTGTTACAATTTGTCTGCCTGTTTGCATGCTCTTAAATATAAAAATTGGAGCTTTAAAATTCCTTATTGCACTTATTTACTTAAATGCAAAAAAGGTGTATAGCTAGTTAGCTACATTGAATTATCTATATTTGACATTAATAATAATAAAAAAAAATTTTGGCAAGAAAAGAAAATTGTTAAGAAAACGTGAGATTTACTGTTAAAAAAGACAGCTTTCGCTTGCTAAAGTCCTACAAAACAAGAACATTCCAATTTCGTTCAAACACAAAGTTTTCTTCTTTTCATACTTTACACTTAAGGAAAGGGATTAAGTGTAAAGTAAGAAAGAAATGATGGCGCTGTTTCTTGAAGATGTGATGTGAAGAATGGGACGTGGGAAAATCAAGGATGGCCACAAGTGTGGACAGACTATGCAGTGCCAAAACTTGCTCCATATGCATATTCAGTTGTGCTAGCCAAACTTTACCAGAATTATGGGCTTCACTCAAACTTCCGTGACTGGTGGGAGGGGTAAATATACAGCTGATGATTCTGCACAGGTTGCTGCAAATATTGCTTTGCTACCACCCAAAATCTTAAATCTTGCCAACAGGCAAATTTTTCACAGTGAATAATTCAGGTGGGACATTTTCCAAGCTCTAGCACAGTAAAGAAAATATGGCATTTTGCAGCTTCCAGATCGAAATATGTGCTAGTGGTTGGTGTAAAGAAATTCTTCCAAAAGAAATTAAACACTCACGTCGATCCTAACCACAAAAATTCCTGCCCGTCCTTGAAAAAACACAGATGATTTCAGTAGCGAAGTCAGATGGGATTTATTATGATAAATTAGAAATTGATTTCTTAAAGTTAAGTTGCTAAATTTAGTTAGTTGGTTAATTGAAGAGGAGACCTTTTCTCCTAATTGCTATGATTTGGTTGGCATTGTGAAATGATTTGGACAGTTTTAACTCTTAGATAATGGCATGAACAGAGAGGTTGGAAAGGGATGCGAACCTCATTTCTTTCTTACTTTACACTTAAACGGATTTAAGGAGTTGAGAGAAGAGTATGTAGTACATATAAGATTATATAATTTGAATTATTTAATGGTAAAATGTAATTTTGTTAGTTAAATTATAATTATAAATAATTAAAAGACTCTAAAGTTATGTCACTTATTAGTTACTCTCCTCGTCAAAGTTTTTTTTATTAAATGTATATAATTTTTTAAGTTATAAAACATAATACACTTGTTACACTATTAATTTTTATTTGTATTTTTAGATTTTGGTCATATGTAATTATTATTAGTAAAAGTATTATAAGAATTTTATTCAAAAATACCTTTTTTTTTGGTATGATGAAAAACTCTTGTGCAACTATCATACCTTATACTCCCTAAGTCTTAGAAAAAGAGTTTAATTTCAAAATTTTTCTTTGTTTAAAAAAAAAAGTTCATTTTTAGTGTGAAATTTTTGTATTACTTTTACTAATAATAATACATAATCCAAATTAAAAAATTAAGAATGAATATGTAACATTATACATTTAGTTATGTATTAAATGTATTGTATCTTATAATTTAAAAAAAATTATATCGCCCATTCAGGGGTGACTGAGTTAATGTGATAGCGAGCGTGGAACCGTAATGTCACGAGTTCAAATCCTTTATCTACACCTTCTTAGTCTTAGTCAAGTCCGTTATACAGGGTTTGTCCAATACCAGTTTGCATTTTGCATCTCTTGTGTGGTTTGAAAGCTATTACACAGGGGTAGGTTTACCCAGTACGCATCTTTGGTAGCGACTTTGGGTTCTTTAGTCAAGAAAAAAAAATTATATCAAATCAAAAGTTAACCTTTTTTTTTTTTCAGAACCGAGGGAATATTTACTATTTAGTGCTGGAGAAGATATTTTGAGTCTCATATTCAACGGTCAAAGATGGGAGTCAGGGGACTAACTTGCATGCTTAAAATGAATATGACTTTTACCTAAATGCATAAATTTAGTAATTAAATTCAAGTCATGAGCAGTTTGTGTGCATCTGTGAAAATGAAATGGAACATCAAAAGAAAGCCATGCATTGACTTCTTTGATTTTTGTTAACGTCAAGCAATTAAAAACTCTTTTTAATTTAAGGTGACTTGAGAGAGGAAGACAACATTTTTTGGCAAGTTTTAATAATGCATGGGAAGCTTCTAAAATTGAACTTTCCAAATCAACACAATTAAGAAATAAAACCCTCTTGAATCAAAGCACAACCCAAGACAACGATGAACCATACACTGGTGTATACGTGATGAAGAAAACAAAGATTCCATATATTTCGATTGCATTTAAAAATGTATTTTTATATTTTTTAAAATAATTTTTGTTTAATAATCTTTATCTAAAAAAGTATAAAAACACGTTTTAAAATACAATTTATACGCTAATGTGTTTTCACTAACATAATTTTATGATGAAGAAATAACATTTAGTGTTCATAGCATTTCTTGGTGAGAAAAAGAATCATATTTGTCAAAAACTTCTTAATGAGATCATGAGTGATGATTTTTTTTTTTAAAAAAAAACTAATCATATTCATAAAGAGTTTCAATAAATTTTTGTGGTAAATAATATAGTGCTTACATGACTCATAATTAATGAATATTTAAAGTAATTTCTAAAAGATTAAACCCCAACCTTGAAAGGTCCCTCATCCGTCGGTCCCACAGTTAGTGAGGGATGTAAATCACGGATGGCCCTAAGAACAGGTGTGTGAGGAAATTCGACTACAAAACCTCGATGCTACAATCCAAAACTTACAACACTCCCTTATTAATGGGGTACTCATGCGGAGACAAAGTAATTTCTAGATTATATAAAGTTCCTAATGAAATCGTAGTCAACGATGTTTTTTTTAGTAATGATATGCAAAGTGAAATGTTTTTCTAAGTCTATTTGCGAGTAATGTAAAATTTACATAACTTCTAAATAATGTAGATTTAAACTAATATCTTCTTCATAATTTCTATTGCGCAAACGTCATATCAGTCACATCAATTAATGAAATAATTGGCTGAAATTTTGTTACTCCTCGAGTCCCTTTCTTATAAAGTTTATGGATGATTTTTCCAAATCAATTTCGTGGAAATGGGAGGTTTATTTTCTTGGAAGTTCCAGAAAAAATTTTTGGCCATTAATTATGCTATTTTTCAATTTTTGAAGAATCCCCGTAATAGGTCGACAGGTTCATTAGTCAATCACCAAACCACTGTAATCGTGATATAAAAAAGGGGTCGGTCACGAAATGGTCCATTCATCGTTCCATAAATTAAGGAAAGATGGCTAATTTTAGAAGACCTGTGGCTTTGGCTGCTTCTTTTTCGTGAAAACAACGTCAACAGTTCATTACCAATAATTTTAAACCAAAACGTTGGAGCATTTATTTCGCACTTTGAATTCCGTAACACCGATCGTTTTCAACCATGTAATTGGATAGTTAGGCCACTACTATATTAAACCATATAATAAGAATTTACATCCATATAATATCGTCCACATATGGTAAACCTCTCTATCAAGAAAAGAGTAAGTCCATTGGGGTAGTCAGGTTGGTGTAGCGGGTGAGCACGTAATTATAAAGTTACGAGTTCAAATTCCCCTACTGATACCTTCTTAGTTGAACCCGTCGCACAGGACTTCTCAGGGTTTGCCTAGTGCAGTTTACTTCTCCTGTAAGGATTTGCGGGCTATTCTACAAGAGCAAAGTTTACCCAGTGCGCACTTTTGGGTAGCGGCTGTGGGTTTCTTTGTCAACAAAAAGGGAGCGGGCGCTAGTTCGTTTGTCAACAAAAGGAAAGAATAATACTTCATTCGTTTCAAAAAAAGAGTCTCTTTAAAAAAAAAAAAGAAATATACTTTTAAACTAAATTTCTAACATATCATTACTAATAATAATTATATATACTTAAAATTAAAAAGTAAGAATAAAAATATAAAATTATACATTTAGTGGTGCATTGAATAAGTTGTATTTAATAATTAATAAAAAATTGTACCTTAACCAAAGTTAACTCTTTTTTTTGGAACGGAGGGAGTAATATTTTTAATAACATTTTATAATAAAAAAAATTATAATGACAGATGTGGCATATTTAAAAAGATAAAATTGTCCATTATTTTTTTTACAATTTTTAATAGGTGTAATAAATATTTTAATATTTTTGTCTTTGCATACTTATTATATTAGTCACCTTGATTTTTTACTATAAAAAATTATAAAAAATATCATTACTCTTTCTGTTTTTCACTACTCTTTTTGTCTTAATAAAAAGTCCATTTTTGAAATAAAATTTTATATTATTTTTATTAATAACTGAAGAACGTTATAATATTATCGTTATTGAAGCAAAAAAGTATGAATATTATAGATCGTTTCCGATAATTATCTTATGTTATAAGAATATAACATAATAGGTATTTCTTAAATAAAAGAATATAACAATGGTAGCTTTCTATTAACTTGACAAACTTTCTTGTTTTTGATAAAATCGTGTGAATGAGGTTATGATTTCATTATTCACTTTAAATCTTCTCTTCCTTTCTCTACATCTACACTTCATTGATTAAGCATTGAAATTAAACATGTAGGAGGCCTCTAGGGGTTCCTTGTCTGTCCATTCGTTTAATTGTTGTATTACTGGTCTTATTGATTCATTTTCCAAGGCTTCCTAATCATTTTGAGTTTCATTTCTCCTTGTACAAAAAATTCAGAATTAATTTATGGTATAACATCTCAAAATTATTTAAATTATTGAATATACACCTATATTACTCTAAACGCCTTGCAATACCCCTTAAGATACTTTAATCACCTCACCAATCTATAAATTTTAAACGAGTCATGAAAGGTACACGGTGCATATAAACTATGTTCTAAACTGTAATTTTGTGTTGTTAAAAATAACTTTTTATATTATCGATATAATTTCTATCTCGTAACTATTATTTAAAAAATATAAAAATACATTTTGAAATCCAATTCATATTTCCATAACCTAAAAATATATTTTAACTAGCTTTTTTTTTTTAGCCACACCTTGAAATTATGGGTGTGTTTGAATTGTATTTCAAAATTCAAAAAATACAAAATATATTTAAAAACATAAAAATACATTTTACAATACCAAACTATACACACCCTTACTCTTTTCATTTTTTTGTTTTTTTTAGCTCAAACTGGAAACCATTAAACGTGAAACCCACGCGCGTAACACTCGAGAAGATTTTTTTTGGTGGCAGAGATGATCTCCGGCGACCGCGATTTCATGGCGAAAGTCGTGAGCTTTAGCAACGCTTATATCGACACGTGGCTGTGAGTCAGTCCTGACTCAGCGCGCCCACTCAGTCCCACGTCTTTCTGAGTCAGCACGACTCAGCTCGCCGCCCCGCCCAGTAGGGGTGGCAATTTTCGACACGACACGAAAACACGACACCTAACGACGTAATTAGCAGTGCATGCGCCCACGGTCGGGTCAAAATCAGGTCGGACACGAATAACACGTAAAATAAATGGGTCGTGTTCAGGTCTGACTTGTTCAACCCGTGGGTCGACCTGTTAACACGTTTAACTTATATATAATAAAATAGTTTGTTGTTAATATGTAAGGAAATTTGTTGTGGAATAGTGGTTAGTGCTTTGTGTTGTTAACTAGGAGGATGTGGGTTCGATTCTTGCTATGTGTGTTTTCTTTTCTATTTTTACTCTCCAACTGAAATCCCACATCGGAAGTGGATGGTTTGTCCTCCTTCCAATGCCTCTATAAATTGAGGAAACCTCCCCCTTAAACTCTAGAAATGCAATGCTGATAAATAAATTCGTAGTTTGGATTGAGCGATTGCTCAAAATTTTGCTATAGTTTAAAAATTATTTTTTTATTATTATTTTAAAATTAATTTATTATTTTTTAAAAAAATTCGTAATAATTTAAAATTTATTTATTATTATTTTTAAAAAAAATCGTGTTAAATAGGTTTTTTCGTCAAGATTCTGAAAAATAAGCAGTGCGTGTTCGAGTTCGTTTTTGACACGAAACGAGTTCGTAGTCGTGTTCGGGTCCGTGTAAAACCTGTAATACTCGTGTCAAAACACGACCCGCGAACCCGAAACACGACCTGATTGCCACCCCTACCGCCCAGTCATCTCAGTTCCAGTCGTACAAGAAAATAAATGAATATTCAGTATCAGAGTTAGTCCACATCGCGACCACGTCAGGACGTCAACGTCGTCGTTTTATTAATATTATTGGCCCTTGTCTGTTGGCTCGGTCTTTAAAATAATTGTGTTCGTGCGCGTCTTTGGCGGTGGCGACAACACAAACTCGTGTATCCGAGGTGGCTACATAGACCACTTCGTTGTACATTTGTCAATCACACTTTACTTTTAATAAATTGATTAGAAATGCTTCATATAAATTGATTAATTGTTTGACTAGGAGGGTTCATATTTATTAAGGGGTTGATGGGATTGATTTCTAAATTTGTTCTTTTTTGTGTTCTTCCCTAGTAAGGTTAAGTTTTTTTATGTCAATTATCTTCTAGTGATGTCTATTTTAACATTTGTTTTAAAAAAGACTTTTTTTTTTTAAAAAAAATGATATTTTGAGTTACATGAGAATTAATGGTTTAATATATAGGTAAGGGATTTTGTTCTGATTTTGTTGTCTTACATTGAAAAGTTGAAATAAATATGTTTTCTCTTAATAATATATTGGTTTTGTAAGTTTATTGATAATGCAATATTTTAAGTTGCGCGTTATTATTTATAATATTCGAGATATCAAAATCACTAGTAATTTAAGTATCAGAATATTTATAAGATTTCGTACGTACCTTGGAAAAGCACCTCAACTAGTGAATAGATTCATCACTGCTTTCTCTATTTATTTTTTTTTTTAAAAAAGAGTTTACTTTAAATTGTACAATTGTACAATTTTATACTTTTATTTTTACTTTTTACTTATAAGTCACACATAATCATTATTTACAGAGATGACAATATTTCTATAGTTCTAACGAAAATCTAATAGGATGGGAGTTATTGGGTTTCCTATATCCATTAAAAATATCCATTAAGAATAAATAGGAGAGATATTTTTTGGATGAGAATTTATTAGGTGGGTTATGGAACACTCACGAGTTCCACGGGAAGTGGTTAAATGGATAATTATTGGATAATGTTGAATAATTAATGATTAGTGATAATTTAATAAAAAAATATTAATTTAATGGGAGTTAGTTGAGAATATTTAGTAGTTTTTTGTTGAGAATTTATTAGGTAATTAAATGGGATCCTATTGGAACCCAATAATAACATCTAATTATGATCCCAATGGGTAATGAGATTATCCATTTCCATTATCTACTAATCCCACCCAATATTTAAAATTAATGGGTATTTAATTACCCATTCCCATTAATTTCCCACCCAATTGCCACCCATAATTATCTAGTAAGGATATTATATAAATTACTTTCAAAAGTAGATATTTTTTATGATAAAAAAAAAAAAAAGGTGTTGAAAGTGAAACTTTGTTTTAGGATGATGGACTTATTAATTATTTGGTTTAAATATTTGTTAAATTATAAAACAACATAATCCAACAATTAGTTAGCAAACCAGCATGACTATTTTCATTAGCCTTCATACAGTTACTCACAGAGCTTTCTTTCTCGAAGATGAAAACAAAAAAAGAAAAGGGAAAAGAATATTAGATAATTTGACTTTAATTATAGAAGGAGCAAAGATTGGAGACCACAGACTATACAAGTTCCCACAATAATGAATATGCAATTCGACCCCACATGCAAACCGTATGATTAAAAGAAAATTGAAGAGATTAATTGTATGATTAATAGTGGTCAAATTTAATCGACAAATCAAATCAAAGGAAGGAAATGAAGGGAGAAAAAAAAACACATGAAGAAAAAGACTTCCATCAAACTATATATGGCATCGAAGAACAGTTAAGGTTTCATCTTATTTGGTTGGTAATTGGTAGGCCAATCTCACGCAAAAACAGTGTCTACTGTCTACCAACCAATTTGATTGAATCCCAAATCAAATGGGAGAACGACCATTCAAACCCTTTTATGTTATACCCATCGTTTTAACTTGACTTTCACATGTCAATTATTACTACTCCATTATTAATGTTCATCTCCACCAATATGGATATGTTGCCGTTGATGTACGGATTGTATTTTAACATGTATTTTTACGTTTTCTTAATATAGTGATTGTAAAATAAAAAATATTTTAAAAAGTGTAAATGTATTTTGAAAATCGTAAAAATGTGCTTTGGAAATTCAGTTCATACATGCTACTTATTTCTTCTTAAAAAAGAGTTCAATTTCAAATTTTCTCTGCCTCAAAAAAAAATCATTTTTTATGAAAATTTTATATTATTTTTACTAATAATAATACGTAACTAGTGTAAAAAATTAAATATAAAAATATAAAAGTATATATTTAATTGCGTAATAAATGTGTTGTGACTTAAATTTTAAAAAAGTTATATTAAATCAAAAATTGACTTTTTTGAAACATGGAATATTCCAAACCATTTAAACTTCAATTCTACATCACTAATGAACATTACAATACAATACAATACTATTTTTGTTCTAGCGTTAAAATTTATTTTATATTTTTCAATTTATCAATATTAGAGTTTTGTACCTTAGGTTTTTTTTCCTATAAAATTTCCATAATATCATAAGTCTATTAGTAATTATATGCGGCACATAACTAAAAAGGGGGAATACAAAAAAAAAAAAAGTTGTATACCAAATGGGCCAGTTACTAGTATGTTGTACATAATAATTTATTCTTTAATTTATTTTTAATTTTTTTTATATTATCCTTATTAATAATGATAATACATTATTTAAAATTTAAAAAATAAAGAATAAAATTGAAAAAATATATATTTAATAGTACATTAAATGTATTACATTTTATAAATTAAAAAATTATATCAAATTACAAATATTTTTTAAGTATGAAGAGAGTATTAAATTATATATACTTTTAATTTGTTATTCAACTACTGAGACATGCTGCACTTGAATTGTCCAAATATCATCATACTCTTTCTGATTGACAAATGCGAAACAATCAATTCACAACCAACTAGCCAAAAAATGTTGCCAATGGTTAGCTCCATGTGTTTATTTTTATACAATTAGTCACTCATTCTTTAATCAAACGCCTTTTGACTTTTATTTGGTCATTACCAATGTACTCTAAATTCACTTCTTTTCATTAAACAATATCATCGTATGCAACACGGGTTTCTTTTAGCACTAAACCACTACATTAATTTTATATACAACGTTAATGAGATCACACATGAGACTTTGGACTTTCACATGCACAGATTCACCATTTTCACACTCCACACTGCTCAAGCATTCCCTTTATGAGTCCGTCAATGGCGCAGAAGCAAAGCTATATATTCAATCCATCTCTGCTTTTGGTGCAACTTAGAATGGTCCATGGCCTATTAAGTATTAATTTGGAACATCAAAAATTAATACTCAAATGGTGGCCATGCAGATGCTCCTCCCATTCTACCAAAATATATGACCTTCTTAATTAGCTAACTTTTTCATAACCTTAATTTTGGCTAACATGGCGGTATAGTAAGATTCTCCATTGCACATTTTCACATGGGTTCTTCGACTGTGAATGGCTTTAATTAGTCAAAGGCACGTTCTAGCATTGGGTTAAAGATTCTTGGAGTAAATTAATTATAAATTTTGTTTGACCAATTTAAGTGGATGGATTGATTAATAATCCATCGAAATTGAGAATATTAATGAATATTTGGGTGGGGTTGTTAAAAAGAATAATTAAGTAATTAAATAAAATATATAGTGGGCATTATTCTTAATTAGAATGAGAGCCAGCATTGACAAATATTACCTTTGCAACACCTTTTTTTTTTTCTCTGAAACGATAGTATATTGAAACTGGGCGCAATGGCCAATATTACAGAGTCGAACGGCTTAGAGAGTTTCGTGGAGTCGCTACTGAAAAACAGCGCTTTAACCCACGAAAACAACGACCCTGAACAGGACGAGAAGCCCTCAAAGGAGCAAAGAACCACACCCGCAGAGTGGGACAAAAGCTGCAAAGCGGCACAGGTTGAAAACCTAGACAACTTAAGCTCAACCAAACATACAAAAGCCCGGTTATATCGGGTCACTAATACTATACAAAAATGATACTACACTACACTCAAGTGGCCCACGACAAATGGCCTATGGTGAAAGAAACTTTAACTTAATAACTATCTCTCACCGCATGCCGTGACGCGAAAGCCAAATTGCAGACGTTGAATAGCACCACCGTCTAACTACTACCGCAAAACGGTGAAGAGCGAGACGATGCGACTACCACCGGCTAGAGAGAGTGCAATACCTAAAAAAAAAAAATGACCGTTGCACTGTAGCTACAATGCAACGGTCGCACCAAAATCGCACCAAGCTACTGTAAATTAGAAGCAAAATTGGGCAGCCGCCCCTTTAAAATTTGAAAGTACCTTTGCAACACCAGGTCCAGTTATTTTAACTACTTTTGACCTCTTAAGAGGCAAAAAGGCGGTGCAGTTCCCCATTATTTTAGGAACATACACGAGCTTTGATCGACCAGGCACAGAACTCTAGTGATGTTGAAAAAGATGGTCCGAGGTTCATACTTGGGAAAATTGCTTTAGTTTCATAATTCAACCATGATGTGCAACTACGACTCAAACAAATCAGTCATATGGTACTTTATGATCTTTAATATTAGAAATAATATCATTTATCTCTTTCAAGATTTTGTAATATATCAACTAATCCCTGTAATTTTGAAAAATATCAACCAATCATCTTGACTAATAGTTAACTTAACTGTATTTGACAAAAGACAAAAATGCCCTCAGAGGTTGGTTGTTATTTTTTAAAACCACGGGGGGTTAGTTGATATATTACAAAATCTCAAGGGAGGTAAATGATATTAACTCTAAAAAAATGAAAAATACAAAATTTAAAGTCAAAAATTTAATAAGATTATGGCGAATTTTGTTAAAATTTTTAATGTAAAAAGATAAAATTTCGTTCTTACCAGAACAGGAACCAATCTTTATGCTTTTTAAATAAGTTTTCCTCCGCTTAATGGATAACTATTTGTTACCAATGAAAAATGGTTTCTCATCTTGATTTGATTGGTTTTGGCAGAGGAAAACCATAAAATTCATCCATAATCAAATGGGGGCTACATTCACTATTTTAAATAATAATAAAATCTATGCTATCCCTCGGTATTCTTTAAATTTTATTGCATTTTTATTTTTAAATTTTGTCTTTTTAGTTTAAAATTTTTAATTATATAATTTAAGTAATTTTATTAATTTTCGTCTTTAAATTTCATTTTTTTTGTCTTTTTAAAAATTTAATAAAAAATTTTAAACTATATCATGTTTATATCAACTAGCTTCCTGTGATTTTGAAAAATAACAACTACCTCTCTAAGGGCTTTTTCGTCTTTCTGCCAACTACAATTAAGTAGATTATTAGTCAAGGGAGTTAGTTGATATTTTTCAAAACCATGAAGGACTAATTGATATATTACAAAACTTCGAAGAAAATAAATGATATTATCTCTTTATATTATCATGTACTTTTATGTTCCAGCTTGATCACATCTAACTATGGTCACTTTATGATTGATTTTTAGGAACTTCAAGATTAAATAGTATGTGAATCATATTTCTTCAGCCTGATTCATCCACAGCCTTCTCATTATTGCATTAAAGAAGGAAGGTGCAACTATTATATATTGTAAATTCTGACATTATGGTTTTGTGTTTTGATGAATAATGTTTTGTCCAAATCCCACTAACAGCTATCCCTAATTTTTGAAGCAATCAATGTACAAAGATCTCAGTGCATAAATTATATTTCAAAATGCGTTTTTATACTTTTTAGTATAATAATAGTGAGATAAATTATATATTAAAAAACATAATTTTTTTTTGCAAAACTCAAAAGTATACACACTTATTATCAAACCTAATCCTATTCTAGAAACTATTCCGTGCCTACAAATGATTATAAATTGATAATAAATAACTCCCTATTTATCAATAATCAAATTTACATACCTGGTTGTGTTGTCCGCAATCAAGGAACGTATGCCTAATTTTAGAGAAAAAAACTTCCATATGAGATAAAATCTTAGAAAAAGTAAAATTACCTTATAACAAAAAGATACATTGAGCCATGCGGCCCCAAATTCAATTACCATAGGCCAGAGCTTCATACTCATCAGTAACAAAAATGAGAAAACATAAATAAATACTTTCCCTATCCCAAATAGAAAGTCTAATTTTAAAAATTTTATTCTTCTCTAGAAAAAAGTCTACTTTTAAGTGTGAAAATTCTTGTATTACCTTTACTAATAATAACAATGTATGACTTAAACTAAAAAGTAAAGATAAAAATGTAAAATTATACATTTAATAATATATTAAGTGTGTTGTACGTATTAAATCAAAAGTGAGTTTTTTTTTTTAAACGGGGAGGATTTTTTTATTGTTTTATACCTTTTAATTAGCATAATAAATAATTTGATTTTTTTAAGTGACTATAAATTTTTTTATTAAAAGTATTATTTCTAATTCCATTATTAACCTCATACTTTTTATTATTATTATTATTATTCTTGTGCCTAAATAGGATAAATTGTGTCTAAAAAAGTTGAGATAACCCCCAAAATGGTTATTCACATATTAGTCAATGATTTTTATAGTCCTTCACTTTTAAAACGGAAACAAATGACCTCTCACTTTTCATGAATGTATCATTTTAGTCCTCTATCACTATTACATCACTATTCTATCACTATTCTAACACTACTTCGATAGAAAAACAAACAGAATAGTGACGGAGGACCAAAATGGTACATTCATGAAATGTGAGAGACCATTTGTTTCTGTTTTAAAAGTGAAAATTAAAAAGATCATTAGTTAATATGTGAGAAATCATTTTGAGGGTTATCTCAAAAAAGTTCACAAGGGTAAAAGTGTTGGCACGTGAATGTCACACGGGAATCAGTAGAGCCAGAGTACACTAAAATTTATTCTTGACGTGACAGTCCACCAAAACAAAATTTTTAAAAAAAATTCCACGAAGGTGCCACGTCAACAATTTAACTATTGTCGAATGCCTTCGTTAGTTTCCACGTGGAAGTTCACCGTTACGTCACCGACGCCTCTTTCTAGAATTTCTTCCGTTAAATTAAGCTGTACGAATGTTAACACGTGCCACGCATGATAATGGTGGGCCACCGCATTTGGCCAAGTATTTGCGTATAATACATTGACGTATTCGCTTACACAATAAAATTTTTTTTCTAAAAATTATCTAAATTTAAAACATGTATTATTTAAATTTAAACAAAAATTTATATTTTAATAAAAAATAATGACAAGATATGATTTATTTAGTTGATTCCGTATAATGGGATAAAAGATTTATTATTGTTGTTGTTGTTGCATTTTCAGCTAGGTTTAGATTATATTACAAAACATATTTTTATATTTTTTAAATTAATTATTTATATCTTTAATACATTTTTTATATTACAACTATTTGTTTGAAAAGTATAGAAAAATATTTTGAAATGCAATTCATTTACACCTTTTATTTAAAATATATATACATATATAGACGGGGGAAAAGAGTGAAAAACAAACTCTCGTATAGAAAATGAGAAATAAAAAATTTTAACCATTAAATTATTTGAATGGGTCATATATTTAATTTGATTTTGTTTACGAAAGCGTTATTTTCTCAATCCCATAATTAATTGGCACTGAAAATGAAGGGTAGATTGTAGTATTAAAGGAGTTAGTCTAGTTTGAACCTTGAATGCTGTCATTGCTGATGAAGAAGGAAAATTAATATATGATAACAATTGACAGATTCATTTTTTATTCTTTACTTTTTTTACTTTTGAAGAAATTGGCATTGTTATATGGAATGAAAAAAAAAAAATCTCCTTTTTTATATTAATTTGTTGCTGACTTTGGTTTTGGCATAAACCATTGCAAAGATAATTAAAAAAGTTATTTCTCAGAAGTAAAGTTTTAGATGCTTCCAATTATAAATAGGATTTTTTTGATTAGATGAATATTTGAAACTATATATATGATCATAAAATCAATTATTTACTTTTTTGATCCCTTTGCGTTTTAGTTCTTGAAATGTAATGTCCCTCTCTCCCTATTGTTTTCATTAAAAAATTGGATTAATAAATTTAATTTTTTGGTAAAAGTGGTAAAAGAGTAAAAAACGAAGGTTCGTATGATTTGCGCCCGGAATCAGCAACAATCGAAGCAGAGGAGAAGATTGCCTTGTTTGGCACGTCTTTTTGAGTCGTTCGGGAGGCCATCAAACGCTATAAATACCCAACCTTTTCGCCATCAAATGCTTCTTCTTTCCTCTCCTCTCATTCTCTCTCTTTCCCTCTCGCTTTGTTTCTAGTTTGTATACCATCCCCTTCTCTCCTCCAATATTTTTTTTTTCTGTTGCAAATTTGTAGTATTTCCTAGGGTTTTCCCTTTTTATTCCTAAGTTTTAACCTCTCATTTCTTTTGTTCAAGGTACATTCATTTTCTTCCTTGCCTTTTTCTTCATCAAAAGTTGGACTTTCTTTGATATTTTCTGACCCTTTTGGATTTTCAATCCCGTATTGTAGCTTTGGTGCCTTTCTCTGCTGATTTCTCCGTAAAGATTTCAACTTTCTTGAACCCTTTTGAGCAGGTAGGGTATATTGTATTAGTTGTGCGACGTTTCTTTCCTTTTTTGGTTTTCTTTAATGAACCCTTGATTTTTGCCGTCATTATATGTAATGCTGTTCGATTGAAGCTCCCAAGTTTGTTTCTTTTAATTTTTCCGTGTATATGTCTTAATGGCGGTTCTTGCTCTCTGTTATTTCATGCAAAGTTCCCAGCTTTTTGGCATTTTTCTTCTGGGGTTCCTTCAAAACATTAAGTTCTGGTTTGAATTGATGTTTGATTGCTTGCTGCTCTAACTGAGATGGCATATTTTTCTGTGTTTCGTTTTCTAAATTCCGGGAAATGCTTGGGAGAAATACAGATAGGCGTAAATTGGTAAATTTATGCGTTTGTATCTGCGCATACATACACATGTGGACGTCTGTGGGCGTTTTTGTTATTGTCATAATTTATTGGTTTTGTTTATGCGATTATATTGACATGACAGCACGACTGTTTAGCTGATATCGGTCGTTTATATTGTAAATATAATAGGTTGTCGGTTGCTGATAGATGTTGAATTATGGAGTATGTCTCTTAATTAGTTTTCTGTGGAAAATATACATCTTTTAAACTTTTGCTGTCATAATTCAGCCAATCTTTGTGGTTATTAGGCCTAATAATTGGCTTCCTGTGTCAGAATGGCGTTATTCCCTCTTGTACCAGTACACTTGTTAGATCGGAAAAAAAATATACCTTTACACATTTTTTTTCAAATGACCAATCGTATTTTACCGGATAATATGTAGTTTAATTACTTCATAATAGTACATTTTGTGTTTTTGTTGTTGTGAAATGATCTTTCTTGTTTTTTACGAATCCGAGGGATTTGTTTGGGCTAAAAAAGACCATGTAATTGCCCAGAAGCTTTCTAAGTCATTATTCTGGTCTTGAGTCTGATGTCAAAACTTGGTACCAGGAAGTTACCAGTTAAAACGGTGGTGTATCTAAATAATCTACTATTCTTTTTTTCCCTTTTTTTATTTTTTTGACAAGGATTGCGAGAGCTTCCATGTGGCTTAAGGCCATATTTATTTTTTGTAATTTGTGACCTCTCTTACTCTCTCAAAAACACACACACACACACACAGTCTCACGTAATGAGGGTGATGACGTTGCCAGTAAGTGTAGAGTATCAGTTTTGATGGCTGACGAGTCACATCACTTTGAGTTACAGGTGACAACACTCGAACCCATTGTGTTTCTGGAGGATTTTGCCTGTATATGTCAGTAACTATGTATGATAACATGATGACTTGTGTATGCTGGATCTTCAAGAAAAATATCTCATGTATTTTCAGTTAATATTCTATGTTGTAAATTTATGTAGTGTTTAAAAAAAATCAGATAAATGGTCATAATAATTTCTTTTATCAGTCATCATAATTTTTAACCAATTATTCTGATTGATTGTAGTTTCCTTTAGGATGTTCAGTTTCTGTGGGGCTAAAAGTATAGCATGCTTATGTTTCTAAAAGTGGTTTGTTTTAAAAGTGAAACGTTGTGTAAGAATGCTCACCACCCCTTGTGTACGTTTGTCCTGTAGTTATATAATTCCAGATTGAACTGTAGCATTAACGTCTCATTTTACAGATACATTTTTAACATCTTTGCAGTAAATGGAAAAAGGATTGGTTTTAAAATTTGGACTTTCTCTTGTAAAAAGAAAGGGAAGAGCACAGGATGAACCGCTGCAGATTATAATGTTGGATTGCTTATTATATTGGAACTTAAATAATTGTTACAGACTAAATCTCATGGTTTTACCACGCACCCTATAGACGGAGCCAAAAATCCGAGATTTTGTACTTCATCCACATTCATGTGAATGAGGGGGAAACTTTTGCTGAGCTGGGATTTCTTCCTTCCGGTTCTCAGTGATTTGGGGGATCTTTTAGAGCTTTTATTGTTGTGTTAGTTTCGAGGTGCAAAATTTTCTTCAATTCTTTGTCTGAGACAGTGATTTTGATACCGATTGGCATTTTGACTCATTGCGGGGCACAATACTTTACCCATTAAATTCCTCAAGGAATTGTTCTGAGCATTAAAGAATCTGGTACAACTACCGGCATACACGGTTCATGCACCCCGCGTATGATTGGATACTACGTCTACTTTGACGTTCACAATGTCCAGACTGATGTTCCTTTTTCCTTGTTCCACTTAAAGCATTTCTTTTCTCCTTTTGATTGCCATTGGTTTTATTTTCTTCTCCTAACGTGAACTACCCCACTCAATCACGTGTATTGAACTTGATTATGGTTGGAAACTTGTGATTTAATGGATTTCAGTTTAGCAATTGTGTTTAATGCTATTGGGTGGGTGGCTGTCTTGAGCTGGAGATTTTCTTCACAACTTATTTTCCCTGCAATTTATGTTTTTGGATGGAGAAAAGTTATGAACGTTCGATGTTCAACGAGTAATGCTGTTTAAACTGTCGAATTATGTGCTTCTTTCGAGTTGCTTGAGAAATCACTTCTGATTTGACACGCTTTTTCCTCTGCTCATTACTGCTGTCGTAGTTTCTGTTTTTTGTGCTTACAGTCCTTGCTACATCATATACTCATTAGAAAAAGTTTCGTTCTTTGACAGCAACTTAAATTTGTAGTTATATTCTTGGTAGTTCATAACATAGCAGTTGAAGGGTCATAGGTTTCAGTAGTTTTCACTCTGTTGTTGTCTCCTGCTTTGTCGTTTTGTCTTCTGCAATAATGATGACACAGGGAGCTGCTTGAATTAACCATATCTTTTCCCCTTCCAGGGAGAAAAGCGGTCAAATTTTTGTCGGTCTTGGGGTGTTTACTGGATCAAAATGCTTTGCTCCCCGCTATAAATGCGTTATAGCTATCGAGATGAGGTATTTTACTGGTCTTATTCTTATTTGAATGGATTGAGTTTATATGCTTGCAATCACGTTGCCACTTTGCTGTTTGATTGTGATTCCCCTTCAGATTTCAGGAAGCCTGTGCTTGATGGACTGCTCACGCGGTAGCAGTGACAAGAAAACATTGAAGCGTTGGTTTTTTATTGATAAAAGAGTTGGATAAAGAATTTAACCAAAAAGCAGTCATTTCCCACTGAAATTATTGGTGGTTTAGGATAATTACTTTTGTAGTTCCTTCAGTGCAAAACTGCGAGCGTTTTCTTAATTAATTGATGGACTTGAAATCTTCAAAAGCTTCTCCTGTTCTTACTGAACCTGCTCTGATGGACAAGTCTAGATTGGGTGTTCGAGGTATATTGCCTTGTGCACAATCGGGACCGTCATTCTCCACCAGTGTGTTAGCAATCCCAAGAAGGAGGCCAGTAAAGCTTGATGATGTTCAAAATGATTGGCTAGACGCCATGAAATCTTCTTCACCTCCTCGGAAGAAGACTATGAAGTCAGTCAATTTAGGGCTTGTTTCGGATGATAGCGATACAGCTTACCGTTCTTGGATGGTATTTTATGGTCACATATAATAAGCATATTATAGTTATCAGTCTATGTTTCATCAGAGCATGCATTATATACATTTCTTCACCTTTTCTTTTGTAGATCAAATATCCATCAGCACTTGGCTGCTTTGAGAAAATCATGAATCGGGCAAGGAATAGTAGGATAGTGATATTTTTAGATTATGATGGAACCCTTTCTCCAATCGTGGATGACCCTGATCGTGCTTTTATGTCTGCTGATGTAAGTTGCTAGTTTACTGTTGTTTGAGGTTTTAGTAATTCCTCCAATGCTTCTCTTTGCTGTACGACATGATCTCATAATTCTAGTAACTCTTATTTCAGATGCGATTGGCTGTTAGAAATGTTGCAAAACATTTCCCGACAGCCATTATCAGTGGAAGAAGCCGGGATAAGGTATGTAGAAGTTTACTCAATGTTCATGAGATTGTGATACATATTAGTTCCCCTTCTCTACCTTGTGTTTTTTTTCTTCTAATTGGTGTAGAGCCTTTCTGTTAATTTGCTGTCATTTTATTTAGAGGCTTCTTCTCATGCGCTGTGTGGACTGATTCATGGTTTTTTTCGGTTCACCTGATTTCCAGGTTTATGAATTGGTAGGACTAACAGAACTTTATTATGCTGGTAGTCATGGCATGGATATCATGTTCCCGGACAGCAACTCACAGTCCTCTAACCTTAGTAGCTGCATTAATTCTACTGACCTGGTAACAATACACCCCCTAAACATCCCAAGGCTCATGGAAAAACTGAAATATTTTTGTGGTTTTGCATGACATTTGTTGCGTACTTTGGAACTGATTTGTCTCAATATGTTTCAGAGCAAAGAGTTTAATCTATTTCAGCCTGCAAGTGAGTTTCTACCAATGATTGACGAGGTGTGTTGTAGTTTGCAAGTTTCTCATGCTCACTTCCACACAGAAGCTTAGTTATTTTCAATGGCTAACAGTTTCTTTGATCTTTCTTTCTCAAGGTTTTTAGATCCCTCGTCGAGAGTACTAAGGATATAAAAGGTGCAAAAGTTGAGAACCACAAGTTCTGCACCTCTGTACACTACCGCAACGTAGACGAGAAGGTTGCTTTCCCCCTGGATTTTTGCCTGTGTCATTTATCTTCTCTCCCTCCACGACTTTCTTATTGGCTTTCTTACAATTATTTTTTTGCATTTTGGCTGCAGAGTTGGCCTATCATTGCACAGCGCGTGCATGATGTCTTGGGCAATTACCCTAGGTTACGACTAACTCATGGACGGAAGGTTGTGCTTAGTGCCCTGATCTTGTTTCTTTGCAGTTGCAGATGCCATATATGTTTATTATTCACTGAAGTTGGTTTCTAATTGTTCTGCCACAGGTTTTAGAGCTCCGTCCCGTGATTGACTGGGATAAGGGGAAAGCAGTTGAATTTCTTCTTGAATCATTGGGTTAGTAACTCCATTCTTGAAGCCATTGATTGAAGCTGTTTTTATGAATGATGGATTTCAATAACCTGTTCATTTGCACCCCTATAAAACAAAAAGCAGGGCTTGGGAATCGTAATGATTTGCTTCCTATCTATATTGGAGATGACAAAACAGATGAAGACGCTTTCAAGGTAAATCCCAGTACAAATCCTTTCTACTTGGATGCTCATCTGTTCTTTATCTGTTGTTTATATGCATTACTGATTTGAACTTAATCTTTCTGACCTTAAAGGTATTACGAGAGGAAAGCCAAGGATATGGCATTATAGTATCCGCTGTTCCTAAAGAAAGCAAAGCTTTCTTTTCTCTTAGGGATCCATCAGAGGTTTGTATCATTTGGTTCTATGCTTTGATTCCTTAAAGGGTTTCAGTCATGTTTGTGTGCAGAAACTCACTGCACTGCATGCATCTGTGAGCAATTTTGCAGGTGAAACAATTCCTGGAGGCTCTGGTGAGGATGAAGGACCAGGTTGATTGAATGATTCATAGAAGATCTAGAGTTGAATTAGATAAGAGGGCATAATTAGGTTATACAAAGATTTTTCTTCAAGATCAGCACTAGATCAGCACTGACTTGTTATTGATTATTGTTTCAATCATTCATTGCCATTGAATTTGATTCTGTTCAGAAACAGAGCTAATAAGTATATGACAGTACCATTTCAAGTATAGTATAATTGTTTTCTCTATTTTTTTCACTTTTGTTTTTCAATTTATTTTTAGATTGTTCTTCGAAATCTACAAATGCAAGATGCATTCATAATCGAATTGCCTTCGGTGGAAATGAAATAGAGCTTTTGTATAATGTGTGCATTCCATTTTGGATGAAAATCTTTAGTATTTTAAAATGATGTACAATACACTTTTATATTTTCTAATATATTTTTTATTCTATTTGTCCCAAAAAACACTATTTTTTATTTGATACAATTTTTTAAAATTACAATACAATACACGATAAGTTCGGTTTTTTAGTAAGATGTGAAATATATTATCAAATACTCAATATGATTTTACAAAATTATGATTTCACAAAATTATTCACTATGATTCCATCACAAAATTATTCAATATGATACCACAAAATTTAGTTTCGGTCAAAGTAACAAATTCTATCTAATTGAAAATAACTTTATATTTTTACCTTTATTTCTATAATTTTATACTTTTAAATTATTTTTTAAGATAAAAAGAGTATTTTGCACAATTATTATTTTAAAAAAATATAAATATATATTTAAAAACGCAATTCATATTTTAGTGCTGAACACAACAAATGCACAGCCACAGCCGGAGGTTGCTATGAATAGAACGCCCTTTCCTTGAAGCTAATTTAGTTGGTGTGCTAGGTACATAGGAAGTCACGAACCCCGGATGCATTTTCATTTCTTTGATAATGACGATAATTTTTGTCCGAAGCCTCCGAGCATTTTCATTTCTTTGATAATGACGATAATTTTTGTCCAAAGCCTTCGAGATGTTATTTTTCTTTTTAGTTAATATTATTATTTTTTTCTATTTCGTCAGACATCTTTTTTCTTTGTGAATATACTTGTTTTTATGGGTTCAGTTTTAATTAATGCCATGAAACTCTTTTAGTCTTTTTAGTTATGTATATTTTGTCAATTTAACTTTGCAACATAACTATTATTTTGAAGAAAAAAATAAGGACAATAATTTTGTCAAGATACAATCCAAATGTTGTTCGACTTTTTCCAACACATGTAATCATTAGAATGGGCTGGAAGATCTGAAAATTCACGTATCTCCCAGCAAGTATGTTTGGAGAGATAATTTTTATTTGTAAATAAATAAGTTTTTAAATAAAAATAAATTATTTAAATATATTTTTATTTTAAAATTTAAAATTTAAATTTTCTCACTCAAATTCCTCTTACATAATTTAAAAAAAAATTTCTCTTATTTTTGCCTTCAAAATACTTTTTCTATTAAAAAATACTTACCAAAATTTTCAAACATTCTAATACAACTTTTTTTGAATATATCACATTCCAAACAAACCCAATGTTTCTAAGCTAGGATTGGTTCCAAGTTTCTTTTTCCTTTCTTTCTTATTTTTTTTAGAATTTTAACTTAGTATGGAATACCCATTAGGGAAATTTGCATATATAGCAGGGTTGACCGTTGACTTTGCAAATATAGCACCCTCCTTTTTTTCCTTGCAAACATAACACTTCAGGGCTGAACAAAGACCAACATACCCTCATCTTCTCTTCTAAAACATAAAGACACAGCACTTCATCAGTTCATCTTCATCTTCATCTTTATCGATTCAACAAAATTTGCTCTCACACCTCATTATTTGCACTTCTTATTATTCTCACACCCCATTGGATCATCATCTTCAAACAAGAAGATCGCGACCGTGGAGAAAAAATCGCAATTGGGAGATATTAGTTAAAATTTACACAAGTTGAACTGGGTTTGTGAACTTCAACGTGGCGGTTCAGTTTTAGGTCGAGCAAAACGTTAGGTCGAATACAAGATCGAGTCTAAGGTCGAACAATAAGTGTGAGTAGTAATTGGTTGAATATTAGATCGAGCTCGACCTAAACTCGACCTAATACTCGACTTACTATTAGGTCGAGTTAAATTTAAAAAAAAAAAAAATTGAATTTTTTTTTTTAAAAAAAAGTTTTAGGGTCAAGTTCAACCTAATGCTCGACCTAAATTTAAAAAAAAATTAAAAAAAGTTTTAAAAAAATAATTTTTTTTTTTAAAAATTTAGGTCGAACAGTAGGTCGAGCATGAGGTCGAGCTTGACCCTAAAACAGATGTTGGGATCAAAATAAATAAATCCCAAAAGACTCCAAAACCCGTAGGCAAAACAATTCAAGAGACAATTGATTTTGGAAGTGGATTTCGTCCAGCAACACAAGCAAACAAAGGGACAAATTGGTTTGACCTTCGGGCCCACAAAGAAAACAATTTGGTTGAATTTGTTGAATGACTTTCGGCCAAGAAAACAAGCAAAGCCAAGAAACAAACAAGGAAATTGAGGCAATTAGTCAACCGAATAAAATTGGCAGCCAATGCCTGGAACAAAGCAAAGCAAAGCTTCGGATAAACAATAAAGCAAGAAGAATTTGATCAAAATTTAGGAAAGCTACCGTGAGGCTTTTGGCGGCTGTTTATATTTAAAGCTCGACTTACGCCGACCTAAATTTTAAAAAAAAAAGTAAAAAAAAAATTATTTTTTTTTAAAAATTTAGGTCGGCGATGGGTTTAACGTGGTCGAGCAGCGCAAAACTTTTTAAAAAAAATTTCAAATTTTTTCTTTTTTTTTTTTAAATTTAACTCGACCTAGTAGTAGGTCGAGTATTAAATCGGTTTAGGTCATTCGATCTAATATTCAACCAATTACTACTCACACTTATTGTTCGACCTTAGACTCGATCTTGTATTCGACCTAACGTTTTGCTCGACCTAAAACTGAACCAGTTTCGTTGAAGTTCACAAACCCAGTTCAACTTGTGTAAATTTTAACTAATATCTCCCAATTGCGATTTTTTCTCCACGGTCGCGATCTTCTTGTTTGAAGATGATGATCCAATGGGGTGTGAGAATAATAAGAAGTGCAAATAATGAGGTGTGAGAGCAAATTTTGTTGAATCGATAAAGATGAAGATTAAGATGAACTGATGAAGTGCTGTGTCTTTATGTTTTAGAAGAGAAGATGAGGGTATGTTGGTCTTTGTTGTGCGAAGTGTTATGTTTGCGAGGAAAAAAGGAGGTCTTTATATTTGCAAGTCAGCCAGTCACTCGCTATATATGCAAATTTCCCTTATAAATTTCATGACTTTCATTTTTTTTATTATGTTTAGAACTACTAAAAATTTAGTAAATATTTCTTCCGTCCCAAAACAAAAGTAATTTAATTTAGTCATATATTAATTGTATTGTATTTTATAATTTAAAAAATATTATATCGAATTCAAAATAAATTAATTGATATAAAATTTTAAAGAAATGTCTAAATTACGTTTCAAATTTGAACTTTGGACTCAAAAGGTTGTGGGGTTTGTTTTGACAATCTTTTAGAATACCTTTTAAAATATATTTTTAGTTTTTAATATACTTTTATTATACAATTATTACTAAAAAAAATATAGCTGAATTTTTTTTCCTTTTTCTAGCAATAGTAGGATAATTTAAGATTTTGTTTGGACAAACTATTTTTATTTGTAAATAAGTATATTTTTAAATAAAAATAAATTATCCAATCATATTTTTATTTCAAAATTTAAAATTTAAATTTTTTCAATCAAATTTCTCTCACATAATTTTTAAAAAATTTCTCTATTGTTTTTCCTTCTAAAATATTTTTTTTATTAAAAAATATTCACAAATTTTTTTTACAGATACGTTACCTCCAACCAAATACTAATTTTCTCCAATGATGACGTCAACAACCTTCCCACGTATAAAAACGATCCCATCCCCCCACCCAACTAAAACTTAGCACTGATTAGCAGCTCACTGTGTGTTAATTTGAGCTCTGGAAGAAGAAGAAAGACAAAGGAAAAAATGTTATCAATCTCTTTGTATTCTCCGATCTCCACCTCCTCCTCCGCCCTCTCTTCGTCCTCCGCGCTTCAGGTCCGCCGCATTTTCACTTCTCAATTTTGATTTATTTTTTCTCTTGATTTTTAACGATCTAGTTATGAATTTAATATCGAACAGGATAATAAATTGAAATTCGCCATCGAATCTGCAAAGCCGGCTGTTATTTTCAACCCTAACCGATGTTTTCCTCTAATCCGAGCTTCCACTGGTTTCTCCTCTTCGCTCGACACTGGTATGATAGCATTTTTTTTACGCTCCAGGTTTGTTGTGTACTTTCGGCTAATTTCGTTCTACGCTTGAATTTACCGATTGACATTGGAGGTAATGAAATTATTAGGTTCGACTAATGAGTTGGATGCTGTGACGAATCACAGTGAGATCGTTCCTGATACCGTAATTTTCGATGATTTCGAGAAGTTTGTATTCCTTCATAGTATTACTTTGAAATGTTTGTGCTGGGAAATGAACTTACGTAGTATTCAGAAGTTAAAATGATTTTATGTTTGTTTAGGTTTCCTCCAACTGCTGCTACTGTTAGCTCCTCTCTCCTCTTGGGAATCTGCAGCCTTCCTGATACTAAATTCAGGGTAATTAATTATTCGAGCCCATCAATTTTTCATCTAGCCATACACCAAAGTGTTTTTGCATACTTGGATGTAACTATGTACTTATCTGCTTAAATATAGATTGCATTGCGTTCACCTTGTTAAGTAGGAGTATTTCTCCATGTGCTGGTGTGGAATAGTAGTAGCCAACTATGAGTAGCTTATGTTGGCTGCCTAGTATCACATTTAAGAGTCATTAAACCAAGGTGTCATGAGCTTCTAAAGGTTGATAGACACAAATGTGTGTCTAAGGGTGTTTAATGAGAGAGAGAGAGAGAGCGAGAGTTACCTTGTCCAATGCCATTCATATATATGACATAATTTTTACATAATTCATAATAAATAAATGGTTTGTGGAGTCATACAGTTTGTTATGTTTTTGAATCATATCTGGTTTTACTTTTATAGTAATTGATTTCTGTACTTTCTGGGCGTAGAGTGCTGTGGATACTGCATTAGTGGATTCAATGTGCTATGGATTAGAGAGTTCAGATCTCCGGATGTCTTGTTTCATTAATAAGGTTGGTTCTTTGTGTTCTCAAGTGTAATGGTGTTTCTGTGATCTGATTTTTGTAAGTTTTGTGTCACCTGTTCATTTTTGGAATTACAGGCCTTAGTAAATGTTGGCAGTGATCTTGCAAAATTGGTGCCTGGTCGAGTTTCTACTGAAGTTGATGCTCGTCTTGCATATGACACTCATGGCATTGTTCGCAAGGTGAAATCTTTAAACTCCTTCCATGTTTTGCTTGTTTCTATGGCTAGTATCATCTCTTTTCTAGTCAAATACATTGTTGAAAATGCCTTCTAACTTTTTGGGAAAGCTCAATATTGTATGATATTTTGCCTCTCCAACTTTATCATACTTTCACTGCTTGCATTACTGGAGATTTTCTTAATTGTACCATAGGATGATACCTATGTACCCTCTTTTCTGACTAAATTAGTTTAAGACTTCTATGATTGGTCTAAGAATTTTCACCCTGTTTTACATGCCGTTCAGGTGCATGACCTCTTGAAAATGTATGATGAAGTTCAAGTCCCTCCAGAGCGCCTATTATTCAAGATCCCTTCTACCTGGCAGGTGAATAAGGAAGACAAAATCTGGACACTTGTGATTCATGCTTAAGATATTTTGCTGTTTTTTAGGGCCTTCACTCCTTTCTTTTACCTTGCTAAAATTCTTCATTTTTTTTTTACCTCCTAGGGGATTGAGGCTTCAAGATTACTGGAATCAGAGGGCATACAAACCCACTTGACATTTGTTTACAGGTATAAGATAGCCGCTTCTTGGTCATCTGTAATATATGTGCAATCTAGATGCAATTAGTTGTTTGACAACATGGCAAAGCGTGATTTTCTCAGCACTGTGGTACCCCAAGTAGTTTTGACCAAGTGTTTTGCATTCTAATGAACTCATTCATACCATATTTCTACTTTCAAAAAATCATCTGAGCAGCTGGCTGCATTCTCTCCACTGCCTATGAGTTTTTACATCTTTGTGTGGTTTAAAAGTGCTCTGATTTTTTCTCTCCATCCCACGCCAGCTACCAGTGATCAAATGGCTATACTGTTCCTTGTATAATCATTCCTCTTAGATGATATGTTTTGCATCAATGTCTTTTTTTTGGTTCTCATTTTTCTCGTCTCAACTATTGGACTAACAAAATACAGTTTCTGTAACTATGTTTATTCTTTAGTGTTTTAAATGGGTTCAAGATAATATTTTATGCTAACAACCATTTACTTCTGACCTTTATCAAGTTCATGGCTGATGATCTATTGCTGTTTTAGTTTCAGTAATTTATCACCTGTTTAACAAATCACTTGGTCATGCATTTCCAGTTTTTGTCAAGCAGCAGCTGCAGCTCAAGCTGGTGCATCTGTTATTCAGATTTTTGTTGGTCGCCTTCGGGTAATTTTCTTCTTCAAACAAAAAGTAGCATTCTATGAAAAATTATGCCCACAGTAGTAACAAGTTATAATTTTCAGGACTGGGCACGAAACCATAGTGGTGACCCTGAAGTAGAAAGCGCTCTTAGACGGGGAGAAGATCCTGGATTGGCTTTGGTTAGTTTTGTTGTTGTTTGTTAGGTTGGCTTACTTGGAATCGTAAAAATATGCTCCAGGATATTATTTATTTTGTCCAAACAAGATTGCTCTTCCATGGAACAAAAATGGTGACAAAGAAACTACATGAAGATGAATATGTGTATACACCGCCAAAACAAAAACAAAAAAAAAAAAAAAAAAAAAAAAAAAAAAAAAAAAATGAAAAGAAGAAGAAGAAAGAGAAGAAGAAGAAAGGATGAGCCTGAATCTATCTAGTTTCTTGATGAATTGAACTGTGAAGCTTGGTAGAAGATGATTTTAGTCGCTTCTGGTAAAATTGAACTAAAAGAATGAACAATGGTACTTTTAATGAAGCTGGGTCCATTTGTATGTTGCTTTCTAAAACCAGCATGAGGGTTATATAAACATTGGAGGACAAGTGGTTTTGAGCTTATCTATGTCCTATGTAATTACAGGTCACAAAAGCTTATAATTACATTCACAAACATGGATACAAGTCGAAGTTGATGGCAGCAGCAATTCGAAATAAACAGGATGTTTTCAACCTCTTAGGGTAATTAGGAGTCTGTCATATAATTTGGATGTGGAATTCCTTGAGAAGACAGATCCATTTACTAGCTCCATGGAGCTAAATTTTTCTTTTTGAACATTTTTTTTTTCAGGGTTGATTATGTTATCACCCCACTGAAGATATTGCAGTCTCTTAAGGAATCTGTGACTCCTCCTGATGAGAAATACTCTTTTGTAAGAAGGCTATCCCCACAAACAGCTGCCGCCTACAATTTTAGCCAGGAAGAGGTATAGTTTCAATGTTCTATATGTATCTGCTGACTCAATAAAAGGAAATATGTTCATTTCAACACTATAATATAAAGAAACGAATGATATTTTTCATAAGAATCATCTTTTTCTGAGATGACCAGCACAAAATATCATGGTATAGGAGCAAACTAATAAGCCAACCAGGTGTATGACATAGGTATGCATCAGTTACAGGTTCCCCTTTGGGGACCATCAATTTTCATTGAGAATATGAAACGAAACCTTGTTAAGACACTCCAGTAAGACTTTATCACCCTAATACATTCTTGATGTGAAACTGAAAAAACTGAGCTGAACTTTTTAGCAAATTCCCGAGGAATTCCTCTGAACACTTTCTCAATCAAATCCAAGCTGCTTTTCTAGAAATGGGTCCATGTTCACTCTGAATATTAGCAGCTTCATTGCTTCTTGTGTTCATTTTTCAGTTGGTAAAGTGGGATCAGTATAGCTTTTCCTCAGCCATGGGGCCTGCTGCTGTACAGCTTCTCACTACGGGAATGGAAGGCTATATTAATCAAGCAAAGCGTGTGGAGGAATTGTTTGGAAAGATATGGCCACCACCAAACGTGTGAAGCGGGATCATGAATTAGCAGGTCTTTTTCCCTTGCTCCTGACATGATTGCTCTACATAAAATGAGAATTGCTTACCAGATTTTGGTGTTTTTCGCAGCACCTTTCCCTTTCCTTTACTTTCTGCTTTTTGGCTAAACAGAGTGGCTCAGGAGAGAGACTGAGGGAGTACATGATATGCACAGGGTTTTTATTTGTCTAGTTTCTGTCTTGGTTGTTTTTACGTCACTGGTACTCCATTTTCGCTGTGAAGATTTTCATTAACGTGTTGCAAGGTTGTCAATGGACCATCCCATGACTCCCTAAGGTTCAAGATTACATTCACAATTTCATCATGATGAGATAACCATGATACCAAAAATTGACAAGGAAAAAAGAATCTGATATATCTAGTACGCGTCAGCAGCGTCTGAAACTGTCATCGATTATGGTATTACTTTACTCTTTCTTAATTTAGATTGTAGGCTGCAACCCTTCTCCACGAAACCAGAATTTGTGTGAAATCCATATCGCTAATGGTCATCTGTCAGTTATACGATGGTGAATTCGTTTCCAGGCCTTGTGTGAATACTAATTGAAATACTACTTATAATGCGTGATAACTTAAAGTAAATGAGCTTTTAACTCAGTAACTTGATTGAAACATGGATTGACAAATAGAGCCGCATGATGGTAAGGCAAACGCTCGACTGTCTTTTTTCTACATTTTACGACTGATGGTCTGATTACCTTTAACATGTATTGTGTCCAATCATATATGATAGATATCAGAGTCCAACATTAATCAACCGTCTTCGGACAAATTGCCACCTTCTTCTGCAACTACTTTGTCTGTCCAAAAGAGGGAATAAAAATTCTTCTAAATTTTTTTCCCTTAATCCAATATAACAAATTCACTTTCAAACATGCTAGTACAATATAACAAATTATTATAAAGAAAATTTTAAATAAATATTAATAATTTTTACTGATTCGTATGAAATCTCCTGCAGAAATCTACCATATTAAATAGAAATAATGAGACAACTTTTCCTGTACACAATTGAAACTTTATCGCATTAAAGTTAAAATGATTTAAAGAATAGGTTTCAATTAGAAATATAATGAAGGCAAAAGAATTCATTAACAATGATCAGACATGTTCATATGCATGAACTACCGACATTAACTGAAAAAGAAAAATTTGGAACGGGTTGAACTCACCCCTTATTAAAGACAGGGAACTTTGAAAGTTTAAATTACTGAATCCTGATAATAAACAACAACAAATGAAAAGAAAATCCTAAACCTTATGGGGACACTTTTTCCACTGTCCAAAAACAGATTTCAACAGAACCCTGAGAAAAGAAATCAAAAAAGAAAAGTAAATATTATTAAAAAAAATAATTAAAGAATCAAAGGATGAGAAATAAATAGAAAAAAGGGTTGGGTAGTAGAGGTAAGAAAATGTGGTAAGAGAAAAGACGAGTACAGTTTTGGAGCGTAAATTTAGATGATGGTATTATTAAGGTGTTTTTTCTTGGAAGAAAGATCTTGCAAGGTGTTTGGGAAAAAAAATCAGAAATAGTTTATGATTTCATTTGTTGAGATTAAATCAAATTTTCAATGTACAAATAAGATAAGATTGAAATAGATAAGAAGTAATAGATAGAGTAAGACAAGATTTAAAATAGATAATAGATCATTAATCTCGACGTACAAGTCGGCGATCCCATTCAAAGTTGTCAGTAAAAGACTCAAAGCACATGGGAAACAGCATGTCATGGGAAACAGCAGTTCAATTACTCCACTCGAAACTGGGAATAACTTCATCTCATCATTGATGAATAATTGAACACTTGTACGTGTTTAAACTTTGTTTGTTTCCATATCTTGAATTGTTTTTGCCATAATGCAGGTGCTCCAGCAGACCAAAACGTTAATTTGTCCAACTAAAACTGAGGGCATACTGATCCTCGTTTGCCGATTGCATGTGGCCAAGCACATGGATTCCTGCATTCTGCGATCTCATGATGCATGCTTTGATTGTTCCACGTCTCCTACCCTAATAATTAGCCTACCAAGCTGTCCATTTTTATATACAAATTTTAACCTAATAATAATTTAGGATTTATATATTTTATATTAAAATTTTTACTAACAGTACACATTAACTGAGAGAGAATATCTGTTCTAGTTATACATGTCCCAAGGGCAACATATTTTAGGTTTAATGAAATTGAGATCACATTTTTCATGGCAATTTAAAATGTTGGCTGTCTTTGAAGATTTGAAAATCATCTGGTTTGTATTACATATCTTTTCCCATATTTCTTAAACTTTTCATAGGATCCTAGCATTTATCCAATTATCTTCTTTCTTTTCAAGATGGATATATTTATCTTTAATTTGCTTCTATTATTTAGCAAATAGAACCCTAATTTCCTACCATTGTCGTGGAAGACTGGGAAACGATAATTAATACTTTTTTAAAATATTTTTTGTTATTAATTGATACATTTTGCTGAAAAGGCTTTTAGTGGGGCAGTGAATGGTGAACTTAAGAGGTTGTAGACTTTATTACTCTCTAGAGTTACGTTTTATGGCCAACTCCTTGAATACAAATTAACAATTTTTCACCAACAAACCATTAATTACTTTAATCATTGTATGGATTTTCCTCATACATTTGGATATTTTCATCAAGATTAGATATAATCTACTAAACCATTTTGTGTTTTAAACCATCATTTAATCCTTTTATGGATAAGATAGAAAAGTGGATGGCATTGGGTAAAAATGATAGTCGACTTAGCAAATTATAGTAATTCACCTTGCTTTAAATTCATCCTTTAGGGTATTGGTCGAAGGATAGAGTTGGGACAGAAAAGAATTCAATAAATTCAAGAGAATTAAATGAAAAACCGTATGAAATAAAAACCTCACATACTTACTATGAATCTCAAATCTAGAATCACTACAAGAAAATCTTATTTTTCCGACGGACAATTTCCGATGGCAAATCCACGTTTTCGTCAGAAACTGAAAGATTTCCGACGGTTTTCCGTCGGAAATAATCCGTCCGAATAACTGTCGTCGCAAAAAAAATTCCGACGGATATCCGTCGGAAATTGTTAATTTCTGACGGAAATTATGAGAAAAATTCAAAAGAAATAAATAATTTCCGACGGATTACCGTCGGAAATTAACAATTTTCGACGGATTTTCGTCGGAATAATTTTAAATTTTTTTTAAAAAATAAAGGTTTTCCGATTGATGTCCGTCGGAAATTAATAATTTCCGACGGAAATCCGTCGGAAATTTAATAAATTTTTTTTTTAAAAAATAAATCCCTATCCAACTGCTGAGGAAATACGCCCAACGTCTTGACTGAATTAAAAGGCCATAATGGCCTGCCACTTGGCAAGTAAATAAAGAAATCCACAATCAAGCTAAGGCTCGTTTCCCTGGAACCTAGTACTGGCTCCAAACTCTTTAATAACCTCACAATTTTGGCTATCACAGAATTCCAAGTACTTTCACATGTATATCCACACATGCACAAAGCAAAAGGAAAAGGTCACTATGCAGTATGCTTATGCAACTTGTCAGTCTAGCAAGTGCTAGATTATACAACCATGTCCCCAGCTATAGAGAGGATTTCAGCATATATTGGAACCTAACCTCCAGGTTTGAATGAAGAAACATACCTCCACGCACCAAAGAATCACCTGAGATTTGGTTTACACAATGAATGCTTAACTAACAGACATGAAATAAAATTCCACCAGCTGAACAATGCACAAACATGGGAACTAAAAATTGTGTAAAGCCTAATCTCAACCTCCAATTTGAGAGAATAATAACCTTGCCCTGCTTCATTCTTCTTTTTTAACTTTTTTATAACCCTAATGTCCTGCTAATCCTTTTCTTGCCTAAATATCAAACAACTTTCTTTTTAATCACCTTCGATGCAGACTGAAATCAATAACCCAAAAAGTCAACAAATCATCTGATGTGAACCCAAATACCCAAGTGTCAGATCAAGCATGCAAACCTTTTACCGAGTTGTTTCAAGCTTGTCACTCAAAAGCACTTATCCAAGTTTTAACACTTCTCAAAATTATAACAACTTGACATGTTTATAAACCAAAATGAGATTGCAAATAAATCCTCTTACAAGGAAAATTTTTACGATGATGCATCATTTCAATTCTCATTCTGCATAAATAAACTAGTAGCCCTCAAATTCAATCATAGAAGCCAAATTGAAACCTCTGGAACGCCATCAAATTCTGTTGAAATAAATGAAGAAATCAAAATCCCAGATTGGAAAATGCAGTAAAAATCCCATTTTTATCATCACTAAGAACCCATCAAAGTGCCCAACAAGTTTCAACAATTCAATCAACTTCGAAACCAAAAGGAAAAAAAAATCAGTCGGCTTACAAACAAACCAAATTCTTGTGTAAATAAAATCCAAAACTGGAGACACCTCGTACGTAATTCCCAAAATTAAGGCCAACCAAACCAAAAGACCAAATCATGCACTCGGCAGTTTGCAAACAAGAGCCAGGAAACAGCAGAACAAGGAAAAAAACAAAAAAAAAAAGCTAGTGGTCCAGAACTGATGGACAACCAAACCAAAAGGGAACAAAGATATATCCAAAATTACAGTACATCTGGTGATAAATACCACAACAAACTTATTCCAGAATAGAAATCTAAAAAATTCCAGAAATGGGGATAACCAAACCAAACAAATTCCAGGAAAAACAACAATCCAGATATGGGGCTTACAAAAGCCTTCACACGAATGATGCCCAACCAAACCAAAATACCAAAACAATTGCAATAAAAAAAATTTCCCAACAAATTCCAGAAATGCAGCTAATAATAGAAAATAAAATCCAATAATTGGGGCTTGCAAAAAATTCTACAAACGGGCAACCAAAAATACTACAAACGATGTGGAAAATTCAGTAAGGGCCGAACACAAATTCAGTAATGCTCGAACCAAAAATTCCACAACTGCGGCGAACACAAATTCAATCCCACAAATCACAGGTGCAAAGAGCACTGAAGTGTGCGACAACCTGGGGGGCGACGGTGCTTTCGGACTGGCGGCTAGCGACGGACGGCGGCGGGAGTGGCGGCGATAGAAGGACTGAACAATCGCCCAAAAAATTGCCAAAAATTTGGGGGAAAAGGGGGAGGCAGGAGGGGCGGGAAAGAGGAAAGAGGGGGGGGGGGTAAAGAGGTAAGAAAAAATTGGGGGGAGCAGGTGGGACTGTGGGAGGCGGGAGGGGCAGGGGGGAGGAGAGGGCGCACGGGAGGGAGGGGGAAAAGGGGGGGTTTTTTTTTTTATGTAGTGTCACATTTCCAGCGGATAGCCGTCGGAAATGTGACATTTTTTTTACTTTTCGGAAGAAATTCCGACGGACTATCCGTCGGAACTTTTTTAAATTTTTAGGGTTTAGATTTTCCGACGGAAATCCGTAGGAACCTTAAATATTTTTTTATTTTTGTTAAAATTTCGACGGTTAGGCCGTCGGAAAGTTTTGAAAAATAAATTTTTTAAAGCTTTTCCTATGGATTTCCGGCGGCTTTCCGTCGGAAATATTTTTTCCGACGGACATCCGTCGGAGATTTTGCTGCCGGACTGCAGTCCGCTTTTTCCGACGGATTAATTTCCGTCGGAAATTCGGCCTTTTCTTGTAGTGAATGTCCTTTTGCACCATATTCAAAATGGTAATAGAAGACTCACTTGGAATTTGGAAATGAATATCATAGAATAATTATGAAATATTCAGTTACATTTAATTATATATGCAAGTATTGAGGAGAATTTCGCTTCAAAAATCATGGGATTAAAGAGTGAAATAAACAACTTATGAATCATTTTTTAATATAAGCGTAAAAAAAAAATCATACTAATATCTAATTTGATTTTCATATGTAGCAGTGTCAAATTTCTAGTCATAGCAACTTCTCTTTAAAATTTTTTGATTTACACAATATCATTCTTTAAGTTTAGACTGATTAATACCTGTCGATTTAACAACCTTGTATATTTATGTTGAAATAATATATTTTTTTCTGAAATTACTTTTCAATAATTTTATACCCTAAATTAAATTGAAATTTCCTATTTTCGTCCTATAGCCAATCAGTCTCAAATTTCTATAAATTTTAGAGATCAATTTAAGATTTTCTCTTTTTTTGAAAAAAAAAACTATTTTCCAAAATTACTTCCATGCAAAACACTATCCAAATTGTGAGAAAAAATCCCCACGATTCTTTCTCACACTTTCGCTGTCCTTCATCATTTCCTGCCATGCGGGCAAAGGAAAGCCAGCAAAACTTAACAGCAAAAATGTTCCTCCCCATAAAGGCCATGGATGAATCCAAATCTGACAGCCAATCTCCCTGTGAACTCGTGAAAATTTCATCCCATCGTATATAACTCGCAAAATCTTGTCTTTCTCCATTTCCCTGGTTTTCTCCGACTGTATATATACACATCCTTTTTCTAACGTGAATCCTGTGCCTATGTACCACCATCATTACAGAATCCATCACAACAATGTCTTTTCCGACCTTCAATTCATCTTCCAGTTGGGATCAACCAACTAACCCCATCCCATGTCCTTACTCACCCCTGTTAGATGAGAATGAGCGCCGTGACAATGTTCAGGCCAGACGCCGGCGGCCCACCAGAGTTATCCTCCTGTTTTTAACTGGGCTGTTGGCCGCCGGGCTATTTGTGGCGTTGGTGGACAGGAATGGGAACGGGAGTATCCTGTCATCGTTGTTCATGGCTAAAGATGATGAGATGACGACATGGACGTCGACCTCGCCGGGGAGAATTAGGCAGGCGGCAGTGCCACGTGGGGTGGCGGAAGGGGTGTCTGCCAAGTCATTCGGTCCGAGGCTGTTGGGGGCGAGCCCATTTTCATGGACTAATAGAATGTTGGCTTGGCAAAGAACTGCCTTCCATTTTCAGCCAGTGAAGAATTGGATGAATGGTATGGTAATTTCATTCATTACGTTACAAGTTTTATTTCATTTGAAGGTTGAGATTTGATAGGGGATGGATAAATGCATTGATTTTTTTTTGCCAATTTCTTGCTTGAAAATTAAATAGTTTTCCTTGTGAGGATCATTTTCAGTTTTTTTGTTGTTGGATTAGTGAGTATTTTTGGGTATGTAATTCTAAATGTTGGTGATTTCTAACTCTTTCCTTGTTTTGTCCTCTTTTTTTGCATTGATTTGATGGGGAATCTTCAATGTTGTTGCAGATCCCAATGGTAAGCCAGCCAGTCGATTTTGTTGCTCTTACGGATTACAGAATCTTTTGGTATTGATCAATCCATAGTGGATTGTTTGAAAATGTTCATTACACAATTGACAATGTTAATCTTCAATATTAAACAACAGGATAATGTTGGACGCTCATATTATTTAACTGTTGCTTATTAATTTATCCATAGCATATTTGCAAAGAAAATAGATGGTTGAGTGAATATATTTTTAATACGTTTTTGCACCTAATATTTAGTACGATCAATTAAATTACAAGCATATTTTTATTTTATTATTTATTTTTGGTAAGATATTGAGATGAATATTTGTAGATAATGCTAAAAATATTTGTAGATAAGGAAGAAAGGATAATAAGAAGTAACATCACATTAGTATGAGCCTAACTTGTTAAAGATTTTCATGGTCCTATGTGGATGATTCAAAACTAAGATAATGCTAAATTTTACATTCCAAAATATGCAGTGAGTTCAAGTTAGTAATCCACAAAGAAAAATCAAAACTTATCTTTGATATTTATCCATCAAGATACATCTTTTTGAATTACAACTTCAACTATATTAATTTGTTCTTTTCTTTTTCCTTAAACAAATTGCTCACACATTTCCTTTTTTTCAACCAAAAAAAAGGAAAAAAAAACTGCTTAATCGTCTTTTTTCATTTATAATTAAAGGGGTTTTATTCTTAATTGTGACAGGGCCATTGTTGTACAAGGGATGGTACCATTTGTTCTACCAGTACAACCCACAAGGACCAGTTTGGGGAAACATCGTATGGGGCCATTCCATCTCAAAAGATCTCATCAACTGGCGCCACCTCCCAACCGCCATGGTTGCCGACCAATGGTACGATGCCAACGGAGTATGGACCGGCTCCGCCACCATCCTCCCCGATGGTCAAATCGTAATGCTATACACCGGATCAACCAATGAATCCGTCCAGGTGCAAAACCTCGCATACCCTGCCGACCCATCTGATCCGCTCCTCACAAAGTGGGTCAAGTACCCGGGAAACCCGGTCCTCGTCCCGCCACCCGGGATCCACTTCAAGGATTTCCGTGACCCGACAACGGCGTGGTCCACCTCCGACGGGAAGTGGCGACTCATCATTGGTTCGAAGCTGAACAAGACTGGAATTTCATTGGTCTACGACACGGTTGACTTCAAGAAATACGAACTCTTGGATGAGGTGCTCCATGCCGTCCCCGGTACGGGTATGTGGGAATGCGTGGATTTTTTCCCTGTTTCGAGCGCGGAGGAAAACGGGCTCGACACATCGTATAACGGGCCAAAAGTGAAACATATTGTGAAGGCAAGTTTGGATGATGACAGGAATGATTACTATGCAATTGGGACGTATGATGGAGCTGGAGGAAAATGGATCCCGGATGATCCCAGGATTGATGTTGGAATTGGACTGAGATATGATTATGGCATATTTTATGCATCCAAGACGTTTTATGATGAAGAAAAGAGTCGAAGAGTGCTGTGGGGTTGGATCAAAGAGACTGATAGTGAAGCTGCTGATATTGCCAAGGGTTGGGCATCCCTTCAGGCCATTCCTAGGACAGTTTTGCTTGATAAGAAAACAGGTAGCAATTTGATACAATGGCCAGTGGAGGAAGTCGAGAAGTTGAGACTGAACTTGAACAGTTTTGACAATGTGGAGCTCAAACCTGGTGCCATTGTGCCCGTCGATGTGGGCTCTGCGAATCAGGTTCGTTTTTTTCCCCTATTCTTTAAAAAAAAATTCTATTGATATTTTACATTTGATACATCATACATAAAAATAGGGACGCATTGATACATCTTGAATAACATCAATTAGGGACACATTGGTACATGATACATGAGTGAAGCATTAGGACATTGTACATAAGTGAATAGCAACATTAAAAATAAGGATGTATTGGTATCGTTAATCAAATACCTTTTATCGTGTTATTTTAAACATCAAATATCCTTAATCATACTACTAGTAAGATTTAAACCCTAACGTAACACCTACCCTTAAAGTGGGTAGCCACTTATATAATCCCAATAATTTACTTTAATAATTAGAATTCGAAAACTAACAATTATAAGAGAAAGTTTCATGATTTAATTATTGAAATTAGAAAATCATCAATCACGAGTGAAAATGCTTACCAATTTAATTGTCATTTATAAAATGATGATTTGGAAGAAAAAAAATAAATGATTAAGCTCACACTTGACCTTTTTTCTTTTTTCTTTTTTTTGTGCCCATTTTGTATGTGTAGTTGGACATTGTTGCTGAGTTTGAAATCCACGAGGAGGTGAAGAAGATTGTAAATGGAAGCGATGTGGAGTACATTTGCAGTGCAAGTGGCGGTGCTGCTGAACGAGGGGCATTGGGTCCATTTGGTTTATTAGTGCTCACAACTAAGGGCCAGTCTGAGCAAACTCCTGTTTATTTCTACATTGCCAAAGGGACAGATGGAAATTTCAAGACATTTTTCTGCGCTGATCACTCAAGGTTTTTTTTTTCTCCTTTTTTTGCCTGCCTTGTTTTGCATCTTTTTTTATTTGTCTTCCATGGTTACAAATTCATTCTTGTAAATTTTCACTCATTATATTTACATTTTTTCAGGTCATCGGAAGCAAACGATGTTACTAAGGACATCTATGGCAGCACTGTTCCAGTCCTGGAAGGAGAAAAATTGTCTATGAGGATATTGGTAAGTTTATTTCTCTCTCTTCTTTCAATGCTTTGTAATTTTGGGCTTCTGGAGCTGGCTTTGTTAATCCAACAACAAAGAAGAATTAAATTGACAAATCTAGAAACCCGCCAAACTCACATTACTATAAAACCAAGTTCAATATACTCTAAGCCTTAAGCCAGATTGGAGAAGACTTCTTCCTTTTCATATTTTCATTATATCATTAAGTATAATTTTTCATGTTTATTCTTGTTTGTTGATTTGGGGTTATACATAGTAGTCATTAGTACAGATACTATACGAATCACACCAAAAAGTAATTTTTTTTAACATGGGAGCTTTTTCTGTGACCAAAGTAATAATTACTTTTTTTGGGGAAAAAAAAAGGGGTGGAGGAAGAAGAATATGGTAGTTGTAACAATCTAAACAATTTTAATACATTGACTTGTGTGATGCAGGTTGATCATTCAATCATAGAAAGTTTTGCACAAGGTGGAAGGACATGTATTACATCACGGGTATACCCAACAAAAGCTGTGTCTGAAGATGCTCAGCTTTTCTTGTTCAATAATGCCACTCTTGCTAACGTTAATGCTTCACTCAAGATATGGCAAATAGCCTCTGTTAATATCAATGTTTGAATCCCTCGGGAGCTGATGAAAAGCATGCATGCATGCATTCCCGGCCAGTTGTACGTGATCAATGTTCATCAATTCACACACACAGCTACATTTCTTCAATCGTAAAGAATTTTTATGTGTTGTAATTTTAGATTAAGAGCAGTGAATCGTTTAATGATAGTTAACCTCTTTCATTTTTGGTAAATTACTCCAATAGTTCCTCAACTTTAACTTTGGTAGCGATTTAGTCCCGATTATCCATACTGAACACCAATTTCGATTCTGGACCCAATCCAAAATTCCTTTATTTGGTTCCGTTCTTTTTTCTATAACGTAACTCACATTCTGTCATGTCCAATCATCTTATCAAGTATCATCAGATCGCCCTTCTCCTTCACTTCTATTAGTTACGTAGTTAAAAATAAAAAATAGAATATAGAATAGAATATATATATATAGAATAATATACATAAATATATATAATATAAATATAAAGTACTCTATTCCAGGGGTCCGGAATAATCGAAAAAGCAGACTTGGAATACTTACTATAATGCAACCAATAATTGTACTAATCTGCCCCCTTTCCTGCCGCCTTGACAGGGCGGTGCTCTAACCAATTGAACTACAATCCCACTGAAATACCCAATGAAATAGGGGATCTAGCAAAGATTTTTATTCTTTTTTATCTCCGTATCGAGTATTTATATGAAGGGCAAAGGAGTTATAACCTCTCGTGATAGATTGACGAATTGTTGGGCCGAGCTAGATTTGAACGGGATGTTGGCAACGTGGACATAGTTGTAAAAAGTGAAAAAAAGGAAAGAATTTTCCTATTGATTTTGCAATTGAGCGTGAACAGAAAATTGGGGAAATTGGGATTTGCATCTGGCGATTGAAACTGGCATTCAGTTGAAGAATGTGTCAATGCAGAATGTGGCGCGGAGTTGACACGTGGCAAGGAATGAATTTTCATGCTAATTTTGATCCTAAAGTTAAGAGACTATTGCAGTAATTACCCTTCATTTTTTTATTTTTCGTCCTTTTTTTTCATCTAAACTCAAAATTCAGTTGTTCCTTATCCTTCCACAAGCATGCATGAAATTTATAATTATATTGCTATACTAAATGCATCTATGGGGGTGATACCCCCAAGCAAAAGAATAAGGGAGAAAAGTAGTTCTCATTTTTACTAAAATAGAGAATGAACTCAAAATCATCTCAGTTTATAAATGGGAAATCATAGAACAAATCGAGAAAATGAGTACTATCATATAGTTTTGCGACTTATATAAATGATCATTGGTCAGTCTAGTTGAACTTTAAAACGTATTTTACGTTTTTTGATATATAAATTACGAGATAAAAATTATTTTATGAATATATATAAATTGTGAGGTAAAAATAAAATCAATATTCGCACATACCCTAACAACCAAGCCTTGCCTTATTGTGTATACTGACTAAACAAATAATGCACATCTTAAAAATATTTATTGCATATTGAACACTAAGCCATGTTTGTTTGCAAATGAGTAAAAAATTAATTTTTCTCAAACAAAAAAAAACTATTCAAACATTTTTTTATTTCAAAATTTAAATTTTGAATTTTCCCATTTAAATTCCTTTTACATAATTTTTAAAAAAAATTCTCCTATTTTTTCCTTTAAAATACTTTTTCTATATATAAAAAAAAAAACTCACCCAAATTTTCATATATTTCAATACAACTTTTCTTAAATACATCACATTCCAAATGGAGCCAAGTGTGCATATGGGACTTCATTGTCATGTTGTATTGGAAACTTTTTCAACTGAAAACAAATTGCTTACACGCTTGGTGAGTTTTGCATATGTAGGGCACCTCAATCCTCATATTGACATTTTGATGTGTTGTCCGCCAATGGTTCATACCAAACCAAATGGAATATAACCACTGGTTGTAGTCCTATCCTATTGTCGGTGTTTTAAGGCATTTCTTGGAGAGAAAGAAGAGGATTTGTATATTCCTTTTCTCATCTATTTCCAATTTCAAGTATTTTTTTTTCTTTGATAATGATGATGATGATGTATGTATATTTATATTAGAGTTAATATCATTTACCTTATTTGAGGTTTCGATTTTTATCAAATCAAATTTCGTAATTTGAAAAAAAATAATCGACCCCATTGACTAACAGTCAACCGAAGTTACTTAATTGAAATTAACAAAAAGATGAAAAAGTCCTCAAAACTTGTGCAAAACTTGTGTAAAAAGAGAAAAAATAGCATGATTTTGAGAACTTGTGCAAAATTTGTGTTGCCCTTGTGAAGAACTTTATTTTTACTTTACTTTGTTTCTTAAACTCATATTTTTTTTAGGATTTTTTCGTCTTTCTGCCAATTTCAGTTAAATAACTTGGGTTAACTATTAGTTAAGGAGGCTGATTATTATATTTCAAACCACGGAATTTGATTTGATAAAGACCAAAATCTCAAGAGATATAATTGATATTAACTCTTTATATTATAAACACAATATACTTATAATGAATGTATTAACTTAAAAAACAAGGCAATATAAAATAATTTTTAGAAAAAAGGGAAAAATGAGTTGGCATATTTATTAAATTCAAGGATGCTGTGGGTTGGATCAATCCTGATTATTTTGCAGATTATCACGTGGTTGATGTAAATTGATCACCAACGTGCCTACCTAAGCATAGCCTGCAGTACAAGTAATTAAGATCACTGAAATTGAGGAAAGGAATAAATTATTATTCCTATGGCTCAGCCAGCAGCACATAATCCGAGGATTTCTTCCACGAAACATTAAATCAACTGTTCATGTATTTATATTTCAAGAAACCACCAATAAAAGAAGGGAATAGTTTTGAGTTTTTCTTTTTTTTTCCATTTAAAGGTATTCTTATATCCAGTGACTAGCGTATTCTGAACTTTCCTCAATCAGTGTCCCGACTCTCCTAGTCATCGAAGAACAGGGATCTCACGTTGTCGCGGCCATGGGACTCAAATCTCACGAGGACTACAGAACCCACAAAGCAAGCGTGGAACTAAATCCTCCAAAACCATAAAGAAACGCCCTAATTCCATCCAACTAGGCAATGATCTCTCAACCTTCCACAAGGCGAACCTCGTGAAAAACCATTAGACCAACCCCTTGGGGGAGAAATAGTTTTGAGTTAAAATTTGGTTTTGTTGTTTTTTACCCAACACTGAGTCAAAGATGTTTTCTAATCTACTAATGTAATAGTATCACAGTAGTAAAAATTAACTTCTATTAGTTTTATATTGCTCAATTACTCCTAACTTGTATTTGCGGGGAAAACCAACTCTTCTTACAATAGAATAAAATTATTAAAAAAAAAAAAAACTCTTCTTGTGAATTGAAAATCTTGCAAGAGTGATTAACACTTTGGAATTTCAACTAGCACATTTTAATAAGAAATGTTTGGAAATGTTGAAGCTAATGGGGTTGATTTTGTATGGACAACATTTTAAAATACATTTTAATATATTTTTTATTTTATAATTATTATATTAAAAAATATAAAAACACGTTTGAAAACGTAATTCATTTAATTAAATTAGTTAATTCAGCAACTGGGCAATTGGTCCTAACTTTAAAAGGTGGAAATATGTTGCATTGGATAGTAATTACTAATGTTATTGAACTCAGATAAAATCAGATTAATTCTTGGAACGAACAAAAAATAGCCTTGAATCCAATCTAATTTAATTAGTATAAATTTTAATTAAATTAATCACTTTAATTTAAAAAAATTAAGAATCAATCAGGTCACTAATTCGACCGCCAATCCGAATTTAACAACACTAGTAAAAACATTTTGCATATTCATTACCCATAATTCATATCCAGGTCTCCAACAACATTCCCAGATGTTGCTGACCTCTGACTAAAAGTTCATTACGTTTCAACCTTGTTGGTGCCCTTCTTAGTTAATCACTAGCATTAGCAATGTATTAGTGCTCAACTTTATTCTTAAATTGTTAATTAAGTCACTGAAAAAAAGAAAAAAAAACTGTGATTATGATGGTGCCAAGAAAACGTATGTCAAAATCAATCCACCTCACCTATACTCCATTAATAGTAATTGGTGAATCCAATTGGTGGCCCCATAATTCTACGCCTGGCTGGTAATCGTGTCGAGCTTTCCGCAAGATCGCTGTACTAATTTGGACCGTTTTGCTCAACTGCTCCCATGGCTACTCTTCTGCTCTTTCCTGCTTTATTTTTTCCACTCATCTTCACCGTCATTTTCTTTTTCTATATTATTTTTTTGGGATTTTTTGAGATTTTTTTTCCTTCCTCTCTCTTAAAAAAAAATAAAATAATTTAAACCACAAAAACTTATGAGATTTATATAATCAGTTACTATTTGTGTTTTTTATTAAAAAAAAAATAACTGATGATATTATGTAATTAATTAGTATTCAAAATGTTTAGTTGTTGTTTTAAAAATATCTAACTCAGGTTACCAAAGAGATAGTTGAATATTGAATCAAAATGATTTTATTTATTTTTGAAGTTGGATTTTTACTTTTTTTTTTTGTTTGAAATAGTTGGGTTTTTACTCAGTGAAAGGCGAAAAAACTTTTCAAGAGGCTATGAGGTATTAATGAGATAAAATTGTAATCTTGTATCAACACATTCGGATTAAGAGACAATTTCAAGTAGATATCTCACCGTACATTTCTGCACTTTATATTTTAAAATAATTTCTATCACACAAAGACACAATTAAAGACTTAACCTGACAGTTCTTGAAATTATATAAATTTAGGGTAATTACCCATACTCCTAAAGTTTATGTTTATTACTAATATCCCCTTATACTTGGACAAAACTACTAAAATCTCCTTGAATTTTAAAAAATCTGTAACAAATAGGTCCAAACTAACAGAATTCGGTTGTATCCATCTCTTGCTCTAAAAAATTGTTTCTCATTAGGACAAAATTACCCTCCAGCAATTATTTAAAGGGACAACCGAGACAAAAAATGCATTAAGAAGCAAGAGTTACACTCGAAAACCAAAGCAAATTACAACCTTGCAATCCAATAGTGTAGTATGATGCAATCCAATAGTGTAGGATGAATTGGACAACTTCTATGTTGTATATTGTAGAAGAAATGCAATGAGAGCATTTAATGTGGCTGGATTTTATGTTGTATCTTCTATGTTGCTTTTGTAGCTTCAACATATATTACTTTTGTAGTGAAGAATGTGGTGTTAAATCTTAAAGTTCATCTCAATTCCTTAGTTCTGCACAATTGCAACAAGTAGAAATGTTTTTTTCTTGCTTAGTGTGGTACTGGCTGTTGAAACAGATTGTTGTGCTTGGGTTGAATGGCTTCATTTTTTGTTCACATGCCCCAATGTTCAGGATTTTTGCAAATTTATGATTGCCTATAAAGTGTTTAACAAAAGTCTTGAAACAAAAATTCAGCATCAATTGAAAATTCCCTTCACATCATGCTCCCACAACGCTAATAAATGAAATTAGGTTTGGTGAGACTTCACTTGATGTCAGTTCTTTAAAAATTTCAATAACTTTTCTTCTAAAACCATAGATCCCATAACTTGAAATCGTGGAGTTCCAGGCAACAATATCCCTTTTGTCCATCTGGGCAAACACCCGTTTTCCCAATTCAAGATCTCCACATCTTGCGTACATGGTCACCAGAGCATTTAGAACTGGTAAAATACTATTAAGACCTTTTCTAAGTATATAACCATGTATTAACTTCCCTTGCTCCAATGCTGCAAGTGAGGCACAAGCTTAAGCACACTGACCATAGTAATTGAATTTGGCACTACATCGCAGGTTTCAAGCATTAATTCATGAAATAGTTCTAATGCATCCAACGGCCTTCCATTCTTCGCATAACATGCTATCATAGCACTCCAAGAGACCACATTTTTGAAGTAATGAACTCAATGACTGTGCGGCAACACATGCTTTGAGCACATACGTATATGTGAACTAGCATTTGCTTCTGCTTTTTGGGTTGGCTTTTTCGTCATTTTGGTCATTGAACTATTAAAGATAACAGAGATTACAACCTAGGGAGATTTTTGTAATTTTATCAAATCACAAGGAAGTATTGGTAATAAACATAAATCTCATAGGGGTATTAGTAATTATTCCAAAATTTAGAGATAACCTATAAAATGGTCTTCACAAATTGACAAATAAATTTTTTTATACCTCACATCTAAAATGATAATAAAACGTTTCTAATATTTTATTAGTGTAATTTTATAGTCATTCGTAATAATTTCATCAAATTTTTGTCATAGTAATATTGCTATTTTGACGAAAAATTGAATAGAATTATAACGAAAAATTAAAAAAAATACTAACACAATATTAAAAATATATTTTTTATTATTTTAAATATTAAAAATAAAACAAATATTTTTAAAAAATTGTGAAAACCATTTTGTCGGTTTCTTCTTAAATTTAAGGTCATCATACGTTGAACATAATCCTCCAAGATAGAAAAGAAGAAGCGTGTATAGAGCAAAGAGTGTGAACTGTCTATTGGCTGGCGCCACAGTATCTCCCTCCCTCCCAATCTATGCTCCTCGTTGTCCTTTCTCTCTCACACAGACACACACTTCTCTAACCTCTTGTTTTCTTTAATCTTAACCCTGTTGCATGCCCAAATGAATGATGATTGACGATGATGATTAACAGGAAGCCATGTTGGGACCGACCGACAAACTCAAGTCCAAGCTCTCCATCCTTCCAACCAACCAACTACCCCACCACCCTACCTCACACGCGCCCCCATAAAAGCAGAGAAATTTATAGCCAAAAGAAGGAGCCGTTTTCACTTTCTTTATGACACTTTGTAACGTTCTCTGTTGTACTCTACAAAAACAAGCCACACTCAAAAAGCCCACTTGTATAGTACCGGCTCTTTCTTCTTCCTCCATTTTGCATTTTTTCCCCTCTTCTCTCACTGATAATGTAAACCCACATTAGCAAAGAAAGTTCAGTTATTAATTTTGCCTGGAAAGATTTCCATTATCAGCTCAAAAGTTCAGTCCATGGCTTATTCTAGCTTTATCCCGTTTTCTTTTATCTACATTTCCTTGTTTCTTGTGGGCTTTTGCTCTGCTGAAGATCCCTTTGTTAACTTTGAATTTGTGGTCTCTTATATTAGTGCTTCTCCTTTTGGTGTCGCCCAGCAGGTCCGTGTTCTAGATCTTTCTGGGATTCTGTTCTACATTGTTATTTTGTGTATAATGTAGCTTATGTTGTTTTGGTGTGCTTAATTTTATCATTTTTTTAAGAGTTTAATGAGTGGTGATGTTTGATGTTTTTGTTATAATTTATAGATTAACTTCAGATTGTAGAAAGATTGATTCTTTATTTTCAGATCTAATGAAAAGGGTGAAAAGGAAAAAAAAGTTTTTGAGCTCTGCTCAATGAAGTTTGTGTAGCTGTCGTAACGGGTTGAAGTTATGGTGGAAACTGAAAATTTTGAATTATTGAACTGCATTGCTCTAATTGCAGGTTATTGCTGTGAATGGCAAATTTCCAGGGCCCGCCATCAATGTTACTACTAATGACAATGTTGTTGTCAATGTTAGAAACAAATTAGATGAAGACCTCCTTATGCATTGGTAGGATTCGTATGCTTGGTTTCATTTTGAATTTGGTAGGTAAAATTAGTACTTTGTGGTGTTGCTAACAGATTTGGGATATGGGATTGTTGGTGAGACAGGTCTGGCGTTTTCATGAGGAAGAGTTCTTGGCAAGATGGGGTGCTTGGCACAAATTGTCCGATACCCCCAAAGTGGAACTGGACATATCAATTTCAGGTTAAGGACCAGATTGGTAGCTTCTATTACTTCCCTTCCTTGAACTTTCAGAAAGCCTCAGGTGGATTTGGGCCCTTTATTATCAATAACAGGGTCATCATTCCCATTCCCTTCGATACCCCTTATGGGGATATCACAATCATGATTGGAGACTGGTACATTCAAAACCACACGGTTAGTTTTTTTGCTGTATTCTCATGTTTATGTACAAAGATTTTGTTGCAGCCTGTAATGGTAGTCTTATATTTTTCTTATGTGGCTCTAAACTTGATTGCAGGCTTTAAGGAGAACTCTTAATTCTGGGAAAGATTTGGGGATGCCAGATGGTGTTTTGATAAATGGGAAGGGACCTTATAGGTATAATGATACACTTGTCCCTGAAGGCATTGACTATGAAACAATTGAAGTTCATCCAGGTTAGTAATGGAAAAGTTATTAACTAGCCAGTGTTTAATGCATGATAATATGCCTTTGTTACTTAAAATTCCCAGTTAGCTAATTCTTAGGAAATTTGAGAACTAGTCTGTAGTCCGTCTGCTTTGTTTTGTAACGTTTAGTGAAGTAAATCTCCCATTCGTATAAACCCTTTTGGATACAGGATAGAGATTAAAATATAAAATACAAATTCAATCTGCAACAATATGCAAAATTTTATGTTGTTTTCCAATATAAAACCACAAGTTCCTTTAGCAGAAACTTCACTGCATATTTAAGGTCCATATGCTAGGCATTATGTCCCGAGTTTAATGGGACTGATTCTTCTTGTTGCTTAGACCATCCCCTTCCACTTATTTCATCCCTTAACTGCTCAGGCTTTGTGCTTCTCTGTTTTTCTCTTGGTACATAACTCACCAATGAAACTTACTTTGTGAAAGGAAATAGAATAAATGGAGCTATTAAATTGCTTCATGAGTATAAAGTACCAATTGCATGATTTGTTTGCTAATTGGTGTAAAAAAGAAATAGTTTATTTGTCTAATATCTCCTTTCTCTTAATGTTTTAAATGTAGGAAAAACCTATAGGATCCGTGTAAGCAATGTTGGAATATCAACCAGTTTGAACTTCAGGATTCAGAATCATAACCTGCTTCTGGCAGAAACAGAAGGATCGTATACAGTGCAGCAAAACTATACAAGCTTAGACATACATGCTGGACAATCGTACTCGTTTTTGGTAACCATGGATCAGAATGCAAGTAGTGACTACTATATAGTTGCGAGTGCCAGGCAAGTAAATCAAACCATCTGGCAGAGAGTCACTGGTGTTGCAATCTTGCACTATACGAACTCCAAAGGGAAAGCATCTGGTCCTCTTCCAGACCCACCAAATGATGAGTATGACAAAACATTCTCGATGAACCAAGCAAGATCTATCAGGTTAGTTTCTTCTTGAAATGTACAACAGCTTTATTGTCAAAGTGCTTGCCATTGATTAAGAGCTCAGCATTTCTTTTCTTCTGCATTATGCAATAGATTTGGGAAAGATCTTTTGGTAATAATTATGGTGTTATGTTGTTCCGAAAGTGAAGGTAAATAATGGAAATACTAGGATTATAACCTTCAGATATTGATCTGCATTTGTGATGTGCTTATAAGAACTATAAGATGCTTCTCAAAATTTCATGGATAGACGGATATGTGTGCAAATATATCGGTTGCCAGGACAAGAAAACTTAAGACTCTCTTGACATTATAGGGATTGTTATTCTTTTTCACTTAAATTCTCAATAGCAAATTCTTAGCCTTTGCCTCACTTGTGTGGGTTATTGTGGTTAAATGATACAGATGGAACGTAACTGCTAGTGGTGCTCGCCCAAACCCTCAAGGTTCTTTTAGATATGGCTCAATAAATGTGACTGAGGTTTATGTTCTGAGGAATACGCCACCAGTGACTATCGATGGGAAACAACGTACGGCACTCAGTGGGATTTCATTTGTTAATCCTGCAACACCTATAAAACTTGCTGACCAATATGAAGTAAAGAATGTGTATAAGCTTGATTTTCCTACCAGGCCAATCACAGGACCATCTCGCATGGAAACTACAGTTATCAATGGCACGTATAGGGGATTTATGGAGGTAATTTTCCAGAACAATGACACTAAGATGCATACATATCATCTGAGTGGATATAACTTTTTTATGGTCGGGTAAGTTTCCTGTTTTCTGCAATTTTCCTCACCTTATTTTATGTGAGAGCTCTAGCTCATTTTTGTTCAGTTTTGTGTAATGCATTCTCTTCTTATGACTTAATGAACTGCAGAATGGATTTCGGTGAGTGGACTGAGAACAGTAGAGGAACATACAACAAGTGGGATGGAGTTGCTCGCACTACCGCTCAGGTGCATGTCAACAACTTTTGTTTTTAGCTTATTACATATATGAATGCAACCATTAATTTGGGAGTTCCTTGAATCGCATATGCATCAAAAAACTATGTTAATTGTGCTGCATTGTGAACTCGGATCTTCTCATGCGGCACAGGTGTTCCCTGGTGCTTGGACAGCGGTCCTGGTATCCCTTGACAATGTTGGAGTTTGGAACCTTAGAACAGAAAACCTCGATTCATGGTATCTTGGCCAAGAGACATATGTCAGAGTAGTCAATCTAGAGGAGGCTAACAAGACAGAGTTACCTATCCCAGATAATGCACTTTATTGTGGTGCACTTAAGCGTATGCAGAAGTATGATAATTTCTGTCTCTATCGTATGGTTGCCATTTTTTTTTTTTTTGCCTCTTTAACATACAGCAAACTTATCCTTGATCCTTTGTCTCTTCTTTCTCCAGGCCACAAGATATATCTTTGGCTGCATCAATCATGGGCAATGGATCAGAGCTATTTTTCACTCTGCTGCTGCTGTTATTCACATTGATCAGCATATCAACCCAGTAGAAAAAATGCATCTGTAATGGCTTTACTTTGTGCTGAGAACGGGAGCGTGGCTATACTTAGTGAGATTTGGAGTTGTGAGATTAGGCGTGTGTAATTGAAGTTTTGTTGATATTGATGAATTTTCTCATTTTGACATGTAATTTGTTCTTCCGGTTGTACTAAATGCTCCCGGGATTCGTTGTTTAATTTATTGGAATCATATTCCATCATTCTTTTAATACTTGTAGTTTCACAACTAATCGATTTCGAATACCATTCCACTTAATTTGGAGCATTTACTTGCTCAACTTCAACACTGTTGTTTAATTAGATATCATTTGTTCCCATGGGACATTCGTGCAATATTTACTGGGCAGTGGCTCAATTTTTCAATATCAGATTTTTTGTTCCATTACCATGTATTAATAATGTTTTATCTTCGTAAAAGACTGGTGTGAAATGACATTAAAAATTATTTGCCAATGAAAAAATAACAAGAGACTTCAATAAATCTTCAAAGATAGTTTAGAATTAATAATTGATTATCTTGGCCTAGCCAAGTTGGCCCACCCAACCCTACAAATGCAATTGGAGCCAAGGAGGCCGGGGATCAAACCTCCACAATGTCATTTCCCCTCCCCTTTGATCACCTTCCCTTTTGGTGGGGGCTTCACTCCTCTAATGAGGCACATGATAGGATCTACTCATAATAGAATTTTTGTAATAAAATTGAGATTCTTAAAAGAAAAAAAAGTTGATTATCTAATGAATTGTTTGGACGACATGAGACATTATCTAATAAATGAGATATCATTAGTAGATGGGACATTATCTAACGGATTGTTTGGAAAAAAAACATAAGAAAGTACATGGGATATTATCTAACAAATAGTTTTTTTTTTTTTGAAGAAAATTTATGTGTACATTAATTTGCTCAACATACATTATCTAACGAATAATTTTATTTTATTTTTTTAAATCCATGTGTACGTTAGTGTGCCTCACACAAAGTATAGGGAGTGAGACTTCCATGTTGACGATGGGAGAGAAATGCCAAACGGGATTTGAACCCTTGATCTTTTGAACTCAACACATGTTGGGTGAGTGATCAACGAATAGTTTGAATAAAATGAGATATCATTAGTATATGAAACATTATCTAATGGATTGTTTGGATGAAATGAGATATTATTAGTACACAACATTCGAATCCGTTTGAATGAAGTAAGATATCATGAGTACACATTAGTATCATAGTTAACATTCTGCATTGTTTCCTACGGCATTTGTGCAATATTTCTTGCAAATTTTTGGGTAATATTTTCTGGCCAATGGCTCATTCTTGGACTGGATCTATTTCTGAGTGGATAGTAGGGGTCCATATTCAAGAGTTTCGAGGACAGAAATTCTGAAATCCTCACACAGATACGCCCAATAAAGTTACAAAATATTCAGTGGGTGTTTGGCTGAGGAATTTGGAAAAATATAATGAAAATAAAATAAAATCTTATATTTGATTGAGAGGTATTATTTTATAAATAATAATTTAAAATATTAAAATTAAAATTTTTTATTTTTTTTAAATATAAAAATAATTACTCACAAAAATTATTTTTTTAACTAAAATGGTAAAAATAATATTTTATATATTTAAAATTATTATTATTATTATTTTATAATACAAATCAATGAACATAATTATAATAAATAAACATATTATCATTACTCATTATTATTATTATTATTATGTTAATTATTTTTCCCATTTCCCAAGCAAGTGCCCCATAGCTTTATATGTCAAAGTAATAATTCAGTTTGGAGTGGTATCATGATCCACAAAGCTACACCAGTGAATCATTGATGATGTTTCCAATGGGTCCACGTACTCATCATTCTTGGGGGATAAAGATGTGCTTGCCCCAATCTATCATGGTCTGAGCCCACACGGAGTTTCCTCTTTTTCTGTGGGTTAGCCTATTACACTTTCTTTGTGGGCCATGAAGTCCAATTCTATCTCTATGTATATATAATATATAGATATATATATATATATATATATATATATATATATATATATATATATATTTTTAAAGTTCATAACAAGGAGTATGAAAGATTAAAAGGGGAAAATATAAGAGGGTTTGAGAGTCTTAAAAATAAAACTAAATTATTTTCCCTTAAAATTTGGAAATTTTTATTAAAATTCAAGTGGAGTAGTTATCTTATTTAGATTTAGTTATTTATAATATTTTTATTATTTTAAAATATTAATTTTTTTAATGGAAAAATATATGTTTGTTGTGGTTATTTATTATTTGAGGATAAATAATTCATAAAAGAGAAATTTGAATTTGATGAATTCAATGATATTGATGAATAATAGCTTTTTATTCATTTGCGGTTAAAGAAACACAACCCCTTCCTGCATTGTGGGCTTTGATTCATATCCATGGGCTTAGTTGCTGTCATAAATGTTTGCTAATACTGTAATGCACTTCATCAGCATGTAATCCTAATGATGCCCAATTTATGATTTGGGCTTTCAGTTATCCTGCCCATTTCTAACGGAGCGCAACGGAGGAAATCATATTTTTAGTCACTTAAACATTTGGTTGAATAATTTATTTATTTTTTACTTTTAAAAGTAACTTTTTGATTTTATTATTTATTATATTATTGTTATTAGTAGAAATTAATATAATTTTTAATTAAATTTTATTTAAAAATGATTTTTTTTTTGTTTTAAAAATAGAGAAAATTTTTTAAGTAGAAACTTCTCTGAGATAAAAAGAATTTTATTTTGTCAACCAAATGTAAGTGGAAAACCAAGAATTTTATTTTGTCAACCAAATGTAAAGAATTTTATTTTATCCATGGAAAACCAAGATCTCAATTCAATTTCCCACATTTTCTATGTAGCTTCAACTTTATCTTTACCGCGTCACTCTACCAGTAAGATTGAAAATTTGATAGAATACTCAACTATTCCCAATGATGCCATAATAGAACAGGCAGTCCCACCTCTTATAAGTCCTTATAATATTTACCGCAGAAAAACTAGATCCATCCGATCTTTGATAGCTACCACTCGTCTTTCTGTGAAAGAGTTTATCCAGTCTTCTAAACTGGATAATTGTGACCTACCATTTTCAAAAGGAGAACATGTTACTCTTACTATTCCCCTAGAATTTATCAATTCTTAGAAGGTCATTGGGTATACTCATCTCCATTTTGGTGCGGTAAGGTTTGTCCTTTCATATCATGGAAAGAGAGGGCTCCCTGTTACAACCAAAATTGCTTTACTTGATTCTAGACATTTAGAATACCAAAATGTTGTTATTGGCACTATTCTTACAACACTTAAATTCTGGGAGTGTTGTCTTAACCTTTTTCCCAAATTATTCTGTCTCATTGAAAAATACCAACCTCTTGACAACCTTAAAAGTGCAGATACAACTCCATGGTGCAGATCTAGTTCCTTCAGCAGTTATGGCAACATTACATCATCAGTTGGTGTACAGATTGCAAAATCATGCCATAGACCTACAAGATTGTGGCACCCCTGATGCACTTATGGTACTTGCAGACTCCGGAGATAAAGTTCCAACTGTTGTCCAGATCCTACGGCAGATAAACAAATTAGAATTGGAACAGCTTATGCCTCGAGAATGGATCACCAACTATGAAACTCTCCAACATCAACCTCAACAACCTATCCAGGCTGCTCTAATGGATTTCCAAAAACTATTAGATGGGAGAGTCAAAACACTATTTGATGTACAAAAGGGAGAGCTCATCTTAACCTATCTTCAAACAGCTCATGATTACTCATGTTCCCCAGGATCCTGACCCAGAGATCCCAATTCATTCTTTCAACCCCAATGGTACTTGGGTCTACACAGACAAGATCAATGGCCATTTTATAAGGGATGTTGATTCGTCTATGTGTGATTTCGATTGCTCTTGTGATGAATATGATCTAGATGAAGACGAAGAAGAAATAGGGTTGGGGAAAATGAGAGAAAGATGGAGAATACGCAAAGAACCAACAGCACTTAGGTGCAACTACTTTAAGCCTCCTAATCCAGATCATGGGTCTCAACCATCCAATCTGACAATTTCTCATAATTCTTGTCATTCAGAGGCTATGAGGTTCATCAACCCTCCAAATTCATGGCTTCAGAGTTCTTGTTATATGATGTTTCGACCGGATGATGACTTTCCTCCTCTTGAAGGGAAAATTGATGAAATTTCTAAAGTTCCTGTTAGACCTTATGTTCAACCAGCAATTCCATATCCCCTTAAGATACACTGGGATAGATATGGAATTGCTTGGAACGTTCCTTACTCCAAGGAATATTATGATTATCATAATTTTTCTTGAAAAACCCTATGCATGCCTCAGTAGACCACTTTGATAATCTATTGTTTAGATTTGTCTTTTGTAATTTGTCTTTAATGTTTGTTTGTAACAAAGAGAATATATTCTCTACTATTTACTTTGTAAAAGTGAGAATCTGGCCCACCGTTGTCTTCCACTTTAGTTTGCTTTGTGTTTGGCTTTTTCCTAGGAGAATCTTACAATCTCCTTTCAGAGTTTGGAGAACCTCTATAAAAGAGGTTGATGCTTCATATTTAAATTAAGCTTGAATGGAATAAAAACTCTGATTTTCTATATTCTATGGCTTTTTAAGTTTTCTCTTCGAAAGTCTCTAAAGAGTTCCAATAAGCCGATTTAGTTATATTCTCCCACTTAAGCATAGAGTATGCTTTGTACTTGTCTCATCTGAGGATCATGTACATCATAAATATGTTGCCTGGTCCATCAGTTTGCTATGGTCCTTGTAATTAGATTGGACAGATAAAGCTCAATGGTTGCCATCTTGTCCAAGAGGGACTTTCAGGCATATTTGGGTTTATCTGTTCATTATAGCTGTAAGGCTCTTGAGGTATCCTTGGTTTATATGTTTCTAGTATCCGCTATTTCTCAGCTTCAAGTCCTCAATCAACATTGATTAAAATAGTATTTACCGCATTCATCACGTGCAAATCAGGGTAATTACGCGAGTTTAATCTTTCACATATTTGTTTAGCATTAATAGTTTTTAATTTCTTAAGCATATCCAATTTGTCTTTGGTATTCGAGACTAGTAATATATTAGTAATTTTTTACTCAATTAAGCTAAATGGCTGGGTTTTGATTCGAGTCTGTGCAATTTGGGCTTTTGTTTTGCTCCGCAATTGATTCAATTTTTATTTTTTTTTAATTTATGTTGGTGTGGGATTAAGTTGAAACCTTTGCTAGTGTTTATTTATTTATTTTTGGTAGATCAATATGTGTTTGTAGATTTTTGGAAGATTAAGGGAGTTGTGTTTAATTATTGTTGAAGGAAAGGAGTTAGGAATGACAAGATTACCTATCAACTGTAAATACCCATTATCTTTAACCCCTATGGGGCCAGGCGAAAGAAGAAAATTTACCATGCAGCTAAACGGGGCGAGTGAAGCCTTGCCTCACCACTCGCCCCAATTATCCGCGTACATTATTTATAATATATATATGTATATATAAATTTTAATATATATTATTTATGTATATTATGTTATTAATATTAGTTAGAATAATAATTTATTATTAATGTTTTTTGATTATCATTAAGTTATATTTATATAATATTATATTAATAAAAAATTTAGATATTATATCTCAATATTATTTAGGGTAAATGACATTGGAAGCCACTCAACTTTTCAAATTGTATATTTTTAGCCACTCAACTCACAAAATTGAGCGAAAGTCATCCAATTCCTAAAAGTGGCTACCCGTGGCCATTCTGTTACTTTTGTCCGTTAAAGGCCAAACGGCAGTTTTTCCACATGTTTTTTGAGGGGCAAAAATGTCAGTGTGGATGAGTTAGCTTGTAAGGTCTTTCTCTGAGGCAATTTATCAAGCAGCTGATGTGCATTTTTCCATTTGAGCAAGGAACTAGTTTCTTTTGTTTGTGCGTGAGCCGTAGGCTAGCTAGAATCAGGGCTTTCCACACCAACATCATTATTCGAGGAATCAACATTAGAATTAGAAAGCCAAGAACATCTTAAACCATGGGATTGAACTTGTCCGAACTAGTTGGATGAAATAGTCACTCTTAATTCTCTGAGAATGGGTTATTGTTCAAATCATTAATTCCAGCTGCTCATCAGATGTTCTTGCCCATGGTTTGTAGAAGCCAAAGATCCTCAGGAAACCATGGGAAGGGATGGGTAGAAGAAGATTGAAAAAACCCACTTTTCACCAAAAACTGGCTTTGGGAAAAATCACTAAAAATCAAAGAAAAATTCAGTGAAAAAATCCGAGCAACTACAATGTGATACAAATAACTTCAGAGGACCATGGGACGCTGACATAGATCAATCTCAACTCAATTAAAAATCCGCACAACTCAAATCGGCAGAAGAAAATTCAGTTTCGGTGAGTTACGAAAATTCAGAGAAAAATTTTAAAAAAATTCTGAGCAGCTAGGATCCGACACAAGGAGCTTCAAAAAAGCTTGGGTAGATGAATTTGAGTCACAACCACCCAAAGAAAAACCAAAACAACTCAGTCTTCACATCTTATTAAACGTCGGGGAGTATACGTTTTGATTCGGTTGAGCGAAGAAAATTGGTGTTAAAGATCCAATTTGACTGGGTTGAAATCCAAGGTTTAGCAGGAAAAAGAAATAGCAAAAATCAAGAGCCGTTGTTGCATACAAATTTCTAGTAGGACGAAGGAATCCACAGCCAAAAAGCTCGGCTGCAAGGGAGTCATCTCGAGAGAAACCTACGCCTGACTGAGAGCAGTTGTTGTGCTTTTATCTTATCTTCTGCAATTTATCTTCCAATATTGTTGCTCTGGACTCCGTCTATCCTTTTCCGACTCAGAGGTGGAAGACATGGAAGATGTAGATGGGATTGCAACGGCAGAAAAGGCGAAAATTCAAAACCTAGCTGGAAGCGAAGCAAGATCAGTGAAGGAAGACCATCGCTTGTATATATGTGTGCCACACTGACATTTTTGCCCCTCAAATAACAGGTGGAAGGGTTGCCGTTTGGCCTTTAACGGACGAAACTAACAGAATGGCCACGGGTAGCCACTTTTAGAAATTGGATAGCTGTTCGCGCAATTTTGTGAGTTAAATAGTTAAAAGTATACGATTTGAAAAGTTGAGTGGCCTCCAATGTCATTTACGCTATTATTTATAATTATTATATATCAATATTACTATTATTTATTTATTAATTATTAATTATTACTTATTTATGTCTATCCCTTTTTTATTATAACATATTATTAGTACTCATAGATTACTTTTTGGTACTTATGTTTATATATTATTGTTAATTTAATATATATAGTATCTTATATATTTTAAATTTTATTATGTAAAAAAATATGAATTAAAATGTTATAATTATTGTTTCATAACTTTTATGATTTAATTAAACAAAATTACAATTAAATAATTTTTTCATTATCATACATTTTTAGTTACTAATATGTTACTTACTTTTAATAAGTTTATATATATATATATATATCTCGTATATAATATACTTCCGAATTAAAATAATAAAGTAAAACAAATGAATAAATTAACAATTTAGTTAAATTTTATAATATTTTGAAATTTTGATTTGCTTTATAATAATTTTAAAAATATTTTAATCAGGCCCTTTAATAATTATAAATAATACTTATAATATATTTAGTTATACTATAACATCCTAATAATATGATTTTTGCCCAAAAATAAAAAAAATAATAATTATCTTTTTTTTTTTCATTTTCCTTTCAAATATCTAAATTACTAATTACTTCATATTTATATTTTGAATATATAATTTGATATAAACATACAACTAATATTAATATTAAACTATATAGTAATTAAGAATTTAAAATTTATTAGTGAATATGTTTTAAAAATTATAATGTCATCACTTACAGCATTACTAAATAATAACATATAACGTAGTATTATGAAGTTACTTACTTAGCTACTCGTACGGAAGGCTAAACATGCTATAGTTTATAATCATAATTTTTTATATATTTTGTATCAAAAATAATATTTGCGTTTAATTTTTTATGATCCCATTATCTTAAATACTTGTTTAGAAACAAATTTAGTATAAATGCAAAGCATAGTTTACGTTTATCTCGTATGCAAAATTTATTTTTTATACTTATATTGAAATATGTAACAATATTTTTTTAAAAAACTACTATTAATTGCAATTTAACTCAAAAAAGTATTCAAATATACTGAAATAATTGAGTACATGGCATATATACATGGATATCTTTTTTAAAAAGATTTAAAATGTGAGAAATTTTTGTAAAATATATATTTTTTAAAATTTTCAACTATATTATCAACAGAGTAATATGGATATATGCACAATAAAAAATGTATAAAGCCAAACATATTAAATTATAAAAATTATTTAAACATAATAAATTATATAAATTCAAACTGAAATTATTATAGAAAAATTAATTTAGTTTTTATATTGGATTAATGATAGTTCTCTCTGCCCCTATGTTTTTATCTTGCCGCCACCGCCGCCGCCGCCCCCCTCCAGTCGCCACCTGCTCTCGCCGTATAACCTTCGCATGCCCCGCCCACCCCCTGATCCCGAACGGCCGAAGCCCTGAATCCCTTGAAACCCTATTTTTTTTCTCTCGCCACTGCCGCCCCCTAGTCGCCAGGCCCATCTTCACCCTATATCCTTCTCTTGCCGCCGCCCACCCTCGATCCAGAACGGCCGAAGCCGTGAATCCCCAATTCCCCAAAGCCCCGAACCTTCGAACCTTCGAACCCTCCAAACCTCCGCTTCTCTTGCCGTCACGGCTGCCCACTGTCAATCCACAG